>OV702291.1:447825615-449075615 GCA_916181665.1 Avena sativa | reverse complement strand
AATCACGTAGAGCAACGGCGCTCCACGGTGAAGATGTCTCTCGTTCGTGCAGTCCGAACTTGGGACCACGGTCACGAGAGAGAGAGAGAGAGAGAGAGAGAGAGAGAGAGAGAGAGAGAGAGAGAGAGAGAGAGAGAGAGAGAGAGAGAGAGAGCATCAATTGGAGGTCTTCCCAAAAGTGAGAAGACCTTTATTGAATATTGTGTGTATTTATCTAGCCAAATACCCCCACTATATATAGGGGGAGTGGACATACGACCTCCCTCAAAGTCCCGGGGTGGGACTAAAGGAGAAGGAGAGGGGAGGGGTGGCGCTGCCGGCCACCCCATGGGCCCCGCTGTAACACCCTCAGAATCGGCCCTATGCAAGTTTCAGCGATTCTCGCCAAACCCGCATAGAAATGATTCAAAGGTACCTACCAGGCACTTTCGTGCGGGTGGAAAACGAAGTAATACCATTACACATTAGTCCATGATGAAACCCGCAGAACAGATATATACAACAACGACTCAAAGAGTCAAGAATACAGAGATACAGTACAAAGATCCAAATCACCTTGAAAACAATACAGCGCCCGAGTACGGACAAGATGCAAATTGAGCTAAGAGCCCTGAAGAATAACCAATGGCGTCCATAACCCTGCCCAGGCCAAGCCGGAAGGGTAACCCTGCTAACGACGTCGATCTCAAAACCTGCTAAAACAAAAGGGGTGTCGACAAAGGGCCAAGGAAAAAGAGAGCGGTCAGTACTGAGGCCAGTACACAGCGAGACTAGAATCGGCGGTCCTCGCCTACATAGGTATGGTGGACTGAAGCGGCAGCGCAGCATGCACTAAACAACCTATAGAGACTCGATACAAATAGAGGCTATCAGAGAGGGGTAAGAAAGACCTATTCGGAACCAACCTGATACTACCACCAAACATACCCATCCTGGTAATTCCCCCTCAAGACCAAACGAGGAAGTCAACCGAGGAACTCACACAGTTGGCAGTTTTATTCATTCCGTTATAGTTGCGGCAATTACTAGTCAAATATAGATAGCATGAGTCATCCTGATATAATAAGCAGTGGGCAGTTTTAGTTAACCATTCCGTTGTAGTTGCAACACTTACTAGTCAGATACGATTAGCATGAGATATCCTAAACCCAGCAGTTGTTGGTACTTTTATTTAGCCATTCCGTTGAAGTGAAGCTGATTACTAGTCATATCGGATACAAGTCAAATTATAACAGTAAACTTTAGTTATAGTTGTCTATGATCGAGAACTGTGCTCCAAGTCGTCCATAACCGCGGACACGGCTTTTCGAAAAGATTTAACCCTGCAGGGGTGCACCAAAGTATCCACACGCACTTCGACCCTTTTTGCCAGATCAGTTAACATACACCCATCGGTATGTCGGCGGGGCCTAAGTCATGACGTTTCCCAGACCCAAAGCAAGTACATGGGGGCCACCCCACTAAGCTACCCGCAACGAAGTTGGCCGGCTCCGAAACGGACCCAGGGTTTGCGTCAATGGTTGTAAACGACTGGGAACCCGAAAGTGTGACTGGGCTTGTCGATACCGCGAAAACACTCCGCAATCCTAAACAGTACAGGTGCTCCACGCACAATCTTAAATAAAGCAGTAAAGCATGGCATAAGTACAGGATAGTAATAAAGCCCCAAACTACTTGTGGCCCCCGGTACAATACTTTGAAATCAGGTACTAAATCGATGGGGGTGCCCACACACCCCACCTGTGGTTAGCGCGCTCGATCTCGGAACAGGTGTCAAGAACTCGGGGTCCTACGGGACACCAGTGAGCGGTTAAAAACCAAATATTGTCTATTACCCACCGGTGCCTCTGCATTTACCTACTTCAATTTTAGTTATTAAACAGTAATTAAAGCCATGATCATCTCCAACATAAAGCATATGGCAGCCTTCCAACCGTTGTGGTACTGGACGACACGCAACAGCACTTGAGCAAGCGACTACGACGCGCAAGTCCAACTATCTACCAAACAACAGGTAATAGGATGTGTCCAAGGCAATATAAGGCTGCAAGGGATATCACGGGCACGAAAACTAGAGCATCGCAACACAGATAGCAATAGATCAACAGGAGGGAATAAATACTATAAAAGTAAGATAGGTAGAAAGGGGGAGGTGCTCGCCTGAAAACATTGCCGAAGGTTCATCCGAAGATCGGGTCAACACTCGCATCAATTCATCGGCCTAATCCGCGAAGAAACAAAGCACTAGAAGAAACACCGGATGGACTATTTAATACTACGGTAGAAAATCGGGCATGATGCATGTATGATGTATGACATGGCAAAGGTGCGATGTATTTAGGCCATATTAACGGAACCGGGGTCCCGGCAAATATTTAAGTGGTTCAAGTTGTTTAGATACCCCACAATTTAAATGTTGTCTTAACATGGCAAAAGAGAGCACCGGTTCGCTACACAAATTTAAATGGGACCAATATAAGACTAGATTTGCCCGCATATGGATCCCATATTTAATTTAGGTGAATCGTCGAAACACCCCCAAACACCCATAATATGTATGCAAGCATGTACAAATTAATATGCAACAATATCAATATCATATATTATAAAAATATGAGGGGTCTCGGATAGGGGTTACACATTGATCCGGAGATCTTGGGGTTCCGAGGGTTCGGGGGATCGGTCTTCGAACGCCGGGATCGGTCTTCGGGTTCCGGGGAGAAGAACTTGAGTGGCATAGCCTTCGGGTCATCGGGTCCGGGGATCTTCCGGTGCCATGGGTTCTCAGCGATCCAGGGATTCACGGCGCAGAAGAACTTGGTTCAGCATTGGTTCTCGACATGGTGCTCTCGGGTTCAGACATGCTGTCGAAGAGGATCTTGATGTGCCACTACCGAGAGGACCGAAAGCCAACAGGAGCAACAACTAGGCACCACCTCACTTTCAAGCAGCAAAACACCACGGAATAGCAGTGCGGTGGACCAAAACCACCCCTGTGACTTAAATCCCTGCAGGACAGAGAACTAGCTCGTAGGCGTGGTTGGCGGCGCCGCTCGGGCGGAGGACGGCGACGAGAGGGCGCAGGGCGAGCACGGGCCGTAGGGGACAAATACGAAGGAGACGGGGCCACGCTGGCCAGAGACGAGGAAGGTCCAGGACAAGGAGGACGCACGGGGCAGCGTTCGTAGAGGCAACGGCCACGAGCGCGGCCGGCTCAGGGCAAGGGGCCTGGTGGCAGCGCCGAGGCAGGTTAGAGCCATAGGGATAGCCATGGCTGTGCCTAGAAGCTTGACGGGGAGGCTCGGCGAAGGACACGCGGGCCAGGCGACGATAAGGTCGGGCCGGCCGAGGAGGATGTGGGCCGTGTCGAAGAGGGTGCTCGCGCGGAGGTCGAGCTGCAGGGCGCGTCGACCTGCGCCGGTGCCATAGCAGAGGAGGCGCGCGGCTGGCGAGGGAGCTCGGGGAGGCAGAGCGGGAACGGCGGGCGGCTCCCTGGCGCAGCGGACGAATCGCTCGCGAGGAGGCGCGCGGGACAGAGGTGGGGCCGACGGAGGCCGAGGTGGCGAACGACGACGCAGGGCAGGCGGGCGTCCTGGGGCGGTGCCGGGGAGCTCGGCTCGACGGTGGGGAGGAAGCTCGCGAGGCGGCCGCCGGAGCTCGGATCGAGAGGAACCGAAGCGGGGTCGGCCCAAGGAGGAGGGAGCGGCCACGGGGCTCGCTGGCGAGGCGGAGGGTGGCTCGAGGCCAGGCGGCGGCGGGTGAAGGAGGAGGGAGCGGCCACAGGCATCGGGGATGGGGATCGCGAGCGAGACCGAGCGGGAGAGAGGAACGGGCCGAGGAAGGGCCGGGGCGTCGCATGCGGGAAGCAGGGTGGGGCCAGGCTGTCGGCGTCGCGTCGGTGAGGGGAGATAGAGAGCGGGGGAGGCGTGCCTGGGGGCGGCTACCGCGGGGTGGCCCGGGAGCAGGTGGCGGGGTCAGCAGGTGGTGGGCCAGGCGGGGGCTAGGATCCCGAGGCGGGCGGTCGGGGCGGTTCTAGCAGGGGTAGGTGGGGCTGGCGGGAAACGCAGGAGGGGGATTTGTGGTGAGGTGGCGGCTGGCAAGAGGGTGGAGGTTGGGGCCAGGATGATGTGGCGGCCTGGGATACGCTGGGGTGAGGTGGCTGGGGATGGGTAGATTAGGATTAGGTAGGAAAAGATTTGGGGTAGCTAGGATTTTATCTGGAGGTGGCCAGCTAGGCTTTCGGGCCTGGCGGGCTGCCTCCTAAAAACAATTTAAAAAATTTATTTATTTATTTAAAACTGGGCTTTTGCAAACCGTTGGTAGACAAAACAAAATATTCCGGAGACCCGGATTTTGTGTTTGAATAAAGACGGAGCGTTTAGAAAACAAAAACAGACTTTTCGAAAATAGTTTTTAAACAAACCATGCAAGATGATGACGATGCTCAAATGCAATGTGGCATGATGACATGAGCATGCAGTCATGATGATGCAATGCACAAAAACAACGCGATTTTCTAGTAGTGGTTTTTGCGGGACGCCACACCCGCGCGGAGGGTCTGGCCCACTAGGGCGCCGACCTCCCCTCTTGGCCCTTCTCCCTCTTGAATTGGCCCATTAAGCCTTTTGACCTTTAAGTTGATTTTCTCTTTTAATAAATAATTATGAATAAATGATTAAATCAATATTTAACATTCATTCATATATTATTCAATCTTTGTGGCTATGGAACACCTTCCACCTCCACTCCGGACATCCTCCGGACTTACCGAAACCCTTCCGATTTTCTCTCTACTATTCTTCGGTGATTCTTCCGATCCTATAAACACTCTCAAGCATCATCAAACCCTTAAGCGTGATACCCTATGGTTCGGGACCACTCCAGACATGGTCGGGACACTCCCGCACCAATGATCCACAGAGGGACCTGCATGGCCATGTGACCCTTGTGCGTTCCACGAAGATCTTTCGTCGTTTGAACCGGGACAGTCGTGTCTTATTCCCTTTGTCTCTCGATACTTGCATTGCCCGAGATCTGGTCAATGACATCACCATGTCGTGTTCATTCTCGTTACTGAATAATGCTACTTGACTCGTTTCGACAAGTTATATCTCTGTGATCAAATCACACGCTGCGCAGCTATTGGATATAACTTCTCCGAGTGAGCCCTTGAGTATCTTTCCATCACATGGACGGACAAATCCCGCTCTTGACATATATTGCCTCTACGATTTCCTCCGAGTACCTAAACACACCTTTATAACCACCGTATTACCAGATGGCACTTGATGCTATCTAAGCATTCTCAGGAGACAGTGATTGATATAGCCTCACGGTCTAAGGAATACTCTACGAGGATCCATTTCTAATCATCATAACTTGAACTTCGTGACATGATCGGGTCACGATGTTTAGGTTGGGTATTGGTTCATCATCTCATTCTCAGAATGAGATGACTCCATTTCCAACTAGCATAAATGCCACATGATCAGGAAACTTGATCATCTGTTGACCAATGAACCAGTGACTAGGGTTTCACTGGGAACCCCTGGTTGTTTATATATCACACGTGTATTGATGTTTACACTCAATACAGTTATAGCATGATATATAAATTCATCATAAACTTTATGAAATATGATAATAGTCCTTATAACTATTTGTCTATAGGGCATATTTCCAACACATCGTGCCCGGACCCTTCCCCTAACATCACGGTGATGCATCTCTCCTATGTGAAGGGAGATTTGTCCCATGATCGAAAGGAAGCTTGAGCCAGGATAATCCCAGAGAACAGATCTAGGCTCCGGCACCTCGCCGCACCCGGGCCCTTCCCCTAACGTCACGGAGTGGCATATCTCCTATGCGAAGGGAGATTTGTCCCGTGATCGAAGGGAAACCTAAGCCAGGATAATCCCAGATAACTAACATGGGCTTCGGCACCTCGCCGTGCCTAGGCCCTTCCCCTAACATCACGGTGTGGCATCTCTCCTATGAGAAGGGAGATTTTTCTCGTGATCGAAGAGAAGCCTGAGCCGGGATAATCCCGGAGAACATACCTGGGCCTCGGCACCTCGCCGCACCCAGGCCCTTCGCCTAGGTTCCTCTTCTTTGCCTTGATGCCTAGGCTAGAGCGCTGTTGCAGATGGAAGCCATCAAAGCTCGAAATACCAACAAGTGTCTTTCTTCTCATCGATGGACGCCTTGGTGGAGTGGAGGAAGGGCCAGTAGGAGCACTGACTGAACCGGGACGAAGAGTGGCGTCGAGGTGGTCGTTGGATCTTGAACTGCAGGGATATGGCTCCTCTTCATCCGCTACCACATCCTCAGTGACTACCATGTCAGACTTGCATTCTTCAGCAGCTAGCTCAACCTCACCATCATTCATGCCCGTCTCACCGTCATCAGCCACATCATCATAGGAAAAATTTATTGCCTCTTCTTCGCTCAACATCGTCTTGCCATCAACAGCATCATCATCTTCAGACATCGCCATGTTTTCATCAATAGCAACAATGTCTTCAAATATCGAGGCCATGCCGCCACTATCTTCAGCCATCGCCACCCCACCATCATCAATAGCATCAGCCTTTTCGGACATAGCCATGCCACCATCATCATCAACATCAGCATATGGTACATCCTTGTCTTCATTGTGCAGGAGCAGCAACGTCACAGTCGGAGCCTGCTCCACGGCGACAACGTCACGACTCAGCGTCTTGGTAGAACCAGATTCAGGTGGAGGTGTCTGCCGCAGCAAAATTGGAGCAACCATGGGTGCAAGCGAGGTACGAGTCGAGGAGGGGCTTGGCGGTGTGAATAGTCTTCTTAGCACAGGCCCATGGAGAGGAAGCGGTAGCGACGGAGGAAGGTCAGCATCAGAGACAAAAATCTCTGGCCTAACATGGGTCCTGAGGTAAGGCGACTGACCCAGATCATCATCATCGATGTTGCCCATGGGAGAAAAACCTCTTCTGCAGAGTACATGGCTAGTGCCCTCGGCAAGGAAGGCGGGGACCTGCTGCAGTAGCCAGCACGTGAAGAGAAACGTGCTCCCTAGCTCGAACAGGTGAAGGAGACATGCGCCTCTGCCCCACGCCAGAGGAGCAGAAATGAAGGGCGTCAGCGACTGTCTTGGCACATCATCTCCCTTTGTCACGGCCATCCTTCCCATCGCGGGAGTCCCTGTAGTTGTGCATGTTGCGGTCATCTCGGCGATTGTCATGCCGCTCGTCGCCACGCCGATCCACGGCCTTGGAGCGGTTGCGGAAGATGCACGCCATCCAAGAATGACCCTCTCTGTGTCCACGGCCATCATCCTCATATCACGTATTCTGATGTGGTCATCATCTCTTCTATGGCAATCATGACCATCATTCCGTCTTTGCTGGGGTCCTTGTGCGGTCTAACATTGCTCTTTCTCCATCAATCACTCCAAGCTTCCAATCGAAATGAAAGTTATAGTGGGGGTGGCTTGGCACATCACCATTCGGCCATGTGGTATAATGTTCATGCAGATCAAGGTGAACAATCACCCTCCTCTCTAGTCCTCAGTGCCCGATGGTGTTGGCAGCAGCCGCCGTGCCCACGACAGTGACCCACTGCACCTTGGGAATCGCCGATGGGTTGGCAGTCTAGGCCCAAAGGCTTAGAACGGTGGCATCCTCCTTCTGTAGAGTCACAATATCAAAATAGTCGATGACCGTGTTGGGCCCAAGCACATGAGCGACTGCGCCCTCTTCCATCCAAGCCTGAACAACCATCCCCTCCACACAAAGATACATTTGGTGGAACATATCGACCTGCTCTGCATGAGCACTCTCCCTCCAGTTGGCAGCATGGATATCCAAATCCCCATGCGAGAAGTGCTCTAGCAGCTGGGCAATCAAATCCCGGTGGTGCTTCTAGTCAAAGGTTGCCAAGGAATCTTCCCGGAAGTGCGGCACCACCTGCACGTAGTCACCGTGGATACGAGCTTGGGATGCCAGGATTGTCTTCATCTCCTCTGCGCTGATTGATGGACTAGTTTTCCCCAACCAAACCACCGCTACTTGGTTGACCAGCTGCGCCACCTGTGCGACCATCTGTGATGTGGCGGTCATGACGGCATGCCCTTCAACTAGACATAGGGAGGGGTCGCCAACACGAGGCATGGCCGGCGGTGAGGCGCTGAGGAGAAGATGTTGATGATGGCTTGGGGCGCTGCAAAGGTCCTGCTTCGCTGAGGGACGGTAGAGATTCTTACGATGTCGGAGGAGAGGCCGAAGTCGACGTAGAGGCTGATGAGGCGCAGGAGGAGGGCGATGATGACCTTGGCGCAAGAGACGGACGCTGATTTGTGCGGTCACGGGTTTGATGCTGCCAGTAGCGGCGGCTAGAACACCTAATAGGATCTTAGCACTCAGTGGCAGGGTGCCCCTTCTCCAGGCATCGATTGCAAATCCATTTGCTTGGCTTGACGTATGGTCGCCTCGTCGGTGCTCTCTGGAACTGAGGCTTGGGCTTTGGCCTTGAATGTTGGTTGTTGGAGCGCTGGGTTCTCCACCAATAGGGTGCATGCACAGGCAACCAAGCTTTCCCCAGCATAACTTCCTCCTTCTCTGTCACTGCTTGAACTTGAATGCCCTTCAATGGAAATGAATCCAGGCGAGCAGCGCTTCCTCTCTGTCTCCTTAGACACAGGCACCGAACTGGAGGAGGAGGATGGGCGAGCAGCATATGCAACCTCGGAGTCCGCAACAGAGACATTGACGGCCAAAGTCTTGAGTCATGGGCTAGGAGCGGCATTAAAGTCGGGCGGTGGCGGAGCGGGCACCAGCTGGAGAGGGGCAAACCTTACCTTGAGCGCAATATCTCCATCCCCCTGCGGCCTAGCCGGCGCAGAGACAGACCTAGACCTCTCCTCCAATGAATCTGCGACGAAAGACGAGCCGGAACAGACGGATCTGGGGGCGATTCATCCGGATCCCGGGTTGCAGCCAGTTGCGGGAAGATCAGCAGGGCGAGATCCTGACCTGCATAGCACGGAGAGAGAAAACCTAGCGGGCAATCTGGGGTTGGTGGCAACGGGGGGAGGGGCTGGGCGGTAGGGCTGGGCTAGGGAGGTTGGCAGCTGTCGCGGGCGCCGGGGAAGCGCGTCGTGAGAGCGGCATGGGGTCGTGCGTAAAGATCACATGATCAAAGTCGCATCTGAGCCTGCGAAGTTCCGAAATCTATAGCATATAGAGCAAGATGAGAAGACTCGGCCGTTCTGTTCGGCAGTGAATTCGGGAAATATATTGCCTAACCTTTTCGATCAGTTCAGACTTTTGATTAGAATGCATGCAATTTAACAGGGAGCAGACCGCAAGCTTGAGCACCATATTTTTATTTTTTCAACCTACTTTCTCCGTTCAGAAATATAAGACATTTTAGCTTTGTGAAATAAATGTGTCTAGATTTCTTTTAGTGTACGAATGGTGTAACGACTGCCCCGCTGTCTCCGACATGGACCCGGTGAAATTGAATTCTCCGTGAAGATGCGGAGTACCAACGAGATTCACTACGAACCTTTACGAACCTTGCATTAAAAAAAGTCTAGATATATTTGATTCACAAAGTTAAAACGTCTTATATTTCTTAACGGAGGGAGTATATGGTACTAGTAGTTACTATACAACATTACAATCACATTCTATATTTTCCTTTTGCATCCTGTTAGATCTATCCAGCCATCCCTCTTGTCCTTGGACTGTCCTCTATACGTATGCCCGCAGTTTCAGCCCTTGTCTGGCCTTGTTAGCTCCACCACGACCCCAGTAGGATGTAGTACACGATGGTGACAGGAAGTGAGATGAATATCCCAAAAATAACCCTGGAAACGCACAATGATGAGATGGGCATTCGCAGGAACAAGTGAATTACTGCAAATCAAGCGTATCTGGTCAAGAAAAATACCCTGTGCTCATGATGTCCGCGTGGACCTTGTACTCTTCAGCGTACACGAACGAAGTCACAGCCAGGGGGAGAGCCGCCTGCATGTACACGCAGGTGGGGAAATGTGATTAGATATAAATACAGTACGTACATAAAAAGAGAATTTTTTGTTAGGCTGTGTCGTTGCAGATCTAAAGTGAGAGAATTTTTTGCGCTTGCCTGTACAACGGCCATGTGTAGCAGGGTGCCATGCATGCCGACGGCGAGCGAGGCGATCAGCATCACCACCGGGCCTATCAGAAACTTGAGGACCATCGACACTGACGCGATGGCGTAGCCGCACGGGATGAACCGTGACTGCCGCGCGATGAACGTCCCTGAAACGCCAAGAGGGAATGTCTAGATTTTGAAACATCGGGCCTTGGATGCCCAGATATTATTAACCTAAGCGAAGATATACAGACCTGAAGAGAACATACTGAGTCCAACAGCCGTGCTGTATACCGTGAACAGAGAGTTGTCGATAGCCTTTGGCATCTTGATTCCACACCTGCAAAATGAAAACAAGTACATGACAGATATTAATTACTAGTACTAGCAATTTAGCACACGTATTTAAGTGCAAAATTTAATATGCAACCATGAATCTTCAGAATATGCAATCCATGATGGTGTGTGGAACATGAAAGAAAGCGACGTACTTGAAGGCAATGAGAGACCAGATGAGGCCAAGGATGCTCGCGTAGGTATTTGGAATCCTCAGAATCTTCTTCACTGTCATCCACACGACATGTTTCACCGACGGCGCCTTGACGACGTCTCCATAGGTAATACCCACCTCCTTGTCGTCCTTCACGACTGACGTCGTATTCGTCTGGACAGCAACAACGCCACATTGCCCCGGGTACACGACCGCGACGTCCGTGACCTCGATGGTCATGGCCACTTGGTGAAGGTCGTCGCCCTTTGCACCATTGTCCGGCGACGCTGCAGGGCTGATCTCCTTCACCGTGGCTACGCGCATGGCCTCCATGTACTCGTAGAGGAAGATGATGACGTTGTACCAGAAGCAGAACTGCATGACGATGATGGGCTTCATGAGGGTGGTCGCCACCTCCCCGTACATGCCCCTGAGGAGTGGCACGCCCATGATGATGGTGTTGGGCAGCGTCGCCACGGAGAAGGCGGTGACCACCCACTGCAGCTGCAGCGGCGCCGCCATAAGCTTGGCCCCGTCGTCGTCGCGGCGGTGGCGCGAGCGCGCCCACAGCGCCCGGGCCGTGAGGCCGAGCAGGATGACCAGCTTCTGCAGGGTGTCGGCGGCGATGAGGCGGCCGCTCATGGCGTAGAGGTCGTTGGTGGAGACCATGTGGAAGATGAGCACGGGCACGGCGTAGAGCGCCACGAAGTGGTTGATCCCCGCGCACTGCTCGTCGGAGAAGGCCCTCAGCCACCGCACCGACGCGTACCCCAGCGCGGCCGCCGTGTACAGCGGCGCCATGGCCTCCAGGACCTGGCACACGGCCGAGCCCGTGATCATAATGCCCTATAGCTAGCAACCTCTCTAATGGTAATAATGGTGTGAATGATCGATACTGGTAGTGTGTGTTGTACTACGAGAGTTCAGGGTTTTCAGCTGGACCTTGTGCGTATAAAACAGATGTGCAGGCCTTCTAATTATATACAGTAGTGTATATCAGGGTTTTTTTTTTTTGGCTGCTATACAAACCACGTATGCGACCACGTGGTCGATATGTATGACTCCTAGGAAGCGTGCGTCATTTTTCCTTTTTGTTCCCTTTAATTAATTTCCGTATGTGGTTGTTTCTTATAGCAACTACTAGTACTAGCAGCGTTGCCTGTGTAAATTGGCAGTGGCACAGGCCCGATTGGTCGAGTACTCCAATTAAGGCGATCGCCACGATGTCTCAGCTGGCTCGACGTACGTGCGTCCCCGGCCTGTATCAAGCTTGCTACCAAAGCTGGCTTGGTTTGATTCCTCCGGCGAGTTTGCGACACGAGCCTTTGGCGATCCGACCAAGTGTGTTCGCGAGCGCGCGTGTTGTTTCATGGCTAATACCAAATCGATCAAACCGTGTGGTTAGCTAGCTGCCTTAGCTAAAGCTATGCGCGGGAGTACTGTTTTTCTGCTGTGTACTACGCGGGAAATGATGTCAGCTTTGTTTCGTCTTTGGGGACGCAGGTAAGTACTCGGCGTCGGGCTGTGCCAACAGGCTGCGCATCATAATTAATTTGTCATCTTTTGTGTGATCCTAATTTAGAAGTACTAAGAGCATGGATTGTAGTACAACTAAATAATTTATTTACAAGTTTTTGTTAGTGTTACCAAATTAGGGTTCTAGTTTTATCGGCTATGTTTAGGGTTTACAGTAGTAATATTTTATATCTAGAGGAACAATGTAAGGTTACTCAAAACTATGTAAAAAGAGAGCAATTGCTACGAAATTTTCATGTATGAGTTGCACGTCAAATCAAGCATTGTATGGTCACTATAAAACTAAATATTGTACGTACGTGTACTGGCTCTCGACGTGATTTGGACTTGGTTATGGTAGCAACAACAAATATATTTAAAGGTAATTAATTATTCATTTTCTTGAACATAAAAGATGTATTACCATTAACGATCCTAGTACAAGATTACAAAGCTCAAAATAGAGCAAGAACCAATAATGCTAAGTTGCATAGAACTAATTCTGGATAACCATGATTTGCATAGAAGATACCGAAGACTACAATTGGAGTCAAACAGCGGTCGTTTGTCCGTCGACAACCCAGGCTCAAACTTTCTTCAGTTGCAATCTTCAAGGACCTCCTTTGATTCTCCATACCAGTTGATGTCCTGTGGGTGACTCTCCCAACAAAGGTCTTTCTAGCATATGCACCCCAGGTTTGTGATCATTGAGTTGTAGATATCGAATAGCCTTCATCGAGTTCAAACTCGAAGAGTGTCCACTGTTAAATCTAAGGATCAACAACGAAGGTACTGTCGTCCGTCCGCCTTCGGTGACACAGCCTGAAAAACAAGGGGATGGTATCTTCAAAGCAATATTATACCAGTTAGTAAAGTAAATATCTAGAATTCTATAGTTCTATTATCTCAATTATAACTAAGTACAAGGTAGTAAACGTATGTCAATAACCACAACAAACTATGCAAATTCACTTTGATTTAGTTTATGATAAATTGAGTTTAACTTTAATCATATTACTACATGAACTCCTACTCAAAACCAACATCTCTCGAGTCATTTTAGTGATTACATGAACCAAATTCACTACACCAAGACCGATCATCACGTGAATTGGTGCAGCTGCAAAGGCGGGCATCTATATGGTCATCATATCAACTATATGACTCATGTTTTACTTTCAGTTTGTGTTCGGAGGTCATGTTTGTACATGCTAGGATCGCTAAGTAAGAACCTTAGTACCTGTGTGTGTAAATCTGGCTTACACCCATTGTATGCGAATGTAGAGTCTATCACACATGATCATCACGTGGTGCCTCGAAACAATGAACTTTCTTAACGGTGCATACTAAAGGAAGAACATATTTTTATTCTGATATTTAAAATGAGGGATGTCGGGGGGATGACCCCCGGGTACCCTGGCCGGACAAGAACAAAGGAAGACGGCTCGGGTCCGGCTAGCAGATCGTAGCCAGACGCAGGCGCGTTGTCCCGGCTACCAGCCGGTAGCCAGAACAAGGAAGGGCGGCAAGACACGGATCTGGCTACACGGGCGTAGCTAGACGCAATCAAGACAGAGGCAGGACGACGTGCTGCACAGTGCACGGTACGCCCTGGTACAGCGACAAGACACACCACTACGAGACCATACCGAAAACTTTGTGGCTGACGGGGGGCACAGTGGCCGGTTGCTGACGACAAGCTCGCACGGCGTTCACTGTGCCCACGACGACCCGCACGGCATGTACTCTCGACGAGACCCGCCACTACTCGGTACTGTAGATGACCAGCCGGCTGGGGCCCGCCTATGGGACCCGCCAGCCGGACTGGCCAGTAAGATCGCTCCCCCAGCCTATATAAGGGGAGGGCAAGGCTCTCGTAGCAGGGGTTAGTATTTGAGTAGCTAGATAGTTCATACAGCTCGATGAGCAGATTGTATTCCAGATATCTCCCATAGTCAGATTGCAGGAGTAGGGGTGTTACCTCCACACGAGGGCCCTAAACCTGGGTACTTCTTGTGTCACACTACGCTTGCTTGTACCCAATCCCGCCTGCGGACACCATCGAGAGCTTCCATGTTGTTTGCCCACACCTCTATCTAGCCTTCTTAGGCACTGTTGTTTCCAATATAACGATGGTTGGCGCCCACCATGGGGCAGACATGGCTTTGACCAGAGTCACGTTCCGCACAGGACCCCACACCTTAGCTGGTGAGTGTGTGGCGTCTGGCCTCGTGCTCACGCTAGGAAAATTCGACTGCATTATCGATAATGCGTCATGCTTCACCGGATCCACCTTCCCGACGGATGGCTCTATCCTGCTGTTCGGCGACCTTCCCGTCTATGTCGCCACCGTGCCAGAGCATTTCCCTAGGGAGATCGTCTCTATCGCGTAGCCGCTGTTCCCCAGCAGCGGCGTTCCCATCGCTTCGTGAGACGTCGAGGTTATGATGGCCAGCTCTAGCACCCAGCATCGCCGTCCTCGGGAGCAGGGCGGTGATGAAGCCGGAACTTCCGCCCCTCCGCAGCCGAAGGATCCGGTGGAGGAAGCCACCGACCGACTCCTCGCTCCGGTTACCCTCGGGGACAACCCGGAGGAGGCCGAAGCAAACTTCACCATGGAAAGGGAACTCCTCCTGTGGGAGGCCATCGACCTAGCCTCCACCAAGAAGCAAGTTGACATCACCATGCGCGAGTACGACCACGCTCACGGCCACACTCCGGCTTCCAAGGAGCCTAGCTGGCGTGGGCAGGTGCGATGCCGGGGCAGCGAGCTAGGCGGAAGGATGGAGAGGGATGGCGAGTCGGATCCACCACCTCTCCTTGTTCGGCCTACCTAGAGCACACCCATCATGAACTTGCGTGCAGCACGGGCCGTGGCAGACGAGCTGCCTAACCTGGAGGGCGAGGAGCGAGACCGGCAGCATGCCCGGGTGCAGGAGCTCCTCCAGATCGCGGATGAGCAGGCTGACGCCATCCGACAGATGCACGAGAACCCCATCGGCTCCAGGGGAAGCAAACCACCCGGCAATAGAACGGGCGTGCCCCACGAGACCCAGCAGGCATCCTCTCCTCCGGTGGGGAAATCCTGCAGCAAGCGCCGCGAATCAGGCCACAAGGGCCAGCCGCGCCAGGGGCAAACGGTGAACAGCAACCCACCACCGCCCCCTCCCCCAACCGGAGCGCCACGACTTGTCGGTTTCCATCTTTCGGGCCGAGTAGGAGCACCCAATCCGGATACCCAAGACGCCCGTGACCACATCGAGCTCCTAGCTCAAGCGTGCATCACGGAGGGGGAAGATTCTATCGGGCCAGTTTGTTTCGGACCCTGCATCCGGAACGAGCCATTTCCGGATAAGTTCACCCTGCCAAGGGACACCCCCAAGTACGACATTAGCATGAAGCTGGAAGACTGGTTGACCAACTATTCCACGACGGTCGGTATCGCCCATGGGAACAAGCGCGTGGTGGTGCGCTACGTCCCCCTCATGATGACCGGGTCGGCGAGGACATGGCTCAACAGCCTCGCTCCCAACAGCATCAACGCCTGGACGGACTTTGAAAAAGTCTTTGTCCGCAACTTCAATGGCACGTACGAGCGTCCTGGTCGCCCACAACCTGGCCCTGTGCATCCAGGGCAACCGCGAGTCGGATCGCGAGTACCTCGCCCGGTGGGCCGAGCTACACAACACTTGCGAGGGCATCCTGGAAAGCCAAGTGATCGGGTTCTTTGTGGAGGTATGCCGAGAAGGCACCATGCTCTGCCACCGGCTACTGTGTGACGAGCCGAAAACCATGGCAGAGCTCATAATGATCGTGGACCAGTATGCCACAGTCGATGTTGCGATTAAGAAGCCCCTTCGGGTGAATGCTGACGGTCGACCGATCCCCACCGATCCAGGTCGCGACCGGCCAAGTAACCCGGGCGGAGAATTCGGATCCTCCAGGCGGCACGGCAACGACAACCGCTTCCAGGGCAACCGCCAAGCCAGACAGCAGAAGCCCCGTTATCATGCGAGGCAAGTCAACACTGTGGAGGGCGCACCTGATGCACCGGCTGGCGACGCAAGGAGACAGAAGCCCTGGTTCACCTTTCGAAAAAATGTTCGACAACCCGTGTAAGTGGCACAGCGGACCCTTCAAACCCGCTACTCATACTACCCGGAACTGTAGCTAGACCCGCCAGATGAAAGAGCAAGGTGGTCTACCCCATCTACCACCACCCCCTCCCGGCGGGCCGCCACCACCAGCTAGGGGAGCCGGCAACAGCAACAACAACAACGGCTACCCTTAGCCGCACGCCACTTACCACATCTTCGAGACTGAGCCAGACGACAAGCACAGCCGCAGGCAGCGCTCCAGGGAGGTCAACACCATCGCCTCCCCGGTCCCCCAGTACCTCAACTGGTCGGAGACCCCATCGCCTGGAGCCGAGAGGACCAACCAGATCGCCTATCGAATCTCGTGGGCTATGCAATGGTGCTCGACCTCATCATCGTCTCCAACGAGTGCACCTACCGCTTCTCTCGCGTCCTCATCAACATGGGCAGCAGCCTCAACTTACTCTACCGGTCTTCCCTAGAGAAGCTGGGTATCCGCAAATGTGACCTACGCCCGACTACCACGGCGTTCCACGGCGTACTGCCGGGGCCAGATTGTGCTCCACTAGGGAAAATCCGGTTGGACGTCATCTTCGAAACCGAGGAGAACTTCCGTCGTGAGGCGGTGTGGTTCGAGGTGGTGAACTTTACAAGCTCCTACCATGCTCTCCTGGGGCATCCCGCCCTCACCAAGTTCATGGCAGTCCCCCACTACGCATACCTCAAGACGAAGATGTCGGGGCCTAATGGCGTTATCATCGTGGCCGGCTGCTTCAGGCGGTCGATGGAGTGCGTGTCGGTGGGCTCGAAGATAGCGGAGGCCCTCATCATCACCGAGGAGAAGCGCGAGATCATGCGCAACATCGCATAGGCTCAGCAAGAAGTGTCGGCTAGCAGAAAGCTGGCCGGAGACGTGGCCTTCCATCCGTCCAAGGAGACAAAGAAGATCCTACTTGACCCCATCGACCTGACCAAGTTCGTCACCATCGATGCCAGCTTGGACAACAAATAGGAAGGCGCGCGCGTCGACTTCCTCCGTGAGAATCGGGACATCTACGCATGGTTGCCCAAGGACATGTTAGGTGTTTCGAGGGAGTTTGTCGAGCACTCACTCCATGTACGGTCAGATGCCAAGCCGGTCAAGCAGCCCCTCCGCCGGTTCATGGAGGAGAAAAGGAAGATCATCGGCAACGAGATAACCTGGCTCCTTGCAGCTAGATTCATCATGGAAGTATACCACCCGGACTGGCTGGCCAACCCAGTCCTGGTGCTGAAAAAATAAGACCTGGTGCATGTGTATCGACTACACCAGCCTGAACAAGGCGTGCCCGAAAGACCCCTTCGCTTTGCCCCATATCGATCAAGTTATCAATTCCACGGCCGGTTGTGACTTGTTTTCCTTCTTGGATTGTTATTCCAGCTACAATCATATCCGGTTGAATCCGACTGACCAGATAAATATGTCATTTATCACCCCATGCAGGGCTTTCTGTTACGTAACCATGCCTTTCGGTCTGAAAAATGCAGGCGCTACTTATCAGCGTTGCATGCAGAAATGCTTACACTCGCAGATCAGCCGGAACGTGCATGCTTATGTGGACGACATCGTCAACAATACGAAGGAGAAGCGCACCCTCCTCGAGGACATGGAGGAGACATTCGGGAACCTTCGCCAGTACCAGATGAAGCTAAACACGGAGAAGTGCATCTTTGGTGTACCATCCGGCCAGCTCCTCGGTTTTCTCGTTTCGCAATGTGGAATCGAGGCAAATCCAGAGAAGATCGCAGCCATCAAGAGGATGCAACCACCCAAGAGCTTGCTTGGAGTCCAGAAGTTCACTGGATGACTCGCCTCCCTCAGCCGTTTCATCAGCCGGTTGGGCGAGAAGGCACTCCCACTGTACCAGCTGATGAAGAAGACAAATAAGTTCTTCTGGACCTCGCAAGCCGACACCGCGTTTCACGACCTCAATCACATGCTATCCACAGCACCGGTTCTAGCCATGTCAGCTAGCAAGGAGCCATTGTTGCTCTATATAGTAGCCGTCAGTCGGGTCGTCAGTGTTGTCCTGGTGGTAGAGCGCCCCGAGGAAGGCAAGGTCCAGCCGGTGCAGAGGCCCATATACTACCTCGGCGAGGTTCTCTCCCTCTCCAAACAGAACTACCCCCACTACCAAAATATGTGCTATGGAGTGTACCTGGCGTGCAAGAAACTCAAGCACTACTTCCAGGAGCATCCGATTAAGGTGGTGTGCACCGCACCCCTTTTGGAAATCATCGGCAATAAGGACGACACCGGCCGAGTCGCCAAGTGGGAAATCGAGCTCGCCGCCTACTCCATCCAGTACGAGCCAAGGCTCACAATCAAGTCGCAAGCTCTGGCAGATTTCTTGGTCGACTGGGCCGATACCCAGTACCTGCCGCCGGTTCCCGACTCGGATCATTGGAAGATACACTTCGACGGCTCAAAGATGCTTGGGGGATTGGGAGCCGGTATCATCCTCACCTCGCCCAAGGGAGACCGGTCGGAGTATGTTCTCCAGATCCACTTCAAGACCTCCAACAATGTCACCGAGTACGAGGCATTGGTGCACAGCCTCCAGCTTGCCAGGGAGATTGGCATCAATTGGATCCTTTGCTTCGGTAATTCGGATCTGGTGGTGCAACAAGTGTCCGAAGAATGGGACACCCGTGATGCGAACATGGCCCTCTACTGCTTCCATGTGCAGAAGCTCAGCGCTTGCTTCGACGGATGTGAGTTCCATCATGTCCCTTGCCTAAACAACGATGCAACCAACTCGCTCGCCTGAATTGGCTCCACCAAGCAGGCGATCCCGCCAGGGGTCGCCCTGGAGCATCTGCGCAAGCTCTCCATCACCCCGTCTCCTGAGTCGGACTCCATCATCTGGGCCGGAAGCCTAGGGGCTGACGGATTGGTAGACCTAGAACCTTCAGAGCCAGCGAAGAAGAAGGCCTGACCAACTCCGGCAAGCCCGGACCCTCTAGCTCGAAAGACCCAGGGGCCCCACCCGGATGGCCCCCTGACATCCCCTAGCCGGAGCACGGGAGCGTCCTCAGCATCCAGGAGATACCATCCTGGGCACAACCCTTCATGAACTACATCGCCAACGGGGAACTTATGGATGACGAAGTGGAGGCCAGGCAAATCCGGCGATATGCACACACGTGCGCCATCATCAACAAAGAACTGTACAAGCGCGGCCTATCCGGCAAATTCCAGCAGTGTGTTGATGTGGACACAGGTTACCGGCTACTGAAGGACATCCACCAGGGTGAGTGTGGACACCACGCTTCATCTTGAGCAATAGTCGCCAAGGCGTTTCGCCATGGCTTCTATTGGCCCATCGCCCTCGAGGATGCCGGCTCCGGTGCTTAAGACCATCCCGATCACGTGGCCCTTTGTTGTCTGGGGCATGGACATGGTCGGCCCCTTCAAGCGGGCGCGTGCGGGCATGACCCATTTGCTGGTAGCGGTGGACAAGTTCACCAAGTGGATAAAGGCCAAGCCTATCTGGAAGCTGGACAGGGCGACAATCGTCACTTTCTTCACGGACAAAATCAACTGCTTCGGCTACCCCAAAAGCATCGTTACGGATAATGGCACAAACTTCGCCAAGGGGGTGTTTGCCTGGTTCTGCAGCAACAAGGGGATCTAGCTGGACCTCGCATCTGTCGCACACCTGCAATCCAACTGGCAAGTCGAAAGGTCAATTGGCCTAGTTCTAGCTGGCATCAAGCCGTGACTCATCGAGCCCCTGGAGCGGTCTCTCAGATGCTAGATCGAGGAGCTTCCGGCTGTGTTGTGGAGCCTTCGCACCACCCCGAACCGATCAACTGGCTTCACCCCATTCTTCCTCGTCTATGGCTCGAAAGCCATCCTCTCCACGGACATCGAGTTTGACACGCCCTACAAGATCCTCTACGACGAGAAGGCCAACCAAGAGGCAAGGGAGGACGGTGTGGACTTCCTCGAGGAGGTCCGCGAGCTGGCGCTGTCTAGATTGGTGTTGTACCAGTAAAGCCTACGTCGCTACCATTCGAGCCGGATCCAACCCGTCGCGTTCTGCGAGGGCGATCTGGTTCTCTGGCTGGTGCAAGACACAAAGGGCATGCACAAGTTGGCGCCGCCTTGGGAAGGCCCCTTCATCATTAGTCGGGCACTGCACAACAACTCCTACTACCTCATCAACGCACAGAAGCCGCGCAAGAACAAGATGGAAAAGTTGGACGAGGAGACAAAACGCCCCTGGAACGCGGCCCTGCTCCTTCCATTTTACACCTAGTCGTCAGACAGTGTATGTATCCTGCAAACCCTATGAATGAAAAATGCAGAACCCCGAGAGACACTCGGGATCTCCTTGCTAGAAATTTGCATGATTGCCCTTTATTCGATTCAGTTTTTTTGGCTCTAGCAAACCTTACCCGGAGGCTCGCCGGTTGACTCGTCCTGCTAATTCTATAAACCACGTGAGTAGTGTGCGATGGTGTAAGAGGCCCACTCTTCATCTCTGCTACAGACCGCAAACCGACTGTCCGGCTAGCAAGAGAAAAAGCCTAAGGCACCCCACACAAAAAACAACGAAAGTATGCGACAGATTGAACGTTCCAGCCTTAAGCCTAGTTTGGGATTTTCTGGCTACTGAGCCTCCAGTATCATGCGCAATGTATTGTCATCTCCCTTTGATTTCGGCTCCAGACCGCAACCCGGTTGTCCGGCAAGGATGCAGCATAAAGAACAGAGCACACGAGAAAATGACTAAGTGTCCAGAGAAGCGCAAACCAGATTTTGAAACAAACCAAAGTCCGTAAACCGGTTTAAAATTGCATACTGGCCGACTAATGTATTAAACAAATCTTCCTATATGTTTGTTTTACACGACTACACCGAGTCGGCTATCAAGAGCAAGAAGATAAGATTCGAAGTCCTTGTCTTTGCCAAGTGCTCTGAATCTGGGGAGATATACCCACTAGGTGCGCTCGCGTGCCCCCAGTGGAATCATGTAGTTCCGACCAACTAAAGGAGTTTAGCCGGATATTTGGGCCCAGGTGAGGGAAAGGGCAAGAAAAGAAGAGAAGATTTGAAGCACTTGGCTTCGCCAATTACTCCGAATCTCGGGGGCTACACCCAGTGGGTGCGCTGGCGCACCCCCACTGTTGGTTGTGGTTGTCCGGATGGTCAAGCAAGGTCAGGTTGCCTGGCTAAAGGTGTTTAGCCGGAATATAATACAAGGCCGCAAGAAAGAAAAGAAAGAAGATTCGAAGTCCTTGTCTTTGCCAAGAACTCCGAATCTCAAGGGCTACACCTAGTGGGTGCGCTGGCATGCCCCTACTGGAAACGGTAGTCATCCGGCTAAAGGAGTTTAGCCGGATGAGGATAGTCGGGCGAGCCTAATCGGCAAAAGAGGAAAGAAACACAATGTACAGAAAATCAGAAGGAAGAGCAAAAGGCAAACACATTCAAATACATAAAGATAAGGGGAGTCAAAGCTCCCACAAGTTCACCGATGCGCAGACACAAGTTCAACAAAAATAGAAAACTACTACAATTCCACCCGGCATCCCGGGGATCAGGTCTATGCGGTGGGGCCCTTACTGTGCAGCTGGTCCTGGCCGGCCGCGACTTTTGGCAGAGGAGGAGGAGGCGCACTGGACATTCCGGCTCCAACGTATCCGCCTTCCGGCCATGGTATTGGCTCGACCTCATATCCGGCGTCCCGGTGGACTCTGATTCGGTGAGGACTTCATCAATGTTGGCATAGCCAGTAATCCTGATGGCAGAAGCACGGAGTTCGGGGTGAGCCTAGTGGATGGCAGCAAGGTCTGCGCCAGCGTGGAAGCCTCCATCGATCTTCTCAACGTGCGTGTCCTTATACCAGGAGAGCATCAGTGCCAGCGCCATCTCCGCTCCGTCTCACACCGCCAGGTCCCTTAGCCGGTCGATGGCAGCCGGCACCTCCACAACCTTCGCTACCAGCTAGGTGATGGTGTCCGGCGCAGCCGCATCCGGCCACAAAAATTCGAAGACAGCGTGGGCAGCCTTCCGCAGCTCTGTGGCCTCCTCGCCAAGAAGGGTGATGAGCTCCTGGGAGGTGGGCTGCTCGCCCGGCCAGTTCTCCTGGAGCCGGTTGTAGGCTAGTAGGTCTACACCGGGATAGTAAGCTATCAAAAAAGAAAGTCAGGTCTGGCTACCGGATCCGGACAAGGAAAGGAGAGTCGGCAAGAAGGTTTACCTTTGGCAGTGCGGCCAACCTGCATCAGCTCCTCCAGAAGGGCCTTCTTCTGCTCTGCTAGTCGCTTGACCTCCTTCTCCTGGTCCTTGCACTGGGTGTCAAGGATCTCGAAGGCCTAGGCCTAGCTGACAAGGGCATTGTCACGCTCCTTGATGACAGCCTCCATCTTATCCGCCTTGGAGTGCTACTCCTTGTTCTGGAGGCAGAGGGAGGAGTTGGACTGGCTGAGGCGGTTTTTCACCTTGGTCGGTTGGTCGATCTCTCGCTATTAGTAAAAGACCATGATGGCTCGAATGTTAGTAAAAGAAAAAAAGGCGGAAAGACAAAAGAGGAAACTGTAACCGGATGTGGGGACTTACTCTAGGAGGTGTCATTCGCTACCGCGAGCTTCTGCTCCAGTGTCCGGCTATCCCCGAGCGAGGTCTTGAGAAGCTTGACCTCCTTCACCGCCACCTCCAAGGTAGCGGCCAGAGCGGCCAAGGACGCGGAGGAGGAGGAGTCGCCGGTGGCATTGACGGTCAGAGACTCCTTCGCCTCGCAGAGCGCCACGTGCCACTCCTCTCCCAGCTCGCCGTCGGAGTTGTCGTCGGCCACGACCACCAGCTCCTTGCTGGCTTTGGACGCCCTTTCCGCTGCAGGAGAGCCCCCGCCGCTACTCGGACTCAGCGCGGCGGTGCCCAGCTGGACTACAGTAGCCGATGGGGCATCACCGGCCCCGGTTCCTGTAGCCGGATCTGCGCGGGGTGGCGCGAAGCCCTCGGCGGTGGTGAAGGGGCGGCAGCGGCGGTGGAGGCCAGATCAGCAGGAGGGGCGCGAGGCGGCAAGGCAGGGGCGCACGCGCAGGGCTTGCAGCACTGAAGGAGATCAGCGTGCTACAAGAGCAAAGGCGCGACCAGTAAGAAAAAGAAAAAGAAGTAGGCTAGAACAACCGAAAGGAAAAGAGCAGAAAAAGAGGCAAAAATCCATAAGGATGGGAAAAAGGCCTTACCCAGGCATGACGGGGGGCGTCGCCTTCTTCCGGCCACCTCGGCCCAAGGGCGGCACGCCTGTCTAGCTCCTCTTGGTGGCTGGTACCTCCACGGCGGGCTGGCTGGGCCCGCTTCCTCCCGTGGCGGACCGGCTAGAGTCGTCATCCACCGTTCGGCATCGGCTAGGTTCGGCGGCTAGGGTGGCCTCCTCCTCATCATCAATCGGTTGGAGAAGATGTTGGCGTTGCTGTCAGACTCTTCGCCGGACAGGTGTGTGCGCGGCTCGGGGAGGTCGGCCGTGAAGGTCTGGAGGGGGTCTAGCCCTCTTCCCAGAGGATGCAGGGGAAGTTCTGCCACAACAAAAAGGAACAGAGCGTCAGCCTAATGGGCACGCAAGGTGAGAGACAGAAGATAAGGGCTAGGGCAGAGGACTTACCCTGGGCGCGCAGTTCTCGCACGTGTACGGGGCCTGCCTGAACTTCAAGTTCTCCGGTAGCTTCTCCTTCGTGATTGTCCACACCCACTCGTTGAGGTTGTGGTAGCCAGGATCGCGGCAGGATAGTCGGGTGGGGTCCAGCCGGCGGAGTAGAAGCACATCTTATGCGCCCATTGCTACGATGACATCATTAGCCAGAACATCCAGCTAAGCGTGATGTCCAGGCCGGTTAAGCCGGCGGTTATGAGCGACCTCATCCGCTGCAGAATCACATCCGACTCCGCCTTCTCGCCGTGGATCTTCACATCCCAGTTCTGTCGGGTCGAATCCACATCTTGGAAGGCCGACAGACTGATCCGGTCGATGTCGGTGATGTTGCGGACGTAGAAGTACGACTGCTTCCACAATCAGACCGTGTTGTGAAGCTTGAACTTGGGGTAGCTGGTCTGCAAGCGGGAGTAGAGGGAGGCGCCACCGCAGGGGACCAGTGGGCCCTGGGCGAATTGGACCTGTGGCCGGATGCGAAACAATCGACAGAAGAGCCCGAGATCTGGCTGGATCCTGAGGTAGCACTCGCAGAAACCTACGAAGTGCGAGAGGATGTCGATGGCACTGGCGCCGAGATGGTGGAGGTGCAAGTCGAATAAGGCGAGGAAGGTGAGGAAGAAGGGGTTCGCCAGAAGGGCGAAGCCACGCGCGAGGTGCGACGGGAAGATCACCCGCTCCCCCTCCTAGGGGTGCGGCGACTCCTCCTCTGGCGACTCGAGCCGCATCGCCACCTCCGACTCCAGCGGCAAGACCCAGGTGGCGTGGTACTTCGTGATGTTGTCTTCGGTCACCGACGACCCGCACCAAGTGCCGTGGTCAGAGGCCATTACTTCCTCGTCGACGTGGTGGCAAGCACGGAGAAGCTGGGGGCCGTGTCTCCGGGGACATCGAGCGGGCGCGCGGCGTTCGCGACAACGAGCGAGCGAAGGCAGAGCAGGGCAAGCAGAGCGCGCGGGGACGAAGATGGCGAAGGTAGAATGTGGGGTGGGGAGAACCGCTCCCCATGTGGTATTTAACCCCGGGGGAGAGCAACCGTTCGGGGTGCCGCGTGGCACCCACAGAGCTGCGCCGCACCCCGCCAACGGCTCCAGATCCCGTGTGAAGGCACCACGCGCGTAGAAGATCTCGGGACAGAAAACAAAGAGGCAGGCGGCAGTTCCATAGGCGACGTGTGATGGGACGCGACGTTGCGCGCCGCAGCGCAATGATGGCATGTGCGCGCGTGGCCAGCGTCAGCACTAACGTCGCAGGCAACGCAACCGTCAGCCTATAGCCGGATGAAAATTCAAAAACAAGAAGGAGCGCGTGCACATTTCACCTAAGGGCAAACTCCACACGTGCTCGGGAGCTAGTGTCGGGGGATGACCCCCGGGTACCCTGGCCGGACAAGAACAAAGGCAGACGGCTCAGGTCCGGCTAGCTAATCGCAGCCGGACGCAGGCGCGTTCTCATGGCTACCACCCGGTAGCCGGAACAAGGAAGGGTGGCAAGACAAGGATCCGGCTACACGGGCGTAGCCGGACACAATCAAGACAGAGGCAGGGCGACGTGCTACACAGTGCACGGTACGCCCTGGTACAGCGACAAGACACACCACTACGAGACCATACCGAAGACTTTGTAGTTCACGCGGGCACAGTGGCCGGTTGCTGACGACAGACTCGCACAACGTTCACTATTCCCATGACGACCCGCACGGCATGTACTCTTGACGAGACCCCGGTACTGTAGATGACCAGCCGGCTGGGGGCCGCATGTGGGACCCACCAGCTGGACTGTCCAGTAAGATCACTCCTTCTAGCCTATATAAGGTGGGCAAGGCTCTCGTAGCAGGGGTTGGCAGTTGAGTAGCTAGATAGTTCATACACCTCGAAGAGCAAATTGTATTCCAGATATCTCCCATAGTCAGATTGCATGAGTAGGGGTGTTACCTCCACACAAGGGCCCTGAACCTGGGTACTTCTTGTGTCACGCTATGCTTGCTTGTACCCAATCCTGTCTACGGACACTGTCGAGAGCTTCCCTGTCATTTGCCCACACCTCTATCTAGCCTTCTTAGGCACTGCCGTTTCCAATAGAACAACAAGGGATCATCTTATAATGCTACTAAGAGATATCCAAGCAAAATAAGATGCAAACAAACATCACATGCAAAAAGTGGTATGATATAGTTCTTGGACTTGATCACTATCTTGTGTATTATGGTATGATCTTCATCATTCTATTAGTGTAACACCAAGGTCTACTACGCTTCCACTTTGGTTTATTATAATTTTCCAAGAGTATCCAACCATACTTAAAATTATAATATTTACCATATCATAACACATGCCGAGCAAAATAAATCTAGATGCTTCTAATTTATATTTTGTATATTTTTACGTGTCTTAGAGATTTTGAAGATAAAACCATTCTTACCTACAAACATTGAACCACAACAATGACAATCAAATTATTAGCAACCCGTTGTAAATCATATATTAACTATAGTGGGAGAGGCAGACACCCGCTAGACACTTATGCAAAACTAGTTGCATGTCAAGGTGGAACATGTCTCATGTGCAAGGACATGTAAAGTTAGTTTAGGATGCTTCATCCTACTATGATGCTAATATCCAAAATAGACAAGAGGATGATGAAAGAGCATGTGGGCCCCCATGTGTGGTTTTGGTAATTAATGACAATCTCTATGGACCAGTATTTGCATTGAGTTACACTTATAGGAATTGTCCATTGGCATCGCTTGGACCATGTGTTGGATTCAAGGTGGAAGAAATGAAGTTAGAAGAAGTGTTGTGCAACATCAAAGTGCGCCATATCTAGAAGATCTCATGCTCGATGATTGCCATCCTCGGTGATCATGGATCGATAAAGACAAGGTCAAAGTAAAGGTTTCCCCGTAGTATATGAGGCAGCAAAGTGAAAGTCTTCATCTAGCAAGCGCAAGGTAGAGGAATCAAGAAAGGTGTTCCATCTTGAGAAGGACAAGATCGTCTATATCATGCTCAAGTGGATTTCTCAAGGCAAAGGTATAATCTTGATAGGTTTTCCCTTTTGCCGGTCTCATGTTGTTAGTTGGGAGACCAGGTTTAGGATAGATAGCCGTACTATCAAGAGGGGATCTCGAGTGAGTAGCTCGATCTTACCTTTCGGAGAGAAATCAAACCATTGCATTCTTAGCATCATCTTTCTTGGTTGTTTGTTGGATCTTATCCATGCTTGGTTCTAGAGCTTGTGTTCATTACAAGCTCTAGTTCATCAAAAATGGATCTCCCCTTTATATCGTACTGTGTTTTTGATCTTGGAGGTTTTCTGGATCCCGCCAAGTGAGGTATCTCACAATATAATACTTGATACATTTCCCTATTTTGAATTGGTTTGGGGTCAATCAGATTTACCAAACTCGAGTTATCGCATTTTGATGTTTTCCCTATTTTGTTTTAAAAAGAAAAAAGAGGAAGATAGTTTTTCAGCCGTCCCGGTACTACTGAGTGTAGTACCGGGTGGTACCGAAGGTTCCCACTGGCCTCCGTTTCGGCCCGGCTGTGTTGGCCAGTAGTACCGGCGGCCTGGACCGTACTACTAGGTTGGCCCAGCTAGCTCGCCCTAGATAACCAGTAGCCAGTTGCGTTGCTCCTCTCCTGGGCTGCACTCCCTCATGCGCGCAGCCGCCTCACTCGCCTCGCACGCGCTTGCCCCTGCTTTGCTCGTTCGCTGGCGCCAGCTGCCCCCAATCACGTGTGCTCGCTTCGCTTGCCCAGATCCTGGTTCGCCTGCTTGCCAGATTGCTACCGCCAACATTGACTTCGTCGCTCACTAGTGTTGCTAGATCAGGAACCGGTACTACCGGCCCAGTCTGGTACTACCAGCCTAGTCCGAGGTAAACTGCCCCAACAGGCAGATTCATTTTTGGGCCCTTTATAAGCTTCTCCCTCTCTCTTTTTTAGTGGTTCTTCTTCCTATTTTATCAAGACTTTGCCCCATTGCTTTGACCCTTCTTTGAGCTTCATTTCTTCCCCTCCAATGATTCTTGCAAATATTTGAGAGGAAGATAGAGGAGATCTAGATCTACATTTTGACCAAACCAAATCACCTCTTTATGAGTGAATCTTTGGGATCTAGATCTTGGGGGATTTGGTGTTCCCCTTTGATTCTTCCTCTCTTGTTCCCCCAATAGCTTTAGTAGCTTTGTTGGAACTTGAGAGTGAAGGATTGGAGCATCTTTGTGGTGTTATTGTCATTTGCATTAGGTGCATCGGTTTGAGTCCTCCCTAGAGGATTTTGGTTGGTGAAATCAAGAAGCTTGTCCCTCTTGGGTTCTTGGAACCCTAGACGGTTGTGTGGCCTTTGTGACGTGTTCTTGGGGCCTTCAATTAAGTTGTGAAGCTATCCCCAAGATTGAGGCCTTAGTGGAGATTATTGGGAGCCCCTAATTAAGTTGTGGAGATATCCCCAATCTTGTACGGGTTTGGTGACCGCCCTCAAGTGTCCCATAGTGGAACGGCTGCTTGTCGCGCGGTGGGTGCTCGAGAGAATAGGGTGAGGCCTCTTGTGGCGTTGGTGGTCTTAGTAGCACCCACCCCTCCAATGAGATGTACTCCCTTGTTGGGAGGAACTCGGTAAAATATCGTCGTCCCCGTGTGCCTTGGTTATCTCTATACCCAAGATCTTTAGTTATGCACTTTACATTGTGATAGCCTTCGTGCTTGAAGTAATCTATCTTGCTATCAAATTGTTGCTTGTCTTGCTTAGCATAAGTTGTTGGTGCATAGGGAACCTTAGTATATCTAGGCTTTGTGCTTGACAAAAAAAGCTAGTTTTATTCCGCCATTATTAAGCCCATCTCATAAAAGTATTAAACCGCCTATTCACCCTCTCTAGGCGACATCCGTGATCTTTCAGATGCAATAACACGATCATCAGCACCCACATACTCTTATGTGTTCTACCCGCACAAAACATCTACACATAGATGCGGCTCTGATACACTACAAAAATACCCCCATACCCGATGAATTTTTGGGGTGGCATAAGCGAAAAGAACCGGCAAATGTTGGTTACACGGCAGATGAGCATTCGCTACACCATTTTGTCACGGCGGCCACTTATACGCTGTGCCAAACTAGATGCTGACGGATTTAGATGTCATACATGACCGGGGAAGGCGGCGATTATTAACGCCTCGCTTGGCCAACAGAGGCATTCCCACATTCCACCATCCATTTCAAGCGCCATTAATTATTGATTGTACGCTGGAGAATGGTCAATCACTGCCCATTGATAGGTGTGGCCCACTGCTGCCCAGCTGAGCCTGGTCCAACCGTATCTAATTAATCAACCTTGGGCCTGGGCCGCTCTTACACAACGGTTCATACAACAAACCATGAACACCATTATGTATATGAGACGGGAACCGAGACCCCACCGCTATCACACTCATACATCCAACCCTAGATCAGAACACTACTCTCCCTTTACAACAGTTCATCCTGCGCCCGATCTTGTGCGGCTGTTCAATCCCCGCACGATCTTGAGCAGCTGTTGAATATGCGTAGGATCTTGAGGGATCTTGAGCGGTCATTCATTCCGGGCAGGATCTTGAGTGGCCATTCAATCCTAACTAGATCTTGATCGGACGGTCAATCTGTGCTAGATCTTCAGCGGTCAGTCATTCACGCTGGATCTTGAGAGGTCGGTCAATTCTACGCTCGATCTTGACCCGTCAGTCAATCAGTGCTGGATCTTGCGAACCCTATTAATCCTGATCTGTAGGTTTGTTCACCGTCCTTTCTCCACATCTCATTTCTTGTTCTTCTGGATCCACATGCTTGTTCGTCTTTCTCTAGAATGTTCAGCTATATTTCTTTTTCAGATTAGTTCTGTGATGAGTTCGTTCGCCATGGCCTCTATTAGAAGATTCAGAAATCACACTCATGATGTTGATGTGGTGCAAAATATCAAGGCGCTCAAGAAATATAGGGCTAATTAGGATTTTTTACTTTGTAGAATTCACGTTGGCACCTCCTAGTTCTGTAATTTAAACGAGATTAACAAAGTTAAATGTCGATCTCATAAGAAGAGGTTGCAGTATAATATGATGTAATTGAATAGAAAGGGGCTCAAATCCACTGTATGATGTAATGAATATTGTATATGTCAATAAACTGAAATTTTGAATTGTATTTGGATAGCAACGTAAATCAATCATTGTTAATGTAATGAACTTTCAGTGATGCTAGAAGGTGTAACACGGCAAATAATTCGCAGTTACATGACACTATAATTTAGTCGTCTTCCGTAATGTACCAAGACGCATCCTCTATCGCACCACGGAAGAGCTAGCTCGGCGAATCACAATGTGTTGCGCCAAAAAATCCAAAGTCGTTGCACAATCCCCGACGTAGTTATCCCTGGCGGCTTTTTTGCTGCACCAGCGCGAGCGTGGCTACTAAGGTTGTGCCTCGGCGCCTATAAGCGCCAAGGCCTGATCTCCATGTTGTAGTGATACCACCATTGGGTTCTAAACATAGAAACAAAAAATTCCTACGATATGAACAACTAAGCACCAAGATCTATCTACTAGATGCAAGCAATGGGTGTATATATATCCACAGAGATCTTACCCTCGAAGACCGAATGGCCTTTTAAACAAAATTTGATTTCATGGATGATGTAGTCGTACTCTTGCCGATCTCAAGATCGAGTAGTCCAGCACCGCAAAGTAGCAGCACATCCATGATCACAAACACATTTAGCATCCCGATAACCTCTGATTCCTCGCTCGAGTAAAAAAACGGAAGCAGCAGATCCTTTCGAGAGAAACCACCGAGAACAGGTACTTCACTAATCTGAAACCATGGAGAAAATGCTAGAGGGGAAGAGAACCTTCACTAGGAGGTGATGCAAATGGAGAGGAGGGAGTGGCCTCCTTTTACAGGGAGTCTCCCCAAGGTACATGGTCGCCGACCATGGAGGTGAGTGGAGCTTCCACTAAGCCCACACCCATTAACACAAACTCTACTCACCTCGTATTAATTTTCCACCAAAAATTAATGCAAGCTCTCTTTAAATAAAAATAATTTATATTTCTTTTATGCAGAATTTGTTACTTACTTTAATTAACAAACATTTGCATAAACCCCTTGCATTACTTTGATATTACATCTAAAACCAATTTCAACAATTTGACTCAAAACAATTCCGGAGCTTATCGAAATAATCCTAGCGCTTTCAAATCCTTTCTCTGGTATTATATCCATCCCATTTGCTGTTGGTATACCTTAAGTGTGTCACCTTATGGTTCACGAATAATGCAAACATGATCGAGATCCCTCTCCAATCAATAATCAGCAGCGGGACCTGGAGATCCGTACTGACTCCCGCACATTCAACGATGTCTCTTGTGATCATGAGAACCATTGACGTCGTAACTAAATCCCTTTGTATTGTTGGAGATATTCCCAAGTGGCAATAATAAAGTGGTTGTTATTATATCTTTGTGTTTATGATAAATGTTTACATCCCATGCTATAATTGTATTAATAGGAAACACTAATACTTGTGTGTTTTGTAAACATAAAAGAGTCCCTAGTGAGCCTCTTGTTGAACTAGCTTATTGATTAATAGATGATCATGGTTTCCTGATCATAGACATTGGATGTTATTAATAACAAGATCATATCATTAGGAGAATGATGTGATGGAAACACACCCATAGTAAGCATAGCATAAGATCAAGTCATTAAGTTCATTTTGCTACAAGCTTTAAAATGCATAGTAACCTAATCCTTCGACCATGAGATTATGTTAATCACCATCACTGGATGAGTACTTTGATGACATCAAACACCACTTCGTAATTGGGTGGTTATAAAGGTGGCATTAGGTATTCTGAAAGTATGTGTTGAAGCGCATGGATCAAGAATGGAATTTGTCCATCCATAGGATGGATAGATATGCTTTGGGCCCTCTCGGTGGAATGGCATCTAGCTAGCTTGCAAGCATGTGACTAGGTCACAAGGGATGTCATACCATGGTACGAGTAAAGAGTACTTATCAATAACAAGGTAGAACTAGGTATGGAGATACTGATGATCGAACGTCGGATAAGTAGAGTATCACATGACAAAGGGAATCAGTATCGTATATTAATGGTTCTATCGATCACGAAGTCATCGTTGAACATGTGGGAGCCATTATGGATCTCCAAGTCCCTCTATTGGTTATGATCAGAGAGGTGTCTCGATAATGTCTGCATAGTTCACGAACCGTAGGTTGACACACTTAAGGTTCGATGATGTTTAAGTAGATATGGAATATAAGTTGGAGACCGAATGTTGTTCAGAGTCTCGGATTAGATCTAGGACATCACGAGGAGATCCGGAATGGTCTGGAGAATAAGATTTATATAATACAAGTAATTTTCTGGTGTTTGGAAAAGTTCCGGGGTTCTGCTTGGAGCTTCTAGAAGGTTTCAGAATGTTCCAGAAGGTTCTACAAAGAGCCCCTCATGTGCAGGCCCTATGGAGTGGGACCAAGGGGAACCCTAGGCGACACCCCCTCTATGTCAAGAGGGGTGGGGACGCCTCCCCCTTGCCCCTTCCACCCAACCCTAGCCACCGCCCTCCTCCTCCTTCCTCCTGCTCAGGCTTAGGCGAAGCCCTGCAGGTTTTCTCCTCCACCGCCACCACCATGTCATCGTGCTGCTAGAATTTCTAGGAGATCTACTACCTCCGCTGCCTGCTGAAACAGGGAGAGGAAGGTCTACATTGAATCCGTACGTGTGACCGAGTGCGGAAGCGCTGCCGGAACATGGCGCCGGAAGGATCGTCTACGCGATCTTGGGATAGGCAAGTGATCGTCTACATCAACCATGAGATCCGATCTTGCTCATGGCTTTGGATCTATAAGGGTTAGTACAGATCTATCTCGTTGCACTTATCTCATAGATTATATCTTGGCTTTTCCATAGATTGGATCTTGGTTTTGTTTGTTCTTGCGGTAGAATTTTTTGTTTTCCCTGCTACGAACCCATCAGTGGTATCAGAGTCGTGTCTATGCGTAGATCTATTGCACGAGTAGAACACAATGGTTTTGTGGGTGTTGATGCTTTTGTTGTCGTTGTCTTCATGTGTACTTTGTATCCTGTGGGATGGTGGGATGAAGCGGCTCGGGCTAACCTTACATGTCATCGCACATGAGACTTGCTCCATGCTTGACGTGCAACTTGCATTGCACAAGTGGCCTTGCGGGTGTCTATCTCTCCCACCATAGTTAAGATCCAATTTATACAATTAGCATCTAACAACACTTGTATCAGTGTTGTGGTTCTTGTTCATAGGTAAGATCGGTTCTTATACGAAAGCCCCAAGCCACGTAAAATATGCAAAGAGAATTAGAGGCGTCTAACTTGTTTTTGCAGGGGCATGTGATGTGATATGGCCATGATATGATTGTGATTATATTTGATGTATGCAATGATCCTTATTGTAATATGTCAACCGACAGGAGCCTAATGGTTGTCTTTAAATTTGTTAAGACATGTGTGTCTATTCATCATGTAATAGCTTTATTACAAGTAATTGTAATAGTTGTTGTTAGTGATGGACAACCATGAAGCGGCACCACTGACCTTGACGCCACGCTGTTGATGATGGAGATCATATCCGTGCTTTGGAGATGGAGATCAAAGGCACAAGAAGAAAGGCCATATCATGTCACATATTATGAATTGCATGTGATGTTAATCCTTTATGCATCTTGTATTGCTTAGATCACGACAATAGCATTATAAGATGATCCCTCTCACTAAATATCAAGTAATAAAGTGTTCGTCCTTAGTAGGCACCGTTGCTAAGACTCGTCGTTTCGAAGCATCTCGTGATGATCGCGTGTTATAGATTCTACATGTGCATACAACGGGTGCAAGCCAGATTTTCACATGTGGATACTAAGGTTAATATTGACGAGCCTAGCATGTACAGACATGGTCTCGAAACACGGAATACCAAAAGGTAAAGCATGTGTCATATGAATGATATGATGAACATGATGATTGTTCGCCTTTGAAGCTACATCTTCTCTCGTGAAGATCAGACTTGGTGTAGTGGATTTGGTTCTTGTAATCACTAAGGCAACATGAGGGATGTTGTTTTAAGTGGGAGTTCACCTAGTTAATTTAAGAATTAAATTTGAACTCAATTTGGCATAAACTTAGTCTAAACTCTTTGCAAATATGTTGTAGATCATGGCGACCCCCTCCATCAACTTTAATGCGTTCCTAGAGAAAGAAAAGCTGAAAAATAATGGAAGGAACTTCACGGGCTGGTTTCATGGATTGAGGACTGTCCTCAGCGCTGGTCAGTTGACCTATGTGCTCGATGCACCGCTAGGTGACCCACCTACAGAGGATGCTCCCGATGATGTTAAAAATGTTTTCCTCACTCGGAAGAATCACTACTCCACAGTTCAGTGTGCCATCCTGTACGGTTTAGAATCAGAGCTTCAGAAGCATTTTGAACACCGCATCCCTTTTGAAATTATCAATGATCTCAAACTAATTTTTGAGACTCATGCGGCCGTGGAAAGCTATGAGGCCTTCGATAAGTTCTTTAACTATAAAATGGAAGAGGGCAGCTCTGTTAGCGAGCACATGCTCAAAATGTCTGGGCACGTGAACAGGCTCCAAGAATTGGGAATAATGATTCCTACTGTGTTGGGGATTCATCGTGTCCTCCAATCACTGCCACCTATTTACAAGAACTTTGTGATGAACTACAATATGCATTGCATGAACAAGACGTTGCCTGAACGCTTCTCCATGCTGAAAACTGCTGAAGTGGAGATTAAGAAAGAGCACCAAGTGTTGATGGTCAATAAGACCACCAATTTCAAGAAACAGGGCAAGCCTAAGAACAAGGGCAACTTCAAGAAGGACGGCAAGAATGCTGATGCACCTGCTAAGAAGCCCAAGGTTGGCCCTAAGCCTGATACTGAGTACTTTTGCTGCAAGGGTGAAGGTCACTGGAAGCGCAACTGCCCCAAGTACCTGGTAGATCTGAAGAATGACAACATCAAGAAGAAAGGTATATTTGATATACATGTTATTGATGTGTATCTTACTAGTAATCGTAGTAGTGCCTGGGTATTTGATACTAGTTCGGTTGCTCATATTTGTAACTCGAAACAGGAGTTGTGGAATAAACAAAGATTGGCGAGAGACGAGGTGACGATGTGCGTGGGAAATGGATCCAAGGTTGATGTGATCACCGTCGGCATGCTCCCTCTACATCTACCTTCGGGATTAGTTTTGAATTTGAATAATTGTTATTTGGTGCCTGTGTTAAGCATGAACATTATATCTGGATCTTGTTTACTGCGAGACAGTTATTCGTTTAAGTCTAAGAATAATGGTTGTTCGATTTATATGAGTAATATCATTTATGGTCATGCACCTGAAGATGAATGGTTTATTATTATTGAATCATGATAGTAGTGATACACATGTTCACAACATAGATGCTAAACGGATAAAATTGAATGATAATACCACATACATGTGGCACTATCGCCTTGGTCACATTGGAGTGAAACGCATGAAGAAACTCCATATCGATGGACTTCTTGAATCACTTGATTTTGAATCACTTGAAAGATGCGAAGCATGTCTAATGGGAAAAATGACTAAGACTCCATTCTCTAGGATAATGGAGCGAGCTACGGACTTATTGGAAATAATACATACCGATGTGTGTGACCCAATGAGTGTATCATCGTGCGGTGGATATTGTTATGTTCTTACTTTCACAGATGACTTGAGTAGATATGGGTATGTCTACTTTATGAAACATAAGTCCAAAACTTTCGAGAAGTTTAAGGAATTTCAAAGTGAAGTAGAAAATTAGTGTAATAAGAAGATTAAGTTTCTGCATTCTGAGGTGAATATCTGAGTTACGAGTTTGGCATGCATTTAAAGAAATGCGGAATACTTTCGCAATTGACACCGTCGGGAACACCACAACGTAATGGTGTGTTTGAACGTCATAATCGAACTCTCTTAGATATGGTTTGGTCTATGATGTCTCTTACAGATTTACCATTATCATTTTGGGGTTATGCATTAGAGACAACCGCATTCATTTTAAATAGGGTACCATCAAAATCCGTTGAAACGACACCATATGAATTGTGGTTTGGTAAGAAACCTAAGTTGTCGTTCCTTAAAGTTTGGGGCTGCGAAGATTATGTAAAGAAGTTACAACCCAACAAGCTTGAACCCAAAGCATAAAATGTGTATTCATAGTATACCCTAAAGAAACAATTGGGTATACCTTCTATCAAAGATCTGAAGGCAAAGTTTTCATTGCCAAGAATGGATCCTTTCTTGAAAACGAGTTTCTCTCATAAGAAGTGACTAGAAGGAAAGTAGAACTCGACGAGGTTGTTAAACCTTCTCTAGGATTTGAAAGTAGCACAACATTGGAAGATGTTTCTGTGCCGCCTGCACCAATAAGAGAGGAAGCTAATGATCATGATCATGAAACTTCGAACGAAGTTGTTGCTGAACCTCGTAGGTCGACAAGGGTTCGTGCCACTCCTGATTGGTATGACCCTACCTTGAATGTCATGTTGGTGGACGACACCGACGACCCTGCGACGTATGAGGAAGCAATGATGAGCCTAGATTCCAACAAATGGCAATAAGCCATGAAATCTGAAATTGGATCCATGTACGAAAACCAAGTATGGACTTTGGTGGACCTACCAGATGGCCGCAAGGCTGTCGAGAACAAATGGATCTTTAAAAGGAAAACAAACATTGATGGTAATGTTACTGTCTATAAACCTCGACTTGTCGCAAAAGGGTTCCAACAAATTCAAGGAGTTGACTATGATGAGACTTTCTCACCGGTAGCGAAGCTAAAGTCTGTGAGGATTTTGTTAGCAATCGCTGTATTTTTCGATTATGAGATTTGGCAGATGGATGTCAAAACGGTGTTCCTTAATGGTGACATTGAGGAAGAGTTGTATATGGTACAACCCAAGGGTTTTGTCAATCCTAAAGATGCTGACAAGGTATACAAGCTTTAGCGCTCCATTTATGGACTGAAGTAAGCATCCCGGAGCTGGAATCAACATTTTGATAAGGTGATCAAAAACTTTGGATTTATAGAAACTTTTGGAGAAGCTTGTATTTATAAGAAAGTGAGTGGGAGCTCTGTAGCATTCCTAGTACTGTATGTGGATGACATATTGTTGATTGGGAATGATATAAAACTTCTTAAAAGTATCAAAGCATATTTAAATAATAGTTTTTCAATGAAGGATCTTGGTGAAGCGGCATACATTTTAGGCATCAAGATTTATAGAGATAGATCAAGATGCTTATTAGCGCTTTCACAAAGTACATACCTGGACAAGGTTCTAAAGAGGTTTAGAATGGAAGAAAGCAAGAAAGGGTTCTTGCACATGTTGCCAGGTAAGACCTTGAGTAAGACTCAAAGTCCAGCTACGGTAGAAGATAGAGAGAAGATGAGTAAAATTCCCTATGCCTCGGCCATAGGTTCTGTCATGTATGCCATGCTGTGTATGAGACCGGATATCGCACATGTTGTTAGTTTGACTAGCAGATATTAGAGTGATCCTGGAATGGAACACTAGATAGCGGTCAAAAATATCCTAAAGTACCTGAATAGGACTAATGTTATGGTTATTTCTTATGGAGGTGATGAAGAGCTCGTTGTAAACAGTTATACCGATGCTAGTTGGAACACTGATCCGGATGACTCAAAGTCATAGTCTAGATACGTATTTATTTTGAATGGTGTAGCAGTGAGCTGGAGGAGTGCCAAGCAAATCATTGTGGCGAAATCTTCAACTGAATCAGAATACATAGCTGCTTTAGAGGCTGCACAAGAAGCGATATGGATGAAGAAGTTCATTACTAAGCTTGGACGACACCGACGACCCTGTGTTGGATCCGATGGCCATCTATTATGACAACATGGGTGCCATAGATAATGCACAGGAGCCAAGGTCATAGAAGAAGCTGAAGCACATCAAGCTACGTTTTCATGCTATTTGTGAGTATGTCCAAGATGGTGACATAAAGATTTGCAAAGTACACACTAATCTAAATGTGGCAGATTCGTTGACTAAACCTCTCCCTAGAGCAAAAAATGACCAACACCAGAATGCCATGGGTTTTAGGTATATTACCATGTAATCTAGATTATTGACTCTAGTGCAAGTGGGAGACTATTGGAGATATGCCCAAGAGGCAATAATAAAGTGGTTGTTATTATATCTTTGTGTTTATGATAAATGTTTACATCCCATGCTATAATTGTATTAATAGGAAACACTAATACTTGTGTGTTTTGTAAACATAAAAGAGTCCCTAGTAAGCCTCTAGTTGAACTAGCTTGTTGATTAATAGATGATCATGGTTTCCTGATCATAGACATTGGATGTTATTAATAACAAGATCATATCATTAGGAGAATGATGTGATGGACACACACCCATAGTAAGCATAGCATAAGATCAAGTCATTAAGTTCGTTTTGCTACAAGCTTTAAAATGCATAGTAACCTAATCCTTCGACCATGAGATTATGTTAATCACCATCACTGGATGAGTACTTTGATGACATCAAACGCCACTTCGTAACTGGGTGGTTATAAAGGTGGCATTAGGTATTCTGAAAGTATGTGTTGAAGCGCATGGATCAAGAATGGAATTTGTCCATCCATATGATGGATATATATGCTCTAGGCCCTCTCGGTGGAATGACATCCAATTAGCTTGCAAGCATGTGACTAGGTCACAAGGGATGTCATACGACGGTACGAGTAAAGAGTACTTATCAGTAATAAGGTAGAACTAGGTATGGAGATACCGATGATCGAACCTCAGATAAGTAGAGTATCGCGTGACAAAGGGAATCGGTCTCGTATGTTAATGGTTCTATCGATCACGAAGTCATCGTTGAACATGTGGGAGCCATTATGGATCTCTAGGTCCCGCTATTGGTTATTGTTCGGAGAGGTGTCTCAATCATGTCTGCATAGTTCGCGAACCGTAGGGTGGCACACTTAAGGTTCAATGTTGTTTAAGTAGATATGGAATATAAGTTGGAGACCGAATGTTGTTTGGAGTCTCGGATTAGATCCAGGACATCACGAGGAGATCCAGAATGGTCTGGAGAATAAGATTTATATAATACAAGTCATTTTCTGGGGTTCGGAAAAGTTCTAGAGTTCTGTTTGGAGCTTCTAGAAGGTTTCAGAATGTTCCAGAAGGTTCTACCAAGAGATAAACATGAATCCCTAGATTATAGGGGATAAGACTTGGGGAAAGGAAACTTCCCCACCTCCCATCATGCACCAGCCCTAGGGAGTGGGACCAAGGGGGGAACCCTAGGCCGCACCCCCCTCTATATAAAGAGGGGTCGGGGCTCCTCCCCCCTTGCCCCTTCCACCCAACCCTAGCCACCACCCTCCTCCTCCTTCCTCCTGCTCAGGCTTAGGTGAAGCCCTGCAGGTTTTCTCCTCCACCACCACCACATTGTCGTGCTGCTGGAATTCCCAGGGGATCTACTACCTCCGCTGCCCACTAGAACAGGGAGAGGAAGGTCTAGATCAACTTCGTATGTGTGACCGAGTGCGGAAGCGCTGCCAGAACACGACATCAGAAGGATCGTCTATGAGATCTTGAGATCGGCAAGTGATTGTCTACATCAACCACGATATCCGATCTCACTCAAGGCTTTGGATCTATAAGGGTTAGTACAAATCTATCTCGTTGCACTTATCTCGTAGATTAGATCTTGGCTTTTCCATAGATTGGATCTTGGTTTTGTTTGTTCTTGCGATAGAATTTTTTGTTTTCCCTGCTATGAACCCATCATGTCTCAGGATATATTACTTGTTCGAGATTCGATCATCGGTATCCCCATACCTAGTTTGATCTCGTTGCCGACAAGTACTCTTTTCTCATTCCCGTGATATAACATTCTTTGTGATCAAATCACCTGCTTGCAAGATGTGTCAATGTGATATCACTGAGAGGTCCCAGCGTATATCTCTCTGTCATCGGGATGGACAAATCCCACTTTTGATTCATGAGCCTCAACATAACACTTTCAGAGTATCTTAACCCACATTTATAGTCACCCTATTGTCAACACCCGGATTTTTAATCCCAGATGCCTGTTATGCCATACATCGCAATCCCAGGATTACCATTTTTGCGAGACATAACAGAATGGATATCATAGTACATCATCCATTACAAACCATAATAAGGTCTTACATGAATAAAGGATATCATGATCCAGTCTTAATACAACAAGCAGCGGAATAAATAATAAGCGTAGCGGTGGGGTCCATCTTCAGAGTCATAGGCAATGTTGACGATGGAAGATAGTCCTAGTTATCATAGCCGTCCTGTTGTCCTTCATCTTGGTAGTCTCCTTCATAGTCTGGCCATGGGAATAGCTAGGGACAAAAGCCATGAGTACTCTTTAAGTACTCGCAAACTATCACTAACAAGTAAGTTAGTTCTAGTAGGAATGCTAAACCCAAGTTAAGTTGTAAAGTTAAGTTTGAAACCTAAGTTGAGTTCAGAAACAAAGAAAGATAAAATAAAGTTTGAAATCACCTAAGTGGGAACTTAATTATCATAGTCACAACTCTGTTGTGGTCAAGTCATGTCACAATACTTTTCTTAAGTTGTTTTGAAAACATCTGACAACGGAACAGTATGGCCACTCCAACTGTCCATAACCATGGACGTGGCTATTCGAATAGTTTGACACTCTGCAGAGGTGGTACACTTTCACCACAAGATTCGATACATCTGTCAGGGATAACCCTGAATCATCATACTTAGTATGCACATAATAAACATAACCTTTCCTTTACACACCCTAGTATAAGCACCTCTCCTATGAGTATGGCCTCCCAACCATGACCATCTGTCATCTTGGGCACTGCATAGGTGGACAACATTGAGAGGTAGCCTCAGCTCGAACCTCTCCCACGAGGGAACTAATACTAATGCATATAAACTTCCGCCTAAGCCTTACCCAATTTAGGTATTATGGTTGACAAGGGTTTAACTCATCAATGCCCATTGTTATGGACTTGGGTTTTGGAGAAGGAGGGAGCGCTAGAGACATCTATCGGCTAGCAAACAAGCACACAGGGGACTCGAAGATTTACCTAGGTTCAGGCCTCGTAGAGGTCCCTACTCCTGCTTGTCTGCTCGTGGAATTATCAAAGGAATCGAGGATTACAATGATGCGCAGATACAATCTAGCGAGGGTTGTGGAAACTAGGGTTGCGTGTGTCCTCCTCGCCGCCCCCTCCTAGCATTTATATAGATAAGCTAGGTCTCGGGTAGCAGGTCGAGTCGGTTACATGTTAGGGTTTTCTCCTTTGAACTTTCTATCTTTAGCTTCTTCTTGTTCTTGAAGCAATCGAGAGTCTGTAGGTTACTCGAGTTCTTCATTTGGGCCTTGGCGACACCGTGGGCCTCTACGTATTCAGGCCATATATACCAAGCTCGATTACCTATAGGGTATACCCATGTCAGTAGCCCCGAGTGTCCAATGGAATCGCAGATTCGACTGGAGACTTTATGAAGCCTTTCGAGTGCATGACTGAGTATGTTTTTCGACTGCTTTGTTTATGTCATAGGGATTGTTGATGTGCGTGCCTGATTTAACCGATGTACCGGTATCAGTTAACTACCTTAGGGTAAAACAACGCCATCTACTCGAACTCGAGCCCCCGGACTCGAATCCAGAAAAGTGCTGGTGTAATTCGACTCAAGCCGCGGAGGTCTTACAAGAGTCGAAGTTTAGTATATGGGTGTGAGCACTCGACACGTTCGTTAAGGCATGTTCATCGTACATGTAGGCACGGATATATTTTTGGTAGTGCGCAGCTAATGCGTTGCCAGGCCTTATTCAGGTCTTATCTTCACGCTGTAAGAACGACATCTGAATTTTATCATCACGGAGACGATTTGGGTGACCCAGGAGACACAGTCTCTTTGTAGGGAAAAATTATGAGGCGGTGTCGCCATAAACTTCGAGTGTGGATGTTATCAACACACAGTACTTTGTACAAATAATCATAGGGTGCACGACCAGCGCTTCCTATGGGAGTAGCCTCCGAGTGCCTGGTTGAGTCGAAGACTCAAGCAGGGACTAAAGAACTTTTGCGACTGTTGTCATCTTTTGTTTGCTTGTTTCAGTCAAATTTGCTTCCAGCGCTCCCTATGGGAGTACCCCATGTCCATAGTCGAACCGTGTTTCGAGTGATTGGGTTTTTCTTTGATTGTTCATGTTCCTGTAAAAGAAGAAAAATCGTAGGGTGTGCGACCAACGCTCCCTATGGGAGTAGCCCCCGAGTGCTTGGTGGAGTTGAAGACTCGAGCGAGGACTAAAGTAGTCGAAGTCTTCTGCTGCATAGTTTTTGATGATGTCAGTGCTGACGATTTCATGACCTCAGTTGCCCGCGTGAGCGAGTTTGACGGGACGTGACAAGCGGTGGCTCCCACTCCCTGACTCTGATTTGACCGTGCGTGCGTAATCTTTATTTTAACTGTGCCTCCTCGATTTCCACGCGTAATGGGAGTAGTGGGGGGACGATTCGCGTTTCAGCTCCTCCACGTGTCGAGCACGATGAACACCACGCGCCTGGTAGGGTTTTTCTAAGCCGTTGGATTGCATCTTCCAGGGGTGTAGTGACGCTGCGACGGTAAAATTCACATCTACTTCCATTCATCCTTTGCCTTCATCGCCATTGCCGCTGCTCCTCTGCTTTCTCTGCGCTCTTTTCCCTCCGCGGCGCAGAACCAGCTCTGCACATTTTCCAGCTACTTCCTCCAGTCGCATCACTGCCGCGTAATGGGGAAGAAGAAAGGAGGTGCTGTGGCTGATTTCGCTGCTGCCGCTGCTGCGATGAAGAAGAGGGCGGCTCTACCGCTACGGGCACCAGCACCGCCACTGGTGGGAAGAAGGGCACGGGTAACCGCATCATGAATGGCACGTGGCATCCATTTGTGATCAAATCCTCGGTTCTTCGTCTTCTTCGCCAAGACGGAGTGTTGTCCGCCGTAGTAGCCGACGCGCGCGTCCCCGGCGGCGAGGTAATCCCCTCTCCTCCTGCCGGTTTTCGAGTGATGTTCCTAGCGTTCATCATTCGTGGCCTCTCGTTGCCCCTGCATCCTTTCTTTAGGGGCCTTCTTCGTTTTTATGGGCTCCAGCTCCATCAGCTGTCCCCCAATTCCATCCTCCACGTAGCTTGCTACATCACCCTTTGCGAGTGCTGGCTCGAAATCGAGCCGCATTTCGGCCTCTTCAAGCGCCTCTTCAAGTTGAAGCGTCAATCGGCGTCTGGCTCCATAGTCTATGATGTAGGCGGCTGCGGAATCCACGTCGATCCATCCGTCACATACTTCGACATCAAGCTGGCGATGTCCGTCCAAGGGTGGAGGGACAAGTGGTTCTATGTCCGTGACGAGAAGGCTGACGGAGAACACTTCAGACTCGCACCCTTCGACCCCGCGACGCCGTGCCAGAGGAGGCGCTCCTGGAAGAATGTGGTCATGCCCAGCGAGTCCGCGGAGATAGATGTGCTGTACGAGCATGTCTGCGACCTCGACAGTCGCATAGGCAAATAGGAGGGAGGCTGCGCCCTCATTCGCACATGGCTGTGCCGTCGCATCCAGCCTCTGCAGGCTAGAGTCCACCCCATGTTTCAGTGGGCTGGCGCTGACGATGTCACTCGTGTGTCTACCGATGGCATGTCCGCGAGTGAGATAGATAAAAGGGTTCGACTGGTCACCAAGTACACCATCAAGGATGTGCTCCCCAGTGAACCAGTCGTTCCTCTGTTCGATGCTGCTAACCCTCCTCCTAAGGTATAGTTGTGCTACGTAGTAGCTATGTTTACTGATTGCCTCTTTGTTGTTTCTTTGCTTTGTGCTAAATTGTGGTCTGTATGCAAGATTGGGCGGTGTCACCCTGTATGCCTCCTCTTCCTGAGGGGGTTATTCCTCGTGAAGCCTTAGAAGAGGACGAGTCGAAGTCGACCGTCTCATCTGATGTGGAGGAGGAAGCCCCCGAGTCGGGTAGTCCGGATACTCGCAAGCGTTCACGCAGCAAGGATTCCGATGCGTCATCTCCTTCGACTCCGGAAGGTGCAGGCATTGGTGCGGAGTCGCCAATTCTGCCATTCCTGTGAGTGTCGTGGCGCCATCTTCTCGCAAGAAGATGCGACTGCCAAAGGAGTCCTCATCAGAGTCGGGGGAGCCAACCTTTGACTTTGATAAGTTTGATTGGTAAGTATTCGAGTTGTCCTTTTTGATTCTTCTTTAGATTTTCCCTTTTCTTCATGTTGGTTTTGTCTTGCAGTCATCAGGCGTCGTCATCTTCTGGAGGTGTCCAATTTTTGAAAGAATCGGGAGTTGCAACCTCAAGGGCCAAGAAAGAGGTCGAGTGTGCTCCTTCCCCTCCATTGGCGGCCCACTCCGGGCACAACTCTTCCAGCTCTCCGCATGATGGGGAGCATCGGATGGTTGCCCGGATGACCGCACACCAATCGACTTCGGAGTCATTGGAGGATCATGTAAGTGTAGTATTTCTTCTTTTGATGTTGTAGTCGATGTTATCTATGGCTTCTGCTGATCCTTTGTTGTTTTTCCTTTTGCTATAGCTCCTTGTGAAAGAAGCCGCTCACTTGGCGGAGCAGGTGCTTGCGATGGGTCGCCAGCATGCAATGTTGGATACACGCCATCGCGTGGTAGAAAGTAAGTGCTCTTCACTTCTCCTTATTTTGCATTGTTTTCATGTTGTCGACTGATAATAAACCCCTTTTGTTTTGTTCTTGTATCTAAACATAATGCCCTTATGTGCAATGCCGCCACCATGGAAAAGACACTCGTCGTGGCTGTGAAGAGCCGCGATGAGGTAATCATGGCGCGTGACGAGGCACAGAAGCGCGAAGAGGACCTGCGTGCCTCCATTGCAGCTAGGGAGAAGTTGTTCGAAGAACAGCTTTTCTCGATTGCCAAGGCCCTCTTAGGTACCTTGCTTGGATATCATTATCGTTCTCTGTTCAAATTTGTCATTGGCGCTGACTTTCGTACCCATGTGTGGGTTTGTGTATAGATGCTTGCGGTTTGAGCTTCGACCCTCAGGCCCTACGTCGCGACGATGCCTTGGCGGGTGCTCTTTCAGTAGTCGAGGACCACAGTGCCACCGTTCAAGATATGCTCTCCAAGGCCAAGGGCGTGCTCAGTCGCCTCCAGGAAGAGTTGATGCCCAAGGCTGAGCTAATCTAGAACATGGACGAGCTAGTGGAGTCTCTCGCCGGGGGTGTCCCTGCAAGCTTCAAGAACTCGCTCCGTGCGGCTGGCGCGTCAATGTCACTCGCTATGGTGCAGACCCACGGAGTCGAAGTTGATCCTGCAGCGGTCTCAAGGGCGATGCCTGTTAGCACGGGCGGCCAACAGGTAGTCTTTGCTCCCTTCACGACTGCCCCTGTGGCAAGTATGGGCCGCAGCTGATTAACACGGTTGCGAAGTACTCTGAGGAGCTGCAGCGAACCAAGAAGGCGGCGAAGGCTGCGCCATCAGGGGCCGGCGGAAGGTCAGTGGCATCTGATACCGCCACGGACTCGATGAGGCCCCCGAAGCCATCTAAGTCGAAGAAGCCAGTTGCTCCTCAGTAGCTTTGTAATCGTTGATTAGTTTATGTCTTTTGTCAAGAACATGCCTTTTGGCGAGTGTATCTGCTGATACTTCTACTAATCTTGAATGCACTCGACTCTTTTGTCTGTGTGTCGATTTGGTCTTCTTATTGCCTCTTGCTTGGCTTGTGGTAGGGCACATCAAGTGATCCTTTGAGGGAACCTCAGGATTCACCGCCCCTTGATGATACTTTGGCACCGCCACGCTCGAGGGTGGAGGAGCTGTCTCTGCTCTCGCGACTGCGTGATCGCGTGAAGCAGTTGGAGCGTGAATTGCCTGTGCTCCACGGTAATGCGGATGTATGGAAATCGAAGGCAGAGAAGGCCACCGCCCGAGAGCAATATGTGTTGGGGGAGATGACGCAGCTGGGCGACCAATTGAAATGTTAGTTTGCTTACTCTTATCTTTTTCTTGTAGTCACTCGCAATGGTGTCTATCTTCACACTTCCATCTTTGCTTTGTATAGTTGTCAGCGCGTGCCATCCGCAGGATGAGAAGGATAGGATTGCCATTCGCATGCATGACTTGACCCAAGAGCAGCTTCAGGAGAGTGGATACTTCTGGGTGGATCACGATCGTGCAATCGCACTGGCGACCCTGCAGGACCGTACGTCGCGAGTGCTGTACTTCCTAAAGAAGTCGTAGTCATGCCTGAAGAACATTTATCGGACGATGTTTCCGCTGGATGTTGCTCCATCGAGACTGCTGGCCCTCCTTGCCAAGTTCTAGGACCTGGTTGCGGTTCGCGAGTGTGTGAGGCAGCAGTTGGTGGCTGGTGCCAAGGCCGCTCTGTCGCTGGTGCGATTGCATAGGCCTGATGTAGAAATTGCGGCTGGGCCACCTGCGCCACCAGCGGGTTCTACTTGGAATATGGTGCCGCACTATCAGGCAGTGGATCGCCCAGCAGAGGAGATCATCGACTTCTTCGAGGAGCAAACCAACGTTCTTTTGTTGCAGTAGTAGCTTAGTTTGTGGCCTGCATAGAAGTGTACCAATGTTTTAAAGTTCGTATATACGTTGTGTATAATTGATTGTCGATGATGTATAAAGACCTTGTTAGCGTGTGAGTGTGTTGCACTATGCGATTCCTTTTCGTTAGCCTGTCCATGCGTTTATCTTAGTCCCTTGTCAACCTGTCAGGTGTGTTGCAACTGGGTTGGTGTGTGTTAAGGGTTTCGATCGATGTGCCAGCTACTCATGATATCGCGTGTGAGTTCGTAGAACAGATGTGTAAAGGGTGGCGCAGCCCTCGAGTGGATAAGTTGCAAAAATAAAGGAGACCACAGAGTTTTGGGGCATTTAGCTTTATTTATTCGCGAGACAGTATGAAGTACAATGTGTGGCTAAGTAGCCTTGGCTGAGTGGCCTTATTTGCAATGTAAAATTAAAAACGACTAAGGGTAGAAGCGTCGCAGCTGTGTGACATTCCAGGGGTTGGAGTATGCGACTCCTGTCTCTAAATCTTGAAGGCGATAGGCGCCACCTGGGATTACTTCTGTAATCACGTATGGTCCCTCCCAAGGGGAATCGAGCTTGAGATGTCCTTGCTGCTTCAGTCGCAGGACCAGGTCGCCTTCGATGAAGGATCTGGGGCATAGCCTCCTACTGTGGTAGTTGCACAGGTTCGGCTGGTAGATCTTTGATCTTTCCGCGGCGATTTCCCTTGCCTCCTCAAGGAGGTCGACGAAGTCTTCAAGTGCCAGGGTTGACTCTTGCTTGCTGTAAGCGACCACGCGCGGCGCTTTGTACTGTACCTCAGCGGGTAGCACCGCTTCAGCCCCGTGCACCATAAAGAACGGGGTGTAGCCTGTAGCACTGTTTGGAGTTGTGCGTAGGCTCTAGAGTACTGATTGTAGTTCGTCTGGCCAGCAACCCGCGGCTTGTTCGAGTGGTCGGAGGAGTCGCTTCTTGATGCCGCCGCAGACGAGCCCGTTCGCCTTTTCGACCTGACCGTTGGTCTGTGGATGTGCTACCGAGGCGTAGCTGATGTTGATCCCCAGATTCTCGCAGAATTCTTGGAACTCCTTAGATGTGAAGTTCGTTCCATTGTCTGTGATGATGCTGTGTGGCACTCCGAAGCGGAAGACGATGGATTCGAAGAACTTGACTGCGTTGTGCCCTGATTGATTGGTCATTGGCATGGCCTCTATCCACTTGGTGAACTTGTCGACTGCGACCAGGAGGTAGACATAGCCTCCTCGTGAGGACTTGGGGAGCTTGCTGACCATGTCGAGTCCCCATTGCACGAAGGGCCAGCCAATAGAATTGGCCGGAGCTCTGCGCCTGGTGTGTGCGGCTTGTCGAATCGCTGGCACGCATTGCATTCTCGACGGTGTCCTTGGCATCGCGCATGGTCGTAGGCCAGTAGAACCCATCTCGTAGAGCTTTGGCCATGAGGGCGCGACTGCCATTATGGTGTCTGCAGGTTCCCTCATGGATGTCGAGGAGAACAACCCTTCCATTGGCCGTGGAGACGCATCGCTGGAGTACTCCTGTGATGCTGCGCTTGTATAGTTCGCCGTTGATAACAGCGAATGCCTTGGATACCCGCGCAATGTGCTGTGCATCAGTCGGATCATCCGGTAGCCTTTTGCTGAGGAGGTACATGATGTACGGCTAAGTCTAGAATGATTCGATCATCATGACGCTCGTTGGTCCTTCGAGTCTTGTATCCAGCTCTAGGTCATCGAGTGCCATTGGCTCATTGGGTGGCGTAGCCCCCGAGTCTGTTGTTGCACTTGTTTTCTTCTCTGCTGCATTTGGCTTGATGGAGCGTTCGCAGATGCGCTCGAGAAATACCCCAGGTGGTATGGGGGCGCAGGTAGAGCCTATGTTGGCGAGTGCGTCCGCCTCTTCATTGCTTTCGTGGCGTACGTGTCGTAGCTCATAGCCGTCGAAGTCCCCTTCGAGCGTGTCGTAGAGGTCGCCATAGGCGATCATGTTGTCGTTCAGTGCGCCACACTCATGCATTGTTTGGTTGACGATCAACTTGGAGTCGCCGTATATAATGAGCCTTTTGGTGCCGTAGGCTTTTGCCATCCTCATCCCGTGTAGCAGGGCCTCGTATTCAGCTTCGTTGTTGGAGGCGGTGAACTGCATTCGCAGGATGTACTTCAGCTTGTCCCCTTGGGGCGATGTCAGTATGACACCTGCACCTGCTCCGTCCTTCCGCTTGGATCCATCGAAGTGCATTGTCCAGAGGTAGGACATATCTGGTTTTTTGGGGAGCTGGTTCTCCATCCAGTGCATGAGGAAGTCAGGAAGAACTTGTGACTTGATTGCGTCGCGCTTTTCGTATGTAATGTCTCGTGGAGGCAATTCGATTCCCCAAAGCGCGACTCGTCCCGTGGCGTCAGGGTTATTGAGGATATGCCCTAGCGGGGCGTCGTTGACCACCACGATTGGGTGTTCCTGGAAGTAGTGGCGTAGTCGCCGGGCGGCCATGAAGACGCCGTACGCCAGCTTCTGGTAGTGTGGGTACCGCTGTTTTGTTGGCGTGAGGACCTCGTTGAGGTAGTAGACTGGGCATTGTACCCCGTGGACCTTTTTTCCTCGGCTCGTTCGACGACGAGCACTGTGCTGACCACCTGGTTGGTGGCTGAGATATATAGCAATAGCGGTTCCCTTTCTCGTGGGGTCACTAGTACTGGCGAGGTGGATAGCAGGCGCTTGAGATCTTCAAATGCTTCCTGCGCTTCGTTGGTCCATTCGAACTTTTCAGCTTTGCGGAGGAGTTGGTAGAAGGGCAGTGCCTTTTCACCCATCCGACTGATGAATCAACTGAGGGCCGCGATTCGCCCAGCCAGCTGTTGGACGCCCCTTATGTTTTTCTGCTTCTCCATGGCCAGTATGGCTTTTATTTTCTTCGAGTTTGACTCGATTCCCCTCGCGGAGATGAGATACCCGAGTAGTCGCCCAGATGGTACGCCGAAGGCGCATTTGTCCAGATTGAGCTTGATCCGGTAGCGGTCGAGGTTGGCGAAGGTTTCGCGTAAATCGTTGATTAGGGAGGCTTCCTCCTTGGTCTTGATTACTATGTCGTCGACATAGACTTGGATGTTGCGACCAAGTTCATCCTTGAGGCAAGCCTGCATGCATTCGCTGGTAGGTGGCTCCTGTGTTTTTTAGCCCAAAAGGCATTGTGTTGTAGCAGAACACACCGAAGGGCGTTGTAAACGCTGTTTTTTCTTGATCTTCCTCCTTCATTCGAAGCTGATTATAGCCTGAGTAGGTGTCGAGGAAGCAGAGGCACTCGCATCCCGCGGTGGAGTCGATGATCTGGTCGATTCGTGGTAGCGGGAAGTGATCCTTTGGATAGTGCTTATTCAGAGAGGTGAAGTCCACTAGGATATCCGTGTCCTTTTTTGGTACTAGCACCGTGTTGGCGAGCCAAGTGCTTTCCTTGACCTCACGCATGAATTTGGTGTCGAGGAGTCTGTTAATCTCCATTCCGACTGCCTTTGCTCGTGGCTCAGATAATCGCCGGATTGTTTGCTTGACTGGCCTTGCGTCTGGGTTGACGTTGAGTGCGTGCTCGGCGAATTCCCTAGGAACTCCTGGCATGTCCGCTGGACACCAAGCGAAGATTTCCCAGTGCTCACGGAGGAATTCGACGAGCGCGAGTTCCTATGCGGGACTCAAGTTGTTGGCGATGAGGGCCGTTTTGGTGGGATCCGATGGGTGGACCTGCACTTTCTTTGTGTGCACCGATGAGTCAAAAGATAGATCGGGCGAACTTGGCCGGCTCAGGGGAGGCAGACTGTTGTTTGTCTACTCCTTTAGTCTCGCGAGTTCTTCCTGCATGCCAAAGGACTGGGAAATTCTGTTGAATTCCCTGTCACAGCTGTCGGATCTCTCGAAGCTCCCGTTGACTGTGATGACTCCATTGGGACCTGGCATTTTCATCTGCAGGTAGGCGTAGTGTGGTACTGCCATGAACCTAGCGAACGCGACATGTCCGAGGATGCAGTGGTACTGTGAGGGCCAGTCGACGACCTCAAAGTCGATGCGCTCGCGCCAAAAGTTTTTCGGCATGCCAAAGATGACGTCGAGGTTGATTTTGCCCAGGGGATATACGCCTTTTCCTGGGATGATGCCGTGGAATGTTGTGTCCGAGGCTTCTAGGCAAGTCAAAGGGATCCTCATTGCTCGCAAGGTACTCGCGAATATAAGGTTGATGCCACTTCCGCCATCCATGAAGACGCGGCTCATGTCGAAACCTCCGATTTGCACCTCGAGTACGAGGGGACAATGGCCTGGATGAGGTACTTGAGGTGGATGATCGCGTTTGTCGAAGGTGATGCAAGACTCACTTCCACTGAGGTACTCAGTGGTAGAAGGTGGCGAGTTTGTGGCCAAGTTGACTTGGCGAGTGATGGCCTTCTGCACCCTGTTTGAGGGGCGTCCTTTTTGGATCATCATGGTACCTATGGCTCATGGGTATGGTTCGCCTCCCTGGTGTTGGTCCGACGCAGCTGCGTCTGGGGGGTATTCCAGGTGGTGGTGGCGGAGCGCCATGTGCCACGGCGCCTGGAGCGGCTCCGTAGCCTCTTTCGACTGTGTTGCGATTCATCCGAACCAATCCCTCATGTTGTTTGAGGAACTCGCGGCAGTCCTTGAGGAGGTGGCTGGACTTCTTCTTTCCATCATGTTTGTTGATGTAGAAGTGCACCGTACATGGCCCGGACAGTTTGTCTTCAATGGATGTCGCGGGTGCCTCATCACGATTGCGGCGTTGCCACACTTGCGTGGTTTTCCCGGAGTCGCGGTATCCACCGCTACGGTATCCGTTGTTGCGGTTATCGTCGCGTCTGTCGGCGTAGCCAGCTGTGACCATATTGACGTCGTCGCGGTCATCGTAGATGCGCATGCGGCATTTGCCTCGGCGGTCGCGTCTACGCTCGAGTTCTGCCTGCTCGTCGGAGTGAATGCGATTTTTCACTGAATCTTCTCCATCGGCCCACCGATTCGCGATTTCCATCAGGTGGTCGATGGTCCTGGGTTTGAGCGGCCCAGCTCCTCTCTGAGCTCTATGCGGCGGACGCCGCCATTGAATACGTCAATCGCGCGATCCTCCGAGATGTTCTCTGCGGAGTTCTTGATGATGGACCACCTTTCGATGTAGGACGTAGCGATTCGCCTGATCTTTGTTGGCAGCATCTCAGCTCTTCGATTGATGCAGGTCGCTTGTATGTGCCCTTGAAGTTGCACACGAAGCTATAAACCAGCTCATCCCAACTGCGAATGGATCCGCGTGGGAGGTTGTTGAGCCATGCTCGAGCGGCACCTTGCAGCTGTAGCTGTAGACATTGCATGGCCATGCTTCGACTGCCGCCGTGGATCCTGACGGAGGAGATGTGGTCCTCCAGCCAGATCTTCGGGTCCTGTAGGCTGTCAAACTTTGGGTTCTCCGACGGGAGTTTAAACCCCTTGGGCATTCGCTTTTGCCTGATGGACCTGCTGAAGCATCTGGCGCCACAGAGCTCCACATCTTCCTCTTCCGTGTCAGTCGACCGAGCACGTCGCGCCCTTGATTTGTCGATCTTGTGCTATGTGAGGTCATCACGTGCATCATAGTTGTGGTCGTGTCGCCGTGAGCGGCGGCGTCGAGAAAGGTCGTGACTGTCATCGCTGGATGAGGGCGAGGAGTAGCGCTTTGCCTTTTTTCGGCTCCGGTGTTGGTTCCTTCTCGAGGGCGGCTTTGACTAGGCCCAAGCCCGCGATCGTAGATTGGTGCATGGCGGCTCAGGGATCTCCAGCTGGCGGCTGGTTGTTGAGGAGGTACATGGTGGCTGCGGTCACCGCGGCCTGCGGCGTCTTGGGGACCATGTTGCCCTGTGTATCGACTGTCATAGAGCTGAAGTCGAGGACCTTTGCAGCTTCTATGCGTTCTTGCTCGGTGAGATGGGCCATCCGAGATCGCCTCTTATTTGCGAGGTACTCGTTGCCCTTTGAGGAGGATCCTCCGTGGGAGGAGAGCCCAGCACGTCGAAGGCTCGACTCGTCGGCCTCCTTTTTGCACGCCTCGAGTTGCACGATAGTTTGCACTTGGCGCTTAAATTTTTCCTTCAGGAGCCAGTGGTAGCCCATTAGCAGTTCTTGCAGAGATCTGAAGGGTAGAGGGTTGCCTCGTAAGGCCTCGCGGCAGCGAGCCCACTCTTGTTCGTTGAGCCTGATCGCGACGCGTTCGCCGGTTTGCTCGTTTGTTATGGTTGGAGGTTCGATTGCTCCTCCATTGTTGACGGGGGTGCGATTGCCACCATTGCCACCGTTGCTGCCATTGCCGCCATTGCCGCTGTTAGGCGGGTCAGTTTCGTTACCACGATTACCCGTGTTGTCGCGATTGGCAGAGGTGTCGCCTGCGTTGATGACGCGCACATGAAGTGATTGGGGAAGTTGTTGCTCCCACAGCTCTCAGATCCGGAGCCGTAGGCTCCATCTTCAGTTGCCAGATCGCTCAGATCGGAGTTGCGACTGCTATCGCTGACTATGTTCTCGACTGTTGCCGGGGCGTTGAGCTCACTGAGGGTGCCGATCGATGGAGGGAACCATGATGTTGGGGCAATCGACAGCACCGTCGGCTGGTCAGGCATGCGAAGCATGCCCATCTGACCAACTTGGTAGCGGAAGCTCCTGATTGCTAGGCTGATTCCGTCGCCCACGGACTCGAAAGCCGGGCGAGTGGCCGGCGTGTGGACGGTGAAGTAGAACGCACCGAAGAGCTAGCGAATCTCCGCTGTTGCGGAGTTGTAGATCGTGGTTGATGGGGCCAAAGAAGCCGCAACATCAGCACTCCCAATTCCCACAGACGGCGCCAATTCACGAGGGTTTAACTCATCAATGCCCATTGTTATGGACTTGGGTTTTGGAGAAGGAGGGAGCACTGGAGACATCTATCGGCTAGCAAACAAGCACACAGGGGACTCGAAGATTTACCCAGGTTCAGGCCTCGTAGAGGTCCCTACTCCTGCTTGTTTGCTCGTGGAATTATCAAAGGAATCGAGGATTACAATGATGCGCAGATACAATCTGGCGAGGGTTGTGGAAACTAGGGTTGCGTGTGTCCTCCTCGCTGCCCCTCCTAGCCTTTATATAGATAGGCTAGGTCTCGGGTAGCAGGTCGAGTCGGTTACATGTTAGGGTTTTCTCCTTTGAACTTTCTATCTTTAGCTTCTTCTTTTCTTCAAGAAATCGAGAGTCTGTAGGTTACTTGATTTCTTCATTTGGGCCTTGGCGACACCTTGGGCCTCTACGTATTCAGGCCGTATATACCAAGCTCGAGTACCTATAGGGTATACCCATGTCAGTGGTTGTACGTTAAAATTGGAATGGTATCGCATCCAAACCCAACTATCAGTTTTGTAAAAGGGCTAAGGCTCATGCCTCAACATTTTCATCATCATAAACCATTTGTGTTTCTCAACACATGTCAAAACATCTCAATAGAATGACTCATCATTCCAAGGTTTTCACAAGTCATTTTTCACCAAGCATTCCCATCTAAAGTGAATCAAGTTTTGGTTTAGCTCTAAACTACTAAGTTAAGAGTGTTCACTAATATGGGGTGCTAATCTCAATCTCATGCCATAGAATGACATCTAAATCTAACTAGATAGGTCAAGTTTTATACTTTTTAAGCTACCTTTAAACAAGTAAAGGACTTTAATAAAGTAAAGAAACTAAAGCTTGGAAATAAAACTTGGGGTAGGTAATAGTCAAAGTGGTATAACCAAAGCATGCCTAATGCATCTTGCTTAGGTTATCTAGCTTAATTCTAGCTTGCTAACAATAGCTTGCCTTGGTTGGTGCAGTGGTTGAAGTTTTCTTCCTCCTCCTCTTGGTAGAACTCCTCCTCCTCAAAAGCTTGGTCGGTAGTATCTTCTATAAATACATACGGGATACACAATCACCAAACAATACTTAACTATTCTACTTAGCACACTAAGGCACACATTTTATGATCTATTATCATCACAAGCATCACAAGGTTTAATTAACTAGCTTCATTCTTTTTATTTGAGAAAAGTAATTTCTACTCATTGAAAATAACTAAGATTTAATATTATCCAATTAAAATATGGGATCATGTGAACACATGTCATCACCACATATTATAACATGTGGGAATGTGATTTAAGGGTTGGATCACATTTTAATAAGTTCAAGTTTAATCATTAATGATTTAAAGTGACTAGAAATGCCTATATAACATTATTTTGGTACTAGTCCAAAGTCACTGAATGTAAACCTTAATATTATTACATATTCAGATAGGTATGGTTAAATGTGATTTTTGAGAGTTGGAATCAACTCAAAAGCTACTATGGTTGATTTTATAAAAATGTTTGAATGTGCAAATGCTTTTGTCTTGTTATTTTTACTAGGAGAGATATCTAACTCTAAATGATTTAAATCCAACGGGCTTGGATAGAGATTTTCATTACCTTTCCAACAAAATTGGAATCACTCAATTTGGATTTGTAAAACACTCTGAATTGATTTTTGAACTAAGGGACAGAATTGATTCTAAGTCTAAATAGAAAAATCCTAATTTGAATTCTAGGGCCCGTGCGGGAAATTAATTGGGCCGGCCCAGTGATGCTCAGCGGCGCAAAGGGCGACTGACAGGCTGGTCCCGTATGTCAGTGTCACTTAAAACCCGAAGCGGTACGGGGCGATCTGGGCGCTACGATTAGAACATAGATCAACGGTCCACGGTCATCGTCAACGACGGACTCGTCGCCGGCGAGACGGAACCCTACACAGTCGGTGGGGGTCTACTGGGGACGTACCAGGTCTCCAGCTAGTGCGGCGAGGCAGGCAAATGAACTGGACGGCGACGGTGGGCTTAGGCGAGGTCGCGGCAGGGGCTGAGGTGGATGAAATCGACGACCACATCTCCTCCTCTGCAGCGGCAACCTCCGGTGGAATTCTGGCGATGTGCTGCTCGAGCGGCTTCGGCGAGAGAGGGGAAATGGTCAGTGGAGAGAGGGGAGTGAGATGGTGTGCATAATGAGTCTGGGGGTGGCCTCCTTATATAGGCTCGACGAGTGGAACGATGGGTGTGGTCGGAGCACGTCGGTGACAGCGATACAGAGGGCTACCGGCGTGGGCGAGGTAGGCGGACAGTGGGCGGTCTGCTGGCGGTCGTCTAGAGCTTAATGGAGCGGCTAGGGGCAGTGCCTAACGGTCGGGGGCTTCACGCGCTCTGGGAGACAGAGGCGATGCTCGACAGTGATCATGGTGACTGTGGGTCACACGGCGGTGCACGGCCGTGTCTGGCAGGTTGCTGGGTTCAAGGTGGAGCAGCATGCACGATTTGGTGTCGAGGCGTGGTCTGTGGCGTGCTGGCGGTGATCGCGCTCTGGCGCGCTCTGGCTGCACGCAGAGAGAAAGGGCGGCGCGGCGCTGAGGTGGTCCAATGTCTAGCAGGGGCCGTGAGGTGGACCGTGGGTGGTGGTGAGGTCATGCCTCACTCCCTGGAGCGGCGGAGAGGGGCTGGTGGTCGCCTATGGCTTGTGCACGCTTGGCCGGCGAGCATGGCGTCGGGGCTGCGTTGCACTAGCGCCAGGGGCTAGGGACATTTGAGTGGTTTTTGAAAAAGTGGGATCTATACATATGAACTAGATTCAATTTTCAAATGTCATTTAAAATTAGAGTTTGAATGTTTTTGGGAGATCACAAAGTGGGCCTTGGTACATCACTACTTGTACTAGCAAGGCGTGCAAAGATCCACAATTGTCTCTATTGGCATTTGAGTGCTAGGAATAGCCAAAGTAGGCTAGGTGATTAAAATGGCAAAAGTGACCATTTCTTTATTTAATTCTTTTTGATTTCTTTTTCTTTGGGATTTGCTTGGGGATGATCTAGATGATGTGTAATTCACCTTAGAGTCATTTTACAAACAATGGATCAATCAATACTGGCAATTCAAAACAACTCCTATTTAAATGCACACACATATGAATGCTTAAAGATTTTTAAATGGAAAAGTTTTTGTTAACCCTAAATTGGGTAGATTTGATCTTAATCATTTGGATTAAAGTTTTGGGATGTTACAAACCTTCCCCCCTTAAACAAAATCTCGTCCCGAGATTTAAGAAAGAAAACTAGGAACTAAAGAGATCTGGGAACTCAGTCCTAATGTAGTCTTCTCGCTCCCAAGTGGCTTGTTCTTCGGTATGGTTGCTCCATTGAATCTTGAGAAATTTGATACTCTGGGTCCTGGTGGTTCTGTAGGCTTACTCTAGGATACAAATGGGCAGTTCAAGATATGTCAGATCCTTGTTGATATCAACAGCTCGGTGATCGATGTTTTTGAACACTTCGGTCTTCTCCGGCACTTCTAGGCATTTGCGAAGTAACGAGATATGGAACACATTGTGGATGGCTGACATCTCCTCTGGTAGTTCTAGTTGATACGATACTTCTCCTCGGTGATTCAGAATCTTGAAGGTTCCGATATATCTGGGGGCTAACTTTCCTTTCATACTAAAATGCTGGGTTCCCTTCAATGGAGAAACCTTGAGATACACGATATCTCCGACATTGAAAGTCATGTCTCTCCTTCTCTAGTCAGCATAACTCTTCTGTCTGGATTGGGCGGTCTTGAGGTGCTCAGGGACTTTGTGAACTTTCTCTTTAGCTTCTCGGAGAATGTCGGGTCCAAAAATCTGACTCTCTCCTACTTGCGACCAATTCAAAGGGGTACGACACTTTCTTCCGTATAGGAACTCAAATGGTGCCATTTGCAAACTGGCTTGATAACTGTTGTCATATGAGAATTCTGCGAAAGGCAGGCAATCTTCCCATTTTGATCCATACTCTAACACATAAGCTCTCAACATATCTTCTAGGATTTGGTTGACTCTTTCAGTCTGTCCATCAGTTTGCGGGTGATAAGCTGTGCTGAAATTCAACTTGGTTCCTAATCCTTCTTGGGCTTTCTGCCAAAATCTCGAGGTAAATTGGGTTCCTCGATCTGATACTATGGTCTTGGGGGTTCCATGCAACTAACAATTCTAGCAATGTACAACTCTGCTAGCTTTGAACTCTGGTAGGTTGTCTTGACAGGTATAAAGTGAGCTACCTTGGATAGTCTATCAACGATGACCTAGATTGAGTCATTTCCCCTACTAGAAGCCGGTGATAAAGTCCATTCCGACGGAATCCCATTTCCATTCCGGAATCTGCAATGGTTGCAACAGTCCTGCGGGTCTCTGATGTTCCGCTTTGACTCTCTGACAGATATCACACTTGGCGATGTAGCTTCCGATTTCTCTTTTCATCTTGTGCCACCAGAATTGCTCTTTCAAATCCTGATACATCTTTGTTCCTCCGGGGTGGATAGAATAAAGAGTATCATGAGCTTCTTGCATGATAACTTGCTTCAGTTCCAAATCTGCTGGCACACAGATACGGCCCTTGTACCACAGAACTCCTTCTTCGTCTTTGGTGAATCCAGGTACCTTTCCTATACCAATACGACGTTTGATTCCGTCGATACTTTCATTTCCCTTCTGGGCGTCCTTGATTTGGCTGATCAAAGTGGGTTGAAGTTCAATGCTAGCTAGAAATCCTCTGTTAACTAGCTCGGTCCTAAACTGCTCCAACTCCTCATACAAACTGGGTTGCTTCTCCTTGATCATGGTGTTTAGCCTACACGGCAATCTGCTAAGATCATCCGCTACCACATTGGCTTTGCCGGGGTGATAGTGAATGTCAAGGTCATAATCCTTGATTAACTCTATCCATCTCCTTTGCCTCATATTCAGCTCCTTCTAAGTGAAAATATACTTCAAGCTTTTGTGATCTGAGTAAATCTCACAGCGATTACCCATAAGATAATGAGGCCATGTCTTCAATGCCAAAACTACGGCTGCTAACTCAAGATCATGGGTCGGATAGTTCTGCTCATGCTGCTTTAGTTGTCGAGACAGATATGCGGTGACTTTGCCTTCTTACATCAATACACATCCGAGACCAATCTTGGATGCATCACAATACACGTCAAACGGCTTCTTGATATCTGGCATGATCAATATTGGGGCTGAAATCAATCTCTTCTTCAGCTCCTGGAAACTTGCTTCACATTTGTCGGTCCATTCAAACTTCTTGTCCTTCTTCAACAATTGGGTCATGGGTCTTGCTATGCTCGAAAATCCTTCGACAAACTTGCGGTAGTATCCCGCTAATCCGAGAAAGGCACGAACTTGGGTTTGAGTGGTTGGGGCTTCCCATGCTTCGCCATCTCTGATCTTGGTGGGATCGACAGCGACTCCTCCGGCAGACATAATATGTCCTAGGAATCCTACCTCTTTCAGCCAAAACTCACATTTGCTGAACTTGGCATACAACTGATGCTCTCTCAGGGTTTCAAGGATGATTCTTAGATGTTGATCATGCTCTTCTTCTGACTTGGAGTAGATAAGGATATCGTCGATAAACACAACAACAAACTTGTCTAGAAAATTAATAAAGATCTTATTCATGAGATTCATGAAATAAGCAGGGGCATTGGTTAATCCAAAAGACATGACTGTATACTCGTATAAACCATAACGAGTAGTAAAGACGGTCTTCAGAATATCCGTTGCACGAATCTTAAGTTGGTGATAACCAGTCAACTGATCAAATAGATCCTCTATCTTTGGCAAAGGGTACTTGTTTTTTATGGTGATGTCATTCAGCTTCCTGTAATCTGTGCACAAACGGCTGCCTCCATCCTTCTTGTCGACGAATAGCACTATCTCCATGGAGATGCGCTTGGTTGAATCAAGCCCGTTGCCAACATAGCATCCAGCTGCTTCTTCAACTCTACTAACTCTGAGGGGTTCATGCTATAGGGTCTCTGTGCTATAGGTCCGGTTCCGGGGATTAGTTCAATAATGAACTCAATATCCCTATCTGGGGGCATACCTGGAAATTCATCTGGAAATACATCGGGGTATTCACAGACTACTCTGACTTGGTCTATGGTGGGTAGGGCTAGACTCTTGTTGCACTTGAATTGACAGGGTAAGGTTTCAGATATATGCTCTACTGAGACTCCAGAGCTACTGGTCATGGTGATGGCTTTCTTAGCATAGTCAATCCATCATTTATGCTTTGACATCCAATCCATTCCTATACTACTTCCAAACCTTTGGTTCCAAGTACTATTAGATTAGCATAAAAATCTATCCCATGTATTCTGATAGGCACAACTTTGCAAATTTTTCTAGCTTTTGTAGTTGAACCGGGGATTTGAACTATCATGACATGCTTCAAGTTGGTTGGGTGAATCTTACTAGTGCATGCAAATTCTTCGGTGACAAATGAGTGCGATGCTCCAGAATCAAACAACACTCTTGCTAAAACTGAGTTGACAGAAAACATACCCAGCACTACATCTGGCACTTCTTGGGCTTCTTCGGCGTTCATGTGGAAGAGACGGCCGTTGCGGTTGTGAGGGTTCCCTGGGGCGAATCTTCTTCCTAGTTGAACACGACGCTGCTGTTGAGCGGGGGCATTCACATTGGCAGTGGTGGCAATCTTCTTGGGGCACTCATTGGAATAGTGACCCTTCACTCCACACTCGAAACAAGTGATCTGAGACTTGTCTTTTGCTGCCACGGGCACAGCATTGCTTCCAGTTCTGGGTGCAGTGTTGTTGTTGTTGCTCTTGGGAGGTGCACGGTTGAAATGGCTGGTGTTGCCGGGGTGATTATTGTTTCCTCCGGACTTCACATTGCCTCTGCTACGGTTGGGGTAGCTTGGGCGAGACATTGGGGGTCGGTTGTTCCTTGGTGCATATCCCGCAGAAGGGTTGGGACGGTACTTCTGGTGACTGTTGGATCCAGCTTGGTGCATCATACGACGCTCGCGGTTGTCGTTTGCTTGGTTGATCTTCCCTTCCATCTGAATGGCAGAGTCGACTAGCTCTTCGAGATCCTCGAAACGGATGTTGACGAGAACCGTTTGCATCTCATCATGCATCCCGTTCAGGAATCTCTCCTTCTTCTTGGCCTCTATGTTGATCTCATCAGGTGCATACCTGGCTAGGGACAAGAATCTGTCACGGTACTCCACTACAGTCATTCTGCCTTGCTTCAGCTCTCTGAATTTATCCCTCATTCTGGTGACTAGACCCTGTGGCACGTGGGTGCGACTGAACTTGATTTTGAAGGCTTCCCATGTCATCACTTGACCATGGTTCATTGTGCGGGTGCTGTTCCACCATGCTCTTGCATCTCCTGCCAAGTAGTGGGTGGCAAAAAGAACTTTCTCGTTGTCATCAACTCTGGCTACTTCTAAATTGTTCTCCATTGTCTATAACCAGTCATCAGCATCTAGTGGGTTCTCCAAAGTGCTAAAGATTGGGGGATTGGTATTCTAGAAATTCTTCAGTTTGGATCCTTGATGATCCTGATTTCCATGGCCTTGGTTGTTTTGGGCCATCTGGGCGATCTGCTGCAGTGTTGCTAGGTTGGCTTGGCGCTCTTTCCTGCTAGCTTCACGGTCTGCAACTAGCATCTGCATAATCTGCAGCATTGGGTCCTATGATGAGCTGCTCCCTCCGGGGTTTCCACGAGTCATCTGAGATTGAGATAGATAAAGGGGTAAGAGGGAAAGTTCTAAGGTTCATGGTTTTGATTTTAAAGCTAGAACTTTGAGTTTGACTAAGGTTTTGCAACTAACTTCATCTCATTCATTCAAGCAAAGCGCACGATACAAACACACACACACACCACAATAACAAAAGAAAACAGATGGTTTTAAGAACCATTCTGCAAGCTACGATACAATGGGACCAATACTCCTCATGCTACGATAGTGCTCTAGTGCATCTACTCATCATCGATGAAGTCGGAGTCATCATCGTCAATGTAGAAGTCCACGGCATCCTCCTCCAGAAAGTCATCATCATTATTGAGGTAAGAGTCCATATCTCCCTGGATGTATTCACCTTCCTATTCTTCTTCTTTTGCTGCAAGTTGAGCTTCTTGCTCCTTGATGGTCTTCTCGAGGTCGGCCACCTTTTTACGAAGACGGTCGATGGTGCGATCCCTCTTTGCATGTTGATGGCGAAGAGACTGACGATCCTTGACGAGCAGTGAGAAAGTCTGGGCCTTCTGGGCGGCAAGGGCGAGGTTGTGGTTGGCGAACTCCTGAGCATTGTCCAACTCCTTCTGTCCGTCGTACAACAGGAAGTCGAGGTTCTCCACTTGACGCTTCAACTCCGGGTGACTTGGCATCTCCATGGGCATTCCCATAAAGTCATGCCTTGCATAGTGAGCAAAGCGGGTTCCTTGGATTTGATTGACATTCATGGCACACAAATGTGCGAGAGCTTCATGCATTGCCCTGGCTAATCCATCTAGCCAGTTGTTCTCTCTCACGGAGAACTGGATCCTCCCGGATGTTGGTGTTTCTATCTTGCCTCGAAGATCAGCGGTGACTAGCCATTATAAATCTCCTCCTGGGGGTCCAGGAAGTTGAGCTCCAAGGAATTCCAGATGTGGGCATCCCAAGTACTCCGATAGTGCATCAAGATCCCTCTCGAAGATCCGCTGGCCTCCGTTACCCAACTGGTAGAACTTGCTGAACTGAGTTTCCATCTATAAGAATTGAGGATGAGAAAGTTAGTGAAGTGATCAAGTGTGTCAAAATTTTATGTAGTAATGTAAGAATTTGGAGGAACATGAATTTTTTTGAGAGAAAGAATTCCCAAGGGTAAGAGAGGAAATAGTTTTCATAAATACTCACTTTGGTTTTTGAAGCTAAGTTTTTGTTCGGACGTCCATTCTAACTAGGGTCTCCTATGGTTAGGATGGCTCTGATACCAACTTATCAACACCCGGATTTTTAATCCCAGATGTCCGTTATGCCATACATCGCAATCCCAGGATTACCATTTTTGCGAGACATAACAGATTGGATATCACAGTACATCATCCATTACAAACCATAATAAGGTATTACACGAATAAAGGATCTCATGATCCAGTCTTAATACAACAAGCAGCGGAATAAATAATAAGCGTAGCGGTGGGGTCCATCTTCAGAGTCATAGGCAATGCTGACGATGGAAGATAGTCCTAGTTATCATAGTCGTCCTGCTGTCCTTCATCTTGGTAGTCTCCTTCATAGTCTGGCCACGGGAATAGCCAGGGACAAAAGCCATGAGTACTCTTTAAGTACTCGCAAACTATCACTAACAAGTAAGGTAGTTCTAGTAGGAATGCTAAACCTAAGTTCATTTGTAAAGTTAAGTTTGAAACCTAAGCTGAGTTCAGAAACAAAGAAAGATAAAATAAAGTTTGAAATCACCTAAGTGGGAACTTAATTGTCAAAGTCACAACTCTGTTGTGGTCAAGTCATGTCACAATTCATTTCATAAGTTGTTTTGAAAACATCTGACAACGGAACAATATGGCCACTCCAACTGTCCATAACCGCGGACGTGGCTATTTGAATAGTTTGACACTCTGCAGAGGTGGTACACTTTCAGCACAAGATTCGATACATCTGTCAGGGATAATCCTGAATCATCATACTTAGTATGCAGATAATCAAACATAACCTTTCCTTTACACACCCTAGTATAAGCACCTCTCCTATGAGTATGGCCTCCCAACCATGACCATCTGTCATCTTGGGCACTGCATAGGTGGACAACATTGAGAGGTAGCCTCAGCTCAAACCTCTCCCACGAGGGAACTAATACTAATGCATATAAACTTCCGGCTAAGCCTTACCCAATTCAGGTATTGTGGTTGTACGATAAAATTGGAATGGTACCACATCCGAACCCAACCATTAGTTTTGTAAAAGGGCTAAGGCTCATGCCTCAACATTTTCATCATCATAAACCATTTGTGTTTCTCAACACATGTCAAAACATCTCAATAGAATGACTCATCATTCCAAGGTTTTCACAAGTCATTTTTCACCAAGCATTCCCATCTAAAGTGAATCAAGTTTTGGTTTAGCTCTAAACTACTAAGTTAAGAGTGTTCACTAATATGGGGTGCTAATCTCAATCTAATGCCATAGAATGACATCTAAATCTAACTACATAGGTCAAGTTTTATACTTTTTATGCTACCTTTAAACAAGTAAAGGACTTTAATAAAGTAAAGAAAGTAAAGCTTGGAAATAAAACTTGGGGTAGGTAATAGTCAAAGTGGTATAACCAAAGCATGCCTAATGCATCTTGCTTAGGTTATCTAGCTTAATTCTATCTTGCTAACAATAGCTTGCCTTGGTTGGTGCAGTGGTTGAAGTTTTCTTCCTCCTCCTCTTGGTAGAACTCCTCCTCCTCGAAAGCTTGGTCGGTACTATCTTCTATAAATACATACGGGATACACAATCACCAAACAATACTTAACTATTCTACTTAGCACACTAAGGCACACATTTGATGATCTATTATCATCACAAGCATCACAAGGTTTAATTAACTAGCTTCATTCTTTTTATTTGAGAAAAGTAATTTCTACTCATTGAAAATAACTAAGATTTAATATTCTCCGATTAAAATATGGGATCATGTGGACACATGTCATCACCACATATTCTAACATATGGGAATGTGATTTAAGGGTTGGATCACATTTTAATAAGTTCAAGTTTAATCATTAATGATTTAAAGTGACGAGAAATGCCTATATAGCATTATTTTGGTACTAGTCCAAAGTCACTGAATGTAAACCTTAATATTATTACATATTCAGATAGGTATGGTTAAATGTGATTTTTGAGAGTTGGAATCAACTCAAAGCTACTATGGTTGATTTTATAAAAATGTTTGAATGTGCAAATGCTTCTGTCTTGTTATTTTTACTAGGAGAGATCTCTAACTCTAAATGATTTAAATCCAACGGGTTTGGATAGAGATTTTCATTACCTTTCCAAAAAAATTGGAATCACTCAATTTGGATTTGTAAAACTCTCTGAATTGATTTTTGAACTAAGAGATAGAATTGATTCTAAGCCTAAATAGAAAAATCCTAATTTGAATTCTAGGGCCAGCGCGGGAAATTAATTGGGCCGGCCCAGTGACGCTCAGCGGCGTAGAGGGCGACTAACAGGCTGGTCCCGCATGTCAGCGGCACTTAAAACCCGAAGCAGTACGGGGCGATCTGGGCGCTACGATTAGAACATAGATCAACGGTCCACGATCGTCATCGACGACGGACTCGCCGCCGGCGAGACGGAACCCTACGCGGTCGGTGGGGGTCTACTGGGGACGTACCAGGGCTCCAGCTAGTGCGGCAAGGCGGGCAAACGAACTGGACGGCGACGGTGGGCTCAGGCGAGGTCACGGCAGGGGCTGAGGTGGACAAAATCGACGACCACGTCTCCTCCTCTGCAGCGGCTACCTACGGTGGAATTCCGGCGATGTGCTGCTCGAGCGGCTCCGGCGAGAGAGGGGAAATGGTCAGTAGAGAGAGGGGAGTGAGATGGTGTGCAGAATGAGGCTGGGGGTGGCCTCCTTATATAGGCTCGACGAGTGGACCAACGGGTGTGGGCGGACCTCGTCGGTGACGGCGATACAGAGGGCTATCGGCGTGGGCAAGGTACGCGGACGGTGGGCGGTCTGCTGGCAATCGTCTAGAGCTTAATGGCGCAGCTAGGGGAGGTGCCTAACGGTCGGGGGCTTCACGCGCTCTGAGAGACAGAGGCGGTGCTCGACAGTGATCATGGCGACTGTGGGTCGCGCGCCGGTGCACGGCCGTGTCTGGCAGGTTGCTAGGTTCAAGGCGGAGCGGCGTGCGCGATTTGGTGTCGAGGCGTGGTTTGTGGCGTGCTGGTGGCGATCGCGCTCTGGCGCGCTCTGGCTGCACGCAGAGAGAAAGGGCGGCGCGGTGCTGAGGTGGTCCAGTGGCTAGCAGGGGCCGTGGGGGTGGACCGTGGGCGACGGTGAGGTCACGCCTCACTCCCTGGAGCGGCGGAGAGGGGATGGTGGTCGCCTGTGGCTTGTGCACACTTGGCCGGCGAGCATGGCGTCGGGGCTGCGTTGCACTGGCGCCATGGGATAGGGATAGGGGTGGTTTTGGTCTGGTTGGGTGTGGGGGAGACCAAGGTGATCAATGTGCATCAACTGGCTCGACAAGATTTGATCCAAAACAGTAATAGTTAGGCCACTTTTTGTCGGCCTACCAACTGTTCGATCAAATGGCCGCATGAGAGAAACTTTTGAATTTTTGAAAGTTTTTTGGTGGAGTGATTCCTCTCATGCATAAGCATCTAGTTTGCTTGGGATTTTGAAATGGAGTTCATTTGAGTGGTTTTTGAAAAAGTGGGATCTATACATATGAACTAGATTCATTTTTCAATATCATTTAAAATTAGAGTTTGAATGTTTTTGGGAGATCACAAACTGGGCCTTGGTACATCACTACTTGTACTAGCAAGGGGTGCAAAGATCCACAATTGTCTGTGTTGGCATTTGAGTGCTAGGAATAGCCAAAGTAGGCTAGGTGATTAAAATGGCAAAAGTGACCATTTCTTTATTTAATTCTTTTTTATTTCTTTTTCTTTGGGATTTGCTTGGGGATGATCTAGATGATGTGTAATTCACCTTAGAGTCATTTTACAACCAATAGATCACTCAATCCTGGTAATTCAAAACAACTTCTATTTAAATGCACACGTATGAATGATTAAAGATTTTTAAATGGAAAAGTTTTTGTTAGCCCTAAATTGGGTAGATTTGATCATGATCATTTGGATTAAAGTTTTGGGATGTTACACCTATTACGGTGTGACGTTTGATGTTATCAAAGTACTCTTTTGGTGTTAGATTAACATGATTTCATGGTCTAAGAATTATGGTTACTTTGCGTGATATATTATAGCAATGTAAATATAATGACTTTTATCATATTGCTATTCTTTGGATGAATGATCGTCACATCATTCCACCAATATTGTGACCCTGTTATTAATAACATCTAATGTTCATGATCAGGAAATCTTGATCATCTATTAATCAACGAGCTACTTTAAATGAGAGGCATAACTAGAAACTCTTATTTGTTTATTAAACATATATGTATTAACGTTTCCAATTAACTCAATTATAGCATAAAAAAATTATTTATCATAAATATGGAATAAGATAATAACTACTTTATTATTGACTCCCGGGCATATTTTCTTCACCTTCTCTCTGTCGTGCCCACCGCCTACCTTTTCTCTCCTGCCCCCCACGCATCCACCACAAACATCGTCCACCGCCCACCTTCCCCGTCGGTGGTCGGAGGCCCTCTCCTTCCTCAGCCCCTACCGGTGGCCGGCGCAGCATGGTCGACGCTGTGCTGGCTGAGCGTGGCTAGCGAGCAGAGCGGCAGATAGGCGGCGCGGCGAACTGGCCAGCTGAGTGGCGACGCGCGGGCTGGATAATAGAGCTCGACACGGGCTTGGCTGGCGCGGGTGCGTCGTCACCGACTTGTGTGAAATGTCGCCAAATTTGTGTGAATTTGAGCCGAATTGTAGTAAAATATCGCCAATTTTGCTAAAAAATCGTCAACCTGGGAACGTCACTTGGGAGCGCGAGTGGGAATTCGACCATTTCCAACCATCCATCCGACGAGTTTTAGCTCGGGATTTCGGTAAGTGAAAAATAAACTTTTCCATTTTTTAGAAAACGGGCTACACGGAGACATGCAGCCAGCGAGCCCTCCTGAACTTGATAGAGATAACCGCACCAGCGGTCCTAATTTTTTCAATGTACCTTCACTTTGGTCCTAAATCTTTAAAGTTGCATGTATATGTCCTAAATTTTTCATAAGTGATTTACGGGAGGTCTTATTTTCCTCTGGCCGTTTTGACCTGTCTATGTGGCGCTTTGAACATTGCCACATCGATAGTAGGCCTCGGGAGAGGTAAATGCCAGACATGTATATTTACAAAAAGCCCCCTAATTTGTATTTCGTCCAAATTGTGCTCCTACTTTACATTTTTTCCAAACAAAAAAAGGAGGAGGAGGTTGTCGAGTAATACATTCAGTCGTTATGGTTCCTCCTCCTGGCCCGCTTGACCTTCTCCGCCCATCCCCCATAGCCCGACGACCCCTAAGCCAAGACCCACTGCCGACCATCAGAGCTTCATGTCTCCCTTCCCCGTCTCCTGCAGTGTGCCCACCGCCTCCGGCCGCATCTCCTCCTTCCTCTGCATGCATACTCTACTGGCACGGGAGGCGGACAAGGAAGGCGTTGCACGAGCGGGCGTGGGAAGTAAGAAGGTTGGCGTCGGCATTGAATTCCTTCAGCTTTTCGCGAGAATGGATCCCGTTGGCCATTGCCGGGGTGCGTCTGATGGGTGTTGGCGGTAGGTGTTGCTCTCTGTGTCCAATCCTCCTTGAGCTCCACGAACATGCGCCGCCTCCACATGAATAAAAACATGGCGGCGCCCACCACCGCCGTGAAGACGAGCCGCACACACGCTATCGATAGCACGTATCTCTAAAGTTTTGGACGCAACACATCGACTACTGGCGTGCAATAGCTAGCTACAAAAGGAGCTTTGATCAATTCTAGAGTCTGGACTGGCACGTGAACCAGCTAGCTAGCTAGCTCCTGCTTGATCTGAAGTATCTCTAGAGTTTTGGACCTAACACATCGACTACTTTGCGATGAAATAATATGCGGATCATATACTGATCTTGTCGCTCGCCGCCACGTTCGTGTTGCCGGCCGCCGTGCATCCCAGCTGCCCAACCGTCCTGTCCCCAGAAAATCGATTGCGTGTCACCTAGCGAAAGCGAGCCACGCTCTGCGCAGCCATAGCACGCACTAGGCTCAAGGGCCCGCGCAGCGCACGCGTAGGACGCGAGCAACACGTCGCCGACGTTCTGGGCGAGGAAATGCGGGTCCATCGGTAAGCACAAATAGGACCAGGGGCCTTTTTAAAAATTTATATATCTAGCTAATACTTCTATAGGGGACAATGAATGATAACCCCAAGTTGGTGATTATGTTTATCATAAACCCGCCTCGCTGCCTATGACATGTGGGTCCAAAATGGCCTATCATAAAATTCCCCAATAAAATCTCGGATTAATATTTGCGAAAGATTTAGGATCGTGCAATCCTGAAAAGAATCAGGACGGCTGGTGCAGTTATCTCGACTCGATAGGACAGCTCCAGAACCGAGAGCGCCGCCGCGATGCTCCGCCTCCAAAACCACCTCATCTGCGCCCTCCGCGCCGCCTCCCATGCCCCTGCCTCTCCCCTCCACCGGATCCACCTCTCCACCGCCGCCGCACCCCCCGCACAGTTCGTTGTCGAGGACTACCTCGTCGCCTCCTGCGGCCTTGAGCCAGCGCAAGCGCGCAGGGCCTCCAAACACCTCCACCACCTCAAATCACCCGCCAACCCCGACGCCGTCCGCGCATTCCTCGCCGACGCTGGCCTCGCCGAATCCCACAGCGTGGACACAATCGTAACTCCCCGTGTCGCGCAGCTCCGGGACATGGGCCTCTCCCCTCCCCAGATCTCCCGCCTCATTAGCATCGTCCCGGGGATCTTTCACAGCCCCTACCGGATCGCCCGCCTCGAGTTCTACATCTCCTTGCTGGGCTCCTACGACAAGGTGGAAGCCGCACTCAAAAGCAACTTCTACCTCCTCGAAAATAACATTGAGAATGTGGTCAAGCCCAACCTGGCGTTCCTGCAGCAGTGCGGCCTAAGTGCTTGTGATATTGCCAAACTCTATAAGTGCACTGGCAAACTGCTCACAAATATTTTGAGCATCTGAAGAAAATGGTGGCACGCACTGAAGAGCTAGGCGTGAGGCGTTCCTCTGTGATATTCAAGACAGCCTTGATTGCCATCTGCAACTTCACTCTTGAGAAGATTAGTGCCAAAATGGAGTCAATGGAGAGGGCTCTTGGATACCGTGAGGCCAAGATAGCTGTGTGCAAGTTGCCAAGCATACTTGATCTGTCAGAGGCCATGCTGGCTCACAGGGTGGAATTCCTACGGATGGAGTTCGGACTTGAGTGTTCATGCATCGCGCACAGGCCGGCCATTCTGATGTACAGCTTGGAGAAGCGGTTGATCCCACGGCATTATGTCATACAAATTCTGAAGGCGAAGGGGTTGGTCAAGAGAGATATTGACTTGTTCGGCGTGTTTTGCTCAACCCACAAGAAATTTGTAGAGAAGTATCTTGACCGTTGATGAGTGTATTCCTGGGCTTGCAGACACTTGTGCTGCTTCTTGTGCAGGGAAAATGCTTCCCCAAGTTCAACTGTGAGAGGTTGAGTGATGGATGTGAAGGTCCATTCTGGGTAACAGATTGACATATGTTGACAATTAATATCCGAGTTTGAAATGAACTTTTGTTTGGAAGAGTGGATGATGTATTAAGAGGATTTGAAGACTTGTATGTAGGTAATTTTGAACTTTTGGTTTTGCTGTGTACAGGAGTAGAGGAGATCTGATCTGAAAGATGGTAGAAAAATAATTAGAAGAGCAGCTCTACTTGATTTCATCTTACTGATTTTTTTCCTAACGTGCCTGGAAGCATGTCTTTGTATTAAGAAGAAGGCGCAAAGATGCGCAAATGACCAAGTTTACAAGGATTTGCAAAGTCTAGATGGCATCTTACTGAATTTGAAGCATTGAGTTTTTTTTTTTTTTTTTTTTTTTTTTTTTTGTGCTTCTTGATGCTTAGGATGGTTGATTGAAACCTATGATGCCTAATCCTTTACGGTTCAACATTCCAAACCAGTTTTTGTTTGCTAAATAAGCATGGAGTTCATTTTCTATGTGGTAGTTTGATCGGGTCTATGTGGGAGTTTGGAACTTTTTCCTCCTAACTGTGTTGGTGTTCATTTTCTAGGTGGCGCTGTTGATTTTCTTATACAAAAGTGTGAAGGAAACCTGGATAGTATAAATAGGAACCCAACCTGATGGCATGAAACCGGGTGGGAGGTTTGTGCATCCACTACCCCAGCTCACTTCCTGAAATTTTATTTAAATGGGGCGGATTTTACTGCTCCCTCCGGTCCATATTAACGTTCTCAACTTTGTCTAGATTCAAGTGTATCTAGTTAAATATTTAGGCTATATACATCCGAATCTAGACAAAATTGAGAACAATAATATGGACCGGAGGGAGTAGTGTAATCTTCTTTAGGAGATCAACAAGTAATCCAAACTTCTTCAGAGTGCCCGTGTACAAGCTGGAAGCATTGAGTCAATTCACTTGCGGGCTGTAGCATTTCATTTCCATGTTATTTAGCTGCTATTTCCTGAATTGTAGTACGGTTCTATACGCGCTGCAGCAATGGTACATTTGGTTCCATATTGTTCACTGCTCTAACTATATTTCAGCAATTCTTGTATCACTCCGATCCAAATTATTGTTTTGTCTAGGTTTGGATGTATCAAGTCATGTTTTAGTGCTAGATACATCCGAATATAGACAAATCTAAGAACATTAATTTGGATCGGAGGTAGTAAGTGCTTTTGATGCATCAAGAGCGGATTGTACAGTGATATAGTGCTATGAGATGCCAAAGTGGGTTTCCAGATACACAGAATGCATATGGGAACAAAAACTTTCTTAGGCTTTGTTTGGTACTAGAGTTTTTGTGGGGATTAGTGGGGATAATCTCCTAGAGTATTGGGTGAAACCTTTACCTTCACCTAATCCCCATAAAACCCCACCCACAATCCACTAGGTATGGGTAGAGTATTGGGGATTGAGAAAAATACACTAAACTTTGGAGAAAAGTAGGAATAAGCGGGGATTAAACTCGCTCAATACTCTAGTACCAAAGTAAGTGGAGATTTGGGGTTTGGTGGGGATTATCCCCACTAATCCCTAAAAGAACTCTAGTACCAAACAAGGCCTTAGTGTTTTTCTTCTTTAAAACACTCAAAAGTAGTAGAGTAGCTCTTTTGCGAAGGACGTCTTTTGTGAGATGCGGCAACATATCCTTTTTCAGTACCTGCACTTGACTTATATATGTATAATGTTGTGTGCAGTGCATTCTTGCGCAATTCACTAAATAATGTCCACCATATATGCTCATCGCTGGTGTTCGTTCCCTGGGAGGTGGAGGAACTGAGCAACAGCAAAGCAACTATGACAGGGTGCAAAGATGTGTGAGTGCGACAAATGCCTGGAACTTAATTTCATTAGATCACAGTGAACTTTGCAGGACAGATTTTGATTCTTCAATTTAGGACTGTGTGAGTAGTCGCATCAAGGACAAAGTGTTTTTGACGAACTAAGAATTTCTGGGCGGCCTCCTCGACCTCCCCTTCATCGGCCTCCCCGCCTACCATCGCTGTTCGGGGCGTCGCCAGGCAAACCCTTGGTGGCGTGGCGGCGGTTACCTCGACCGCGATTCGGAGTGGGGGCACAATCTCGTGTTGGCGGCGGCGCCCGCACCTAGCCGGTGTCGCCTGTGGTGTCGTGGCTAGCGGTGGCCGGAGGACCTCGACGAACATTGGTAAGCAACAAGCGGTGGCGGGTGTTTGGGTCCTGATGTCGGCCCAGATGGGCCTAGATGTGCCGGATTTGCTGTCCGTTCGTCGCCCGACACCGGCTCGCTCAGGTTTCCCTGGGCCATGTCTGCGACACGAGGACACTTGGGACATCTGTCTCTGACATGGTGGTGGTGACCTCCTTCTCCATCGGAGGGGTCGGTCGGGTGGTCTCGCCATCGAGCGGCGGATCCTGCTAGTTGTTGTTGGTTGGTGTGGGGGCTACTGGCTCGATTTCAATAAAAGAGGCGGTACTAGGGTTCCTCTCAAGCCAAGACAAAGATATGCTTGATGTTTGTCTCCATTGATCTGGTTTCTGTGTCGTGTTCCGGAAGGCTCCGCCAGCAAACTCCATAGTGCGTTCATACCGAGAAATTGTTGGATCGGGTGGAATTCGGTCGTGCGCACCCATGTTTTACTCTGACCGTTTGGGTTCAGAGGGAGCGCTTCAGAACTCTATTGGTTGTTGATATCATGGGGCATGTTCTCGTTCCATGGTGCTGACGGAGAATGTTATGGAGACCAAGATATAAGCACTGGAAATGGTGGTTCGAGTTTGGGTGGTGATGAGGAATTGACTTGGTGACTCGTGACTTGGAGCAGTGTCGTGCGAGTGGGGGCGATTGCACAGAGGGTTCAAAGTCCTACCTTTCAGGGTGAAAACCCAGGGTCTGACCTTAATTGATTGTGCCTGGCAATGGCCTTGTTGAAGGTATTATTTTGAGAGAGTGGACTTTCTTCAGGGTGAAAACCTAAGATCTATAATCGGGTGATGACGGTTTTGTGCATTGTTCCCTTCTTGGAGGTGTTGCTTTTGAAGAAGTTGGACTTCTGGTGCTGTCTTGTGGTGGTAGTACTGATGTTTCAACGAATGGGTCACTGTAGCGGGACTTTTTTTTAATTCTTCTTTCTTTTTTGGCTGTGTGGATCCATATGGCCGCTAAGACAATGCGTTGTTGCAGAGGCTGAGTGTAATTGGTATCTGATTATATTAATATATGCTCCTTTCCAAAAAAAAGAATTTCATTAATATCTCTTGTAGCATGTGTGTTTATAATCTTGGACAAGCACGTTTGATTAACTGATTACACTACATCTTGTATATTTATTTTTTGAAACGAGGGCAAAAGTTTTGCCCTATTCCATTAATTAAGGAGAAGTTTTATAGAAATTTTAAAATACGTGGGGATACAAAGGCCTACTCTCCCGACATTATTTTACCCAAGCGCTTAGCACCTGCACTAACCAAATTCATTCTTATTTCTATCGAGAAAAATCGCAGGTGAAGCATAGTTGTTACGGAAGACTAGTGTGTTCCTTTTGTTTCATATCTCCCAAGTGATGAGCAAGGTGAGGGAAGCCATGGCCTTTTGGTTAGGGATTGGGCCTTCCGATAACATGGACCACCAATGTTTTATGCTAAGATTTTCCCATTGAGAAGGGTGGATTGCATGAAGACCCGTCCAAGCTTTTATATATCCCCAAATTCGAAGTGTATAGCAGCAATGGACGAATAGGTGGGAGATAGCTTCCGTTGCTTGCTTGCAAAGAGGGCACAATCCGCAATTTGTCCAACCTTTCTTCTCCAACCGTTCCGCCGTCCATAGTCTATTTGGGTTGCAAGCCACGCAAAGAATTTGGTTTTAGGCAGTGCCCAAGCTTTCCAAACAATCTTGTTCATGTTGGAGGATATAGCACCTAAAAATTGCACCTCATATGCCGAGGCCGCCATGTATTGGCCATCATTTGTGAGCTTCCAACAAATGTCATCTTGCAAGTCTTCATCAAGTTGCACATCACGAAGCAAAGCCCAAAGCTCCAAATATTGGGTGGTGTGTTGCAAGGAAAAGGCTTGACCTAGCTTCAAAGATCGCACCCAAGCGAAGTCATGTGGGGCGTGGCAAACTTTCCACTTTTTCCTTTTTGAGATGTCAAAGAGCAAAGGCGCAATATCCTTGGGCTTTCTTCCATATAACCATGGGGCGTGCCAAAAAGGAGTGTTCTTCCCATCACCAAGCGTAATCGTGGTGGCGGTGTAGAAGATGTTCATGTCCTCCTCGGTGCAAGGATTATCGGAGCCAACCCAAATTTTGCCGGGGTCCTTCCACTCAAGCCAAGGCCACCGCAAGCGAAGTGCCATTGCAAATTTATCCAAGTTTAGAACACCAAGGCCCCCAAGTTTTTTAGGACGGTACACGGTCACGCAATTGACCTTGCATTTTCCACCGGTCGTAGAATCCTTTGCCGACCAAAGGAAGGCCCTCTTTAGTTTATTGATATACTTTATGGTTCCTGGCGGGACGTTAGTGAAGTCAAATGGTAGATGGCTTGAGAAGATATGAAACAAGGGTGGCTCTACCCGCCGTGGTGACGTACTTCCCGTTCCAAGTTGGGAGCTTCCCGGCGCATTTATCTTCTAGTTATTGAAAGTCCGCCCGTGTGAGACGCCAAACCGAGAGAGGTATCCCAAGGTACCGCAATGGAAATGATGCTCTAGTTGCCGGTATGCCCTCAAGGATATCACCGAGATCAATCTCTCCACATCTAATTGGTACAACAGAGCTTTTCTGGAAGTTGGTGCAAAGGCCCGTCACCTCCTCAAAGCCTTGGAGGATAGAACTCAAGTTTTGCATGATTGGAGCCACAATAATGGCCGCATCATCCGCATATAGAGATGTCCTAAAAATAGCTCCCCGTCCACGAAGCTTGTGTAGTAGCCCATGCCTAGTTGCACCTTCAAGAATTTGAGTGAGCGGGTCTATGGCAATAGCAAAAAGGAGAGGAGAAAGCAGGTCTCCTTGCTGAAGCCATCTCCCATGTTTAATTGGGAGGCCCGCAATACCATTTAGGAGTATGCGGGAATAGTAAGTTGATAGCAAGGTGGTGATCCAATTCCGAAAATGGCTAGGGAACCCGCAGTGTTGAAGGAGGTCGAAGATATATTCCCAATAGATAGAGTCGAAGGCTTTGCGGATGTCAAGCTTGAAAAGTAGCACCGGAATCTTGGCTTTGTGAAACCTTTTGGCGAGGTTTTAGACATAGAGGAAGTTGTCATGTCATGAATGCTTTTTTATGAAAGAACTTTGGGTGTTTGAGACTAGATCATACATAAGAGGCCCGAGCTGAATTGCAAGCACCTTGGACAATATTTTTGCAATAGCATGGATGAGGCTAATTGGCCTAAAATCCGAAATATCTTTGTCCCCCTCCTTTGGCAATAGAGCAATATTGACGGAGTTCAACCAATGGAATTTTTTAGTGTGCAGGCTCCCAAAGAGATTTATCACATGCATAACGGTGCCCTTTATGATGTGTCAACACTTCTTGAAGAACACTCGTGTGTAACCATCGGGCCCAGGAGCCTTATCACTTGTCATATGATTGATGGCGAAGGTAACCTCTTCCTCGGTAATGGGTTCCCTAAGCCCATGCAAATCCATCTCCTCAAAATGGAGTTCATCCCAATTAAAATCTTGCGTCCTAGTGCCTCCGCGAGCAAAAACTGAACCAAAATGGTTGTGCACAATCTCCTCCTTTGCATCATGTTCGGTGACCCAACCTTGGTTGTGCTTGAGACAATGGATATGTTTTTTTACTTCTCCTTGAATCAACCCTCACGTGGAAAAACTTGGTGTTTGCATCTCCATCTCTAATGTTTGCAATACAGGCACTTTGCTTTTTCCTAGCTCTCTCCACCATGGCCGAAGACACAACTTTCTTTTTTAAGCGAGCCCGAAGATTTTTCCTAGCTCTCTCTGCCACGGCCGAAGCCATAACTTTTTTTAAGCGAGCCCGTAGATTCATCTCCACGGGAGAAAACACTCTATTTTATTGTGTCATTTCAAAGTGTAGGATGACAAGGAGAGCGGCATGAAGCATGACTTTGGTGTTGGAGAAAAGTTGTCAGCTCCATTTGGAGAGCTTTCTTGCCATGATGTGCAATTTATGGAATAGAACTTGATAAGGCTCCACATGCAAGGTTGGCTCATTCCAAGCATTTTGCTCAACCTCAAAGAATCTAGGGACTTGAAGCCAAAAGTTCTCGAATTTGAAAGATCGAGGTCTTCAAGGCCCACAATCATCAGCGAGCAAGAGGGGACAATGGTCCAACAAAGAGGAGGATGCGTGAAGGACATGAGTGTCGAAGCGAAGGTCCCATTCGGTGTTGTAATAGAAAGCATCGATCTCTCTAAGGGTTGGATTCGTTCTATTTGAAGGGCAAGTTTTGCAAATGGATCTATTTTATCTCGCAAGTTTGAAGGGCGTCCCGAAAACGATTTATGCGGCTGTGGTTGGCATTGCGGTTGCTTTTGTCTTGAGCTCTACAGATTTGATTGAAGTCGCAAAGAACGATCCACTTCTCGCCACTTGGAGGCATGTGAGTGATAAGCCCCGCGAAGAAGTCATCTTTGCGATTCACCCTCGTTGGCCCATAAACCGGGGTAATTTTGAAATCATCCCGTCGTTGGATTTTATGATGTGGACGTTGGCCGATAAGCAAAATTCAGTGACTTGAATGTTTGACATATGCACCACTGAGTCATCCCAAAGCATTCGCATGCCCCCTCTCATACCAATGGCCGGGCACTTGTAAAAACTTTTTAATCTATTACCTCCAATGTAACAAGCTTTGAACTGAGAAGTAGAAGCCAGCTTGGTTTCCTTTAAACAAACAATATGATAGGAGGAGCTCCCAATAGTCTCATGAATAGTGTCCTTACGGTCATGGTCATTTAGCCCCCGAACATTTATATATTGACTATCGATGACTTGTAGCATGTCATTGCAAGCATCATGTTTCGAAAGCTTTTGTATCACACCATTTCCCCATCTCTTGATACTATCGAGAGACCCATGTGAAACTGGTTAGACCTTGCGTTTGTAATTGTGTCTTGACAGAACATCCTCAGAATTAGTGGTGTTTGGGATTCTTTTAAGTCTAGATCTCAGGCATCTGATTTTTATTTATTTATAAGTCGATGACGTTATTCTATTATTTTTGCTAATTCTCAGTTGCAACCTAGTTGCAATTCATGTCTTGCACGAATCGCGAGGTATATCCAATGGTGAGGAAGGCGACTCAGACATAACTAAAAATCAGGCGTCTGATTTCTAGCAAAACTGTTAAAATATATATCATGGTAATTTTTTTGACTAAAGGCTTAATGTATCATGGTTAATTGAATTTATATACTATCCTCCGATCCATATTAATGGTCTCAACTTTTTTTAGATTCGTATGTATCTAGTTAAGTATTTACACTTAAATCTAGACAAACTTGAGGTAATTAATATGAATAGAGGGAGTACACAGAAAATTATGAATTCGTATATCTAGCTAACGAGAATTTTTCTCCTTCTCACCTTCTCGCATGGTGGTCCAATGACCTATTTGTAATTTTATTACTTTTGGAACTCTTTTTACTGTTGTTGATTATTATTAATAGATCGGTGAAATTTTGCAAAAAAGTCATGTTACCTTCGCACAAAATTATTGATATTATACTACTATAGCTTAAGCCTGAGCAAAAGCGAGCCATCTGAGGCCATCTGCCCGCGCGCGTATTTCTCACCATTTGATCTTCACTCTGAGTCATCTCAACCATGCAGTTTCAGGTGTTGACAGAAATCTTATGAGCTGGTCCATCCCGTCCCCGTCCCGTCCCTACCGCCATCTCAATCCCGTTCTCCTCCACCCGAGTTCCCGAGTCTCGAGCTCCCACCCATACCAGCCCCTCCTCTATCTACCCCAACAACTTGTGTCGCCTCCTCCGCTCCCGAGCTCTCCCTCTCACTCTGCTCCCTCCGCCCCCTCCACTCACGAGGCCACCACCTCCCGTCCAGCTCCCGCATCTAGAGTCGGCCTCCTTAGCTTTCCCGCCTTGAACCTTCCTAGTACCGATTCAACATCACCCCTGACCTCGCGTACCCGTCTGCCACCACACTTTGCCCGTGGTGAGGAAGATAAGGAGGAGGTGAGCGCGTGGGAAGGTGGGGGTGAGAGAGAGGGGGCGGCACGGGTAGAGACGCTCCTATGCGGGACTAAGCAAATATGTCGCATCATCCTCACTGCTTCGACTAGAAAAATTAGGGACGGGTGGCAAAAACTATAGCTTAAGCCTGAGCAAAAGAGAGTCATCTGAGGCCATCTGCCCGCATGCGCGTTTCTCACCATCTGATCCTCACTCTGAGTCATCTCAACCATGTAGTTTTAGGTGTTGACTAAAATCTTATGAGTTGGTCCATCCCGTCCCTGCCCCACCCCTACCCCCATCTCGATATCGTTCCCCTCCACCCGAGCTCCCAAGTCCTGAGCTCCTACCCATCCCAGCCCCTCCTCTCTCCCAAGGAACGTGTGTCGCCCTGTGTGCTCCCGAGCTCTCCCTCTCACCTATGCTCCCTCCGCCCCTCCACTCACGACGCCACCACCTCCCATCCAGCTCCCGCATCTAGAGTCGGCCTCCTCTGCTTTCTCGCCTCGAACCTGCCTAGTACGATTCAACATCGCCCCCAACCTCGCATACCCGTCTGCCGCCACGCTTTGCCGGTGGTGAGGAAGATAAAGAGGAGGTGAGCGCATGGGAAGGTGGGTGAGGAGTCCAAAATTGAAGCATTTTTACCTTTTGTTTTTGTATAAATAGAGTAGGGATCTTTGTATTTTACCGCATCTACACGCACTATTTTGTTCTTGTTTTAACAGGATACCAAATCATGGAGTCATATATGAACATATCAATTAGAGTTGTCATATTGTGTAATTATATGATATTTCTAAGTGATAAAAGTCATTTTATGAATTTACCTTCGCACATGGAAGAATGCCAAGCAAGGAGCACGCATCAGTACCGATAACGACCACTGGTACGGGCGGAGCCCGCCCGTACCGTCTGCCCGTACCAGGCGCCATCGTGGCTGCCTCGTTAAATACTTCCTCCTGGCGAAGACAAGAAAGAGATACGACATTCACAGCCACCAGAAACCATGAAAAACCACATCCGAGAGGGATCTAAAGGAGGAACTTGGCTAGGATAAAATCCCAGTTGCTTCACGGATCATTGGAGGACAACGCATCATCCCGTTGATCATCAATTGCTGCATCTCCGTTACCACCATTACCCGCATCTTTCATCTATTATATCTCGTTGTAATTCTAGATTCAATTGTGGTTTGCATTAGATCTACCTGTGTACTTTTACCCATTCATTTGATTATGATGATTTTGTTGATTGCTTCCATGAGTGAGCAGTTCCTTTGTTCTTGGGGAGATGGAGAAACCCTAGCACCATTATGAAATTTTAATAAAGATGATCTATTCTTGTGTCCATATGACTTGCTTATCTATGATATATTTATAATTTGTGTTTGATCTCTCTCTTTAGATGGTATGTGTAGTCGGCCGCATATCATTTGCTCTCGGGACTAAAGGGAGGGAGAAATCCTTTGGACGTGTCTTGGAAGCGTACCCGGAATGCCCCGTGACAGATTGGTGCCGGCTCGTAACCTACACGGTCAAAGGAGAATTAAAGAGGGACTCCCTGAACTAATTACGATATCCATGGGGAAACCCTTAATTGCGGTGGTTTGTATGGGTGACTTCTCTCAGACATCGCAGTGGTTATTTAGAGGTGACCTCACTCTTGGCTCAGTAAAGTGGCTTCCTACGAGCCTTGCAGTGAACATCGTATTATGGGGCTCTCTCCACACATATCATGATACGAGGAGTATGTTATCTTGATGACATATAACAATAATGCTATGCCAGTGGTGTATCCTACATCCCTGAGGAAGTTTTATCCCTATTGAGTTTAACCACGTTTTCATACAAACTTGTTACTTGTTTTTTTTACTTGTTTTAATTACTTTTCTGCAAACAACCATAAACCATTCAAACACCCTTTACTTGAGATCAAAGGCAGCTTATAAATATTCTTTGTTAGATAGTAACGAGGGGCATAAATACCTTTACCAATAGCTCTATGTGGGTTTGATATCTTTACTTCGAAACTAGCTACAATTGATCCGTGCACTTGCAGTCATCAAGCTATTTTCTGGCGCTGTTGTCGGGGTGCTAAGAACTTTTGGTATTTGTTCTTAGTTACTTATTTTACTCATTATTTTACTAAAGTTATTTATTAGTTTTAGGTGATATATTATGGGCGAGTACCAACATATAATCTAGCTGGAGGCTGTGAGGAATTCCGGTCTGCCCATGGACGCCTAATTAAAATCCAATAACCCAGGAGGTATGATATTAACCCCATGCCTTTGGATCTTCTGCATGCAAAGAAATTTGCAGGAGATGGTACGGAGGATCCGTATGAGCATGTAGAGTTCTTTGAAGATATTTATGGGACTTTCCACCTCAACTTACAAACTGAGGACAAGATTAAGTTTGCTCTCTTTGCTCAAACTCTCGTTGATAAGGCCCGTTCTTGGTACATCCAAAGTTCTGCAAAAATTACTAACTCCTGGGAGAGCCTAGCCTCTCTATTATTAGTTGATTCCTTTCGCAGGACAAAAACTCTTAGCGCGAGGCGCATGATCACAAATTTTAAAGGAAAACCTGAAGAAAGCTTGCATGAAGGATATACAAGATTTCGGGGATTGCTTGATCACTGTGCGCATCATAATTTCCCACCTTGGTTGGTGATACACACCTTCTACGCATGTTTGAATGATAATAACAGAAATGAACTCGATTCCCTTACCAATGGATCGTTCACCGAATTCAGTGTTGAAAGGGCATGGAATTTGCTAGACATGGTGAATAGGATTGAGAAAGCCTATTGTAAGGCCGAGTTAAATAAGGAGAATCCCATAGAGTACAATTGCTTAAAAATATTTCTAACTTTGGGAAAAGTAGAAAAACTACTTGGAAATTTTAATCTTGGCCATCGCATGATTATTCAAATTATTAGATGTTATGCTGACTACCTGCAGATCCCAAAAGATTGGGAACGCTATACACCACCTATGGAAGAAAAACCCTCTAAACCTTGCCACAATGATAAATATTAAAAAATGCAAAAGAAAATGTTAGCCGAGGAAGAAACTATTCTAACTAAAGTAATGGATAGCAGGGGTGAATTGAATAAAAGAATAGGAAGGTTAACTAGGGACCTAGGAGCCATTAAAGAAAATATTGGGATAGTAAAAGAACTTCTGGAACCCGAATTGTTCAAGGAAGAAGTGATAATGGTAAGTAAAGAATCCTCCAAAATGATAGGACGCAAGTTTGATGGTAATAATAGAAGTCAGCAGAAAATTCCTTTTTGTTTACGACGGATTACTTATGTAGGATTCTGTGACTTAAGTTCTTCAATAAATATCATGCCTTATACAATTTATGAATAATTGCGTGATCATCTTGATGAATCTTACCTTGAGCCATCAGAAGCTACTTTTATGTTTTCCAATCGAACCTTGCATCCTACTAGCGGGGCACTCTGCAATGTTTGCATTTCTGTTGGGGCTTTTGTGTACCCAGTTGATTTTCACATTATTGAAATACCTTTGAACTCCTCCTGCCCAGTTATTTTTGGCAATCATTTTTACAACTCTATGAACATTGATATTGACAACAAAAAGCAGGCTTTATCTTTGAATCTTGGTGAAGAAACTATAGAAATAAACTACAACCAATTCATGAGACTACCCTATGAGAAGAAAGTTGAGATTATGGTGGAAAATACTATTGAAGAGTTAGCATCAATCTATTTTTGCACTCTGCAATCTAAGTTGGAGAGGAGTTTGACAAGTGATGATTCGCTTGTTAATGACTCCGCAAAAGAAGATTTGGATGAGATCCTCAACACCGCACTAGAGTTCGAGCCAGGTCTCAGGGTTGAATATGAAGAACTTGAAAAAAAAGGAGACGAGGATCCGTCACCCCTTGTCTTAAAGCCTCTCTCTCTAGGTCTCAGGTATGAATTCTTAGATAAGGAACGTAAATGCCCAGTGATTTTAGATGATAAGCTCTCTCCAGAGGAAAACACGAAATTGTTAGAGGTACTTGTCAAACAACATGAAACTTTTGGATACACTCTTAATGACATAAAAGGTATAGATCCCACCATAGTAACTCACAAGATATCTATGGTTGAAGATGCTAAACCATTTGTTGATAATCAAAAAAGGTTGAATCCTAAAATGAAAGAGGTAGTAAGAAAGGAAGTTACATGTATGTTGGACAATGGTATTATCTACCCAATTTTAGACAGTAGGGTGGGTGAGCCCAACTCATTTACCTAGGGAAGGATCTATAACAATAATTAATAATGATAAGGATGAACTAATCCCAGCTAGAACGATAGCAGGATATAGAATGTGTATTGACTTTAGGAAGTTGAACAAAGAAACCATAAAAGTTCATAAGCAACTACCCCCCATTAATGATATTATGGAAAGGATGTCTGCTAACTCTTACTTTTGTTTCGTTGATGGATGTTCTAGATACTCTCAAATAGCTATCCATCTCGAAGATCAAGAAAAAAATACTTTCACCTGTCCCCATGGAACCTATTCTTATCGATTAATGCCTTTTGGTTTGTGTAACGCAGTTGCTACTTTTCAAGAGTGCGTTTTAAAAAATTCGACAGTTTTGTAGAAAGTTCCATAGAGGTCCTTATGGATAATTTTGTTTTCTATGAACCACTTTTGAGAAATGTCTCTATAATCTTAATAGAGTTCTGCAGCGGTGCAAACAAACCAAGATGGTTCTAAATTGGGAGCGCTGCCGCTTCATGGTAAGGGAAGGTATAGTTTTTGGGCATAAGGTTTCTGAAAAGAATATTAAGATTGATAGTTTGAATTTAGCTACCCTAGAAACATTGCCGATTCCGCAAGATATAAAAGGAGTAAAGAACTTCCTTAGGCATGCTGGTTTCTATAGACGATTTATTAACTATTTTTCTAAAATAGCTGCCCCTTTAACTCGTCTCTTAGATAAATATGCCCTTTTACTTTTGAGAGAGATTGCCATGATTCCTTCGAACAGTTAAAAAGACACTAATTTCTGCACTAGTTATTCAACCACCCAATTGGGATGAACCATTTGAAATTATGTGTGATGCTAGCGACTATCCTATTAGGGCTGTTTTGGGATGAAGAGATGGACCTAATCTCAATGTCATTCAATATGTTAGTTGGGTTTTTAATGATGATCAAAGGAACTATGTGACAACCTAGAAAGAATTCCTAGCTGTTGTTTTTGCTTGTGATAAATTTAGACATTATATTATTGACTCAAAAGTAATAGTTCATACTGACCATCAAGCTTTGAGACACCTTCTAGCTAAGAAAGATGCTAAGCCCCGTCTAATTAAATGGGTTTTGTTATTACAAGAATATCACCTGCAGATAGTAGATAGGAGGGGAAAGGATAACCCTATGGCTGAACATTTTTCACAGATGGAAGGAATCATAGAGGATCCTATTCCTATTAACGAATCTATGCCAGATGAATACCTTGCAGTTATAGAACCTCGCGATCCTTGGTTTGTAGATTATGCTAATTTTCTAGTAGGCAGGTTTCTACCAAAAGGAATGGATTACAATCAAAGAAAGAAATTATTTAATGATTTAAAACATGACTTTTGGGATAACCGGTACCTGTACAGGCATGACATAGACAGGATAATTCAGAAATGTGTACCCGAGCACGAGGCAAAAGACATCCTTAAAGCTTGTCACAATAGTCCTTACGGCGGGCATCACGCTGGTAATCGTACTGCATCCAAGGTCTTGCAGTCAGGTTTCTACTGGCCTACACTAGTTAAAGACTCTCATGAATATGTTAGAAATTGTGATTCTTGTCAACGTATGAGTAGTATAGGTAAAAGACAAGAAATGAATATGAAATATAACTTAGTAATAGAGCTGTTTGATGTATGGGAATGGATTTTATGGGACCATTTATTCCCTCTAACAGTTATACTCGTATGCTTGTTGTTGATTATGTTACTAAATGGGTTGAAGCTATACCCACTGCTCATGCAGATGCGGTCACTTCCATTAAGATGGTCAAGGACATCATCTTTCCCAGGTTTGGAGTACCCTGATTTTTGATCACTGATGGTAGAACTCATCTTATGAAGGCAACTTTTGACAAGATACTTCAAAAATATGGAGTATACCACCGGGTAACCTCACCTTACCACCCTCAAACCAGTGGACAAGTGGAATTATCTAACAGAGAAATCAAGGTCATACTTCAGAAGACGGTGAACAAGCCAAGAAAGGACTGGGCCTTGAAGCTTAATGATGCATTGTGGGCGTATCATATAGCATTCATGGATCCTATGGGAATGACACCATACAAAATGGTTTATGATAAAAATTGCCACCTTCCATTAGAACTTGAGCATAAGGCACGGTGGGCTATCAAAACTATAAATTTTGACTTTAAAACTGCAGGGGGAAAATGACTCTTAGATATTCATGCTTTAGATGAACTCGGGAATGAGGCTTATGAAAACACTAGAATATTTAAAGGAAAGGTTAAGAAATGGCATGATAAAAAATTATAAGGCAATGGTTTTAAAACTTGAGATAAAGTTTTGTTTTATAACTCTAGGCTTAAGATTTTTGCACGGAAATTGAAATCCAGATGGGAAGGACCATATGATGTTGAAGAAGCATATCCTTCGGGAGCAGTGAGACTGAAAAATACTACACCCTCTTATTCATCCTGGATTGTTAATGGGCAGCGATTGAAGCATTATAGAGTTGGTGAGGTAAATATTGTGGAATTGATCTCTTTAGTCTCGGCTAAAGAATACAACAAGCGAAAGTTAGGTAACGAAGTTTTAATTACTTAGTTCTGCTGCTTCGGAAACTTTTTAGTTGATTCTATCTTTTTTCTTTGAACTCAACTAGATTTTTTAGTTATCCCAAGCTATTTTTCAACCTGGTATGGGCGGACCATACGGTCGGACGCACCCGTACCAGTGTTTGTTAAATAGTCGGAGTACCAATGCTGATTTTCATTGATACGGTACAGTCGGGCCATACGGACACATGCGCCCGTACCAATGGTCGTTATCGGCTCTGTTTTCCCCCATGTTTATCCGATGATGTTAAAAAAAGAGAAAGGTAGTAAGGAGTTCATTAGGGGCGTGGTACGGGCAGAACCCGCCCGTACCATAACTCACGACCGACTTTAACCCCTTTAACCTATTGATTTTGTCTTTTAATTTGCACTTTTCTTTTTTCTCGTTCTCTTCCATCTTATTTCAGATTTAGAACTCTCTTTTTGTTCTTTATAATGAAACCTCAGATCTCACTTGATTACTCAAGGTCCATGTAGTCTTTTCATATTAAGCAAATCTAGGCCAAGAAAGAGCGCATCTCTGAAGAACAAGCCAAGAAGGAGGGATCCAAAGGAGATACTTCATCATCCTCGAACCGCGAGTCCGCACGAGTGGTTCCACTCCCCAATTGCGAAGATATGTTCCCGCAAAAATTGGGGATGCTCAGGCACGTGGAACAAGGAAGGAACAAAGGAGTATCTCCACTCAACCCCTACAGGTATAACCTTAAAGGATCTTCTCTTAAATCCCCTCTGGAAACCTCTTCTAGAAAAAAGGAAAACCGAGATGAGATTCGAGAAAATATCAAGAACCTTGAAAAGATTTCAAAAGCTTGTGTTGAAACCATTGGGGAAGGATTTGACTCTTACTGGATGATGGGCAAAGATCTCGAAAAGAAGGTCGATGACATTGATCGTTTGTAGCTAGTTTCGAAATAAAGATATCGATCCCACAGGGAGCAGGAGTATGAAGTCTAATATCTCTTGAATTAAATACTACAATAGAAATGCTAAATAAAGTTCTAAGTAACAAGATAAAATGTGAGTATTGTGTAAAAAGGTGTTTTTGGGTTTTTGGTATAAGAGAACAATAAGCAAAATAAAGTAACTGAACACAAAAAGTAAGTATCGCGTATGTAAAAGAGATTTGAAACTGCAATGGGAAAAAGACGTTCTCAGGGAGTAGCAGATACACCTCTAGCATTATAAATAGCTAAGGTAAAGATTATTATCATGAAAATTCTCAACTATGTATGTGTTGAGGAACTCCATATTTGGACAAACAGGTAGCAACCACTGCTCACATCATCCTCATAACCACAACAGACAGCAATCGACATCAATCAAATTACTATGCTATTTAGGGGCTTAATCTGATAGGACGTATCCCATGGCATGGATAGTGTTCCATGAGTTTCATCGGTTCCCAAGTTCATACGTAAGGGGTGCCAACATCTTTATAGTCACTGTAAGTGCTAACACACCTCCATCTACCAACAAGTAGTTCCCTCTATCAAGTCCCCACAAGAGGAAAATATTGGGAGGTTGACTTCTGCCAACATCAAATGAACACAATCTAACACATGATCATAGCGATGAATATCATAATAAACTTTATCTTATTTCAATCTCATACTAGGGTTTATCTATCTCCCCAAGAACTAATGATCTACTCAGACATGGAGGCAATCAACATCATGGCAATAACAATGGAATCTATCATAGATGAATAGTACTTGTATAAATCCACAACGAGTACGAAAATTACAACAATATCTAGACAAGACGGAGATGGGATGGATGGAGATGGTGGTGATGCAGCGTTTGATGATGAAGATCGATGCCTTAGCCTCCTGGATCTACGCAGGACAAAGATGGATCCCCAGTGGACGAGTTCCCCCTCCATATGCCTTCTGGAGGTGAGGTTTCGGCGATTTCTGGTTGTTCCGTATGTTGTCTCCCTGATCCAGTTGCACAGGGTGAAACTATTTGAGGAGGCGGTGGCGGTGCCAACTATACGGCGGGAACTATACGGCCGGAAAATTAATTCCCGTCGTATAGTTGGTCATTAAACCTTTTGGATGCCTCGATCGCTTCGGGTTTTCTTCTAGTGTTATTGATATTTCCCAAATAAGCGATTTCCGTTGTTTTTAATCCTTTTCTCCCCAATACAACTGCTCCAAGAATTGTGTCCATTGTATCCATCATTTGTCCTGATCCTGGTGAAAATAGACATGAAATGTGCGCGTGAACGCCGTAAAATACCAAGATCCTACAACTACAATGCAAAATAATATGTAAAACATGATGCAATTATGCACTCATCAACTTCCCTAAGCTTAGACTCTTGCTCGTCCTGAGCAAGTTTATCTTAATGGATGTGATCCTCATATTCATGAAGCTGAGTCAATAAAATAAATGAGGCAGTTGCAGCATGTGGTTGTCATATATGATACATAGGAATAAGTTCATGAATAATACCTTACTCGAACCATCCGAATAATATTAGCAGGCTTCCACACGTTAGCATTTAACATTTCACAAAAGATCACTCTCAATATGATGTAAAAGTATTCAGTTCAACCGAATGAGTTAGTGAGGTAGTCCCAAGTGTTTTTGGATTAACATATTCACTTGGGATTTAAAATCTCAAATGCTTCTTTGTCATACTATAATATAGTGGTGTATGCCTATTTGCTCTTTGCACATTCGCTCTTTTTCTTATCTCCCTTTTTTTATATATATGCTCACACTTTTGTTTAAGTGCTATGCAAAGGAGCTAGCCATACATTCCACTTCATGTAGGAATTCAAAGTTTAACGATCTCAATTACCAAATTCCAATTGTATATGAAGCAATCTTTATAGCTTGAATATTCTACCTCGTCTTGTTCTCACTCTAATTTGATAGCACTTTTAATTTTCCTTCATTCAAGGTTTCTTTTTCAACTTAACTGATTAGATAATTTTTCTTCTTTTGTAAATCAAACCATGTACTTACAACATATTGACCAAATTATCTTTGTATGTTCCATTAATACCAATGGTGTGGAAGACTCCTATTGCTATCATCAAGTGCAAGTAAAATTATACTCAAGCCATTCATATATCCAATAGGACAAGCACAAACTCAATATTGCTCCATATATGATAATAAACTCAGAATTTTATAAAAGGGATCGACTATTCCTGAAGGGAATTCTAACGATGCAAACTTTATTTCTAATTTGAACTAATGCAAAACTAAAATAGTAATGTAAAACTTAAGATAGATTATAAGGTCTTAAAGGTCTCCCCAAGCTTGGAATCAAGCCAGGCGGGATCAAATAATCCCTTGCGATTATTTGATACCGTGATTATTGTAGAGCATTGTGGCGCCATGGCATGTAACACCGATGTGCGTAGCTTCTTGTTGGTATACTCTAGAGCAGTGATGCGGCTGTAGCATCTACGCAAATCAGATTGCAAAGTGTCCACTTTTATCTGCTAGTTTAGTCACCAATGGGAGAAGATCATCCTTCTTCTCTATGTCCTTGAGATGGTGACGGACTTCAACGTGATGGAGTAGCTCCTGCTTCTGATATATCTCCAGTGCTCACACGAGGTCCTTGGTCCTAGGAACAACTTCTTCTTCCTCATCCATAATTGATGGATCAGGGAAGTAGAAACCGTTCCTCCACTCTTCTTGAGGCTTCACCCTCATACGAGCACCAATGGTAGGCTTCAAGAGTGGCACTGTCGCTCCCTTGCTAGCACCTGCACCAATATTAGGTAATTCCTTACGCTTGTGCGGCCTAGGGTCCGTGGTGATGAACTTGACCATCTCCACATTCCCTTTTCCATGCGGCTTGTGACCTTCTCTCTCTTGTTGAGCTCTCTTCATTGCCGCCCAGTTGATCTCCAGGGTATCATAGACATCACGGCAGATGTAGATGTCACTCCAATCTTCATCAGGATCATTGTTGTAGAAGCTTGGCTCGCGTACTCCTTGTACCCCGGGCAAAACCTCTCCACCTCCTCGTTGTCGTCCTCCATGGATGGGCTGCGAGAGCGGTGCATGGAAGGAGCAATGAGATCCAGGGGTTTTCCATGGCCTGGGATGGGATAGAGCATGGCTGGATTGGTTCCTGGTGATTATGATTTAGAGAGAAACACAATGGAAGTATATAAGTGGGGTCAGAGGTCGGTAAAACTCGCGAGAAACACCAAATTCACGCCCAAGAAAAGAATCTTAACGGAACAGGGAAAGAAATCATGGATTTGGAGAAGTCCTGCCGCGTAACAACCAAATATATGGGAGCGGCCCATATAGCTCCAGGCGTATAGTTGGTTCCGGGCAGATATTTCCAAATATCTCGAGTCCAGGTCGATTAAGTTACCAACTTGGAACCAACAAAACCCTTTTTTTGGTAAAAACAGAAAAGGAATCGAAACTGTCAGAGAGTTTAACGACCAACTACACGGCGGGAGGATTTTATCCTGCCATATAGTTGCGACCGTATAGTTTCTAGACATCAAAAACAATTTCATGAAGAAGGTACTGAAGGTTTAACGACCAACTATACGGTTGGAGATTTTTCTACGGCCGTATAGTTACGACCGTATAGTTGGTAAAACCTTTAGAAACTTCAGAAAAACACGAGGAATTCAAAGGCAAAAAATTTAGAAGTAAAATTTGTGAAAACAAATCACTTATTTGAGTAAGAGCACTTACCTTGCACTTACCGTTTACTTATTCGGGGATGAGAAGCTCCTCCAACAATAAAGACTTCTTCTCTTTTGGAGGAATTGACCTTAGTTCATTTAATAATTCTCATAAACGAAAATCACCAGGACTAAAGTTCCTCTCAATAATATTGGTGTCTTGCTGGGCGAATATGGACACTGCATCCAACATCTTTATTTCTTGCCTCTGCATAATCTACAACTCAAATTCTTGAAGTAAAAGGATCCAACGGATCAGTCTTGGCTTATGATTTTTCCTCTCAAGGAGTTCTTTTAAACCATCACGATCCGTATGAACTCTTACTTTTGTATCAACTATATAAGAACGAAATTTATCGCAAGAGAAAATACAGGAAAAAGTTCCCTTTCTTACTTAGGATAATTCTTTTGAGCATTATTAAGAGCTCTACTATCATGATGTATAATATTAAATCTGCGACCTATATGTTGTCCCAGAGTTACTCCTACAACATCATCACTAGCTTCATATATTAAGTCAAAGTCATATCCCAGATAAGTGGTTTAATGATAGGAGCATGGGATAAAGCATATTTAAGTTTATCAAAGGCTACAAGACATTTATTTTCAAAATTAAATCTTACTCCCTTTTGCAGAAGGTTAGTCAAAAGTTTAGATATTCCAGAGAAATTCCTAATGAACCTTCTATAAAAACCCACATGACCAAGGAAACTTCTTATACCTTTTATATCCCTAGGTTGTGGCATTCTCTCTATGGCCTCAACCTTAGATCTATCCACTTCAATTCGCTTACCTAATACCTTATGTCCAAGGACTATACCTTCTTTGACCATAAAATGACACTTCTCCTAGTTTAGAACAAGATTGGTTTCTTCGCAACACTGCAAAACTCTTTTGAGATTATCCAAGCAACTAGTAAATGAAGTTCTGTAGACAGAAAAGTCATCCATAAATACTTCCATTATGAGTTCTATAAAATCCGCAAAAATAGCAGTCATGCATCTTTGAAAAGTAGCTAGAGCATTACATAAACCAAAAGGCATAAGATGGTCATAAGGATGAACAACTATTTGAGAAAAACCAGAGTATCCGTCCAAGTAGAAAAAATGAGTGTGGTTTGCTAACCTTTCTAAAGTTTGATCTATGAACGGTAAAGGATAGTAATCTTTCCTAGTTTTTTTATTCAATTTCCTAAAATATATACACATCCTATGTCCAACAATAGTTCTAGTAGGTATCAGTTCATTGTTTTCATTAGGAACAACAATAAAACCGCCCTTCTTAGAGACACAATGAACAAGACTTACCCATTCACTTTCTTTTACAGGATAGATTATACATGCATCCAATAGGAGTACTATTTCTTTTCTTACCACTTCCTTCATTTCGGGCTTCAGTCGTCTATTAAATTCCGCAACTGGTTTATCACCTTCCTCCATGAATATTCAATGGATGGCTATCATGGGACTAATGCCCTTCAAATCATCCATTGAGTACACAAAGGCCTTGCGATGCTCCTTAAGTATTTTCATGAGTTCTTCTTCTTCATCTCCTAAAAGTTTAGCACTAATAATAACAAGAAATTTATTTGTATCATCTAAAAATCTGTATTTAAGATTATCTGGTAGAGTCTTCAATTCTAGGGGTGGTAGTTCCTCGTCCCCTCTCTTTTCTGGCTCATCGAAAGCTTCATTAGTTTGAGGCCCTATAATGGGGAGTGAATCGAATTCACCTTCTAGTTCTTCTAGGGACTTGCCCTCCATAACTATTTCTTCATAATTTGAGTCTTCATTTATTTCTTGTTCTTGATCACTAAAGAAGAGAGCTGCCATTTCCTCAATAGTTTCCTCTTTCTCTTCTTCTTGTATTTGTAGAGGTCTGTCTTTAAATTTGGAAAAATGGAATTCTTTTTTCGCTTCCCAAGCTTAAGAGACACAATCTCCTTTTTTGAAATCAACTTTGGCACCTACATCACTCAAAAAGTTTCTTCCAAATAAAATTGGACAAAGAGTGCCAGCTGGCATATCAATAACTACAAAATCGATAGGAAAGTTTTTATTGCCAATTGAGACAGTTGCATCTTCAACTACTCCCATTGGAATTCTAAGAGTTTTATTGGCTAACATGATTGTCATATCAGTATTTTCAATTGTAGCCGGTTCTATTTCTTCTTTTAATTCTAAATAAAAATCATAAGATATAACATTAACTTCGGTGCCAAGATCACATAAACCATAATGCGAGGTTTCCTTAAATATGCAGGGGATAATAGGCTTACCCACATCTTTTACCTTTGTTTTTCCTTCAACCAATACAGAAGTCTCTTTATCAAGTTCAACTATGTTACAATGTTCATACATACCCATAATTTATTCCTTGGTTACATCTTCATCTTTTGTTTCTTCCAGATGTTCCTCAACTTCTGGCATACTTTCCTCTTCCTTCTTCTCCTGTACTGCTTTGACCTGTTCATATTCAAAAATATGCTTTTGTGTAGTGTTAGGGAAAGGTATCTCATATATTGGTTCTAGGGAGGCCAGTGTTGCTTTAACTTCTTTCTTCTCAGGTTCGGGTGGTGGATCATACTTGACCAAACCCTCTTTTGGAGCTTTGATCTGTTCTGTAAAAGCTTTAACAACATGCAACACAAGATCTGAATCCAAATAAAGTTCCTTGGATAATTCATTAACATGGCCCTTTTTATTATAGTCATGAATACAATCATAATCTATTTCTATGCCTCCTTCGCTTCCTAGACCAAAATTCCATGAAACTCTATGATCGCGAATTCTATTAAGTAAAGCCCAAGCTTTAGTTATAGGAAGATTCATAAAAGCTCCTCTCGTGAAAGAGTCTAGTTCAATTTTATTAGGTCCAATTAAACCGCCATAAAAGATATGCAATAAATACCATTCAGGAAAATCATGATGAGGACATTGATTAAGTAAATCTTTAAATCTAATATAAGCTCTTACTAGTCCTTCATTAGGATGGTTCCTCCAAGTCATTATAAGACACCTGATTCCAAAAGATTTTGATAATGGATGATGTTTTGCTAGAAACTCACAAGCTAAATTATCCCAAGTAGTAGTGGCTTCTGGGGGGAGAGATCTATACCATGAGAGAGCTCTACTAGTCAAAATCTGACTAAAAAGTTTAACCCTTACCTCATTAGAAGTATATCACGGTAATTGGAAAGTGTCACATATATCTTTGAAACATGCAATATGCTCATATGGATCAGGATCTTCATCTCCAGTAAATTGCTTCTTGTGTAGAATACCAAGTAGTAGAGGATTTATTTCAAACCCCTGTGTCTTCTTGTTGGAGTTGTCTCTTTTATTAATATCATAGGGCTTTCCAAAGTGGCTGAGTGGGTTAGCACTAGCCATATGCTTAAACTCCATCATGTTGGTGGAAACCTGTAACTCAAAACAAAACTTAGCAAGACAAAAATAAATAAGTAAAACCTAAAAGACTTATAGCGCTTAGCTTCCCCGGCAACGGTGCCAGAAAATAGCTTGATGACTGCAAGTGCACTGATCGTTTGTAGCTAGTTTCAAAATAAAGATATCGATCCCACAGGGAGCAGGAGTCTGAAGTCTAATAACTCTTGAATTAAATACTACAATAGAAATGCTAAATAAAGTTCTAAGTAATAAGATAAAATGCGAGTATTGTGTAAAAAGGTGTTTTTGGGTTTTTGGTATAAGAGAACAATAAGTAATGTAAAGCAACTGAACACAGAAAGTAAGTATCGCGTATGTAAAAGAGATTTGAAACTGCAATGGGAAAAAGGCGTTCTCAGGGAGTAGCGGATACACCTCTAGCATTATAAAGAGCTAAGGTAAATATTATTATCATGAACATTCTCAACTATGTATGTGTGGGAGGAACTCCGTATTTGGACAAATAGGAAGCAACCACTGCTCACATCATCATCATAACAACAACAGATAGCAATTGACATCAATCGAATTACCGCGCTATTAAGAGACTTAATCCCATAGGACGTATCCCATGGCATGGATAGTGTTCCATGAGTTTCCTTGATTCCCAAGTTGATATGTAAGGGGTGCCAACAACTTTATAGTCACTATAAGTGCTAACACACCTCCGTCTACCAACAAGTAGTTCCCTCCATCAAGTCCCCACAAGAGGCAAATATTGGGAGGTCGACTTCTCCCAACATCAAGATGAAGACAATCTAACACATGGTCATAGTGATGAATATCATAATAAACTTTATCTTATTTCAATCTCATACTAGGGTTTCTCCATCTCCCCAAGAACTAATGATCTACTCAGACATGGAGGCAATCAACATCATGGCAATAACAATGGAATCTATCATAGATGAATAGTACTTGTATAAATCCACAATGAGTATGGAAATTACAACAAGATCTAGACAAGATGTAGATGGGATGGATGGAGATGGTGGTGATGTAGTGGTTGATGATGAAGATCGATGCCTTAGCCTCCTAGATCTATGCAGGGTGAAGATGGAACCCTAGTGGACGAGTTCCCCCTCTAGATGCCTTCCGGAGGTGAGGTTTCGGCGATTTCTGGTTGTTCTGTATGTCGTCTCCCTGATCCAGTTGCACAGGGTGAAACTATTTGAGGAGGCGGTGGCGGCGCCAACTATACGGCTGGAACTATACGGCCGAAAAATTAATTCCCACCGTATAGTTGGTCATTAAACCTTCTGGATACCTCGATCGCTTGGGGTTTTCTTCTGGTGTTATTGATATTTCCCAAATAAGCGATTATGTTGTTTTTGACTCCTTTTCTCCCCAATACAACTGCTCCAAGAATTGTGTCCATTATATCCATCATATGTCCCGATCCTGGTGAAAATAGACATAAAATGTGCGTGCGAACACCGTAAAATACCAAGATCCTGCAACTACAATGCAAAATAACAATATAAAACATGATGCAATTATGCACTCACCATACATCGATGGTAGAATACAACTCCTGACCAAGATCATCATGGAGATGGCCGATGATAGGAGGACCTTAAACAAGGTAATCAAAGAATTGCATATTGGCATCATAGAGATGTCCACTCGATTTGCGTGTATTGCTCAATCTTGCAGCCTCAAGGCGGATGAAGAATAGGAAGATGATGACTTCTTTACTCCCAAAAAGGATTAAGTAATCGCAATGAATTATTTGATCCGCCCGGCTTGATTCCAAGCTTGGGTGAGAACCTTGTAATCCATCTTATAGTTTTTGCATGTTTACTTTTGTGCACGCATGTTAGACTTTAATTTCTGATTTTGCATTAGTTGCATCAACTTCGAGCTCCCATTTTGTTCAAGAGAAGATTTATATCCATTGAGTTCTGAGACTTTATGATAATTGAAGTTGTGTTTGATTCATGATTATTATATTAGATGATTGAACTAGGTTGAGTGTTATGATACTTGTATAGCTATCATGATTTTAGGGAGTTCCACACCAACGAAAGTATTGATTAAGTTATCAAAAGAAGAATTCTGATAGCATATTATAATTAAGAGCTTTTGAAAGCCATTGAAGTAGTGAGCATGATCAAATAGCTGTGCTGAAAGAAAAAGAAAAAGGGGAGCAGGAAAAAAATATATACAACTATCAAAAGAATCAAACATAGAAAAAAGATCATGAATCTTCATTACTTAGTGCCTTATATCTCTAAACTCTGTGATTATATGATATGTTGAATCACTAGCAGCTTCTTATGAATACATTAATACTAGAAAAGGTGTGGAAGCCTCTAAGTTATGTAATGTGTAAGGGTATGGTAATACCCCCGAAGTATCTCTACATCTGATATTGTATTCATGTTTAAATTTATGCCTCATTTATTGTAACAACTCGTGTCTCATGAACACATGATCTTGTCCATAAGCCACCATCTTTCTCGGGGACGAGCAAGAGCCTAGCTTGGGGGAGTTGATGAGTCCAAAATTGAAGCCTTTTTACCTTTTGTTTTTGCACAAATAGAGTAGGGATCTTTGTATTCCACCGCGTCTACACGCACTATTTTGTTCTTATTTCAACAGGATCCCAAATCATGGAGTCATATATGAACATATCAATTAGAGCTATCATATTGTGTAATATATGATATTTCTAAGTGATAAAAGTCATTTTATGAATTTTTAACTAGAAGAATGCCAATCAAGGAGGAGGCATTGGTACCGATAACAAACACTGGTACAGGCGGAGCCCGCCCGTACCGTCTACTCGTACCAGGTGCCATCGCGACCGCCTCATCAAATACTTCCTCCTAGTAAAGACGAGAAAGATATCTAACATTCATAGCCACTAGAAACCACGAAAAACCACATCTAAGAGGGATCTGAAGGAAATTGGCTGGGGTAAAATCCCAGCTGCTTCACGGATCATTGGAGGACAACACATCATCCCCTTCATCATCAATCTTTGCATCTCTAGTACCCCCATCTTTCATCTATTAGATCTTGTTGTAATTCCAGATTCAATTGTGGTTTGCATTAGATCTACCTCTATACTTTTATCCATTCATTTGATTATGATGATGTTGTTGATTGCTTCCATGAGTGAGTAGTTCCTTTGTTCTCGGGGAGATGGAGAAACCCTAGCACCATTATGAACTTGTAATAAAGATGATCTATTATTGTGTCCATATGACTTGCTTGTCTATGATATATTTATGATTTGTGTTTGATCTCTCTCTTTAGATGGTATGTGTAGTCGGCCACGTATCATTTGTCCTAGGTACAAAAGGGAGGGAGAAATCTTTTGGACGTGTCTTGAAAGCATGCATGGAATGCCCCATGACAGATTTGCACCGGCTCGTAACCTACACGGTCAAAGGAGGATTGAAGAGGGACTCCATGTACTAATTATGATATCCATGGGGAAACCCTTAATTGCGATGCTTTGTATGGGTGACTGCTCTTAAACATCACAGTGGTTATTTAGAGGTGACCTTACTGTTGGCTCAACAAAGTGGCATCCTACGAGCCTTGCAGTGAACAACGTATTATGGGGCTCTCTCCACACATATCATGACAAAGAAGTATGTTATCTTGATTACATATAACAACAAGACTATGCTAGTGGTGTATCCTACATCCCCGAGAATGTTTTAGCCCTATTCAGTTTAACCATGCTTTCATACAAACTTGTTACTTATTTTCTTTTACTTGTTTCAGTTACTTTTCTGCAAAAAAACATAAACCATTCAAACACCCTTTATTTGAGATCAAAGGCAGCTTATAAGTATCCTTTGGTAGATAGTAACGAGGGGCATAAATACCTTTACCGATAGCTCTTTGTGGGTTCGATATCTTTACTTTGAAAATAGCTACAATTGATATGTGCACTTGCAGTCATCATTGGGGGTGAGAGAGAGTGGAGGCAAGGATAGAGACGCTCCTATGCGGGACTATGCGAAGATGTCGCATCATCCTCACTGCTTCGAATAGAAAAATCAGGGACGGGTGGTGGAAAAAAAGGAATTGAAAAGGAGAAGCCTCACAAGGCATGCGATGATGTGGTGCAGAGTGATTGGTTAGAACCTAGAATCTATAGTAACCGAACGGAAGAATCGCTGAACGAAAAGCGTGGAGTGCTAATAGGGCGAGAAATGAAGGAAATATGCCCGATAGGCAATGATAAAGTGATTATTATCTTATTCCATATTTATGATAAATGTTTATTTTGCATGCTATAATTTTATTAATTGGAAATGTTCCTAGTTACGCCTCTCTTATAAACTAGCTCGTGGATTAACAAGATGATCAAGGTTTCCTGATCATGGACATTGAATGTTGTTAATAACGAGATCACAACATTGGTGAATGGTGTGATGAACATTCATCCGAAGTATAGCATTACGATCAAAGTCATTATGTTTATATTTCTATAACATCATACGAAGTAATCCTAGTCCTTAGACCATGAGATCATGTCAATCACTAACACTAGAAGAGTATCTTGATAACATCTAACATCACACCGTGACAGGGTGACTATAAAGGTGGGTTCAGTGCTACGAAGGTGTTATGTAGAGGCTCATGGATCAAGAGTGGGATTTGTCCATCCTGATGATGGATAGATATACTCAGGGCCCTCTCGATGATATCACATTGAGATAGCTTGCAAGCAAGTGATGTGATCACTAGAATGTTATATCACAGGAACAAGAAAAGAGTGCATGTCGGTAATGAGATCAAACTAGGCATGGGGATACCGATGATCGAATCTTGGACATGTAATATATCCCGAGACAAAGGGATTTAGTTACGACGTGTAACACCCTCGAATCGGCCCTATGCAAGTTTTAGCGATTCCCGCCAAACCCGCATAGAAACGATTCAAAGATGCCCACCAGGCACTTGCGTGCGGGTGGAAAATAAAGTAATAACATTACACAATAGTCCATGATGGAACCCATAGAACATATATATACAACAACGACTCCATGAGTAATTGATACAGATATACAATAAAAAGATCCAAATCACGTTGAAAATGATACAACATCCAAGTATGGATAAGATGCAAATGGGGCTAAGAGCCCTGAAGAATAACCAATGGCATCCATAAACCTGCCTAGGCCATACCGGAAGGGTAACCCTGCTAACGACGTCGAACTTATACCTGTCAAACAAAAGGGGTGCCGACAAAGGGCAAAGGAAAAAGGGAGCAGTCAGTATTGAGGCCAGTACACGGCGAGGCTAGAATTTGGCGGCTCTCGCCTACATAAATATGGTGGACTGAAGCGGCAGCGCAGCATGCACTAAACAACCTATAGAGACTCGATGCAACTGTCGGCTATTAGAGAGGGATAAGAGAGACCTATTCATGACCAACCTGATACTAACACCAATCATACGCATCCTGGTATTTCCCCCTCGAGACCAAACGAGGAAGTCAAACCAAGGAACTCACACAGTTGGTAGTTTTATCCATTCCATTATAGTTGCAGCACTTACTAGTCAAATATAGATAGCATGAGTCATCCTGATATCATAAGCGGTGGGTGGTTTTAGTTAACCATTCAGTTGTAGTTGCACTACTTACTAGTCAGATACAATTAGCATGTGACATTCCAAACCCAGCAGTTGTTGGCACTTTTATTTCATTCCATTAGAGTTGTGATACTTACTAGGCAGGTATAATATGACACGATACACCCTAGTTCCACCAGTTGTTGGAACTTTTATTATCCATTCCATTGTAGTGAAGCTGATTACTAGTCACATATTAAGTCAAACTTATAGCACTACTTTAGTTATAGTTGTCTATGATCAAGATACTGTGCTCCAAGTCGTCCATAACCGCGGACACGGCTTTCAGAAAGATTTACCCTGCAGGGGTGCACAAATAGCAACATACACACGATCAACCTCGGAAAAACCAAATCAAAACCCAACGAGACCTTCACGACAAAGTAATCACAGGATTTATAAATCATTTCAGGGGGCCACCCCACTAAGCTACCCGCAACGAAGTTGACCGGCTTCGAGACGGACCTAGCGTTTGTGTAGACGGCGGTAAACGACTGGGAACCCGAAAGTGTAACTGGGCTTGTCGATACAGCGAAAAAGTGTCATGATCCAAAACAGTACAGGTGCTCCACGCACAATCGTAAATAAAACAGTAAAGCATGGCATAAGTACAAGGTAGTAATAAAGCCCCAAACTAGTTTGTGGCCCCAAGAAATAAGAAATGAATCAAGCTCTGGCTAAGGGGGATCCATAGGGTCTCCCGGATGTGGATAGTGTGAATAATCAAGGAACAGGTACCAAGTACTCGGGGCCTACGGGACACAAGTGGACATGAAAAACCAAATATCATATATTGCCCACCGGTGCCTCTTTCATTAGTTATCCCAGCAATTTAATAGTTGTGTTTAAAGTCATGATCCTCTCCACCGTAAAGCATATGCCAACATTCCAACAATTGTGTGGTACTTCACGACACGGGATCGCACCTGAGCAAGCGACTACGACTCACAAGACCATCTATCTACCAAACAACAGGTAATAGGAGGTGTCCAAGGCAATATAAAGGTTGCACAGAATATATCTGGTACGGAACACTAAAGCATCGCGACACGGATAGCAATAGATCAACAGGAAGAAATAAAGACTAAATGCAAAATAGGTAGAAAGGGGAAGAATGCTCGCCTAAGAAAATGTTGCCGAAGGTTCACCAGAGATCGGGTCGACGCTCGCATCCACTCATCGGCCTAATCCGCGAAGAAGCGAAACACTAGAAATAACACCGATGCAATATTTAATAATATGGCGGAAGATCCGGCATGTTTGTGATATGATGCATGACATGGCAATATGCTGCCTAACTCAGCAATTTTAGGCGGAATTGGAATCCCAAAAATTAATAGAAAGTTCAAGTTATTTATCTACCCGTCAAATTAAATGTTCATTAGCATGGCAAAACATGACATATGGGAGCTACACAAATTAAATGGAATATGGACAATATATGAATTAATCTCTCACATATTCCATATGTTATTTAATAGGTGTCATGCAAACTACTAACAACCCACATGATGAAAGATGCAAACAAATATAGGGATGCTATATTAATGTTCAGTGTAATTTTCTGGTAAAGGTTGACATATAATTTATGTTTAGATTTATATATTGAGAGATACAGAATAAACAGAATTTGTAAAATATCAAAATAGATAAAAGATTTAGAAACAGATTGAAATGGGCTAGGGGCGACAGATACAGGAACTACATGGATCAGGTAAAAAGGTTTCAGAGAACTGACGAATCGAACACTGTGCTCCTAGGTAGAAGAGCAAGGTTCCAGCCGGTGAGTCTGATACGTGTTGTTGTATGTACTAGGATTCAAATGTTTTCTTTTACAGAGAGTAAACGAGATGATTTTGCATAGCAACAGTGAAGCTGCTGGATCAAAACACCACTACAAAATAGGCTAGCTGATTCACTTTCCATCGGATGATTGCGAGCGCCTCGGGTCACCGTTTTGATCCTCGATTGTTTCTACGCGTAGATGGAAGGATGGAGAATAATTATATACGAAGATATTCACCGGAGGTCAACTAGAAACAACGGAAATTATCCGAGAATAGAGGTGAGAATGAGTCGTTAACTGATGAGAAAAAGTCTGAAAATTTGACAGAGATTCAGATAAATCGGCCCAACTTCATCGGATGTTTTTGAGAGCTATAGAGCTCGGATTCGGGCGTGGTTGGATGAGTTGAAGAGCTGAGATTACCATCTTTACAGGAATGTGATGGTAGATAATGGAGACGATCTTCGATGACCAGAAGAAGGACAAGAACAGAGGGTGTGCTGTCGAACCAAAAGACAAATAGAGTCATGTCAAACTGAAGAACAACGACATTTTGCTGCGGGAGGACGCAATCTTCTAGAGAGAAAAATCGAGGCTGAGGTGGATGGATTTGAGATTGGAGAGTTTCTATGGCGAGATGGAGGTATCCTCTTCGACGGAGTGTGCTGGGTGACGCCGGGGGTTGTCGGAAGATGCCGGGAGAGAAGGAAGAACAGCGGGTGTGGCTGCTGTTTGCAAGTGCGCGTGCTATTGCAGAGACACATGCGCGGCGAGCGCAACGACATTCGCAGGGCAGCGCTGGGGTAGCGACATGGGAGAAGGAGAGGGGACCGAGAGGTGGGAGGAGTAGCTCACCTAGGGCAGCGCAGCCAGCAGGTGACGTTGCGGTCGGAGGAGAGGAAGAAGGCGGTGGCGTCCGTGTCGTCGCTGCAGCTGCTCCGCGTCCGGGTACGGCGCTGGGTCATCGAAGCAGTGGCGACATCGTGGTTCCGTGGTCTCCAGGTCTTGCTCCAGTTACAAGTCGATGTGGGGAACTCCCGGGCTCTTTCTGGTACTGCTGGCGGGGCTCAGGATACAACAAGCGTCGGCAGGTGGGGATGGCCGGTGAGGCTTCCTTGTGAAGGAAGAAGAAGGAAGAAGGGAGGGGATGGGGCTGCTTGATCTGGGGATCTGGGTGTTTGATGATGTGCAGTTGGGTGCTTTCTTTATGCCAAGGAGAGGGAAAAAGATGAGGGGGAGAGGGCATGCGATGGGCATGGGCTGCCGGCTAGCACATGATAGAAAGGGAGGAAGAAAAACAGTAGAAGGGGAAGGTTTGTCCACCGCTGGACATGGTAGAGTTGGACTCTGGTGAATGATTATGAGGGAGGGGGCTTGGCTAGCTAGAATGATTAGGTAAAAGAAACCCATATAAATATATGTGGCAAGAATCAAAATACCAAGATCAAGTTGGGATGTCCACATAAATGTATATGGTAGAAGTAGAGTGATATCAAAAGAAGTTGACAAAGACAAATGAGTGGAGGGAAATAATTAGAGAGATATGCCCTCAATTCAAATTGGGCATTTAACATATATCAAGATGCAACTACAATATCAAGAAGGAAATACATTTAATAAGACAAATACATTATGCAAGCATGAGGGTAAGAACCAAATACATGATTTAATATGATGCTCCAATGCAATATGGCATGGTGACATGAGCATGCTATCATGATGATGCATAATGAAAACAACAAGCGATTTTCTAGTAGTGGTTTTACCCGGGTGCTACAATTCGACACCACTAACAATAGATCTCACCCTCGAGATCCGTCTCATGGTACGGGGAAGAAGTACGACGGTATGAATCTTCTCGCTTCATATAGATCTTCACGACACTACTAACAAGGATTCTTTCTTCATGTCGAAATCGACGACACCACCAACAAGAGGTCGTTATCCACGCTTGTCGAGAACACTCCAGAGAAACAAAGACGAAGATAGAGGTATCAAAAGATACGGCCACCTTTAACTTCTGTGGAATGAGTAAAATCGCATTGATCCACCATTTAGTGTGCAAAGCGAATGATAAGAGTAGTGGTATGGTAGCTACTCCATCCCGCACTTGAAGCATTACTCTGTACATGAACAAAAGAATCATGCAACCAACTCTCGGAATTCAGACTGAAGATCTTTGTAAGCGATGTTCGGAAGCAAAGGATTGATGTAGGCTCTTTTGATTTGATGAGGTCATCTCTTTAGAAACCACCAAAAGATACAAAAGAAATCATATGAAAGACATAATGATTAGGTTCCGCAATGGTTCCATTGGCATGAACAACAGCTGCTCAAGGTATACTCCAACTTCATCAATGCTCATCATTCTCATATGTTTTTCAATGATTCGGATGTCCGGCAAGGGCACAAACAGATAAAGAGTTCAAGTACAAAAAGATTGGATGAAGAGCACAACAAACGAGATGCAGAGTATATGATTGTAGCTCCACTGTTATAAAAAGGAGGAAGCAAAACCCTGAAGGTACGACGGAATCCCAACCACGAGAAAACCTGGACTCGGAGAAAGGTAAGAGAACAGATTCAAAACTCGCAAGATTAGAGGAGAATAGCATAGGGTAAGGAGTAAAAGCAAATCTAATCAGATCTATCCAACCGATTTTTCAAAAATAGTTTTGACACTCTACTTCGTCCGTTAGCTAGGTTATCCTATAGGCTGGACCAGTGGGGTATCGCAACTACTGGGCTCTGATACCACTTTGTAACACCCTCGAATCGGCCCTATGCAAGTTTTAGCGATTCCCGCCAAACCCGCATAGAAACGATTCAAAGATGCCCACCAGGCACTTGCGTGCGGGTGGAAAACGAAGTAATAACATTACACAATAGTCCACGATGGAACCCATAGAACATATATATACAACAAAGACTCCATGTGTCATTGATACAGATATACAATACAAAGATCCAAATCACCTTGAAAACGATACAACATCCGAGTACGGATAAGATGTAAATGGGGCTAAGAGCCCCGAAGAATAACCAATGGCGTCCATAACCCTACCCAGGCCAAGCCGGAAGGGTAACCCTGCTAACAACGTCGAACTTATACATGTCAAACAAAAGGGGTGTTGACAAAGGGCAAAGGAAAAAGGGAGCGGTAAGTACTGAGGCCAGTACACGGCGAGGTTAGAATTCGGCGGCTCTCGCCTACATAGGTCTGGTGGACTGAAGTGGCAGCGCAGCATGCACTAAACAACCTATAGAGACTCGATGCAACTGTCGGCTATTAGAGAGGGATAAGAGAGACCTATTCGTGACCAACCTGATACTAACACCAATCATATGCATCCTAGTATTTCCCCCTCGAGACCAAATGAGGAAGTCAAACCAAGGAACTCACATAGTTGATAGTTTTATTCATTCCATTATAGTTGCAGCATTTACTAGTCAAATATAGATAGCATGAGTCATCCTGATATCATAAGCGGTGCGCAGTTTTAGTTAACCATTCAGTTGTAGTTGCAGTACTTACTAGTCAGATACAATTAGCATGTGACATCCCAAACCCAGGAGTTGTTGGCACTTTTATTTCATTCCATTGGAGTTGCGATACTTACTAGGCAGGTATAACATGACACGATACACCCCAGTTCCACCAGTTTTTGGAACTTTTATTATCCATTCCATTGTAGTGAAGCTGATTATTAGTCACATATTAAGTCAAATTTATAGCACTACTTTAGTTATAGTTTTCTATGATCGAGATACTATGCTCCAAGTCGTCCATAACCGCGGACACGGCTTTTAGAAAGATTTACCCTGCAGGGATGCACAAATAGCAACACACACACGATCAACCTCAGAAAAACCAAATCAAAACCCAACGAGGCCTTCACGACAAAGCAATCACAGGATTTATAAATCATTTCAGGGGGCCACCCCACTAAGCTACCCGCAACGAAGTTGGCCGGCTCCGAGACGGACCCAGGGTTTGTGTAGACAGCGGTAAATGACTGGGAACCCGAAAGTGTGATTGGGCTTGTCGATACAGCGAAAACGTGTCACGATCCAAAATAGTACAGGTGCTCCACGCACAATCGTAAATAAAGCAGTAAAGCATGGCATAAGTACAAGATACTAATAAAGCCTCAAACTAGTTTGTGGCCCCAAGAAATAAGAAATAAATCAAGCTCTGGCTAAGGGGGATCCATAGGGTCTCCCGGATGTGGATAGTGCGAATAATCAAGGAACAGGTATCAAGTACTCGGGGCCTACGGGACACAAGTGGACATGAAAAACCAAATAGCATATATTGCCCACCAGTGCCTCTTTCATTAGTTATCCCAGCAATTTAATAGTTGTGTTTAAAGTCATGATCCTCTCTACCGTAAAGCATATGCCAACATTCCAACAACTGTCGGGTACTTCATGACACGGGATCGCACCTAAGCAAGCGACTACGACTCGCAAGACCATCTATCTACCAAACAACAGGTAATAGGAGGTGTCCAAGACAATATAAAGGATGCACGGAATATATCTGGTACGGTACACTAAAGCATCACGACACGGATAGCAATAGATCAACAGGAAAGAAATAAAGACTATAAATGCAAAATAGGTAGAAAGGGGGAGAATGCTCGCCTGGGAAAACACTGCCAAAGGTTCACCAGAGATCGGGTCGACGCTCGCATCCACTCATCGTCCTAATCCGCGAAGAAGGGAAACACTAGAAAGAACACCTGATGCAATATTTAATAATATGGCGGAAGATCTGGCATGTTTGTGATATGATGCATGACATGACAATATGCTGCCTAACTTAGCAATTTTAGGCGGAATTGGAATCCCAACAATTAATAGAAAGTTCAAGTTATTTATCTACCCGTCAAATTAAATGTTCATTAGCATGGCAAAACATGACATATGGGAGCTACACAAATTAAATGGGATATGGACAATATATGAATTAATCTCTCACATATTCCATATGTTATTTAATAGGTGTCATGCAAACTACTAACAACCCACATGATGAAAGATCTAAACAAATATAGGGATGCTATATTAATGTTCAGTGCAATTTTCTGGTAAAGGTTGACATATAATTTATGTTTAGATTTATATATTGAGAGATATGGAATCAACAGGATTTGTAAAATATCAAAATAGATAAAAGATTTAGAAACAGATTGAAATGGGCTAGGGGCGACAGATACATGAACTAGATGGATCAGGTAAAAAGGTTTCAGAGAACTGACAAATCGAACACCGTGCTCCCAGGTAGAAGAGCAAGGTTCCAGCCGGTGAGTCTGATACGTGCTGTTGTATGTACTAGGATTCAAATGTTTTCTTTTACAGAGAGTAAACGAGATGATTTTGCATAGCAACAGTGAAGCTGCTGGATCAAAACACCACTACAAAACAGGCTAGCTGATTCACTTTCCATCGGATGATTGCGAGCGCCTCGGGTCACCGTTTTGATCCTCGATTGTTCCTACGCGTAGATGGAAGGATGGAGAATAATTATATACGAAGAGATTCACCGGAGGTCAACTAGAAACAACGGAAATTATCCGAGAACAGAGGTGAGAATGAGTGGTTAACTGACGAGAAAAAGTCTGAAAATTGACAGAGATTCAGATAAATCAGCCCAACTTCGTCGGATGTTTTTAAGAGCTACAGAGCTCGGATTCAGGCGTGGTTGGATGAGTTGAAGAGATGAGATTACCATCTTTACAGGAATGTGATGGTAGATAATGGAGACGATCTTTGGCGACCAGGAGAAGGATAAGTACAGAGGGTGTGTTGTCGAACCAAAAGACAAATAGAGGCATGTCAAACTAAAGAATAGCGACAGTTTGCTGCGGGAGGACGCGATCTTCTAGAGAGAAAAATCGAGGCTGCGGTGGATGGATTTGAGATCGGAGAGTTTCTACGGCGATATGGAGGTATCCTCTTCGACGGAGTGTGCTAGGTGACACCGGGGGTTTTCAGAAGATGCCGGGAGAGAAGGAAGAACAGCGGGTGTGGCTGCTGTTTGCAAGTGCGCGTGCTGTTGCAGAGACACACACGCGGCAAGCGCGGCTGCTGGCATGGCGACATTTGCAAGGCGGCGCTGGGGCAGCACCATGGGAGAAGGAGAGGGGACCGAGAGGTGGGAGGAGTAGCTCACCTAGGGTGGCGCAGCCGGCAGGTGACGGTGCGGTTGGAGGAGAGGAAGAAGGCGGTGGCATCCGTGTCGTCGCTGCAGCTGCTTCGTGTCCGGGTACGGCGCTGGGTCATCGAGGCAGTGGCGACATCGTGGTTCCACGGTCTCTAGGTCTTGCTCCAGTTACAAGTCGACATGGGGAACTCACGGGCTCTTTTTGGTACTGCTGGCGGGGCTCAGGATACAACAAGCATCGGCAGGTGGAGATGGCTGGCCAGGCTTCCTTGTGAAGGAAGAAGGGAGGGGATGGGGCTGCTCGATCTAGGGATTTGGGTGTTTGATGATGTGCAGTTGGGTGCTTTCTTTATGCTAGGGAGAGAGAAAAAGATGAGGGGGAGACGGCATGCGATGGACATGGGCTGCCGGCTAGCACATGATAGAAAGGGAGGAAGAGAAACAGTAGGAGGGGAAGGTTTGTCCACCACTGGACGTGGTAAAGCTAGGCTCTGGTGAATGATTATGAGAGAGGGGGCTTGGCTAGCTAGAATGATTAGGTAAAAGAAACCCATATAAATATATGTGGCAAGAATGAAATACCAAGATCAAGTTGGGATGTCCATATAAATGTATATGGTAGAAGTAGAGTGATATCAAAAGAAGTTGACAAAGACAAATGAGTGGAGGGAAAGAATTAGAGAGATATGCCCTCAATTCAAATTGGGCATTTAACATATATCAAGATGCAACTACAATATCAAGAAAGAAATACATTTAATAAGACAAATACATTATGCAAGCATGAGGGTAAGAACCAAATACATGATTTAATATGATGCTCCAATGCAATATGGCATGATGACATGAGCATACTATCATGATGATGCATAAAATGAAAACAACAAGCAATTTTCTAGTAGTGGTTTTACCCGGGTGCTACACGACGTTAAAGGTTCACACGATCACTAGAGTCATCATTGAATGTGTGGGAATCAGTACGGATCTCCAAGTCCCTGTCAACACCCGGATTTTTAATCCTAGATGCCTGTTATGCCATACATCACAATCCCATGATTACCATTTTTGCGAGACATGACAGATTGGATATCACAGTACATCATCCATTACAAACCATAATAAGGTCTTACACAAATAAAGGATCTCATGATCCAGTCTTAATACAAACAAGTAGCGGAATAATAAACATAGCGGTGGGCTCCATCTTTAGTGTCACAGGCAATGCTGACGATGGGAGATGATCCTAGTTGTCGTAGTTGCCCTGCTGTCCTTCTTCTGGATAGTCCTTCTCATAGTCTGGCCACGGGAATAGCCAGGGACAAAGCCATGAGTACTCTTTAAGTACTCGCAAACTATCACTAACAAGTAAGGTAGTTCTAGCAGGAATGCTAAGCTCTAAGTTTATTTGCAAAAGCTAATTTGTAACCTAAGCTGAGTTTAGAAGTAAAGAAAGCTAATTTAATGTTCTAAAATCACTTAAGTGGGAAACTAGTTTTCATGTTCACAACCCTGTTGTGGTCAAGTCAAGTCACAAATCATTTGATAAGTCATTTTGAAAACATCTGACGACGGAACAGTATGGCCACTCCAACTGTCCATAACCGCAGACGCGACTATTCGAATAGTTTGACACTCTACAGAGGTGGTACACTTTCACCACAAAATTCGATAATCCACCAGGGATAACCCTAAATCATCATACTTAGTATGCGGATAATCAATCATAACCTTCAATTACACACCCTAGTATAGGCACCTCCCCTATGAGCTTGGCCTCCCAGCCATGGCCATCTTATGATTCTTGATAAGGCCTCCATGATTCTTGATATTCAAATGTTGTTTTAATACCGAGGTTATCCGGGAGCAGAAAGAATTGTTTCAGAAACCATCATGTATGGAAGATATTGTGATATGTGAAACAATGTTTATGGTTGCAATATGATAGAGTATAATTGGCAAAATACACGTTCTCATATTGTATGAGAATTTCTGAAGGTTGGAGACGCTATGCGTCCTAATCTCCCAAAAAGGTTTTGGAAACTGACATTATACTCACGATTCGTCCTTATAGGCTATAGTAGCTTGATCATAAAAGTTTGCATGATAAGGATGAATAGAATATGTACGTAAAATGTTTACTACACTAATAGATTACTAAAGAATGGATTTTTGAAAGAACGCCAAACATTTGCTGATGGTGATCAACTTCAAAGTGCAAGTCCAAAGGTATTAGTATTTGACTATACACACTTTGGACTATGTGTCATGTGTATGGTGCTGATGACTGCAAGTGCACAGATCAATTGTAGCTAGTTTCAAAGTAAAGATATCGAACCCACAGAGAGCTATTGGTAAAGGTCTTTATGCCCCTCATTACTATTCACTATAGAGTACTTGTAAGTTATCTATAATTCCAAGTAATGGTGTGTAAAGAGTGTGTTTAAATAAGTGCTTAAAGTAAACAAGAACAAACTAAATAGAAAAGGTAAACTAAAGCAAGAGAGTATCTATGAAGTGTTGTGTGATGTGGTTAAGGGGTTCTCAAGGAGTGTAGGATTCACCACTAGCATGGAATAATTATGAATGATTAGGATAGCCTATCTCTTATGTCATGATATGTGTGGAGAGAGCTCCATAATAAGATGTTCACTACAAGGCTCGAAGGAAGCCACTTTGTTGAGACAAGAGTGAGGTCACCTCTAAATAACCACTACGATGTCTGAGAGCAGTCACCCATACAGACCACCGCAATTAAGGTTTCCCCCATGGATATTGTAATTAGCTTAGGGAGTCCCTCTTTAATCCTCCTTTGACCATGGAGGTTACGAGCCGACGCCAATCTGTCACGGGGCATTCTGGGTACGCTTCCAAGACACGTCCAAAGGATTTCTCCCTCCCTTTAGTCCCAAGGGAAAATGATATGTGGTTGAATTTCACATATCATCTAAAGGGAAAGATCAAACACGATTCATAGATCAATGGATCTTTGTACACAAGTAATAGATCATCTTTATTTCAATGCATAATAATACTAGGGTTTCACAATCTCTCCTCAAGAACAAGGCAACTACTCATACATGAAGGGGATCAACATCATGGAAATTGTATGGATGCAATATGAAGGTACAATTGAATACAAGTGCAAATCCACAATAGAGTTTGGACTATAACAAAGTAAACAAAGGGGATTAATGTGAAGACAATGTTGATGAAGATCGATGCGTAGCCCTTCAAGATTCAAGCCTCCTCTCTCCCTTGAGTGCTATGGTGGTATAGATCTCGTGGGCGGCGGCTATGGAGGCAGTGGCTATGGAGGTGCCGGGGCGCAAGGCTCCGCCCCTTAGGCGTGTGTGGACTCTCTCCCTTGTTTTAGGGTTTCCCCCTCTTTAAATAGGCATCTGAAGGTTGGTTTTGCAAACCGACGGAGCTAAGGGCCGAATATACCCATTGGGCCTTAACAAATGTTGTTCCGTTTGATGAAACGAAGCTTCTGGAGGGTGGTACGGCCGTACGGTATAGGCGGGCTCCGCCCGTACTAGTGGTCGTTATGCCTTCGGTATACTGCAGTATTTTGGCTGCCATTTCTTCATACAGACTCCAATTGAGGTGTTATTTGGCTTGTTGGATTCGTATGGACGAGGGCTACAACACCATAGCCTCGGATATTAATTTTGAGTTGATGGAAAAATCCACTTCTTCCTCCCCTCAAATGGCTAAGTCTAGTGCCTGCAACTCCTCCATATTGATCCTCTTCGCTCCTTTTATCCATGATTCTCCATAGCACCTACACACATATAAAAAACAATAAAAGGTAATAAAATCCTAATAAAACTCATATTGTGCAAAGCCCATGTGAAAATCAATGAAAACTAATAATCATACATAATATGCATAGTTACAGGTAGATGTAACATGTAATGAGTGAAAATATGAATAAATTTTATACTTAAATATGTATCAATTTTGGACTCATCAGGCGCCACTATTGATGTTGATAGACTCTTTTAAAAGAAAAGGAAATGCTGAAAGAGAATCTATAAAATATTTGGCAGAAAAGAGAAAAGACTGGAAATGTCCAGTTAAGGTATATAGATGATATACATGTTATGGTTGTATTCTTTGCTTGTTAAACAATGTGGTTATTCGGTATTGGATGCCGAATTGGTTGGCATGAAATGTCATACAGAATAACACAATTCATGAACTACAATGGCCTAAGTAACTAGCAAGAGAATATGTGATGATGTTCATCGAAAACAAATAAAGTGTTATTGTGTTTCTCGTTGGCATCAAAGCTTGCCTTCAAGATTTGTTTAAATAATTGTTATTTTATTCCGGTATTATGAGAACAATGGTTGTTCAAATAATTACCATGTTCCATAGAAAATGGATGAACTTTTACAAGTTGGAGAAATCACATCCATGAAAACTAATTCTAAATGTTGCAAGACAAATGATTGAAATATCACTTATGAAATGACATCACTGTTTCAATTATATTGGAAATAAAACATGAAGAAACTCCATGTTGATGGATTTTTCGAGTCTTTGATTTTGATCAAATGATGCTTGTGAGACTTTCCTCGAGATAATTGAAACTCCGTCCATAGGCCAAAAAGGAACGGGTGACTAACTTATTGGAAATTGTGCATGTTGATGTATATAGTCCATTATGTGTAGACATGTGTGGTGGATCTTTCAGCTTCATATGCTTTCTCCAAAAATTTGAGTGAATATATCTGTATATTTACTTAATAAAGAAGAAGTATGAAACATTTCATAAGTGTTCAAAGACTTTCAAGATGAAGTGGAAAATCATTTTAACAAGAAATTAAAAAAAATCTGATTTGATCATAACGGAAAATATTTGAGTTACATGTTTAGCAAAACACCTAAGATTTTAGGAATTGTTCCATGGATTTGCATTTCCAGATAAACCATGGGAGTATGGTATATTCGAGAGATCAAATCGAATCTTGTTTGACATGGTAAGATCAAAGGTGTTATTTATAAAACTTCCATTATGTTTAAAGATTAAAGCTTTAGAGACTACCACTTTTACATTGAAAAGAGCACCATCGTGATCCGTTGAAATGACACCATAAAGGTTATGGTTTGGGATAAAAGCCGAATTGTCTTTTCTTAAATTTTGGTGTGCTATGCATAAGTAAATTTTTTGCAACCAAAGTCAGATAAGCACGTCTTTGTAGGTTATCCCAAAGAATTTGTTGGGTATTCCTCCATAACACTGAAGACAGAAGAGTTTATCACTTGGAACGTCAAGTTTCTTAAGAAGGAATTTTTCATAAAAGTTAAGTGGGAGGACAATAGAACTTTGATTAGGTTGAGGAACCTAAGCAACATGTGTTAAGTAGCAAAACACCAGAAAGTGTTCCGGAGGCGGCTAAAATGCTCATGGCTCCCGTGATTACAAAGGTTGTGATCTCGGAGATTAGAGTTCCTATTGAACCATGTGGGTCGGTAAGAATCAAATAGTAAGATTTGAAATAGAAGTCGTTATTGTTTTGACAATTGTGAACCGACTACATGCAAAGAAGTGATGATGGGACCTAACTCTATAAAATGACTAGAAGTCATAAAATCCGTGATAGTATCCAGACACGAGAAATCAAGTTTCTGAACTTGGAAGACCCTCCAGAAAGGAGTGAAGCCTATCGATCGTATTTGGATCTATAAAGAAATAGACATAGATGTTTGACATTTATGAAATAGTCGACACATAGGAAAGGAGTCTACGACAATGTTCAAGGAGTTGACTATGAAAATATTTGATCTTTCATAGCGATATTTAGTCTTGACGGATTAATGTAGCAACCACTACATATAATTTTGTATATGGTAGTTGAAAAAATAAAATGAAGTTCTTATAATAGAATGGTTACCTAGGACATGTACATGACATGATCCGAAGGGTTTTTTTAATTCAAAGGATGCTAAAAGGGCATGCAAACTTCAATGGTTGAAGTAACCATGGTGGAGTTGGAATCTTCACCATGATGAAATTGTTAAAATGTTTAATTTAATCGGAGACGATGAAGATGCTTGCATTTGCAAGAAATTAAGTGGGAGCGACATATTTCCAATACATTATGTAGAGGACATTTTGTTGATTGGAAATGATGTATCTTTTATTGACACGGATTAAGAATTTCATTAAAATTGGATTTTGATTTAAGACTTGGGCAAAACTGAAATATTTAGCATCAATGTATATATGGATAGATTGAAACACTTATATGGTTATGACAGACGTACATATATGAGATATTGAATGAATTCAATATGGAAACGATAAGAAAGGTTCTTGCCACATGGGAAGGGTTGAATCAAGATTCAAGTGTTTTGACACTTCATGAGTGAAATCACATGAATATTTTGATCAATAATGTATATCGTGATATATACATTTCCAGATATTTCCTATGCTCTAAATGTTGTGAGAATATACCAGAATGATTCATAAGATGATCATTGGACGATAGTAAAGATATTCTTATGAGTTCTGGAAGAACTAAGAATATATCATGTATAAGTGATAAATAGTTAAAAGAAGTTCATTGTAAAGTGTTACATTGATACTAGTTTGTCACAAGATACAAATTAAATTTATCTCAATTTAAACTATGGGTGGCACAATGTAATGGAAAGGAAGTTCCATGATGGATTTGGATGAGTTCCAAAGTTGATACATTGTGACGGATACTACAACAAAAGGCTAAGTATATGACTGCTATAGTAGCAGCAAAGGAGGGAATTTGGTTAAGTAGTTTGTTATCAAACTAGGTGTGGTTCACATTGGGCTAGTACTATGAAGATATATTGTGCGACAATTATATCAACATGTTTTAACCTAAAGGAACTAAAGGTCTCACCAAAGGACTAAATTTATACAATGCCATCTCATTAGAGAATGAGTGATGCGTAGAGACGCAATGACATGCAAATATACACGGACCTAAAAGTGTCAGTTCCGGAGATTATGTTAATCACTAGAAAACATGTATATACAACACCAGAGAGCCATAGGTGTTGAATGCGCAAGTTTTTCAAACTAGATTATTGACTCTAGAGCAAGTGGGAGACTAAAGGAAATATGCCCGAGAGGCAATAATAAAGTGGTTATTATCTTATTCCATGTTTATGATAAATGTTTATTTTGCATGCTATAATTGTATTAATTGGAAACGTTAATACATATGTGTTTAACAAACAAATAAAGGGTTCCTAGTTATGCCTCTCTTATAAACTAGCTCATTGATTAACAAGATGATCATTGTTTCCTGATCATGGACATTGGATGTTGTTAATAACGAGATCACAATGTTGGTGAATGGTGTGATGAACATTCATCCGAAGTATAACATTACAATCAAAGTCATTATGTTTATATTGCTATAACATCATACAAAGTAATCCTAGTCCTTAGACCATGAGATCATGTCAACCACTAACACTAGAAGAGTATCTTGATAACATCAAACGTCACACCGTGACAGGGTGACTATAAAGGTGGGTTCAGTGCTATGAAGGTGTTATGTAGCGGCTCATGGATCAAGAGTGGGATTTGTCCATCCCGATGACGGATAGATATAAGCAGGGCCCTCTCGGTGATATCACATTGAGATAGCTTGCAAGCAAGTGATGTGATCACTAGAATGTTATATCACGGGAACGAGAAAAGAGTGCATGTCGGTAACGAGATCAAACTAGGTATGGGGATACCGATGATTGAATCTCGGACATGTAATATATATGTTGAGACAAAGGGATTTAGTTACGACATTAAAGGTTCACACGATCAGTAGAGTCATCGTTGAATGTGTGGGAGTCAGTACGGATCTCCAGGTCCCGCTGCTGATTATTAATCGGAGAGGGGTATCTATCATGTCTGCATTATTCGTGAACCGTAGGGTGACACACTTAAGGGATACCGACACCATTTGTAGAAAATATGTTTCAGATAAAGATTTAAGAAAGTGTTGGAATCATTTTGATGGAAACCCGAATTGTTTCGGGTGAAATTGCAGAAACTAGTTCTGCATGTGATATTGAAATGTTATAGGGGGTTTTATGTGAATGTTTGTTAATTAAAGTAATTAACAAAATTCTGAATAAAATAAATAAAATAGTTTTATTTAATGAGGGCTTGCATTAAATTTGATAAAAAATTAATGCAAAGTGAGTGGACTTGGTTTTAATGGGAGTGGGCTTAGTGAAAGCTCCACTCACCATTATGGAGGGAGAGGTGGGGGCACCACCATGCCATGTGCATGGTCCCTTGGGGGCTGCCCCTTCCTCCTATAAAAGGAGCTCACCTCCTCCTCCACTCTCATACCTCCCCGTGAAGGATCTCTCTCCCCCTCTAGAAATTATTCCCCATGGTCTCGGATTAGCGAGATACATGTTCCCAGTGGCTTTGTCTGGAAAGGAGTTGCTGCTTCCGCTACATCGCTAGAGCGAGGACAGGGAGGTTGTCGAGGTACCGGATGTGTGTGCGATCACAGATGCACTGCTGCTTTGCGGTGCTGGACTTGGTGGTGCTGGACCTGCTAGATGTGCTGGTGCTCGACCTGCTGGACTCCCTGGACTTCATCACGATCTTGAGATCGGCAAGTATACAACTACATCAACCACAGAATCAGTTTTGCTAACAATGCTTTGTCGCTCTTCAAGGGTATGTTCTCTATGAATGTATATCCACCCGTTGATTGTATCTAGATAGATAGATCTTGGTGCTTAGATGTTATCATCGTAGGAATTTTTTGTTTTCTATGCTACGAACCCAACAAGAAATGGTCACATTTCATGTCACTTCAGCGATTAACATGTATGTATTCCTAAAACAAAGCAAAATAAGCTGATTTTGGCCCCTCTTAGGCTCTATAACTGAATTTGTTTTTGAATATATTACCATATCTCGAGAATACATGAGATGCTTGTGTAAATTGATACATGTTCTACATTGTTCTACAATTTATACACGAGATAACTAAAATTTCAGTGCCTTTGACTTGAAGCATGCTCTATGATTAATGAATAAGTGGGTCCCATCGACTAAGGGGTCCAAAAGAAATTTCATAACTTCTATTTTTCATTTTTTTTATGTACAAAAATTATCAAACTTGATTACATATTAGATCTTGATTTTATCGTAAAGATTCGTGGCAACTTCCCGCCATACCTTCTCTTTTAAATTTTATTAAACAAGTGAATAATTTGAAATATATCAAGTATAACTCCTGCATAGAATTAGTATATATGTAATCCAGTTATCTATATTGACTAAACTAATCATCTCAACATGCACATGCTTAGCTATTTAATTTATGGTCATATAAATAAAACGAAATGTGTTACCAACAGTACCACATCCTGCCAAATACAGTGTAGGTGGCGCGGCGAAGTCCAAAAGCCTTTGATCCGCACCAACTCGCAAGAGAGCTCCAGGAAAGAGTGTGGCGCCATGATGCTCTGCCTCTAGAACCACCTCATTTGTGCCCTCCGCGCCGCCTCCCATGCCCTGCCTCTCCTCTCCACCGGTTCCACCTATCCACCGCCGCCACACCCCCGCCCAATTCGTCGTGGAGGACGGACTGAGCTTCAGTGACATGCTGGTGATAAGTCACGGTGAGACTAAGCCACCATATCTGCCATCTATTCCTAATCCAACACTCAAAAAACACCCAAGGAAAAATCTACAAGGACTTGGTTGTTTCAGGCTTTCGGCACAGACAACATGCGGACATAGTCAATTTGGCAGGACCAGATTGATTTCTCCCGTGTCGTTCCGTCGGAGGCGGGAGGCGAGGGATTCGATGGCCGACAGATTAGTCCTCTACGGAGAGAGAGAGAGCATCTGCCGCGCTCCACTGTGCCCGGTGAAAGATCGGTATAAGCGACTAGAGGGGGGTGAATAGGCGCTACTCAATTTTTAAATACTTTTCAATTTGAGGCTAGACACAAATTAAGTTCTCTAAATGTGCAACTAAGTGATAGAACCTAAGTGACAAGCAAGCAAGCTAACAACAAAATAAGGAGTAAAGGATATAAATCACCGAGAGGGGACACGAAGATGTTTTCCTGAAGTTCCTTTCTTTTGAGGGGAAGTACGTCTCTGTTCGCGGGGTGGGCGGCACTAAGACCACCAATGCCACTAAGGCCTCACCCTATTCTCCCGAGCACCCGCCTTGCGGTAAGCACACGATCCACTATGCGGTGACTTTGAAGGTGGTGATCGAAACCTTGTACAAAACCTTGAGGCACTTCTCCACAACTGAATTGGAGGCTCCCAAGACAACCTCGAAGCTCTTACACACAAGGATGAGCTATGGAGGGCGGCTTCTTCAAGTTAGGGTTTCCTCAAACCCTAGAGCAACAACAACTTACACAAATGGTAGGGAAACACAAATCCCTTTGGTGGAAAGCTAGGTCTAGGTCACCTCCCTCAAATTCCCAAGGGGTGACAAGTTCGAGTGGCTAGAGAGGGAGATCTAGGTGGTTGGAGCTCAGCATTAATGGAGGAGAGAGAGTTGAAGCCGCAACCTTCACTTGGAGAAGAAGGGGGTATATATACCCCCCAAAAAATAGCCGTTGCATCATCACTAACCCTGGAGTCTCCGGGCTTTAGGGCCGGATTCTCCGGGGGGGCGGAGTCTCCGAGGAGGGAGGCTGGACTCTGGTTAGGACTCCGGAGGGGTTTACTGAGAGAAAACCGAGCCACCCCGGACACCAGTCCGGTGACAGCCCTAGAGTCTCCGGGCTCCAGCCCCGGACTCTCCGGTGACCAAGGTCGGAGTCTCCGACACGACCGGAATCTCCGGGGAGGACGCTGGACTCCGGATCTAGCTCCGGACCTGGACACAGAGAGATTGCCAGGGGGTGGAGACTTGCCCGGAGACCTGGCCGGAGTCTTCGGTTCAAGACCCTAAAGTCTCCGGGCCTGGACCCCGGAGTCTCCAGACCCAAGGGAGGCATAACTCCAAGCTTCCAACATGCACCTTTTCTTCATGAAAATTTGAACCCTTCTCCTTCGAATACTAGAACACTATCTTGTGCATTTATATGGATGTACCTGCAATGCTTAACACACGGTAAAAACTATCTTGTGTTGACACCAAACATCAAAACATGATTAGGGTAGGAAATGCCCTTTAAATCTCCCCCTTTTTGGTGTTTGATGACAACACAAGGATTTGCACAATAATATACAAGCATAAGGTACAAAAGAGAGAGAGGCTCCCCCTCAAAGTGTGCACACACGAGATTTTCATATGAATATAAGTGCACAAAAAATAAGGAAGGACACTCCTCCTAGAAGTTACAAACTTACCCATCAACAAAGAGATAAGAATTGATAAGTGATACGCATACCTTTGTCCCAACAGATGTGATGAAGAGATATAGAAGAGGATCCAATATGAGGGAACTTCATCATACATGATATATAAATCCATAGATAAGATAGATACCACATAGTCTTCACACACATCGACACACAACATGGGTCCACACATGATACGAAATAAAGGTCCACAATAAAGCGAGGCAAATAAGAACAAGTCACAAGCAAAAGCATCAAATGAAGAATGAGCTTGTGACTTTCCATGCAAATCCCACGCTACCTAATAGAAACTTCTCCCCCTTTGGCATCGAGACACCAAAAGGGGACAAGAGCTAGACTACACGCCCCAATCGGATCACTCATCATCCTCGTCTTCCTTGTTATCCTCGTCATCACCGGAGCTCGCCTCGTAATCTTGATCATCATCAGGAGAAGGGCCCTTACCACCGACATACGAGGAAGCATCATCCTCAAACATGCACCAATCAACGGAGCCTTGATCCCAAGAGCCATAAGAGAGAGTGCGAGAGATCTGAAGTTGGTCCTGAGCATCACCGGAACCCTCGACATCACTATCTTGCTCCCATTGGTTAAACTTCTTTAGAATCTGCTTGTCCTGCTTGTATGCTTAATATTAACCTTTGCGGATATCTATGTTCACGCATAGAAGCATCTTCTCCCAGAAGGAGGCCTTCTTCATTTGCCCCTTCACATACTCACGAGAGAAGGAAGGCAAATGGGCATTACTGGCATTCTTCCTCCTAGCACGGACCGGGCTGGCAGCAGGGGGACTATCCTCCTCATCCTCTCTAATCTCATCATCAGGCATGGGAGCATAATAGTCATGAGGGTCCATAGAGGTAGTGGGAGCCTTGCGCTGCAACTAGAGCGGGAGATGATCAACACGAAGGCCCTCAAGCGGGGAAGGCAACTCCATATTTGCAAAGGTGACAAGCACAAGACTCATGACATAAGGAGAGTAAGTGGGGGTCTTCTTCTCAATGATATTGATGGCCAGCACCATGAAGATGAAATACATGACGTCAAGTGGAGTGGCAGGAGCCTCGGGGCCCTTGAGAAACACAGAATGAGCAAGAGCCATCAGGCGAATCAAGGCAGAGCGAATGGTGTCAAGTTTACCCGCTTGGGGATAGATATTCTCTTGGAACATGCGGATCACAATGTGGAAGGGTGGCCTGAGGTTCCTTGCTTCACCAATGACACCATTCTTGTTGTAGAGAGGATCAAGGGGCTTCTTTGAATACTCAAGCCCGGACGTCTCATGAATGCAAAGACCAACCGCGGCATTCCTTCCCCCAAAGGGATACTCCAAGGCCTCGGCAAACTCACTGATGCTGGACTGACAACGAACCTCGCCAGTCATCCATGTCATGGGAATCTCATTCCCTTCACCAAACACAAGTGTAGCAAAGAATTGATGCACAATCTGGACATTGTAATCCTGCTGAAACTTCATGAGAGGATGCAGCCCAAGCTTCTCGTTAATCCAGAGGGCGTCAGAGAAATAAGACTTGTTGTTCATGAAGGCAAAGTCAAGAGGACGCTATGGACACACGGGCTTCTAAGCTAGCATATTCGCATAAACCTCATGCATGATCAATACTGCTCACGCCTCCAGAAACAAGCATCAGGACTGTTGGAGGGCATGTCATAGAACAACTGCCTCCTCATAATGCGGAAATCACCGGTGCTCATCTTCTTGAGGGTGATGATGCTATCAAACCTCCTCTTCTTGGAAAGTTCCTCACGATGTAAGCGCTCTTCCTCAGGCCTCTGAAGTGACAGAACCTTCTTGTCCTTGGCCTTTGCAGCAATCTCCTCACGGCTGTCAAACGGGTGTTGCTTGGACATCTTGCGGGGGTTGCCCCCACAATTCGGTGTCTTGGAATTGGTGCGACGAGGACGAGAGCTACCGGAACCACCTGCACACACACGCAAGAAGGCACGAAAAACCAACAAGAAATGAGTTTTGCAAGTCCTAGAGGAGGACAAATGAGAACAAGATCCAAAACAGAGGAGTACCCCCAGAGTTTCCGGCCAGGGCCGAAGACTTCGGCCACAGAGGCCGGAGTCTCTGTGCCACCGGAGTCTCCGGCCTAGAAACTTGGCTTGAGACGGAACTAGGGGGAAACTCCATCTAGTCATGGATCTCAATCTCAAATATTGAAGGAAACTGAAATGCCGCAGAAAAACACCATCTACCATGGAGAAAGAGGTCCCACACCACAACCAAATCTAGGGAAACCCTAGGCGGAGAAAAGAAAGGGGAGGGGCACCTTGATCCATGGGAGAGGCTCCCAACCAGCGGTGGAGAGGGCCGGTGGCAGGGAGAGGAGGAGGGTACCAGCGGCGGCAGCGGATCCAGGGCGGAGGAGCCCTGGTGGCGACGGGTAGGGAGGGAGCGGGAGGTTGGGGAGGAAAAAGGGGGTCGGGTGGAGGGGAGTAACTGGGAGTTACCCCCACCCCAACTCTCTTCTTCATACCGTGCGAGAAACCGCTAGGCCGGAGTCTCCGGGCCCCTAGAGTCTCCGGGGTCAGACCCCGGAGTCTCTGGCTTCCACTGCCAGGAAACGCCAGAAGAAGGGAGGATATGCAAAACACAATCAAAAAGATGCAGGGCAACTAGATGAAGAGCCCAGGAAGACACAAATAACCAAAGGTGAAAAAGATAACCATCAAGAATGCAAAAACACCAAAACACACACAAATGTGTGGGTCGGTGGCTGAGGCCACCATGTTTGAGTATACTTGGCTTGGCATCACAGAGATGTATCTTGGGTCCATTACCAAAACTTGTCATTGAAGCTCACATATCACAAAATGATATAAAGAGGATGAATTTCTTACTTTGGGCATAATGGGGGGAGGGATGGCCCACCCAATTAGGACCACACTCCCCCTATGTCCATGCCTACATCTAGAAAGGATAACATATAAATGCAAGGGTATGGGTGCATGATCTCAAGCCACATTGTTCGAATCAATGATATTTAGCTCATGCCTTAACTCTCGGAATATCTTCTCATCAAGGGGCTTGGTGAATAAAATCCGCAAGATTCTTCTTGGTGCTAACATAAGAGAGCTTAATATCTCCATTATTCACATGCTCCCAGATGAAGTGATGACGAATATCAATATGCTTGTTTCTTGTGTGTTGCACCGGGTTGTAGGCGATCTTGGTTGCACTTTCATTATCACAAAGAAGAGGCACTTTGTCACAAGTGAAACTGTAATCCTTTAAAGTTCGCCTTATCCATAACAATTGAGCACAACAACTAGCGGCCACAATATACTCGGCTTCGGTGGAAGACAATGAGACATAATTTTGTTTCTTTGATGACCAACACACCAAGGACCTACCAAGGAACTGGCTAACCTCGGAGGTTGATTTCCTTCCAACTTTGTCTCCCGCCCAATCCGAATCCGTGAAACCATGAAGAACAAAGCTAGATCGTTTGGGATACCATAATCCAAATTTTGGGGTATCAACTAAATATCAAAAGATTCGCGTGAATGCCACAAGGTGGCTTTCTTATGGGGCGGCTTGAAACCGTGCACAAATACCTACACTCAACATGATATCCGGTCTAGATGCACAAAGGTAGAGCAAAGAACCAATCATAGATCAATATACCTTTTGATCCACATCTTTACCCTTAGTATCAAGAGTGAGATCACACTTGAGAGGCATAGGAGTCTTGGCTCCATTTAAATCCGTCAACTTGAACCTCTTGAGCATATCTTGAATGTATTTGGCTTGATTGATGAAGATACCTCCAATAACTTGCTTCACTTCAAAACCAAGAAAGAATTGCAACTCCCCCATCATAGACATTTCAAACTCATCGGTCATTAGCTTAGCAAATACATCATTCAAAGCTTTGTTAGGAGAACCAAATATAATATCATCAACATAAAATTTACATATGAACAAGTTTCCTCCAACTCTCTTAGTAAAAAGAGTAGGGTCGATTAGCCCAACTTCGAAACCACGGTCTACCAACAACTTTCTATGGTGCTCATACCATGCACGTGGGGGCTTGTTTAAGGCCATACAGAGCCTTATCAAGTTTGTAGACATGGTTTGGAAACTTGGGATCCTCAAAACCCGGAGGTTGCTTGACATACACCAACTCATTTAAGGGACCATTAAGAAATGCACTTTTAACATCCATTTCTTGTAGCTTAAAGTTATGATGAGATGCATATGCAAGCAAGATACAAATGGATTCAAGACGGGCAACAGGGGCGAAAGTTTCACCATAGTCGATACCCTCGACGCCTTGAGCCACCAATCTTGCCTTGTTGCGAATGACCATCCCATTTGCATCTTGCTTGTTCTTGAAGACCCACTTCATTCTGATGACATTATGGCACTCCTTAGGTCTCTCTACCAATGGCCAAACTTTGTTGCGCTCGAAGTTGTGAAGTTCTTCATTCATGGCATCAAGCCAATCCGAGTCTTCAAGCGCTTCATACACCTTTTGGGGCTCTACACAAGAAATGAAACTAGTGTGGCCAACAAAGTTAGCCACTTGGTTACGAGTAGAAATGCCCCTTTCAAGATCACCAACAACATTTTCAAGAGTAATTCCTTCTCGGATGAGCTTGGTGATCCTCCTTGCTTCACGATGAGCATGAGCTTCCTCAATGTATTCTTGAGAAGCTACTTGGTCATCACCACTATTTTGATCCTCGTATTGACCTTGAAACTGAGCTTGCTCCTCTACTTGAGCTTGCTAGACATTTTGACTTTGACCATCCACGTGAGCTTGACCTTGGTCATTATGGGGTGAAGAACACCTTTCATTTACTTGAGCTTGACCTTGATCACGAGATATATATTCAACAATGGCATCTTGATGGCTATGGGGTTGATGTAGATCTAGTGAAGGTGATGGATCCACTTGTGTAGAGAATTGTCCTTCTCCTTCCACCACAAAGGGGTTCCTCAACGGGGTGGAAAAATCCCACACCCATTCTTCTTATGGCTTGAGGAGGAATTTCATCACCTACATCACCAAGATCAATTTGTCCCACTTGGGAGACATTATTCTCATCGAATCTCACGTTAGAGGAAACTATAACTTGCCCGGTGGACTTGTTATAGATCATATAAGCATGAGACTCTGATGCATAGCCAACAAAGATACCTTCAATAGTGCGAGACTCGAATTTAGACAACCGGTTACCTTTCTTGAGAATGTAGCACTTGCACCCAAACACTCGGAGGTAGGAAATACTAGGCTTCTTGCCGGTGAGGATCTCATATGGAGTCATATCCAAATGCTTGCAAAGATAAACCCGGTTGGCAATATGACAAGCGATAGAGATAGCTTCGGCCCAAAAGTTATATGGGGACTTGAACTCCGCAATCATGGTTCTTTCCATATCCATAAGAGTCCAATTCTTCCTTTCCGCCACACCATTTTGTTGCGGTGTATAAGGAGCGGAATATTGATGCTTGATCCCCTCATCCAAGAAACTCATCAAGGGTGTAGTTCTTGAATTCGGTCCCATTGACACTTCTTATGGCCAAGATCTTCTTATTGTGTTGATGTTGCACTTCATTGGCAAAGTTGATGATGGTTTGTTGAGTCTCACTCTTCTTCTTGAATAAATATACCCATGTGTATCTTGAGTAGTCATCAACAATAACCAAACAATACTTCTCCCCCAAGACTATCAAAGGATGGGGGACCAAAGAGATCCATGTGAAGGAGCTCCGAGATCCCATCGGAATAGGTGGTGGTAATTGAGGGGTGTGCCGTCTCATGGAGCTTCCCTTCAATGCATGCCCTACACACACGATCTTTGACAAAACGCACATTATCTTTTAAACCAAGGATGTGGCCTCCCGTATGGAGGCTTTGCAAAGACCTCATGTTGACGTGGGCAAGACGGCGATGCCAAAGCCATCCCACCTCACCTTTAGCCATTAGGCACATTGCGGTAGGTGTGGGTTTCTTATCACAATCTACCACATAAAAACCGTTCTCGGCGTACCCAACAATGGCTATAGAGAGAATCTTGCTCCACATGAGAACCACAACCTTAGGAGTAAAGTAGGCATTAAATCCCATAAGTGTGATTTGATGAACGGAAAGTAAATTGTATGAACAGGTTTTGACAAGCATAATGTCCATAATGGATATATCGGTGTGACCACTACCTTACCCAAACCCAATACCTTAGAAGTTGATCCATCTCCATAAGTGACACACATATGGGAAGTATTAGGTCTTGTCTCGTCAAGCATCTCTTTGCTTCCGGTCATATGACTAGTGGCACCACTATCAACCACCCATTTTATCCCACTAGAAGCATAGCCCTACAAGAAATCAATGCTTGGTTTTAGGTACCCATTGTTGAATGGGTCCTCGTTTGTTAGTCACAAGAATCTTGGGAAGCCAAATGGCCCAATGACAATCATCTCCATAAGAGGTTCCTACATATTTAGCATACACATGACCATCATAAGATTTCATAAGAACATAGGATGGGTTATATTTTCCCGCAAAATCATTATGAGATGGTTCATCACCATTCTTAGTGACACTTGGTTCCTTGTCTTTTTCCATCTCCCCCTCCTTCACAAAAGTAATCATTTTGGAAGGGGGAGAGAACAAGTTCTTCTTCTTACCCTTGCTCTTCTTCTTTGACTTGGATGCAAACCCAAGTTCTTCCTTAGTCACATTATCCCTTTGATTACTCAAGAGGTCATTTAGACTCTTCTCACCTTGAATGCATGAGACAAGGCCTTTATCAATTGTAGCTTTCAACTTCTTGTTCTCCTCGAGAAGATTTTCATGCTCACAACAAGGGTTAGTAGAACATGAAGCATTACTAGTTGGCATGGTTGAAACATCTTTAGTTACTTGAGTTTGAAGTTGTTCACGTGACTTTGAGATAGTAGAGAATTTCCTCAACAAGGACTCATGTTCATTTTGAGTTTCTCAAAACTTTCATTTAGTCTCTCATGACCAACCCAAAACTCGAGCTTTTCCTTTTTTAAGCACATTAGTTAAAGCAAGAGCATGGTCACGTTCTTTAACAAGTTTAGAGATATTCAAGTTAAAAGATTCCCCATGAACAATATACTTCTCTTCTAGGGTAACCCTTTTACTTTGTTCTTCCTCAAGAGGATCGGTCAAGGCTGAAATGGATCGTATGGGCACCTAGAGGGGGTGAATAGGTGCTACTTCAAATTTTAATGCTTTTTCAATTTTAGGCTTGACACAAAAGGTAAATTCTCTAGATAAGCTATTAAGAAGAATTTCCCTATATGCAAACCTAGCTACTAGCGAGTAAAGGCGAGTGAGAAAGAGGAACGAGTAAACCATAGTGCAGCACGCGGAGACACACGATTTGTTTTACCGTAGTTCCTTCCTTGTTAAGGGAAGTACATCTGCATTGGAGGGGTGGGCGGTACTAAGACCACCACGCCACAATAGGCCTCACCCTGTTCTTCGATGGATCCCGCCACCAAAGTCGTGATCCACCTTTCCACTATAGGAACCCTTCGAGGCGGGAACCGACGCCTTTACACAACTAGCAGGGCACAACTTCACAACCAAATTGGAGGCTCCCGTAATGACAACAAGCTGCCACAAGAACAAGTTATCAATAACAAAACACAAGATCTAGATATTAACGAGAATACTAGATCAGGGATTTCTCCAAGTGAATGGAGAGGAGTTTGTGCACTTGATTCGTGATGACAATGTAGATTATCTCCTCCTTCAATTCCACCAAAGATCGGAGCCTTCGGGTGGTTGAAGTGGGAGATATAGAGAGATCTCTTGCAATGGGTCTGACACTTTTTGAATGAATCAAGAAACCTGAATGGAGGGGATGAAGGGACTTTTATACCCCCTGCAACCACTGAGCCATTGGAGCCATTTGGGGCCGGATTATCCGGCCAAAGTGAGGGCCAAATTATAAGGCCTGGGAAAAACTCCGCCCTAGACTCGGATTATCCGGCAAATAATCCACCCCCACTCAGAGCGACGCGCCGAGCCTGCCCTTGATCATCTCCTGGGGGCCGGATTATCCGGTCCCATGTGAGGGCCAGATTATCTGGCCAGGGAAGGAAAAACTGCCCCCGTTCGGATTTTCTGGGAGAAAATCCAAACCTACTCAGAGCGTCGCGTCGTTGCTGCCTTTGATCGTCTTCTGGGGGCCGGATTATCCGGCCTCATTTGAGGGCCGGATTATCCGGCCAGGGGAGGAAAAACCGCCCCTGTTCAGATTTTCCGGGAGAAAATCCGAACCCACTCAGAGCGTCGCGCCTTGGCTGCCATTGCCAAATGAGTTAGGCCGGATTATCCGGCCCTTGATGGGGGCGGATAATCCGGCCCCCCAAACACAAAATCATTCCCTACACACTTAGCACACATGATAAAAACTCCACGGTATTGTTATCTAACACTCAAAACACAGGGAACCATGAAATGTTCTTTCAATCTCCCCCTTTTTGGTGTTAGATGACAATACTAGGATTTGCAGGAAAGATCTCAAGATAACAAGATTTAATGAATGAAAAAGACTCCCCCTCAATATGTGCATACAAAAAAAACATTTGATGACAAATACACACAAGAGGGTATAAGTATATTTCATTGGAACATATGTGAAAAGCTCATACCACCGGTAGGGAGATAGATGCGTCCTCAACATATTATAAGAATATCCAATGATAGCCATAGTGAGCGCCTCCCTCGATATAGATATCCAATAGCCATAAGAATATCCAATAAGATAGATGACTTCATATGAATAATCCATAGGATAAATCCACAGCCACACAAACAAAATCTCATCCGACACAAAACACACATAAAAGTTCGACGCTAAAAGGGGCACAAGCGAGAGAAAAAACGAAATGCTAAGAGCAAGAGCTTGTGCCCGACCCATGCAAATCCTCGAAGACCTAATAGAACTACTTCTCCCCCTTTGGCATCGAGACGCCAAAATGGAGGAAGAGCGATGCTAACGCCCAAGGGATCACTCGAAGTCCTCATCCTCGTCTTCGTCCTTGTCCTCATCTTCAAGCTCCTTTGTGTCATCCTCATCATCAGCAGTGTCCATCGAAGGAAACAGGTGGTGCTCCAGCTCTCCATAGTGAAGCCTGGAAGAAGAGTTCCACTGAGCATATGGTGTGGGAGGAGTAGGAGCAAGGGGATCGCAAGAAGCACCGGACATATGGTGAAGGATGAGCTGCTGAGAGTGATCCATCTCATGGCGCTGCTTGTAAGCCTCATACTGGCCTTTACGGGTGTCCACGCCCATGCAAAGAATGTTTCGCTGGAACCAGTTCAGCTGCTTGATCTCACAAGTAACAGGAGGCATTGGGGGCCTACGAGCACTAGCACGAGCATCCCTCATGAGGCCCTCAGGAGCAGAGGAGGGGTGAGAGGTCTTCCTAACCTTGGTGTAGATCTTCTTGGCCTTGTGCACAACATCAATGTTGAACTCTTCAGTAGGGAGCAGGTGCTTGATAAGCATCATGATGTAAGGAGCATATGGGATGGAAAGCCTGTTGAACATGGCATCGGTCAACTCATGGTAGATAAAATCCATCACATCCAGTTGGTATGATACAGACTTATCCTCACAGGATGCCACCTCATGAGAGAAGGGAAGAAGCTGAACAAGGTGACCACGGATGCTGTCATTGTTGCCTCCACTTGGAGTGAGAGAATCACGAAAGAGACCCACCAAGCTAGCATATATGGGAGACAGACCAGCAAGGATGCCCACAATACCATTGTCATCGGTGCACGGAGAGAGAACGACATCTTTGTTGGGCTTGAGTTGGGTGATGATGCGGTGACCACTGGCACGATCCCTGTGGCGGAAGGAATAACCAAGAACCTCAGCAAAAATACGGAAATCAGCTTGCATAGGCCTGTCACGAGTCATCCACTTCATGGTGCGATGCTCATCCCCACAAATGACTAAGGTGGAGAAGAACTGCTTCACAATATCAGAATCATAGGAGCATTGGAGGGCCATGAGATGGTGCAGCCCCATCCTCTCACACACATACATGGCATCAACAAGGTGAGGCTTCTCCAAGGCATCAGCAAGAACCAGAGGATGCATAGGCCGAATCTTCTGCTAAGCATACACATCTTCATAGATACCCTTTTGTTCAGTGCACCAAAAACGAGAGACACCCAGCTCAGTATCATGCGACACTTCATAAAATAGATCCCAATGACTAATGGAAGATAAGGTAACAAGGTCCATCTTATTATAGTTAATCTTGGCCCATGTTCCCTTCCTCTTGGACACACCCTTCCTATCCCTCTTTGCATGTTCAGCCATGCGCTTTTCCTCGTTCTTTTTTCTCCCCAGCTCAACCTCGTCCACTAAGTTACCCTCACCGTCGTCCCGAAAGTATTTACCACGAGGATGGCGCTTGTAGATCTTGGGAGCACTGGAACCACCTGTGATGAGAACAAGACGGAGAGCATGGGAATAAGCACACACACAAGTCCAAGAGAGAATGTAGAAATAGTAGGCAAGCAGTTCATAGTCCAAACATACTCAAGGCACAAATCCATACGAGACTGAACTAGTTTTTAGTCTGTCAGGCTGGATTATTCGGCCTAGCCAGGGGCGGATAATCCGGCCCTGGCGGAAATTTTTAGAATCACCTAGATTGAGTGCAAAAAATTAGATCGGGCCTAGATACTGCAAGACTACAATTTCTACGCGAAACAACATCCTTCTAGATAACGTTCCACCCAACAAGCAAAACATCTAGCCAAAGATGGGAGAGAGGGAGTTACCCTCACTCATTGGAGGAAGAACGTGGAGGAGAAGGTACTCAGAGGCACGGAGAAGATCCGGGGAGGCCCGGAAAATCCGGTGGCTAGAGAGGCTCCGGGGAAGGTGGGGGCGGCAGGCGGTGGCTGGAGAGAGGGAGAGGGTCGGGAGAGAAGTGTTGCTCATTATGAGCCCTTCCCCGGCCCTAGCCCTTAAAGACTAAATCCACCAGGGCCGGATTATCCAGTCTATACTTGGGCCAGATTATCCGGCCTAAATTCTGAATTTCTGTTATACACAGATTCAGGCCCGCGCATCCCCAAACAACACCCCCGCAAGGTGTACAAGGGACTTGTGTGCAAGAATAGATGGCTTAGGGGTAGGGAGAGGCTTAGGATTCAGAGAGTCAAACTGGGATGGTACTACACACTCAAAATTGCAAGAATCAAATCAACCAAAGGCCAAAATTAAGTGTGATTCCCATAAGAACATAAGATGAGCAAAAACAACCAAAAAGATCCAAATAAACTCAGCTCTTCTCATGGAAGAGGGCGGTGGCCGAAGCCACCTTGTTGGAGTGTATGGTATGACACCGCAAAGATATATCTTGGGTTCATGACCAATACTCATCAATAAGCTCACATATCACAAAATGATATTAAGAGGAATGATTTGGACTTGTTTTCAGCATTACGGGGGGAGGGTTAGTCCAATCAATTAGGACCACACTCCCCCTATATCCATGCACACATCTAGACCAAATAAGACTGAGATGTACGAGTGAGTGCATGGGTAATCAAGACAAGCTCCTTGAATCAACGATATTCAGCTCATTCCTCAAGTAACAGAACATTGCTTCTTCAAGTGGCTTCGTGAAAATATCAGCAAGTTGGTTCTTCGTGCTCACAAAAGCTAGGTCAATATCGCCTCGAGCAACATGGTCCCGAATAAAATGATTCTGAATATCAATATGCTTCGTCCTTGTGTGTTGTACCAGATTGTACGCAATTTTGATTGCACTTTCATTATCGCATAAAAGAGGCAATTTGTCACAATTGACACCGTATTCCTTTAAAGTTTACCTCATCCATAATAACTGAGTGCAGGCACTATCAGCAGCAACATATTCATCTTCGGCGGTGGAGAGAGATATACAATTTTGCTTTTTAGAAGACCAACAAACTAGAGACCTTCCCAAGAAATGACAAGCTCCAGAAGTTGATTTCTGATCATCCTTATCACTAGCCCAATCTGAATCAGTGTAACCACATAGAGAGAAATTGGAGCCCTTGGGATACCATAAACCAAAGTTAGGGGAATGTACCAAATATCGGAAGATCCTCTTGACCGCCACTAAGTGGCTTTCTTTAGGAGCTTCTTGATACCTTGCACACACACCCACACTCAACACAATATCGGGTCTAGATGCGCAGAGGTAAAGAAGAGAGCCGATCATGGACCGGTATACCTTTTGGTCCACATCTTTACCGTGGGGGTTAAGTTCAAGGTGAAATTTTGTTTGCATCGGAGTGGCGACGCCATTAAGATCCATCATCTTGAATCTCTTGAGCATGTCTTGGATGTATTTTGCTTAATTAATGAAGGTTCCTTCTCTTATTTGCTTGACCTCGAATCCAAGAAAGAACCGTAACTCCCCCATCATAGACATCTCAAACCTGTCAGTCATAAGCTTTGTAAATTCTTCATTAAAAGCTTTATTAGTAGAGCCAAAGATGATGTAGTCTACATATAGTTGGCATACGAAGAGCTCCCCCTTAACCTTCTTAGTAAAAAGAGTGGTATCAATTTGCCCAACTTCGAACCCACGGTCTAGCAAAAGCTCTTTAAGGTTCTCATACCACGCACGTGGGGCTTGTTTAAGGCGATAGAGTGCCTTATCGAGTTTGTAGACATGGTGCGGGAAGTTAGGATCCGCAAATACTGGGGGTTGCTTTACATATACCAACTCATGTAGAGGACCATTAAGAAACGCACTCTTAATGTCCATTTGCTGCAATTTAAAATTATTATGAGCAGCATAAGCAAGAAGGATACGGATGGAATCAAGACGAGCCACATGAGCATAGTTCTCGCCGAAGTCAATGCCCTCAACTTGGGAATAGCCTTGTGCCAGAGTCTCACCTTGTTCCTCACAACAATGCCATTCTCATCTTGCTTGTTTTTAAATATCCATTTAGTGCCGATAACGTTGCGGCAATCCTTGGGCTTATCTACTAATTCCCAAACCTTGTTGCATTCAAAGTTATTCAACTCTTCATGCATAGCAACAACCCAGTCCAGATCTTCAAGAGCTTCAAACACTTTCTTGGGTTCCACCATTGAGATGTGAGCTTGATGCTCACCGAAACTTGCCAACTCCCTTCTTGTGGAAACCCTTCGTCGAAGATCACCTACAACTTTGTCAAGAGTGTGACCCCTTAACTCAAGGTTCCTATCGGCATGAGCTTTGCGATGAAGTTCAATAATCTTGTTGTCTCTTGGGGGAATAACTTCATCATTTGAGTCTTTGTTGGAATCATTGGCTTGGCCTTGATCTGTAACTTGATTAGCAGGAGTCAGAGATGATGAACCTTGCCCTTGATGTGGATCAATAGTTGTAACAAGAGGCTGTTGCACTATAGGAGTTTCAGGGCCGGATAATCCGACAGAAGGTGGGGCCGGATAATCTGGCCTGGGAGATCTTGAAGCATCTTCACTGGGTTGACTGGAACTTGCTCGAACTAGCGAGTGGCCGGATAATCTGGGGTCAGCCGGAAAATCTAGCCTGGGACTTGCAGCTGTTTCTTCGGTATGATGATCAATATGGTCTCCAGTGGAGTGATGGCCGGATAATCCGGTGTCGACTGGATAATCCGGCCGGGAGTATTCAGGAGCATGTTGACCTTCAGCATTTGATGGAGTGATACATTGCAAATGTATCTATAATTTTTGATGTTCCATGCTTGGTTTTATCTACTTTCTTGTGTTTTGTTCCAACTTTAGAGTACTTTTCATATGATTTCTTGGACTAACCTATTAACAAGATGCCACAGTGCCAGTTGCCTGTTTTCTGCTGTTTTTGGTTCCAGGAAGTCAGAAAATGAATATTCTCGGAATTGGACGGGACAAAAGCCAAAGTTCCTATTTTACCGGAAGACTCACGGAGCCAGAAGGAGAGTCGGAGAGGGGCCACAGGGTGGCCACACCACCCCATGGCGCGGGTCCACCTAGGCCGCGTCAGGGCATGGTGTGGGTCCCCTGGCCGGCCATCGACCTTGCCTCTTTCGCCTATAAGAGCCTCCGGATGCATAAACCCTAAATCATCAATCAGAAATCCACGAATAGTTCCGCAGCACCGCCGCCACCGAAGGGGAGATTCGGGGGACAGAAAGTCTCTGTTCCGGCACCCTGCGGGGACGGGGAAGTGCCCCCGGAGCCATCTCCATCGATCTCCACCGCCATCTCCATCACCATTGCTGATTCCCATGATGAGGAGGGAGTAGTTCTCTCTCGAGGCTAAGGGTTCTACCGGTAGCTATGTGTTCATATCTCTCTATGCATGATCTTATCAAGATCATGAGCTTGTAATCTATAGATCTACCTTGCTACTCAAGTGCTTTAATAGATCTCTGCTCTCCCCATGTGTGTGAAAGTGACAGCGTGCTCACCATGGTGGCACTTAGGCTAGAGATTTCAAATACTTGTTATGAGTTATATTTGGAGTTGGATGTCTTTATGAAATTGTGGTGTTTGTTGGACTCATCTAGTACTCAAGGTGACAGTGTGGGGTTTTTTAGATGGGAAAGATGAACTTTGAGGTGTGTTGTTATAGCCCTACCATCGATTAGAGTGTCCAACCGGAGAGTAGTTCAACGTAGTATCATAAAGATGATATATTTATATGAGAGTGTTCACTAGTGAAAGTATGATCCCTAGGCCTTGTTTCTAAGCATTGAAACACCATTTGCTACTAGATCTATTACATGTGTGCTTGCTTCCATCTTTATTTCAGTTTGTCTTTAGTCTTTTCCACGCCGTCGAGCTATTTTCTATCACCGTTACCACTTATAATTATCCATACCACTTGTATTTCACTATCTCTTCGCTGAACTAGTGCACCTATACACCTGACAAGTGTATTGGGTGTGTTGGGGACACAAGAGACTTCTTGTATCTTGATTTCAGGGTTGCTTGAGAGGGGATACCTTTGACCACTTCCTCCCTGAGTTTGATAAACCTTGGGTGATCCACTTAAGGGAAAACTTGCTGCTGTTCTACAAACCTCTGCACTTGGAGGCCCAACAACTGCCTACAAGAATAGAAGTGCGTAGACATCAAGCTCTTTTCTAGTGTCATTTCCGGGGAGGTAAGGTAAAAGGTATTCACACCGGAGGATTAAAGAAGAAGAACCTCCCACGGCAAACGCTTATTTTCTAGCGCCGTTACCGGGGAGGTAGGGTAAAAGGTACTCACATCCTCCGGTGTGAGTGCTCGAAGTTATTTCCTTTAGATTCTGCAATTTTGTCTTTTTGTTTCTTGTTTTCACTAGTTAGGCTTAATGGAAAACAACAACAAAATTAGAGAGCTTTATAGTATTTATCTTGAGTTAGGACATGAAGTGTTTGAAGAGAAAATCAAAAAACCTATGGAACTTTATTTGCATGCTAATAGCAATGTTATTAGTATGAATTCTTTGAACACCATTATTGCTAATGCTATGGAAAAGTCTAAGCTTGGGGAAGCTAGTTTTGATGAAAATGATCTTTTTAGTCCCCCAAGCACGGAGGAGAAAATTTACTTTGATGATACTATACCTCCAATATATGATGATTACAATGATGAATATGATATTTTCAGTCCTCCTACTATTGAGGAGGAAATTAATTATGATTACAATATGCCTCCTATATTTGATGATTATGGTGATGAGAATAATAATGATAGCTATTTTGTTGAATTTTCTCCCACTACTATTAATAAGAATAACTATGCTTATGTGGAGAGTAATAATGATTATATGCATGTGGCTCATGATAAGAATGTTTCATGTGATAGTTATATTGTTAAGTTTATTCATGATGCTACTGAAAGTTATTATGAGAGAGGGAAACATGGTTTTATGCATCTCAACAATATTAAGTTTCCCCTCTTTATGTTGAAAGTCTTGAAGTTGCACTTGTTTTGCTTTCCTATGCTTGTTGCTTTGTGCTTTCATGACTTGTTTCTTTACAAGATTCCTATGAAGAGGAAGTGGGTTAGACTTAAATGTGCTTTTAATTTGCTTCTTGATGCTCTCTTTTACTTCAATTCATATTTCTTATGTGAGCATCTTCTCAAACTATCATGCCTAACTTAAAAGGCGTTAAAGAAAAGTACTTATTGGGAGATAACCCAAAAGTTTTAGATGAGTCTTGGAAGTTATTACTTCTGTAATAACCGCTCCTTATCCTTTTTATTTGCTTTTTGTGCCAAGAGTAACCTCTAATGAGCGAGAAGTAATGCTTGGGAAAGTTGCTGTCCCGAAACAGATTTCTGTACTTCACCGTAAAAATTCGTAAAATCTCTGTATGTCATTTTGAGGCATGAATTTTTGTGCTTCTGCCCCAGGTTGTTATCTAACTTTCGTTAGTTCAACACTTTTTGATTTGAGCAAAGAAGGTCTTCTAAAAAAATCTTCTTTACCTGCTGGTCTGTTTTGACAGATTTCTGCCATTTTCTGCAGTTGCTTCTTGTTGGTTCCTTTTTGAGTTCTTTTGGGGAACTGAGATTTTTGAAGGAAGTGCTACAGTAGCTAGTGTTTTAATGAAAGTTTTATTGGTGTTAGAACTGAACCTAAAGACTTATTATCTTGAGTGCACTAATGTTGCTAATAAAGATTGTGTGAAGTTTTGTATGAAGGAAAAAATTCAAGTGTATGGAAGGAATGAGTAATGAGATGAAGGATGGACTAAAGCTCAAGCTTGGGGATGCCACGCGTGTCACCCCAAGAAATATCCAAGAATTACAAGCGTCAAAGCTTGGGGATTCCCAAGGCATCCCCCTCTTCATCAATAAAAATCCCAGGTTTCTTCCAAACGCTTCATTTTTATTGTTTCATGCACAATTGTGTTGTTCTTAGAGCGTCTTATTTTTTGTTTTTGTTTTGGTTTTTCGTTTTCTTTTGTTTGCTTAGTTTTCTGAATAAATTGGTTGGACCCCCTCTTTCATACATTGGTTTGCAAATAGTTTGGTTTGGTTTGGAAAAGAGTAGGAAAGTTCATGCTTATGTGGTAAAAAGAGCTCGTTTTTGACTGTGGCCTATGCTTTGTTATGCCATGCTTGATATTGTTTTGGCTTTATGCTTAGTATTCTTTGTTGTAGCATGACTTGTTATAAACAATTGAGATTGCTTAATGTGCTTTGGATGAATCATGCGTTGTTTTAGCATATTAAAGCATAGTATATTGGTATTCTCCTTTGATGCTTTATTTGGGTTGACTTGGCGCATGTTCACACCATGTTATGACTATCTCAAGTCACCTTTGCCTTTATGATCCTTTAGTTTTCAACTTGTAGTATCACTTTATGCTTTGATCAATGATGTTTTGTCGCTCTGCATGATTATGGCCATTATTGCTCTCTTAGTTTGTCGCTCCCAGTCTTTTGCTAGCCTCCACAACCAAGTATGAGTTCCACTCATGCATCCAACTCCTTAAACCAAGTTATTCCAAAGAGTCCACCATACCTACCTACTATCTTATGCTATTCCAAGTATATTCATGCTTTTGTTTACCTTCCAAATTAAACTTGTTATGAGAAAACTAGTGATTAAAGCTCTCACGAACTTGATGGCACACTTTACTTTTCTTGCCCTTAATAAACTTGAACCATTGTGTCGTCTATGTTGTATATGCTTGCACTTATTTGTTGGGAATTAGCAGAACCATGCTGTCATGGGGAATGCTTTCAACATTGCACTTGGTACTTGAACCTAGTTGATATCATGCTCTTTTGTATATGGATGTCGTCGGTGTGAAATGAAAGGGGAGCTTGTAAGTCCATGGAGTTATGTATATGTGTTAGAGAAACACCTGAGCCGCTGGTCTAATCCATGCTGACATGGTGGAAACCTGCAGCGTAACCATAATGAGTTGTCTATGAAGCATTCTTCTTATATAAAAAAGAGTCCTATATTGAGAAAAAAAAGAGAAAAAGAAAAAAAAGATTATGAAAAGAGGAAAGAGAGAAAAAAGCACCATATTCCCATGGTAAATAAGAAGAATGCTGAGATGCTCGTTGTCTGCTTGCCTTGTCATTTTGATATGGGGATTCTTCCGTATCATCGGGCAAGGGGTACCCCGTTGGCGGTTCTCTATGATACACATGTACTTACGATGACAAGAACTTACCGGTGACTAAACTTGAGTAGCAGGAGGAGCGACCCTCGTATACAAGGGACATGAGATTTCTGACTTATACTTCGTCAAGCATGTACACCATAGTTTGTTCACTTTAACCTTAATCACTTCAAGATGCTTATGATAGGGGCAATGAGAGCTGAAAGCTATAAGTACCATAATTTTTGGAAGCTCTTTATGAGACTTGAATCCCTACTTCCTTTTATAAAAAGGCCTTTCTTCCACCATTATATTTAGTCTCCATCTTCTACCTTTATGCACCTACTTTGAGAGCATAGTGGCCATTCTTAGTTCTATGTGCATTGTCCCAAGACTAGTTGATTGATGCATACCTTGATATTGCTTGTTTTAAACTATTTGTATCTAGGCACTCTTATGAACTTGGAAGGTGTCCTATGCATTTATATTTGCTACTCTATGAGGGACAAGCTAAATACTATTATGCTATGTTTTCTTTATGTAAAACAAACAAACGTCTTGCAAAGCATTGTTATTCATGAATCTTTTGTTTGTGCCTTTTCATGTTGCATCATAGTTTCTTTGTCTTATTGCTAGAACTTTGTCTTTCATGTTATGATTGAAGTACTATGATCCCAGCTTTGAATGTTTTACAAATACTTTGATCAAGTTTATGATGGTGCATGTCACCTCAAAAATTATTCTTTCTTTTTATCACTTACCTACTCGAGGACAAGCAGGAGTTAAGCTTGGGGATGTTGACACATTGCAAATGTATCTATAATTTTTGATGTTCCATGCTTGGTTTTATCTACTTTCTTGTGTTTTGTTCCAACTTTGGAGTACTTTTCATATGATTTCTTGGACTAACCTATTAACAAGATGCCATAGTGTCAGTTGCCTGTTTTCTGCTGTTTTTGGTTCCAGGAAGTCAGAAAATGAATATTCTCGGAATTGGACGGGACAAAAGCCAAAGTTCCTATTTTACCGGAAGACTCACGGAGCTAGAAGGAGAGTCGGAGAGAGGCCATAGGGTGGCCAAACCACCCCATGGCACGGGTCCACCTAGGCCACGCCAGGGCATGGTGTGGGCCTCCTGGCCGGCCATCGACCTTGCCTCTTTCGCCTATAAGAGCCTCCCGATGCATAAACCCTAAATCATCAATCAGAAATCCACGAAAAGTTCCGCAGCGCCGCCGCCACCAAAGGGGAGATTCGGGGGACAGAAAGTCTCTGTTCCGGCACCCTGCCGGGACAAGGAAGTGCCCCCGGAGCCATCTCCATCAATCTCCACTGCCATCTCCATCACCATTGCTGATTCCCATGATGAGGAGGGAGTAGTTCTCTCTCGAGGCTAAGGGTTCTACCGGTAGCTATGTGTTCATCTCTCTCTATGCATGATCTTATTGAGATCATGAGCTTGTAATCTATAGATCTACCTTGCTACTCAAGTGCTTTAATACATCTCTGCTCTACCCATGTGTGTGAAAGTGACAGCGTGCTCACCATGGTGGCACTTAGGCTAGAGATTTCAAATACTTGTTATGAGTTATATTTGGAGTTGGATGTCTTTATGAAATTGTGGTGTTTGTTGGACTCATCTAGTACTCAAGGTGACAGTGTGGGGTTTTCTAGATGGGAAAGATGAACTTTGAGGTGTGTTGTTATAGCCCTACCATCGATTAGAGTGTCCAACCGGAGAGTAGTTCAACGTAGTATCATAAAGATGATATATTTATATGAGAGTGTTCACTAGTGAAAGTATGATCCCTAGGCCTTGTTTCTAAGCATTGAAACACCATTTGCTACTAGATCTGTTACATGTGTGCTTGCTTCCATCTTTATTTCAGTTTGCCTTTAGTCTTTTCCACGCCATCAAGCTATTTTCTATCACCGTTACCACTTATAATTATCCATACCACTTGTATTTCACTATCTCTTCGCCGAACTAGTGCACCTATACACCTGACAAGTGTATTGGGTGTGTTGGGGACACAAGAGACTTCTTGTATCTTGATTGCAGGGTTGCTTGAGAGGGGATACCTTTGACCACTTCCTCCCTGAGTTCGATAAACCTTGGGTGATCCACTTAAGGGAAAACTTGCTGCTGTTCTACAAACCTCTGCACTTGGAGGCCCAACAACTGTCTACAAGAATAGAAGTGCGTAGACATCATGGAGTTGGTGTAGAAGTTTCTCCCGTGGTTGGAGCATGTTGAATCTGTGTAGATGAGGGCTCTACATGAGTAGAGCATTGTCCTTCCCGATCTGCCACAAGGGGTTCCTCAATGGGGCGAAAAAATACCACGCCCATTCTTCTTATGGCATCTTGCGGTATTTCAACATCTGCAGCACAAACATCAACTTGCCCTGCACGGGAGCCATCATTTTCCTCAAACACCACACTACAAGATTCTACAACAGTTCTAGAGAGCTTATTGTAGACTCTATAAGTGTGGGATTCGGTACCATAACCAACAAAAATGCCTTCTAAAGCCTTAGACTCAAATTTAGATAAACGAACTCCTTTGATGAGAAAGAAACACTTACAACCAAATACCCGGAAGTATAAAATGTTTGGCTTGTTACCGGTAAGTATTTCATAGGGAGTCTTGTCCAAGATTTTATGGAGGTATAGCCGGTTGGATGAATGACAAGCGGTAGAGATTGCTTCAGCCCAGAAGTTATATGGAGACTTGAATTCAGCTAGCATAGACCTTGCCATATCCATTAGGTTCTGGTTCTTCCTCTCGGCAACACCATTTTGTTGAGGGGTGTACGCAGCAGAATATTGATGTCTTATCCCCTCTTCACTTAGGAATTCATTTAATGTGTAGTTCTCGAACTCGGAGCCGTTATCACTTCTTATTGCCAAAATGAGGACATTGTGTTGATGTTGAACCTCGTTGGCGAAGTCGATGACAGTTTGTTGAGTCTCGCTCTTCAACTTGAAGAAATACACCCAAGTGTATCTTAAGTAATCATCAACAATCACAAGGCAGTACTTCTTCCCACCGAGGCTTGCATGTGATGGAGGACCAAAGAGGTCCACATGAAGGAGCTCCAAGATCCTTTTTGACGAAATAATAGTCTTCCTTCCATGAGGAGAGTCATGCATTTTCCCTTCAACACAAGCCCTACAAACACGATCTTTGGCAAAGGAAACATTTTCTTTTAGTCCAAGGATGTGGCCACCCTTGTGGAGACTTTGCAAAGTTCTCATATTGATGTGGGCTAGTCGGCGATGCCATAACCAACCCACGTCAGCCTTTCTGAAAAGACACATCGGGCCTGTAGTGGTTTTCCCCAAAAAGTCCACCACGTACAGGTCATTTTCGACATATCCCACGAAAGCGACTTTTAGAGACTTGCTCCACAAGAGTACCACCAAATCAGCATCAATAAAAACTGCAAAGCCCATCTTACCAAGGGCACGAACTGAAAGTAAATTGTAATCGAGGGTCTCAACATGCATGACGTCCATGAGAGAGATATCGTGAGCAACCACAACTTTGCCAAGACCCAATACCTCAGATTTTGACTTGTCACCATAGGATACGGTTATATGATCATGGTTTAGCCGCATCTCCGTGATGATCTCCTTGCTTCCGGTCATGTGACTCATGCACCCGCTATCGAGTACCCATTTAGACCCACCGGAAGCATAGCCCTGCAAGAAAGTTACTTCTTGGTTTTAGGTACCCATTTTTCAATGGGTCCTCTCATGTTAGTGACAAGGGTCTTGGGTACCCAAATAGACCAAGGAATGTAATAGTCATAAGGACCTACATAACTAGTATAAACATCACCATAATAATCACAATATAACTCAAAGTTAGGATTGTTAGCCCCTACAAAACCATCATAATTAGACTTGTCATTGGTGGTGGTGCTAGTCTTTGGTTGAGCAGTCTTGCTCTTCTTATTCTTGTTCTCCTTGTTCTTTGTCTTGGGAATATAACCAAGACCCTCTTTTCCATTGTTTGTCCTTTGCTTGCTAAGTATCTCATATAGAACTTCTTTACCTTTGTGTTGAGATCCCTTTGCAAGTTCTTCTTGTCCACAAGATGGTGTGGAGGTGTTGGACATATCATACTTCTCCAATTGAGTTTGGAGCTGGTCACGAGACTCATTTAGAGTAGAGTGTTCACTCTCCAATGCCTTGTGAGCAATGTCAAGTTTCTCAAACTTCTCCGAGAGTCTAGCACGAGCAGCCCTAAATTCAATCTTTTCCTTCTTTAGTTTCTTTACCTTGGCAAGAGCGTTGTCACGTTCTTTGATGAGCTGAGCCACAACTTATTCATGTGACTCCTCAATTGATTCGAGTCTCTCTTCCAAGGATACTCGAGCTTCCTCTTCTTCTTCCAAGGCATTCTTCAAGGAGTCTATCTCCAAGGCATCTTCTCTTTCAATTCTGCCCTTTTCTTCGAGGAGAACTTCGGATTGGGCAATTTGACTCATAAGAGCATCAAAATAAAGTTTGTGCTCACCTTGCAGGTTAGAGAAAAAAATTCCAAAGCAATAACTTCTTCTTTTACCTTGAGACTAGTATGATCATCCATGTCCATATGTATGTTAGTCTTAGGAAATGAAGAAATAGAAGATGATACCTCGAACCCTCTTGCCATAAGGCAGGTGACGTTATTGTTGATGACGTTTTCGTTTGGAGAGTCGAAGAGTGATGATGGAGTAGATGTAGTGCCTATAGCAGCCACCTCACGAGCACTATCTTCATCCTCTTCATCTTGACTTGTAGAGGAATGTTCTTCTTGTGCCACCAAGACAATCTTGGGTTGTTTCTTGTAAGGGCCATTCTTTTTGATAAATGGCTTCTTTCGAGGTGCTTTGGATGTTTCTTTAAGGATGAGCCTGCCACCATTGTCTTCTCTATTTTGATATGGACACTCAGCCACAAAGTGTAGCCTATCTCCACAATTGTAGCATGTTCTCAGTTTTGGGCCATTCTCTCTTCTTCCACTTGACCCATTCTTGCGCTCTAGTTCCGACTTGGCCTTGGCTGGATCCTTCCAAAAGTTCCTTGCATAGACTGCCATGTACTCACCATGAGCATGCTTGACTTCCTCGAGGCATCCCGTGGAGACACTCTCGAAACCTCTTTCATCCTCATCTTGCTCAACATTGACCCCTTTTTGCATTCCAATGGCTCGGGCACGAGCATCTTCCGCATTCTTAGCTGCAACCTTGAATGATGCCATTTCTTGCATGACTTCATTGGAGGTCATTTGATGGTAGTTGTGTCTACCCTGCAAGCTCTTCAAGTCCGTTGGCTCAAAAGGCATTAGAGCACTCACATATTTCCTTTTTATCCAAGCATCATCAATGTGAGTGGCTCCATGCTTTCTAAATGTTGTTGCAATGCCCTCGAGTCTTCTATACATATCTTCATGGTTTTCACCATCCAACATGTAGAATCCTTCAGCTTCATTGCTAAGGGCATCATACCTATTCCTTCTCATGCTTCCATTTCCAATAAAGAGATTGGTGAGGGCATCCCAAGCTTCTTTAGCGGTGTTGAGATGCTCAATATGGGGCATGTCCTTGGGACCCACTCCGAGTTGTATCATGTGGAGAGACGTTGCATTCAATTGACTATCCACCACTTCTCTTCTTGTCAAGTTGGTGTGATCTCCAATATGAAGACCCTCTTCTATGATCCTCCAAAGTTCAATTGAAGAGCTGCAAACATGAGACTTCATTAAGAATTGCCATTGATTAACTGAAGATGCAGTGAGCTTGGATGGATCACCCCTATTGTTTATATGAGGACGAGGGATAGGTGGAATGGGGGAATATAGGTGATGAACCTCACTATAGTCCTCCTTACCACTTCCCTTATTGGAGGCAGAACCATTATGTTTTTCACCTACCACTTCATCTTCCTTGGATCGGGTGTTAGCCTTATCCTTGGATGACGGAGTGGCAGCCTCCGAGGAGGATGGAGATGGGGCTGCGGATGATGTGAGGCGAGCAATCATTTGTTGCATCTCCTCCATCTTGGTCTCAAAGGATTTCAACAAGGTTGTTTCCAACGTCTTGAGATCATCCATTGTGACCTTGTCCACAACCTCATTCCCATTCTCCTTGGTACCCATACTTCTCTTAGGCGGTTAAGCCCGAATAAAGAGCCGAGGCTCTGATACCAATTGAAATGGATCATATGGGCACCTAGAGGGGGGTGAATAGGTGCTACTTCAAATTTTAATGCTTTTTCAATTTTAGGCTTGACACAAAAGGTAAATTCTCTAGATAAGCTATTAAGAAGAATTTCCCTATATGCAAACCTAGCTACTAGCGAGTAAAGGAGAGTGAGAAAGAGGAACGAGTAAACCGTAGTGGAGCACGCGGAGACACAAGATTTGTTTTACCGCAGTTCCTTCCTTGTTAAGGGAAGTACATCTGCGTTAGAGGGGTGGGTGGTACTAAGACCACCACGCCACAATAGGCTTCACCCTGTTCTCCGATGGATCCCACCACCAAAGGCCTGATCCACCTTTCCACTATAGGAACCCTTCAAGGCGGGAACCGGTGCCTTTACACAACCAGCAGGGCACAACTCCACAACCAAATTGGAGGCTCCCGTAATGACAACAAGCTGCCACAAGAACAAGTTATCAATAACAAAACACAAGATCTAGATATTAACGAGAATACTAGATCGGGGATTTCTCCAAGTGAATGGAGAGGAGTTGGTGCGCTTGATTCGTGATGACGATGTAGATTGTCTCCTCCTTCAATTGCACCAAAGATCAGAGCCTTCGGGTGGTTGAAGTGGGAGATCTAGAGAGAGAGCTCTTGCAATGGGTCTGACACTTTTCAAATGAATCAAGAAACCTGAATGGAGGGGATGAAGGGGCTTTTATACCCCCTGCACCCACGGAGCCGTTGGAGCCATTTGGGGGCGGATTATCCAGCCCAAGTGAGGGCCGGATTATCCGGCCTAGGAAAAACTCCGCCCCAGACTCGGATTATCCAGCAAATAATCTTCCCCCACTCAGAGCGACACGCTGAGCCGGCCCTTGATCATCTCCTGGGGGCCAGATTATCCGGTCCCATGCGAGGGACGGATTATCCGGCCAGGGGAGGAAAAACGGGTGTGGAATGCAAAAGAAGGGGGTTTCATGCAGTATTTAGGAATAACAGGGTCCCCAGATGCCCATGTTCGGATTTTCTGGGAGAAAATCCGAACCTACTCAGAGCGTCGCACCGTTGCTGCCTTTGATCATCTTCTGGGGGCCGAATTATCCGGCCTCATGCGAGGGCCGGGTTATCCGGCCAGGGGAGGAAAAACCGCCCCTGTTCGGATTTTCCGGGAGAAAATCCGAACCCACTCAGAGTGTCACGCCTTGGCTGCCATTGCCAAATGAGTTAGGCCGGATTATCCGGCCCTTGATGGGGGCGGATAATCTGGCCTCCCAAACACAAAATCATTCCCTGCACACTTAGCACACATGATAAAAACTCCATGGTATTGTTATCTCACACTCAAAACACAGGGAACCATGAAATGTTCTTTCAAAGGCGGCTACCTCCATGGCGGCCTCCCTAGCATGACCAAACATCTCCGAGATTGTGGCGCCCCGCAAAACCACTACTAGAAAATCGCGTTGTTTTTGTGCATTGCATCATCATGAATGCATGCTCATGTCATCATGCCACCTTGCATTTGAGCATCGTCATCATCTTGCATGGTTTGTTTAAAAACTATTTTCGAAAAATCTGTTTTTGTTTTCTAAACGCCCCGTCTTTATTCAAACACAAAACCCGGGTCTCCGGAATATTTTGTTTTGTCTGCCAACGGTTTGCAAAAGCCCGTTTCAAATAATAAAATATTTCTTTTATTTTTAGGAGGCAGCCCGCCAGGCCCGAAAGCCTGACCGGCCACCTCCAAAATTCCTAAAACTACCCAATCCTAGTCTACCCAGTCCCCTCCACATCACCACAGCCACTCACGGCTCGCCACATCCCCCTGGCCCAAAATCCCACCCATCAGCTGCTGCCACCTCACCCACCTACCTCTAACCACCCAGCCCCACACGCCACCACCCGCCCCCACTAGCCGGGTCCCACACGCACGCACTCACACGCGCGCAACAGCCACGCGGGCGACCCCGACACGCCCCACCGCGCCCAACTCCCGCTCCCTCCCTCGAGATCCGCCCCCCCTGGTCCACCCGCACCGACGCCACCTGCCCCTCCCCTGGTCCATTTTCCCCACCAACCGCCCCTCCCGCACCGTCCTCTCCCACCTCGCCTCTCCTCTGCACCTCGCCTCCACCGCTACCCTCTGCGCCCCGCCGTCCGCCGTCCGCAGACCGCTCGACCGCCGCCGGCCCTAGCTCCTCCCGGTTGTGCCGCCCCCGAGCCAAGCTCCGGCCGTCCTTGCCATCGCCTCTGCCGGCCCCGGCCTCAACACGTCGTCGCCGTCGCCACGACCCCATCCGCCTCTCTGCATCGCCTCCCCCGAGCCCGGCCGCGGCCCGAGCCCGACCACGATCCAGCCGCCTCCGTGCGCCAAGCCCCGCCGCCGTCCTCCATCGCGCGCCCGCGCCCTCGCGACCTCGCCTGCGGCCAGCCATCGCTATCGACCTCGTCCACCGCCGCCAGCGGCACTCCTCTTCAGGTTGTTGTCCCCGTGTCGTCCCCCGCCTCCTCGTCCGAGCGCCCGCCACCACCGCCATCCGCCTGTGCTCGCCTCGGGCCACCACCGACCCGAGCCGCCCCTCCGGCCGCCCTCTTCTGTAGTCCTAGGCACCTCCTCTCCCCGCCAAGCTCGGCATCGACGCCCGCGGGCCCCTCTCCGGCCTCCTTCCTCCGCTTCCCCTGGCGTGTCGGCCACCTCGGAGCCGCTGGCCTTCCTCGCGAGCACCTCCTGCGTAGACGGCTGCTTCTCCCTTTCGGCGCCTTGAACATCTGTCGGCCTCCGTCCTCCTTCCGCGTAACCAGGAGCCGGCCAACGACCATGCCTCTGCTTGAGCGTGCGTAGGTTGACTGCTTTTGGCAAGCACCCTATTTGTTCTCTGTGTGTGCTAGCCCAGTTACAATGTGATGTGGTCTTTTATGTTGTCGTGTCACTGCAGCTCGTTGCTCTCCGGTGTGTTTGTGATGATGAAGCTTGTGAAGATCCTTTCAACAACAAGGCCAATCGGTGCTTGAACCCGAGAGGACCACGTCAAGGCCCCGACGCTTCAATCCGAAGACATATCCCGTCGATACCCTGAGCGCGCCTACACGGATTCGATGACCGACGATCTTCTACGCGGACGCCATGACCTTCGACACGGACATCGGGACCCAAAGGCAGTAGAACCAAAGACCCCAAACCCATCGACCGAACCCTCGAACCACCAAGATCGCCTCATGGATTCCGAAGCCCGTTCCCGTCGAGATCCGGAGACCGATCCCCCGAACCATCGGAACCAAGATCTTCGACCCCTAATGTGTGACCCTTTCTCTCGAGCCCTATTTTATAAATTGATACCTATATGAATTGTTGCATATCAACTTGTTCATGTTTGCCTGCATACTGCCTGTGGTTTGGGGGCCTTATGCCGATTCACCATATAATTAAATATGGGGTCCATATGCGGGCAAATCTAGTCTTATATTGGCCCCATTTAAATTTGTGTAGCGAACCGGTGGTATCTTTTCCTTGTTATTGCAACATTTAAATTGCGGGGTATCTAAACAACATAAACCTATTAATTAATTGTCGGGACCCCGGTTCCGCTTAATATTGCCTAGTCGCATCGCATCCTTTGCCATGTCATACATCATACATGCATCATGCCCGATCGTCTGCCGTAGTATTAAATAGTGCATCCGGTGTTTCTTATAGTGCTTTGCTTCTTCACGGATTAGGCCGATGAGTTGATGCGAGTGTCGACCCGATCTTCGGATGAACCTTCGGCAATGTTTTCAGGCGAGCACCTCCCCCTTTCTACCTATCTTACTTTTATAGTATTTATTCCCCCATGTTGATCTATTGCTATCTGTGTTGCGATGCTCTAGTTTTCGTACCCGGGATATCCCTTGCAGCCTTATATTGCCTTGGACACATCTTATTACCTGTTGATTGGTAGATAGTTGGTCTTGCGTGTCGTTGTCGCTTGCTCGAGTGCTGTTGCGTGTCGTCAAGTACCGCAGTTGTTGGAGTATTGCCGCATGTTTAATGTTGGAGATGATCATGGCTTTAATTATTGTTTAATAACTAAAATTGAAAGTAGGTAAATGCAGAGGCACCGGTGGGTAATAGATAATATTTGGTTTTTAACTGCTCACTGGTGTCCCGTAGGACCCCGAGTTCTTGACACCTGTTCCGAGATCGAGCGCGCTAACCACAGGTGGGGTGTGTGGGCACCCCCATCGATTAGTACCTGATTTCAAAGTATTGTACCGGGGGCCACAAGTAGTTTGGAGCTTTATTACTATCCTGTACTTATGCCATGCTTTACTGCTTTATTTAAGATTATGCATGGAGCACCTGTACTGTTTAGGATTGCGGAGTGTTTTCGCGGTATCGACAAGCCCAGTCACACTTTCGGGTTCCCAGTCGTTTACAGCCATTGACGCAAACCCTGAGTCCGTCTCGGAGATCGGCCGACTTCGTTGCGGGTAGCTTAGTGGGGTGGCCCCCATGTACTTGCTTTGGGTCCGGAAACGTCATGACTTAGGCCCCGCCGACATACCGATGGGTGTATGTTAACTGATCTGGCAAAAAGGGTCGAAGTGCGTGTGGATACTTTGGTGCACCCCTGCAGGGTTAAATCTTTTCGAAAAGTCGTGTCCGCGGTTATGGACGACTTGGAGCACAGTTCTCGATCATAGACAACTATAACTAAAGTTACTGTTATTATTTGACTTGTATCCGATTTGACTAGTAATCAGCTTCACTACAACGGAATGGCTAAATAAAAGTACCAACAACTGCTGGGTTTGGGATATCTCATGCTGATCGTATCTGACTAGTAAGTGTTGCAACTACAACGGAATGGTTAACTAAAACTGCCCACTGCTTATTATATCAGGATGACTATCTATACCTGACTAGCAATTGCTACAATGATAACTGAATAAATAAAACTGCCAACGGTGTGAGTTCCTCGGTTGACTTCCTCGTCTGGTCTCGAGGGGGAAATACCAGGATGGGTATGTTTGGTGGTCGAATCAGGTTGGTTCCGAATAGGTCTTTCTTATCCCTCTCTGATAGCCGACAGTTATCTCGAGTCTCTATAGGTTGTTTAGTGCATGCCGCGCTGCCGCTCAGTCCACCATACCTATGTAGGCGAGGACCGCCGAATTCTAGCCTCGCCATGTACTGGCCTCAGTACTGACGCTCCTCTTTTTCCTTTGCCCTTTGTCGGCACCCCTTTGTTTAGCAGGTTTGAGCTCGACGCCGTTAGCAGGGTTACCCTGCCGGCTTGGCCTGGGCAGGGTTATGGACGCCATTGGTTATTCTTCAGGGCTCTTAGCTCAATTTGCATCTTGTCCGTACTCGGACGCTATATCGTTTTCCAGGTGATTTGGATCTTTGTATTGTATATCTGTATTCTTGACTCTTCGAGTCGCTGTTGTATATATACGTTCTGTGGGTTCCATCGTGGACTATTGTGTAATGATATTACTTCGTTTTCCACCCGCACGCAAGTGCCTGGTGGGCACCTTTGAATCGTTTCTATGCGGGTATGGCGGGATTCGCTAAAACTTGCATAGGGCCGATTCTGAGGGTGTTACAGAGTGGTATCAGAGCCCAGCAGTTAGGATACCCCACAAGTCCAGCCTGTGGGATAACCTAGCTAACGGCCGAAGTAGAGTGTCAAAACTATTTTTGCAAAATCGGTTGGATAGTTCTGATTAGGTCTGATTTTACTCCTTACCCCTCTGCTATTCTCCTCTTACCCCTGCGTGTTTTGAATCCACTATCTTACCTTTCTTCAAGTCCAGGATTTCTCGTGGTTGGGTTCCATCGTACCTTCAGGGTTTCGCTTCCTCCTTTGATAACGGTGTTTTACCATCCGGTGTTCATGCTATCTGAGGAATCCGTCTTCTGTGGTACCATTCTTTGTTCCTTGTTTGTGCCTTCCGTTGTTTTCTGACGCGACGACATCATCTACGCCAGATCCGATGCAGAATCTGCATCACTCCTTTGTTTCTGAACCTCGATTGTCGAGATCTTCAGTCTGATTCCGAGAATGGTTGCACACTTTTCTACTGATTGTGCGGAGTAATAGTTTGGGTGCGTGATGGATTGTCCCCCATGCCGACTACTCACTCTATTCGCTTGTGTACATTGAAGTGGATGAGAATGCATCGGTTCTCTCTTTCTATCGAAGTTAGAGGTGGAATTGATTGGTTGATACCTCTACCTTCGCCTTTGTTTCCCGGAGTGTTCTCTTGACGACCACGGACAACGACCTCTTGTTAGTGGTGCCGCGAGGATCTACACGATGCGAGGAGATTCAGATCGCCGCCCTTCTTCCCGATACCATGAGGCGGATCTCGAGGGCGAGATCCATTGTTAGTGGTGTTGAATTGTGGCGCCCCGCAAAACCACTACTAGAAAATCGCGTTGTTTTTGTGCATTGCATCATTATGAATGCATGCTCATGTCATCATGCCACCTTGCATTTGAGCATCGTCATCATCTTGCATGGTTTGTTTAAAAACTATTTTCGAAAAATCTGTTTTTGTTTTCTAAACGCCCCGTCTTTATTCAAACACAAAACCCGGGTCTCCGGAATATTTTGTTTTGTCTGCCAACGGTTTGCAAAAGCCCGTTTCAAATAATAAAATATTTCTTTTATTTTTAGGAGGCAGCCCGCCAGGCCCGAAAGCCTGACCGGCCACCTCCAAAATTCCTAAAACTACCCAATCCTAGTCTACCCAGTCCCCTCCACATCACCACAGCCACCCACGGCTCGCCACATCCCCCTGGCCCAAAATCCCACCCATCAGCCGCTGCCACCTCACCCACCTACCTCTAACCACCCAGCCCCACACGCCACCACCCGCCCCCACTAGCCGGGTCCCACACGCACGCACTCACACGCGCGCAACAGCCACGCGGGCGACCCCGACACGCCCCACCACGCCCAACTCCCGCTCCCTCCCTCGAGATCCGCCCCCCCCTGGTCCACCCGCACCGACGCCACCTGCCCCTCCCCTGGTCCATTTTCCCCACCAACCGCCCCTCCCTCACCGTCCTCTCCCACCTCGCCTCTCCTCTGCACCTCGCCGCCACCGCTACCCTCTGCGCCCCGCCGTCCGCCGTCCGCGGACCGCTCGACCGCCGCTGGCCCTAGCTCCTCCCGGTTGTGCCGCCCCCGAGCCAAGCTCCGGCCGTCCTTGCCATCGCCTCTGCCGGCCCCGGCCTCAACACGTCGTCGCCGTCGCCACGACCCCGTCCGCCTCTCTGCATCGCCTCCCCCGAGCCCGGCCGCGGCCCGAGCCCGACCACGATCCTGCCGCCTCCGCGCGCCAAGCCCCACCGCCGTCCTCCATCGCGCGCCCGCGCCCTCGCGACCTCGCCTGCGGCCGGCCAGCGCTATCGACCTCGTCCACCGCCTCCAGCGGCACTCCTCTTCCGGTTGTTGTCCCCGCGTCGTCCCCCGCCTCCTCGTCCGAGCGCTCGCCACCACCGCCATCCGCCTATGCTCGCCTCGGGCCACCACCGACCCGAGCCGCCCCTCCGGCCGCCCTCTTCTGCAGTCCTAGGCACCTCCTCTCCCCGCCAAGCTCGGCATCGACGCCCGCGGGCCCCTCTCCGGCCTCCTTCCTCCGCTTCCCCTGGCGTGTCGGCCACCTCGGAGCCGCTGGCCTTCCTCGCGAGCACCTCCTGCGTAGACGGCTGCTTCTCCCTTTCGGCGCCTTGAACATCTGTCGGCCTCCGGCCTCCTTCCGCGTAACCAGGAGCCGGCCAACGACCATGCCTCTGCTTGAGCGTGCGTAGGTTGACTGCTTTTGGCAAGCACCCTATTTGTTCTCTGTGTGTGCTAGCCCAGTTACAATGTGATGTGGTCTTTTATGTTGTCGTGTCACTGCAGCTCGTTGCTCTCCGGTGTGTTTGTGATGATGAAGCTTGCGAAGATCCTTTCAACAACAAGGCCAATCGGTGCTTTAACCCGAGAGGACCACGTCAAGGCCCCGACGCTTCAATCCGAAGACATATCCCGTCGATACCCTGAGCGCGCCTACACGGATTCGATGACCGACGATCTTCTACACGGACGCCATGACCTTCGACACGGACGTCGGGACCCAAAGGCAATAGAACCAAAGACCCCAAACCCATCGACCGAACCCTCGAACCACCAAGATCGCCTCATGGATTCCGAAGCCCGTTCCCGTCGAGATCCGGAGACCGATCCCCCAAACCATCGGAACCAAGATCTTTGACCCCTAATGTGTGACCCTTTCTCTCGAGCCCTATTTTATAAATTGATACCTATATGAATTGTTGCATATCAACTTGTTCATGTTTGCCTGCATACTGCCTGTGGTTTGGGGGCCTTATGCCGATTTACCATATAATTAAATATGGGGTCCATATGCGGGCAAATCTAGTCTTATATTGGCCCCATTTAAATTTGTGTAGCGAACCGGTGCTATCTTTTCCTTGTTATTGCAACATTTAAATTGCGGGGTATCTAAACAACATAAACCTATTAATTAATTATCGGGACCCAGGTTCCGCTTAATATTGCCTAGTCGCATCGCATCCTTTGCCATGTCATACATCATACATGCATCATGCCCGATCGTCTGCCGTAGTATTAAATAGTGCATCCGGTGTTTCTTATAGTGCTTTGCTTCTTCACGGATTAGGCCGATGAGTTGATGCGAGTGTCGACCCGATCTTCGGATGAACCTTCGGCAATGTTTTCAGGCGAGCACCTCCCCCTTTCTACCTATCTTACTTTTATAGTATTTATTCCCCCCTGTTGATCTATTGCTATCTGTGTTGCGATGCTCTAGTTTTCGTACCCGGGATATCCCTTGCAGCCTTATATTGCCTTGGACACATCCTATTACCTGTTGATTGGTAGATAGTTGGTCTTGCGTGTCGTAGTCGCTTGCTCGAGTGCTGTTGCATGTCGTCAAGTACCACAGTTGTTGGAGTATTGCCGCATGTTTAATGTTGGAGATGATCATGGCTTTAATTATTGTTTAATAACTAAAATTGAAAGTAGGTAAATGCAGAGGCACCGGTGGGTAATAGACAATATTTGGTTTTTAACCGCTCACTGGTGTCCCGTAGGACCTCGAGTTCTTGACACCTGTTCCGAGATCGAGCGCGCTAACCACAGGTGGGGTGTGTGGGCACCCTCATCGATTAGTACCTGATTTCAAAGTATTGTACCGGGGGCCACAAGTAGTTTGGAGCTTTATTACTATCCTGTACTTATGCCATGCTTTACTGCTTTATTTAAGATTGTGCGTGGAGCACCTGTACTGTTTAGGATTGCGGAGTGTTTTCGCGGTATCGACAAGCCCAGTCACACTTTCGGGTTCCCAGTCGTTTACAGCCATTGACGCAAACCCTGAGTCCGTCTCGGAGACCGGCCGACTTCGTTGCGGGTAGCTTAGTGGGGTGGCCCCCATGTACTTGCTTTGGGTCTGGGAAACGTCATGATTTAGGCCCCGCCGACATACCGATGGGAGTATGTTAACTGATCTGGCAAAAAGGGTCGAAGTGCGTGTGGATACTTTGGTGCACCCCTGCAGGGTTAAATCTTTTTGAAAAGCCGTGTCCGCGGTTATGGACGACTTGGAGCACAGTTCTCGATCATAGACAACTATAACTAAAGTTACTGTTATTATTTGACTTGTATCCGATTTGACTAGTAATCAGCTTCACTACAACGGAATGGCTAAATAAAAGTACCAACAACTGCTGGGTTTGGGATATCTCATGCTAATCGTATCTGACTAGTAAGTGTTGCAACTACAACGGAATGGTTAACTAAAACTGCCCACTGCTTATTATATCAGGATGACTATCTATACCTGACTAGCAATTGCTGCAACGATAACTGAATAAATAAAACTGCCAACGGTGTGAGTTCCTCGGTTGACTTCCTCGTCTGGTCTCGAGGGGGAAATACCAGGATGGGTATGTTTGGTGGTCGAATCAGGTTGGTTCCGAATAGGTCTTTCTTATTCCTCTCTGATAGCCGACAGTTATCTCGAGTCTCTATAGGTTGTTTAGTGCATGCCGCGCTGCCGCTCAGTCCACCATACCTATGTAGGCGAGGACCGCCGAATTCTAGCCTCGCCATGTACTGGCCTCAGTACTGACGCTCCTCTTTTTCCTTTGCCCTTTGTCGGCACCCCTTTGTTTAGCAGGTTTGAGCTCGACGCCGTTAGCAGGGTTACCCTTCCGGCTTGGCCTGGGCAGGGTTATGGACGCCATTGGTTATTCTTCAGGGCTCTTAGCTCAATTTGCATCTTGTCCGTACTCGGACGCTATATCGTTTTCCAGGTGATTTGGATCTTTGTATTGTATATCTGTATTCTTGACTCTTTGAGTCGCTGTTGTATATATACGTTCTGTGGGTTCCATCGTGGACTATTGTGTAATGATATTACTTCGTTTTCCACCCGCACGCAAGTGCCTGGTGGGCACCTTTGAATCGTTTCTATGCGGGTTTGGCGGGATTCGCTAAAACTTGCATAGGGCCGATTCTGAGGGTGTTACAGAGATGGAGTGATCTCTCTCATCAATGATATAACGTGCTTCGCCTAGTTGACTCAAGAGAGCGTCAACACATACATTGGCTTTTCCTACCAAGTTATCCAAAAAACTAGTGGATTCCACTATTTCCTTCTTAATCTTGAGACTTATTTCATCATCATATTATGATGCATCAATAGAAGGAGGAGTAGTGGGTGGAGGAGTTACCATGGAGGATTTATCCATGAGACATGTGGGGTTGGTGATGATCTTGTCCTCATTTGGAGAGTCAAAGAGTGATGTTGGTGATGAGGTTGAAGAAGTAGTGGCCACTAGACATGTAGACTTGGTGGCACGCTTGTTCTCATTGGGAGAGTCAAAGAGAGATGTTGGTGAAGAGGTTGTGGTAGTAGTAGCGGAGGTTGTGGCAATTGTGGCAACGGCGGCCACGCCCACAATCTCTCCATCATCTTCATCATCACTATCATCCCCATTGTTCTCTTCATATTCTTCATGAGCCACCAACACGTATTTTTGTGGCTCCTTCTTGTTGGGGAAGTTCTTGTTTGGGAATTTCTTGATGAAGTTCTTGTTTGGAGTAGGCTTGAACTTGGATTTCAAAATGAGTCTTCCTCCATGATCTTCTCTCTTCTCATATGGGCATTCGGTGATGAAGTGGTTGGATTCTCCACAATTGTAGCATGATATCAACTTGGGTCTTGCACTAGTTGTGGTAGTCCTTGATGGATCGCCCTTTCCTTGATTCTTCCAAAACCTTCTAGAGACTAATGCCAATTGCTCATGAAGAGCACACTTGATGTCTTCGTCATCTCCTTCTATCCTTCCCAAGGAATCAACTTCTTCTTCATAGACATGAGCCTTGGCCTTCAAAGCAAGAGTGGGGGAATCCATTCTCCGAGCCCGAGCAAGAGCATCATCGGTGGTCTTGTTCATGATCCCAAGAGCCACAAACTCATTTAGCACTTCATTGGAGGACATGGCATAGAAGTCTGCCCTTGAGCGAATATTGTTGGTCATTTCCCTATGGAAGGGCAAGATGTCTTGCATGAACTTGCACTTGATCCACTTGTCATCCACGTCCTTACTACCATGGTCAATCATTCTAATCGAAAGGGCCGTGACCCTTCGATAGAGGTCTTCGGGAGTCTCATCTTCCTTTCCAACAAAGGAATCGGCTTCATAGTGCATTTCTTCAAACTTGGAGTTTTGAATGCTTTCATTGCCAAGATAGACTCGTTGAAGAGCATTCCAAGCTTCCTTGCGGTGTCATAAGCACGAATGTGAGTCATTTGCTCAGGAGTCGATGCATATTGGAGAATGGCCAGGGCGGTGGCATTGAGTTGATTGTTGATTTCCTCGGTGGGTGTCATGTTGTATATGTTGTGCGGATAGAAGCTGAACTCCACCACCTTCCAAAGATGAACACTAGAACTTTTAAAGTGAGAGCGCATGATATATTGCCAATTGGAAAAATTAGATACATCAAGCTTAGGTGGTGGACCACGATGATTTATATGTGGCATTGGAAGAGGTGCATTATTATAGCTAGATGGTGGGGGCATGTTTCCCATGGGGTTGTTTTTAGCCTTGTTGCCATCCTCATCAATGGGAGATTCCTTGAGGGGATCTTCCATTGGTTTGGAGCCACTTGATGGATTATCAATGGCGTCGGCAACCACAACTTCCTTTTTACCAAGATATAATTCAAGCAAGTCTTTCATTTCTTATCGAAGCGTATCCATGGAAGCAGATAACTCACTCTTAGTGACGGGGTTTACATCGGGAGTGGTTTCACTCCCCCTTGAGTCACTCATACTTCTCTTAGGCGGTTAAGCCAAAGAAGAGCACCTTGCTCTGATACCAACTGAAAGATCGGTATAAGCGACTAGAGGAGGTGAATAGGCGCTACTCAATTTTTAACTACTTTTCAATTTGAGGCTTAACACAAAGTAAGTTCTCTAGATGTGCAACTAAGTGATAGAACCTAAGTGACAAGCAAGCAAGCTAACAACAATAATAAGGAGTAAAGGATAGAAATCACCGAGAGGGGACACAAAGATGTTTTCCCGAAGTTCCTTCCTTTTGAGGGGAAGTACGTCCCACTAAGACCACAGCGCCACTAAATCCTCACCCTATTCTCCTGAGCACCCTCCTTGCGGAAAGCACACGATCCACTATGCGGTAACCTTGAAGGTGGTGACCGAAACCTTGTACAAAACCTTGGGGCACTTCTCCACAACTGAATTGGAGGCTCCCAAGACGACCTCAAAGCTCTTACACACGAGGATGAGCTATGGAGGGCGACTTCTTCAAGTTAGGGTTTCCTCAAACCCTAGAGCAATAACAACTTACACAAATGGTAGGGAAACACAAATCCCTTTGGTGGAAAGATAGGTCTCGGTCACCTCCCTCAAATCCCCAAGGGGCAACAAGTTTGAGTGGCTAGAGGGGGAGATCTAGGTGGTTGGAGCTCAGCATTAATGAAAGAGAGAGAGTTGAAGCCGCAACCTTCACTTGGAGAAGAAGAGGGGTATATATACCCCTATAAAAATAGCCGTTGCAACATCACTAACCCCGGAGTCTCCGGGCTTCAGGGCCGAAGTCTTCGGGGGGGGGGGGAGGGCAGAGTCTCTGGTGAGGGAGGCTGGACTCCGGTCAGGACTCCGGAGGGGGTTACTAGGAGCAGACTGAGCCACCCTGGAGACCAGGCCGGAGACAGCCCCAGGCTCTAGCCTCGAAGTCTCCGGTAACCAGGGCCGGAGTCTCCGGCACGGCCGGAATCTCTAGGGAGGACGCATGACTCCGTGTACAGCTCCGGACCTAGACACAGAGAGATTGCCAGGGAGCGAAGACTTGCCCGGAGACCTGACCGGAGTTTCCGGGCCTGGACCCCAGAGTCTCCGGACCTAGGGGAGGCAGAACTCCAAGATTCCAACATGCACCTTTTCTTCATGAATTTGAACCCTTCTCCTTCGAATACTAGAACACCATGTTGTGCATTTATACGGATGTACCTGCAATGCTTAGCACACGATAAAAACTATCTTGTGTTGATACCAAACATCAAAACATGATTAGGGCAGGAAATGCCCTTTCACCCGGGATTTCGCCACCACAGTCACGCCTCACCTGGGCCATCTACGTTGGCGATTCCACCACCTCCTCACCGTCTGCTCCACGGCCACTGATGGCTTTGACCTTCTGCTCATCTGCACTTCTCCTACATGCTCGGGGAGTACTACCTCATCTACTTTGACAAGCGATTTAGCGTCTTCCAGCCGGACGGAGGTAATCCCGATTTTAGTTCAGGCACAAGTTTACCTGTAGGTCGGCCGGCAAGCTAGCCGAATCGTATGAGTCATGTGAGGCTACCGTATTTTGCTAGCTTATTTGTCTTTGAAATTGGTAGCCGACCGACAAACTAGCTGAATCGTATGACTCATGTGAGGCTGCCGTATTTTGCTAGCTTCTTTGTCCTAAAATTAGCAATACGTAGGAGTGAAGCTTATATTCAGATTTTTTATCAGATCAACCATGCACTTGGCCATTTGTTCAGAGAAGTAGAAGTATTGCTGAATCTACTCATTATGTGTGTTGGCAATTGCAGATAAACTGAGTGGTGCACAATGGCAGAATCTGATAAGGGGTTGCCTCAAGTTGGCATGATATTCAGAAGTAAAGAGGAGGCTTGGATTTTTTTGGGTTGCATATGGAGGTCGTGCGGGCTTTGAAGTGAGGAAGAGGTACACTAATGTGAACAAGTCTGATGGTACGGTTACCTCATGCAGATATGTTTGTGCCAAGGAAGGTGTTCGAAGAAAAGGACAAAGTGAATTCATACAAAAGTATTTCAGACCCAAAACCCGAAACAAGAACAAAGTATTTTCATGACAAAATTGCTGAAAACCCATCATTTCAATATGCTTTGCAGCTAGATTGTGAGGAGCGCATAGCAAATATTTTCAGGGCTAATGCTAAAATGATGCTAGACTATGCACACTTTGGTGACATTGTCACATTTAACACTACTTTTGAAACAAACAAGGAATATAGGCCATTTGGTGTTTTTTTTGGACTGAATCAGTTTAGAGAGACTACCCTTTTTGGTGCTGCACTCTTGTTTGACAAAACATTTGTCTCATTTCAATGGTTGTTCAACACTTTCCTAGCTGCTCATAATGGAAGGCAACCTAGGACTATTTTTACTGATCATGTTGCAATGGAAAAAGGCGTAGATGTTGTGTTCACGGAATCATACCATGGACTACGTACCTTTCATATAATGCAAAATGCTGCCAAACATATATCTCCAATCAAGGGTGAAGAGGAAGATGAGGACGAACAAAAAGATGGTGGTGAAGAGAAAGATGAAGGCAAAGAACCACATATTCTCACTGATTTTGGTGCTTGTATGTATGGTTATGAGGACAAGGAAGAATTTGAAGAAACATTTGCCAATATAAGGTGTAAAGTGTATAAACAAACTTGGTTAGATAGTATCTATAAGATAAAAGAAAAATGGGCGGAATGTTTTATAAGAGATGTCTTCAGTTTGGAAGTGAGAAGTACACAACTAAGTGAGAGCTTCAACAATTCATTGAAGAATCACTTGAAATCTGATTTTCATATTATCAGATTTTTTAAGCATTTTGCAAGGATATTGGAAGAAAAAAGAAACAAGGAGCTACAATCTGAATTTGAAGCAACAAAAATATACCAAGAATAAAGATGAGCACCCCTGATGTTGGTACAAGCAAGCCAACATGAAGAGCGGGAAGTATAATGTCATTGAGAGTTTTACTCAACTCCTCACAGCTCTTCCTACTTGTGTTGGTGACAGTTTCTATGGTGGAATTCTGTTCTACTGTCTAGATATTGGTCATGTCATACTTTGGAAGCTAACTATAGTTCTTGGGATATATTTTGGAGGATAACTATAGTCTTTTGAGGTCGAAGTGTACAAGTCGTGAGGCCTGAATGTATTTTGTGGAGCTAACTATTTTATTTTACTCGTACCACTTATTGCTACTGAATTTGAATGATATGATGCTGAAATGATGCTATAATGTAGCTAAATGTCAAATTTACTGAAAATTCGAATTTTCTAGAAAGATTTGAAATTATTCCAGTAAATCAAATCTATCAAGTTAAGTGATCTGGGAAAATTTCATTGAATTTCAACATATGGTTTGTGAATTAAGAGCATTTTAATTTTTGTCTTAAATTTTGAAATCAAAATTCAAACTTTCCAAAACATTTGAAAAGAATCTAGCAAACAAGAACTATTGGTTATGTATTCTGGGAAATTTTCATTGAATTTTGAGCCGAACGGTTTGCGAATAAAAAAAAATCTGAAGTTTCTGTGCTGAATCAGCTAGCCAAGTCTGATGAATTTTGCCTTGAGTTTTTTCTGAACGTTGGATCAGGAATAGATGGTAGATATGGTGGCTAAGTCTCACTGACTTATGACCAGCCCGTCACCGAAGCTCAGTCCAAAAGCCTTTGCTCCGCACCAACTCGCAAGAGAGCTCCAGGACAGAGTGCGGCGCCGCGATGCTCCGCCTCCAGAACCACCTCATCTGTGCCCTCCGTGCCCCCTCCCATGCCCCTACCCCTCCTCTCCACCGGTTCCACCTCTCCACCGCCGCCGCACCCCCCGCCCAATTCGTCGTCGAGGACTACCTCGTCGCCTCCTGTGGCCTCGCACCGGCGCAAGCGCTCAGGGCCTCCAAGTACCTTCGCCGCCTCAAGTCACCCGCTAAGCCGGACACCGTCCGCGGATTCCTCGCCGACGCAGGCATCGCCAAAGCCGACGTAGGCTCGGCCATTGCCTTGGACCCGCGGTTCCTCTGCTCCAAAGTGTTCACGTAGAGAGGCCGACTCTAGGGCATCGGCCTCTCCCTTCCCCAGATCTCCCGCCTCATTTCCAGTTTCCCGGCGGTCCTTCTCTACCCCGCCTGTATTCCCCGCCTCGAGTTCTACATCTCCTTGTTGGGCTCCTACGACATGGTGGAAGCCGCTCTCAAAAGGAACCTGTATCTCCTTAACCAGAACATCGAGAATGTGGTCAAGCCGAATATGGCGTTCCTGCAGCAGTGCGGACTATCTGAGGATGATATTGCCTGGCTCTTTTTGCGCACTGGCAAACTGCTCACCAACAATTTAGAGCATCTAAAGAAAATGGTGGCACGCGCTGAAGAGCTAGGCGTGGGACGTTCCTCGGGGATGTTCAAGACAGCGTTGATGGCTGTCTGCCACCATAGTCCTGAGAGGATTAGTGCCAAAATGAAGTCATTAGAGAGGGCTCTTGGATACCCTGAGGCCAAAATGGTTGTGTGCAAGTTGCCAAGCATCCTTAATCTGTCAGAGGCCAACCTACTCCACAGGGTGGAGTCCCTGAAGACGGAGTTCGGTTTGGAGCCTTCATACATTGCCCATAGGCCAGCCTTTTTCTCCTACAGTTTGGAGAGGCGGATGATCCCACGGCATTTTGTCATACATGTTCTGGAGGTAAAGGGGTTGGTGAAGAAAGACATTGACTTGCTCAACGTGTTTAACAAATCCCACAGGGCATTTGTAGAGAAGTACCTTGGCCATCGATGTGTTTGTGCCAGGGCTTGCAGGCGATTATGCTGCTGTTTGTTCAGGGAAAATGCTTCCCGAAGTGTAACTGTGAGAGAATGAAACATGGATATGAAGGTCCAGTCTGCTTACCAAGTTGGCCTAAGTTGATGTATCAATACCTAACATGTATTCTTACTTGAATCTAGTGATTTTGTTAGCTGTGCCACAAGTAAATAACGAAGAACGAAAATAAAATCGCAGCAAGGGGGACACAGATTTAACGTGGAAAACCATCTCCAACAAAGAGAGGGAAAAACCACGGGCGCCAGCCAGCGAAACTTCACTATAACGGAGAGTGTTTACACAACGCCGGGGATTTCATCGGCCCAAGCCTCCGGCGACGGGCCTCGCTCCGCTCCGTCAGAAGTTGGCCTCTACTTTGTAGAATTTGGATCAACATATAATAGATTTGATTACTCATGTGCTGTGATTGAGCTTATGCCTTAGGTGTTATTATTTCTGAAACATTTTGGTAATCTACATTTGGTGGTTTATTTTCTTTTCCTGCTTTATAGACCTTACGCATGATGCCTACTGCTTTGTTTGAGCATCATGGAAAGAAATTTAGTGTCCCTCCCCTTTTATTGTTGAGCTACTAACTTCTATTTGATAGCTGAGGAATCTATGTATGTGATGACTTGCAGGAATATAGTATAAATTCCTTGCGATATATTATCAATCTAGCCATATAGGACTGCCTGCCTGTTCACGTTATCGATTTGGTAACCTATCCACCTATGGTAAGTGTACTAGATATTGAGGTCACACCGTAATTCTATTTTGAAAATTGTTTCAAGGGAATGATATACTTGCATTTTTGCACCAGCCATAATATGGCTATGGCTTTTCCACTTGAAATTTTGCATAAGTTAACTTGGGACAAATGATTGGAGGTCAGAGAACTGAATTTGAATGCGGTTTTATTTGGTCGAGTGGGCGACAAATTAGAAGGATTTGAAAGACATGTATTAAGGCTGTTATTGAACTTGTTTTGTCGGGTTGAGGATTAGAGAAGTTCTGATCTGAAAGATGGTTGGAAAATAATTAAGATGAGCTGTTATGCTTGATTTCATCTTTCTGATTTTGAGTAGCTTTTTTACTGTATATACTCTGTTTTCAGGAATTTTGGCTGAAAGTATAGGTGGCAACAATCTCGGATCACCCTCCTAAAGCTGCATTGGTTCTGGTTTTTTGGTTTTGGTTTTTTGGTAGCCTCAAAAGTAGTTTCCCTTCTAAACAGTGTTGGTGTTTCTTTTTTGTGTGGTGCTGCTGGAATTTTATTCTGTGTGCTGCTGGATTTCCGGGTTTAATCCTCTGACAGATCAAGTAATTCAACTTCTTCTACATAGGCACACTGAATCGAGTATTTATCGTTGTGACTGCAACTTGTCAAACTCTTTCTTCAAGGCGCCAAGGAGCAGTTTGCAATGTGTATTTCTAGCTTTAAATGACGGTATGTGTATTTCTTGATAGCAAATATTGTTTGCTAGCTTTAGATGACGGTATGTGTAGCCTGCTATTGAAAAAAAAAATAACACAACATTTTGCTAACCCGTTGTATATTCCAGCGTGGCGGTACATGCAACAATTTGTTCGAATCTTTTGTGGAACCTATAAATGCATTTTTATTTTTTCGAAAAAAATAGATCACCGAAGCTGAGCAGCTTTTGTTTCTGTTTACAACTGATGATGATGCTAATTTGCTAAAAACTTAATTTCTGAAGCCTGATTCCCAAGCGCGGCCTCTATCCTGTCATCCTCTCACACAGTCGTCCATTTCTTATCCACCTCATCCCAGCACAGGCCACACATCTGCAGCCATGCTGGACGTCTACGAACACATCAGCAGTCCGATCTTGCAGCCACTCCATCCTAGCCGTCCATTGTCCACCCAAGCCGCTCTTCCTCTCCTCCCAGACCAAAGCCAGGCCAAGCCAGGATACGCCCCCAGCTTCCCAAGTCCACACCACTCCCCACCTCACGCTCCACGACGCGAGCCATGGCCGCCCTCCGCCTCACCTCCATCACCCTCTGCCCCGCCGCCGCGGCCGCGTCCCCCTCCTCCACCGCCGCGCCCCGCGCCGCCTCCTACGCCTGCGCGGTCGCGCGTGGCTTCCCCTCCCTCCGCCTGGCCCCGGCCCGCCCCCGCCGCGGGGACCTCGGCAGGGCCAGAGCCGCCGCCCACCCGGCGGCGGACAACTACGCGTCCGCGCTGTGCGAGGTGGCCTCGGAGAGCTCCACCCTGGATGAGACCGTGTCGGACCTGGAGAAGCTCGAGAAAATCTTCTCCGAGGAGGCCATCGCGGAGTTCTTCGACAACCCCACCGTGCCGCGCGAGGAGAAGACGCAGCTCATCGACGAGATCGCCAAGTCATCCAGTATGCAGCCGCACGTCGTCAACTTCCTCAACGTGGTCGTGGACAACCAGCGGGCCGAGCTCGTGCCGCAGATCGTGCGGGCGTTCGAGATCGCCTACAACGCGCTCACCGGCACCGAGGAGGCTATCGTCACCTCCGTCGTGCAGCTCGAGTCGCAGGATCTCGCGCAGATCGCGCAGCACGTCCAGAAGATCACCGGCGCCGCCAACGTCCGGATCAAGACCCGCATCGACCCGGAGCTCATCGCCGGATTCACCGTGCAGTACGGGAGCGACAGCTCCAACCTCATCGACATGAGCGTCCGCAAGCAGATCGCGGAGATCACCTCGGAGTTCGAGTTGCCCTCTGTTACCCTCGACGTCTGATAGGCTTCCACCGCCCCTCCGCACGCCGTCGACTTGATTCTTAGGTCCTTTTTCCGCTGTCTCTATGTACTTGTTCTTCTCTATCATTATCTGATGGAATGTGGAATACATAAACTTAATTACAGAATTTGGTGTTGCGTCATTAGTTGGATGGATGTTTTTCTGGAGGAAGGGAAATTGAGAGATGCAAAACCTACTTCTGTACGAACTCGGTATTTCCGTTATTGCAATGGAAAGGGGTGGAAGCCCGGTTGGAAAAAAAAAAGAGATGCAAAACCTACGTGATGTTTAAGTGCAGAGGAGAAAATTCTATATTCAGTGCTAAAGAGGGAAAATTAGGCTGGAACTGTGACCAATGGGGAAATGGGGAATTGACCTTTTGTTTTCCCTGGTGACACTTCCTTTCTGAAAGGATTTTCGGTGCTAATTCAATCTACTCCTACATCAATTGGAATTACAGTGTTTCTCGCACTAGAACTTAAAAAGAAATCATTTGCATTGCCATTTTGCAACTCTAGAAAGTTCTGCCAACTGTCAAATTTTTATGTGAGCTGCCAATATAGTTTGTGATGGTATTCATTCTTTTGCAGTAATTACTGTCAGGAGGATATGCAAGATTGCTGGCTTTCACCAGACCAGCGTATCTACATCTGCACATAAGATGGAGGAAGCTTGAGTACATTTGGATGGGCATTCTTTTCTGCAAAAAAAAAGAGTAACTAAATACACCATTGTTTTTTTTCCTGGCAGGAGCCATTGTAATTTCTCTTTTTGCTGTTGAGATCCTGTAATATGTTTTACATACTCAACTATAGTAAGTTTGAAGTTCCAGGTCTTGAAGTTTACATTATGTAGTCATGTATCCGGCGATAGAGTTGTGTAGATGTGCACAGAATGTGACATTTCTATCAACCGGCAAATGAAATCATATGTATACTTGTATTTTTGTAGTATTAAACTAGGGGCTTCACACCCCCACCGGTTTCCCTAATTTCTCCTGAAATTACATCATGTGTGATTTGTTCTTCAGCTTTATGTTGCTCCCAAAATTACGCAGTTCTGTGCTGTGTTACTCTGCTCTTGACCACACCCTGCAGCAAAATTCACATAGCATTCAGAAAACTGGGGAGGGCATGTACAGTTGAAGTCCATGTGTACTGCAGGCCATTTAGCTTGAAATTTTAAAGGAGTTCTAAATTGTAATCAAACACTGAGCTAGTCTTGTAACTTCTCTTGCAGGTTCTGTCATCATGCACACAGATCTCTCACAGAAGTTTGAGCATTTTATAACAGGAAACTAAGCTCCTAATGAGGGGCGAACCATGTGTTGTACTTTCACAGGATATGCATGACACCTCCAGGTTAAGTGTGATTAGGATGATATGAAGCTTAATTAGTCTACATAAGCATCTGTTGTTCTTTCATAGGATATGCATGTCACCTCCAGGTTAAGTGTAATTAGGATGATATGAAGCTTAATTAGTCTACTTAAGCATCAGGGATCCGTGGCGCAATGGTAGCGCGTCTGACTCCAGATCAGAAGGTTGCGTGTTCGATTCACGTCGGGTTCAATACCCTGGTCCATGCGGATTAACTTTTGGCAACACCTCTAAACACACCACCGCACCGAATAATGTGGAGTATGAAACTATGAACACCGATGAAGTAAAGAAATACCTAAGTGAACAAACAAGTTCTTAAAGAGATCAAATTGTTCGATTCACGTCTATTTAGCACCTTTAAACGCATTCGGACTGAATAATGTGGGTATGGAAGTATGAATAGCAAAGAAGTAATGAAAGATACCTAAGAGACTAAGGAGCAAATTCTTAAAGAGATCAGACTGTCCAACACGATAAAAAATAATATCATGAACAAAGAAATAGACCTAAATGATTGTTTGTAGAATATTTTGTAAGACCTAAACCATTAACTATCTCTTCATAGTCTAATGTAGTTATCTTTTTAAGTTCACTTAGATTCATAATTGGTGATCGGTACTCGCTCCAGCTTGAGTGTTCTTTGTGTGAGAGAAAGAGGGGGGCTTAAACCCTCGATTGTTCTTACAATGTTTTGTAAAAACTAACCAAGACTACTGACTATCTCTTCATAGTCTAAACCAACTTATTTTTTGCAATTTACATCGGTAGTTGGTTTGAGAGAGAGAGAGGGGGGGGGGGGGGCTTAAACCCTCGATTGTTCTTACAATGTTTTGTAAAAACTAACCAAGACTACTGACTATCTCTTCATAGTCTAAACCAACTTATTTTTTGCAATTTACATCGGTAGTTGGTTTGAGAGAGAGAGAGAGAGAGAGAGAGAGAGATTTGAACCTTCGTAGAATGTTTTGTAAAACCTAGACTATGAACTACCTGGTGAAGTCTAATCCATATTTATTGCATTTTACATCAATTATTGGGTTTGGCTCCAAGCTAGAGTGAGCTCTTTGCGCGAACGCGAGAGAGGGGTCCAAGGGGAAGAGAGATAGAGACAAGCAATTGAACCCTTGTCAGTTCGTAGATTTTTTTTTGTAAAACCTGCACAATTAACTGTATGTTCATAGCCCAATCCATCAATTTTTGCAATTTGCATAGATTTCGTAGTAGATCATTGCTTTTGGGCCCTAGGTTGAGTGAGCTCTTTGTTTAAATAAAATAATTCTTTGGATAATAATAAGAAAATTTATCATGCATATATGTGGAGGAGTAGTATGAATGAGCCAAAACTCATTATAAGATGAATCTATTTCCCAATTCCATGAAAAAAAATGCTAGTAAATAGTGTACCACCTTTTTCTATTTCAAATCATTAGTTTTGCATGTTTTTACATGCTACCTTGAAAATAATTTTCCAGCAATTCTTGTGAACATATGATGTACTCTAACATGAAATATAGATAGTTATACACTTGTAGGAATGTTTTGTGGACTATCAAAAATAAATACTGTCTTTTAAATTAGAGGTCTCGATCAGGTATGTACCATCACCGGATCCGTGGCGCAATGGTAGCGCGTCTGACTCCAGATCAGAAGGTTGCGTGTTCGATTCACGTCGGGTTCAATTACCTTGATTCTAATCCGGCTCTTTTTAATTTTTTTTGTCCTGATTCCCCTTTTAATTCCGCGCCAAATCTACCGTCCATCTCCGAAACCCAGCCATCTCAACCGTCCAAACCCCCACTGATCCCCTCCCCTATCCGGAACCAAGAACCTCCTCCTTCCCGGCGGTGCGAGCTCTTGCCATTCGCCAAACCCGACCACGCGCCAATCCAACCCAAATGCAACTCCATTAATCCATGACGCAGATGCTCGCCTACCCAAACGCGTCGAGCCCATGGCCGCAGCGACACCCGGCAATTACTTCCCCGCGCCACGTGGCCGTGGCGGCCGGCGCTGCGGCGGCTAGGGGCAAGCGGCGGGGAGCGGACGCCGGGGAGGGGGCAGACCCGGCCGCTGAGGCCGCGGAGCTCGTGCGGTTCTTCCTGCAGAAGACAGCCGGCGGCAAGGAGCGGCTGGTGGCCGTGCTGGACCGGCACGTGAAGGTGGTCCGCACCGAGCACTGCTTCCTCCTCTTCGAGGAGCTCGGCCGCCGCGACGGCTGGGTCCAGTGCCTCGAGGTGAGCCGTGACCATTCCCCAGTAGTGCCTAACTTGGATAACATACCTTAAATTAGGATTGGTCTAAAATTCTATACAGCACAAGATTTCAGATGTCCCTCCGTGTGGTTTAACAATTTATGATTTGCCAAGCTGCTGTTTGTTAGTGCATATTTCTGCTCATTTCTCTGATGTTTCATGCTTTGCTAGATTTTCAGGTGGATGCAGAAACAGCGGTGGTACGTTGCTGACAACGGCATCTACTCTAAGTTGATATCTGTGATGGGGAGGAAAGGGCAGATACGGATGGCTATGTGGCTCTTCTCCCAGATGCGGAACAGCGGCTGCAAGCCGGACACTTCAGTGTATAATTCTCTTATCGGTGCTCATCTGCATTCACGAGACAAGAGTAAGGCCTTGGTGAAAGCTCTCGGCTATTTTGACAAGATGAAGGGCATAGAGAGATGCCAGCCGAACATCGTGACGTACAACATCCTCTTAAGAGCTTGTGCTCGGGCTAGTGACACGAAACAGGTGGACATCTTGTTCAAGGATCTGGATGACAGCCCGGTCTCTCCTGATATCTACACATATAATGGAGTGATCGACGGGTATGGGAAGAATGGCATGATCAAAGAGATGGAATCTGTGTTAGTGCGGATGAAAAGCAAGCAGTGCCGCCCAGATGTGATCACATTCAACATACTCATAGATTCATATGGTCGAAAGCAGACGTTCGACAAGATGGAGCAGGTGTTTAAGAGTTTATTGCGCTCCAAGGAGAGGCCTACCCACCCGACGTTTAATTCCATGATAACAAACTATGGAAAGGCAAGACTCAGAGAGAAAGCTGAATCTGTAGTTGAGAAGATGGAAGAGCTGGGATTCAAACCTAGTTATGTTACGCAAGAATGTCTCATCACTATGTACGCGTATTGTGATTGCGTCTCAAAGGCCCAACAGATATTTGATGAGCTTGTAAGCTCACAAAGTACAGTTCCCCTGTCTTCACTGAACGCGATGCTTGATGCCTACTGCATGAACCGCTTGCCCATGGAAGCAGACCGGCTGTTGGATACTGCGGTTGAGAAAGGGGTTGTGGTGAGTGCTTCCACATACAAGCTGCTTTACAAGGCATACACCAGGGCTAACCATAAGATGCTTGTCCAGAAGTTGCTGCAGCGGATGAATAAGCAGGGTATTGTTCCGAATAAGAAGTTCTTCCTTGATGCTTTGGAAACATTTGGCACCTCCGCGAATAAACCCAGGAGAGTACAGACCCCAATCTCTGCAAGGGAAGCAAGTAGAGATTCTCCAAACAATTCAGAAATGGCTAGTTCAAGCAAGCCAAAGTTAGGTGTTTTGAAAGCGGTTGGCGTCTCCGAGGAAAAACCCAGGATACTACCCAATTCAAACTCTGCAAGCAAGCGAAATACAGGTTCAGCTAGCAGTTTAGAACCAGCTACCTCAAGCGAGCCAGAATTAAGCTTTTCGCAAGTAGCTTTGTGATGTGACGCTCTCTTCTAACAAGCTCGTCTGAACTTCCTTAACTGGAGGATGTGTTCAGTTTGCTTGTATCCAGTGACAAATGTGGCGGTCCTAGAGAAAAGTGGCATCCGTGTAATTGGTTGCTTCAATATGAACCATCCTAGATGGTACGGTTGAAATTTTAGGAATATTTCTGCTGCGCATTCACCAAAAACAACCAAACCATTGTACAGGAACATTCTCATCACATTAAACATCAAGACCACCCTTATTTTGTTTGTACTATGGCGAGGGTTGCTTATAAATTTCATAGTTGTGGTATAAAATCACAGTAGCATTTTTATTTCATTTTTTGTCAATACAAACCAGCGGCCTTGCTATTACCTTTTGTTACTGGTGATTGTCTTGGTTGTTCTTCAGAAGAACGTTTCACATTATAACAGTTAATTATTGTGTATGGATTGGGGCGAATTTTGATGAAAAGATCCACACAATCTGATCCTTATACATCCAGTTGCCCAATTTTGATACTGAGAAATAGAATAGGGTGCATACGCAGCATTAAGGTTTACACAAGAATGTGTAACTGAAAACAATGACAATGTTCACTGGCTTCAAAAGTTCCGTTCTTCAAAGAGAACAAAAAAAGTACGGAGTACTACAAGCAATCATGCTAATTCACGAGTTTTGATAGTTTGAAAGATAGTACAGAAACTTCTGCAAGTCAGATGGCCCTTAAAATATATCGAGCGATCCTGACAGAAGAAAACTAGACAAGCCAGATGAATGATGATGCCCATGAACACAGCAGGCCAAAAAACTGATATTCAGCTCCAACAAGCGAAGTGAAGAGCTGCAGTGTTGATAACATTGTTAAATTGACAAAATTGTTGTGTCAACCTCATACACTACGAGCTCAAATCTATGCCCTCGCCTAGTCTAACAGCTGACAGTCCTACAAGACCCAAGGATCAGGACTCTGGATACATTTGCTGCCATCATTTCATCTGCAGCTCAAAGCTTCTTAAGAACTATGCACCAGTTGGATTTGTCGTAGAACTGGTCAACGATAGTTGCATTTTTCATACCAGCAACCAACCTGAAATGATGACAGCCAACAACGCAAGATATTTTAAACTGAAGACCACAGATGAAGCAAAAAAGAAAGCAGATAATGTATACCATTTTCCTTTTTAAGTGACTACTAGAATAACAAGATAAGGCCATGGAATGAAATATACAATAAGACGGTAGCAACAGGACACCCTTTCTGGAAAAACATTTATCAAGAAAGATATAATAACATGTAAAGTTCACATTTCCTATTTCTTCATGCCATTGTTTATGTAATGCAACCAAATAAAAAAGACGACATCAACGAGTGTGCTGTATGACAATTATCGCAAGCAAGTTTATAAACTAACAATATGACATGTTAAAGATTGTATGGCATCTCTGAACAAATATAGGATGATGTGACTAGTTTTTAAATTAACACTACAAATTAGAAAGACTCTACAATTCCCCTATGCAACCGTGATTAAAAAATATGATGTGATTTAATATCTCCACTTGTGCAGGTTCACAAATAAGAGGAGAAAATAAAAGGAGCATTTTTCATGAGAATGTTGAGAGTAAGAATACTGCACCTTTGAAGTTCTCCTTCAACGAAAACATGGTAATAACGGTTGTAGACAACAGTACCCTTCTTATCATCTTTCTTTGCCAATCCATTTTGTAGAGCAGCAGCAGATGCACCGCTAATTTCAGCTCGGTGAAATGGTAGATGCCAAGGAACAAAATACTCCTGCTTGGTTTGGTCATGCTCATCCATAATCAAGGAATCACTGCAAGCTGCAGTGGTCTTATCCTCCAAACCATCATAACTATTTTTCAGCTGATCATCTGTCTGCTTCGCGCCACCCGTGTCTTCATCAGTCTCTCCAATGCTATCCAGCACAGTAGCAGATTTGTTTCGCACCGGAGGACTGCTAGGATCAACCCACTCTTCATTATACTTATCACATAGAGGAGTCCACTTGTTAAGAAGCGACTTATCCTCCTGCTCCACAGCCCAAACCGTGATCAGCACGAGACCACCTCTCTTGACAACACGGATCAACTCCTCTATGGCTTTCCTCTGCCTATCCTCAGTACTCAAATGATGCAACACCGCTATCGAGATCGCCGCATCACCGACATTCTCCCTGTACGGCATGTTGACAGCATCGGCGACGAACACCTCGTGCCCCTTCCCCGCGCATATCTCTATAAGCGGAGGGCTTATGTCACAGCCTATGTAGAAGCACTCGGGATTGAAGCCCAGATACTTGCCGTTGCCGCAGCCAGCGTCCAGCACGACGGACCCTGGCCTCAGCGAGTTGAGGAACCCCGCGACCTTGGGCCACTTGGCGAACCGTGTTGAGCTGAAATGAGGAGCTATGGCGTCATAGACGCGGTGCACATACTTCTTCTCGATGTCAGGAGTGGCCTGGACGCTTTGTGAGCAGCTGTGGTTGTTCACCTCGGCGAGGGGCACGCCCTGGCCTTCCAAACTTGTATCACCCAGCATCATGGGATTGCTGGTGATGTTAGTATCTCGGTTGGTTGGACTGCAGCGAGAGAAATTTCCCCGGTGAAACCTTCTACTACGCGGCCTAGATGCAGAGATGGATTGGCGTGGGCTCCTTGCTGCTATCCTCGAGAATATCTGGATCATACAATGGTGCAAAGCTATGACGCTGAGCCGCGGTCCTGCGCTGGCACAGCGCGCGAACCCTCGTCCTGCCGGTCGCCGCCCCCGTATGACCGCTGAGGTTGCCGCCCTCCTGCTGTTAGGGCTTGTTTGGTACTTCAGCAGGTGGACACAAATCGTAGCGACGAGGCGACTTCCTTGAGCAGATCTGAAACGGAACGGAATCACGATGACATACTTCCATGAGCAGATCTATCAGAAGAGGAGAGGAGCGGAGAGGGAGGTTTACCTGCTGCCGGCGTGGTGGGAGGACACGGCAGGGAAGACTGCTCGGTCCTAGCTGTCTGCGGTGAGCGAGAGGCGATCGGAGGGCGCCGGGTAGGTGAAGAGGAGGCGAGGGGCGAGCGCGGCGTGGCGTCGCGGGACAGCGGGGTAGGCGGCTAGGGAGGGAGGAGAGGGAGGTTCTGTTCGAGACTCGGGGGAGAGGGCTCCGGGCTTGGACGGGCCCAGCCTTGCGCAGCAGGAGTGAAGGCCCATGGTGAGGTTTTTGGGTTGGGCCTTTTTCTTTCTATTAGGCATGGAGTTCACGCCCGTGCAGGCGTGCAGCGCGCCGCCGCCGGCACCTCCAACTCCACCGCCGGTGACAGCCAGGAGAGGACGCTCCGGCGTTCGTCGCCGTTGCTAGCTGGAGCACCGACGGTGAATGGCCCTGTGTCACACGGATCCAGTGGTGGATGGCAAGAACCCAATACAGTAACCACACGTTCGCAAAAAGAAAGAGGTACAGTACATACACACGGCCATGAATTATTCTTTCTTTCACGGCTTCCTCTTTTTTCTTTTAATAATAGCAGAATAATTCACTCTTTTCCAAAGCTACATACACATATATTTGAGTAATACAGTATCTCAAGGCACGGTTGCAGGAGGAATCTTGCTCCCACCAGCTGTGAAGTGACAAGTGCGGGTATATATATTTCTAGGCTTTCAATGGCTCCGAGAACTGGATGTCAAAATGAATACACAAAACCAGATGGGAATTCTAGAGCTAGATCGCACTGTACATCATCAGGAAGTTGTCGTGTTCACAGTATGGTGCATCCGCATCTGTTCTGCTTCGGGGAATTGCCAAGCTGCTTCTCTGAAAAGGGAAATCAGACAAAATATTATTGATGTGCTTAGCACTTAGCAACATCGACAAGATTGTATGCCAGGTTTATGCATTAGCAAAAGCATCTAAAACAAATTATTTGGCTATAAGTAATCCAATGAGCAATCGTATATCATTGCAAAAACACTTGTCCTTGAAATATCTAGGCTGCCTCAAGAGTTACAAAATGAGAGACACTAGTCACTCTTGCAATTATATTTTGCAGGGATTCATTGTTTTCTAAACAGATGCTATAAACGTAGGCTTTTGTGAGCATTTGTTGTTTTCTCAACATCATCACTTTTGCAATTATATTTTTCAATGCATAACATAAAACAAAGTTATACTCTGGCACAATTTAACAAATATCAAGGGCAATGAGAACTGCAAAGTCATTGGTACCACTGAACCTTCATAGAACCATGTGTGTTTTAGTCGTTATTCATGCCTCTATCTACACAGAAAACATTGGCTTAGGTTGCTGCAGAGTTTGATATGGCATCTGACTAACAGTATGGTGTGATCAACAAATTACTACTAAACAGAAGGAATCATTTTCTCCCTGTCGAAAAAAGTGGGTTCCTCTTGCAGACTGCAGCATTTCATTATAGAGAAGCATACTTATATATGTGCATCTTTGGAGCACAACAGCTAGATAAGGAACTGAGATGTTTCTATAATGATAGGTGATCTGATCCATCACTTCCATTCATTGAAGGTAATGTGATAGAATTACAACCAACGGAGAGCAAAAGTGATCAACGGAACTAGGATTAAAATTTGAAATAAAAACAAAAAATTGTCGGCAATACCACGGTTTTTGTCAGCTTGTGGAGGGCGCACTACCACATGCATTGTAATTACACCTCCGGGGACCTCTCCTATTGTAACACGTGATTCGGCAAGTGTCCGGCTATTCTCCAATATCTTTCCACCATTGATGAGCTTCAGGTCATTGACAGTTTTCAGAGTTATTTCTTTATCTGTCATAAAAAATGACAAGAATAATTCCTTTTAACAAAATAAGTTTAGACTTTAGTAAGCATAACAGGAGTGAATTTTTGAAAAGAATATTACAATCCTGACAAGATAATTTTCATTCATAGTCAAACAAGTGTCGGGAAGAGGGGAAAACATGCCATTAAACTATTCCCAGTCGTAGTGCAAATTAAGCCCCATGCAAAGATGAATAAGTTCAAACACCTTACTGAAGTAATGTTGCCCATTTCTAGATAGGTGGCGGTTTAGTGTCCCTGTGTGATTAATAAGGTGGTGGTTTAGTGTCCCTGTGTGATTAATAAGTACCCACCACAGGACCTATTGCTTCCTGATGCTGATTCAGCTGGGAAAGGATTCAATTTTACTTGTTCTAGTTTTTTACTCTGGCAACAGCATTTCACCCAAGTATAGCATAGGCATATCACCTCCTCGAAACAGGCTTTCGCCCCGCTTTATAAATAAAGCCACAGTTTGAGTGTGATAATACGAATAATGCCACCAGACAGTTAGGCATAATCCATACATATGGAGGATGGCCCTGCTATTACGCAAAGGACCTCAGTTCACATAAAGATGTGTTCATAGTGCTAGCCAAATTCTATTGACAGAATGCAAGGGTGCAAACAGGCACTCTAAACGCATATTACAGCTAATGACCTCTTGTTATTTCTCTGTGTCTTCATAGAAGGTAAAGGAAGTCAGCTGCTGATCCAAATGAAACCGATTGTTGCCAAAAAATGATCTTTTGGGAATTCTACCACAAACTTGGAAATATTGCACAATTTTGGTAATATTCATTGCCCATGAGAGGTTTCCAATAGCCGGTATGCATACACTGAGAAAGGAAATTATCAGTTGCCCGTTCATAGAGCACACCCAGTTTTAAAGCAGTATTAAAGCTGAGGGGCAAAAACAGCAGTTATGTGTTACTCAATTGGCCAAGCGTATCTATCAAGAGAAGAACGAAGATCAGGCACACAAACACTTATCTGCCGCGAGCAAGACTATAGCCGCACAAGCACCACGCAACCACCGTAAACAAAAAAGGCTGGCTATACATGATCCAAGAAGCTGCATGGCAGCAAGAATTACAGAAGGGCTCGTCCTTTGTGCACCAAAACAAGCAAGCGGGCCAGGACGGCCTACGCTGCCAAATCGATCGGGGAATCTGCGTCTCACCTTGCGGCCACCGGGCGAGGATGAAATCCTTGAGTGCAGAGACGGTTGTGGCGGGGTCGTACTTGCTCGGGCCGATGTCCGTGCCGTCGAACAGCCGGAACTTTACCTCGATCAGCTCCTTCCCGCCGGCCATCTCCCGGGAAGGTTCAGCCCGCCCACCCCCCGCCTTCCAATCCTCCCAAGATACAAGGAAGGGCGGATCAGAAGTCCATGGCGCAGAAAGAGTCGCACGGAATCCACAGAAATCGGCTCGGCGTCGGATTCTAACGAAGAATTCTTGCTTCCGTATGGGGGTTGAAAGCGAGGGGACGGCGACTCGGAGAGGAGGGGAGGAAGGGGGAGAAGACAAGAGACACCAGTGGGTTTCGGTATTTTAACTGATACTCTAAACAAAAAATCTTTTCTTTTCTTATTGAAGTGTACGAATTTCTCGGGATTTTGCAAGATTGCAGCAGTAATCAAAGAGTTGTCGATAACGGGTCAACTGTGCGGGTGCATAGCGAGTGCCGGATGTGAACCGTTTAGAGGTCATCGGAATGGACCGACGATGATTTATATCTTGGTGATTTGACTATATTTATAAAACACCAATATTTACCACTTCCATTTTCTATCCTTTGATCTAACAACAGTATCTATCGACAAAAATGGTTCGATGAGAACTCGACTATATCACGTTCTTTAGAATGTTTTTTTAACAGGGGAAAGGCCGCTGCCTTCCATTCATCATCGGTGGAGTTACAAAATGCAAGCAGAATCCTGGAAGAACTAGAGTTATAGAGCAGTCCTGATAAATTAATATAAAAGACCCTAAGAATTAAAACGAAAAACAATCAAGAGTCCTTCATCTCCACCACAGCAACTGGGGCTCCACCGTCGTCCGATTTGACTATGTTTATAAAACACCAATATTTACCACTTCCATTTTCTATCCTTTGGTCTAACAACAGTATCTATCGACAAAAATGGTTCGATGAGAACTCTGACTATATCACGTTCTTTAGAATATTTTTTTAACAGGAAAGGCCGCTGCCTTCCATTCATCATCGGTGGAGTTACAAAATGCAAGCAGAACCCCGGAAGAACTAGAGTTACAGAGCAGTCTTGATAAATTAATATAAAAGACCCTAAGAATTAAAACGGAAAACAATCGAGTCCTTCATCTCCACCGCAGCAACCGGGGCTCCACCGTCGTTCGACCTTCTTCTCGTCGGGGACAAAACCACTTGGGAGAGGTAGGCCGATGCGCGCCGTCGGAAATCCCACAGAGGGCCTCTGCCTTGGAGGTTGAGATGACACCATCGAAGGCGTTTGGAGAGGCTGCCTTCTGAGCCAAAGGTCATGGCGGTAAATCGTGGTCGCCGTGTGGTCATCTCTGACTTGCGGCAACAATTCCCTGTGGAGCTTCAGATGCGACCACTACTCTCCATCTTTCGCCACCACGACGACAAGATCGAAGAGATGCCTCCAGACCCCAATCTCCACAACAACAACTCCTTTATTGATGGAGGTTTCAGGTACTCCCCTCCTCATCACCTCGGGATCTACCATGGGAGTGTCGCAACAAGGAGTAGAGAGACCAAGCAATACCAGATATGAGCCCTTAGACCTGGCATCTCCCTCCCGGCATAGAACCGATGACCAGCATGTAGCCGAAGACACAAACCAAACATAGACCTAACCCTACTGCTACTATTTACAATAGGAGCATGACCACCTACACTATCCTGCTGCCAGCCATCACAACCGTCGGAACGAAGGAAGTGGAGGGGCGCCCGACGGGAGGGAGAAGGCAACTCTCAACGGGGGCAGAGGATGGGAGAAAGAAAGAATAGCGGTTGTCGTGGTATTGCCGATGAGTACACCATTAAGGGGTCCTCATAGAGCATTGAGAGAGAGGTGGCGTAAGGCGGTGAGTTGGCGGGTACGAGGTAACACACTTTACCCAGGTTCAGATCCCACGATGGTGGTGGAATCCTACTCTTGCTTCCAATAACTATAATGGCAATATGCCAGGTTACAGAGATTGTAGTATTCATTATGCGAAGTCGTCTTTTGAGTCGTGCCCTAAGGGCTCCCATAGGGCCATCTTATAAAGGCACCAAAACCTAGGGCTACAAGGCGAAGTCCATATCGGATAAGTTATAGAGTCCTAGACTAATACTAACTAGTCATTGTGTCTTGTACTCCAAGGCTCCGACTTCGTGTATGTCATGTCGTAGCCTCCTTGTTATTCTGGCACGAGCCTCCCTTCTAGATCCTTCTAACTAGGCCGCCCAATAGGCCATGGGTCGTGCTACCACTATGGGCTATCCGGGTTATCTAGATTAGGGATATGCTATGGTGATATCCATTATGCATATCCCCAACAGTAGCCTCCACAGAACTTTAAGATCAGTGGTGTCTTGCTACTGGTTCATGAATGCTCCATCTAGGTGATGTTGGCAAATCTGGCAGGCAACATCTCGAAGTCCTCGCAAAAAGTACCACAATCTTATTCTCCGTCTTCATAAGCAAGTCGGAGAAATATTGAATCTTCCCCATCTGCTCGTAGTCGAACAACTTCCGGCTATCTTAGAGAATCTTCATATGTGACCTGTCTCTCTGTATCTATCATGAGGGTGACGTAGGGCATAACCTAGCATTACCTCGGAACTCACAAATTGCTAGGTAGATCATCATTGCGATTTTTCCGCGCGAGAAATCCGAAGAGTTAGCGGCAGACGTCGAGACGTGGTGAAATTACCATGCATGTTCCTCAATACGTCGCACACACTGTCTCCTATGGATTCCCACTTGCACGAATCTTGATGTTGGGTCTTTATAAATTACCATGGTGGTCAATATTACCATTCACCTAATGTGGGCACCCCGGATTAATCCTCAGAGAATCCCTATTATGCATACACCACGATCCCATGATCAGTTAGTCGTGGCACATAACCGACAAGTATCAAAGTAAAGATCTATTACTTAAGCGGATACAAGTCATACCTTAATTGCCATTATGACTACATTAGTCATCAACAATGGAACTTTATCGAAGCGTAGAGCCCGAGGCATTCCTTAACCTACAGCCAACTGACTGGGAGGCCGTCCTAGCTCGCATAGTCGTCAACATCACCTTCTTAGATCTGATCAAGTTAATAGCCAGGGACAATGCTAGTGAGTACTTTGAATGTACTCGCAAACCACCTTAAGAGAATAAAAATAATAAAAGTATATGCAATATGGATGTGGTGGTAGGAGGGCTCCAAGGGAGGTTATTTTCTCAAATAGTTTCTCTTGTGGATATACCATGTCTATATCTTTGTTGAAAAATTTTGCAAAACATTTTGGAAACCTTTTTGAAAAGTTTTTGGAAAACACTAGGACTAGGTCACCCATTTGTTCCTTCTTCCGGTCATCCCATGCCCAACTTTTATCCTTCCTTTCCGACCATCCCATGGTCCAAACATGTATCCATTCCAACCATCACATGGTCAAAACGTTTCCAAAGCCTCTGCTTTTCCGAAATCCTTTTTGGAAAATAAAACCAACACCGCTCTACAGTAGTTTGCCTAACCCGTCCATAACCGCGGACACGGCTATTCGAATAGATTTACACTCTGTAGAGGTTGTACACTTTACCGATACCAACCGAGTACCCTGCCCTGATCCCTACCAATCGTGGGTCGAGTAATCGATCAAGACTCTCCAGGTGCTACTCTAGTATAGGCCCTACCCTATGAGTTGTTCCCCTCAACACTAGGACGCCGGGATCCACAGACCAACCAGAGTGAATTCTGACTCCTAGAGAGTCGGAACTTTCAATGAGGGTCTCATAGTATCGCTCGACTACTCTCGAGGGTAGTTTGCAATTCCTCTAGTTGACTGTCCCACAGTTGACCCTTTATATAAAGGAACCCCGGCATTAGAGGGAGCTGATCCCTTATAAGAAATTGTGAGAATTCCCACACCAGAGTAGCAAACTTCAAGTTTAACCCTGTCCCAGCCCAGAGTAATGTGGTTACATGGGTTAAGTTGTTATAGCTAAAGCTGCAAAGAACCGGGTGCATTTTCGTAAATATTTTTCCTCCATCTTTCTTTCAGCATTTTGTAAAACAAAAACCCTCTTTCCTTTATCAAACTTCTCTTGGTAGGTCAAACCTCACCAAGGTTTTACCATAAAACATTTTGTAAATCTTTTCCGGGGTCTTCCCATCCAGTAGCTTTGCTTCAGCTAAATCGGGGTCTCAAAAGGGGTATGGTGTATTATACCATCTACCATACTAGGGACCATTGGGTGTCATCAAGGGGGTTGTACTCAGTAGCACAGTTGTGTAGTGTCTTGGAGGAGCCAAGCCACTACCCGATATAGATCATCATAATATAAAACAATGCAGTTGGCATAAACAATAGATAAAACATGCATAAGTAAAATAGTAGGACAAGGCTTATGAGCAAGAAGGTGGCTTGCCTATGATCAGCAATCTGGCAATATATGTCCCTAGACTTCTTCTGAGAAAACCATAATAACCCAAATAAAAACCACTTCTTCGGGTCTCCGATATAATCGCAGCTATCGTCGCCAATGGAAATACATGCAAACAAGCAATTGCCACAATCAACACAAGGCATACCAGCATCAATACAATACATCAAGCAAGCATACAACACAATACTAACTTCAGTAGGTTTTGTTAGATTGAGTTTGTTGTAGTTGGAAGTACTATAATTGCCTTTGGGGACTTTTCTTTATGATTTAATTATCAAATACCACCTAAAGGGGGGGAGGGTTTGACTACGGCTTGGGTTTGGGTGATATAAATGTACAAAAATGATATCATCAGATAGGTATTGAGATAACAAAGCCAATAAAAGTGGTTTCACTATTTTTACACTTTTATTTAATTATATATGATTTTTCTAGTGAAATAAACCCTAGTTTAGGTGGATAAATGATTTTTGGTACATCTTTGATTTTTGATTTTTGAGAGTTGGAATCACTCCAGTATATTTACTAGAATGCCCTTGGGAAAATCCCAAAGTTAGTTCTGCAAGCTTTTTGTCTTTTTCACCAAATTAAAACTACAGGAGCTTTTGATATGGTTCCAAGGTTAATGGTTAGGTATTTGAAATAACTTTCTGTAGAAAGTGAATCACTCTATTTGGAGTTACATAACTACTAAGGTGATTTTATTAGTGAATTAAACCTGCACGTAATAGTTTAATTCATAATAAATCAACCATGGCTTATAAAGATTTGGGCTCCTGGTGTTTGAAGGATATTGGTATGCATGTGTTCAGAGTTGGAGTTAGGTTAATACCAATTTTGGTTTGACCTCAAGAATTTCCTAAAGGCAGATTAGGGTCGTTTTCTTATTTTTGGCATTGGCAAAATAGGAAACAAAATCAGGTGGGGACATGGTGGAATACAAGGTACCACTCATACCCTTCAGTACAAAAAGGGTTCACAACATTTAGAGTTGTAAAACTCAGAGAAAGAATTTAAGGATTATTTGAGATACTTTCTATAATTGATTTAATATACTTAATTTATACATATTCTGAGCTAACCAAGGGTACTGCGTGTTAGGGAAAACATACATGTATCTAGGAAAATTTAGATCTAGGAATTTTGTGTTGATTTTTATTTTCAAAACAATTTAAAACAGACTGCAACTATCAGACCTAGAAATACAGGAAAAGGAAAAAGGAAAGGGGGCGTTGCGGGCTAGATCTGGAGGCAACCAGGCCGCACAGAGGTGGGCCGGCCCAACTTTGCCAGTGGGAGTGCACGCGCGGGCGAGCTTACAGCACGAGGCCCGCTTGTCAGTGGCTCGACGAGGCGAAGTGGTACGGGACGCCCCTAGTCGTCCAATTAGAGACGGATCGACGACTAGGAGGTCGTCTCTTACCTCGCGGCGGTGCGCGGGGAGGAAACCCTAGTAGAGGGGAGCGGGGCATGGGGAGGCTCGCCGTGGGCTCGCCGGCGGCTGGGGAAATGACGGGCGACGTGGTCGATGACGGGGAGCTCGAGGATGGGTGGCGAGGGTGTTGGAAATATGTCCTAGAGACAAATAGTAGTAAGGACTATTATCATATTTCATATAGTTTATGATTAAGTTTTATACCATGCTATAACTGTATTGAGTAGAAACATCAATACACGTGTGATATACAAACAAACCAGGGGTTCCCAGTGAAACTCTAGTCACTGGTTCATTGGTCAACAAATGATCATGTTTCCTGATCATGTGGCATTTATGCCAGTTGAAAATGAGGTCATCTCATTCTGAGAATGAGATGATGAACCAATACCCAACCTAAACATCGTGATTCGATCATGTCACGAAGTTCAAGTTATGATGATTAGAAAAGGACCCTCGTAGACTATTCCTTAGACCGTGAGACTATATCAATCACTGTCTCCCGAGAGTGCTTAGATAGCATCAAACGCCATCTGGTAAAATGGTGGTTATAAAGGTGTGTTCAGGTACTTGGAGGAAACCGTAGAGGCAATATAAGTCAAGAGCGGGATTTGTCCGTCCATGTGACGGGAAGATACTCAAGGGCCCACTCGGAGAAGTTATATCCAATAGCTGCGGAGCATGTGATTGGATCACGGGGATATCACTTGTCGAAACGAGTCAAGTAGCATTGTTCAGTAACGAGATTGAACACGGCATGGCGATGTCAGTGATCAGATCTCGGGCAATGCAAGTATCAAGAGACAAAGGGAATAAGACACGACTGTCCCGGTTCAAACGACGAAAGATCTTCATGGAACGCACAAGGGTCACATGGCCATCCAGGTCCCTCTGTTGATCATTGGTGCGGGAGTGTCCTGACCATGTCTGGAGTGTTCCCGAACTATGGGGTATCACGCTTAAGGGATTGATGATGCTTAGAGAGTGTTTATAAGATCGGTAGAATCACCGAAGAAAAGAAGGGAGAAAACTGGAAGGGTTTCGGTAAGTCCGGAGGATGTCCGGAGTGCAGGTGGAAGGTGTTCCATGGCCACGGAGATTAGAAAATGTGTGAATGAATGTTAAATATTGATTTAATCATTTATTCATAATTGTTTAATAAAGATAAAATCGATTAAAGGTCAAAAAGGCTTAATGGGCCAATTTCTGGAGGGAGAGGGCCCATTAGGGAAAGGAGAGAGGGAGAGGGGCCAAGGGGGCTGGCTGGCTGGGCCTAGCTCCTCGCGGGGCCCACTAGGGTCTGGCCGGCGGCCACCTCACCCCCTCCTCTCCTTTAGTCCCACCCCGGGACTTTAGGGGAGGTAGTACCTCCCCTCCCCCTATATAAAGTGGGGTATTTGGCCTAGAAAAATACACCAATAATCAATAAAGGTCTCCTCACTTTTGGGAAGACCTCCAATTGATATTTTCTCTCTCCCCCTCTCTCTCTCGTGACAGTGGTCCCAAGTCTGGACTGCGCGAGCGAGAAACATCTTCACCGCGGAGCGCCGTCGCGCTGCGGGATTCGGATCTGGGAGCTCTACTTCCACAACTGCTGCTGGATCGGGGAAGCGGGAGTCATCGTCAGGCACCGGACGTGTGTAACTCCCCGCGAGGTGTCGCACTTGAGGCACTCAAGTCGTTGGAGCCAGAAAGAGCGCAAGGACTTCATCACGACCTTGAGGTCGGCTTCGGCTCGTCTACATCAACCACGCTCTCCTGAGCGTTGACAACGCTTTTCGGTCTTCAAGGGTAAGTTCACAAAAAGCCCCTCTCGTTACTGTATTACTAATAGATAGGTCCTAGCAGCTTCAGGGGTTCAGGGGCGTAGAGTAAAATTTATTGTTTTTATGCGCGGAACCCCTACAGTGGTATCAGAGCTAGATCTATGCGTAGTAATGCTAGTACAGGTAGAACACACGAGATGTAGCGTGTGGGCGTTGATTCTTTAGTTGTTACCCTCCCACGTGTACTTGTGTATACCGCAGTAATGCTTGATGAAGCGGCCCCAACCGACTTTACGCGTTCATTCGCGAGACTGGTCCACGCTTGACATACGGCTTGTACCTTATAAAGTGGCTTAGGGGGGTGTCTGTCTCTTCGCATTAGTTGGTATGCCATTTGCAACGGAGGGCCTCAAAAGGGGTGTAGTAGAGACAACTACTTGATCAGCGTTGTGCTGAAAGTTCATAGGTAAGAACGGTTCTTGTGCGAAAGCCCATTCAACCATGTAAAACATGCAAAGATAAAGTAGAGGCGTCTAACTTTGTTTTGCAGGGGGCGTTGCTTTGTGATATGGTTGTGGCAAAGGTGAAGTAATTACCTTTTGTTGCATAGTAGTAGATAGTCACGGTAATGACAAACTACCACGCTGGAATGGCACCGGTACCCTGGTGTCTACGGCGCCAAAACCCTGGCGCCGGAACCCGGTGACGACGGCTGGAGATCACGACGTGAAGGACCATATCACATAGCATTTACATTCAATGTTATTGTTTGTATGTCTTATTGTGTGCTAGTATTAGATACTCGACAGTAGCCTAATAAGATGATCCCTGTTAAAATTACCAACGATTGTGTTTCCCCTTAGTGTGCACCACCAAGAAAGTTCTTCGATATGAGGCGATCCAGGGTTACAGGCCTGGGTGTCATACATATCTACGTTCGCATACAGTGGGTGTAAGCCATGTTGCACAGCGAATACACTAAGGTTGAGTTGGCGAGCCTAGCACGCTAGAGAAGCGTGGCCTCAGAACACGGATGGTCGAAAGATCGTGCACGGGTCGCATGAATGATGTGACCGATGTTTAGCGTCCACCCTTGAACCCACATTGATGGCTGTGACGATCGGGGGAGATGTGGCTGATAGGGGTCGTGTTATCACTAGAAACCCTCACTGGGGATAGGTGTTTCTGAGTGGAGTTATTATTAACTCATTTAATTATAAACTTAGTCTAAATTCCTTTTGCAATTATAAATGTAGATGGCTCACCGTGAAGCTTACTTTGCCATTGAGGATTGGGTAAAGGGTGAGAAACTTAGACTTGATGGATCCAACTTCCCTAGTTGGCTTGTGCGCCTAGATGATCTCCTTACTAGGAATCATGTGGTAGACTACATATGCCGCACGATGGATTTGACTGAGCCAAACTACTATGAGACTCCACAAGAGCTAGCAGACCGCTACTATCGCCAAGAGATGTCCACTTACATTCAGATAATAATGCGTTACGGGATGGTGGATGAACTACATCCGCTCATGGGTGATCTTGACCCATATTCGATGGTGGATCAGCTGAGAGCAGAGTTCATAGGCCATGTGCGCATGTGGAAGCACGAGTTGCTTGGAGAGTTCCTTTCCATACAGATGGAGGAGCATACATGTCTGAAGAGTCACTTGGAGTGCATGCTTGATGCACACGAGAGACTGGTTCACTTCGTGGATTACTGGATGGCTGATCCATTTGCGATAGACGTACTGCTTCGGTCATTGCCTCCCAGCTACAAAGGACATGTCCGGAGTAGCATCATGAGTGGTGATACATAAGAATTGGATATCCATGAGTTCATATTATGTTTCCGGAACATAAAGGTTGAACCAATCGCCGGAGAGGTCATCAATGACCAAGGTATATATTTTATATACAGTTTTAGAAATGTTATAATCTTGCAAACACATTGCAGTGTTAAGTATATCTGATACTTGTTCTGTTTTGGTGAAAACAGGTCCTTCTGCATGAGAGGTGCTTGCTGGAGAGGAGGTGACATTGCGTGTTTGATGGCGAGCATGATGATGACGGCCAACGACACTCTCCCTCGGCATTTATCATTTAGTTTATGTTTTAGGGTGATTATTGTAATCAAGAGATTGTGAACTTCTTTAGTGTGTCTCACATTTCGTGAGACAGTTATTCATATGAGTTTGTAACAAACAGTTGTTCCACTTTTATGAATGATTTCTATTCATGTTCATATATTGTTTGATTATATGTGAATTATCCTTGTTGTTTGAAACTAATTGATAATGCATGAACATTTGTAAAATATTAAACTGCCTTGTTTAAAATACCCAACTTAATGATATTTCATTAATGAATGAAACCATTGTTTAAATTCAAAGTTATGTGATAATATGTGAAAGTCATTCGATTTCTTATCACATATAAATCATGCCTAAGTTCGGCGAAATAACTTGAACACCGTGTATTACTTGAATACAAAGTGTTTGATGAATTGTTAAATAGAATACATATTCGATGTATTGTGTTTAACGAAAATGGTAATTATCATTAAATGATTGTTTAAATGTGTAAAGTAAGTTTACCAAAGGAAACATGAATATGAAACTATTTGATTTGATCAAAGTGTTTCATCAACAAAGGGTATAAATATAAAAGAGAATCTAATTACTATGATTTGATCAATAGTAATGAAATTCAACTTTATAAGAATGGCATGAAAGAAATTGTGGAATGCAAAGCGTTTTGAAACGTCAAAATGCAAAGCATCACAATGTGATATTAGATATCAAAGGGGTTGAATAGAAGGCACCAAATAAATCGTTATAGTGTATATGTAGAGACCATTAGTTAAGAAATAGTTAGCACTCAATTAGAATTGGTAAACCATTTGAATTCATGAAAGTTTTGGGGTTATTCGATATAACCAAAACAATAGCGAATAAGTCCTTATAGAGTATTCATTGTAAACTTTGAATACAAAACCCATAGCTCAAACCAAAAGGAAAGCAAGATTCGTATTGCTTGGATTTTGGTGCATTCTTGAGAAAGCTCACCTCTAGTGAAGTCTCTCAATTATGGAGCAAATGGAAATTAGTGAAAAATACGACGAGGATTCAAAACCCTGCATCAGAGTGTTGAGAAGCGCAACGGACAATGTTCCTGAACGATTCTCTTCACAGAAGGAAAGAATCAATGATATTGATCATTGTGTTTTTCCCACCAGTGGTTTCACTACATGAAGTAGGATTCAAAATGTAATCCATATCTTGTATGGAGACATTTGTGAATCACTTGTCATCATTCTTGAAATATGACATACCTACAAACTACAAAGCAAATAATGGTAAACTAAATTATGAGAAATCCTAGAAGAAAAATTCCCTTGAGATTAGAAAGCAATTCATTGTTGAATCTCACAAGTAAAAGAAGTTACTTGGATTTCCCCAAATGACTGCAAAGCCATAGTGGAAAAAGGGGTGAATGACAAAAGCACAGTTTGTCAAGTATTGGACAAATTCATATGAATTTGATTCAAATGTGCTTAATGTCTAGAGGACTTGAAACTAGTAAAAGTACTAGTATCTCGTAGTGAAATCTCCAAGTTTGATATTTGATCAAAGGATTTTGAAGTTATTCAAAATAATAAGGAGATATGCAATTTGCATAAAATTGAGTGGGAGCTATGAAAGTCTTCCTAAAACAATATGTGATTGACATATTTTTAATGGGAGCAATATAAGTCTCAAACTCAAATATGTAGGAACATATTTTGAGTGGGAGCTTATAGGAGTAATTCTTAAGTATATTAAGAATGAAAGCGCAAACACTTATAAATAATGATTTATAATATGTAGAAGTTGATAATAGGTGTATTATGATATTATGTAGTATTCCTTAAGGGATTCTGAAAAGGTTTTGGAATAGAAGTTAATTAAGGAACTGGTCCTTAATAACTCAAATTAGGAATAGCATGAAGTTTAACATCAATGGTTGAAAGAAAGAAAAGGATGATCGTTATCTACTATGCTATGACATATGTTCTATCTTAGTAAATCATGATGATAACTTAACATAATATATGATCCAAATAAGGAACATTTAAAAGTGATTAAGTTCAAACCACAAAATGTTGAGCTAAGTTTTGTCTGAAGTGTCTAATAGAGAACTGTAGACATATTTTCGAAATCCATAAAGGATAACATATCTTAAAATCATAAAGAGTTATGTTATAAGGGAATATGTTGGGAACTCATGTAAATACCAATTAAAGTCAATAGGAAGCGAGGTGAACAAACCATCGAAAGTTGCACAGAGTGCACTAGTGTTTCGATGAATACATTTATAACAATAGATAAGGGTACCATCTAAAGTGTTGTATAAAGTTATGGCGGGGCTAGTTCGCTTTTAACGTAGAATGATGTGTCCTAGGGCACAATTCCCAAGAGAAAGGCCCCGAGGTTGATCTAACGTCACTGTAGGCTCCTAGAATCAGGCCTCATTCTGCTGCCATAGCAACGATGCATTCACACAGATTCTATCATGTGATGATAGAATATTAATGTCAATCAAAGTGACATTAGTAAGGTGCAAAGGATTTGGGACTGTAAAGTACAGACCCAAGACTCAACCTCTTCCATGAGAAAGCATGTTCTAGGTACAGGTTATATGTTACCAATGATTGAGAACAAATGCAACTAGTGTATTTGTACTCTAGTGCAAGTGGGAGACTGTTGGAAATATGCCCTAGAGACAAATAGTAGTAAGGACTATTATCATATTTCATATAGTTTATGATTAAGTTTTATATCATGCTATAATTGTATTAAGTGCAAACATCAATACACATGTGATATACAAAGAAACCAGGGGTTCCCAGTGAAACTCTAGTCACTGGTTCATTGGTCAACAGATGATCATGTTTCCTGATCATGTGGCATTTATGCCAGTTGAAAATGAGGTCATCTCATTCTGAGAATGAGATGATGAACCAATACCCAACCTAAACATCGCGATTCGATCATGTCACGAAGTTCAAGTTACGATGATTAGAAAAGGACCCTCGTAGACTATTCCTTAGACCGTGAGACTATATCAATCACTGTCTCCCGAGAGTGCTTAGATAGCATCAAACGCCATCTGGTAAAATGGTGGTTATAAAGGTGTGTTCAGGTACTTGGAGGAAACCGTAGAGGCAATATAAGTCAAGAGCGGGATTTGTCCGTCCATGTGACGGGAAGATACTCAAGGGCCCACTCGGAGAAGTTATATCCAATAGCTGCGCAACATGTGATTGGATCACGGGGATATCACTTGTCGGAACGAGTCAAGTAGCATTGTTCAGTAACGAGATTGAACACGGCATGGCGATGTCATTGATCAGATCTCGGGCAATGCAAGTATCAAGAGACAAAGGGAATAAGACACGACTGCCCCGGTTCAAACGACGAAAGATCTTCGTGGAACGCACAGGGGTCACATGGCCATCTAGGTCCCTCTGTTGATCATTGGTGCGGGAGTGTCCCGACCACGTCTGGAGTGTTCCCAAACTGTGGGGTATCACTCTTAAGGGCTTGATGATGCTTAGAGAGTGTTTATAGGATCGGTAGAATCACCAAAGAAAAGAAGGGAGAAAACCGGAAGGGTTTCGGTAAGTTCGGAGGATGTCCGGAGTGGAGGTGGAAGGTGTTCCATGGCCACGGAGATTAGATAATGTGTGAATGAATGTTAGATATTGATTTAATCATTTATTCATAATTGTTTAATAAAGATAAAATCGATTAAAGGTCAAAAAGGCTTAATGGGCCAATTTCTGGAGGGAGAGGGCCCATTAGGGAAAGGAGAGAGGGAGAGGGGCCAAGGGGGCTGGCCGGCTGGGCCTAGCCCCTCCGCAGGGCCCACTAGGGGCTGGCCGGCGGCCACCTCACCCCCTCCTCTCCTTTACTCCCACCCCAGGACTTTAGGGGAGGTAGTACCTCCCCTTCCGCTATATAAAGTGGGGTATTTGGCCTAGAAAAATACACCAATAATAAATAAAGGTCTCCTCACTTTTGGGAGGACCTCCAATTGATATTTTATCTCTCCCTATCTCTCTCGTGACCGTGGTCCCAAGTCTGGACTGCGCGAGCGAGAGACATCTTCACCGCGGAGCGCTGTCGCGCTGCGGGATTCGGATCCGGGAGCTCTACTTCCGCAACTGCTGCTGGATCGGGGAAGCGAGAGTCATCGTCAGGCACCGGACGTGTGTAACTCCCCACGAGGTGTCGCACTTGAGGCACTCAAGTCATTGGAGCCAGAAGGAGCACAAGGACTTCATCACGACCTTGAGGTCGGCTTTAGCTCGTCTACATCAACCACGCTCTCCTGAGCGTTGACAATGCTTTTCAGTCTTCAAGGGTAAGTTCGCGAAAAGCCCCTCCCGTTACTATATTACTAATAGATAGATCCTGGTAGCTTCAGGGGTTCAGGGGCGTAGAGTAAAATTTATTGTTTTTATGCGCGGAACCCCTACAGAGGGAGTGTTCGCTTCCGGGAGGGGACTCGCGCGAGTACCCCGACGAGGTTGAACTCGAAGCTCGCTAGAGATGCTCCCTGATCTGTTGCATGTGGATAAAAATAGCAGGTTTAGGTGTAGTAGGGCATGGGGATTTTAGCAGGGTAACATGCAGAGGGAAAGAGCAGGAGGGAAGGAGCCTTGGTCAATTTCGTGAGGAGGCCGAAGCTTCTTTCTATCCTTCTCTCGGGCAAAGGGAGTGGTGCTCTGGGGGGGGGGGGTAGGTGAGAGTGGAAGGGGCAAATGAGCAGCATAAGGGGGTGCTGAGGGTGGCTGCTGGCCTTATAAACCATAGGGATGGCTTATGGTGGACTATGTCCAATGGAAGCTTGGGGAGATGGAGGTGGCCATCCATTGGGCGGCAGGGGTGGTGGAGAGGAGAGGTGGGGCCAGGGACACGACCAGAGGGGGGTGTGAGGCGTCCCACAGCTGCTGTGGCTTTGAAGGTCAAGATTTAATTTTCCTAGGCCTTGCCTCTCTCTCACTTCCAAAAGAAAGAGACAAGGGAGGGGTGAGTGCTACCGTGGCTGCTATAGTGCATGTCTACCAAGGGTGGGTTAGAGCTGCTGTGGTGGTCACATGTCCACATTTGGTGAGGGTATGGTTGGGATTTGAAGCATAAGTTTGAATATTGACAAATTTTGGCTAGATAGATGTTTATGAAGCAAGTCCAGGAATTTAGTCTTGCCAAGATGGGCCAAAGGTACTAGTAGGTAGATGAGGTCAAGACATAACCCTAGGAATTGTTGGATAATTTTCCAGGGTTTAAAAGTCCACTTATCATCATTTATTCAAAATGTGCTAAAGTGGTTTTCAGAAGCTCCTTTGATATTTTTGAATTGGGAAAGGGTGGTTTTTGGTTTGGGCTGATCCCAAACATGGATTAGCACTTTGGGGAATTTTTCCAAGATTTATTGGAAGTTAAAAGCATTTAAAACAATTATTATTCCATTTCTACCATTTAAGAAAATGGGCAAAAAGAAATAATAAGGATCTTCAAAAAATATTTATTTTTGAAGTTGGAGGATAGGGTATAATAATCAGACTTCAGAAGATCCTATAAATGGGGATGTGTTTTGGAGAAAATGAAACTTTCTTTTATAGATTAAGTTTTGGAGTTTTTGTCAACTTAAGAGATTAAATAGGTTTTGGTCCATAGTAATTATGGATAGTATTTGATAAAACTTTATAACCAAGGTAGATGATGTGCACCAGGAGTATCTAGCATTTTCAACCTTGGTATTTGAGAATCCAACTTGATTTTGGTAAGAAACAAAGAAGAAAGGATCTAGGGTGATGTTATTTTCATACCATCAAAACCTTGTTGGATCTTGGAGCTCAGAGCTCCCGTTGGGGCATGGGCTATATGTATGGATATAACAAGTTATTTATATCATCATGGTACAGAGGTTGTAGGTTGATCATGATGGATCTATCCAAGAATTTATGCTTAGAATTGAATAAAATAAGGGTGCCAAAACAGATTATCAAATAGCCTTCTAAACCATGTGGGTTTTGGAAGCACAAGGATCCAATTGGAACAAGTGAAGTAGGGATCAATAGACCTTTATGAGTAGAACACAATCAAGCAAATAGTTGGTCCAAGGAAGGTAGGATGAAGGTGTGAGCTTCTGACCAAGTAGGCTAGTTGATAAGATTTGCAGAATTTTTTTTTGCCTGCAAAACCATCAAGAACAAGTGGATTAAAAGGTGAACTAGCCAAGGGAAAGAGTGGTCCTTGGTAGTCCTTATGATGGTATACAAGATTGTTTAAGTGCATTTCCAAAAACTCACAAGGGTTGGAAAGGAGGGAGACTCCAAGATGGCATCTTGATAGCATTTCTAGACTTAGCCATATTTTGGCAGATTTGGGGTTTTTTGACTAGAGTACAAGAGTTAAGGTTTTTGATTGGTTGCAAGGTCCCAAATCATCATAGAATGGATGATGTGAAGTGTAGATTGAGAAGATAGGATCCATGCTTGGTATTTATCTTCAAAGGCTTGGAAGCTTCTAGAAGAGATACCTTCCGAATTGATCTGGTTAAGGGTTTTAGATGATCACCTAGTTGATAGAGATCGGATCCAACTTTGTATTCTTGCTTAGGGTTTGTGATCTTTAAAACATCTTGATCCTAGTGGATGAGCACCTAGAGTATCTCATACTACTTCCTAAGCAGTCAAGTTAAACAGCAGATCAAGGCAATTCAATAGATAGCAGATCAAGACAATTCATCTTCCAAGCAAGTCAATCTACTAATACTAGGGTTACCATAAACCTCAGAACACAATTCTCAATGTTTCTTGAATCTTCTCTGCCGTTTCTCTAGAGCATGTTGAGTATTAGGTGGCTAATAGGTTTATTTCTACATGATAGAAAGTACAATAACCAAATATACACCTGGTACTTTATGGACGTGGATCGAAATTATAATTTTTTTTAAAAAAAATCTTACTATTATAAAGTGTACGAATAACTTTGAAGGTTGACCTCTTTATAAACACTAGCAAATCCCAACATATCTAACCTTTGAAAGCGAGAGATCTCTCATTTTGGAGTTGTCATACTACAAGTTTGGTATTTTCCTTGCATCTAGTACACGAAGGATGGGTCGATGCGCACATTATTCATTTTATTTGTTTTTTCTTCATTTTCTTAGATTGGTTTCAAATTCGGGTTAAAGTTGTAGGTGTGGCCGTGCACATGGATGAATCCTTTATGTTTCGTATTGTAGTACATGGGAACCGTTTTGAACTTTTGCCTGACCAAACTATAGCACATGTGTCCTTCATATTTAACCTACTCCCTCTTGCTTAATAGATGTCTGAAAATTGTTTAAATTGGGATGTATCTAGACACTAGTATTTAGTATAGTACTGAGATACACCCAAATTTTGAGAATACATATATTTTGAGATGGAGTTATGGAAAGCCGAAGGAAACATGAAAAATAATGGTGCCTAGTAGAAAGTAAGAAAAATGTCAAATCTGGGTATTGTGCGTCCTAGGGGGTCTACTTTGTGTGAAAATTAAATAGACTGGTGCTATTTTTCTAGCTGGTGTATACAAATTTCATTACAGGTACAAATGCAGCAACATGTGTACTATTTTTGCGCATGCGTGGGTATGGTGTTTGACCATTTGCACACTAGTACAAGTCGGGAAAAGTTACATGCAAGGTACTGTATAAAAAGTTCAACAGAAAGTAGATCACATTGGAGTGAATTTTGAGCAGAGACTAGACTCATCGTGTTACAGTGCACTCATACTCAATGCATGCTGCTGGACCTGTGTCAGTTATTGCTCCTAGAGTAGAATATAGGGTTCTAGATATTATCCTACTTCCCATGCTAGTTTGGATTCCCCATGTTGGTCCAGCTATGTTTTCGAAGTGTACTAGTGCTACTTAGAGTGGTAGATATTCAGTAGATCGTAATTCACTGACGATGGAGGTCCACCATACGGTCGGTCCACCGCATCCCCGTTCCCTATTGCCGCCCGCTCCGACTACTCTGCCACCCTACGGGCTACTTTTACTCCATGCACCGGCCGAACATTTCTAAACAAATTCAAACCCTCCCCTCCCCCTCGATGGCTTCGCTACCCTCAAAGACCCCCACCCCCGCCCCACCACTACCCCACCCCCCAAAAAACCATCACCGGTGCGACGTTGAATCCACCATGACCGGAGCCGATCCAGCCAACTCTGTCCGTAACTAGTCAAAGTTAGATGATGATTCTCTCCATGTAATCACTAGTCGATCAAATCCTCTTAGCATGTCCCATTTCTCCGAGGCCATCCTAGATCTATATCTTTCCCTCAAACGGGTTGTGCGTCTGAAGACACTCTTCTTCCCCCTATGATATTCCTTTCCTTCTAAACTACTATCCATCATCTTCCCCAGCTCCCACTAGTACTGAAAAGGGAGTGGTTGATGCCAACATGATACCGCTAGACCACCCTTCTATGCCAACCCCATCATCATCCCTAAAACTGGCTGTGATTATTGGGCTGGTTACAGCCACGACTGGGTAGCCATGATTGATCTCACTGGTCGTCCTGGTCCATCATTCAGGTCCCGTCACTTGAAACTGCTGGGTTTCGGGGTACACATCTAGGTTTCTTTTCGCATCGAAGGGCCATTACTAGGCTACTTAAGATACATATTGCTAGTGAACCTTAGATGTCCACCCTCTACAACAAGTGGCTGTACAAGATCATAACGGTGTTCAATACGTTCATTGCCATCCTAGACATGGACCAGTTTGTAGGGGACGATACGTGGAGTGTCCTTAGGCACAGTAATATTGCCCCGAGAAGGTACGTGGACGTTTTGTGGGAAGGTGAAATTATCTTCACGGTATCAAATGAGGGCTCTGTTTTTACATGGCAACCTTCAAATACGGTAAGTTCAGTACTAAACTATACTTACTACTCTATTTTTGACTTGCTTTTGTTAATGTGTTTAGCGCATCATGAGCTAACTGCCATAATATATATTTGTTGTCAATTGTGTGGATTGGACAACTATTGATGCATATCTTATGAAGGTGCAAGCCCCAATATAGACGAGGATGAGCATGCTGTGCTGAACAATAATGTCGACATCATAGATTGTGGCTGCCCAGATTCTCGCCCATGCTGGTCCTGGCTTATTTCAGGCCCATACCGATGTGGATGCATATCCGGGGCCAGTGAACCACTACGAAGGAGACGATTAGTCATGAAGTTGAGACATTAAAAGTGTATCCATTGCTCCAGTACCATATCTTTGAGAGGGTAGCAGCCCAACGTTGCAGCAGCTGCCAACACGATCTTGCTCAGCCGGAGTGGGTTCGGAGGCATCTTCGACATGTTTATCTCTTCCTGGGTCTGAATCATCCCCTTATTGGGTCTGTGAATAATGGTGTGGTGCATGGCCCTCACCCCAAGCACCCGTGGTTTAGGAGGTTAGGCTGCATATACATTGCTTTTGATCGCCTAAGTGTTGGAGACTATGTGCTGAGGGGTTAGATTCGTCTACCCATTTCTATACGGTCACCACCAGAACCTGCAATCGGATGGTCCGACAAGTTCAACACATGGGCACCCATGTGGTTCGTTCCTCGTCTTCTTGGCTCAAGATCACCCTAGCGATGACTCTTGTTGCTCGAGAAGAGATGTAGCGAGGCATTGGTTCTTGGTACTCATAACTTGTATGGCTGGGATGATATAATCTATTCTCCTTCTCACACTCCTTTTGCAAAATGTTGGTTTCACCCGGCCTTTGTAAAGCTCATTGCATCCGAGATTTCGTTAAAGCAAGAACTTTGTAATTTTTGAACATGTGCTAGTACTTTTTTTGAAACTCATGTGCTAGTACTAGAGTAGTGTATATTGCTGCATCACTTGTTTCTTGCCAAAGAGGTAAATACACTTTTAGTCCCACTTCTTGCACTTAGGGTGCAAATTTGTCCCATCTCTTGCAAAGTAGACAAAATTTTGTCTAACAACTTGCATCCCGGGTGCAAATTAGTCCATTTCAAACAAATTTAAGCATTTTTTTTATGTTTTTGACCAAATTCGTACACGTTTAGCTATCCTGAAGGCGCGGTTGTGTGATTGAGACCATAAAATAGTATGAGTCTAACATGTGTCCTTCCATGACTTCTATTGCTTTTGATAGTTGATGTAGAAATTTTACGTAGATTGATGTCGTTTTAGGTTGGCTAAACAATGTCTGTACTGCACATGTGCAGTTCACTCGATATTGCATTGTCAGTTTTTACTTCGCTGAAATCTGACCAAATTTGATTCTTTTCTTATACTCTTCATAATCCCTGTGCATCAAAAGGTGTTTTTATATATAACAATTCAACTTGAGCATTGCAAAGTACATTGGATCAGGACATAGACATATGATGTTTGCATATCATGTCAGATTCCCAATATTTTAGCTTCAGCACATGGGCTTTTCAGCAAACAAGGTTGCCTTGCGTGGACCCATAAATTACCCCGGACTCACTTTTATGGACTAACCCGCAAAACTGCCTGGTATGGACAACTCAGCATGGTCGAATCCGTTTGAAATAGACTAAGGTGCAAGTTGTGGGACTAGTTTTGCCCCATTTACAAGATGTGAGACTAATATGCACCTTAGATGCAATAAGTGGAACTAAAAGTGTAGCTCCTTGCAAAACTAGCTTGCTATTTTTGTTAGCCTATCTGCCATGGCCATTGAATTGACAAAGCCAATACAGAGCTTGGATTTCCTAATTACTTTTTTTAACATGCGGATTTACTAATTACTACCCGTACCTTCTAGGCATCTACCAGGGAGTCAGGCCGGTCACAATCTCCTCCAGAGAGTAGGATCCCACATCCAAATTAACTACTCCAACTATCTAGACGTCTACTACCAGGGAGTAGGGAGTCCGATGGGCAACTGTCTCCTCGAAATGCAGCTGAGGAGAGCACACTTGTGTTGATTAATCTAGCCTTTCCCCTTGCATCTTCCCCCGCCCCCTCTAGGGCCGTTAACTCCCTCTCTTCATAGCTTCTTCCCTTCCACACCACGCGTTGCCACTTCTGTCATATGCCACTTTCAAATTCTATTCCGCTTGTTGCTCAGGTAGTTGCCACCATCGATCCCCCTCTCTTTAAAAACCCCAACCAATAAAATCTAGACGATGCCTTGCGATGGCATCATCGAGCAAGAACAATGAGCATGATTCTGAGCTGTTTCACAACGTGTTTACCGAAGGCCCCTTGAAGAACTCATAACCAGATGCGACATCATCACCACCGCTAGGCCCATCAGTTTGTCCAAAATTTTGCTTGAATTAGCAAAAGCTTGTTCAACTCTGGATGCTTCACTACCATTTGGCATCCCATGTGTTCTTCATTCCCCCCAACACAGGGACCGCTGGATTTCTTGGATTACTTCATAATTGATAGCCTCCCGTGCAAGTTGTCGCCATTGGACAGGTTCTCTACCGATGCTATGGTACGAGGTAATACTTCTACACGGTGAGTAGGTGCCAATGGAGATTGGATTTCCATGATTGTCTTTAGAGGCAAGTTGATATTTGAAACATGTACACTTGTCGCAAGATTCCTCTCCCAGCATTATCATTCCAAGCAATCGAACACCCAACCAAGTTCTTGTTCGATAATGATCTTGCAGCTGTACGGCAGAAGATTGCTATTTGCCAAGTTCCCACAGCTGCTAGGAGATATAAAGATTTCTCGCTTGTTGTAGTATTCGACGTCAGAATTTCCGTTCTTCAGGGCGGTGATGATGGATGGAAAGTTCTTCCCCTTCCTCTTAACCACACCCTAAGCCCTTATAGTTATAATGATGGAATTACCCACGACGGACTGGTGTTCGCCACATCTCTGTATGGCAATGTTCATGTTTGGGATCCTCTGCATCCTGGTAATTATTCCTCCAAATGTAATGTAGTGGATTTTACCAAATTGACTTAGGTAATGTTTCATTTAAATGAAAATATGAGTATTCCCTCCGATCCATATTAATGGCATTAACTTTGTCTAGATACGAACGCATCTAGCCTAAATACTTAACTAGATACATACGAATCTAGACAAATTTGAGGCCATTAATATGTACTGGAGGGAGTAGTTATTTCAGACTCTATGAACTACACGAATGTAACACCCTCAGAATCGACCCTATGCAAGTTTCAGCGATTCCGCCAAACCCGCATAGAAACGATTCAAAGGTGCCCACCAGGCACTTTCGTGCGGGTGGAAAACGAAGTAATACCATTACACAATAGTCCACGATGGAACCCACAGAACAGATATATACAACAGCGACTCCATGAGTCAAGAATACAGATATACAATACAAAGATCCAAATCACCTTTGAAACGATATAGCGTCCGAGTACGGACAAGATGCAAATTGAGCTAAGAGCCCTGAAGAATAACCAATGGCGTCCATAACCCTGCCCAGGCCAAGCCGGAAGGGTAACCCTGCTAACGACGTCGATCTCAAAACCTGCATAAACAAAAGGGGTGCCGACAAAGGGCAAAGAAAAAAGGGAAGCGTCAGTACTGAGGCCAGTACACGGCGAGACTAGAATTCGGCGGTCCTCGCCTACATAGGTATGGTGGACTGAGCGGCAGCGCGACATGCACTAACAACCTATAGAGACTCGAGATAACTGTTGGCTATTAGAGAGGGATAAGAAAGACCTATTCGGAACCAACCTGATACTACCACCAAACATACCCATCCTGGTGTTTCCCCCTCGAGACCAAACGAGGAAGTCAACCGAGGAACTCACACCGTTGGCAGTTTTATTCATTCAGTTATAGTTGCGGCAATTACTAGTCAGGTATAGACAGTCATCCTGATAGAATAAGTAGTGGGCAGTTTTAGTTAACCATTCCGTTGTAGTTGGAGCACTTACTAGTCAGATACGATTAGCATGAGATATCCCAAACCCAGCAGTTGTTGGTACTTTCATTTAGCCATTCTGATGCATTGAAGCTGATTACTAGTCATATCGGATACAAGTCAATTTATAACAGTAAACTTTAGTTATAGTTGTCTATGATCGAGAACTGTGCTCCAAGTCGTCCATAACCGCGGACACGGCTTTTCGAAAAGATTTAACCCTGCAGGGGTGCACCAAAGTATCCACACGCACTTCGACCTTTTTTGCCAGATCAGTTAACATACACCCATCGGTATGTCGGCGGGGCCTAAGTCATGACGTTTCCCAGACCCAAAGCAAGTACATGGGGGCCACCCCACTAAGCTACCCGCAACGAAGTCGGCCGATCTCCGAGACGGACTCAGGGTTTGTGGAGCCGGCTGTAAACGACTGGGAACCCGAAAGTGTGACTGGGCTTGTCGATACAGCGAAAACGGGTCACGGTCCTAAACAGTACAGTGTGCAGTACCTCGCACAATTTAAATAAAGCAGTAAAGCATGGCATAAGTACAGGATAGTAAATAAAACCTCAAACTAGTTGTGGCCCCCGGTACAATACTTTGAAATCAGGTACTAATCGATGGGGGTGCCCATACACCCCACCTGTGGTTAGCGCACTCGATCTCGAAACAGGTGTCAAGAACTCGGGGTCCTACGGGACACCAGTGAGCGGTCGGAAACCAAATATTGTCTATGACCCACCAGTGCCTCTGCATTTACCTACTTCAATTTTAGTTATTAAACAGTAATTAAAACCATGATCATCTCCAACATAAAGCATGCGGCAGAACTCCAACAACTGTGGTACTGGACGACACGCAACATCACTTGAGCCAGCGACTACGACGCGCAAGTCCAACTATCTACCAAACAACAGGTAATAGGATGTGTCCAAGGCAATATAAGGCTGCAAGGGATATCACGGGTACGAAAACTAGAGCATCGCAACACAGATAGCAATAGATCAACAGGAGGGAATAAATACTATAAAAGTAAGATAGGTAGAAAAGGGGAGATGCTCGCCTAAAAACATTGCCGAAGGTTCATCCGAAGATCGGGTCGACACTCGCAACAACTCAGCGGCCTAATCCGTGAAGAAGCAAAGCACTAGAAGAAACACCGGATGCACTATTTAATACTACGACAGAAGATCGGGCATGATGCATGCATGATATATGACATGGCGAAGGTGCGATGCAATTAGGTCATATTAAACGGAACTGAGGCCCCGACAATTAATTAAACGGTTCAAGTTATTTATCTACCCCGCAAATTAAATGTTGTAACAACAAGATAAAACATGACATCGGTTCGCTACACCAATTTAAATGGAGTCCGGAATAAGACAAAGATATCCCGTGTATAGACTCCATATTTAATTATGAGATGAATTGGCTTAATGCCCCCAAACCACAGACAAGTATGCATGCATGAACAATTTAATATGCAACAAGGTGATAATTAATATTATAAAAAATAGGGTCTCGGATAAAGGGGTCACACGTTAGGGTTCGGCGAGCTTGGGCTCCGAGGGGTTCTGGGTCGGTCTCAGGGTTCGACGGGAGAACGACTCGACGAGATCAGTCTCGGACAACGGAAGTCGATCGTGTCGCATCCGAGAAGAAGAACTTGGTTGGCGTCGGTGGCACATCGGATCCGCCCTGGTCGGTGCCGCTTTTGTCGTCACGAAGATCTTGTCGGTCCTCGTATCGGGTCGGTCTTGGCGTTCGGGAAGAAGAACTTGGCGTGCGACGTCGTCGGCATCGGTGCGGGAAGGAGGTCTTGTCGTTCCGTGTCGGAGACCTTGGCATCCGGGTTCTCGGCGAACTTGGCGTCCGGGAAGGAGTACTTGTCGCACCGGGGTGAAGTACTTGGCATGCTGCATCGGCAACCTTGGCGTCTTCGGGTTCGGGTCTTCGGGGTTCATGAAGGAGATCTTGGTAACCTATCTTGGTCATCCGTGGTGAACTTGGGGCTCGACACCGGGGTCTTGGGGTTTCGAGGTTCGACGAGATTCGGTCTTCGGGATACGACCTTGGCGTTCCGTGTTGAAGATGTTCGATGTCGACTATCGATGACGGGCTTGAGTCGGCATCCGTGGTCGCCGGGGTCGATCTTGTTTGTTCGCGGGACTTCGTGTCCCATTCCAGCATCATCTCCATCTGAGAATGCCTGGCGCTACCGCCTCAAAGGGTAACAACCGGAGCGTCTAGGCAGCAACATCAACACTTGGTACAGCAACAGGACACAAGCCCAGTGAGCACACAACATCGTCTAAGGACATATCCCATACAAACGTAACCTCGAACACCTTCTGTTCGTGCTGCCACCGAAGGAACGGCTTGGGTGCCGCGTCGGTGAGAGGGACGTGGGCGACCATGGCAGCGAGCAGGAGGAGGCTGGCGGTGGCGGACAGGCGAGATGCAGGGAGGCGGGGAGCTCGGCTGGCACGGCGGCGGAGCTTGCTGGGCGCGGTCCAGGGCGAGACGTGGCCAGAGGGAGGCGGTGGCTGCGTCGGTGACCCTCGAGCGCGGGGACGGAGAGGCGGTCAGGGGCGGCGGGGGCTCTGCTCGAGGAGGAGGAGCAGTGAGCAGGGAGGCGGCGGCGGCCTTGGCGGCAGGGACGAGGCCGGGGGGGCGTCGATCTCGCGCGGGAGGTGGGCCGCGAGGGAGGAGGCCGGGGGCGCGCCTGGGAGGGGCACCGAGGCCGAGCGGGGGCGGTGGTTGGTGGAGGAGAGGCACGGCGGCGGCGTCGCGTGACGCGGGAGGGAGCGCGGAGGCGGGAAGGAGGGGCGGCGCCGGAGAGAGGGCCCGGGCTCGGCCGGAGCGGGCCGGAGCGGAGCGGAGCGGGGGAGGGCGATGCAGGGGAGAGAGGCAGGCGGGGGAGGCGTGCCTGGGGGCGGCGGTGCCGGTGAGCGCTGGCGGCGGGGCTCGATGCGGGGGGGGGGGGGGGCAGGACCGGGTCGGCGCGCGCGGGGCCGGACGGCCGGGGCGGAGGTCACCGAGCAGGCGACGGCTGCGAGCAGAGAGAGAGGGGGCGAGCGGGGAGGGAGAGGGGAGCGGGGCGAGCGCGTCGGTGGGGGTCGGTGGTGGGGCCAGGCCCACAGGCGGGTGGTGGAGGGCGGCTGGCGTGCGAGTGCGTGTGCTGTGTGGGCTGGCTGTGTGGGTGAGGGAGTGGGGTGGGTGTTGTGTGAGGACGTGGCGGGAGGTGGGGCCGGATTGGAAGGGAGAGGTGGTGGAGGTGGACCTGGTGGAGAGAGAGAGAGGGCCAGGGTGGTGGTGGTGGATGCTGGTGGGGTGGGGCGAGGTGGCAGACTGGGATTGGCTAGGGGAGATGGAAAGGTGAGGTGGCGGGCACCGATTGGACGGGGTGAGGTGGAGGGGGGCTGGGTAGAATAGGACTAGGTAGGAAAAGGTTTAGATAGCTAGGTTTTTGTACTGGGGGTGGCCGACTGGGTCGGATCGGCCCTGTTCGGCTGCCCCCTAAAAATAATTAAACATTTTATTTATTTAAAACGGAGCTTTTGAAACCCATTGGCCGACGAAACAAAACAATCCGGAGTCCCGGGTTTTGGATTTGAAATAAAGGCGGGGTATTTATAGAACAAAAATATGTTTTTCGAAAATAGTTTCAGACAAACAAATGCATGATGATGACGATGCTCAAATGCAATGTGGCATGATGACTTGACCATGCGGTCATGATGATGCAATGCACAAAAACAACGCGATTTTCTAGTAGTGGTTTTTGCGGGGCGCCACAATTCGACACCACTAACAATGGATCTCGTCCTCGAGATCCGCCTCATGGTACCGGGAAGAAGGCCGGCGGTCTGAATCTTCTCGCATCGTGTAGATCCTCGCGACACCACTAACAAGAGGTCTTTGTCCGTGATCGTCGAGAGAACACTCCGGGAACAAAAGGTCGGAGGTAGAGGTATCAACAAATAAAGCCACCTCTAGCTTCGATAGAAAGAGGGAACCGATGCATTCTCATCCACTTCAATGTACAAAAGCGAATAGAAGGGGTAATCGGCATGGGGGCTAATCCATCACGCACCCAAACTATTACTCTGCACAATCAGTAGAAAAGCGTGCAACCATTCTCGGAATCAGACTGAAGATCTCGACAATCGAGGTTCAGAAACAAAGGAGTGATGCAGACACTGCATCGAATCTGACGTAGATGATGTCGTCGCGTCGGAAAACACCGAAAGGCACGAGAAGGAGCAAAGAGGAGTCCACCAGACGAAGGATTCCTCGGATAGGATGAAGACCAGATGTAGCAACACCGTTACCAAAGGAGGAAGCGAAACCCTGAAGGTATGATGGAACCCAACCACGAGAAATCCTGGACTCGAAGAGAGAAAAGAGAGCGGATTCAAAACACGCAGAGGTGAGAGGAGAGCAGCAGAGGGGTAAGGAGTAAAATCAGACCTAATCAGATCTATCCAACCGATTTTTGCAAAAATAGTTTTGACACTCTACTTCGACCGTTAGCTAGGTTATCCTACAGGCTGGACTTGTGGGGTATCGCAACTGCTGGGCTCTGATACCACTCTGTAACACCCTCAGAATCGACCCTATGCAAGTTTCAGCGATTCCGCCAAACCCGCATAGAAACGATTCAAAGGTGCCCACCAGGCACTTTCGTGCGGGTGGAAAACGAAGTAATACCATTACACAATAGTCCACGATGGAACCCACAGAACAGATATATACAACAGCGACTCCATGAGTCAAGAATACAGATATACAATACAAAGATCCAAATCACCTTTGAAACGATATAGCGTCCGAGTACGGACAAGATGCAAATTGAGCTAAGAGCCCTGAAGAATAACCAATGGCGTCCATAACCCTGACCAGGCCAAGCCGGAAGGGTAACCCTGCTAACGACGTCGATCTCAAAACCTGCTTAAACAAAAGGGGTGCCGACAAAGGGCAAAGGAAAAAGAGAGAGCGGTCAGTACTGAGGCCAGTACACGGCGAGACTAGAATTCGGCGGTCCTCGCCTACATAGGTATGGTGGACTGAGCGGCAGCGCGACATGCACTAACAACCTATAGAGACTCGAGATAACTGTCGGCTATTAGAGAGGGATAAGAAAGACCTATTCGGAACCAACCTGATACTACCACCAAACATACCCATCCTGGTGTTTCCCCCTCGAGACCAAACGAGGAAGTCAACCAAGGAACTCACACCGTTGGCAGTTTTATTCATTCAGTTATAGTTGCGGCAATTACTAGTCAGGTATAGACAACCATCCTGATAGAATAAGCAGTGGGCAGTTTTAGTTAACCATTCCGTTGTAGTTGGAGCACTTACTAGTCAGATACGATTAGCATGAGATATCCCAAACCCAGCAGTTGTTGGTACTTTCATTTAGCCATTCTGATGCATTGAAGCTGATTACTAGTCATATCGGATACAAGTCAATTTATAACAGTAAACTTTAGTTATAGTTGTCTATGATCGAGAACTGTGCTCCAAGTCGTCCATAACCGCGGACACGGCTTTTCGAAAAGATTTAACCCTGCAGGGGTGCACCAAAGTATCCACACGCACTTCGACCTTTTTTCCCAGATCAGTTAACATACACCCATCGGTATGTCGGCGGGGCCTAAGTCATGACGTTTCCCAGACCCAAAGCAAGTACATGGGGGCCACCCCACTAAGCTACCCGCAACAAAGTCGGCCGGTCTCCGATACAGACTCAGGGTTTGTGGAGCCGGCTGTAAACGACTGGGAACCCGAAAGTGTGACTGGGCTTGTCGATACAGCGAAAACGGGTCACAGTCCTAAACAGTACAGTGTGCAGTACCTCGCACAATTTAAATAAAGCAGTAAAGCATGGCATAAGTACAGGATAGTAAATAAAACCTCAAACTAGTTGTGGCCCCCGGTACAATACTTTGAAATCAGGTACTAATCGATGGGGGTGCCCATACACCCCACCTGTGATTAGCGCGCTCGATCTCGAAACAGGTGTCAAGAACTCGGGGTCCTACGGGACACCAGTGAGCGGTTGGAAACCAAATATTGTCTATCACCCACCGGTTCCTCTGCATTTACCTACTTCAATTTTAGTTATTAAACAGTAATTAAAACCATGATCATCTCCAACATAAAGCATGCGGCAGAACTCCAACAACTGTGGTACTGGACGACACGCAACAACACTTGAGCCAGCGACTACGACGCGCAAGTCCAACTATCTACCAAACAACAGGTAATAGGATGTGTCCAAGGCAATATAAGGCTGCAAGGGATATCACGGGTACGAAAACTAGAGCATCGCAACACAGATAGCAATAGATCAACAGGAGGGAATAAATACTATAAAAGTAAGATAGGTAGAAAGGGGGAGATGCTCGCCTGAAAACATTGCCGAAGGTTCATCCGAAGATCGGGTCGACACTCGCATCAACTCAGCGGCCTAATCCGTGAAGAAGCAAAGCACTAGAAGAAACACCGGATGCACTATTTAATACTACGGCAGAAGATCGGGCATGATGCATGCATGATATATGACATGGCGAAGGTGCGATGCAATTAGGTCATATTAAGCGGAACTGAGGCCCCGACAATTAATTAAATGGTTCAAGTTATTTATCTACCCCGCAAATTAAATGTTGTAACAACAAGATAAAACATGGCATCGGTTCGCTACACCAATTTAAATGGAGTCCGGAATAAGACAAAGATATCCCGTGTATAGACTCCATATTTAATTATGAGATGAATTAGCTTAATGCCCCCAAACCACAGACAAGTATGCATGCATGAACAATTTAATATGCAACAAGGTGATAATTAATATTATAAAAAATAGGGTCTCGGATAAAGGGGTCACACGTTAGGGTTCGGCGAGCATGGGCTCCGAGGGGTTCTGGGTCGGTCTCAGGGTTCGACGGGAGAACGACTCGACGAGATCGGTCTCGGACAACGGAAGTCGATCTTGTCGCATCCGAGAAGAAGAACTTGGTTGGCGTCGATGGCACATCGGATCCGCCCTGGTCGGTGCCGCTTTTGTCGTCACGAAGATCTTGTCGGTCCTCGTATCGGGTCGGTCTTGGCGTTCGGGAAGAAGAACTTGGCGTGCGATGTCGTCGGCATCGGTGCGGGAAGGAGGTCTTGTCGTTCCGTGTCGGAGACCTTGGCATCCGGGTTCTCGGCGAACTTGGCGTCCGGGAAGGAGTACTTGTCGCACCGGGGTGAAGTACTTGGCATGCTGCGTCGGCAACCTTGGCGTCTTCGGGTTCGGGTCTTCGGGGTTCATGAAGGAGATCTTGGTAACCCATCTTGGTCATCCGTGGCGAACTTGGGGCTCGACACCGGGGTCTTGGGGTTTCGAGGTTCGACGAGATTCGGTCTTCGGGATACGACCTTGGCGTTCCGTGTTGAAGATGTTCGATGTCGACTATCGATGACGGGCTTGAGTCGGCATCCGTGGTCGCCGGGGTCGATCTTGTTTGTTCGCGGGACTTCGTGTCCCATTCCAGCATCATCTCCATCTGAGAATGCCTGGCGCTACCGCCTCAAAGGGTAACAACCGGAGCGTCTAGGCAGCAACATCAACACTTGGTACAGCAACAGGACACAAGCCCAGCGAGCACACAACATCGTCTAAGGACATATCCCATACAAACGTAACCTCGAACACCTTCTGTTCGTGCTGCCACCGAAGGAACGGCTTGGGTGCCGCGTCGGTGAGAGGGACGTGGGTGACCATGGCAGCGAGCAGGAGGAGGCTGGCGGTGGCGGACATGCGAGATGCAGGGAGGCGGGGAGCTCGGCTGGCACGGCGGCGGAGCTTGCTGGGCGCGGTCCAGGGCGAGACGTGGCCAGAGGGAGGCGGTGGCTGCGTCGGTGACCCTCGAGCGCGGGGACGGAGAGGCGGTCAGGGGCGGCGGGGGCTCTGCTCGAGGAGGAGGAGCAGTGAGCAGGGAGGCGACGGCGGCCTTGGCGGCGGGGACGAGGCCGGGGGGGGGGGGGCGTCGATCTCGCGCGGGAGGTGGGCCGCGAGGGAGGAGGCCGGGGGCGCGCCTGGGCGGGGCACCGAGGACGAGCGGGGGAGGTGGTTGGTGGAGGAGAGGCGCGGCGGCGGCGTCGCGTGACGCGGGAGGGAGCGCGGAGGCGGGAAGGAGGGGCGGCGCCGGAGAGAGGGCCCGGGCTCGGCCGGAGCGGGCCGGAGCGGAGCGGAGCGGGGGAGGGCGATGCAGGGGAGAGAGGCAGGCGGGGGAGGCGTGCCTGGGGGCGGGCGGCCTCGGGGCGGCGGTGCCGGTGAGCGCTGGCGGCGGGGCTCGGTGTGGGGGGGGGGGGGGAGGACCGGGTCGGCGCGCGCGGGGCCGGACGGCCGGGGCGGAGGTCGCCGAGCAGGCGGCGGCTGCGAGCAGAGAGAGAGGGGGCGAGCGGGGAGGGAGAGGGGAGCGGGGCGAGCGCGTCGGTGGGGGTCGGTGGTGGGGCCAGGCTCACAGGCGGGTGGTGGGGGGAGGCTGGCGTGCGAGTGCGTGTGCTGTGTGAGATGGCTGTGTGGGTGAGGGAGTGGGGTGGGTGTTGTGTGAGGACGTGGCGGGAGGTGGGGCCGGATTGGAAGGGAGAGGTGGTGGAGGTGGACCTGGTGGAGAGGGAGAGAGGGCCAGGGTGGTGGTGGTGGATGCTGGTGGGGTGGGGCGAGGTGGCAGACTGGGATTGGCTAGGGGAGAGGGAAAGGTGAGGTGGCGGGCACCGATTGGACGGGGTGAGGTGGAGGGGGGCTGGGTAGAATAGGACTAGGTAGGAAAATGTTTAGATAGCTAGGTTTTTGTACTGGGGGTGGCCGACTGGGTCGGATCGGCCCGGTTCGGCTGCCCCCTAAAAATAATTAAACATTTTATTTATTTAAAACGGCGCTTTTGAAACCCATTGGCCGACGAAACAAAACAATCCGGAGTCCCGGGTTTTGGATTTGAAATAAAGGCGGGGTATTTATAGAACAAAAATATGTTTTTCGAAAATAGTTTCAGACAAACAAATGCATGATGATGACGATGCTCAAATGCAATGTGGCATGATGACTTGACCATGCGGTCATGATGATGCAATGCACAAAAACAACGCGATTTTCTAGTAGTGGTTTTTGCGGGGCGCCACAACGAATCAAAGGATTTCTATACGATTTTTTATTATAGCAGCAGTTTGATTCATCAGGTTGAATTTTGTAGATTTTTCTAGATGTATTTTAATTCATTCGATAGGAATTTAAGATCTACTTGAAGCTCTTGAATCCATTAAATGGTTTTTGCCTGCAATGTAATCCAACACACCACAATCCTACAGGAGTGAAAATAGACATGCTAGTGTAAAACCCTATGTCTTTCCTATCCTAAGTTTTATACATTTGTACGGTTTTCGGCTAGTTCCCTTGCAAATGAACTAGTCAATCCTCTTTGCCTTTTCTAAAATAAAATGGGGCAGAATTGCTCGTCTGGTTAAAAAAGATTTTGTTCTTTTGGAAATTTTCCCATTATATAATGCTAAGTTTTCTTTGTACGATTGTAGACAATAGTTATTTTTCCTATGTTCGAGCTACTTTGCATGCAGTTCCATTGGAAGAATTTTTTTCATTAGGATTCACTATATCATATTGTCGGAATCATAAGTTAACGCGTTCTACTTTTTCAAGGTTCTGCTCTGGTCTTGCCGTGACCAGCTGCCACAGATGAGTTGGTGGATGCATTTCTTGATGCTATTGGAGACGATCACAACTACATTATTGGTTTTTGGTGGCTAGAAAAATATGCAGATTGTTGTAGACTTCTTCATATATATATACTTGGCGCTTCTTATGAGCCTGGTTGTCTTACATGTCATTGTCGTCATTGTATTGGTGCTGCTCATCCTTGTTTTGTACACTGCGATTGCACTATCTCCACTTATACTTCCGAGTTTGGTTGCCTGGTGTTCTCAATGAACACTAATCGGGTTAATCAAGCTAATCCATGGGAAAGAATTGTTGAGCTTTGATCATATTCTCTTTTTGTTGGAGTGAAATATCCAATTATCATGCCCATAGGTAGTGCAGATCTTGCCTCAGGATATCTGACAAGGAGCAACTGTGTATACACCTTGCCAACTGTAGTAGGCTTTCTAAAGAGTGGCAGCGTGAATTATGTCGCTTTAGTCTGAGTAGTAAAGACCGCGGTGTTACTTCTGAAATCAATGTCGTGGAGAGAATTAGTAACGCTCGCTTCTGGGCAGGAACGATGAAGCATCCGCTTTGGTTCATCCCAACCTTCATGAACGCCCTGGATTGGAACCAGCCTCATGTTTAACTAAGAAACATGACATGTTGCTACATTACATACTGATGGAATCCATATGTAATACTTGGTACTACAATAGTAGAGAAGTAGTTCTCGACCCTATTGAACAATTTCTTTTTTTTGGTTTTCTGAAGTCATTAGCTTCCAACTTGTTGGTCTCTCTCCTTTGAACCATGTCCTTGTATCGGTACTACTCCCTCCGTCCGTAAATAAGTGTACTTCTAGGATTGTCTTGAGTCAAAGATTTTAAAATTTCACCAACTTTATTGTATATATTAGCAACATATATGACAACGTATTGATATATTATGAAACTCTACTTCAAAATGGATCTAGTGATACTATTTTGGTATCATAAATGTGGTTACATTTTTCATAAGAATTGATCAAACTTTAAAGGGTTTGAGTTAAGACAAACCTAGAATTACACTTATTTACGGATAGAAGGAGTATGTCTTATCGTAATAAGTTTAGTTACTTATATGTACTTGATTATATTTTGTTTGGACCTTTAGCATGATGCACTCTAGTCCATCAATTCTAGAGTTCCTTTAGAAATTAGGGTTATTTTAGCATCAACGGGATGTTACGAACCACATGCCATATACTTTAAGAAACAATCACCTCAATTCTTATGTAAGGGTCGTACTCTATGAAAACAACCTTGCCTTCAACAATTCTAGGCTCAAAACACACTTCTCCATCATTCTAGAATCTTCTCTATCATTTCTCTAGACCATGTTACCAAAAATTTCGACTATCAGGTTAGCTAATAAAGGTTGATTTCTACATCTTATCTTATATTACCACTACTGAGAAAGCAAACTAGGGACTCTGCTACCCGTGGGCTCAATCTCGATTGGCAACTGAAATGCTGATTTTTCTTACCCTTCAGTTTGTTGATGATATGTAATTATTGGGTTCGGAGGATAGGAAACAAAAAATTCCTACGATGTGAACAACTAAGCACCAAGACTATCAATCTAGATACAATCAACGGGTACATATACGTCCATAGATATCTTATCCTTGAATACCGAGAAGCTTTGTTAACAGAATCTGATTTCGTGGATGATATAGTCATTCACTTGCGGATCTCAAGATCGTGATGAAGTCTAGCAAGTCTAGCAGGTCCAACACCATCAAGTCTAGCAGGTCCAGCACCAGCAAGTCCAACAAGTCCGAAAGATGACACTGCCGAACCTCGTAGTTCAAGCAGGACACATGCAGCTCCTGAACTGTACGGAAATCCTGTCATGAATTTCATGGTATATGGAATTGATGACCTTGTGATGTATCAATAAATGGTGATGAGCCCGGATTCTAACAAATGGCTAGAAGCCATGAAATCCGAGATGGGATACATGTACAAAAACCAGGTTTAGACCTTGGTGGACTTACCTCATGACCGAAAGGCCGTTGAGAATAAATGGATTTTCAAGAAGAAAACTGATGCTGATGGTAACGTGAGCATCTATAAAGCTCGACTTGTCACAAAGGGGTTTTGACAAATTCAAGGAGTTTACTACGATGAGACTTTCTCTCCCGTAGCAATGCTAAAGTCGTTTAGGATTATGTTAGCAATTGCTGCATATTTCTATTATAAAATATGGCAGATGGATGTAAAAACTGTGTTCCTCGATGGTAATATTGAAGAAGAGTTGTATATGATACAATCAAAGGGTTTTGTCGATCCTAAGGATGCTGACAAGGTATGCAAACTTCAGCGATCCATCTATGGACTGAAGCAAGCATCCCGGAGTTGGAATCTTGGCTTTCATGAGGTGATCAAAGAGTTTGGATTTGTCCAAACTTATGGAGAGGCTTGTATTTATAAGAAAGTGAGTGGGATCAATGCGGAATTTCTAATATTATATGTGGATGACATATTATTGATTGGAAATGATATAGATATTTTAAATAGTGTTAAAAGTTATCTAAATAGCAAATTTTCGATGAAGGACCTTGGTGAAGCATCATACATATTAGGCATTAAGATCTATGAAGATAGATCAAGACGCCTAATTGGGCTATCAAAAAGTACATACCTTGATAAGATTTTAAAGAAGTTTAAAATGGATGGAAGTAAGAAGGGGTTCTTACCTATGTAGCAAGGCAAGACACTGAGTAAGACTCAAAGTCCGGCTATGGCGGAAGAAAGAGAGATAATGGATAAAATCCCCTATGCCTCAGTCATAGGCTCTATAATGTATGCCATGCTATGTACAAGACCGGATGTGGCACATGTTTTTGGTTTGACTAGTAGGTACCAATATGATCCAAGTTCGGAACACTGAATAGTGGTCAAGAATATCCTTAAGTACTTAAGAAGAACTAAGGATATGTTTCTTGTGTACGAAGGTGAATAAGAGCTAGTCGCTAAGTGTTATGTCGATGCTAGCTTTGACACCGATCCGGATGACTCTAAGTCTCAATCCGGATACGTATTTCTCATGAATGGAGCAGCAGTTAGTTGGAGGAGCTCCAAACAACCTGTGGTGGCAGGATCAACAACGGAGGCGGAATATGTTACTGCTTTAGAAGCGGCGCAGGATGCGGTTTGGATGAAAGAGTTCACAACTGAACTAGGTGTGGTTCCTAGTGTGTTGGACCCAATGGTGATCTATTGTGAGAACAATGGATCCATAGCCAATGCCAAGGGACCAAGGTCTAACAAGACTTCCAAGCATATTAAGCACCGGTTTCACTCCATCCGCGAGCATGTCAAGGATGTAGATATAAAGATTTGTAAAGTACACATGGATCTAAATGTAGAAGATTCATTGACTAAAGTTCTCCCTAGTGCAAAACATGATTAACACTAGAACTCCATGGGTGTTAGATTTATCACTATGTAAACTAGATTATTGTCTCTAGTGCAAGTGGGAGACTTAAGGGAATATGCCCAAGAGGCAATAATAAAGTTACCATTATATTATTCCAAGTATATGATATATGTTTATTTTGCATGCTATAATTGTATTGATTGGAAGCATTAATACATGTGTGTTTAATAAACAAATAAAGGGTTCCTAGTTATTCCTCTCTTATAAACTAGCTCGTTGATTAACAAGATGATCAAGGTTACCTGATCATGGACATTGGATGTTGTTAATAATGTGGTCATATAATTGGTGGAATGATGTGATGGACATTCATCCGAAGTATAGCAATATGATCAAATTCATTGTGTTTAAATTGCTACAACATCATATGAAGTAATTCTAGTCCTTAGACCATGAGAACATGTCAATCACTAACACTAGAAGAGTAACTTGATAAGATCAAACGTCACACCATAATACGGTGACTATAAAGGTGGGTTCAGATACTCCGAAGGTATTATGTAGAGGATCATGGATCAAGAGTGGGATTTGTCCATCCCTATGATAGATAGATATGCTCTGGACCCTCTCAGTGATATCACATTGAGATAGCTTGCAAGCAAGTGATGTGATCACTAGAATGTTATATCACGGGAACGAGAAAAGAGTGCATGTCAATAACGAGATCAAACTAGGTATGGGGATACCGATGATCGAATCTCAGACATGTAATATATAGCGAGACAAATAGGTTTAGTTATTAACGTTAAAGGTTCTCACGATCATAGAAGTCATCGTTGAATGTGTAGGAGTTAGTACGGATCTCCAGGTCCCGTTGCTGACTATTGATCAGAGAATGGTCTTGATCATGTATGCATTATTTGTGAACCATAGGGTGACACACTTAAGGGATACCGACACCATTTGGAGAAAATATGTTCCGGAGAAAAGAATTAGAAAGCGTTGGAATTATTTCAATGAACACCAAAATTGTTTTGGGTGAAATTGCTGAAATTGGTTCTACATGTGATGTCGAAATGTTGTAGGGGGTTTTATGTGAATGTTTGTTAATTAAAGTAATTAATAAAACTCTGAATAAAATAAATAAAAGAGTTTTATTAAATGAGAGTTTGCATTAAATTTGGTGGAAATTCAATGGGGTTGAGTTGAATTTTGAGTGGAGGCTAAATTGATGTGAGTGGGAGCTCCACCACATGAATGAGGAAGAGGTGGGGGAACCCACCTTGGCCAATGGCCATGGGAGGGGCTTCCCTCTCTCCCCTATAAAAAGCCCCCCACTCCCTCCTCTCATCTCACACCTCCTCGTGAAGGATCTCCCCCCTCTAGAATTATTCCCCCATGGTCTCGGATTAGCGAGATACATGTTCCTGGTGGATTTTCGTCTGGAAGGAGTTGCTGCTTCCGCTGTATCACTGGAGCATGGAGGCAGAGGTTGTTCGGTGGACCGGACATGTGTGTGATCAAGGATGCGCTGCTGATTTGTGGCGCTGGACTTCCTCTCGATCTTGAGATCGGCAAGCGTGGACTACATCATCTACGAGTTCAACCTCATAACACTTTGTCGGTCTTCAAGGGTATGTTCTCTATGGATGTATATCCATGCGTTGTTTATATCTAGGTAGATAGATCTTGGTGCTTAATAGTTCCCATCGTAGGATTTTTTGTTTTCTATGCTACGGACCCAACAGGCAGCTCCCAAGGCTCCATGCACATGGCATGGTGGTTCCCCCACCTCTCCCTCCATAATGGTGAGTGGAGCTTCCACTAATCCCACTCCCATTAAAACCAACTCCACTCACTTTGCATTAATTTTCCACCAAATTTAATGCAAGTTCTCATTAAATAAAACACTTTTATTTATTTTATTCAGAATTTTGTTAATTACATTAATTAACAAACATTCACATAAACCCCTGCAACATTTCAATATCACATGCATAACCATTTTTAGCAATTTCACCCGAAACAATTATGGTTTCCATCAAAATAATTCCAGCGCTTTCATAACCTTTCTCAGAAAGATATTTTCTTCAAATGGTGTCGGTATCCCATAAGTGTATCACCCTTCGGTTCATGAATAATGCAGAAATGATCGAGACCCGTCTCCAATCAGTAATCAGTAGCGGGACCTAGAGATCTGTACTGACTCCCACACATTCAACGATGACTCCAGTGATCATGAGAACCTTTAATGTTTGTAACTAAATCCCTTTTTCTCATGATATATTACATTCCCAAGATTCGATCATTGGTATCCCCATACCTAGTTTGATCTTGTTACCCACAAGTACTCTTTTCTTGTTCTCGTGATATAACATTCTTGTGATCTTATCACTTGCTTGCAAGCTACATCAATGTGATATCACTGAGAGGGCCTAGAGTATATCTCTCCGTCATCAGGATGGACAAATACCACTCTTGATCCATGAGCCTCTACATAACACTTTTGGAGTATATGAACCCACCTTTATTGTCACCCTGTTACGGTGTGACGTTTGATGTTATCAAGTTACTCTTCCAGTGTTAGTGATTGACATGATATCATGGTCTAAGGACTAAAGTTACTTTGTATGATGTTATAGCAATTTAAACACAATGAATTTGATCATATTGCTATACTTCGGATGAATGTTCATCACACCATTCCACCAATGTTGTGACCTCGTTATTAACAACATCCAATGTCCATGATTAGGAAACCTTGATCATCTTGTTAATCAATGAGCTAGTTTATATGAGAGGCATAACTAGGAACTCTTTATTTGTTTATTAAACACACATGTATTAATGTTTCCAATTAATACAATTATAGCATGCAAATAAACATTTATCATAAACATGGAATAAGATAATAACCACTTTATTATTGCCTCTCGGGCATATTCCCTTCAGTCTCCCACTTGCACTAGAGTCAATAATGTAGTTTTGAAAAACTTGCGCATTCAACACCTATGGCTTTCTGGTGTTGTATATACGTGTTTTCTAGTGGTAACCATAATCTCTGGATCTAACACTTTTAGGTCCGTGTGTATTTGCATGTCTTTCGTATCTATGCATCACTCTTTCTCTAATGAGATGTCATTGTATAAATTTAGTCCTTTGGTGAGACCTTTAGTTCCTTTGGGTTAAAGCATGTTGATATAATTGTCTCACAATATATATCTTCATAGTACTAGCCCACTATGAACCACAACTAGTTTGATAACAAAGTACTTAACACAAATGCCCTCCTTTGCTGCTACTATAATAGTCATATACTTAGCCTTTTGTTATAGTATCCATCACAATGTCTTAACTTTGGAACTCATCCAAATCCATCGTGAAACCTCCTTTCCATTACATTGTGCCACCGATAGTTTAAATTTAGATAAACTGTATCTTGTGACAAAACTAGTATCAATGTAATACTTTACAATAAACTATTTGTAACTATTTGTCACCTATACATAACATATTCTTAGTTCTTCCAAAGCTCATAAGAATATCTTTACTATCGTCCAATGATCATCTTATGAATCATTCTGGTATATGCACATAACATTTAGAGCATAGGACATATCTAGGTATGTACATATCACGGTATATATGATTGATAAAAATATTCATGTGATTTATTTCACCAAGTGTCAAAAACACTTGAATCTCGTTTCACTTACCAAGTGTCGATACACTTGAATCTTGACTCAACCCTTTCCATGCGGCAAGAATCTTTCTCGTTGTTTCCATATTGAACTCATTCAATATATCATATATGTACGTGTGGCACAACCATATTAGTGCCTATCCATATAGACATTGATTCCTAATATTCTGGTTTTGCCCAAGTCTTTCATCAAAATCTAATTTTAATGAAATTCTTAATCCTAAATCAATAAAAGATACATCATTTATAATCAACACCATATCCTCTACATAATGTATTATAAATATGTCTCAGTGCTCCCACTTAATTTCTTGCAAATGCAAGCATCTTCATCATCTCTGATGAAATTAAACTCTTTTAGTAGTTTCATCACCGTGAAGATTCCAACTCCGCTACACTTACTTCAACCATTGAAGTTTGCATGCCCTTTTAGCATCCTTTGAATTAATGATACATTGCAAATGTATCTATAATTTTTGATGTTCCATGCTTATTTTATATCTACTTTCTTATGTTTTGTCCACACTTTGGAGTACTTTTACACATTTTCTAGAACTAACCTATTAACAAGATGCCACAATGTCAGTTGGCTATTTTCTTCTGTTTTTGGTTCCAGAAAAGCCAGAAAATGAATATTCTCGGAATTGGACCGGACAAAAGGCAAAGTCGATATTTTACCGAAAGACTCACGGAGCCAGAAGACGAGACGGAGAGGGGCCAGGAGCTGGCCACACCATGTGGTGGCACGAGCTAGCCCTGGCCGCGCCACCAAGTGGTCTGGGCCCCTGGTCCGAGAATATCATTTTGCCGCCCGAAAGTTGGGGCGCCCATGCAACGCGGTACCCAAGTTCCCTGAAATCAGCCGCGATGACTATAGTTGGTGTGCCAAATACTCAGAGGGTATTTTTCGGCACGAATTAAACTTTACGTTTCAATACAAAAAATCAGGCTACCGGCCATCAAGTTGGGCCCCCCTGTCAGTTCTCGCTGTTATGTCGCTCCCGTCGCTTAGGTGTCAAATAGGCTTGCAGCGTTGGCGCCTGCATCCATTACGCGTCTTCTTCTTCCCCGGAGCAGCAATCTGTGGGGTGTCGCAGCCATGGCGTGGAGCTGGGACATGGACGAACCTGCTCGCCCCAGCTCTCCTTCCTGTAGGCTTGCAGCGTTGGCGCATGCATCCATTACGCGTCTTCTTCTTCTCCGGAGCGGCAATCTGTGGTCGCGGCCATGGCGCAGAGCTGGGACGTGACGAAGCTGCTCGGCCCCGCTCTCCTCCCCATCCTGAGTCGGAGCTCGCCCTCACCATGGACGCACCCATGGCACGGTGCGGGGACGAGAATTGGTTCCCGGTGAGATCTATCACCATGTCGACCATGCTTGGTTCTGTTTTCCTCCTCTAGTATCCGAGCTTGTCGTCGCCGTGGTTGCACCCACACCAATTTTGCCACCTCTTCCGAGGTCTCTGTGGTAGCTCAAGTTCTGCCATGTTGGACCTGTAAGGGTTCTGTTGTGTATGCATGAAGAATAATTGTAACAAAGGCCTAAAAATCTTGGGGCGATATCGCATATCGGAAGTATATGACGATTGCATTGAGTTCACCGACCCCTGCGCTGAATTCTGTGCTAAAAATAGAATTTACCTTGATGATCTGCTCGTCGTCCAGGTCAAGGTGATGAGGAACTATATCAAGCTAATTATTGAGGTGGTCACCGGTCTGACAGAGGAAACTTGTTGATGTATTTCTTGACAATTATAATATAATCGAGTGATACATTGCAAATGTATCTATAATTTTTGATGCTCCATGCTTGGTTTTATCCACTTTCTTGTGTTTTGTCCACACTTTGGAGTACAGTTCTTATGATTTCTTGGACTAACCTATTAACAAGAGCCATAGTGCCAGCTGGCTGTTTTCTGCTGTTTTTGGTTCCAGGAAAGTCAGAAAATGAATATTCTCGGAATTGGACGGGACAAAAGCCAAAGTGCCTATTTTTCCAGAAGACTCTAGGAGCCAGAATACGAGACGGAGGAGGGCCAGGGGCTGGCCACACCCCCCAGGCGCGGGCTGGGCCTGGCCACGCCAAGGCATGGTGTGGTGGCCCCAGGCACCCCCTCGGTCTCCCTCTTCGCCTATAAGAAGCCTTCTAACCGAAAAACTCTGGGGGGTTCAACGTTTTTCCAGAAGGAGTTCCGCTCCGCCGCCACCACCAGATTCCACGAAATAGCACTAGAAACTCCATTCTGGCACCCTGCCAGGACGGGGAATTGGAGGAGATCATCGCCATCATCATCACCATCGCTTCTCCATCGACCATCCATGTTTCCCCCATCTATGAGTGAGTAATCCCCTACTATAGGCTATGGGGATGGTAGGGATTGGATGAGGTCGTTCATGTAATGGCATCGGATTGTTAGGGCATGGTGCCTAGTATATTTTATTAGTGCTTTATGACTTTGTTGCGACTTGTTGTGCTTAATGCTTGTCACTAGGGCCCGAGTGCCATGATTTCAGATCTGAACATGTTATTGATTCATCACGAGAGTATTGTTTTGGGGTCTTATCTACAAGTTTTATACACACGTCGTTGTCTGGAACCTATGGTCCCGAAGTGACAGAAATCGGGGTAGCCGGAAGGAAAAGGCTTTGATGTGAGGATCACATGTGTTTACGGAGTGTTAATGCTCTGCTCCAGTGCTTTATTAAAAGGAGCACCTTAATTGCCAGTAGTTCCCTAGAGGCCCCGCTGCAAACGGGCTGGCAGGACAAAAGATGTTGTGCAAGTTCTCATTGTGAGCACGTATGACTATATTTGGAACACATGCCTAGGATTGTCTAGTACTTGGATACTTTATCTTATTTATCTGCAATTGACCTATTTTCTGATTGCTATGTGAATTGTCTTATCCATGCAACGTCCGTCCATCCATCCCTATGCCTACCGCACTCGAATCCAACTGTTTAATGCTTTTGTTACTACTGTCTTTGCTTTGCTACTGCTGTTACTTTACTATTCCTACTACAAAACTGTTGCTACAGATAAACTACTGTGAGCAAGATTGTTTCCAGGTGCAGCTGAATTGACAACTCAGTTGTTAAGGCTGATAAATATTCTTTGGCTCCCCTTGTGTCGAATCAATAAATTGGGTTTCACTTCCCTCGAAAATACTGCGATACACCCCCTATACTTGTGGGTCATCAAGACTATTTTCTGGCGCCGTTGCCGGGGAGCATAGCTTTATGTATCAAGTCCACTTGGATTCACTATTGTTCAAGCTAAGGTTATTTTATCCTTGTTTGCTTGTTTCTTTATCAAAAATACAAAAAAATTAGTTCCTACTCTAGTTGTTATTTTCGTTGGTATGTTATTGTCTTGCCTTATCATGCTTGTTGTCAATGGTTGGTTTCTTTGAAACTGAAGCTTATTGGCAAGGTGGGTTCACGGAAGATCAAAAATATTATTATAAGGAACACCGTTTGTCACAAAAAGGAAAACACTTATGGGAACAAATTGATAGATTGTATACCATTGCTAGAAACGTGTGCTCTACTTATAATGTTACTTATTGCTGTGATGAGTCTTGTTGCAGAAAGAGGTATAAACACCTCCCTTTTCAATGTGAGTATAGTGATAATGATACCATATCTTCCTATGCTAAAGGAATTTATGACTTTTATGATGCGGAACAAATTGAAGAATTTATTGCTTGGAAGGGTGCTTTTGAACTTGCTAGTTTGCTTGAAAATATTGATGATTCACCTTATAAGTATGAGGTTTATGGTATATTTAAATTTTGCTTTGATAATTACAAGGATGAAAATATCCATATCCTTGAATATTTTAATAGATGCTTTCCGCAAATGGACGAGACTAATGCCTTGCAGGATCCTATGGAAGAAGAAATTGATGAACCTGAAATCTCATTAGATGAAAAAGAGGAGAGTGATGAACAAAAGGAGGAAAAATGGATTAGCTACCCATGCCTACCTTCTAATGAGAGTAACTCTTTATCCCTTACATTATTTGATTGTCCTCCATGCTTACTAAAGGAGGATGAATGTTATGTTCCCAAGGTTTCTTTTGAAGATGTTTATGATAAAGCTCTAGTGCTTGTAGATCATGAAGAGCATGCTTTATGTGATAGTTATATTGTTGAGTTTATTCATGAGGCTACTGAAAATTATTATGAGAGAGGAAAGTATGGTTGTAGAAGTTTTCATGGTATTGAAACACCTCTCTATGTGCTGAAAGTTTTGAAATCACTCTTGTTTTATCTTCCTATGCTTGTCACTTTGTTCTTTGTGAATTTATTTGCATACAAGATTCCTATGCATAGGAAGTGGGTTAGACTTAAATGTGTTTTGAATTTGCTTCTTGATGCTCTCTTTTACTTCAATTCTTATTTCTTATGAGAGCATCCTCTCAAACTTTTATGCCTGAAGATGATAACATGTCTATTATTCTTGGGAGACCTTTTCTAAATACTGCAGGAACTGTTATCAATTGTAATCAAGGGAAGGTGACCTTCAATGTTAATGACAAGGGACACACTGTCTATTTCCCCAAGAAGATTGAAAGGACTTATGGTTTGAATACAATTGAATATGTTGAGGGCATTCAAGTTGGAGAAATATATTGTCCCATACCAAGAGAAAATTTTGAAACTATTATGATTGGGACCATTGCTATCAAGGTTGAGGTAACATAATCATCAGTGGAATACAAAGTTTTGTATCATATGAAATTGTTTTGGTAACAAGACCCGATCAACCTTGTTAACAAAAGGATTTCATTGAACAAAACAATGTTTCACCATGATTATCTCCGCTTACTTCTATTTTATCCATTTTCACTTTTTGCTTTTGCCTAACTTAAAGGCGTTAAAGAAAAGTACTTATTGGGAGATAACCCAAAAGTTTTAGATGAGTCTTTGAAGTTATTACTTCAGTAATAACCGCTCCTTATCATTTTTATTTGCTTTTTGTGCCAAGAGTAACCTCTAATGAGAGAGAAGTAATGATTGGGAAAGTTGCTGTCCCGAAACAGATTTCTGTGCTTCACCGTAAAAATTCGTGAGAGAGATCTGTATGTCGGTTTGAGCAGTACTTTTTTTGCTTCTGCCCCAGGTTGTTATATAACTTTCGTTAGCTCAACACTTTTTTATTTGAGCAACAGAAGATCTTCGAAAAAATTCGTCTTTACCTGCTGGTCTGTTTTGACAGATTTCTGCCATTTTCTGCATTTGCTTCTTGTGGGGTTCCTTTTTGAGTTCTTTTGGGAAATTGAGCTTTTTGAGGGAAGTGCTACAGTAGCTAGTGTTCTAATGGAAGTCTATTTGGTGTTAGAACTGAACCTTGAGACTTATTTATCTTAAGTGCACTAATGTTGCTAATGAGTTCTTCATCAATAAAAATCCCAGGTTTCTTCCAAACGCTTCATTTTTATTGTTTCATGCACAGTTGTGTTGTTCTTGGAGCGTCTTCTTTTTCGTTTTTGTTTTGGTTTTTAGTTTGCGTGGTTTGTTTTGTTTGCTGAATAAATTGGTTGGACCTCCTCTTTCATATATTGGTGTTCAAATAGTTTGGTTTGGTTTGGAAAAGAGTAGGAAAGCTCACGCTTAAGTGGTAAAGAGAGCTTGTTTTTGACTGTGGCCTATGCTTTGTCATGCCATGCTTGATATTGTTTTGGCTTTATGCTTAGTATTATTTGCTGTAGCATGACTTGTTATAAACAATTGAGATTGCTTAATGTGCCTTGGATGAATCATGCGTTGTTTTAGCATATTAAAGCATAGTATATTGGTATTCTCCTTTGATGCTTTATTTGGGTTGACTTGGCACATGCTCACACCATGTTATGACTATCCAAAGTCACCATAGCCTTTATAATCCTTTAGTTTTCAACTTGTAGTATCACTTTGTGCTTTGATTAATGATGTTTTGTCGCTCTGCATGATTATGGCCATTATTGCTCTCTCGTTTGTCACTCCCTTACTATTGCTAGCCTTCACTTACACTGAGTGTTTTACTCATGTTTCCAACTCCCTTAAACCAAATATTGCCAAAGTGTCCACCATACCTACCTATTAGCATCATTTGCTACTTCCGTGCATATTCACTATGCCTTGTTTTCTTCCGAATAAAATGTTTGCTTGTTATGAGAAAGTTAGTTAGTAAAGCTCTCACAAACTTGATGGCACACTTTATTTTCCACACTTAATAAACCTGAACCATTGTGAACTCTCCATGAAAGTTATATGCTTGCTAATTATAGGCTGGGGATTAGCAGAACCGTGTTGCCATGGGGAACGCTTTCAACACTTGTAAATATATACCAAGTTGATACCTTGCTCTTTTGTTTGCGGATGTCGTCGGTGTGAAATAAAAGGGGAGCTTGTAAGTCCATGGAGTTATGTATGTGTGTTAGAGAAACGCCTAGGCTGCTGGTCTAATCCATGCTGACATGGTGGAAACCTGCAGCGTAACCATAATGATATCTATGAAGCATTTTCTTATAAAAAAAGAGAGTTATAGCTATTGAAAAAAGAAAAAAGGAGTTTTATGAAAAGAGGAAAGAAAAAAAGCACCATTTTCCCATGGTAAATAAGAAGATTGCTGAGATACTCATTGTCTGCTTGCCTTGTCATTTTGATATGGGGATTCTTCCATATCATCGGGCAAGGGGTACCCCGTTGGTGGTTCTCAATGATACGCACATACTTACGATGACAAGAACTTACCGGTAGCTAAAGTTGAGTAGCATGAGGAGCGGCCCTCGTACTCAAGGGACTTGGGATTTCCAGTTTATAGTCTGTCAAGCATATAACTCAGATTGGACCTCACTTTCACCTAACCACATTAAAGATGCCTATGATAGGGGCAATGAGAGCTCAAAGTTAACAAGTACCATACTTTCAGCATTTGGAAGCCTTTCAAATTTCTCAAAACCTTTTTCTTTCCTTGTTGAGTTTCCACTTATTCTTTGAGCACTTTCTTGAGAGCATAGTGGCCATTCTTAGTTCTATGTGCATTGTCCCAAGACTTGTTGATTGATGCATACTTGATATTGCTTGTTTTAAACTATTGTATCTAGTCACTCTTATGAACTTTGAAGGTGTCATATGCATTTATATTTGCTACGCTATGAGGGACAAGCTAAATGCCACTTTGCTATATTTTCTTTATGTGAAACAAACAAACGTCTTGCAAAGCATTGTTATTCATGAATCTTTTGTTTGTGCCTTTTCATGTTGCATCATAGTTTCTTTGTCTTATTGCTAGAACTTTGTATTTCATGTTATGATTGAAGTACTATGATCCCAGTTTTGAATGTTTTACAAATGCTTTGATCAAGTTTATGATGGCGCATGTCACCTCAAAAATTATTCTTTCTTTTTATCACTTAGCTACTCGAGGACGAGCAGGAGTTAAGCTTGGGGATGTTGATACATTGCACATGTATCTATAATTTTTGATGCTCCATGCTTGGTTTTATCCAGTTTCTTGTGTTTTGTCCACACTTTGGAGTATATTTCATATGATTTCTTGGACTAACCTATTAACAAGAGCCATAGTGCCAGCTGGCTGTTTTCTGCTGTTTTTGGTTCCAGGAAAGTCAGAAAATGAATATTCTCGGAATTGGACGGGACAAAAGCCAAAGTGCCTATTTTTCCAGAAGACTCTAGGAGCCAGAATACGAGACGGAGGAGGGCCAGGGGCTGGCCACACCTCCCAGGCGCGGGCTGGGCCTGGCCATGCCAGGGCATGGTGTGGTGGCCCCAGGCACCCCCTTGGTCTCCCTCTTCGCCTATAAGAAGCCTTCTGACCTAAAAACTCTGGGGGGGTCGATGTTTTTCCAGAAGGAGTTCCGCTCTGCCGCCACCACCAGATTCCATGAAATAGCACCAGAAACTCCGTTCTGGCACCCTGCCGGGACGGGGAATTGGAGGAGATCATCACCATCATCATCACCATTGCTTCTCCATCGACCATCCATGTTTCCCCCATCTATGAGTGAGTAATCCCCCGCTGTAGGCTAATGGGGATGGTAGGGATTGGATGAGATCGTTCATGTAATGGCATCAGATTGTTAGGGCATGGTGCCTAGTATCTTTTATTAGTGCTTTATGACTTTGTTGCGACTTGTTGTGCTTAATGCTTGTCACTAGGGCCCGAGTGCCATGATTTCAGATCTGAACATGTTATTGATTCATCACGATAGTATTGTTTTGGGTCTTATCTACAAGTTGTATACACACGTCGTTGTCCGGAACCTATGGTCCCGAAGTGACAGAAATCGGGGTAGCCAGAAGGGAAAGGCTTTGATGTGAGGATCACATGTGTTTACGGAGTGTTAATGCTTTCCTCCGGTGCTTTATTAAAAGGAGCACCTTAATTGCCAGTAGTTCCCTAGAGGCCCCGCTGCAAACGGGCTGGCAGGACAAAAGATGTTGTGCAAGTTCTCATTGCGAGCACGTATGACTATATTTGGAACACATGCCTAGGATTGTCTAGTACTTGGATGCTTTATCTTATTTATCTGCAATTTCCCTATGTTCTGATTGCTATGTGAATTGTCTTGTCCATGCAACGCCCATCCATCCATCCCTATGCCTACCGCACTCGAATCCCACTGTTTACTGCTTTTGTTACCACTGTCCTTGCTTTGCTACTGCTGTTACTTTACTATTCCTACTACAAAACTGTTGCTACTGATAAACTGCTGTGAGTAAGATTGTTTCCAGGTGCAGCTGAATTGACAACTCAGTTGTTAAGGCTGATAAATATTCTTTGGCTCCCCTTGTGTCGAATCAATAAATTGGGTTTCACTTCCCTCGAAAATACTGCGATATACCCCCTATACTTGTGGGTCATCATCGAGCACTAGAAATATTTTGTAGTGTGCATGAGCATGATCAGTAAATATAATTAAACACTAGAAACTTTAAGGCACTCCATATAAAGGAGTAGATTAATATAGAAGGTTCACTAGAGACACCATGGATATATTGTCTTACATGCCACACACATGTAATAAATTAACTAGAACAAAATAAAAGCAGGGGCGGCATCAGGAGGCCGTGAAACGGAGACGCCTAACAGGGCAGGGGCATTAGCAGGAGGCAGGGACAGCCTAGAAGATGGGATACAGGACAGTCCTGACATAATCCCAGAGGAATTTGCCAAAGGCTGCATGCCACGCCAAGGTAATCGGCCTATGGCTTCTGATTCCCCCTGTGGCAACGCCATCCACGTGCTGGATCATGCTGTTGAGGTCCACGTTGATTGCTCTGCCACAGAATGGGCAAAACAGTTTCCCCCTACGGTGGAAACGGATTAACCCACACCGTAACCGCCTCAGCACGTAGCGGCTCTTGTTGTCCCCGGATACCTTGCTATCGTCCACTTCATCATCATCCTCCTGTTGATTTTTAAGAACATAACTTAGAACTCATACATATGATTGAATTGTATTACAACTCAAGAAATTGAAATGTAATCGTACAAAACAATATTTAGGGATATACATAGTCAAGTACAAAAACAATCCTAAATATTGTAATTATAAATAAAAAACCAAACAATTGATCTTAAGGTACATGTTAAAAATACTTATGAGCAAAACCATTCATGTACATATGCATCATACCAATCATTAAAAGATTAGAAACAATTCAAGGATTATATATGTAGTTCCATATGAGAATAAATATAGGGCCTCATAATTTGTTTTAGAGATGGAGTTGGCAAACCAAAGTACCAACAACACAACCTATATTGTTTGTGTGCATTGCTGCCTCAGGTTCACCAACCCATCCCTAAAACACGACACCATCCTATGTGTCTCCCCTTGAACTCTTTTGGGGCAAATTTCAATCATCGACCTTGGTGACAAACTGAAATGTAACTCTTATACACTATGAATGCATGGAATAGATAATTCAAATATCATAGTTCTATGAATGTAGAATAAAGATTGCGGCCTCATAAGTTTCTACAGGGATGGCGTAAGCGAACCAAGTAACAATTGCACAGCTTATATTGATCTTGTACATGGCCCCAGGTTCGCTAACTCATCCCTGGAAAAATCTGACACCAATGTGTCTACCTCTCTTTGGGGAAAGTATGAATCATTGGCCACAATAAGAAATCGAAATGTAATCGTACAAAACAATATTCAGGGATATACATAGTCAGGTACAAAAACAAGCCTAAATATTGTAATTATAAATAAAAAGCCAAACAATTAATCTTCAAGTACATGTTAAAAATACTTATGATCAAAACCATTCACATACATATGCATCATACCAATCATTAAAATATCAGAAACAAATCAAGGATAATATATGTAGTTCCATATGAGAATAAATCAAGGGCCTCATAATTTGTTTAAGAGATGGAGTTGGAGAACCAAAGTACCAACAACACAACCTATATTGTTTGTGTGCATTGCTGCCTCAGGTTCACCAACCCATCCCTAAAACACGACACCATCATACGTGTCTCCCCTTGAACTCTTTTGGGGAAAATTTCAATCATCAGCCTCGATGACAAACTAAAATGTAATTCTTATACACTATGAATGCATGGAATAGATAATTCAAATATCATAGTTCTATGAATGTAGAATAAAGATTGCGGCCTCATAAGTTTCTACAGGGATGGCGTAAGCGAACCAAGTAACAATTGCACAGCTTATACTGATCTTGTACATGGCCCCAGGTTCGCTAACTCATCCCTGGAAAAATCTGACACCAATGTGTCTCTTTGGGGAAAATTTGAATCATTGGCCACAATAAGAAATTGAAATGTAACCGTACAAAAAAATATTCAGGGATATACATATGCATCATACAACGCATTCATAGATCAGGAACAATAGAAATATTATATATATAGGTTCCATATGAGAAAAAAGTTAGGGCCTCATTTTTTCAGCGATGGAGTCGGAGAACCAAAATACCAACAACACAACCTATATTGTTTATGTGCATTGCTGCCTCAGGTTCACTAACCATCCCTAAGAAAACGACGCCATCAAATGCCCTTGCACTATTTTGGGGAAAAATTGAATCAGTGGGATCAGTAAGGAATAGAAATGTAATGTTATAGGCATGCTGTGTATCGAAATCAACACTCAACTAGCAAACTCAACTAGATGGCAGATGAGCAGATTGGGGTTTTGTGACTAGATGGATTGAGGTTTTGTGACTAGAAGGAAGAAGCATCAATCGACCGATCGAACCATATATATACTACCCTACTTCAAGAGCAAAAGAATCTGTACACAATTGAGCAAATCCTATGTATGAACAGTGAAATCTTCGGCTGCGACTAGAGAAGCTAGCAATGTAGTACCTCAGACTCCTCATCAGGGACCTCCTCCTCGAACTCGTCATTCTCCATGATTGCGTCGAATATTTCTTGTAGGTGATGGGGTCGTTGATGTGGAGCACCGGATTGCCACCGCCTGCCGCCTGTCCCCCATCCAGATTTGCCGCTGGCACCACGACATTGTTGGCCACCTGCTTCTCGGCGGCGATGGCTACTGGCTGGACGAATGAGCTCGCACCCTCGACGGCATGTCGACGAGCGGCGTTCGTGCCCGGAGAAGACGCCTCTGTCTGCTTGGCGACGACCGAGCCATCTGCTGCTGCGCCTTCAACTGGCTTCACCTCTAGCTCGTCTCCACGCGTACGCTTCATGACGCACTAAGGGAAGGAGGTAGTGCAAGCGAGGGAGCTTCTACACGCGCGGTAGGTGTAGATTGGGGTCTTGGGACTAGACAGACTAGGGGAAGATGACACAAGCACATGGAAGAAGAAGGTCGAGGGGGGTTAAACACCGGACCAATCGTAGTCCTCGAGTGGACACGTGTGGTGGGCGGGGGGCGGGGGGCTACCACGATCTCCACTCCTTTTTTTGGGGTTCCCTTTTTTTTGAAACAACCACGATCTCCACTTTAGAGCTGCATTGAAAACACGCTCATGGTAGACCTCAATTCCACTGCATGCAAGTGGCATGGAACCAATTTCTAACAACGTTAGATCTACTCGAGGGGGGCCTTGTCTCATGGAAGTTACTAGCGGTATGGCCCAGTTGGAAGTGAGATTGAGAGCGCTGCGTAAAAATGGGATAAGTCTTATTAAAATCAAGTGGCAATAAATTGCAGCGTCCCGTCGACAACCGTGCACTCGATGACTGTAACACCCTCAGAATCGGCCCTATGCAAGTCTTAGCGATTCTCGCCAAACCCGCATAGAAACGATTCAAAGGTGCCCACCAGGCACTTTCGTGCGGGTGGAAAACGAAGTAATAACATTACACAACAGTTCTCGATGGGACCCACAGAACAGATATATATATAACACGACTCCCTGAGTCAAGAATACAGATATACAAGACAAAGATCCAAATCACCTTGAAATATTAGAGCGTCCGAGTACGGACAAGATGCAGATTGAGCTAAGAGCCCTGAAGAATAGCCAATGGCGTCCATAACCCTGCCCAGGCCAAGCCGGAAGGTAACCCTGCTAACGACGTCGATCTCAAAGCCTGCTTAAACAAACGGGGTGCCGACAAAGGGCAAAGGAAAAAGAGAGCGGTCAGTACTGAGGCCAGTACACGGCGAGGCTAGAATTCGGCGGTCCTCGCCTACATAGGTATGGTGGACTGAAGCGGCAGCGCAGCATGTACTAAACAACCTATAGAGACTCGATATAACTGTCGGCTATCAGAGAGGGATAAGAAAGACCTATTCGGAACCATCCTGATACTACCACCAAACATACCCCTCCTGGTATTTCCCCCTCGACACCAAACGAGGAAGTCAACCGAGGAACTCACACAGTTGGCAGTTTTATTTATTCAGTTATCGTTGCAGCAATTACTAGTCAAGTATAGATAGTCATCCTGATAAAATAAGCAGTGGGCAGTTTTATTTAACCATTCCGTTGTAGTTGCGACACTTACTAGTCAAATACAATTAGCATGAGATATCCCAAAACCCAGCAGTTGTTGGTACTTTTATTTAGCCATTCCGTTGTAGTTGAGCTGATTACTAGTCACATCGGATACCAGTCAAATTATAACAGTAAACTTTAGTTATAGTTGTCTATGATCGAGAACTGTGCTCCAAGTCATCCATAACCGCGAACACGGCTTTTCGAAAAGATTTAACCCTGCAGGGGTGCACCAAAGTATCCACACGCACTTCGACCCTTTTTGCCAGATCAATTAACATACACCCATCGGTATGTCGGCGGGGCCTAAGTCATGACGTTTCCCAGACCCAAAGCAAGTACATGGGGGCCACCCCACTAAGTCTACCCGCAACGAAGTCGGCCGGTCTCCGAGACGGACTCAGGGTTTGCGTCAGTGGCTGTCAACGACTGGGAACCCGAAAATTGACTGGGCTTGTCGATACCGCGAAAACACTCCGCTTACCTAAACAGTACAGTGTGCAGTACCTCGCACAATTTAAATGAAGTTGTAAAGCATGGCATAAGTACAGGATAGTAAATAAAACCTCAAACTAGTTGTGGCCCCCGGTACAATACATTGAAATCAGGTACTAATCGATGGGGTGCCCACACATCCCACATGTGGTTAGCGCGCTCGATCTCGGAACATGTGTCAAGAACTCGGGGTCCTACGGGACACCAGTGAGCGGTCGGAAACCAAATATTATCTATCACCCACCGGTGCCTCTGCATTACCTACTTCAATTTTAGTTATTAAACAGTAATTAAAGTCTTGATCAACTCCAACATTAAACATGCGGCAACACTCCAACAACTGTGGTACTGGACGAGACGCAACAGCACTAGAGCAAGCGACTACGACGCGCAAGTCCAACTATCTACCAACAACAGGTAATAGGATGTGTCCAAGGCAATATAAGGCTGCAAGGGATATCACGGGTACGAAAACTATAGCATCGCAACACAGATAGCAATAGATCAACAGGAGGAAATAAAGACTATAAAAGTAAGATAGGTAGAAAGGGGGAGGTGCTCGCCTGAAAACATTGCCGAAGGTTCATCCGAAGATCGGGTCGACTCTCGCATCAACTCATCGGCCTAATCCGTGAAGAAGCAAAGCACTAGAAGAAACACCGGATGCACTATTTAATACTACGGAAGAAGATCGGGCATGATGCATGCATGATGTATGACATGGCAAGATGCGATGCACTTAGGTCATATTAAGCGGAACCGGGGTCCTGATAATTAATTAATAGGTTCATGTTGTTTAGAAGCCCCACAATTTAAATGTTGTCTTAACATGGCAAAATATATCACCGGTTCGCTACACAATTTAAATGGGGTCAATATAAGACTAGAAAAGTCCGCATATGGACCCCATATTTAATTATGAGGTGAATCGGCATAATGCCCCCAAACCCCAGACAAGTATGCAAGTATGACAATTTTATATGCAACAAGTAATATCATTTAGAAAATATAGGTCGCGGAAAAGAGGGTCACACATCGGGGTTCGGCGATCTGGGGCTCCGAGGGGTTCGGGGTCGGGTCTCAGGGTCCGGATCTGGGGTTCGGTCTCGGCGGGATCGGTCTTGGCGTTCGGGAAGGAGAACTTGGCGTGCGACGTCGTCGGCATCGGTGCGGAAAGGAGGTCTTGTCGTTCCGTGAAGAAGACCTCGTCGCTCCAGGAGAAGATCTTGGGGTTCCGCGTCGACGGCCTTCGGGTACGGGGGTCTCGGCGAACTTGGCGTGTCGAGGTTGAGTTTTCGGGTCCGGCGCCGTGGTCTTGCATAGTTTCTCGGGTATCGACTCGTGTCGGTCTTGTCGTCCGAGAGGGAGTACTTGTCGTCCGGGGTGAAGTGCTTGTCGTTCCATGGCGATCTTGGCGGCTTCGGAGGGTTTGAGGATCGGTCTTCGGATCCATGATGGAGATCTTGAGGGTCCTATGTCGGGGTCTTCGAGGAGCGCCTTATACATTTTCAGCATCACGCTGGTCTTGCCGATCTTGGCGTTCCGATGGACCAATCTTGTATTTCAGGGCACCGGTGGTTCATTGAATTCTTGCGAGACGTTGTTGGACTTGAGCAGGGTAGGCACGTAGCAGTACCACAAGCGTTCATCTAACTACAACCGAGATAAAAAAGAACCGAAAAAGCTGCTATCACCACACGCATCTTCACAGGGAAACCCAACATCACCGCACACCACAAGACCTGGCCGAGACCACTGGCCCGGGCGGCGGCTCGGCGGGTCCGCGCAGAGCAGACGGTGGCGGTGGGCTCGCTGGCGGGGAGGGACGACGACGCCGGAGACAAGGTCGAAGTGGCCAGGGGCAGGGTCGACGCGAGGCGAGGTTTCACAGGGCGAGGTCGGGGACGGGCTCGGGCCGGCAGATGCGGGGGAGGCGCGGCCGGCGGAGAGGAGGCGAAGCGGAGGCGGCGGCGAGCCCAGGCGGGTCGAAGGAGAGCCGCGGCGGTGGCTCGGGGCCGGAGGCGACGGCGGGCGGGAAGGAGAGGACGGCGGCGACCGGAGGAGGAAGGAGGCGAGGCCGGCGGGGTCGACGGGATCGGCGAGAGAAGACGGGGTGGAAGGCGGGACCGACGGTGGCGGCGGAGCGGTGTCGCGGCGGCAGAGAGGCGGAGCCGGGCTTCGGCCGGAGAGGCGCAGGCGGATGGGGGTTGGGGACAGAGGAAGGCGGCTAGGCGAGGGAAGGCGCACGCGGCCGAGAGAGGCGGGTCCGCGGCAGGGCAGCGCGGCGGCTGCTGCCGGAGGAGAACCAGGTGGGGGGGGGAGTGGGGCACGGAATAGGTTGCGAGGGAGGCGGCGGTGGGGATTGCGTGAGGGAGAGGGAGACGCGGGGTGGGACGCGTGGGGAGAGAGAGGGAGAGGACGGGGTCGCGGGGATCTCGCGGTGGGGCCTGCGGGGTGGGCCAGGGAGCGGGGTGGGTGAGCGGCTGGCGGGAGAGGGGTTGTCGGGGGGGGGGGAGGTGGACCTGGGGAGAGGTGCCAGGGGGAGGTGGGGATCTGGGCTGATCGGGTCTAGGGGTGGGGTCAGGAGCGGGAGTTTGGCGGCTGGGGGAGGGAAAAGAGGGAGGAGGGGGTAGGTGGGGACGCGCCCAGGTGGTGTTGGGAAAACGGGCAGGTGGAGGTGGGGCGGGCTGGGATTGGATGGGGGGAAAAGGAGTGGCGAGGTGGCGGCAGGCTATTGGTGGGAGTGATGTGGAGGGGGCTGGGTAGGATAGACCTAGGTAGGAAAAAGGTTTAGATAACTCTGGTTTGTACTGGGGGTGGCCGACTGGGTCGGATCGGCCCGGTACGGCTGCCCCCTAAAAAATAATTAACTATTTTATTTATTTAAAACAGGGCTTTTGCAAACCGTGGTTAGACAAAACGAAATAATCCGGAGACCCGGGTTTTGGATTTGAAATAAAGGCGGGGTATTTAGAGAACAAAAATATGTTTTTTCGAAAATAGTTTCAGACAAACAAATGCACGATGATGACGATGCTCAAATGCAATGTGGCATGATGACATGAGCATGCGGTCATGATGATGCAATGCACAAAAACAACGCGATTTTCTAGTAGTGGTTTTGCGGGATGCCACAATTCGACACCACTAACAATGGATCTCGCCCTCGAGATCCGCCTCATGGTACCGGAAGGAAGGTCGGCGATCTGCGTCTTCTCCCTTCGTGTAGATCCTCGCGACACCACTAACAAGAGGTCGTTGTCCGTGATCGTCGAGAGAACACTCCGGGAAACAAAGGCGAAGGTAGAGGTATCCACAAATAAAGCCACCTCTAACTTCGATGGAAAGAGAGAACCGATGCATTCTCATCCACTTCAATGTACGCGAGCAAATAGAGTGAGTAGTCGGCATGGGGGCCAATCCATCACGCACCCAAACTATTACTCTGCACAATCAGCAGAAAAGCGTGCAACCATTCTCGGAATCAGACTGAAGATCTCGACAATCGAGGTTCAGAAACAAAGGGGTGATGCAGACTCTGCATCGGATCTGGCGTAGATGATGTCGTCGCGTCAGAAAACACCGAAAGGCACGAGAAGGAACAAAGAGAAGTCCACCAGACGAAGGATTCCTCGGATAGCGTGAAGACCAGATGTAGCAACACCGTTAACAAAGGAGGAAGCGAAACCCTGAAGGTGCGATGGAACCCAACCACGAGAAATCCTGGACTCGAAGAGAGAGAAGAGAGCGGATTCAAAACACGGAGAGGTGAGAGGAGAACAGCAGAGGGGTAATGAGTAAAATCAGACCTAATCAGATCTATCCAACCGATTTTTCCAAAAATAGGTCTTGACACTCTACTTCGGCCGTTAGCAAGGTTATCCTACAGGCTGGACTTGTGGGGTATCGCAACTGCTGAGCTCTGATACCACTCTGTAACACCCTCAGAATTGGCCCTATGCAAGTCTTAGCGATTCTCGCCAAACCCGCATAGAAACGATTCAAAGGTGCCCACCAGGCACTTTCGTGCGGGTGGAAAACGAAGTAATAACATTACACAACAGTTCTCGATGGGACCCACAGAATAGATATATATACAACACGACTCCCTGAGTCAAGAATACAGATATACAAGACAAAGATCCAAATCACCTTGAAATATTAGAGCGTCCGAGTACGGACAAGATGCACATTGAGCTAAGAGCCCTGAAGAATAGCCAATGGCATCCATAACCCTGCCCAGGCCAAGCCGGAAGGGTAACCCTGCTAACGACGTCGATCTCAAAGCCTGCTTAAACAAAAGGGGTTCCGACAAAGGGCAAAGGAAAAAGAGAGAGCGGTCAGTACTGAGGCCAGTACACGGCGAGGCTAGAATTCGGCGGTCCTCGCCTACATAGGTATGGTGGACTGAAGCGGCAGCGCAGCATGTACTAAACAACCTATAGAGACTCGATATAACTGTCGGCTATCAGAGAGGGATAAGAAAGACCTATTCGGAACCATCCTGATACTACCACCAAACATACCCATCCTGGTATTTCCCCCTCGACACCAAACGAGGAAGTCAACCGAGGAACTCACACAGTTGGCAGTTTTATTTATTCAGTTATCGTTGCAGCAATTACTAGTCAAGTATAGATAGTCATCCTGATAAAATAAGCAGTGGGCAGTTTTATTTAACCATTCCGTTGTAGTTGCGACACTTACTAGTCAAATACAATTAGCATGAGATATCCCAAAACCCAGCAGTTGTTGGTACTTTTATTTAGCCATTCCGTTGTAGTTGAGCTGATTACTAGTCACATCGGATACAAGTCAAATTATAACAGTAAACTTTAGTTATAGTTGTCTATGATCGAGAACTGTGCTCCAAGTCGTCCATAACCGTGGACATGGCTTTTCGAAAAGATTTAACCCTGCAGGGGTGCACCAAAGTATCCACACGCACTTCGACCCTTTTTGCCAGATCAATTAACATACACCCATCGGTATGTCGGCGGGGCCTAAGTCATGACGTTTCCCAGACCCAAAGCAAGTACATGGGGGCCACCCCACTAAGTCTACCCGCAACAAAGTCGGCCGGTCTTCGAGACGGACTCAGGGTTTGCGTCAATGGCTGTAAACGACTGGGAACCCGAAAATTGACTGGGCTTGTCGATACCGCGAAAACACTCCGCTTACCTAAACAGTACAGTGTGCAGTACCTCGCACAATTTAAATGAAGTTGTAAAGCATGGCATAAGTACAGGATATAAAATAAAACCTCAAACTAGTTGTGGCCCCCGGTACAATACTTTGAAATCAGGTACTAATCGATGGGGTGCCCACACATCCCACATGTGGTTAGCGCGCTCGATCTCGGAACATGTGTCAAGAACTCGGGGTCCTACGGGACACCAGTGAGCGGTCGGAAACCAAATATTGTCTATCACCCACCGGTGCCTCTGCATTACCTACTTCAATTTTAGTTATTAAACAGTAATTAAAGTCTTGATCAACTCCAACATTAAACATGCGGCAACACTCCAACAACTGTGGTACTGGACGAGACGCAACAGCACTAGAGCAAGTGACTACGACGCGCAAGTCCAACTATCTACCAACAACAGGTAATAGGATGTGTCCAAGGCAATATAAGGCTGCAAGGGATATCACAGGTACGAAAACTATAGCATCGCAACACAGATAGCAATAGATCAACAGGAGGAAATAAAGACTATAAAAGTAAGATAGGTAGAAAGGGGGAGGTTCTCGCCTAAAAACATTGCCGAAGGTTCATCCGAAGATCGGGTCGACTCTCGCATCAACTCATCGGCCTAATCCGTGAAGAAGCAAAGCACTAGAAGAAACACCGGATGCACTATTTAATACTACGGTAGAAGATCGGGCATGATGCATGCATGATGTATGACATGGCAAGATGCGATGCATTTAGGTCATATTAAGCGGAACCGGGGTCCCGATAATTAATTAATAGGTTCATGTTGTTTAGAAGCCCCACAATTTAAATGTTGTCTTAACATGGCAAAATATATCACCGGTTCGCTACACAATTTAAATGGGGTCAATATAAGACTAGAAAAGTCCGCATATGGACCCCATATTTAATTATGAGGTGAATCGGCATAATGCCCCCAAACCCCAGACAAGTATGCAAGTATGACAATTTTATATGCAACAAGTAATATCATTTAGAAAATATAGGTCGCGGAAAAGAGGGTCACACATCGGGGTTCGGCGATCTGGGGCTCCGAGGGGTTCGGGGTCGGGTCTCAGGGTCCGGATCTGGGGTTCGGTCTCGGCGGGATCGGTCTTGGCGTTCGGGAAGGAGAACTTGGCGTGCGACGTCGTCGGCATCGGTGCGGAAAGGAGGTCTTGTCGTTCCGTGAAGAAGACCTCGTCGCTCCAGGAGAAGATCTTGGGGTTCCGCGTCGACGGCCTTCGGGTACGGGGGTCTCGGCGAACTTGGCGTGTCGAGGTTGAGTTTTCGGGTCCGGCGCCGTGGTCTTGCATAGTTTCCCGGGTCTCGACTCGTGTCGGTCTTGTCGTCCGAGAGGGAGTACTTGTCGTCCGGGGTGAAGTGCTTGTCGTTCCATGGCGATCTTGGCGGCTTCGGAGGGTTTGAGGATCGGTCTTCGGATCCATGATGGAGATCTTGAGGGTCCTATGTCGGGGTCTTCGAGGAGCGCCTTATACATTTTCAGCATCACGCTGGTCTTGCCGATCTTGGCGTTCCGATGGACCAATCTTGTATTTCAGGGCACCGGTGGTTCATTGAATTCTTGCGAGACGTTGTCGGACTTGAGCAGGGTAGGCACGTAGCAGTACCACAAGCGTTCATCTAACTACAACCGAGATCAAAAAGAACCGAAAAAGCTGCTATCACCACACGCATCTTCACAGGGAAACCCAACATCACCGCACACCACAAGACCTGGTCGAGACCACTGGCCCGGGCGGCGGCTCGGCGGGTCCGCGCAGAGCAGACGGTGGCGGAGGGCTCGCTGGCGGGGAGGGACGACGACGCCGGAGACGAGGTCGAAGTGGCCAGGGGCAGGGTCAACGCGAGGCGAGGTTGCACAGGGCGAGGTCGGGGACGGGCTCGGGCCGGCATATGCGGGGGAGGCGCGGCCGGCGGAGAGGAGGCGAAGCAGAGGCGGCGGGGAGCCCAGGCGGGTCGAAGGAGAGCCGCGGCGGCGGCTCGGGGCCGGACGCGACGGCGGGAGGGAAGGAGAGGACGGCGGCGACCGGAGGAGGAAGGAGGCGAGGCCGGCGGGGTCGACGGGATCGGCGAGAGAGGACGGGGTGGAAGGCGGGACCGACGGTGGCGGCGGCGGAGCGGTGTCGCGGCGGCAGAGAGGCGGAGCCGGGCTTCGGCCGGAGAGGCGCAGGCGGATGGGGGTTGGGGACAGAGGAAGGCGGCTAGGCGAGGGAAGGCGCACGCGGCCGAGAGAGGCGGGTCCGCGGCAGGGCGGCGCGGCGGCTGCTGCCGGAGGAGAACCAGGTGGGGGGGGGGGAGTGGGGCACGGAATAGGTTGCGAGGGAGGCGGCGGTGGGGATTGCGTGAGGGAGAGGGAGACGCGGGGTGGGACGCGTGGGGAGAGAGAGGGAGAGGACGGGGTCGCGGGGATCTCACGGTGGGGCCTGCGGGGTGGGCCAGGGAGCGGGGTGGGTGAGCGGCTGGCGGGAGAGGGGTTGTCGGGGGGGGGGGGGGAGGTGGACCTGGGGAGAGGTGCCAGGGGGAGGTGGGGATCTGGGCTGGTCGGGTCTAGGGGTGGGGTCAGGAGCGGGAGTTTGGCGGCTGGGGGAGGGAAAAGAGGGAGGAGGGGGTAGGTGGGGACGCGCCCAGGTGGTGTTGGGGAAACGGGCAGGTGGAGGTGGGGCGGGCTGGGATTGGATGGGGGAAAAGGAGTGGCGAGGTGGCGGTAGGCTATTGGTGGGAGTGATGTGGAGGGGGCTGGGTAGGATAGACCTAGGTAGGAAAAAGGTTTAGATAACTCTGGTTTGTACTGGGGGTGGCCGACTGGGTCGGATCGGCCCGGTACGGCTGCCCCCTAAAAATAATTAACTATTTTATTTATTTAAAACAGGGCTTTTGCAAACCGTGGTTAGACAAAACGAAATAATCCGGAGACCCGGGTTTTGGATTTGAAATAAAGGCGGGGTATTTAGAGAACAAAAATATGTTTTTTCGAAAATAGTTTCAGACAAACAAATGCACGATGATGACGATGCTCAAATGCAATGTGGCATGATGACATGAGCATGCGGTCATGATGATGCAATGCACAAAAACAACGCGATTTTCTAGTAGTGGTTTTGCGGGATGCCACAATGACCCCGTTGCCCTGTGCATGTGTTGTAGTAGTAGTAGGCTTTTCAGACTTGATTAAACGTGACATGACCGCTCGACGACTTTTTCCATGGACGACAATGTGTTCCTTCTTGTAGAGGGAGACATCAAGATGGGGCCTCGTCAAGATGGTAGCTCGTTAACTGGCAGTTTGAAATAGTACCATTTTCCTCTCTTGCTAAACAGATATGTTTCATTTTGCCCAAATTGGTAGCAAATCTAGAGAAGATTCTCGCTTCGATAATTCGTTCCCTTTTGGACCTCTTTTTGCCTCCGATCAGGTAGCAAATCTAGAGCAGCAAATCACACCAGGCAGAATACATTCATTCAGAAAACAAAACAAATGTAGATATAGTTGTGCACAGCTAAATAGGATATAGCGATAGAAAGTAGGTTGCTTAACAAGGTTCGATGCATTCAGCCAGAAATAGGATGCAAGCAAAATATAGAAAATCAAAAGAAGCTGCTTAGCAGCAGCAGCCGCCGCAGATACAGATACATTCAAGGACACATCCAACCCGTTTATTCGCCAGTGCCTCCGCCTCCCTCTGGCGCCTCCGCCACTTCTTGCTGCCCAGTCCCTTGATCTTGGGGGCCTTGGGCCTGATTGGAGGCATGCGACCCTCTTTGATGGCCACCCGCTGGAGGTTTCAGAGGTGAATGCCGAGAGCCCGGTGTTCAGCGATGTAGGTGTTGATGTTCACGGTCTCACGCTTTCTGCCTTTGTGGATGCTGGAGCCCGCGGCATCTGCATGCTTCAGTAAGGTGTTGAAGTCGGTGCCGCCAGCGTGACTCGCCCAATAGTAGGCAATCCCCTTGCGGAAGGGGCAGCTGTAGTCACCGTGCTTGAGGAAGGCGTCGTACTAGCTGGCCCACAGCCTCCTCAGCACCTGACGAGCCTTGGTGTGAATGGACTCGTCATCGCTGCAGACGTCGCTGCCGGAAACCTATTGGAAGAAAAGGAAAATGGGGGAGTAGACGATGTAAGAAGATCGAGCAATCGAAATGCGAACAAGCGAATCTTACGATGGGAACGGTAGAAAACCAGGGGAGGGGAGAAAACCCTAGTTACCTCCGACCATGGGTCGTCGATGCCGGTGTCGTAGGGGTTCAGCGGAGCGATGTACTTATCTGGATCGTAGGTGCCCAAGAAGTGCTTGATCTGCTTGTGACCGGCGGGGGCCTAGACTAGGGCCTGGACAGGGACGACGGCTGCTTTCGACGCGTCGAGGGGGACCGGCAAGGAGACGGGGGCCTCCTCACCGGCGGCCTCGGAGGCGACGATGGCCACCTTATCCTCCTCGGCCATCGCCGGCACGGACGGGGTATTCTCGGGAGTTTGCGGGTGCTGGTGGGACAGTGGAGAGGGTTGCATGGGGAGAGTGAGCGGGATTGAGAGTGGGTGTGCGGAGAGGGTATCTATAGTTAAGGTGGATGGAAGCAAGGCACGTTTCGTTGCACCACCGTGCAACGCGCCGCGCAGTCTACTGAACCGTGCACCGCGACACGCGCACGGTACGTCACTTTTTTTCCCGGGCCATGCATGGCAGTTCTGTATTGAGCCGCATGCAAAGGACGCATACACAATTTCTATGTACGAAGTATGACACGGCCCTAAAATTGGCGATAGTTAAAAGTGGAAATGTAGAGGGGGAGGTAGGTGGCTGTACGGCGAGATTTGTGGGGTTGTGCTAGATCGGGTAGAGGGATGTGTTGATGAAGGCGGAGACGTTAGGTCTCGTCGAGCTCAGCTCTTCGGCCTCCGGCTAGTGCGTGCAAGCTTCTTACGGTCGGGCCCAGTTGGAAGTGAGATTGAGAGCCGCTGCGTAAAAAATGGGATATGTCTTATTAAAATCAAGTGGCAATAAATTACAGTTGTCCATCGATGACCGTGCACTCGATGACGCATGCGTTGTGGCATAGTAGTAGCACTACTAGGCTTTTTAGACTTCATTAAACATGACATGACTGCTCGACGACTTTTTACATGGACGACATCATGTCCCTTCTTGTAGAAGTCTCGCTGAGGGAGACGTCCGTGCTGTCTCACGCTCTACTGTGAAAGGCACGACGTGTGCAACGATCATTGTTGGATCGCACTGAATCAACGGTTGGTGCACACGATCCACGTGACAACTGTGACAACCAATCAGGGAGTAGCAGACGGGTTGAGCACACGTTTGGGCTTCTACGAAAGATAGAGAGAGGTGTCTCCTTATGTGTGTTCTTCTCATGAACCACAGCTAGAGTCATTGCATGTCTGTTCTTCTCACAAACCACATAAGGATCCACCGGTGTCATTGGATGTGTGTTCTTCTCACAAACCACACATGGATCCACCAGTGTCATTGCATGTGTGTTCTTCTCATGAACCACACATGGATCCACCAAGTGTCATTGCATGTCTATTCTTCTCATGAACCACACCTAGTGTCATTGCATGTGTGTTCCTCTCGCAGTGTACACATGGATCCACCAGTGTCATTGGATGTGTGTTCTTCTCATGAACCACATCTAGAGTCATTGCATGTCTGTTCTTCTCACAAACCACACATGGATCCACCAGTGTCATTGCATGTGTGTTCTTCTCGTGAACCACACCCAATGTCATTGGATGTGTGTTCTTCTCACAAACCACACATGGATCCACCCGTGTCATTGCATGTGTGTTCTTCTCATGAACCACACCCAGTGTCATTGGATGTGTGTTCTTCTCACAAACCACACATGGATCCACCAGTGTCATTGCATGTGTGTTCTTCTCATGAACCACACATGGACCCACCAAGTGTCATTGCATGCCTATTCTTCTCATGAACCACACCCAGTGTCATTGCATGTGTGTTCCTCTCATAGTGTACACCTGGATCCACCAGTGTCATTGGATGTGTGTTCTTCTCATGAACCACATCTAGAGTCATTGGATGCCTGTTCTTCTCACAAACCACATAAGGATCCACCCGTGTCATTGGATGTGTGTTCTTCTCACAAACCACACATGGATCCACCAGTGTCATTGCATGTCTGCTCTTTTCATTAACCACACATGGATCTACCAAGTGTGATTGAATGTGTGTTCTTTTCAATAACCACATATGGATCCACCAGTGTCATTGGATTTGTGTTCTTTTCATGAACCACACCTAGTGTCATTGGATGTGTGTTCCTCTCATAAACCACACATGGATCCAACGGTGTCATTGCATGTGTGTTCTTCTCACAAACCACACATGGATCCACCAAGTGTGATTGCATGTGTGTTCTTTTCACAAACCACACATGGATCCACCAGTGTCATTGCATGTGTTCTTCTCATGAACCACAACCAGTGTCACTGCATGTCTGTTCCTCTCACAAACCACACATGGATCCACTAGTGTCATTGCATGTGTGTTCTTCTCATGAACCATAGCAAGAGTCATTGCATGTCTGTTATTCTCACAAACCACATAAGGATACACCAGTGTCATTGCATGTGTGTTCTTCTCATGAACCACACCCAGTGTGATTGCATGTGTGTTCTTCACACAAACCACACATGGATCCACCAAGTGTGATTTCATGTGTGTTCTTTTCATTAACCACACCCATTGTCATTGGATGTGTGTTCCTCTCATGAACCACACATGGATCCACCGGTGTCATTGCATGTGGGTTCTTCTCATGAACAAGACATGTATCCACCAAGTGTTATTGCATGTGTGTTCTTCTCACAAACCGCATATGGATCCACCAGTGTCATTGCATGTGTGTTCTTTTCATGAACCACAACCTGTGTCATTGCATGTCTGTTCCTCTCACAAACCACACATGGATCCACCAGTGTTATTGCATGTGTGTTCTTCTCATGAACCACACCAAGAGTCATTGCATGTATGTTATTCACACAAAACACATAAGGATACACCAGTGTCATTGCATGTGTGTTCTTCTCATGAACCACACCTAGTGTCATTGCATGTGTGTTCCTTTCACATTATACACAAAGATCAACTAGTGTCATTGGATGTGTGTTCTTCTCATGAACCACACCCAGTGTCATTGCATGTGTGTTCTTCTCACAAACCACACATGGATCCACCAGTGTCATTGCATGTGTGTTCTTATCATGAACCAACCCAGTGTCATTGGATGTGTGTTCTTCTCACAATCCACACATGGATCCACCAGTGTCATTGCATGTGTGTTCTTCTCATGAACCACACATGGATCCACCAAGTGTCATTGCATGTCTGTTCTTCTCATGAACCACACCCAGTGTCATTGCATGTCTGTTCTTCTCATGAACCACATCTAGAGTCATTGCATGTCTGTTCTTCTCACAAACCACAGAAGGATCCACCGGTATCATTGCATGTGTGTTCTTCTCACAAACCACACATGGATCCACCAGTGTCATTGGATGTCTGCTCTTTTCATTAACCACACATGGATCCACCAAGTGTGATTGAATTTGTGTTCTTTTCACAAACCACATATGGATCCACCAGTGCCATTGGATGTGTGTTCTTTTCATGAACCACACCCAGTGTCATTGCATGTATGTTCTTCGCACAAACCACACATGGAACCACCAGTGTCATTACATGTGTGTTCTTCTCATGAACCACACCCAGTGTCATTGGATGTATGTTCCTCTCACAAACCACACATGGATCCACCAGTGTCATTGCATGTGTGTTCTGCTCATGAACCACACCCAGTGTCATTGAATATCTGTTATTCTTACAAACCGCATAACGATACACCAGTGTCATTGCATGTGTGCTCTTTTCATGAACCACACCCAGTGTCATTGGATGTGTGTTCCTCTCATGAACCACACATGGATCCACTGGTGTCATTGCATGTGTGTTCTTCTCACAAACCACACATGGATCCACCAAGTGTGATTGCATGTGTGTTCTTTTCACAAACCACATATGGATCCACCGGTGTCATTACATGTGTGTTCTTCTCGTGAACCACAACCAGTGTCATTGCATGTCTGTTCCTCTCACAAACCACACATGGGTCCACTATTGTCATTGCATGTGTGTTCTTCTCATGAACCATAGCAAGAGTCATTGCATGTCTGTTATTCTCACAAACCACATAAGGATACACCAGTGTCATTGCATGTGTGTTCTTCTCATGAACCACACCCAGTCTGATTTGCATGTGTGTTCTTCTCACAAACCACACACGGATCCACCAAGTGTGATTGAATGTGTGTTCTTTTCATGAACCACACCTAGTGTCATTGGATGTATATTCCTCTCATGAACCACACATGGTTCCACCGGTGTCATTGCATGTGTGTTCTTCTCATGAACAAGACATGGATCCACCAAGTGTTATTGCATGTGTGTTCTTCTCACAAACCACATATGGATAAACTAGTGTTATTGCATGTGTGTTCTTTTCATGAACAAAAACCAGTGTCATTGGATGTCTATTCCTCTCACAAACCACACATGGATCCACTAGTGTCATTGCATGTGTGTTCTTCTCATGAACCACATCAAGAGTCATTGCATGTATGTTATTCTCACAAACCACATTAGGATACACCAGTGTCATTTCATGTGTGTCCTTCTCATGAACCACACTCAGTGTCATTGCATTTGTTTTCCTCTCACATTATACACATGGATCCACCAGTGTCATTTCATGTGTGTTCTTTTCATGAACCACACCCAGTGTCATTGGATGTGTGTTCCTCTCATGAACCACCCATGGAACCACCGGTGTCATTGCATGTGTGTTCTTCTCATGAACCACACATGGATCCACCAAGTGTGATTGCATGTGTGTTCTTCTCACAAACCACACATGGATCCACCCGTGTCATTGGATGTGTGTTCTTCTCATGAACCACACCCAGTGTCATTGGATGTGTGTTCCTCTCACAAACCACACATGGATCCACCAGTGTCATTGCATGTGTGTTCTTCTCATGAACCACACCCAGTGTTATTGAATGTCTATTATTCTCACAAACCACATAAGGATACGCCATTGTCATTGCATGTGTGTTATTTTCATGAACCACACCCAGTGTCATTGGATGTGTGTTCCTCTCATGAACCACACATGGATCCACCGGTGTCATTGCATGTGTGTTCTTCTCACAAACCACATATGGATCCACCAAGTGTGATTTCATGTGTGTTCTTCTCACAAACCACACATGGATCCACCAAGTGTGATTTCATGTGTGTTCTTCTCACAAACCACACATGGATCCAGCCGTGTCATTGGATGTGTGTTCTTCTCATGAACCACACCCAGTGTCATTGGATGTGTGTTCCTCTCACAAACCACACATGGATCCACTAGTGTCATTGCATGTGTGTTCTTTTCATGAACCACACCCAGTGTCATTGAATGTCTGTTATTCTCACAAACCACATAAGGATACACCGGTGTCATTGCATGTGTGCTCTATTCATGAACCACACCCAGTGTCATTGGATGTGTGTTCCTCTCATGAACCACACATGGATCCACTGGTGTCATTGCATGTGTGTTCTTCTCACAAACCACACATGGATCCACCAAGTGTGATTGCATGTGTGTTCTTCTCACAAAACACATATGGATGCACCAGTGTCATTGCATGTGTGTTATTTTCATGAACCACAACCAGTGGCATTGCATGTCTGTTCCTCTCACAAACCACACATGGAACCACAAGTGTCGTTGCATGTGTGTAATTCTCATGAACCACAACAAGAGTCATTGCATGTATGCTATTCTCATAAACCACATAAGGATACACCAGTGTCATTGCATGTGTGTTCTTCTCATGAACCATACCCAGTGTCATTGCATGTGTGTTCCTCTCACATTGTACACATGGATCCACTAGTGTCATTGGATGTGTATTCTTATCATTAACCACACCCAGTGTCATTGCATGTATGTTCCTCTCACAAACCACACATGGATCCACTAGTGTCATTGGATGTGTTGTCTTCTCATGAACCACACCCAGTGTCATTGGATGTGTGTTCCTCTCATGAACCAGACATGGATCCACCGGTGTCATTGCATGTGTGTTCTTCTCATGAACCACACATGGATCCACCAAGTGTGATTGCATGTGTGTTCTTCTCACGAGCCACATATGGATCCACCAATGTCATTGGATGTGTGTTCTTTTCATGAACCACAACCAGTGCCATTGCTTGTCTGTACCTCTCACAAACCACACATGGATCCACCAATGTCATTGCATGTGTGTTTTTCTCATGAACCACAGCAAGAGTCATTGCATGTCTGTTATGCTCACAAACCACATAAGGATACACAAGCGTCATTGCATGTGTGTTCTTCTCATGAACCACACCCAGTGTCATTGCATGTGTGTTCTTCTCACAAACCACACATGGATCCACCAGTGTCATTGCATGTGTGTTCTTATCATGAACCACACCTAGTGTCATTGGATGTGTGCTCTTCTCACAAAACACACATGGATCCACCAGTGTCATTGCATGTGTGTTCTTCTCATGAACCACACATGGATCCACCAAGTGCCATTGCATGTCTGTTATTCTCATGAACCGCACCCAGTGTCATTGCATGTGTGTTCCTCTCACAATGTACAAATGGATCCACCAGTGTCATTGGATGTGTATTCTTCTCATGAACCACATCTAGAGTCATTGCATGTCTGTTCTTCTCACAAACCACATAAGGATCCACCGGTGTCATTGCATGTGTGTTCTTTTCACAAACCACACATGGATCCACCAGTGTCATTGCATGTCTACACTTTTCATTAACCACACATGGGTCCACCAAGTGTGATTGAATGTGTGTTCTTTTCACAAACCACATATGGATCCACCATTGCCATTGGATGTGTGTTCTTTTCATGAACCACACCCAGTGTCATTACATATCTGTTCTTCGCACAAACCACACATGGAACCACCAGTGTCATTGCATGTGTGTTCTTCTCATGAACCACACCCAGTGTCATTGGATGTGTATTCCTCTCACAAACCACAATGGATCCACCAGTGTCATTCCATGTGTGTTCTGCTCATGAACCACACCCAGTGTCATTGAATGTCTGTTATTCTCACAAACAGCATAAGGATACACCAGTGTCATTGCATGTGTGCTCTTTTCATGAACCACACCCAGTGTCATTGGATGTGTGTTCCTCTCATGAACCACACATGGATCCACCGGTGTCATTGCATGTGTGTTCTTCTCACAAACCACACATGGATCCAGCAAGTGTGATTGCATGTGTGTTATTTTCACAAACCACATATGGATCCACCAGTGTCATTGCATGTGTGTTCTTCTCATGAACCACAACCAGTGTCATTGCATGTCTGTTCCTCTCACAAACCACACATGGATCCACCAGTGTCATTGCATGTGTGTTCTTCTCACGAACCATAGCAAGAGTCATTGCATGTCTGTTATTCTCACAAACCACATAAGGATACACCAGTGTCATTGCATGTGTGTTCTTCTCATGAACCACACCCAGTCTGATTGCTTGTGTGTTCTTCTGACAAACCACACATGGATCCACCAAGTGTGATTGCATGTGTGTTCTTTTCATGAACCACACCCAGTGTCATTGGATGTGTGTTCCTCTCATGAACCACAGATGGATCCACCGGTGTCATTGCATGTGTGTTCTTCTCATGAACAAGACATGGATCCACCAAGTGTTATTGCATGTGTGTTCTTCTCACAAACCACATATGGATCCACTAGTGTCATTGCATGTGTGTTCTTTCATGAACAAAAACCAGTGTCATTGCATGTCTGTTCCTCTCACAAACCACACATGGATCCACCAGTGTCATTGCATGTGTGTTCTTCTCATCAACCACAGCAAGAGTCATTGCATGTATATTATTCTCACAAACCACATAAGGATACACCAGTGTCATTGCATGTGTGTTCTTCTCATGAACCACACCCAGTGTCATTGCATTTGTTTACCTCTCACATTATACACATGGATCCACCAGTGTCATTGGATGTGTGTTCTTCTCATGAACCACACCCAGTGTCATTGCATGTGTGTTCTTCTCACAAACCACACATGGATCCACCAATGTCATTGCATGTGTGTTCTTATCATGAACCACACCCAGTGTCATTGGATGTGTGTTCTTCTCACAAACTACACATGGATCCACCAGTGTCATTGCATGTGTGTTCTTCTCATGAACCACATCTGGATCCACAAAGTGTCATTGCATGTCTGTTCTTCTCATGAACCACACTAGTGTCATTGCATGTGTGTTCCTCTCACAGTGTACACATGGATCCACCAGTGTCATTAGATGTGTATTCTTCTCATGAACCACATCTAGAGTCATTGCATGTCTGTTCTTCTCACAAACCACATAAGGATCCACAGGTGTCATTGCATGTGTGTTCTTCTCACAAACCACACATGGATCCACCAGTGTCATTGCATGTTTGCTCATTTCATTAACCACACATGGATCCACCAAGTGTGATTGAATGTGTGTTCTTTTCACAAACCACATATGGATCCACTAGTGCCATTGGATGTGTGTTCTTTTCATGAACCACACCCAGTGTCATTGCATGTCTGTTCTTCTCACAAACCACACATGGATCCACCAGTGTCATTGCATGTGTGTTCTTCTCATGAACCACACCAAGTGTCATTGGATGTGTGTTCCTCTCATGAACCACACATGGATCCACTAGTGCCATTAGATATGTGTTCTTCTCATGAACCACACCCATTGTCATTGAATGTCTATTCTTCTCACAAACCACAATGGATCCACTAGTGTCATTGCAAGTGTGTTCTTTTCATGAACCACACCCAGTGTGATTGGATGTGTGTTCCTCTCATGAACTATACATGGATCCACCGGTGTCATTGCATGTGTGTTCTTCTCATGAACCACACATGGATCCACCAAGTGTGATTGCGTGTGTGTTCTTCTCACAAACAACACACGGATCCACCAGTGTCATTGGAATTGTGTTCTTCTCATGAACCACACCTAGTTTCATTGGATGTGTGTTCCTCTCACAAACCACACATGGATCCACTAGTGTCATTTAATGTGTGTTCTTCTCATGAACCACACCCAGTGTTATTGAATGTCTGTTATTCTCACAAACCACATAAGGATACACCATTGTCATTGCATGTGTGTTCTTTTCATGAACCACACCCAATGTCATTGGATGTGTCTTCCTCTCATGAACCACACATGGATCCACCGGTGTCATTGCATGTGTGTTCTTCTCACAAACCACACATGGATCCACCAAGTGTGATTGCATGTGTGTTCTTCTCACAAACCACACATGGATCCACCCGTGTCATTGGATGTGTGTTCTTCTCATGAACCACACCCAGTGTCATTGGATGTGTGTTCCTCTCACAAACCACACATGGATCCACCAGTGTCATTGCATGTGTGTTCTTTTCATGAACCACACCCAGTGTCATTGAATGTATGTTATTCTCACAAACCACATAAGGATACACCAGTGTCACTGCATGTGTGCTCTTTTCATGAACCACACCCAGTGTCATTGGATGTGTGTTCCTCTCATGAACCACACATGGATCCACCGGTGTCATTGCATGTGTGTTATTCTCACAAACCACACATGGATCCACCAAGTGTGATTGCATGTGTGTTCTTCTCACAAACCACATATGGATGCACCAGTGTCATTGCATGTGTGTTATTTTCATGAACTACAACCAGTGTCATTGCATGTCTGTTCCCCTCACAAACCACACATGGATCCACAAGTGTCATTGCATGTGTGTTCTTCTCATGAACCACAACAAGAGTCATTGCATGTATGTTATTCTCACAAACCACATAAGGATACACCAGTGTCATTGCATGTGTGTTCTTCTCATGAACCACACCTAGTGTCATTGCATGTGTGTTCCTCTCACATTGTACACATGGATCCACCAGTGTCATTGGATGTGTGTTCTTCTCATGAACCACACCCAGTGTCATTGCATGTGTGTTCTTCTCACAAACCACACATGGATCTACCACTGTCATTGCATGTGAGTTCTTATCATGAACCACACCCAGTGTCATTGGATGTGTGTTCTTCTCACAAACCTCACATGGATCCACCAGTGTCATTGCATGTGTGTTCTTCTCATGAACCACAGCAACAGTCATTGCATGTCTGTTATTCTCACAAACCACATAAGGATACACCAATGTCATTGCATGTGTGTACTTCTCATGAACCACACCCAGTGTCATTGCATGTGTGTTCCTCTCATATTGTACGCATGGATCCACCAGTGTCATTGGATGTGTGTTCTTCTCATGAACCACACCCAGTGTCATTGCATGTGTGTTCTTCTCACAAACCACACATGGATCCACTAGTGTCATTGCATGTGTGTTCTTCTCATGAACCACACCCAGTGTCATTGGATGTGTGTTCTTCTCACAAACCACACATGGATCCACCAATGTCATTGCATGTGTGTTCTTCTCATGAACCACACATGGATCCACCAAGTGTCATTTCATGTCTGTTTTTCTCATGAACCACACCCAGTGTCATTGCATGTGTGTTCCTCTCACAGTGTACACATGGATCCACCAGTATCATTGGATGTGTGTTATTCTCATGAACCACATCTAGAGTCATTGCATGTCCGTTCTTCTCAGAAACCACATAAGGATCCACCGGTGTCATTGGATTTGTGTTCTCACAAACTACACATGGATCCACCAGTGTCATTGCATGTCTTCTCTTTATCCACACATGGATCCACCAAGTGTGATTGAATGTGTGTTCTTTTCACAAACCACATATGGATCCACCAGTGTCATTAACCACACATGGATCCACCAAGTGTGATTGAATGTGTGTTCTTTTCACAAACCACATATGGATCCACCAGTGTCATTGGATGTGTGTTCTTTTCATGAACCACACCCAGTGTCATTGAATGTCTATTATTCTCACAAACCACATAAGTATACACTAGTGTCATTGCATGTGTGTTCTTTTCATGAACCACACCCAGTGTCATTGGATGTGTGTTCCTCTCATGAAACACACATGGATCCACCGGTGTTATTGGATGTGTGTTCCTCTCATGAATAACACATGGATCCACCAAGTATGATTGCATGTGTGTTCTTCTCACAAACCACATATGGATCCACCAGTGTCATTGGATGTGTGTTATTTTCATGAACCACAACCAGTGTCATTGCATGTCTGTTCCTCTCACAAACCACACATGGATCCACCAATGTCATTGCATGTGTGTTCTTCTCATGAACCACAACAATAGTCATTGGATGTCTATTATTCTAACAAACTACATAAGGATACACAAGTGTCATTGCATGTGTGTTCTTCTCATGAACCACACCCAGTGTCATTGCATGTGTGTTCCTCTCACATTGTACACATGGATCCACTAGTGTCATTGGATGTGTGTTCTTATCATTAACCACACCCAGTGTCATTGCATGTATGTTCCTCTCACAAACCACACATGGATCCACCAGTGTCATTGGATGTGTTGTCTTCTCATGAACCACACCCAGTGTCATTGGATGTGTGTTCTTCTCTCAAACCACACATGGATCCACCAGTGTCATTGCATGTGTGTTCTTCACATGAACCACACATGGATCCACCAAGTTTCATTGCATGCCTGTCGTTGTCATGAACCACACCTAGTGTCACTGCATGTGTGTTCCTCTCACAGTGTACACATGGATCCACCACTGTCATTGGATGTGTATTCTTCTCATGAACCACATCTAGAGTCATTGCATGTTTGTTCTTCTCACAAACCACATAACGATCCACCTGTGTCATTGGATGTGTGTTCTTCTCACAAACCACACATGGATCCACCAGTGTCATTGCATGTATGCTCTTTTAATTAACCACACATGGATCCACAAAGTGTGATTGCATGTCTGTTCCTCTCATGAACCACACATGGATCCATTAGTGTCATGGGATGTGTGTTCTTTTCATGAACCACACCCAGTGTAATTGCATGTCTGTTCTTCTCACAAACCACATAAGGATCCACCGGTGTCGTTGCATGTGTGTTCTTCTCACAAACCACACATGGATCCACCAAGTGTGATAGCATGTGTGTTCTTCTGATGAACCACACCCAGTGTCATTGGATGTACGTTCCTCTCATGAACCAGACATGGATCCACCGGTGTCATTGCATGTGTGTTCTTCTCATGAACCACACATGGATCCACCAAGTGTGATTGCATGTGTGTTCTTCTCACGAACCACATATGGATCCACCAATGTCATTGGATGTGTGTTCTTTTCATGAACCACAACCAGTGCCATTGCTTGTCTGTACCTCTCACAAACCACACATGGATCCACCAATGTCATTGCATGTGTGTTTTTCTCATGAACCACAGCAAGAGTCATTGCATGTCTGTTATTCTCACAAACCACATAAGGATACACAAGTGTCATTGCATGTGTGTTCTTCTCATGAACCACACCCAGTGTCATTGCGTGTATGTTCCTCTCACAAACCACACATGGGTCCACCAGTGTCATTGGATGTGTGTTCTTCTCATGAACCACAACCAGTGTCATTGGATGTGTGTTCTTCTCACAAACCACACATGGATCCACCAGTCTCATTGCATGTGTGTTCTTCTCATGAACTACACATGGATCCACCAAGTGTCATGGCATATCTGTTCTTCTCATGAACCACACCCAGTGTCATTGCATGTGTGTTCCTCTCACAGTGTACACATGGATCCACCAGTGTCATTGGATGTGTATTCTTCTCATGAACCACATCAGAGACATTGCATGTCTGTTCTTCTCACAAACCACATAAGGATCCACCGGTGTCATTGGATGTGTGTTCTTCTCACAAACCATACATGGATCCACCAGTATCATTACATGTCTACTCTTTTCATTAACCAGACAAGGATGCACCAAGTGTGATTGCATGTCTGTTCTTTTCAGAAACCACATATGAATCCACTAGTGTCATTGGATGTGCGTTCTTTTCATGAACCACACCTGGTGTCATTGCATGCCTATTCTTCTCACAACCCACACAAGGATCCACCAGTGTCATTGCATGTGTGTCCTTTTCATGAACCACACCCAGTGTCATTGGATGTGTGTTCCTCTCATGAACCACACATGGATCCACCGGTGTCATTGGATGTGTGTTCTTCTCATGAACCACACCCATTGTCATTGCATGTGTGTTCTTCTCACAAACCACACATGGATCCACCAGTGTCATTGCATGTGTGTTATTCTCATGAACCACACCGAATGTCATTGGATGTGTGTTCCTCTCAGGAACCACACATGGATCCACCGGTGTCATTGCATGTGTGTTCTTCTCACAAACCACACATGGATCCACTAGTGTCATTGCATGTGTGTTCTTCTCATGAACCACACCCAGTGTCATTGGATGTGTGTTCTTCTCACAAACCACACATGGATCCACCAATGTCATTGCATGTGTGTTCTTCTCATGAACCACACATGGATCCACCAAGTGTCATTTCATGTCTGTTTTTCTCATGAACCACACCCAGTGTCATTGCATGTGTGTTCCTCTCACAGTGTACACATGGATCCACCAGTATCATTGGATGTGTGTTATTCTCATGAACCACATCTAGAGTCATTGCATGTCCGTTCTTCTCAGAAACCACATAAGGATCCACCGGTGTCATTGGATTTGTGTTCTCACAAACTACACATGTCTCCACCAGTGTCATTGCATGTCTTCTCTTTATCCACACATGGATCCACCAAGTGTGATTGAATGTGTGTTCTTTTCACAAACCACATATGGATCCACCAGTGTCATTAACCACACATGGATCCACCAAGTGTGATTGAATGTGTGTTCTTTTCACAAACCACATATGGATCCACTAGTGTCATTGGATGTGTGTTCTTTTCATGAACCACACCCAGTGTCATTGAATGTCTATTATTCTCACAAACCACATAAGTATACACTAGTGTCATTGCATGTGTGTTCTTTTCATGAACCACACCCAGTGTCATTGGATGTGTGTTCCTCTCATGAAACACACATGGATCCACCGGTGTTATTGGATGTGTGTTCCTCTCATGAATCACACATGGATCCACCAAGTGTGATTGCATGTGTGTTCTTCTCACAAACCACATATGGATCCACCAGTGTCATTGGATGTGTGTTATTTTCATGAACCACAACCAGTGTCATTGCATGTCTGTTCCTCTCACAAACCACACATGGATCCACCAATGTCATTGCATGTGTGTTCTTCTCATGAACCACAACAATAGTCATTGCATGTCTATTATTCTAACAAACTACATAAGGATACACAAGTGTCATTGCATGTGTGTTCTTCTCATGAACCACACCCAGTGTCATTGCATGTGTGTTCCTCTCACATTGTACACATGGATCCACTAGTGTCATTGGATGTGTGTTCTTATCATTAACCACACCCAGTGTCATTGCATGTATGTTCCTCTCACAAACCACACATGGATCAACCAGTGTCATTGGATGTGTTGTCTTCTCATGAACCACACCCAGTGTCATTGGATGTGTGTTCTTCTCTCAAACCACACATGGATCCACCAGTGTCATTGCATGTGTGTTCTTCACATGAACCACACATGGATCCACCAAGTTTCATTGCATGCCTGTTGTTGTCATGAACCACACCTAGTGTCACTGCATGTGTGTTCCTCTCACAGTGTACACATGGATCCACCACTGTCATTGGATGTGTATTCTTCTCATGAACCACATCTAGAGTCATTGCATGTCTGTTCTTCTCACAAACCACATAAGGATCCACCTGTGTCATTGGATGTGTGTTCTTCTCACAAACCACACATGGATCCACCAGTGTCGTTGCATGTATGCTCTTTTAATTAACCACACATGGATCCAGAAAGTGTGATTGCATGTCTGTTCCTCTCATGAACCACACATGGATCCATTAGTGTCATGGGATGTGTGTTCTTTTCATGAACCACACCCAGTGTAATTGCATGTCTGTTCTTCTCACAAACCACATAAGGATCCACCGGTGTCGTTGCATGTGTGTTCTTCTCACAAACCACACATGGATCCACCAAGTGTGATAGCATGTGTGTTCTTCTGATGAACCACACCCAGTGTCATTGGATGTACGTTCCTCTCATGAACCAGACATGGATCCACCGGTGTCATTGCATGTGTGTTCTTCTCATGAACCACACATGGATCCACCAAGTGTGATTGCATGTGTGTTCTTCTCACGAACCACATATGGATCCACCAATGTCATTGGATGTGTGTTCTTTTCATGAACCACAACCAGTGCCATTGCTTGTCTGTACCTCTCACAAACCACACATGGATCCACCAGTGTCATTGCATGTGTCTTTTTATCATGAACCACAGCAAGAGTCATTGCATGTCTGTTATTCTCACAAACCACATAAGGATACACAAGTGTCATTGCATGTGTGTTCTTCTCATGAACCACACCCAATGTCATTGCGTGTATGTTCCTCTCACAAACCACACATGGGTCCACCAGTGTCATTGGATGTGTGTTCTTCTCATGAACCACAACCAGTGTCATTGGATGTGTGTTCTTCTCACAAACCACACATGGATCCACCAGTCTCATTGCATGTGTGTTCTTCTCATGAACTACACATGGATCCACCAAGTGTCATGGCATGTCTGTTCTTCTCATGAACCACACCCAGTGTCATTGCATGTGTGTTCCTCTCACAGTGTACACATGGATCCACCAGTGTCATTGGATGTGTATTCTTCTCATGAACCACATCAGAGACATTGCATGTCTGTTCTTCTCACAAACCACATAAGGATCCACCGGTGTCATTGGATGTGTGTTCTTCTCACAAACCATACATGGATCCACCAGTATCATTACATGTCTACTCTTTTCATTAACCAGACAAGGATGCACCAAGTGTGATTGCATGTCTGTTCTTTTCAGAAACCACATATGAATCCACTAGTGTCATTGGATGTGCGTTCTTTTCATGAACCACACCTGGTGTCATTGCATGCCTATTCTTCTCACAACCCACACAAGGATCCACCAGTGTCATTGCATGTGTGTTCTTTTCATGAACCACACCCAGTGTCATTGGATGTGTGTTCCTCTCATGAACCACACATGGATCCACCGGTGTCATTGGATGTGTGTTCTTCTCATGAACCACACCCATTGTCATTGCATGTGTGTTCTTCTCACAAACCACACATGGATCCACCAGTGTCATTGCATGTGTGTTCTTCTCATGAACCACACCGAATGTCATTGGATGTGTGTTCCTCTCAGGAACCACACATGGATCCACCGGTGTCATTGCATGTGTGTTCTTCTCACAAACCACACATGGATCCACCAAGTGTGATTGCATGTGTGTGCTTCTCATGAACCACACCAAGTATCATTGGATGTGTGTTCCTCTCATGGACCACACATGGATCCACCGGTGTCATTGCATGTGTGTTCTTCTCATGAACCACACATGGATCCACCAAGTCTGATTTCATGTGTGTTCTTCTCCCAAACCACATATGGATCCACCAGTGTCATTGGATGTGTGTTCTTTTCATGAACCACAACCAATGTCAATGCATGTATGTTCCTCTCACAAACCACACATGGATCCACCAATGTCATTGCCTGTGTGTTCTTCTCATGAACCACAACAAGAGTCATTGCATGTCTGTTATTCTCACAAACCACATAAGGATACACCAGTGTCATTGCGTGTGTTCTTTTCATGAACCACACCCAGTGTCATTGCATGTGTGTTCCTCTCACATTGTACACATGGATCCACCAGTGTCATTGGATGTGTGTTCTTCTCATGAACCACACCCAGTGTCATTGCATGTGTGTTCCTCTCACAAACCACACATGGATCCACCCGTGTCATTGGATGTGTGTTCTTCTCATGAACCACACCCAGTGTCATTGGATGTGTGTTCTTCTCACAAACAACAGATGGATCCACTAGTGTCATTGCATGTGTGTTCTTCTCATGAACCACACATGGATCCACCAAGTGTCATTGCATGTCTGTTCTTCTCATGAACCTCACCCTGTGTCATTGCATGTGTGTTCCTCTCACAGTGTACGCATGGATCCACCAGTGTCATTGGATGTGTGTTCTTCTCATGAACCACATCTAGAGTCATTGCAAGTATTTTCTTCTCACAAACCACATGAGGATCCACCGATGTCATTGGATGTGTGTTCTTCTCACAAACCACACATGGATCCACCAGTGTCATTGCATATCTGCTCTTTTCATTAACCACATATGGATCCACCAAGTGTGATTGAATGTGTGTTCTTTTCACAAACCACATATGGATACACCAGTGTCATTGCATGTGTGCTCTTTTCATGAACTACACCCATTGTCATTGGATGTGTGTTCCTCTCATGAACCACACAGGGATCCACCGGTGTCATTGCATGTGTGTTCTTTTCATGAACCACACCCAGTGTCATTGGATGTGTGTTCCTCTCATGAACCACACATGGATCCACTAGTGTCATTGGATGTGTGTTCTTCTCATGAACCACACCCAGTGTCATTGCATGTGTGTTCCTCTCACATTGTACACATGGATCCACCAGTGTCATTGGATGTGTGTTCTTCTCATGAACCACACCCAGTGTCATTGCATGTGTGTTCTTCTCACAAACCACACATGGATCCACCAGTGTCATTGCATGTGTGTTCTTATCATGAACCACACCTAGTGTCATTGGATGTGTTCTCTTCTCACAAACCACACATGGATCCACCAGTGTCATTGCATGTGTGTTCTTCTCATGAACCACACATGGATCCACCAAGTGTCATTGCATGTCTGTTATTCTCATGAACCGCACCCAGTGTCATTGCATGTGCGTTCCTCTCACAATGTACAAATGGATCCACCAGTGTCATTGGATGTGTATTCTTCTCATGAACCACATCTAGAGTCATTGCATGTCTGTTCTTCTCACAAACCACATAAGGATCCACCGGTGTCATTGCATGTGTGTTCTTTTCACAAACCACACATGGATCCACCAGTGTCATTGCATGTCTACACTTTTCATTAACCACACATGGATCCACCAAGTGTGATTGAATGTGTGTTCTTTTCACAAACCACATATGGATCCACCAGTGCCATTGGATGTGTGTTCTTTTAATGAACCACACCCAGTGTCATTGCATATCTGTTCTTCGCACAAACCACACATGGAACCACCAGTGTCATTGCATGTGTGTTCTTCTCATGAACCACACCCAGTGTCATTGGATGTGTATTCCTCTCACAAACCACACATGGATCCACCGGTGTCATTGCATGTGCGTTCTGCTCATGAACCACACCCAGTGTCATTGAATGTCTGTTATTCTCACAAACCGCATAAGGATACACCAGTGTCATTGCATGTGTGCTCTTTTCATGAACCACACCCAGTGTCATTGGATGTGTGTTCCTCTCATGAACCACACAGGGATCCACCGGTGTCATTGCATGTGTGTTCTTCTCACAAACCACACATGGATCCACCAAGTGTAATTGCATGTGTGTTATTTTCACAAACCACATATGGATCCACCAGTGTCATTGCATGTGTGTTCTTCTCATGAACCACAACCAGTGTCATTGCATGTCTGTTCCTCTCACAAACCAGACATGGATCCACCAGTGTCATTGCATGTGTGTTCTTCTCACGAACCATAGCAAGAGTCATTGCATGTCTGTTATTCTCACAAACCATGTAAGGATCCACCAGTGTCATTGCATGTGTGTTCTTCTCATGAACCACACCCAGTCTGATTGCATGTGTGTTCTTCTCACAAACCACACATGGATCCACCAAGTGTGATTGCATGTGTGCTCTTTTCATGAACCACACCCAGTGTCATTGGATGTGTGTTCCTCTCATGAACCACACATGGATCCACCGGTGTCATTGCATGTGTGTTCCTCTCACAGTGTACACATGGATCCACCAGTGTCATTAGATGTGTATTCTTCTCATGAACCACATCTAGAGTCATTGCATGTCTGTTCTTCTCACAAACCACATAAGGATCCACAGGTGTCATTGCATGTGTGTTCTTCTCACAAACCACACATGGATCCACCAGTGTCATTGCATGTTTGCTCATTTCATTAACCACACATGGATCCACCAAGTGTGATTGAATGTGTGTTCTTTTCACAAACCACATATGGATCCACTAGTGCCATTGGATGTGTGTTCTTTTCATGAACCACACCTAGTGTCATTGCATGTCTGTTCTTCTCACAAACCACAGATGGACCGACCAGTGTCATTGCATGTGTGTTCTTCTCATGAACCACACCAAGTATCATTGGATGTGTGTTCCTCTCATGAACCACACATGGATCCACTAGTGTCATTAGATGTGTGTTCTTCTCATGAACCACACCCATTGTCATTGAATGTCTATTCTTCTCACAAACCACATAAGGATCCACCAGTGTCATTGCAAGTGTGTTCTTTTCATGAACCACACCCAGTGTCATTGGATGTGTGTTCCTCTCATGAACCACACATGGATCCACCGGTGTCATTGCATGTGTGTTCTTCTCATGGACCACACATGGATCCACCAAGTGTGATTGCGTGTGTGTTCTTCTCACAAACCACACACGGATCCACCAGTGTCATTGGAATTGTGTTCTTCTCATGAACCACACCTAGTTTCATTGGATATGTGTTCCTCTCACAAACCACACATGGATCCACTAGTGTCATTTAATGTGTGTTCTTCTCATGAACCACACCCAGTGTTATTGAATGTCTGTTATTCTCACAAACCACATAAGGATACACCATTGTCATTGCATGTGTGTTCTTTTCATGAACCACACCCAGTGTCATTGGATGTGTGTTCCTCTCATGAACCACACATGGATCCACCGGTGTCATTGCATGTGTGTTCTTCTCACAAACCACACATGGATCCACCAAGTGTGATTGCATGTGTGTTCTTCTCACAAACCACACATGGATCCACCCGTGTCATTGGATGTGTGTTCTTATCATGAACCACACCTAGTGTCATTGGATGTGTGTTCCTCTCACAAACCACACATGGATCCACCAGTGTCATTGCATGTGTGTTCTTTTCATGAACCACACCCAGTGTCATTGAATGTCTGTTATTCTCACAAACCACATAAGGATACACCAGTGTCATTGCATGTGTGCTCTTTTCATGAACCACACCCAGTGTCATTGGATGTGTGTTCCTCTCATGAACCACACATGGATCCACTGGTGTCATTGCATGTGTGTTCTTCTCACAAACCACACATGGATCCACCAAGTGTGATTGCATGTGTGTTCTTCTCACAAACCACATATGGATGCACCAGTGTCATTGCATGTGTGTTATTTTCATGAACTACAACCAGTGTCATTGCATGTCTGTTCCCCTCACAAACCACACATGGATCCACAAGTGTCATTGCATGTGTGTTCTTCTCATGAACCACAACAAGAGTCATTGCATGTATGTTATTCTCACAAACCACATAAGGATACACCGGTGTCATTGCATGTGTTCTTATCATGAACCACACCTAGTGTCATTGCATGTGTGTTCCTCTCACATTGTACACATGGATCCACCAGTGTCATTGGATGTGTGTTCTTCTCATGAACCACACCCAGTGTCATTGCATGTGTGTTCTTCTCACAAACCACACATGGATCTACCACTGTCATTGCATGTGATTTCTTATCATGAACCACACCCAGTGTCATGGGATGTGTGGTCTTCTCACAAACCACACATGGATCCACCAGTGTCATTGCATGTGTGTTCTTCTCATGAACCACAGCAACAGTCATTGCATGTCTGTTATTCTCACAAACCACATAAGGATACACCAATGTCATTGCATGTGTGTACTTCTCATGAACCACACCCAGTGTCATTGCATGTGTGTTCCTCTCATATTGTACGCATGGATCCACCAGTGTCATTGGATGTGTGTTCTTCTCATGAACCACACCCAGTGTCATTGCATGTGTGTTCTTCTCACAAACCACACATGGATCCACCAGTGTCATTGCATGTGTGTTCTTCTCATGAACCACACCTAGTGTCATTGGATGTGTGTTCTTCTCACAAACCACACATGGATCCACCAATGTCATTGCATGTGTGTTCTTCTCATGAACCACACATGGATCCACCAAGTGTCATTTCATGTCTGTTCTTCTCATGAACCACACCCAGTGTCATTGCATGTGTGTTCCTCTCACAGTGTACACATGGATCCACCAGTATCATTGGATGTGTGTTATTCTCATGAACCACATCTAGATTCATTGCATGTCCGTTCTTCTCAGAAACCACATAAGGATCCACCGGTGTCATTGGATTTGTGTTCTTCTCACAAACTACACATGGATCCACCAGTGTCATTGCATGTCTGCTCTTTTCATTAACCACACATGGATCCACCAAGTGTGATTGAATGTGTGTTCTTTTCACAAACCACATATGGATCCACCAGTGTCATTGGATGTGTGTTCTTTTCATGAACCACACCCAGTGTCATTGAATGTCTATTATTCTCACAAACCACATAAGGATACACTAGTGTCATTGCATGTGTGTTCTTTTCATGAACCACACCCAGTGTCATTGGATGTGTGTTCCTCTCATGAAACACACATGGATCCACCGGTGTTATTGGATGTGTGTTCCTCTAATGAATCACACATGGATCCACCAAGTGTGATTGCATGTGTGTTCTTCTCACAAACCACATATGGATCCACCAGTGTCATTGGACGTGTGTTCTTTTCATGAACCACAACCAGTGTCATTGCATGTCTGTTCCTCTCATAAACCACACATGGATCCACCAATGTCATTGCATGTGTGTTCTTCTCATGAACCACAGCAATAGTCATTGCATGTCTATTATTCTAACAAACTACATAAGGATACACAAGTGTCATTGCATGTGTGTTCTTCTCATGAACCACACCCAGTGTCATTGCATGTGTGTTCCACTCACATTGTACACATGGATCCACTAGTGTCATTGGATGTGTGTTCTTATCATTAACCACACCCAGTGTCATTGCATGTATGTTCCTCTCACAAACCACACATGGATCCACCAGTGTCATTGGATGTGTTGTCTTCTCATGAACCACACCCAGTGTCATTGGATGTGTGTTCTTCTCACAAACCACACATGGATCCACCAGTGTCATTGCATGTGTGTTCTTCTCATGAACTACACATGGATCCACCAAGTTTCATTGCATGCCTGTTGTTGTCATGAACCACACCTAGTGTCATTGCATGTGTGTTCCTCTCACAGTGTACACATGGATCCACCACTGTCATTGGATGTGTATTCTTCTCATGAACCACATCTAGAGGAATTGCATGTCTGTTCTTCTCACAAACCACATGAGGATCCACCTGTGTCATTGGATGTGTGTTCTTCTCAAACACCACACATGGATCCACCAGTGTTATTGCATGTATGCTCTTTTAATTAACCACACATGGATCCACAAAGAGTGATTGCATGTCTGTTCCTCTCATGAACCAAACATGGATCCATTAGTGTCATGGGATGTGTGTTCTTTTCATGAACCACACCAAGTGTCATTGCATGTCTGTTCTTCTCACAAACCACATAAGGATCCACCGATGTCGTTGCATGTGTGTTCTTCTCACAAACCACACATGGATCCACCAAGTGTGATAGCATGTGTGTTCTTCTGATGAACCACACCCAGTGTCATTGGATGTACGTTCCTCTCATGAACCAGACATGGATCCACCGGTGTCATTGCATGTGTGTTCTTCTCATGAACCACACATGGATCCACCAAGTGTGATTGCATGTGTGTTCTTCTCACGAGCCACATATGGATCCACCAATGTCATTGGATGTGTGTTCTTTTCATGAACCACAACCAGTGCCATTGCTTGTCTGTACCTCTCACAAACCACACATGGATCCACCAATGTCATTGCATGTGTGTTTTTCTCATGAACCACAGCAAGAGTCATTGCATGTCTGTTATTCTCACAAACCACATTAGGATACACAAGTGTCATTGCATGTGTGTTCTTCTCATGAACCACACCCAGTGTCATTGTGTGTATGTTCCTCTCACAAACCACACATGGGTCCACCAGTGTCATTGGATGTGTGTTCTTCTCATGAACCACACCCAGTGTCATTGGATGTGTGTTCTTCTCACAAACCACACATGGATCCACCAGTGTCATTGCATGTGTGTTCTTCTCATGAACCACACATGGATCCACCAAGTGTCATGGCATGTCTGTTCTTCTCATGAACCACACCCAGTGTCATTGCATGTGTGTTCCTCTCACAGTGTACACATGGATCCACCAGTGTCATTGGATGTGTATTCTTCTCATGAACCACATCAGAGACATTGCATGTCTGTTCATCTCACAAACCACATAAGGATCCACCGGTGTCATTGGATGTGTGTTCTTCTCACAAACCATACATGGATCCACCAGTATCATTACATGTTTACTCTTTTCATTAACCAGACATGGATGCACCAAGTGTGATTGCATGTCTGTTCTTTTCAGAAACCACATATGAATCCACTAGTGTCATTGGATGTGCGTTCTTTTCATGAACCACACCTGGTGTCATTGCATGCCTGTTCTTCTCACAACCCACACAAGGATCCACCAGTGTCATTGCATGTGTGTTCTTTTCATGAACCACACCCAGTGTCATTGGATGTGTGTTCCTCTCATGAACCACACATGGATCCACCGGTGTCATTGGATGTGTGTTCTTCTCATGAACCACACCCATTGTCATTGCATGTGTGTTCTTCTCACAAACCACACATGGATCCACCAGTGTCATTGCATGTGTGTTCTTCTCATGAACCACACCGAATGTCATTGGATGTGTGTTCCTCTCAGGAACCACACATGGATCCACCGGTGTCATTGCATGTGTGTTCTTCTCACAAACCACACATGGATCCACCAAGTGTGATTGCATGTGTGTGCTTCTCATGAACCACAACAAGTATCATTGGATGTGTGTTCCTCTCATGAACCACACATGGATCCACCGGTGTCATTGCATGTGTGTTCTTCTCACAAACCACACATGGATCCACCAAGTGTGATTGCATGTGTGTTCTTCTCACAAACCACACATGGATCCACCAGTGTCATTGCATGTGTGTTCTTCTCATGAACCACACCGAATGTCACTGGATGTGTGTTCCTCTCAGGAACCACACATGGATCCACCGGTGTCATTGCATGTGTGTTCTTCTCACAAACCACACATGGATCCACCAAGTCTGATTGCATGTGTGTGCTTCTCATAAACCACACCAAGTATCATTGGATGTGTGTTCCTCTCATGAACCACACATGGATCCACCGGTGTCATTGCATGTGTGTTCTTCTCATGAACCACACATGGATCCACCAAGTGTGGTTGCATGTGTGTTCTTCTCCCAAACCACATATGGATCCACCAGTGTCATTGGATGTGTGTTCTTTTCATGAACCACAACCAGTGTCAATGCATGTATGTTCCTCTCACAAACCACACATGGATCCACCAATGTCATTGCATGTGTGTTCTTCCCATGAACCACAACAAGAGTCATTGCATGTCTGTTATTCTCACAAACCACATAAGGATACACCAGTGTCATTGCGTGTGTGTTCTTCTCATGAACCACACCTAGTGTCATTGCATGTGTGTTCCTCTGACATTGTACACATGGATCCACCAGTGTCATTGGATGTTGCATGTCTGATCTTCTCATTAACCACACATGGATCCACCAAGTGTGATTGCATGTCTATTCTTTTCACAAACCACATATGGATCCACCAGTGTCATTGGATGTGTGTACATTTCATGAACCACACCCAGTGTCATCGGATGTGTGTTCCTCTCATGAAACACACATGGATACACCGATGTCATTGGATGTGTGTTCTTCTCATAAACCACACCCAGTGTCATTGCATGTGTGTTCTTCTCACAAACCACACATGGATCCACCAGTGTCATTGCATGTGTGTTCTTCTCATGAACCACACCCAGTGTCATTAGATGTGTGTTCCTCTCATGAACCACACATGGATCCACCGGTGTCATTGCATGTGTGTTCTTCTCACAAGCCACACATGGATCCACCAAGTGTGATTGCATGTGTGTTCTTCTCATGAACCACACCCAGTGTCATTGAATGTGTATTCCTCTCATGAACCACACATGGATCCACCGGTGTCATTGCATGTGTCTTCTTCTCACGAACCACACATGGATCCACCAAGTGTGATTTCATGTGTGTTCTTCTCACAAACCACATATGGATCCACCAGTGTCATTGGATGTGTGTTCTTTTCATGAACCACAACCAGTGTCATTGCATGTCTGTTCCTCTCACAAACCACACATGGATCCACCAATGTCATTGCATGTGTGTTCTTCTCATGAACCACAACAAGAGTCATTGCATGTCTGTTATTCTCACAAACCACATAAGGATACACCAGTGTCATTGCATGTGTGTTCTTCTCATGAACCACACCCAGTGTCATTGCATGTGTGTTCCTCTCACATTGTACACATGGATCCACCAGTATCATTGGATGTGTGTTATTCTCATGAACCACATCTAGATTCATTGCATGTCCGTTCTTCTCAGAAACCACATAAGGATCCACCGGTGTCATTGGATTTGTGTTCTTCTCACAAACTACACATGGATCCACCAGTGTCATTGCATGTCTGCTCTTTTCATTAACCACACATGGATCCACCAAGTGTGATTGAATGTGTGTTCTTTTCACAAACCACATATGGATCCACCAGTGTCATTGGATGTGTGTTCTTTTCATGAACCACACCCAGTGTCATTGAATGTCTATTATTCTCACAAACCACATAAGGATACACTAGTGTCATTGCATGTGTGTTCTTTTCATGAACCACACCCAGTGTCATTGGATGTGTGTTCCTCTCATGAAACACACATGGATCCACCGGTGTTATTGGATGTGTGTTCCTCTAATGAATCACACATGGATCCACCAAGTGTGATTGCATGTGTGTTCTTCTCACAAACCACATATGGATCCACCAGTGTCATTGGACGTGTGTTCTTTTCATGAACCACAACCAGTGTCATTGCATGTCTGTTCCTCTCATAAACCACACATGGATCCACCAATGTCATTGCATGTGTGTTCTTCTCATGAACCACAGCAATAGTCATTGCATGTCTATTATTCTAACAAACTACATAAGGATACACAAGTGTCATTGCATGTGTGTTCTTCTCATGAACCACACCCAGTGTCATTGCATGTGTGTTCCACTCACATTGTACACATGGATCCACTAGTGTCATTGGATGTGTGTTCTTATCATTAACCACACCCAGTGTCATTGCATGTATGTTCCTCTCACAAACCACACATGGATCCACCAGTGTCATTGGATGTGTTGTCTTCTCATGAACCACACCCAGTGTCATTGGATGTGTGTTCTTCTCACAAACCACACATGGATCCACCAGTGTCATTGCATGTGTGTTCTTCTCATGAACTACACATGGATCCACCAAGTTTCATTGCATGCCTGTTGTTGTCATGAACCACACCTAGTGTCATTGCATGTGTGTTCCTCTCACAGTGTACACATGGATCCACCACTGTCATTGGATGTGTATTCTTCTCATGAACCACATCTAGAGGAATTGCATGTCTGTTCTTCTCACAAACCACATGAGGATCCACCTGTGTCATTGGATGTGTGTTCTTCTCAAACACCACACATGGATCCACCAGTGTTATTGCATGTATGCTCTTTTAATTAACCACACATGGATCCACAAAGAGTGATTGCATGTCTGTTCCTCTCATGAACCAAACATGGATCCATTAGTGTCATGGGATGTGTGTTCTTTTCATGAACCACACCAAGTGTCATTGCATGTCTGTTCTTCTCACAAACCACATAAGGATCCACCGATGTCGTTGCATGTGTGTTCTTCTCACAAACCACACATGGATCCACCAAGTGTGATAGCATGTGTGTTCTTCTGATGAACCACACCCAGTGTCATTGGATGTACGTTCCTCTCATGAACCAGACATGGATCCACCGGTGTCATTGCATGTGTGTTCTTCTCATGAACCACACATGGATCCACCAAGTGTGATTGCATGTGTGTTCTTCTCACGAGCCACATATGGATCCACCAATGTCATTGGATGTGTGTTCTTTTCATGAACCACAACCAGTGCCATTGCTTGTCTGTACCTCTCACAAACCACACATGGATCCACCAATGTCATTGCATGTGTGTTTTTCTCATGAACCACAGCAAGAGTCATTGCATGTCTGTTATTCTCACAAACCACATTAGGATACACAAGTGTCATTGCATGTGTGTTCTTCTCATGAACCACACCCAGTGTCATTGTGTGTATGTTCCTCTCACAAACCACACATGGGTCCACCAGTGTCATTGGATGTGTGTTCTTCTCATGAACCACACCCAGTGTCATTGGATGTGTGTTCTTCTCACAAACCACACATGGATCCACCAGTGTCATTGCATGTGTGTTCTTCTCATGAACCACACATGGATCCACCAAGTGTCATGGCATGTCTGTTCTTCTCATGAACCACACCCAGTGTCATTGCATGTGTGTTCCTCTCACAGTGTACACATGGATCCACCAGTGTCATTGGATGTGTATTCTTCTCATGAACCACATCAGAGACATTGCATGTCTGTTCATCTCACAAACCACATAAGGATCCACCGGTGTCATTGGATGTGTGTTCTTCTCACAAACCATACATGGATCCACCAGTATCATTACATGTTTACTCTTTTCATTAACCAGACATGGATGCACCAAGTGTGATTGCATGTCTGTTCTTTTCAGAAACCACATATGAATCCACTAGTGTCATTGGATGTGCGTTCTTTTCATGAACCACACCTGGTGTCATTGCATGCCTGTTCTTCTCACAACCCACACAAGGATCCACCAGTGTCATTGCATGTGTGTTCTTTTCATGAACCACACCCAGTGTCATTGGATGTGTGTTCCTCTCATGAACCACACATGGATCCACCGGTGTCATTGGATGTGTGTTCTTCTCATGAACCACACCCATTGTCATTGCATGTGTGTTCTTCTCACAAACCACACATGGATCCACCAGTGTCATTGCATGTGTGTTCTTCTCATGAACCACACCGAATGTCATTGGATGTGTGTTCCTCTCAGGAACCACACATGGATCCACCGGTGTCATTGCATGTGTGTTCTTCTCACAAACCACACATGGATCCACCAAGTGTGATTGCATGTGTGTGCTTCTCATGAACCACAACAAGTATCATTGGATGTGTGTTCCTCTCATGAACCACACATGGATCCACCGGTGTCATTGCATGTGTGTTCTTCTCACAAACCACACATGGATCCACCAAGTGTGATTGCATGTGTGTTCTTCTCACAAACCACACATGGATCCACCAGTGTCATTGCATGTGTGTTCTTCTCATGAACCACACCGAATGTCACTGGATGTGTGTTCCTCTCAGGAACCACACATGGATCCACCGGTGTCATTGCATGTGTGTTCTTCTCACAAACCACACATGGATCCACCAAGTCTGATTGCATGTGTGTGCTTCTCATAAACCACACCAAGTATCATTGGATGTGTGTTCCTCTCATGAACCACACATGGATCCACCGGTGTCATTGCATGTGTGTTCTTCTCATGAACCACACATGGATCCACCAAGTGTGGTTGCATGTGTGTTCTTCTCCCAAACCACATATGGATCCACCAGTGTCATTGGATGTGTGTTCTTTTCATGAACCACAACCAGTGTCAATGCATGTATGTTCCTCTCACAAACCACACATGGATCCACCAATGTCATTGCATGTGTGTTCTTCCCATGAACCACAACAAGAGTCATTGCATGTCTGTTATTCTCACAAACCACATAAGGATACACCAGTGTCATTGCGTGTGTGTTCTTCTCATGAACCACACCTAGTGTCATTGCATGTGTGTTCCTCTGACATTGTACACATGGATCCACCAGTGTCATTGGATGTTGCATGTCTGATCTTCTCATTAACCACACATGGATCCACCAAGTGTGATTGCATGTCTATTCTTTTCACAAACCACATATGGATCCACCAGTGTCATTGGATGTGTGTACTTTTCATGAACCACACCCAGTGTCATCGGATGTGTGTTCCTCTCATGAAACACACATGGATACACCGATGTCATTGGATGTGTGTTCTTCTCATAAACCACACCCAGTGTCATTGCATGTGTGTTCTTCTCACAAACCACACATGGATCCACCAGTGTCATTGCATGTGTGTTCTTCTCATGAACCACACCCAGTGTCATTAGATGTGTGTTCCTCTCATGAACCACACATGGATCCACCGGTGTCATTGCATGTGTGTTCTTCTCACAAGCCACACATGGATCCACCAAGTGTGATTGCATGTGTGTTCTTCTCATGAACCACACCCAGTGTCATTGAATGTGTATTCCTCTCATGAACCACACATGGATCCACCGGTGTCATTGCATGTGTGTTCTTCTCATGAACCACAACAAGAGTCATTGCATGTCTGTTATTCTCACAAACCACATAAGGATACACCAGTCTCATTGCATGTGTGTTCTTCTCATGAACCACACCCAGTGTCATTGCATGTGTGTTCCTCTCACATTGTACACATGGACCCACCAGTGTCATTGGATGTGTGTTCTTCTCATGAACCACACCCAGTGTCATTGCATGTGTGTTCCTCTCAGAAACCACACATGGATCCACCCGTGTCATTGGATGTGTGTTCTTCTCATGAACCACACCCAGTGTCATTGGATGTGTGTTCTTCTCACAAACAACAGATGGATCCACTAGTGTCATTGCATGTGTGTTCTTCTCATGAACCACATGTGGATCCACCAAGTGTTATTGCATGTCTGTTCTTCTCATGAACCACACCCAGTGTCATTGCATGTGTGTTCCTCTCACAGTGTACACATGGATCCACTAGTGTCATTGGATGTGTGTTCTTCTCATGAACCACATCTAGAGTCATTGCATGTCTTTTCTTCTCACAAACCACATGAGGATCCACCGATGTCATTGGATGTGTGTTCTTCTCACAAACCACACATGGATCCACCAGTGTCATTGCATGTCTGCTCTTTTCATTAACCACACATGGATCCACCAAGTGTGATTGAATGTGTGTTCTTTTCACCAACCACATCTGGATACACCAGTGTCATTGGATGTGTGTTCTTTTTATGAACCACACCTAGCATCATTGCATGTCTGTTCTTCTCACAAACCACAAAAGGATCCACCAGTGTCATTGCATGTGTGTTCTTTTCATGAACCACACCCAGTGTCATTGGATGTGTGTTCCTCTCATGAACCACACATGGATCCACTAGTGTCATTGGATGTGCGTTCTTCTCATGAACCACACCCAGTGTCATTGCGTGTGTGTTCTTCTCACAAACCATACATGTATACACCAGTGTCATTACATGTGTGTTCTTCTCATGAACCACACCCAGTGTCATTGGATGTGTGTTCCTCTCATTAACCACACATGGATCCACCAGTGTCATTGCATGTGTGTACTTCTCATGAACCACACATGGATCCACCAAGTGTGATTGCATGTGTTTTCTTCTCATGAACCACACCCAGTGTCATTGGATGTCTGTTCCTCTCATGAACGACAGATGGATCCACCAGTGTCATTGCATGGGTGTTCTTCTCATGAACCACACATGGATCAACCAAGTGTGATTGCATGTGTGTTCTTCTCACAAACCACATATGGATTCACTAGTGTCATTGGATGTGTGTTCTTTTCATGAACCATAACCAGTGTCATTGCATGTCTGTTCCTCTCACAAACCATACATGGATCCACCAATGTCATTTCATGTGTGTTCTTCTCATGAATCACAACAAGAGTCATTGCATGTCTGTTATTCTCACAAACCACATCAGGATACACCAGTGTCATTGCATGTGTGTTCTTCACATGAACCACACCCAGTGTCATTGGATGTGTGTTCCTCTCACATTGTACACATGGATCCACCAGTGTCATTGGATGTGTGTTCTTCTCATGAACCACACGCAGTGTCATTGCATGTGTGTTCCTCTCACAAACCACACATGGATCCACCAGTGTCATTGGATGTGTGTTCTTCTCATGAACCACACCCAGTGTCATTTGATGTGTGTTCTTCTCACAAACCACACATTGATCCACCAGTGTTATTACATGCATGTTCTTCTCATGAAGCACACATGCATCCACCAAGGGTCATTGCATGTCTGTTCTTCTCATGAACCACACCCAGTGTCATTGCATGTGTGTTCCTCTCATAGTGTACACATGGATCCACCAGTGTCATTGGATGTGTGTTCTTCTCATGAACCAGATCTAGAGTCATTGCATGTCTATTCTTCTCACAAACCACATAAGGATCCACTAGTGTCACTCGCTGTGTCTTTTTCTCACAAACCACACATGGATCCACCAGTGTCATTGCATGTCTGCTCTTTTCATTATCCACACATGGATCCACCAAGTGTGATTACATGTCTATTGTTTTCACAAACCACATATGGATCCACCAGTGTCATTGGATGTGTGTTCTTTTCATGAACCACACCTAGTGTCATTGCATGCCTATTCTTCTCACAAACCATATAAAAATCCACCAGTGTCATTGCATGTGTGTTCTTTTCATGAACCACACCCAGTGTCATTGCATGTGTGTTGTTCTAAAAAACCACACATGGATCCACCAGTGTCATTGCATGTGTGTTCTTCTCATGAACCACACCCAGTGTCATTGGATGTGTCTTGTTCTCACAAACCACACATGGATCCACCAGTGTCATTGCGTGCGTGTTTTTCTCATGAACCACACATGGATCTAGCAAGTGTCATTGCATGTCTGTTCTTCTCATGAACCACACCCAGTGTCATTGCATGTGTTATCCTGTCACAGTGTACACATGGATCCACCAGTGTCATTAGATGTGTGTTCTTCTCATGAACCACATCTAGAGTCATTGCATGTCTGTTCTTCTCACAAACCACATAAGGATCCACCGGTGTCATTGGATGTGTGTTCTTCTCACAAACCACACATGGATCCACCAGTGTCATTGCATGTCTGTTGTTTTCATTAACCACACATGGATCTACCAAGTGTGATTGCATGTCTGTTCCTCTCATGAACCACACATGGATCCATAGGTGTCATTGGACGTGTGTTCTTTTCATCAACCACACCCAGTTTCATTGCAAGTCTGTTCTTATCAGAAACCACATAAGGATCCACCAGTGTCATGGCATGTGTGTTCTTTTCATGAACCACACCCAGTGTCATTGGATGTGTGTTCCTATCATGAACCATACATGGATCCACCGGTGTCATTGCATGTGTGTTCTTCTCATGAACCACACATGGATCCACCAAGTGTGATTGCATGTGTGTTCTTCTCACAAACCACATATGGATCCACCAGTGTCATTGCATGTGTGTTCTTTTCATGAACCACAACCAGTGTCATTGCATGTCTGTTCCTCTCACAAACCACACATGGATCCACCAGTGTCATTGCATGTGTGTTCTTCTCATGAACCACAGCAAGAGTCATTGCATGCCTGTTATTCTCACAAACCACATAAGGATACACTAGTGTCATTACATGTGTGGTCTTCTCATGAACGACACCCAGTGTCATTGCATGTGTGTTCCTCTCACATTGTACACATGGATCCACCAGTGTCATTGCATGTGTGTTCTTCTCATGAACCACACCCACTGTCATTGGATGTGTGTTCTTCTCACAGACCACACATGGATCCACTAGTGTTATTGCATGTGTGTTCTTTTCATGAACCACAACCAGTGTCATTGCATGTCTGTTCCTCTCACAAACCACACATGGATCCACCGGTGTCATTGCATGTGTGTTCTTCTGATGAACCACAACAAGAGTCATTGCATGTCTGTTATTCTCACAAACCACATGAGGATACACCAGTGTCATTGCATGTGTGTTCTTCTCATGAACCACACCCAGTGTCAATGCATGTGTGTTCTTTTCACAAACCACATATCACCAGTGTCATTGCATGTGTGTTCCTCTCATAAACCACATATGGATCCACCTAGTGTGATTGCATGTGTGTTCTTCTCACAAACCACACATGGATCCACCAAGCGTGATTGCATGTGTGTTCTTTTCACAAACCACATATGGATCCTAATTACCCTTAGGAGAGCCCTAACCTTAGGCCCCCAATGGGTGGCCGTTAGACCGAGTCTTCTAGAAGTCACGCCCTAACACAGTTGTTCTGCTTGACGATTGTTACATACCGTTCGATCGGGGCGCTTGGACGATTGGGATGGTCTTCGTGAGAGCGATCCGCGAGGAGTCTGTTCTGCGACATGATTGGTCGCCACACTTGCTCTGGACAAACTGGCAACACCAGGGGCTCTCCTGTTGCGAGTGTCACGACTCACGAGTTTAGTGGGCCATATCTTAGTGTCACGTCCCCATTACTTCTCTTCCTCCCCGTACTTCTCTTCCTTCCCCTCGAAGCCACTTTCCCCACTTCACTCACATCCTGCCATAGCCGCAAGCCGACGGCGCCTCCATCCCAATCCCCTCTCCGGCAGCCACCCCCTCCTTCTCGCCATGGGTTCAAGGGGAGACAGCGAGGAAACACGTGACGACAAGGACGATGATTGCGATGTGAGTCGTCTCATCTCTATCTCTATCATCTCTGGACAGTTATCTATTTTTTGAGCCAGATCTACTTTGTTTACTCATGCGCGTATGATGTGTTAGGCCAACCAGACAATGTATGACGCCGACTATCATAGTTTAGCGGATGAAGACAGTCCTCTGGTATGTAAACATGGATATGTGCCTGCTAAATTTGTAGCGTTCGAAGGAAGAAACGTAAGCAAGAGGTTTCTACGGTGTCAAGGACATCATGCAATGATGCGAGGCGGAAGTTGCGGTGTTGTCAAATGGGTAGATCCAGAGTGGCCCAAATCGATGCAGAAAACGCTAGACAAACTATGGGAAATGACTGTTGAGTTGAAAGAATCCGCATTCAGCTCACTTCTTGACAGTGTTGAGATGAAGCTATGGGAACCAGTTGACACGACCAAGCATAAGCGAGATCTTAGGTGGGTGGAAGACAAGGTTAGCAAAGTCGAGAAGTAGAGGGACGCGATGTTGGCCCTGAAGGCTAAAGCAGAGCAAGAACTGACTCAAGCAAGGAATGATCTTCACCAGGCCAAAGTCCTACAGTTCACAACTACGAGTATTGACAAGTGCATGAGGAAAAATGCAGAGAAACAATTGAAGCTGTGCAAGGAAGATGCTAAAAGGAAGGAGCAGACGATTCGATCCTTACTCTCGTAGGAAGATGCGCATCGGGCTAAGATTAGGAAGATCAAGGAGATGTGTGATAACTAGTAGTTCTATTTAGCTTGAGCTCCGTGCCCTTTTAAGTTGTAATAGTTATACTTGTTGACCTAGTGGTCTGAACTATTGGCCCCGGAGTCCTGGGAGGAAAAAAATTGGTCGCCCGTTAATCTGTCTTAACCCTGCATTACTTCCTTTTGTCTGACCAATGCCCCTTGGATATTCCGCCTGTCACTTCGTCGTCCTCATGTACAAATAGGAGGCGCCACAGCGCATCGCTTCGTCGTCAATCCCCTCGCCCTCTCCAATCTCCACCGCGCCATCGCTTCGTCGTCCATCCCCTCGCTCCCTCTCCAATCTCCACAGCGCCGCCATGGAGATGCCCGCGCTGAACTTCTACGAGGCGGTGATGTTCGCACACTTTGACATCCTCGCGCCGCCGGCCGCGACGGTGCCCCCCAGATGGCGCAACAGCTATGCGGGGGTGCTGGTGGCTCCGCTCCTCATCCCCGACGGAGTTGCGATGGAGAGCGAAATCGCGGCACGCCGCCACCAGATACCCTCGTGGAAGAGGGCGCTGCCCCGGTACGCGGCGGCCAGCCCGTACTGGCTGGCGCTGTTCAAGAAGGAGCGGAAGGCCAAGATTGGAAACCACATCGTTTACGGGTGCGTGGTGCATCGGGGTATCCGCAACCGAGAAGGGCGGGAGAGGTTCTGGTCCGTCCCTGTACGGACCAAGTACACCGTCATCGCCGCCACTCACCGCGAAGAAGTACTCCGTCTCGCGAACAGTGCGGAAATCGTGGAGGTTCCGTCCGACGACAACGAGGAAGCCGGTGGCTCGGAGGATAGCGGCAGCGGAAGTGAAATTGTTGACTAGTGGTTGAATTAATGTAGGATGTGAAATCGCACCTTTGTTTAGAAGAAATTGTGGTTGAATTAATGAAATGCCTCGATTTAGATCTCTGTCTCGATTAATTTGTGGAAGAATTTGTGATTTAGATCAATTTCTGCCTCGATTTAGATCTTTCTCCCAGATTGGGAATGTGACCGTGGACCAAAGACCCCCTTTCTACTATGTATTTTGACATTGGTGGTTTGTTTAAACGTAATCTACGTGGATTGTGCCGCATGCAAATGACACAACCATAATTTATAAAGTGGAAGCACGTACACCCGGTTACTGGAGATCCGGGAGCTTCGCCAGACGCAGGGGATGCAGGAGCAGGGAGGCGGTGAGATAGACGGGCTCAAGATTAGGCCAGAAAGTGGTACTGATTTCCTCCTCATCTGGGCATTATCGGTTGCCATTGCTATTTATGTTGCCACGTCGTTGTGCAGCATCTGAAATAAGTTGCTGCTTCGTGGAGTGTGGCAGCTTAAATAATTTATTTATGCGCCACTTACATTCCGTCGTATTTGGAGACCTCCTGCCCCTCAGCAATCATGGAACCGGTGCTGCGTGTTTTCAGATAGCAGTGGCACAATCACAATTTAGGATTCAACTACTGACTAGGGCGTTTCCAAACCCTAAGTCACGGTACATTTTACTCAGAGAATGTGGGTAGATTGTTTCGCCCAGCAATGTGCCACACACAGAGCTCCAGAATTTAACAGAATTACATATATAGGTTCAAGTTCAACACATTACTATGCATCTTCATTGCTAGCAGCCTTCTTCCGCAGCCTGGGTGCTAAGCCTTCACGTCCACTAGCTTCTTCATTTCCTGCCTTCTTCCTCTTCCTCGGTGCCAATTTTCTTAGCTTCACGTACTCTGCATCGCTGGGACAATGGGCACCAGAATCGTGTCCAGCATCATCTTTCCACTCGTTTTTAATTTCTTCGGGCAGCAAAATGACTGACCCGGCAGTCATGTTTCTAACCTTGCGACGCTTCCTGTCAAAGAAACAGGACTGTTGCATAACTGCCCAATATCTACAGAGTAAATGAAACAAAAAATTACAATTCAGCACAAACATGCGAACCCCAAGATACTTTTGCTTACCAGGAGTTAATTGGGTTCGAGCAACCACCCTGTCCAAGAATAGAAGGGCGACTCCTAGTTGCAGTAGCTTCCACATCTAGTACATCACGATTCGGCTCAAACATGCAAGCCGAAGCATACCTTTTCATCAACCCAATTAGCTGACTGTCACACGTTAGAGGAACCATGATGCCACGTTCATCCATGAATCTGAACTTTGCAGTCTGCTTCGGCCATAATTCATCATGATTACGCAGAGCAGCAACCATACCAGATATAGTGCAGATCTGTGCAGGCGCTTCTTCCATCGTGATACAATGGTGTCCATACCACTTGCGCTTAGAGTCATACCTGAAGAGGACTACCATAACCAGGTAAGGGTGGTCTGCGGAGATCCCACTTGACAGAAAACTGTGGACAAAATATGTTTGTCAGCGTCGGGCTAACAAACAATTTGAGGTTCAGTAGCCAGCTAGCAGTTATAATTAGTGCGAATAGCAAAGAGAAGGGTAGCTCACCCGCTTGTGGCCAGAACTTCTTCCTTGGTAGTAGGATCTGCCATCCTCCGAGCTTCTCGGCTCGTTGGCAGCGGAGGCGGGCTAGAGCCTCACAATGGCGGCTACGGCATGCGCCATTGGAGCCCAGGATCAGCGACTGGGCGCAGCAACTTGGCGCTAGAAGTCAAATGTCCGAAGGGATCATCCTTCCTGGAGGGTGGATTCCGACGCCACCGGTGCTAGGGGAAAGGTGGGAATGGATTTGTGAAATTGGTGAACGCATCCAATCCACTTAGTTACTCGATTTTCCTAAGAGGTTGCCGCGTTGGCGCTCGCGTCACGGACAGATGACCGACATGAGGGTCCCAACCGTCTACTTCACGGGGCAGTTTAACGGAATGTTTGAATTTGGAAGGGGTGAGATGAATTTGCCTCGAAATGGCCCCTCTCAGTAGTTGGTGGCCCAACTTTTCAAAACGCTGCAATTTTAGGCAGCTTAGGTACCGCCATGCGCTGGCCTGTGAACTTTGGTACCGCAAACGAACAGGCCCCCTGGTCCACCCACCGACCTTGCCCTTTCGCCTATAAGAAGCCTCTGATGCAAAAACCCTAAATCGACTAGCCTCCAGCCACGAAAAGTTCCGCAGTGCCGCCGCCACCGAAGGGGAGATTCGGGGGACAGAAAGTCTCTGTTCCGGCACCCTGCCGGGACGGGGAAGTGCCCCCGGAGCCATCTCCATCGATCTCCACCACCATCTCCATCGCCGTTGCTGATTCCCATGATGATGAGGGAGTAGATCTTCCTCGAGGCTAAGGGTTCTACCGGTAGCTATGTGTTCATCTCTCTCTCTATGCATGATCATATTTTGATCATGAGCTTTGTAATCAAGTATATCTACCTTGCTACTCAAGTGCTTTAATAGATCACTGGCTCTCCCCATGTGTGTGAAAGTGACAGCGTGCACACCATGTTGACACTTAGGCTAGAGATTTCAAATACTTGTTATGAGTTATATTTGGAGTTGGATGTCTCTATGAAATTATGGTGTTTGTTGGAACCATCTAGTGCTCAAGGTGACAGTGTGGGGTTATCTAGATGCGGAAAGCGAACTTTGAGGTGTGCTATTATAGCCCTACCATGGATTAGAGTGTCCAACCGAAGAGTAGTTCAGAGTAGTATCATAAAGAGAAGATATTTATATGAGAGTGTTCACTAGTGAAAGTATGATCCCTAGGCCTTATTTCTAAGCATTGAAACACCGTTTGTAACTAAATTTGTTACATGTTTGCTTGCTTCCATCTTTATTTCAGTTTGCCTTTAGTCTCTTCCATGCCATCAAGCTATTTTCTGGCACCGTTGTCTTATATCCATACCACTTGTATTTCACTATCTCTTCACCGAACTAGTGCACCTATACACCTGGCAAGTGTATTGGGTGTGTTGGGGACACAAGAGACTTCTTGTATCTTGATTGCAGGATTGCTTGAGAGGGAATACCTTTGACCACTTCCTCCCTGAGTTCGATAAACCTTGGGTAATCCACTTAAGGGAAACTTGCTGCTGTTCTACAAACCTCTACACTTGGAGGCCCAACAACTGTCTACAAGAATAGAAGTGCGTAGACATCAAGCTATTTTCTGGCGCCGTTGCCGGGAGGTAAGGTAAAATGTACTCACATCCTCCGGTGTGAGTGCTCGAAGTTATTTCCTTTAGATTCCGCAATTATATCTTTTTGTTTATTGTTTTTATTTTCACTAGTTAGGCTTAATGGAAAACAACAACAAAAATTAGAGAACTTTATAGTATTTATCTTGAGTTAGGACATGAAGTGTTCGAAGAGAAAATTAAAAAACCTATGGAACTTTATTTGCATGCTAATAGCAATGTTATTAGTATGAATTCTTTGAACACCTTTATTATGTTATGGAAAAGTCTAAGCTTGGGGAAGCTAGTTTTTATGAAAATGATCTTTTTAGTTCCTCAACTTTGGAAGATAGCTTGTCACATCCCAAGATTTTCCAAATCTTGTAATGTGAAAAATAAATAAACAAAATAAATTTTTGTTGAAAATCAGGGTGAAAAGAAACTTTTGTTTCTAAAAGGAAACTTAAAATCCCATCCTGAACAAACTTTGGATAAAGTTTGAATTCAACAAATCCAAATCAAGAGAAATGCATTCCTCAATGAATGTATCTGGAATTTTGAACACTTGGAAAATAAATCCAAAACCCTAAGCCCTAATGGAATAAAAACCATTTCCAAAATTATCTCCAAATCCATGGATTTGATCCATACCAAAATTGATCAACAAATATTCACAAAGGATCAAGTAAGACCATAGAGATTGGTTTCACTTAGTTTGGAACCATAAATAAAATCTTATGAATATAATAAGATAAGGAAATTGAATTTCCAAAGCCATTAAAGCCCTCATCTAAAATCCATACCAAGTGGTGAACAATAGATCCTAAAAGGATTCAAAAGGTTAAACAAATAATAAATAAGATTTCACAAATTGGAATCACCAAGTTTGGATCTATAAATAAAAAGATATGGATTTTATAAGACAAAGATAAAAATATTAAATAAAGAATATTTAAAGACCAAATCAAATCTTGGCCTAATCTATTAAGTAAATGGAGTGATTATAATCCCAATCCAAATAAAATAAAAGGATAAAGAATATTCCAAATAAAATAAAATGGCAATGACCATTCTATCCCTATCTTAATAAGGACAAATCTCTAAATAAGAATACATGAGAAAATGATATTTGGAATTCACCCAAGTGGAATAAAAGTTGTTTAATCAACTTAAATAAAATAAAACCTCCAAATAAAAATTTGGGAATTAAAACTATATTAAATTCCATTGGAATTAAAACAAATACCCAATCTTAAATGATTAATAAATCATATTAGAATACTTTCCAAATAATTCAAGATGAATTATTTGAACCAACTAAACAAATAAAAACCTACTGCAAGGAATTGGGAAGTTTAAAGAATTTGAATGGAAATTTTATTAATTAAATCAAACCCTATTTTATTAAATAACTAAAGATCCATTTTATTTAAATAATAAATGGATCCTAAAATAAATAAAAATATTATTTTATTTTGAGATTTGGATTATGTTAATAAACAGAACCAAATTCAAGGTACAAAATTGTTTGAATTGTTTGAATGTTGTTTGAATGTTTGAATAATTGATTGATTTCCAAAACAGAAAATAGAATTAGAAAAGGAAAAAGAATTTAGACAGAAAAAAATAGTGCAACAGACCCAGCCCACTAAAGCCCAGTCCAGCCCAGTCTTCTCCCCTCTCCCCCCCGAACCATCTTTTCCGCACTCAGGAACTTACCCGCACTGAGTATGACCAGTGGACCCTCCCTCTCATTTCTTTTCCCACTGATCGGTGGACCCCACCACTCTCTCTCACCCGAGCTAACCGTTTTCTCACCGCGAAAAGAACCCACTCAGTCACAGACAACCGGGACCCAATCCTCCTCTCTTTCTATTGCTGACAAGACGACCCCACCTCTACTGCTCATCGTCCTCCCCGCGACTCCTTCTTCCCCTCACCCCCGGCCGTTTCCTGCGTTGATTCCACCGATTAAATTCGCGTCAATGCTGCTTTAATCTCTCGCCGCGACCACAACTTTTTAAACGCCTCCCTCTCCTCTTTCATTCCCCTCAGACCTTGCTTCCACTCTGCCACCAGGCTGCTCCCATTTCGCGGTGCACTGCCGCTGTCTCCGACGAGCCTCTCTCTCGATTCCGACAGCCCCTCGCCGCCCCTCTCCTTCCCGACCAAGCTCATAGCTTCCCCACTCTCAGGCGCATCTGCCAGTGCATCAAACTCGCTCGCGAGTGCCCTGTAAGCTCGACTTCGACGACGACCTGCAGCACCGTTGTCTGCCTTCTTCTCCGGCGACATTTCCTTGTAAGAGCCGACCACCCCGAGCCCTCTCCTTCACGCACACAGCCTCGCCCTGATTCTGCGCATCTAACCGTGTCTTCGCCTTGCCTTGGGGTAAACCACAGCACCGTCCGCGACGACCACCCGACGCACCCGACGCTGTCCTCCACTCCGGCGAGCAATCGCGGTCGTACCAGAGCGCCCCTCGCCCGACCAACACCTCCTCGAGCATCGCCGTGACCCCCTGAGCCCGGTGAGCAACTCCTCTTTCTCCATCCCCTCCTGTAGCATCGGCACCGTCGTCGACCGACAGCTCCGCCGCCGGTATCCACCGCAACCGTAGGATTGTGATCTAATGGATGCGATAGAACGTAGGCGAAGGGGTAAGTAATGTCTCTCTACCGCACGATCTCATTCAGATCCAACGGCTGCAGTTGTGCGATCCGCGCGAAGAGGTACCGTCCAATGAAATCACGCCGCGTGTCACTGTTCTGTTTAAAACAGAAATTGAAAACAGAATATTTTGCAAACTTCAAACCCTTGTATCTTTGGATCCACACGTCCAAAAATTACAAATTTTATGTCGTTGGATTCAGGAGAACAAGCCCTAGCCAACCCTACCCTTGGTTTAGCAAATAGTATTTGTTAGATTGGTTGATTATGCAGAAACATTTGTGTGCTTGCTAAGTTTAGAAAAATTGTTTAAAAATGATTTTAGGGTTAAAACCTTTGCAAAATGGTTTGTTGTGACCTTACTGACCCTAGGAACCAACCAATGTTTTGAAAAATGAATTTGGAAAAGTTTAGAATGGATTAATTAGTTTAGTCCATTTCTAGCTAATTAAAACTATTGTTTTGTTTATGAAAATTAGTTTTGAGTAAAAACTTTGGAGAAAATGTTTTGGACCAAACCTACAGACCCAAACACCAAGTTTTGCAATAGCAACTCATTTGGTGAAACAAAATAAGGAATCTTTGATTTAAAACCATTTCTAGTCAAATAGAAATGTGGTTATTTTTGTAAAAAAATGATTTTGGAAGAAAACTTTTGGAAAATGTTTTGTTTTAAACTCACTAACCCCAAAACCCCAAGTTTTGTGATTTGAAAACATATTTGGTGAACCCTATAGGTTAATGCCCTAGTAAAAATATTTCTACACCACATAAAATGATACTTTGTTTTGAAAATGGTTTTATAGTGAAACCTTTTGCAATTGACTTTGCCATTTTAGTAAATGACCAATTTGGAACCTACAAAGTTTAGAAGCCTAGTGGAGACCATCCTTACAATAGAACCAACCTTTGCATGCTTATGCATGACTTAGATCCCATTACTTTGTGTGTGAGAAATTGTTTGTTTGACTTTGGTTTGGAATGTGAATTGAATTGTGTTTGCTTGATTGACTTGTAGTGAAGTGTGAGACTAGAAAGATCAAGGAGTGAACCTATACCCTCTACCCAAAAAGGCAAGTGATGCTTCATACTTTCTATCCCATTATTTTCACTATGCATTAGTGTTTTTGCTAAGTAAAACCTACATGGATTTTGATAAGTATAGACCTTGCTATAGGAAAACCTAGTAGATGAATCCTTAGTAGGATTTTCCTAAGTTAAGAATCCTATTACTATCAAGCTTATCCTATCTAATAGAAAACATGGGTGGAATATATATTCATGCTATGGAAAAATCTCTAAGTCTAAGGACTTGTGTTTTGTTTAATAAAACAACTAAATTAATGAATCACCTGGGTGGAATGGGACTTGCTTGGTGGTTTTTGGTTGAGTGGTTCACAAGGCCCATTTTTATGGTTTACCTTAGTGTATCTCACTTGTGGATGGCCACCCAGGAAACAAAGAGATTTGAGATGTCAAATGTTGAGAAGCTTCAAGTGCAACCACTTGGCAATATGGGCTCTGCCATGATCATATAGGTTGCAAGAACTTAGCCATATGGACAGTGGGTGGTAGTGTTTGATAGGTTGGAACGCGCCCATGATGGTCTAAGGGAAAGCTTCTGAAAGATCTTGTCTTGGGAAACCAAGTCTTGTGGGGAAAGTGCACCACCTCTGTAGAGTGTAAAACCTAAGTACTTAGCCATGTCCCTGGTAAAGGACAATTTGAGCATCAAGACATGGAAGCAATCAAGAATCTCATCATTCAAATTTCTAAATAAAACTTGTGGGTGATCAAGGGTTGTTTGAAATCTTCAATCTTTGATGGAGAGATGGCTTGGTACAAGGATCTTGAAATCTTTGATTGAGGAAAAATGATTTTGCCAAGCACTTCAGTCTTTGATTGGTAGATGCCTTGGAAAGGATCTTCAGTCTTTGATTGGTAGATTCCTTGGGAAATATTTTGCCAAACAAAAACTTAGTATTTTCAAAATGTTAGGGAAAAATCTATTTTCAGCAAAGCAAGCCTCAACTCCACTTAGCCAAATGCATATAGATGATAGCCTCCACTATACTACCATAGTATCACTTGCCAATACAATTCAAATGTATTGACCCTTGTGGCTGGAGCTTGTAATGTTGCAGGTTTGATTGATTTTAGTGAAGAGTGTTTGATTAGGATTACAAAGTCTACAACCAACATCTTCCTGTGGCACTTTGAAGATGAAGGACCCCATGACTATAGTTATTCCGCTGCAATGTAATGTAATAGCTAAATGAGCTATGATTGATGTAATAAAATTATGTTATTCCTGGTTATAAAATTTTATTATGACCTTTGTTTCTTGATATTACATCTTAACTGTGGATGCTAGCTAATGATCCAGGGACTAGCATTGTAAACACAGGGGGGCTCAATCTTATTAAAGGTTGGGGACCCTACAGATGGTATCAGAGCATTGTGTTGCCTGTAGGATTTGTAACCATAGGATTGGACAAAACCCCTTAGAAAAATAGGAGTTGTTTTTGTTCCAAAACTTATTTATAAAACAATCTTGTAAACTCTTTCCTCAACCATTTTGGTTTTAACTCTACTTCTCTTCCACTTCAAACTTAATGGAAAAACCTACCCTTTGACCAAAGACTTCACCATGTGCAAAGGACATCTTCAACTTCATCAACTCCAATGACTTCAACTTCTTCAACTCTAATGACTTCAACATCTTCAGCATATTCACCAAGGACTTCCAACTTGGATATCACTAAAGACTACAAGTGAGACAAGAAATGTTACTCAAGACTTGAAGACTAAGGAAAAACAACCTAGAAGGAACCATGACCACCTTTGAAGATTTGTGACCAAGACACAAGAATTCTCCAAGGATACAAAGATCTCATTCAAGAAGAATCAACCAAGAAGGATGGAAAGATCACAAGTAAACCATGTAGATGGACCACCATATTTAGTTAAAGTCAAACACACCAACTTATGTGGTGTAACAAAATTATTTTGTTGCCTAAGTATGTGCTTGAACTTTGTTGTTTGAATAGAATGTTTGATTGTGATTGCTTGCACTTTGCTTGTGTGAATTGTGATGTGTGTGATTAGAATTGATTCCTTAGAAAAACCCTTTTTGCCTATTCTAATCCCAATCCAATCCAAACAGATGACTTCCCCAAGAAACTCCAACATCAAGGTGGATGACAACAACAACAATCAAGAGGACAACATGAGAGAACTCATAGCAACCCAAAACCAGTTGAACCAACTAACAGCTCAGTTCATAGCCAGCAATAGTGATAAAGATCTAGCACTGCAAAAGTTTTTGGAGGAACAATCCCAACTGATGCTTAAGGTGACTAATCAAATGATCAGCATGGAAGAAAACTATCCCAAAAGAGTGTATGACAACAAGGATGAAAAGAATGTTATTCTAGATGGAGACCCAGCTTGCATTATTTGTGGAGACAAGGACCATACTTCCAAGGAGCATGAAGATCAATGCCCCAATTGCGAAGAGGAACATCCAACAAATCAATGCCCCACATCCCAAGCAACTTGTTTCCTATGTGAAGGAAATAATAATGTCCCTATCCAATGCACCATCTATGCCATTGTTGAACAAAGGAAACAAGAAGGATCCAAGTATGCCAAGAATGTTGATGGCAAAGGAAAAGGACCACTCATACCTCCAAACAAGACAACCCAATTCAAAGGACTAAAGAAACCTAAGAAACCAAAGCAAGACATGAGCCTTGTGCAATGTCGTAAATGTAAGGAAATAGGACACTACCCCAGTGGATGCCCAGAGAACCCGAAGAATAAGGGAATTGACCAAGTAGTGTGCAACAACTGCAAAGAACCAGGCCATTATGTAGCCACTTGTCCACAAGAACTACGCAAGGAACTTGAAGATATCCACTGCTTCAATTGCAAGAACCCAGGACATTATGCAAGCAACTGCCCAGAAAAGATGAAGAACAAGATGAACAAGCCTATGGAGAAACTCAACCTTGGCCCATGAGTCAAGTATGGAAATAAAGGACACTATGCAGATGTTTGCCCAGAGAAGTTTCCCCAGGATCCCAAGAAGGCCAAGATCTAGTTTAGTTTGAAAATATTTTAAGGGTGGTAGTACCCTAGTTGTTTTGAACCTGCTTGTAACCCTAAACCTTCCCAAATCTCGGGGACGAGATTTATTTTAAGGGTGGTAGCCTGTCACATCCCAAGATTTTCCAAATGTTGTAATGTGAAAAATAAATAAACAAAATAAATTTTTGTTGAAAATCAGGGTGAAAAGAAACTTTTGTTTCTAAAAGGAAACTTAAAATCCCATCCTGAACAAACTTTGGATAAAGTTTGAATTCAACAAATCCAAATCAAGAGAAATCCATTCCTCAATGAATGTATCTGGAATTTTGAACACTTGGAAAATAAATCCAAAACCCTAAGCCCTAATGGAATAAAAACCATTTCCAAAATTATCTCCAAATCCATGGATTTGATCCATACCAAAATTGATCAACAAATATTCACAAAGGATCAAGTAAGACCATAGAGATTGGTTTCACTTAGTTTGGAACCATAAATAAAATCTTATGAATATAATAAGATAAGGAAATTGAATTTCCAAAGCCATTAAAGCCCTCATCTAAAATCCATACCAAGTGGTGAACAATAGATCCTAAAAGGATTCAAAAGGTTAAACAAATAATAAATAAGATTTCACAAATTGGAATCACCAAGTTTGGATCTATAAATAAAAAGATATGGATTTTATAAGACAAAGATAAAAATATTAAATAAAGAATATTTAAAGACCAAATCAAATCTTGGCCTAATCCATTAAGTAAACGGAGTGATTATAATCCCAATCCAAATAAAATAAAAGGATAAAGAATATTCCAAATAAAATAAAATGGCAATGACCATTCTATCCCTATCTTAATAAGGACAAATCTCTAAATAAGAATACATGAGAAAATGATATTTGGAATTCACTCAAGTGGAGTAAAAGTTGTTTAATCAACTTAAATAAAATAAAACGTCCAAATAAAAATTTGGGAATTAAAACTATATTAAATTCCATTGGAACTAAAACAAATACCCAATCTTAAATGATTAATAAATCATATTAGAATACTTTCCAAATAATTCAAGATGAATTATTTGAACCAACTAAACAAATAAAAACCTACTGAAAGGAATTGGGAAGTTTAAAGAATTTGAATGGAAATTTTATTAATTAAATCAAACCCTATTTTATTAAATAACTAAAGATCCATTTTATTTAAATAATAAATGGATCCTAAAATAAATAAAAATATTATTTTATTTTGAGATTTGGATTATGTTAATAAACAGAACCAAATTCAAGGTACAAAATTGTTTGAATTGTTTGAATGTTGTTTGAATGTTTGAATAATTGATTGATTTCCAAAATAGAAAATAGAATTAGAAAAGGAAAAAGAATTTAGACAGAAAAAAATAGTGCAACAGACCCAGCCCACTAAAGCCCAGTCCAGCCCAGTCTTCTCCCCTCTCCCCCCGAACCATCTTTTCCGCACTCAGGAACTTACCCGCACTGAGTATGACCAGTGGACCCTCCCCCTCATTTCTTTTCCCACTGACCGGTGGACCCCACCACTCTCTCTCACCCGAGCTAACCGTTTTCTCACCGCGGAAAGAACCCACTCAGACACAGACAACCGGGACCCACTCCTCCTCTCTTTCTATCGCTGACAAGACGACCCCACCTCTACTGCTCATCGTCCTCCCCGCGACTCCTTCCCCTCACCCCTGGCCGTTTCCTGCGTTGATTCCGCCGATTAAATTCGCGTCAATGCTGCTTTAATCTCTCGCCGCGACCACAACTACTTAAACGCCTCCCTCTCCTCTTTCATTCCCCTTAGACCTTGCTTCCACTCTGCCACCAGGCTGCTCCCATTTCGCGGTGCACTGCCGCTGTATCCGACGAGCCTCCCTCTCGATTCCGGCAGCCCCTCGCCGCCCCTCTCCTCCCCGACCAAGCTCACAGCTTCCCCACTCTCAGGCGCATCTGCCAGTGCATCAAACTCGCCCGCGAGTGCCCTGTAAGCTCGACTTCAACGATGACCTGCAGCACCGCTGTCTGCCTTCTTCTCCGGCGACGTTTCCTGGTAAGAGCCGACCACCCCGAGCCCTCTCCTTCACGCACACAGCCTCGCCCTGATTCTGCGCATCTAACCGTGTCTTCGCCTTGCCTTGGGGTGAACCACAGCACCGTCCGCGATGACCACCCGACGCACCCGACGCCGTCCTCCACTCCGGCGAGCAATCGCAGTCGTACCAGAGCGCCCCTCGCCCGACCAACACCTCCTCGAGCATCGCCGTGACCCCCTGAGCCCGGTGAGCAACTCCTCTTTCTCCATCCCCTCCTGTAGCATCGGCACCGTCGTCGAACAATAGCTCCGCCGCCGGTAGCCACCGCAGCGCCGCCCATTTGTGGCTGGTGTGCTAGCAACCGTAGGATCGTGATCTAACAGATGCGATAGAACGTAGGCGAAGGGGTAAGTAATGTCTCTGCACCGCACGATCTCATTCAGATCCAACGGCTGCAGCTGTGCGATCCGCGCGAAGAGGTACCGTCCAATGAAATCACGCCGCGTGTCACTGTTCTGTTTAAAACAGAAATTGAAAACAGAATATTTTGCAAACTTCAAACCCTTGTATCTTTGGATCCACACGTCCAAAAATTACAAATTTTATGTCGTTGGATTCAGGAGAACAAGCCCTAGCCAACCCTACCCTTGGTTTAGCAAATAGTATTTGTTAGATTGGTTGATTATGCAGAAACATTTGTGTGCTTGCTAAGTTTAGAAAAATTGTTTAAAAATGATTTTAGGGTTAAAACCTTTGCAAAATGGTTTGTTGTGACCTTACTAACCCTAGGAACCAACCAATGTTTTGAAAAATGAATTTGGAAAAGTTTAGAATGGATTAATTAGTTTAGTCCATTTCTAGCTAATTAAAACTATTGTTTTGTTTATGAAAATTAGTTTTGAGTAAAAACTTTGGAGAAAATGTTTTGGACCAAACCTACTGACCCAAACACCAAGTTTTGCAATAGCAACTCATTTGGTGAAACAAAATAAGGAATCTTTGATTTAAAACCATTTCTAGTCAAATAGAAATGTGGTTATTTTTGTAAAAATATGATTTTGGAAGAAAACTTTTGGAAAATGTTTTGTTTTAAACTCACTAACCCCAAAACCCCAAGTTTTGTGATTTGAAAACATATTTGGTGAACCCTATAGGTTAATGCCCTAGTAAAAATATTTCTACACCACATAAAATGATACTTTGTTTTGAAAATGGTTTTATAGTGAAACCTTTTGCAATTGACTTTGCCATTTTGGTAAATGACCAATTTGGAACCTACAAAGTTTAGAAGCCTAGTGGAGACCATCCTTACAATAGAACCAACCTTTGCATGCTTATGCATGACTTAGATCCCATTACTTTGTGTGTGAGAAATTGTTTGCTTTGGTTTGGAATGTGAATTGAATTGTGTTTGCTTGATTGACTTGTAGTAAAGTGTGAGACTAGCAAGATCAAGGAGTGAACCTATACCCTCTACCCAAAAAGGCAAGTGATGCTTCATACTTTCTATCCCATTATTTTCACTATGCATTAGTGTTTTTGCTAAGTAAAACCTACATGGATTTTGATAAGTATAGACCTTGCTATAGGAAAACCTAGTAGATGAATCCTTAGTAGGATTTTCCTAAGTTAAGAATCCTATTACTATCAAGCTTATCCTAGCTAATAGAAAACATGGGTGGAATATATATTCATGCTATGGAAAAATCTCTAAGTCTAAGGACTTGTGTTTTGTTTAATAAAACAACTAAATTAATGAATCACCTGGGTGGAATGGGACTTGCTTGGTGGTTTTTGGTTGAGTGGTTCACAAGGCCCATTTTTATGGTTTACCTTAGTGTATCTCACTTGTGGATGGCCACCCAGGAAACAAAGAGATTTGAGATGTCAAATGTTGAGAAGCTTCAAGTGCAACCACTTGGCAATATGGGCTCTGCCATGATCATATAGGTTGCAAGAACTTAGCCATATGGACAGTGGGTGGTAGTGTTTGATAGGTTGGAACGCGTCCATGATGGTCTAAGGGAAAGCTTCTGAAAGATCTTGTCTTGGGAAACCAAGTCTTGTGGGGAAAGTGCACCACCTCTGCAGAGTGTAAAACCTAAGTACTTAGCCATGTCCCTGGTAAAGGACAATTTGAGCATCAAGACATGGAAGCAATCAAGAATCTCATCATTCAAATTTCTAAATAAAACTTGTGGGTGATCAAGGGTTGTTTGAAATCTTCAATCTTTGATGGAGAGATGGCTTGGTACAAGGATCTTGAAATCTTTGATTGAGGAAAAATGATTTTGCCAAGCACTTCAGTCTTTGATTGGTAGATGCCTTGGAAAGGATCTTCAGTCTTTGATTGGTAGATGCCTTGGGAAATATTTTGCCAAACAAAAACTTAGTATTTTCAAAATGTTAGGGAAAAATCTATTTTCAGCAAAGCAAGCCTCAACTCCACTTAGCCAAATGCATATAGATGATAGCCTCCACTATACTACCATAGTATCACTTGCCAATACAATTCAAATGTATTGACCCTTATGGCTGTAACTTGTAATGTTGCAGGTTTGATTGATTTTAGTGAAGAGTGTTTGATTAAGATTACAAAGTCTACAACCAACATCTGCCTGTGGCACTTTGAAGATGAAGGACCCCATGACTATAGTTATTCCGCTGCAATGTAATGTAATAGCTAAATGAGCTATGATTGATGTAATAAAATTATGTTATTCCTGGTTATAAAGTTGTATTATGACCTTTGTTTCTTGATATTACATCTTAACTGTGGATGCTAGCTAATGATCCAGGGACTAGCATTGTAAACACAGGGGGGCTCAATCTTATTAAAGGTTGGGGACCCTACATAGCTATTCTATTGCTTATGATGATACCAAACCTCCAATATATGATGATTACAATGATGAATATGATATTTTCAGTCCACCTACTATTGAGGAGAAAATTAATTATGATTACAATATGCCTCCTATATTTGATGATTATGGTGATGAGAATAATAATGATAGCTATTTTGTTGAATTTGCTCCCACTACAATTAATAAGAATGACTATGCTTATGTGGAGAGTAATAATTATTATATGCATTTGGCTCATGATAAGAATGTTTTATGTGATAGTTATATTGTTAATTTTATTCATGATGCTAATGAAAGTTATTATGAGAGAGGGAAACATGGTTTTATATATCTCAATAATATTAAGTTTCCCCTCTTTATGTTGAAAGTCTTGAAGTTACACTTGTTTTGCTTTCCTATGCTTGTTGCTTTGTGCTTCCATGACTTGTTTCTTTACAAGATTCCTATGCATAGGAAGTGGGTTAGACTTAAACGTGTTTTGAATTTGCTTCTTGATGCTCTCTTTTACTCCAATTCATATTTCCTATGTGAGCATCTTCTCAAACTATCATGCCTAACTTAAAGGCGTTAAATAAAAGTACTTATTGGGAGATAACCCAAAAGTTTTAGATGAGTCTTGGAAGTTATTACCTCTGTAATAACCTCTCCTTATCCTTTTTATTTTCTTTTTGTGACAAGAATAACCTCTAATGAGAGAGAAGTAATGCTTGGGAAACTTGCTGTCCCGAAACAGATTTTTGTTCTTCACCGTAAAACTCCATGTAAAATATCTGTACGTAGGTTTGAGGCGTGAATTTTTGTGCTTCTGACCCTGGTTGTTATCTAACTTTCGTTAGTTCAACACTTTTCGACTTGAGCAACAGAAGGTGTTCGAAAAAATTGGTTTTTACCTGCTGGTCTGTTTTGACAGATTTCTGCCATTATTTGCATTTGCTTCTTGTTGGTTCCTTTTTGAGTTCTCTTTGGGGAATTGAGATTTTTGAGGGAAGTTCTACAGTAGCTTGTGTTTTAATGGAAGTTTTATTGGTGTTGAAACTCAACCTAAAGACTTATTATCTTGAGTGCATTAATGTTGCTAATAAAGATTGTGTGAAGTTTTGTATGAAGGAAGAATTTTAGGTGTATGGAGAGAATGATGTAATGAGATGAAGAATGGACAAAAGGTCAAGCTTGGGGATGCCACCCTGTGTCACCCCAAGAAATATCCAAGAAGTACAAGCGTCAAAGCTTGGGGATGCCTGCATCCCCTTCTTCATCAATAAAAATCCCAAGGCTTTCTAAACACTTTGTTTTATTGTTTCATGCACTGTTGTGTTATTCTTTGAGCGTATTTATTTTTGTTTTTAGTTTTATTTTCCTTTGTTTGCTGCAATAAGTTGGTTGGATCCCAACACACTTCTTTTGGAGAGAGACACACCACGTTGTTCATTGCCTAGAACACTCTAGTTTTCATTCTTATTGTTTTGTGAGTGTTCTCTTTTGCTAGCACTGTGTTTAGCCTTAGTTTTCTTGTGCTTTCATCTTAGAACTTTTTAGTTCTTCTTTTTGGATTTGTGAGACAAGCTCACTGGTCTTTATTTAGTATTATATTTGTGAGTTCTTTCAAATAAGTTGGTTTGGATTGGAAAAGAGTAGGAAAAGTTCATGCTTAAGAGGTTTAAATGGAGCTTGTTTTTTACTGTGACTTAGAATTTATCATGTCATGCTTGATATTGTTTTGGCTTTATGCTTAGTGATTTTTGCTGTAGCATGACATGTTATAAACAATTGAGATTGCTTAATGTGCCTTGAAAGAATCATGCGTTGTTTTAGCATATTAAAGCATAGTATTATGGTATTCTCCTTTGATGCTTTATTTGGGTTGACTTGGCACATGCTCACACCATGTTATGACTATCCCAAGTCACCATAGCCTTTATGATCCTTTAGTTTTCGGCTTGTAATATCACTTTATGCTTTAATTAATGATGTTTTGTTGCTTTGCATGATTATGGCCATTATTTCTTTCTTATTTGGTCACTCCCAGTCTTTTGCTAGCCTCCACAACCAAGTATGAGTTCCACTCATGCATCCAACTCCAAATAAAACCAAGTTATTCCAAAAGAGTCCACCATACCTACCTATTAGCATTTGTTATTTCAAGTATATTCATGCTTTTATCTACCTTCCGAATTAAACTTGTTATGTGAAAACTAGTGATTAAAGCTCTCACGAACTTGATGTCACACTTTACTTTCCTTGCACTTAATAAACTTGAACCATTGTGTCCATCTTTGTTGTGTATATGCTTGCGCTTTATAAGTTGAAGTTAGCATAACCATGTATCACGGGGAATGCTTTCAACATTGAACTGGTACATTGTACCCTGTTGATATCATGACTCTTTTGCTTATGGATCCCGACGGTGTGAAATAAAAGTGGAACTTGTAAGATCATGGAGTTTGTATGTGTGTTAGAGAAATGCCTGGGCCGCTAGCCTAAGCCATGCCTAATCATGGTGGAAACTTGCAGCATAACCACAATGAGCACTCTATGAAGCATCCTCAATAAAAACCTATGCAAATAGCAAATAAAAAGATCGCTGAGATGCTCATTGTCTGCTTGCCTTGTCATTTTGATTATGGGATAGCTCCTGTATCATGTGCAAGGGGTACCCCGTTGGAGGTTCTGTATGATACATATGTACTTACAATGACAAGAGCATACTTGTGACTAAAGTTGAGTAGCATGAGGTTCGGTCTTCGTAAGTAAGGGGCATGAGATTTCGGCTTATAACTTGTCAAGCATATCCTCTTAGTTGTGTCACTTTAACCTTAATCACCTAAAGATGCTTATGATAGGGGCAATGAGAGCTGAAAGCTAATAAGTACCATAATTTTTGGAAGCTCTTTATGAGACTTGAATCACTGCTTCCTTCCATGAAGGCCTTTCTTTTACTTTTATGTTGAGTCTCCACCTTCTATATTTATGCACCTATTGAGAGAGCATAGTGGCCATTCTTAGTTTAATGTGCATTGTCCCAAGATTTGTTGATTGATGCATAACTTTGATATTGCTTGCTCTTAAACTATTTGTATCTAGTCACCCTTATAAACTTTGAAGGTGTCATATGCAATTATGTTTCGCTACTCTATGAGGGACAAGCTGAATACCACTATGCTATGTTTTCTTTATGTGAAACAAACAAACGTCTTGCAAAGCATTGTTATTCATGAATATTTTGTTTGTGCCTTTTCATGTTACAACATAGTTGCAATGTCTTATTGTTAGAACTTTATCTTTCATGCTATGTTGAAGTACTATGATCCCAACTTTCAATGTTTTACAAATACTTTGATCAAGTTTATGATGGTGCATGTCACCTAAAAAATTATTCTATCTTTTTATCACTTACCTACTCGAGGACGAGCAGGAGTTAAGCTTGGGGATGTTGATACATTGCAAATGAATCTATAATTTTTGATGTTCCATGCTTGTTTTATATCTACTTTCTTATGTTTTGTCCACACTTTGGAGTACTTTTACACATTTTCTGGAACTAACCTATTAACAAGATGCCACAGTGCCAGTTGCCTGCTTTCTTCTGTTTTTGGTTCCAGATAAGCCAGCAAATGAATATTCACGGAATTGGACCGAACAAAAGCCAAAGTCGATATATTACCGGAAGACTCACGGAGCCAGAAGACGAGACGGAGAGGGGCCAGGGGCTGGCCACACCATGTGGTGGCACGGGCTAGCCCTGGCCGCGCCACCAGGTGGTGTGGGCCCCTGGTCCACCCACCGACCTTGCCCTTTCACCTATAAGAAGCCTCCGATGCAAAAACCCTAAACCAATGAGCCTCTAACCACGAAAAGTTCCACAGCGCTGCCGCCACCGAAGGGGAGATTCGAGGGATAGAAAGTCTCTGTTTCGACACCCTGCCGGGACGGGGAAGTGCCCCCGGAGCCATCTCCATCGATCTCCACCACCATCTCCATCGCCGTTGCTGATTCCCATGATGATGAGGGAGTAGATCTTCCTTGAGGCTAAGGGTTCTACCGGTATCTATGTGTTCATCTCTCTCTCTATGCATGATCATATTGTGATCATGAGCTTTGTAATCAAGTATATCTACGTTGGTACTCAAGTGCTTTAATAGATCTCTGGCTCTCCCCATGTGTGTGAAAGTGACAGCGTGCACACCATGGTGGCACTTAGGCTAGAGATTACAAATACTTGTTATGAGTTATATTTGGAGTTGGATGTCTCTATGAAATTGTGGTGTTTGTTGGAACTATCTAGTGCTTAAGGTGACAGTGTGGGGTTATCTAGATGCGGAAAGCGAACTTTGAGGTGTGATGTTTTATCCCTACCATGGATTAGAGTGTCCAACCGAAGAGTAATTCAGAGTAGTATCATAAAGATAAGATATTTATATGAGAGTGTTCACTAGTGAAAGTATGATCCCTAGGCCTTGTTTCTAAGCATTGAAACACCGTTTGCAACTAAATTTGTTACATGTTTGCTTGCTTCCATCTTTATTTCAGTTTGCCTTTAGTCTCTTCCACGCCATCAAGCTATTTTCTGGCACCGTTGTCTTATATCCATACCACTTGTATTTCACTATCTCTTCGCCGAACTAGTGCACCTATACACCTGGCAAGTGTATTGGGTGTGTTGGGGACACAAGAGACTTCTTGTATCTTGATTGCAGGATTGCTTGAGAGGGAATACCTTTGACCACTTCCTCCCTGAGTTCGATAAACCTTGGGTAATCCACTTAAGGGAAACTTGCTGCTGTTCTACAAACCTCTGCACTTGGAGGCCCAACAACTATCTACAAGAATAGGAGTGTGTAGACATCAATTAACAAAACCCTTCAGACCATGTCATGTACATCCTAGGTAACCATTCTATTAGAAGAACTTTGTCTTGTTTGTTCAACTACCATATACCAAAATTGATGTATGTAGTGGGTGCTACAATAATCCGTTCAGAATAAATATCGCTACAAAAGATCAAATCTTGTCGTAGTCAACTCCTTGAACACTGTCGTAAACTCTTTTCCAACATGTCGACTATTTCATAGATGTCAAATATCCATGTTTATTTCTTTATAGATCCAAATATGACCGATAGGCTTCATGCCTCTCCGGAGGGTCTTCCAAGTTCAAAAACTTGATTTCTCGTGTATGGAAACTATCATGGATTTTATGACTTCTAGTCATTTTATGGAGTCAGGGCCCATCATTGCTTCTTTGCATGCAGTCGTTTCATCATTGTCAAAACAATAACGACCTGTTTATCAAATATCACCATTTGATTGTTACCCGACCCATACGGTTCAATAGGAACTCTAATCTCCGAGATCACAATCTTTACAATCACACGATCCATGAGAATTGTGGCCGCCTCCGGGACACTTTCTAGTGTTGTGCTACTTCACACATGTTGCTTAGGTTCATCAACCTAATCAAAGTTCTATTGTCCCTCCACTTCACTTTTGTGAAAAATTCCTTCTCAAGAAACTTCATGTTCCAAGCGACAAACTCTTTTTTCCCTCGGTTTTATGGAGGAATACCCAACAAATTCTCTAGGATAATCTACAAAGACGTGCTTATCCAACTTTAGTTGTAAACATTTTACTTATGCCTAGTGTCGTTGTATTGGAAACGGTAGTGCCTGAGAAGGATAGATAGAGGTGTGGGAAAACGGCAAGGAAGCTCTTGACGGTGTCCGCAGACGGGATTGGATACAAGCATGTGTGGCGTGACACGAGAAGTACCCAGGTTTAGGGCCCTCGTGTGGAGGTAACACCCCTACTCCTGCAATCTGACTATGAGAGATATCTGGAATACAACTTGCTCCCCGAGCTGTATGCACGGTCTAGCTATCCAGTGATCAACCCTTGCTACGAGAGCCTTGCCCCCCTTATATAGGCTAGGGGGAGCGATCTTACCAGCCAATCCAGCTAGCGAGTCCTAGACGGCTGGTCATCTACAGTACTGAGTAGTGGCAGGTCTCGTTGAGAGTATGCGCCATACAGGCCGTTGTGGGCACATTGAACGCTGTGCGAGCCTAGCGTCAGCAACCAGCCACCGTGACCTTGTTAGCCTCAAAGTCTTCGATGTGGTCCTCGTAGTGGTGCATCTTGTCGCTGTACTAGGGAATGCCACGCACTGTGCAGCACGTCGCCCTGCCTCCGTCTTAATTGAGTCCGGCTACGGTCATATACCCGGATCCGTGTCTCGCCACCCTTCCTTGTTCCGGCTACCAGCCGGTAGCCGGATCCACGCGTCTATGTCCGGCTAGGATCTGTTAGCCGACCGTGAGCTGTCTTCATTTATTCTTAACCAGCCAGGCTACTTGGGGGGTCGTCCTGCTGACACTATCCCCCGAGCACGTGTGGATTTTGCCCTTAGGTGAAATGTACGCGCGCTCCCTCTTGCTTTTGAATTTGTATCCGGTTGCAAACTGGCGGTTGTGCTGCCGTGACATAGTGCTGACGCGGCCACGCGAGCACGTGCCATCATTTCCCTGCCACGTGCAATGTCGCATCCCATCGCACATCACGCACGTCTCCTGGGGAACCGCCGCCTACCGCTTCGGTTTCCGCCCTAGGATCCTCTGCACGCGCGGTGCCGTCACACGACATCTAGAGCCGTTGGTAGGGATGTGGCGCGGACCAGCGGGTTCCACGTATCGACCCAGACGATTGCCCTCCCTGGGGATAAATACCGCCCGGGGGAGTAGTTCTCCCTACCCTGCTGCCTGCCTTTTCCATTTCCACCATCGTGCGCTCTGCCTGCTCCCGCGCTACCTCCGCCTGCTCGCTGCCAAACTTGCCACTCCACCCGTTCGAGGTTGCCGAAGACACGAGCCCCCACTTCTCAGTGCCCACCACAACGGCCGACGAGGAGGTGATGGCTTCTGACTGTGGTGCCTGGTGCGGATCGTCGGTGACAGAGGACAATATCGTGAAGTATCATGCCACGCGGGTCATTCCACCGAAATCGGAGGTGGCGGTGCTGCTCACGCCGCCGGAGGAGGAGTCACCACACCCCCAGGAGGGGGAGCGGGTGATTTTCCTGTCTCACCTCACGCGCGGCTTCGCCCTTCTGACGAACCCCTTCTTCCCTCACCGTCCTCGCCTTCTTCCACCTGCGCCTCCACCACCTCGGCGCCAATGCCATCGGCATCCTCTCATACTTCGTAGCCTTCTGCGAGTGCTACCTTGGGATCCAGCCGGATCTCGGGCTCTTCTGCCGGCTATTCAACGTCCGGCCGCAGGTCCAGTTCTCCCTAGGGCCGCTGGTCCCCTGCGGTGGCGCCTCTATCTATTCCCGTGCGCAGACCGGCTACCCAAAATTCAAGCTTCACGACATGGTCCAACTGTGGCAGCAGTCGTACTTTTACGTCCACAACGTCACCGACATCGACCGGATCAACCTTCCGGCCTTCTAGGACATGGAGTCCAGCCGGTAGAATTGGGATTTGAAGATCCATGGCGAGAATGCAGAGTCGGACACGATCCTGTAGCAGATGAGGTCGCTCATAACGTCGACTTAACTGGCCTGGACATCACGCTCAGCTAGATGTCCCGACTGATGATGCCACTGCAGCAATGGGTGCACAAGATGTGCTTCTACTCCGGCCGGCTAGACCCTACCCGGCTATCCCGCTGTGATCCCCGCTACCACAACCTCAAGGAATGGGTGTGGATGATCATGAAGGAGAAGCTTCCCGAGTATTGGAAGTTCGGGCAGGCTCCGTACATGCGCGAGAACCGTGCACCCCGGGTAAGTCCTATGCCCTGGCTCTTGTCTTCTGTTTCTTGCTTCACGTGCTCATCCGACTAATGCTCTGTCCTTTTCCATTGCAGCAGAACTTTCCCTGCACCTCAAGGAGGAGGGCGAGAACCCCCTCCAGGCCTTTACGACCGACCTCCCGGAGCCGCGCTCATGCCGGTCTAGCAAAGAGTCCGACAATGATGCTGATGTCTTCCCCAACCGGAACGATGAGCCGGCAAACGACCCCCACACGCTGGTTGTTGAGGAGGAGGAGGCCACCCTAGATATCGAACCTAGCTAGCGCTAGGCGACGGATGGCAACTCCAGCCGGTCTGTCACAGGAGGAAGCGGGTCTAGCTGGCCCACGGTGGAGGAGCCGGAAGCCAAGAGGAGCCGGACCGGCACGCCGCACCCGAGCCACGGTGGCCGCAAGAAGGTGCCGCCCCCAGTCGTCCAGGGGTATGGCATTCTTCTTCCCGCATTCTCCCTTTTTTTTTCCATGGTCCTGGCCTTCTTTCCTTGCTTTTTCTTACTGGCTTTGTCCTCCTCCTTTTGTAGTACCCTTGTTTCCTTCGACACCGCAAGCCCTACGCGCGTGTCTACCGCCTCGCCGCCTCGTGCTGGGTCTACCAATCCAGCGTCTGGCTCCACCGCCGCTCCCTCGCCCTTGCACGAAACTCCACCACCACGCCACACGGATCCGGCTATGGTAATCGGGACCAGTGATGCCCCGTCGACTATCGTGGTCGAGCCGGACACTGCTGCGCCTAGTTCGAGTAGCAGTGGGGCTCTTCTATGGGAGCGAGGTCATCTGTAGCCGGCAAGGAGCTGGTGGTGGTGGTGGCCAACGATAACTCCAACATCGAGCTGGGGGAGGAGTGGCGGGTGGCATGCCATGAGGCAGAGGAGTCCCTGACCCTCAATGCTGTCAATGACTCTTCCTCCTCCTCTGCGTCCTTGTTTGCTCTAGCCGCTACCCTAGAGGTGGCAGTGAAGGAGGTCAAGCTGCTCGAGGCTTCGCTAGGGGCCAGCCGGACGCTAGAGCAGAAGCTTTCCACGGCGAACGACACCTCCTAGAGTAAGTCACGTTATCCGGTTACAGTTTCTTCTTCTGCCTCTCTCTCTCCTTTTTTTCTCACCCGGTTGTTCTTGTAGCCGTCATGGTCTGCGCTCAGTGGGAGATTGACCGGCTAACCAAGGCGAATGACCGCCTCAGCCGGAGCAACTCCTCCCTCCGTCTTTAGAACAAGGAGTGGCACTCCAAGATGGACAAGCTGGAGGCCATCATCAAGGAGCGCGACAGCGCCCTCGCCAGCCGGGCGCAGGACTTTGAGCTCCTCGACGCCCAGTGCAAGGACCGAGAGAAGGAAGTCAAGCGACTGGCAGAGCGGGAGAAGGCCCTCCTAGAGGAGTTGACGCAGATTGACCGTGCCGCCAAAGGTAATTTTTCTTGCCAACTCCCCTTTCCTTGTCCGGATCCGGTAGCCGGACCTGACTTTGTTTTTCTGATAGCTTATTATCCGGGCATAGACTTGTTGTCCTGCAACCGGATCTAGGAGAACTGGTTGGGTGAATAGCCTACCTCCCAGGAGCTCGTCGCCCTTCTTGGTGAGGAGGCCGCAGAGCTGCGGAAGGCTGCCCACACCGTATTCGATTTCCTATGGCTGGACACGGCCACGCCGGACACCATCACCCAGCTGGCAGCAAAGGTCGCGGAGGTGTAGGCTGCCATCGACCGACTAAGGGACTTGGCGACGTGGGCGGGAGCCGAGATGGCGCTGGCACTAATGCTATCCTGGTATAAGGACACGCGCGTTGAGAAGATCGATGGAGGCTTCCGCGCTGGTGCAGACCTTGCTGCCGTCCGCTAGGCTCATCCCGAACTTCGCGCCTCCGCCATCAAGATTACCGGCTACATCGATGTCAACGAAGTCCTCACCAATTCGGAGTCCACCGAGACGCCGGAGATGGAGGCCTAGCCGACGCCATAGCCAGAAGGTGGAGATGATGGAGCCGAAACCTCCAGCGTGCCTCCTCCCCTCGAAGCCATGGCCAGCCAAGACCAACCACAAGGCAAGGGCCCCACCATGTAGATCTGATTCATGGGATTCTGGGTGGAACTGTAATATTTTTGATTTTGTTGAACTTATGTTTGTGCACCGGTGAACTTGTGGAGAGCTTCGACTCCCCTTATATTTATGTATTGAATATGTTTTCCTTTCACTTTTCCTTCCGATTTTATGTATTTCGTGTTTCTTTCCTCTTTCACCGACTAGGCCCGCCTGACTATCCTCATCCGGATGAACTCCTTTAGCTGGAGGACTACTGATTCCAGTGGGGGCGCGCCAGCGCACCCACTGGGTGTAGCCCCCGAGATTCAGAGTTCTTGATAGAGACAAGGACTTCGAATCTTCTCCCCTTCTTTCTTTCCTTCAAATTTTTATTTTCTTCCGGCTAAACGCCTTTAGCCGGACAACTTGACCTTGGTTGACCGACTGGACAACCACAACCAACAGTGGGGGCGCGTAAGTGCACCCACTGGATATAGCCCCCGAGATTCGGAGTAGTTGGAGAAGCCAAGTGCTTCGAATCTTCTCTCCTTTTATCTTGCTCCTGCCCTTCCCTCACCTGGGCCCGAATATCCTACTAAACTCCTTTAGCCGGTCAGAACTACATGATTCCACTGGGGGCGCGCGAGTGCACCTAGTGGGTGTAGCCCCCGAGATTCAGAGTGCTTGGTGAAGGCACATACTTTGAATCTTCTCTTCTTGCTTTTGATAGCCGACTTAGTGTAGTTGTGCAAAACAAACATATAGATAGATTTGTGTAATATATTAGTTGGTCCGTATGCACATTTGTAACCGGCTAAGGACTTCGGTTTGTTTTCAAAAACTAGCTTGTGCTTCTCTGGACACTTAGTCGTTTTCTCGTGCGCTCTATTGTTTACGCTACGTCCTTGCCAGACAGCCGGGTTGTAGCCTGGAGCCGGAATCGAAGGGGGAGATGATAATACATTGCGCACGATACTAGAGGCTCAGTAGCCGGAAAATCCCAAACTAGGCACAAGGCCAGAACACCCAATCTATCGCATCTTTTCGCCATTTTTCATGTGGGGTGCCACGAGCTTTAGCTCTTGCTAGCCGGACAACCGGGTTGCGGTCTATAACTGAGACGAAGAGTGGGACTCTAACACCATCACACACTACTCAGTTAGTTTATAGAATTAGCAGGTCGGGCCAACCGGCTAGCCCCTAGGTAGGGGTTGCCGGAGCCGGAATCGGATAAAGAGCAACATGAAAATTTCTAGCAAGGAGCCCCCGAGTGTCTCTCGGGATTCCACATCTTTCATTCATCCATAGGGTTCACGGGATACATACACTATCAGACGACTAGGTGTAAAATGGATGGAGCAGGGCCACGTTCTAGGGGCGTTATGTCTCCTCGTCCGATTTGTCCATCTTGTTCGTGCACGGCTACTGCGTGATGTCTACGCACTTCTATTCTTGTAGACAGTTGTTGGGCCTCCAAGTGCAGAGGTTTGTAGAATAGCAGCAAGTTTTCCCTTAAGTGGATCACCCAAGGTTTATCGAACACAGGGAGGAAGTGGTCAAAGGTATCCCTCTCAAGCAACCCTGCAATCAAGATACAAGAAGTCTCTTGTGTCCCCAACACACCCAATACACTTGTCAGGTGTATAGGTGCACCAGTTCGGCGAAGAGATAGTGAAATACAAGTGGTATAGATATAAGACAACGGTGCCAGAAAATACTTTGATGGACTGGAAGAGACTAAAGGCAAACTGAAATAAAGATGGAAGCAAGAAAACATGTAACATATCTAGTTGCAAACGGTGTTTCAATGCTAAGAAACAAGGCCTAGGGATCATACTTTCACTAGTGAACATTCTCATATAAATATCTTCTCTTCATGATACTACTCTTAACTACTCTCCGGTTGGACACTCTAATCCATGGTAGGGCTATAACAACACATCTCAAAGTAAGCCTTTCCCTATCTAGATAACCCCACACTGTCACCTTGAGCACTAGATGGTTCCAACAAACACCACAATTTCATAAAGACATCCAACTCCAAATATAACTGATAACAAGTATTTGTAATCTCTAGCCTAAGTGCCACCATGGTGTGCAACTATCAACTTCACACACATGGGGAGAGTAGAGATCTATTAAAGCACTTGAGTAGCAAGGTAGATCTACTTGATTACAAAGCTCATGATCACAATATGATCATGCATAGAGAGAGAGATGAACACATAGCTACTAGTAGAACCCTTACCCTCGAGGAAGAACTACTCCCTCCTCATCATGGGAATCAGCAACGGCGATGGAGATGGTGGTGGAGATCGATGGAGATGGCTCCGGGGGCACTTCCCCGTCCCGGTAGGGTGCCGGAACAGAGACTTTCTATCCCTCGAATCTCCCCTTCGGTGGCGGCGGTGCTACGGAACTTCTCGTGGATTTCTGATTGATTCTCTAGGGTTTATGCATCGGGAGGCTCTTATATGCGAGAGAGGAGACCGAGGGGGTGCCGGAGGGGCCCACACCACCCCCTGGCGCGGCCTGGCCTAGCCCGCGCCACCAGGTGGTGTGGCCAACACCTAGCCCCTCTCCGTCTCGTCTTCTGGCTCCATGAGTCTTCCGATAAAAAATCGACTTTGGCTTTTGTCCGGTCCAATTCCGAGAATATTGATTTTCTGACTTTCCTGGAACCAAAAACAGCATAAAATAGGCAGCTGACACTGTGGCTCTTGTTAATAGGTTAGTCCAAGAAAATGTGTAAAAGTACTCCAAACTGTGGACAAAACATAAGAAAGTAGATAAAACCAAGCATGGAACATCCAAAATTATAGATACATTTGCAATGTATCAACATCCCCAAGCTTAACTCCTGCTCGTCCTCGAGTAGGTAAGTGATAAAAAGAAAGAATAATTTTTGAGGTGACATGCACCATCGTAAGCTTGATAAAAGTATTTGTAAAACATTCAAAGCTGGGATCAAGGTACTTAAATCATAACATGAAAGACAAAGTTCTAGCAATAAGACAAAGAAACTATGTTGCAACATGAAAAGGCACAAACAAAAGATTCATGAATAACAATGTTTTGCAAGACGTTTGTTTTTTCACATAAAGAAAACATAGCATAGTAGCAATCAGCTTGTCCCTCATAGAGTAGCAAATATAAATGCATAGGACACCTTCAAAGTTTATAAGAGTGACTAGATACAAATAGTTTAAAACAAGCAATATCAAAGCTATGCATCAATCAACAAGTCTTGGGACAATGCACATAGAACTAAGAATGGCCACTATGCTCTCAAAGTAGGTGCATAAAGATAGAAGGTGGAGACTCAACATAAAAGTAAAAGAAAGGCCTTCATAGAAGGAAGTAGGGATTCAAGTCTCATAAAGAGGTTCCAAAAATTATGGTACTTGTTAGCTTTCAGCTCTCATTGCCCCTATCATAAGCATATTGAAGTGATTAAGGTTAAAGTGAACAAACTATGGAGTATATGCTTGGCGAAGTATAAGTTGGAAATCTCATGTCCCTTGAATACGAGGGCCGCTCCTCATGCTACTCAAGTTTAGTCTTCGGTAAGTTCTTGTCATCGTAAGTACATGTGTATCATAGAGAACCGCCAACGGGGTACCCCTTGCCTGATGATACGGAAGAATCCACATATCAAAATGACAAGGCAAGCAGACAACAAGCATCTCATCAATCTTCTTATTTAACATGGGAATATGGTGCTTTTTTCTCTCTTTCCACTTTTCATAATCTCTTTTTCTCTTTTTTTCTCAATATAGGACTCTTTTTTATAAGAAGAATGCTTCATAGACTGCTCATTATGGTTACGCTGCTGGTTTCCACCATGTCAGCATGGATTAGACCAGCGGCCCAGGCGTTTCTCTAACACATATACATAACTCCATGGACTTACAAGCTCCCCTTTCATTTCACACCGACGACATCCATAGACAAAAGAGCATGATATCAACTAGGTACAAAGTACCAGTGCAATGTTGAAAGCGTTCGCCATGATAGCATGGTTCTGCTAATCCCCAACAAATAAGTGCAAGCATATACAACATAGACGACACAATGGTTCAAGTTTATTAAGGGCAATAAAAGTAAAGTATGCCATCAAGTTCGTGAGAGCTTTAATCACTAGTTTTCTCATAACAAGTTTAATTTGGAAGGTAAACAAAAACATGAATATACTTGGAATAGCATATGCTAGTACGTAGGTATGGTGGAATCTTTGGAATAACTTGGTTTAGGGAGTTGGATGCATGAGTGGAACTCATACTTGGTTGTGGAGGCTAGCAAAAGACTGGGAGCGACAAACTAAGAGAGCAATAATGGCCATAATCATGCATAGCGACAAAACATCATTGATCAAAGCATAAAGTGATACTACAAGTGGAAAACTAAAGGATCATAAAGGCTATGATGACTTAAGATAGTCATAACATGGTGTGAGCATGCGCCAAGTCAACCCAAATAAAGCATCAAAGGAGAATACCACTATACTATGCTTTAATATGCTAAAACAACGCATGATTCTTCAAAGGAACATTAAGCAATCTCAATTGTTTATAACATGTCATGCTACATCAATAATCACTAAGCATAAAGCCAAATCAATATCAAGCATGGCATGACAAAGCATAGGTCAAAGTCAAAAACAAGCTCCTTCTACCACTTAAGCATGAACTTTCCTACTCTTTCCCTATCCAAACCAACTTATTTGAAACAACTCACAAAGATAATAATAAATAAAGATCAGTGAGCTTGTATCACAAATCCAAAAATAAGAACTAAAAAGTTCTAAGATGAAAGCACAACAAAACTAAGGCTAAACCTAGTGCTAGCAAAAGAGAACACTCACAATTCAATAAGAATGAAAACTAGAGTGTTCTAGGCAATGAATAACGGGGTGTGTCTCTCTCCAAAAGAAGTGTGTTGGGATCCAACCAACTTATTCAAGCAAACTAAGCAAACAAAAACCAAAAATGAAAACAAAGACGCTCCAAGAACAACACAATTGTGCATGAAACAATAAAAATGAAGTGTTTGGAAGAAACCTGAGATTTTTATTGATGAAGAAGGGGATGCCTTGGGCATCCCCAAGCTTTGACGCTTGTACTTCTTGGATGTTTCTTGGGGTGATACGGGTGGCATCCCCAAGCTTGAGCTTTAGTCCATTCTTCATCTCATTACATCATTCTTCCTTACACCTGAAAATTTTCCTTCATACAAAACTTCACACAATCTTCATTAGCAACATTAGTGTACTCAAGATAATAAGTCTTTTTTGTTCAGTTCCAACACAAGTAAAACTTCCATTAAAACAAAATCTACTGTAGAACTTCCTTTAAAAAGTTCAAATGATCAAAGAGAACTCAAAGAGAAAGAGATTAAGAGGCAAATACAAATAATGGCAGAAATCTGTCAAAACAGACCAGCAGGTAAAGATGAATTTTTTCGAAGACCTTCTGTTGCTCAAATCAAAAATGGTTGAACTAACTAAAGTTAGATAACAACCAGGGGCCTAAGCACAAAAATTCACGCCTAAAAAGGACGTACATAGATTTTACACGAATTTGTACGGTGAAGAATAAAAATCTGCTTCCGGACAGCAACTTTCCCAATCATTACTTCTCTACCATTAGAGGTTACTCCTGGCACAAAAAGCAAATAAAAAGGATAAGGAGTGGTTATTATAGGAGTAATAACTTCCAAGACTCATCTAAAACTTTTGGGTTATCTCCCAATAAGTACTTTTCTTTAACGCCTTTAAGTTAGGCATGATAGTTTGAGAAGATGCTCACTTAGGAAATATGAATTGAAGTAAAAGAGAGCATCAAGAAGCAAATTCAAAACACATTTAAGTCTACCCCACTTCCTATGCATAGGAATCTTGTAAAGAAACAAGTCAAGAAAGCACAAAGCAATAAGCATAGTAAAGCAAAACAAGTGCAACTTCAAGACTTTCAACATAAAGAGGGGAAACTTAATATTGTTGAGATACATAAAACCATGTTTCCCTCTCTCATAATAACTTTCAGTAGCATCATGAATAAAATTAACAATATAACTATCACATAAAACATTTTTATCATGAGCCACAAGCATAAAAGAATTAATACTCTCCACATAAGCATAGTTATTCTTATTAATTATAGTGGGAGAAAATTCAACAAAATAGCTATCATTATTATTCTCATCACCATAATCATCAAATATAGGAGGCATATTGTAATCATAATTAATTTTCTCCTCAATAGTATGTGGACTTAAAATATCATACTCATCATTGTAATCATCATATATTGGAGATTTTGTATCATCATAAGCAATAGAATAGCTATCTTCCAAAACTGGGGAACTAAAAAGATCATTTTCATAAAAACTAGCTTCCCCAAGCTTAGACTTTTCCATAGCATTAGAAATAATGGTGTCAAAAGAGTTCACACTAACAACATTGCTATTAGCATGCAAATAAAGTTCCATAGGTTTTTTAATTTTCTCTTCAAGCACTTCATGTCCTAACTCAAGATAAACACTATAAAGCTCCCTAATTTTTGTTGTTGTTGTTTTCCATTAAGCCTAACTAGTGAAAACAAGAAACAAAAAGACAAGATTGCAGAATCTAAAGGAAATAACTTCGAGCACTCACACCGGAGGATGTGAGTACCTTTTACCTTACCTCCCCGGCAACGGCTCCAGAAAATAGCTTGATGTCTACGCACTTCTATTCTTGTAGACAGTTGTTGGGCCTCCAAGTGCAGAGGTTTGTAGAACAACAGCAAGTTTTCTCTTAAGTGTATTACCAAGGTTTATCAAACTCAGGGAGGAAGTGGTCAAAGGTATCCCTCTCAAGCAACCCTACAATCAAGATACAAGAAGTCTCTTGTGTCACCAACACACCCAATACACTTGTCAGATGTATAGATGCACTAGTTCGGCGAAGAGATAGTGAAATACAAGTGGTATAGATATAAGACAACGGTGCCAGAAAATACTTTGATGGCGTGGAAGATATTAAAGCCAAACTGAAATAAAGATGGAAGCAAGCAAACATGTAACAGATCTAGTTGCAAACGGTGTTTCAATGCTAAGAAACAAGGCCTAGGGATCATACTTTCACTAGTAAACATTCTCATATAAATATCTTCTCTTCATGATACTACTCTTAACTACTCTCTGGTTGGACACTCTAATCCATGGTAGGGCTATAACAGCACACCTCAAAGTAAGCCTTTCCCTATCTAGATAACCCCACACTGTCACCTTAAGCACTAGATGGTTCCAACAAACACCACAATTTCATAAAGACATACAACTCCAAATATAACTCATAACAAGTATTTGTAATCTCTAGCCTAAGTGCCACCATGGTGTGCACACTGTCAACTTCACACACATGGGGAGAGCAGAGATCTATTAAAGCACTTGAGTAGCAAGATAGATCTATCTTGATTACAAAGCTCATGATCACAATATGATCATGCATAGAGAGAGATGAACACATAGCTACCGGTAGAACCCTTAGCCTCGAGGAAGAACTACTCCCTCCTCATCATGGGAATCATCAATGGCGATGGAGATGGTGGTGGAGATCGATGGATATGGCTCCAGGGGCACTTCCCCATCACGGCAGGGTGCCAGAAAAGAGACTTTCTATCCCCCGAATCTCCCCTTCGGTGGCGGCGGTGCTGTGGAACTTTTCGTGGATTTCTATTTTACTCTCTAGGATTTATGCATCGAGAGGCTCTTATAGGCAAGAGGGGAGACCGAGGGGGTGCCGGAGGGGCCCACACCACCCCCTGTCGTGGCTTGGCCTGGCCCGCGCCACCAGGTGGTGTGGCCAGCCCCTGGCCCCTCTCCGTCTCGTCTTCTGGCTCCATGAGTCTTCCGATAAAATATCGACTTTGGCTTTTGTCCGGTCCAATTCCGAGAATATTGATTTTCTAACTTCCGTGGAACCAAAAATAGCAGAAAACAGGCAGCTGGCACTGTGGCTCTTGTTAATAGGTTAGTCCAAGAAAATGTGTAAAAGTACTCCAAAGTGTGGACAAAACATAAGAAAGTAGATAAAACCAAGCATGGAATATCAAAAATTATAGATACATTTACAATGTATCACTGCGCATCGATGAGGTAGTAGGAGTTGTTGCGCAATGCCCGGCTGATGATGAAGGGGCCCTCCCAAGGCGGCGACAACTTGTGCATGCCCTTCGTGTCTTGCACTAGCAAGAGAACCTGATCGCCCCCATGGAACGCGATGGGTCATATCTGGCTCGAATGGTAGTGGCATAGACTTTGCTGGTACAATGCCAATCTGGACAATGCCAGCTCGCGGGCCTCCTCGAGGATGTCCATGCCATCCTCCCTTTCCTCTTGGTTGGCTTTTTTGTCATAGAGGAGCTTGCGGGGCGAGTCAAACTCGATGTCTACGGAGAGGACGGCTTCCAAGCCATAGACGAGGAAGAACAGGGTAAAGCCGGTTGACCGATTTAGGGTGGTGCGGAGGCTCCATAGCACAGCTAGAAGTTCCTCGATCCAGCATCCGAGAGACTGCTCCAAGGGCTCAATGAGTCGTGGCTTGATGCCGGCTAGCACTAGGCCATTTGACCTTTCGACCTACCCGTTGGATTGCGGGTGAGCGACTGATGCAAGGTCCAGCCAGATCCCCTTGTTGCTGCAGAACCGTGCGAAGGCCCCCTTGGCGAAGTTCATGTCGTTATCTATGATGATGCTATTGGGGTAGCCGAAACGGTTGATGATGTCCGTGAAGAAGGTGACGACTGTTGCCCCATCCAGTTTCTGGATAGGCTTGGCCTATATCCACTTGGTGAACTTGTCCACCGCCACTAGCAAATGGGTCATGCCCGCATGCGCCCGCTTGAAGGGGCCGACCATGTCCAGCCCCCAAACAGTGAAGGGCCACATGATCGGGATGGTCCTGAGCACCATAGCTAACATGTGCCTCAGTTGTCCGACACGCTGGCATCTGTTGCACGCACGAACCAGCTGCTCGGCATCCTCGAGGACGGTGGGCCAATAGAAGCCATGGCAAAACGCCTTGGCGACTATTGCCCGATATGAAGCATGGTGTCCGCACTCACCCTGGTGGATGTCCTTCAGTAGCCGGTAGCCGGTGTCCACGTTAACACACCGCTAGAATATGCCGGACACGCTGCGCTTGTACAGCTCTTTGTTGATGTAGTTCACCTGGGCCCGAATTTACCTGGCCTCCACCTCGCCATCCGGAAGGTCCCCATTGGCGATGTAGTTCATGAATGGTTGTGCCTAGGATGGTATCTCCCGGATGGTGAGGATGCTCCCGTGCTCCGGCTAGGGATGTCAGGGGGCCGTCCGGGTGGGATACCTAGAATGGCAGCCCCCGAGCCTCTTGATGAGTCGGTAGCCCTGGGTCTTTCAAGCCGTAGGGTGCGGGCACACCGGAGTCGGTGCGGGCCTTCTTATTTGCCGGCTCCGAAGGTTCTGGGTCAGCTGAGCTGGCAGCCCCCGGGCTTCCGGCCGAGATGATGGAGTCCGACTCGGGAGACAGGGTGATGGAGGTCTTGCGTAGATGCTCCAAGGAGACCCCTGGCGGGATCGCCTGCTTGGTGGACCCTATTCGGGCGAGCGAGTCGGCCGCCTTGTTGTTTAGGCGAGGGACATGATGGAACTCACATCTGTCGAAGCAGGCGCTGAGCTTCTGCACGTGGAAGCGGTAGAGGGCCATGTTCGCATCACGAGCGTCCCATTCTCCGGATACTTGCTGCACTACCAGATCCGAATTGCCAAAGCAAAGGATCCGGTTGATGCCAATCTCCCTGGCGATCTGGAGGTCGTGCACCAATGCCTCGTACTCAGCGACGTTGTTGGAGGCCTTGAAGTGGATTTGGAGAATGTATTCTAGCCGGTCACCCTTGGGCAAGGTAAGGACAATGCTGGCACCCAAGCCCTTGAGCATCTTCGAGCCATCGAAGTGCATCTTCTAGTGACCCGAGTCGGGAACCGACGGCAGGTACTAGGTTTCGGCCGAGTCGACCAAGAAATCTACCAGGGCCTGTGACTTGATCATGAGCGTTGGATCGTACTGGACGGAGTAGGTGGCGAGCTCGATTGCCCACTTTGCGACTCGGCCAATGGCGTCCTTGTTGCCGATGATCTCCAAAAGGGGTGCGGTGCACACCACCTTAATCGGATACTCCTGGAAGTAGTGCTTGAGCTTCTTGCATGCCAGGTACACTCTGTAGCACATCTTCTGGTAGTGGGGATAGTTATGCTTGGAGAGGGACAGGACCTCGCTGAGGTAGTAGACTGGCCTCTGCACCGACTGAGCCTTCCCTTCCTCGGGGTGCTCCACCAACAGGACGACGCTGACGACCCAGCTGATGGCTGCTATATAGACCAACATCAGCTCCTTGCTAGCCGGTGTGGCTAGAACCGGCACTATGGATAGCATGCGCTTGAGGTCATGAAACGAGGCGTCGGCTTGCGAGGACCAGGAGAACTTGCTCGTCTTCTTCATCAGCTCGTACAATGGGAGTGCCTTCTCGCCCAGCCGACTGACGAAACGGCTGAGGGAGGCGAGGCATCCGATGAACTTCTAGACTTCGAGCAAGCTCTTGGGTGGCTGCATCCTCTCGATGGCTGCAATCTTCTCCAAATTTGCCTCGATTCCTTGTTGGAAACGAGGAAACCAAGGAGTTGGCCGGATGGTACGACGAAAACGCACTTCTTCGGATTCAGCTTCATTTGGTACCGACGAAGGTTCCCGAACGTCTCCCCCAAGTCCTCGAGAAAGGTGCTCCTCTCCTTCGTCTTGATGATGATGCCATCCACGTAGGCATGCACGTTCTAGCCAATATGCGAGTGCAACATTTATGCATGTAGCACTGATAAGTAGCGCCTGCATTTTTCAGACCGAAAGGCATGGTTACATAATATAAATCGCCGCACGGGGTGATAAATGATGTCTGCAGCTAGTTAGCCGGATTTAACCGGATCTGATTGTAGCCAGAATAAGATTCCAAGAAGGACAACACGTCGCAGTCGGCCATGGAATCAATAACTTGATCGATACGGGGCAAAGCGAAGGGGTCTTTCGGGCACGCCTTGTTCAGGCTGGTGTAGTCGATACACATGTGCCAGGTCTTGTTTTTCTTCAACACCAGGACTGGTTTGGCCAGCCAGTTCGGGTGGTACACTTCCATGATGAATCCGGCTGCGAGGAGCCGAGTGATCTCATCACCAATGATCTTCCTCTTCTCTTCCGCGAACCGGTGGATGGGCTGCTTGACTGGCTTGGCATCCGACCGCACATCAAGTGAGTGCTCGGTGAACTCCTTCAGAACACCCAGCATGTCCTTGGGCGACCATGCAAACATGTCCCGATTCTCACGGAGGAAGTCGACGAGCATGCCTTCCTATTTGCTGTCTAGGCCGGCACCGATGGTGACGAACTTGGTCAGATCGGTGGGGTCGAGTAGGATCTTCTTTGTCTCCTTAGCCGGCTAGAAGGACACATCTCTAGTCGGCTTCCTGTTAGCCGACACTTCTTGCTAAGGCAATGCAATGTTGCGCATGATCTTGTGCTTCTCCTCAGCAATGATTAGGGCCTTGGCCAGCTTTGAGCCTGCCGACATGCACTCCATTGACAGCCTGAAGCAGTCGGCGATGGTGATCATGCCGTTAGGCCCCGACATCTTTGTCTTGAGGTATGCATAGTGGGGGACGGCCATGAACTTGGCAAGGGCAGGACGCCCGAGGAGAGCATGGTAGGAGCTTATCAGGTTCACCACCTCGAACCACATTGGTTCGCGATGTAAGTTCTCCTTGGTTCTGAAGATGACGTCTAGCCAGATTTTTCCCAGCAGGGCACACGCTAGCCTCGACAGTACACCATGGAACACCGTGGTAGTTGGTCACAGGTCGCATTCGCAGATGCCCAGCTTCTCCAAGGAGGACCAGTAGAGCAGGTTGAGGCTTCTGCCCCCACCGTCCAGGTTACTCGGCCAGTCACGACCCGGATCCGTGGGGATTGGTCGACCGTCGGCATTCACCCAGAGGGGCTTCTTCATTGGGGCATCAGCCGTGGCGTACTGGTCCACAACCGTCATGAGCTCCGTCATGGTTTTCGGTTCGTCACATAGTAGCCAGTGGCGGAGCATGGTGCCCTCTCGACATCCTCCAAGAAGAACCCGATCACTTGGCTCTCCAGGATGCCCTTGCACGTGTTTCATAGCTCGGTCCACCTAGCGAGGTACTCGCGGTCGCCCTGGATGCATAGGGCTAGGTTGCGGGGGCGACCCAGACGCTTGTACGTGCCGTTGAAGTTGCGGACGAATACCTTCTCGAAGTTCGGCCAGTGTTGATGCTGTTGGGTGCGAGGCAGTTGAGCCATGTCCTCGCCGACCCGGTCAGCATGAGGGGGACGTAGTGCACCACCACGCGCTTGTTCCCATGGGCGATACCAACTGCCGTGGCATAGTCGATCAACCAATCTTCTGGCTTCATGCTGCTGTCGTACTTGAGGGTGTCCCTCGGTAGGGTGAACTTATCCGGAAATGGCTAGTTCCGGATGCTGGGTCTGAAGAAAACCGGCCCAGTAGAATCTTCCTCCTCTGTGATGCGCACTTGAGCTAGGAGCTTAATGCAGACGAGTGTCTGGACAATCCGGATTGGGAGCTCCTACCCGGCCCGAGAGACGGGAACCGACAGGTCGTGGTGCTCCAGTTGGGGGTGGGTGCGGTGCTGGGTTGCTGTTCACTGTTTGCCCTTGGCGCGACTGGCCCTTGTGGCCCGAGTCACGACGCTTGCTACAGAATTTCCCCACCGGAGGAGAGGATGCTTGCTAGGTCTCGCGGGGTGCGCCCTTGCTATTGCCGGGCAGCTTGCTTCCCCTAGAGCCACTGGGGTTCTCGTGCATCTGCTGGATGGTGTCAGCCTGCTCATCCGTGATCCGGAGAAGTTCCTGCACCCGGGCGTGTTGCTAGTCTCGCTCCTCGCCCTCCAGGTTGGGCAGCTCGTCTGCTGCGCCTCGCGCGCAAGTTCTTCATGGGCGTGATGTAGGTAGGCCGAACAAGGAGAGGCGGTGGATCTGACTCACCATCCCTCTCCATCCTTCCGCCTAGCTCACCACCCCGGTGTCGTACTTGCCCGCGCTGGCCGGCTCCTTGCTAGCCGGAGTGTGGCCGTGAGCATGGTCGTACTCGCGCATGGTGTTGTCGAACTACTTCTTGGTGGCGGCCAGGTTGACAGACTCCCGTAGGAGGAGCTCCCTCTCCATGGCGAAGTTTGCTTTGGCCTCCTCCGGGTTGTCCCCGAGGTTAACCAAAGTGAGGAGTCGGTTGATGGCCTCCTCCACCAGATCCTTTGGCCGTGGAGGGGCAGAAGTTCCGGCTTCATCGCCGGCTTTCCCCTGAGGGTGGCGGTGCTGAGTGCTGGTGATGGCCATCATGACCTCGACGCCGCGCGAAACGATGGGAACGCCACTTCTAGGGAACTGCGGCTCCACGACGGCGACGGTCTCCCTAGGGAAATGCTCTGGCACGGTGGTGACGTCGACGAGAAGGTCGCCGAACAGCAGGATGGAGCCGTTCTCCGGGAAGGTGGATCCGGCAAAGCACGACGCTTTATCGATGATGTAGTCAAATTTTCCTAGCATAAGCACGAGGCCGGAGGCCACACGCTCACCGGCTGAAGTACGGGGTCTAGTGCGGAACGTGACTCCGGTCGAAGCCATGTTTTCCCCATGGTGGGCACCAACTGTCGTTGTATTGGAAACGGCAGTGCCTAAGAAGGCTAGATAGAAGTGTGGGCAAACGACAGGGATCCTCTCGACGGTGTCCGCAGGCGGGATTGGATACAAGCAAGTGTGGCGTGACACGAGAAGTACCCAGGTTTAGGGCACTCGCGTGGAGGTAACACCCCTACTCCTACAATCTAACTATGAGAGATATTTGGAATGAAACTTCCTCCCTGAGCTGTATGCACGGTCTAGCTATCCAGTGATCAACCCTTGCGACGAGAGCCTTGCCCCACTTATATAGGCTGGGGGAGCGATCTTACTGGCCAGTCCGGCTAGCGGGTCTAACAGGCGGGCCCTAGCCGGCTGGTCATCTACAGTACTGAGTAGTCGCGGGTCTCGTCGAGAGTACGCGCCATGCGGGTCGTCGTGGGCACAGTGAACGTCGTGCAAGCCTAGCGTCAGCAACCGGCCACTGTGCCCTCGTCAACCTCAAAGTCTTCAGTATGATCCTCCTAGTGGTGCGTCTTGTTGCTGTACCAGGGCATGCTGCGCACCGTGCAGCATGTCGCCCTGCCTCTATCTTGATTGTGTCTGGCTACAATCGTATAGCCGGATCCGCGTCTCGACACCCTTCCTTGTTCCGGCTACCAGCCGGTAGACAGATCCACGCGTCTGCGTCTGGCTAGGATCCGTTAGCCGGCCGTGAGCTGTGTGCCTTTATCCTTATCTGGCCAGGCTACCCGAGGGTCATCCCCCCGACACCTAGCATACCAAAATTTAAGAAAAGACAACTCGGGTTTTATCCCAAGCCATAACTCATATGGTGTCATTTCAACGGATAATCACGACGCTCTTTTTAGTGTAAAAGCGGTAGTCTCTAAAGCTTCAATCCTTAAAACACAATGTCAGTTTTATAAATAACACCTTTGATCTTACCCTATCAAACAAGGTTTGATTTCGTCTCTTGAACATACCATCCTCCTATGGTTTATCGGGAAACAAATATACATGGAACCATTCCACCAATCTTAGGTGTTTTGCTAAACATGTAACTCAAATATCTTCCTTTATGATCCAATCATAAATTCTTTATTTTCTCGTTACTATGATTTTCTACTTCATCTTGAAAACCTTTGAACATTTTTAAATTGTTTCATACTTCTTCCTTATTGAGTAAATATACACATATATCCACTCAATTTTTTGGAGAAAGTGTATGAAGTTGAAAGATCTACCGCACATGGATACACATAATGGACTATATACATCAACATGCACAATTTCCAATAAGTTAGTCATCCGTTCCTCTTTGGCCTATGAACAGAGTTTCAATTATCTCGAAGAATGTCTCACAAGTGTCAATTGATCAAAATCAAAGATTCCACAAATCCATCAACATGGAGTTTCTTCATGTTTTATTTCCAATATAATTTAAATGGCGATGTCACTTTGATGACCCACAAGTATAGGGGGTGTATCGCAGTATTTTTGAGGGAAGTGAAACCCAATTTATTGATTCGACACAAGGGGAGCCAACGAATATTTATAAGGCTTAACAAATGAGTTGTCAATTCAGCTGCACCTGGAAACAATCTTGCTCACAACAGTTTATCAGTAGCAACAGTTTTGTAATAGAAATAGTAAAGTAGCAGCAGTAATAAAAGTAAGACAGTAGTAATAGTAGCAGTAAAAAGTAGGATTAAGGCGCGGTAGGCATAGGGATGGATGGACGGGCTTTGCATGAACAAGACAATTCACATGGAAATCAAGACATAGGGCATTTGCAGATAAATAAGATAAAGCATCCAAGTACCAGATAATCATAGGAATGTGTTCCATATATAGTCATACGTGCTCGCAATGAGAACTTGCACAACATCTTTTGTCCTGCCAGCCCGTTTGCAGCGAGGCCTCAAGGGAACTACTGGCAATTAAGGTGCTTCTTTTAATAGAGCACCGCAGCAAAGCATTAACACTCCATGAACACATGTGATCCTCACATCAAAGCCATTCCCTCCGGTTATCCCGATTGCTGTCACTTCGGGGCCATTGGTTCTGGACAACAATGTGTGTATACAACTTGCAGGTAAGACCATAAACAATACTATCATAATGAATCAATAACATGTTCAGATCTGAAATCATGGCACTCGGGCCCTAGTGACAAGCATTAAGCATAACAAGTTGCAACAAAGTCAAATAGCACTAATAATAGATACTAGGCACCATGCCCTAACAATCTGATGCCATTACATGAAACCATCCCCATAACCTACAGCGGGGGATTACTCACTCATAGATGGGAGAAACATGGATGGTCGATGGCGAAGCGATGGTGGCGATGATGGCGATGATCTCCTCCAATTCCCCGTCATGGCAGGGTGCCAGAACGGAGTTTCTGGTGCCAATTCACGGAATCTGGTGGTGGCGGCGAAGCGGAACTCTTTCTGGAAAAACGTCGAACCCCCCTTGGTTTTTAGGTCAAGAGGCAACTTATAGGCGAAGAGGGAGGCCGAGGGGGTGACCGAGGCAGCCACACCACCCCCAGGCGCGGCCTGGCCTGGCCCGCGCGACCAGGTGGTGTGGGCCCCTCGTGGCCCTACTCCGTCTTGTCTTCTGGCTCCGTGAGTCTTCTGGTGAAATAGAATTTTTGGCATATTTTCCGGGATTTTTCCTGATAGTTGATTTTCTACACAAAAACTAGACACCAATGTAATTCTGCTGAAAACAGCGTCAGTCCGTGTTATTTGTATCCAAATCTCACAAGTTTAGAGGAAAAACAATAGCAAAAGTGTTCGGGAAAGTAGATACATTTTGGACGTATCAACTCCCCCAAGCTTAGCTTATTGCTTGTCCTCAAGCAATTGAGTTGAAAACTAAGTGCGATAAAAGAAACTTTTACGAACACATTTGCTTCATATGATGTATATATTCTCAGCATATGATCAAGTACTTAGACAATTCATAATAAGGAGTATGCAAATAAGGTCACTTAATAGTAATTGCAAGCTATGAAGAGACTCCAACTCAAAAATAATAAGTAGCAAGAAACATAAACATAAGCAACATTGCAATGCTCATAAAATGTATGATAGAGTGGTATCTCGCTTGCCTTTATTTGTAGAGCAAATATAAATGCCAAGGCACCTCTGAAGTTCAAGTGAAGACTAGAAGTAAAGATATCAGAGATACAAGCATCAAGGTCATAACACAATTAATCAAGTTTTGAATGAAGTAAGGGGCATCAAGGTCATAGCACATTACACTATGAATGACAACCATGCTCTCAAGGAAGTGCCCATAGAATATGTGGAGACTCAACAAGGAAAACGAAAAGGTTTTGAAAAGTTTGAAAGGCTTCCAAATGCTGAAAGTATGGTACTTATTAGCTTTGAGCTCTCATTGCCCCTATCATAAGCATCTTTAAGTGGTTAAGGTTAAAGTGACACAACTAAGATGATATGCTTGACAAGTTATAAGTCAAAGTCTCATGCCCCTTACTTACGAAGACTGAACCTCATGCTACTCAACTTTAGTCACAAGTAGGCTCTTGTCATTTTAAGTACATATGTATCATAGAGAACCGCCAATGGGGTACCCCTTGCACATGATACAGGAGCTATCCCATAATCAAAATGACAAGGAAAGCAGACAATGAGCATATCAGCGATCTTTTTATTTGCTATTTGCATAGGTTTTTATTGAGGATGCTTCATAGAATGCTCATTATGGTTATGCTGCAAGTTTCCACCATGATTAGGCATGGCTTAGGGGTAGCGGCCCAGGCGTTTCTCTAACACACATACAAACTCCATGATCTTACAAGTTCCAATTTTATTTCACACCACCGGGATCCATAAGCAAAAGAATCATGATATCAACGAGGTACTAAGTACCAGTGCAATGTTGAAAGCGTTCCCCATGATACATGGTTCTGCTAACTTCAACTTATAAAACGTAAGCATATACGCAACAAAGAAGGACGCAATTGTTCAGGTTTATTAAGTGCAAGAAAATAAAGTGTGCCATCAAGTTTGTGAGAGCTTTACTAACTAACTTTCTCATAACAAGCAAACATTTTATTCGGAAGAAAACAAGGCATACTTAATATGCACGGAATAGCAAATGATGCTAATAGGTAGGTAAGGTGGACACTTTTGGCAATATTGGTTTTGGGGAGTTGGATGCATGAGTAAAGATTATACTCAACACAAGTGAAGGATAGCAATAGAAAGAGAGCGACAAACGAGAGAGCAATAACTGTCATAATCATGCTTGCAACAAAATAGGACTAATCATGGCATGAAAGTGATTCAAGACCCCTGAGGCAAAATAATTCATCGAGGCTTAACGGATTATTTCAGTCATATGCATGCATGAGCATGTGCCAAGTCAACTTAAATGAAACATTTAGAGGAGGATACCACAGTGTCATACCAAGTTATGAATAGAGCAATGCAAGCAAACATTCATATGACATGCTACAAACTATTAGTACGCTGGAGCTAATCATAAGAAAACACAAACTACTAAGCATCCATAAATAACATACACCCTACATGAACAGACTAAGCATGCCCACAATGATGAGTATATGTACAAAAAATGAAAACAAATAGAGTTCGTTACCAGCCTCTTACCACACCTCAAGTTGTCATTAATCCTCATCATTGCCCTTCACTTGTATGGCTTGAATAATAATATTAAAACCAAACTCCACTGAGGACTGCTGAACCCTGCAACAAACTTCACAAAACCAAAGAAGAACAACAAATATTTTTGGTGTGTTTTGACTTAAGGCAAGAGCAAAAAGGAAGAACAAGCAAAGAAAAATCATTTTGGGTTTTTCGATTAATCAAAACAAAGCAAAAAGGAAAAAGGCAAACCAAGGCAAAGAGAAAAAGAAGCAAACAAAGAAACAACGAAAATATTTTTGGTCTTTTTGTGTTTTGGAAAGCAAAAACAAAGAAGAACAAAAACTAAAAAGAGAACGAAGCATGGATATACAAAGTACCGACTAAACATGATATGTAGATGAGTGTGGTGTCGGTGTACCTCCCCCCAAGCTTAGGCTTTTGGCCTAAGTGGGTATCAATACCAATGCGGCTAAGGGTTCCAAGCAGGCGGGTCATCGTAGGAATGATCGTGGTTAGGACCTTGGGAAGAAGAAGAGGCTCCCCAATCATAGGTAGGTTGCTGATATGAAGACCCCCCCTCATTCGGGGCATGGATAGATGGAAGGAAAAACTTCCTCCTCTTGGTGAACTTCATAACTTTAGGCACCCTCAGTTCATGTTGGTTGAGTTGGTGCTCATTCATCTTCTGTTCTAAAATTTAAACATCCATTATACAAGTGATTGCAAAGTGAATACATAATGAAGGGAACTACTCATAGGGACTTGTAAGAGGCTTAAACATGCATCAAAACAATATCTCTAAGCATTGAACAAGCTTACAAGCTCTCATAACCTGTCACCTATAGCAGCAAAATACTCAAGATATAATCCACTAAACACAAATCTACTTGGACAAGCGGAGGAGTCACATACCGGAGAACAAATGCTCCAAATTTCAGCAGCAAAGATGGGCTGAGCAAGGAGATCGAAAAATCGTTGGCAAGAACAGCAAGAACGTGATTTCGAGCAAAGAACTGGTGTTTTCTCGGGAGAGAGAAGGCATAGGCAAGTGAGAGAGTGAGTGCAGGGCTAGGGGTGGCCCACACCATGGCCAGGCGCGTCCCTAGGCTGGCCGCGCCACTAGGTGGTGTGCCTACCTGGTGGGCCCCCCTGGTACTCCCCAGGCACTTCTCTGCCCCTTTTTTCACGTAAAAATTTAAAATGAATTTTCTAGAATTTTTCGAGACACTTTATTTTTGAGCAATTTTCTGGTATAGATGAATGATTTTTCTGCAGAAAAGTGATTTTGGAATGATGCAAAAACAAAACGAAACCAAAACTTCAGAAGTTCTAAGACATTCTAATATGCAAGCAACTAACAACTGAAAAGTAAACTAAGCGAAAACAAAAACTAAAATGGATAAAGTAAAAGTAAGCGGAGATAATCATGGTGAAAACATTGTTTTGTTCATTAAAAATTCCTTTGTTAACAAGGTTGATCAGGTCTTGTTACCAAAACAATTTCATATGAAACAAAACTTTGTATTCCACTCAATGATTATGTTACCTCAACCTTGATAGCAATGGTCCCAATCATAATAATTTCATATTTTTCTCTCGGTAGGGGACAATATATTTCTCCAACTTGAATGCCCTCAACATGTTCAATTGAATTTAAACCATAATTCCTATCAATCTTCTTGGGGAAATAGACAGTATGCTCCTTGTCATTAACATTAGAAGTCACCTTTCCTTGATTACAATTAATAACAGCTCCTGCAGTATTAAGAAAAGGTCTCCCAAGAATAATAGACATATTATCATCTTCAGGCATTTCAAGCACAACAAAATCAGCTAATATCAAGCAATTATGAGCCACTTGAACAGGTACATCCTCACATATACCAACAGGAATAGTAGTAGATTTATCAGCCATTTGCAAAGATATATCAGTTGGTATTAGTTTTTGCAATTGAAGTCTCTTATAGAGAGAAAAAGGCATAACACTAACTCCTACTCCTAAATCACATAAAGCAGTTCTAACATAACTATTTTTAATAGAGCATGGAATAGTTGGAATCCCTGGGTCTCCAAGTTTCTTTGGAACCTTACCATTAAAGGAATAATTAGCAAGCAAAGTGGAAATTTCTTCATTAGGGATCTTCCTTTTATTAGAGACAATATCCTTCATATACTTTGAATAAGGGGGCAATTTAATAGCATCAGTCAAAGGGATTTGCATCATTTTATTAGTGTGCCTTTCAGGTTCTTAGTGTGCCTTTCAGGTTCTTCTCCAACTTTTTCTTTATAAGGAGCATCATTTTCCTCATTACAACTTTCAGTTTCAGCATCAGAGACAAATATACTATTAGGATCTTTCGCAGGTTCAGAAGATTCTACAATAGTTTTATGTTTCTTTTTTCCTTTTCTTAGGAGAAGTACCACTATTTTCAGCTTGTTGAGAATCCTGCTCAATTCTTTTAGGATGCCCCTCAGGATATAGAGGATCCTTGGTAGAAGCACCACTTCTAGTTCTAATTTCATAAGCATGTTTTTCTTTGGCAGTATTAACTAGCAAGTCTTTTTGTACTTTAATAAGCTGATCAATTTGAGTTTGAACCATTTGGAAGTGTTTAATAAGCATTTTAACATCATTAGATGTTCTTTCCACAATATCTTTTAACTCAATAATAGCTCTAGAGTTTTCCATTAAATGGTTTTGCACCCTTTTAATAAAATTATCTCGCTTAACAATAAAAATATCAAATTCTTCTAAGCATTGATCAGGAGGTTTAGAGTAAGGAATATCACCTTCATCAAAATGTTGGAGAGAGTGTATCTCAATAGTGGATGAGTGGGAGATTGGATTACATAATTCTTCTATAGGAGGTAGGTTCTTCACATCTGCAGCTTTAATGCCCTTCTCCTTAAGACATTTCTTATCTTCCTTCATCAGTTCATCATTTAGTTCAATAACTCCCCTCTTCTTTGATGTTATTATAGGCACATGAATAGTTGGTTCAGGTATAGTTGTCTCAGGTATAGTTGGTTCAGGAGGAGTCCAATCTTCATAGTTCTTGCTTATTTTAGCCATTAATTCCTCAGCTTCTTGGGAGTCCTATTCCTGAAAACACAATCAGCACAACTATCCAGGTATGTCCTAGATTCTTCAGTTAGTCCATTATAATATATATCAAGAAGCTCATTTTTAGGTAATGGACATCCAGCTTGTGCATGAATCAAGCCACAAAACCTTTCCCATTATTCAGGCAATATCTCTTTTTCTCCCTGTTTAAAATCAAAAAGTTCCTGCAAAATAGCATGTCTAGCACTAGGAGGAAAATATTTCTGAAGGAAAGTACTAATCAAGCAATCAGTGCTATCAATAGTGAAGGAGTTATGCCCTAGAGGCAAATAATAAAGTGTATTATTTGATATACCTCCTGTATGTTCATAATACGTTTCATACTGTGTTATAACTGTGTTAATAGGAAACGTTAATACACGTGTGGTATGTAAACAAACCGTGTCTCTAGTTACCTCTAGTGAACTAGTTCATTGGTCATGAGGATGGTCTATGTTTCGAGATCATGGGAATTTATGCCAACTAACAATGAGGTCATGTTATTAGTTGAATAACATGATAGACAAACATCCGACCGTTATATCTTAATGAGATCTAGTTACAAAGTTCACCATTGATGATAAAACACAAAGAACCTCGCAACCTGATCCTTTGACTATGAGGTAATACAAATCACCATTCCGAAAGAAGCTTAGATGGTTATCCAGAATCATCTCGTAACAGGGTGATCAAAAAGGTGCCACTCAGGTTTTCCGAAGGGATGCGTAGAGGGGTACATATCAAGACCAGGATTTGTCTAGTCTATGTAACGGACAGATACATGTGGCCATCTCGGTGACATTGCATTGATGAAGCTTGCAAGCATGTGACTAGGTCATGGAATGCAACGACATGAGAACGAGAAAACAAGTTCATCGGTAATGAGATCGAACTAAGGTATGGAGATACTGAAGATCAAGTCTCGGATGAATTAGGTATCAAATGACAAAGAGAATGGGGAACGACTATCTCACGGTTCGAGCGATTGTATTTGTGAAACACACGGGGGTCACATGGCCATCCAGGTCCCTCTGTTGATCATTGATATGAGAGTGGTCTCTATCATGTCCGGAGCCTTTCCGAACCGAAGGATGTCACGCTTAAGGGTAGGGACGCTTATGGTAGATGAGGTATCGTATGAGAAATAGAGAGAGAAACCGGAATAGTTTCGGTAACACCCGATGGAGATCGGAAGGGGTCCGGAAGTTGTTCTGGAGTGAAGGAATAATATAATATGTGTATTTGAATGTTAATTGGAGAATTAATATTAAATATATATTTTATTTTATTTTTAAAGGTTCCATATTGCTAATGGGCCTCACTCGAAGGGAGGCCTAATAGGGCAAGGCGCATAGGGAGTGGGGGCCGGCGGACCTAGGGCTGGTGGGCCGCCCCAGTGGGGCCCACCTAGGGCCGGTGACTACCCCTAGGTGGCCGGTGGGTGTGGGGATTAGTCCCACACCGCCTGGCCCCTGGGTGGTGCCCCTCCTTTCCACTATATAAAGGGGCCCCCCTCCCCCTTTGGAATCACCCATTCCTCTCATTCTCTCTCTCTCATCTGCGGAGGACTTCCCCGTAATATTGGGGAGGACCTCGTAGTTGAGTTCTGCACCTTCACACTACCGTCGTGTGATCAGCGATCCGGTATCTACTTCTTTTGCTGCTCAGCTGGATCGGAGTCCGGTTGACGTCTCCTACACCGGACGTGTGACGAACTTCGGAGGAACCACACTTGGGGTGCTGCTCGTCTTCATCAATATACGCCTTCCTACATAAGGCGTGCCTCTGTTTGCAAAGGTACGAATACTGTATTCGTTCTCTGTTACTTATGTCTACATAGTATAGATCCTGGTATTAGTGTTCGAGTAGATAGAATTTTTTTGTTTTATGATACGGAACCCTTCAGTAGTATCAGAGCGGGTCTATGGGTAGACATGTCGTACGGATAGAACACATAGCAATATGTGGGCATTGATTCTCTAGTTGCTACCCTCTTTAGTATTATTGTTCATATCGTGGCACTGTTTGATGAAGCGGCCCCCAACTGACCTCACGTGGTGATTCACGAGACTGGTCCACAAATCAAAGTGGCTTAGGGGGGTGTCTGTCTCTCTACAGTAGTTGATATGGCATTGATAATGGAGGGCCCTAAAAAGGGAAGAAGAACGGCAATCATTGAATCCATGTTGTGGCTCGACATTCGTAGGTGGGAAGGGGTTCTACTGCGAAAGCCCTAAAGCCGCATAAAACATGCAATAGTTAATATAGAAGTGTCTATCTTCATTATTGCATAGGGGCAAGTATTATAACATGGAAATGACAAGTTTCCGAAACTTTGAAGCTGTTAATGATGATCATAAAGTCGTGACCATGTCATAACACTTTACTTTTGAAGTATTACTTATTGTGCTAGTTTACTTACTAGATGGTAGCATAATAAGATAATCCCTCGTAGTATTCCAGTTATCGTATTCCCCTTATGTGTGCACCACCAAGAAAGTTCTTCGGTATGAGGCCAGCCGTGATGATCGGGGGTCAGACATATCTATGTTCGCATACAGTGGGTGCAAGCCATGTTGCACTGTGAATACACATAAGTTAGAACTGGGGAGACTAGCATGCACAGACATGGCCTCGGAATACAAGAGACCGAAAGGTCGAGCATGAATCACATAGTTGATGTGATCGACATTAGGGAATTTCCACCTTTGATGCTGCACTGATGGCCGTGATGATCGGGGGAGGTGTAGGGGATAGGGATCATGTGATCACTAAACGAGTAGAGGGATGTTCGTTTAAGTGGAAGTTCCTTTATTAAAACTTGAACTCATTATTATGAACATAGTCTAAACACTTTGCAAATCCTTTGTAGATGTCTCGCCCACCCACCTTCAACCTTAACACTTTCCTCGAGAAGGACAAGCTGAAAACTGATGGAACCAACTTCACCGCATGGTTCCGCAATCTTAGGATCCTCCTAGTCCCCTACAAGTTGACTTATGTCATCAAGGCTAAGCTTCCGGCTAAGCCTGCAGATTCCGCCTCTGAGGATGAAAAGAATGTCTAGAAGTCCAAGGCGGACGATTTCTCCCTCATCCAGAGTGAAATGCTCTATGCCATGGAGCCGGAGCTTCAAAAGCGTTTTGAGAAGATGAATGCTTTTGAGATCATTGAGGATCTCAAGGCTGTCTTTGCTCCACAGGCTCGTGCAGAGAGGTATGATGCTTCCGAGCTCTTCTTCTCTGCTAAAATGGAAGAGCACATCAGTATTAGTGAGCATGTGGTCAAAATATATGGCTACGTTAAGCGCTTAAACGCCCTGGATTGCAAAATCCCGGAGGAGCTCGCTATAGATAGGGTGCTGCATTCACTGCCCCTAGTTATAAGAGTTTTATGATGAACTACAACATGCAAGGGATGACTAAGACCCTTGCTGAGGTGTTCGCCATGCTCAAAACTGCTGAGGTAGAAATTAAGAAGGAGCACTGGAAACGCAACTTCCCCAAGTACCTTGAAGACAAGCGAGCTGGCAAGATAGTCGTTCCGGACAAAGGTATATATGATATACATGTTATTGATGTATTCCTTACGAGCGCCAGGAGTAACACCTGGGTATTTGATACTGGATCTGTTGCTCACATTTGTAACTCTCAGCAGGATCTACAGAGTAGGAGGCGCCTAGGGAAGGACGAGGTGACGATGCACGTCGGCAATGGTTCGAGAGTCGAAGTGATGGCCGACGGCACCCTTCATCTCCGTCTACCGTCAGGATTATTGTTGGTTTTGAATAAATGCTATTATGTACTCGCACTGAGTATGAATATTGTGAGTGGGTCTTGCTTGTTGCAAGACCGTTATTCGTTTAAATCAGGAACAAATGGTTGTTCAATTTATATGAATGATGTTTTCTATGTTCATGCTCCTGTATGTGATGGTTTATTCTTACTTGATCTTGATTGTGATACACACATCCATAGTGTTGATGCTAAACATTGTAAGCACAGTGATGATAATTCGATGTACACATGGCATTGCCGTCTTGGTCATATTGGCATAAAGCGCATGAAGAAGCTTCATTCAAAAGGGATTCTTGGATCATTGGATTTTGAATCCCTTGATACATGTGAGCCATGCCTCATGGGCAAGATGACTAGGACACCATTCTCCGGAATAGTGGAGAGAGCTGTAGACCTACTTGGGATCATACATACGGATGTATGTGGACCAATGAGTGTCTCAACACGCAATGGTTATCGTTACTTTGTTATCTTTACTGACGACTTAAGTAGATATGGATATATCTACTTGATGAAGCACAAATCTGAAACCTTTGAAAAGTTCAAGGAATTTCAGAAAGAGGTAGAGAATCAACTTAACAAGAAAATCAAGCACCTTCGATCGGATCGAGGAGGCGAGTATTTGAGTTATGAGTTTAACATGCACTTGAAGGCCTGTGGGATTATCCCACAGCTTACGCCAGCCGGAACACCACAACGTAATGGTGTGTCGGAACATCATAACCGAACCCTATTGGATAGTGTACGGTCCATGATGTCTTTAATTGATTTGTCTGTGTGTTTTTGGGGGGTATGCGTTAGAAACCGCCGCTTTTATTTTAAACCGAGTACCATCCAAATCTGTAGAGACAACCCCATACGAGATATGGTATGGGCAAAAGCCGAAGTTGTCTTTTCTGAAAGTTTGGGGATGTGAGGCGTATGTTAAGAAACTGTAGCCTGACAAACTCGAACCCAAATCGGAAAAATGTATCTTTGTAGGATATCCAAGGGAAACCATTGGATATACCTTCTATAACCAAGCCGAAGGCAAGACGCTTGTCGTAAAAACCAGCACCTTTCTCGAGAAAGAGTTTCTTGCAAAAGGAGTGAGTGGAAGGAAAATTGAGTTAGATGAAATTGTTGACCCTTCCCTCCAAATTCCGAGTAGAGCAACGGAAGCTGTTCCAAAACCGCTCTCCAACATGGAGGAAGAGCCCGTTGATAATGATCAAAACAATGACATCGATACTCCTGAGGTTCACAGGTTTACAAGGGTTCATGCCACTCCTGATTGGTACAGTAGCCTTGTGATGTCTGTCATCCTAGATGAACAGGAAGAACCTGCAAACTACAAAGAAGCTACAGATAGTGCTGACTTCGAGAAATGGCTAGAAGCCATGAAATCCGAAATAGGATCCATGCATGAAAACCAAGTTTGGACCTTGGTGGATCTTCCAGAAGGCCGCAAGGCCGTGGAAAATAAATGGATCTTTAAGAAAAAGACAGATGCGAATGGTAATGTGACCATTCACAAAGCTTGACTTGTCGCAAAGGGTTTTCAACAAATTCAAGGAGTTGACTACGACGAGACTTATTCTCCCGTAGTTATGCTTAAGGCTGTCAGGATTTTAATAGCAATTGCTGCACATTTCGACTATGAAATTTGGCAGATGGATGTCAAGACTGCATTCCTCAATGGTCACATTGATGAAGAGTTGTATATGATGCAACCGGAAGGTTTTGTTGATCCTAAGGATGCTGGAAAGGTATGCAAGATCCAACGGTCCATTTATGGGTTGAAGCAAGCATCTCGGAGCTGGAACCAACGTTTTGATCAAGTGATCAAAAGTTTTGGATTTGTCCAAAACCAACAAGAGTTCTGTGTTTACAAGAAAGCGAGTGGGAGCTCGGTTGTTTTCTTAGTAGTATATGTGGATGACATATTACTCATGGGAAACGATGTGGATCTTATGAAAAGCGTGAAAGCATATTTGAGCAACCAATTTTCCATGAAGTATCTAGGTGAAGCTGCATATATATTAGGAATCAAGATCTATAGAGATAGATCAAGGCACCTAATAGCATTGAGTCAGAGTACTTACATACATAAGATTTTGAAGAGGTTCAAAATGGAAAACACCAAGAGGGGTTTTACACCTATGATGAAGAATTGCAAAATGAGTATGACTCAATGTCCCGTAACGGACGATGATAGAGAGAAGATGTCTTACATCCCCTATGCTTCAGCCATAGGATCTATCATGTATGCAACGCTTAGTACACGACCTGATGTGGCATTGGCTCTTAGTTTGACGAGCCGGTATCAGAGTAATCCAGGACCGGATCACTGGACAACTATGAAAAATATCCTAAAGTATCTGAGAAGAATAAAGGATATGTTCCTAATCTATGGAGGAAATGATGAAGCTCTGAACGTAATAGGTTACGTAGATGCGAGCTGGAATTCAGATCATGATGACTCGAAGTCTCAAACAGGATTTGTTTTCTTGCTGAATGGTGGGGCGGTAAGCTGGAAGAGCAAGAAGCAGCCGGTGGTGGCACAATCTTCAATGGAGTCTGAATACATTGTTGCAGCTGATGCAGCAAATGAAACTATTTTGCTAAGGAATTTCATCATCGAACTGGGAGTTTTGCCCAATGCGCAAGACCCCGTGACGATCTATTGTGATAACACGGGTGCTATTGCAAACGCAAGGGAACTAAGAACTCATTCCACATCCAAACACATCAAGCTTAGATTTCACATCATCTGGCAGAATGTTGACGAAGGTGAAGTCAAGATTTGCAAAGTAGATACGAAACTGAATGTGGCAGATCCTTTGACTAAAGCTCTCCATCTGGATAAGCACGAACAACACCGAGATTTCATTGGTGTTAGGTTCCTGCCTATTGTAAACTAGTTTTGTTTATACTCTAGTGCAAGTGGGAGACTGAAGGAGTTATGCCCTAGAGGCAAATAATAAAGTGTATTATTTGATATATCTCCTGTATGTTCATAATACGTTTCATATTGTTCTATAACTGTGTTAATGCGAAACGTTAATACACGTGTGGTATGTAAACAAGCCGTGTCTCTAGTTACCTCTAGTGAACTAGTTCATTGGTCATGAGGATGATCTATGTTTCGAGATCATGGGCATTTATGCCAACTGACAATGAGGTCATGTTATTAGTTGAATAACATGATAGACAAACATCCGACCGTTATATCTTAATGAGATCTAGTTACAAAGTTCACCATTGATGATAAAACACAGAGAACCTCGCAACCTGATCCTTTGACTGTGAGGTAATACAAATCACCATTCCGGAAGAAGCTTAGATGGTTATCAAGAATCATCTCGTAACAGGGTGATCAAAATGGTGCCACTTAGGTTTTCCGACGGGATGCGTACAGGGGTACATATCAAGACCAGGATTTGTCTAGTCTATGTAACAGACAGATACATGTGGCCATCTCGGTGACATTCCATTGATGAAGCTTACAAGCATGTGACTAGGTCATGGAATGCAACGACATGAGAACAAGAAAACAAGTTCATCGGTAATGAGATCGAACTAAGGTATGGAGATACTGAAGATCAAGTCTCGGATGAATTAGGTATCAAATGACAAAGGGAATGGGGAACGACTATCTCACGGTTCGAGCGATTGTATCCGTGAAACACACGGGGGTCACATGTCCATCCAGATCCCTCTGTTGATCATTGATATGAGAGTGGTCTCTATCATGTCCGAAGAATTTCCAAACCGAAGGATGTCATGCTTAAGGGTAGGGACGCTTAGGGTAGATGAGGTATCGTATGAGAAATAGAGAGAGAAACTGGAATAGTTTCGGTAACACCCGATGGAGATCGGAAGGGGTCCGGAAGTTGTTCCGGAGTGAAGGAATAATATAATATGTGTATTTAAATGTTAATTGGAGAATTAATATTAAATATATATTTTATTTTATTTTTAAAGGTTCCATATTGCTAATGGGCCTCACCCGAAGGGAGGCCCAATAGGGCAAGGCGCATAGGGAGTGGGGGCCGGCCGTCCTATGGCTGGTGGGCCACCCTAGTGGGGCCCACCTAGGGTCGGTGGCTACCCCTAGGTGGCCGGTGGGTGTGGGGATTAGTCCCACACCGCCTGGCCCCTAGGTGGTGCCCCCCTTCCACTATATAAAGGGGTCCCCCTCCCCCTTTGGAATCACCCATTCCTCTCATTCTCTCTCTCATCTACTGAGGACTTCCCCGTAATATTGGGGAGGGCCTCGTAGTTGAGTTCTACACCTTCACACTACCGTCGTGTGATCGGTGATCCGGCATCTACTTCTTCCACTGCTCGGCTAGATCAGAGTCCGGTTGACGTCTCCTACACCGGACGTGTGACGAACTGCGGAGGCACCATACTTGGGGTGTTGCTCGTCTTCATCAATATACGCCTTCCTGGGTAAGGCATTCCTCTGTATACAAAGGTATGAATACTGTATTCCTTCTCCGTTACTTATGTCTACATAGTATAGATCCTAGTATTAGTGTTCGAGTAGATAGAATTTTTTTGTTTTCTGCTACGGAACCCTTCAAATAGATCCAGGAGGTAAATTATTAAACCAAGTTTTAGCTTCTCCTTTCAACAAAAAGGGAAAATTTTAGCAGCAAAGTAGGTGCGCACCTTAATATCATCAGAAAATAAACCACTCATGGTAGAAAGCTCAGTCATATGTGCTACCGCACTCTCATTCTTAGTCCCACAAAAGGTTCTTTCTCAACAATAGTTATGAATGATAAATCAAGAGAGAAATCATAATCCTTATCTTTAATGTTGATGGGAGATGCAGCAAACTTAGCATTAGGAGACAATTTGGGTTTTATAGTACGCCTCTCAAGGAGACTCTTAATAACACTCCTGTCATGGGTGTTTTGACATTCTTTAATAAATTCATCGGTCATCTCTATATAACTGTCTTCAATATCATAACTCTCTCTAGACTCAGGTGAACTAATAGGTGTAGTAATGTCTTCATTAGGTGTTTTAGTATTTCCAGCTATAGTTCTGGCAATCGTAGCATCTAGGAAAGGACCTAATGAACCACTCTTATCAAGCACAGTAGAAGTAGCATCATAAGTATCAGAAGTTTCAGATTCAGCAGTAGTAGCAGTGTGTGTAGCATGTGTATGTGGTGGTGTAAGGAGATTACTCATAACAGATGTTGAATCAAGAGCAACAGAGGTGTTCAGAACCGTACCTCGTCTTGTAGTGGATGGTAAAATAGGAACCTTGCCATCACGAGACTTACCCATGATGGATAGATGGCAGCGAACAATAGTGATTCCAAGTCAACTTGATAAATAGAGCTATGCTCCCCGGCAACGGTGCCAGAAAATAGTCTTGATGACCCACAAGTATAGGGCGTGTATCGCAGTATTTTCGAGGGAGGTGAAACCCAATTTATTGATTCGACACAATGGGAGCCAAAGAATATTTATAAGCCTTAACAACTGAGTTATCAATTCAGCTGCACATGGAAATAATCTTGCTCACAGAAGTTTATCAGTAGCAACAGTTTTGTAATAGCAATAGTAAAGTAACAACAGTAGTAAAAGTAAGATAGTAGTAACAGTAGCAGTAAATAGTAGGATTAAGGCGCAATAGGCATAGGGATGGATGGACGGGCGTTGCATGAATAAGACAATTCACATGGAAATCAAGACATAGGGCATTTGCAGATAAATAAGATAAAGCATCCAAGTACTAGATAATCATAGGCATATATTCCATATATAGTCATACGTGCTCGCAATGAGAACTTGCACAACATCTTTTGTCCTGTCAGCCCATTTGCAGCGGGGCCTTGATGACCCACAAGTATAGGGGGTGTATTGCAGTATTTTCGAGGGAAGTGAAACCCAATTTATTGATTCGACACAAGGGGAGCCAAAGAATACTTATCAGCCTTAACAACTGAGTTGTCAATTCAGCTGCACCTGGAAACAATCTTGCTCATAGCAGTTTATCAGTAGCAACGGTTTTGTAGTAGGAATAGTAAAGTAACAGTAGCAGCAAAACAAAGACAATAGTAGCAAAAGCAGTAAACAGTGGGATTCGAGTGCGGTAGGCATAGGTATGGATGGACGAGCGTTGCATGGACAAGACAATTCACATAGCAATCAGAACATAGGGCAATTGCAAATAAATAAGATAAAGCACCCAAGTACTAGACAATCCTAGGCATGTCTAACACTAGGAGGAAAATATTTCTGCAGGAAAGTATTAAACAAGCACTCAGGGCTATCAATAGATCCAGGAGGTAAATTACCAAACCAAGTTTTAGCTTCTCCTTTCAGTGAAAAAGGGAAAATCTTAGCAACAAAGTAAGTACGCATTTTAATATCATCAGAAAACAAGCCACTCATGGTAGAAAGTTCATTCATATGTGCTACCGCACTTTCATTCTTAGTCCCGCCAAAAGGTTCTTTCTCGACAATAGCTATGTAAGATAGATCGAGAGAGAAATCATAATCTTCATCTATAATGTTTATGGGAGAAGCAGCAAACTTAGCATCAAGAGACAATTTGGGTCTAATAGTACGCCTCTCAAGGAGATTCTTAGCGGCTCTCCTATCATGGGTGTTCTACATTCTTCAATAAACTCATTAGTCATCTCAACATAATCTTCTTCAGCATCATAACTCTCACTAGACTCAGGTGAGCTAACAGGTGTGGCAGTGTCTTCATTAGGAGTTTCGGTATTTCCAGCTATAGTTCTAGCAATCGTAACATCTAGGAAAGGACCTAATGAACCACTCTTATCAAGCACAGTAGAAGCAGCGTCATAAGCATCCGAAGTTTTAGATTTAGCAGTAGTAGCAGTGTGTGTAGCATGTGTATGTGGTGGTGTAAGGAACTTACTCAGAACAGACGGTGAATCAAGAGCAGTAGAGGTGTTCAGAACCGTACCTCTTCTTGTAGTGGATGGTAAAATAGGAACCTTGCCATCACGAGACTTACCCATGATGGATGGAAAGCAGCGAACAATAGAGAATCCAAGTGAACTTGATAAATAAAGCTATGCTCCCCAGCAACGGCGCCAGAAAATAGTCTTTATGACCCACAAGTATAGGGGGTGTATCGCAGTATTTTCGAGGGAAGTGAAACCCAATTTATTGATTCGACACAAGGGGAGCCAAAGAATACTTATCAGCCTTAACAACTGAGTTGTCAATTCAGCTACACCTGGAAACAATCTTGCTCATAGCAGTTTATCAGTAGCAACGGTTTTGTAGTAGGAATAGTAAAGTAACAGTAGCAGCAAAACAAAGACAATAGTAGCAAAAGCAGTAAACAGTGGGATTCGAGTACGGTAGGCATAGGGATGGATGGACGGGCGTTGCATGGACAAGACAATTCACATAGCAATCAGAACATAGGGCAATCGCAGATAAATAAGATAAAGCACCCAAGTACTAGACAATCCTAGGCTTGTGTTCCATATATAGTCATACGTGCTTGCAATGAGAACTTGCACAACATCTTTTGTCCTGCCAGCCTGTTTGTAGCGGGGCCTCTAGGGAACTACTGGCAATTAAGGTGCTCCTTTTAATAAAGCACCGGAGCAAAGCATTAACACTCCATGAACACACGTGATCCTCACATCAAAGCCTTTCCCTTCCGGCTACCCCGATTTCTGTCACTTCGGGACCATAGGTTCCGGACAACGACGTGTGTATACAACTTGTAGATAAGACCCAAAACAATACTATCATGATGAATCAATAATAAGTTCAGATCTGAAATCATGGCACTCGGGCCCTAGTGACAAGCATTAAGCATAACAAGTCGTAACAAAGTCATAAAGCACTAATAGAGATACCAGGCACTATGCCCTAACAATCTGATGCCATTACATGAACGATCTCATCCAATCCCTACCATCCCCATAGCCTACAGCGGGGGATTACTCACTCATAGATGGGAGAAACATGGATGGTCGATGGAGAAGCGATGGTGATGATGATGGCGATAATCTCCTCCAATTCCCCGTCCCGGCAGGGTGCCAGAACGGAGTTTCTGGTGCTGTTTTGTGGAATCTGGTGGTGGCGGTGGAGCGGAACTCCTTCTGGAAAAACGTCAAACCCCCCTGAAGTTTTTAGGTCAGAAGGCTCCTTATAGGCGAAGAGAGAGGCCGAGGGGGTGCCTGGGGGGACCACACCACCCCCTGGCGTGGCCTGACCTGGCCCACGCCACCAGGTGGTGTGGCCACCCCAGGGCTCCTCTCCGTTTCATATTCTGGCTCCTGCAGTCTTCGGGTGAAATAGGATTTTTGGCATATTTTCCGAGATTTTTCCTGATAGTTGATTTTCTGCACAAAAAGTAGACACCAAGGCAATTCTGCTGAAAACAGCATTAGTTCGCATTAGTTGCATCCAAATCACACAAGTATAGAGGAGAAACAACAGCAAAAGTGTTCGGGAAAGTAGATACGTTTTGGACGTATCAACTCCCCCCAAGCTTAGCTTATTGCTTGTCCTCAAGCAATTCAGTTGAAAACTGAGTGCGATAAAAGAACTTTCACGAACACATTTGCTTCATATGATGTAAATAATCTCAGCAATGTGATCAACTACTTAGACAGTTCATAATAAAGAGTATGCAACTGTGTCTACTTAATAGTCATTGCAAGCTATGAAGAGATTCCAACTCAAGAATAATAAGTAGCACGAAGCACAAACATAAGCAACATTACAATGCTCATGGAAAGGTATGATAGAGTGGTATCTCGCTTGCCTTGGATTATGAATGTCAAGGCACCTCTGAAGTTCAAGTGATGACTAGAAGTAAAGATATCAAAGATACAAGCATCAAAGTCATAACACAAATAATCGAGTAATGAAACAAACACAAAAAATGACAACTAATGCTCTCAAGAAGGTGCTCAAAGAATATGTGGAGACTCAATAAGTGGATGAAAAAGGTTTTGAATAATTTTGAAAGGCTTCCAAGTGCTGAAAGTATGGTACTTGTTAGCTTTGAGCTCTCATTGCCCCTATCATAAGCATCTTTAATGTAGTTAAGGTGAAAGTGACACAACTAAGAGGATATGCTTGACAAGTTATAAATTGAAGTCTCATGCCCCTTACTTACGAAGACCGATCCTCATGCTACTCAACTTCAGTCACAAGTAAGCTCTTGTCATTGTAAGTATATACGTATCATAGAGAACCGCCAACGGGGTACCCGTTACACATGACACGTGAGATATCCCATAATCAAAATACAAGGCAAGAAGACAATGAGCATCTCAGCGATCTTTTTATTTACTATGTGCATAGATTTTTATTGAGGATGCTTCATAGACTGCTCATTATGGTTATGCTGCAAGTTTCCACCATGATTAGGCATGGCTTAGGCTAGTGGCCCAGGCCTGTCTCTAACATACATACAAACTCCATGATCTTACAAGTTCCACTTTTATTTCACACCGCCGAGATCCATAAGCAAAAGAACATGATATCAACTAAGTACGAAGTACCTATGAAGCACTGAAAGTGGTCCCCATGATACATGGTTCTGCTAACTTCAACTCATAAAGCGCAAGCATATGCGCAACAAAGAAGGACGCAATGGTTCAGGTTTATTAAGTGCAAGAAAATAAAGCGTGCCATCAAGTTCGTGAGAGCTTTACTAACTAACTTTCTCATAACAAGCAAACATTTTATTCGGAAGAAAACAAGGCATATTGAATATGCCCGGAAGTAGCAAGTGATGCTAATGGGTAGGTATGGTGGATACTTTGGAAATATTTGGCTTAGGGAATTGGAAACATGAGTAAGACACTCAGTGGAAGTGAAGGCTAGCAAAAGTAAGGGAGCGGCAAACGAGAGAGCAATAGCTGTCATTATCATGCTTACAACAAAACAAGACTACTCATGGCATGAAAATGATTCAAGATCTTCAAGGCAAAATAATTCGTCAAGGCTTAACTGATTATTACAGTCATGTGCATGCGTGAGCATGTGCCAAGTCAATCAAATGAAACATTCAGAGGAGGATACCACAATGTCATACCAATTTATGAATAGAGTAATGCAAGCAAACATTCATGAGACATGATACAAACTATTAGCAAGCTGGAGCTAATCACAAGAAAGCAAGAGCTACTAAGCATCCAAAGAAAACATACACTCTACATGAACGGACTAAGCAAGCTCACAATGATGAGTATATGTACAAAAATGAAGACAAATAGAGTTTGTTACTAGCCTCTTACCACGCCTCAAGTTGTCATTGATCCTCATTATTGCTCTTCACTTGTGTGGCTTGAATAATAATATGAAACCAATAATCCACTGAGAACTGCCGAACCCTGTAGCCAACTCGCAAAAACCAAAGAAGAACGACAAATATTTTTGGTGTTTTTGATTTTTAAACAAGAACCAAAAGAGAAAAACAAGCAAAGCAAAATCTTTTTGGGTTTTTTCAAATAGTTCAAACAAAGCAAAAAGGAAAAAGCAAACCAAAGCAAAAAGAAGTAGCAAACCAAAGAGAAACAACAAAAATATTTTTGGTCTTTTTGTGTTTTTAGAAAGCAAAAGCAAAGAAGAACGAAAACTAGAAAGAGAACGAAAACATGAATATACAAAGAACCGACGCAACATGATATGGAGATGAGTGCGGTGTCGGCGTACCTCCCCCCAAGGTTAGGCTTTTGGCCTAAGTGGGTATCAATCCCAGGCTGGCCAAGATGAAGTGTCACCGGGGTACGACGAGGAGGTACCCTCGTCCTGGTGCGAGCCAGAGTACATCCCTCCGTAATGTGCGGAATAATCATAGGAGGGCACATCCTCCTGGTGCTGCTCGTGGAAACCCAACAAGCGAAGCTGCTCGTCCACCTCCTCCTTGGAGCGCGACCATGGTCTCCTGTCAACACTGAACAAAGCAGGCTAGGGCAAAAGGATCTCCCTTTCATCCCCGTCAGTGAAAAGCATCCTATATACTAGATTGTTCAAATCAGAGGTAGCAGTGACAAAGTGATGAGTTTTCATGGCAACAAGGTCGAGCCTCTGTGGTGCTAGCATAACATCATCAGGAGCCACCGACAGATCTAATGCATCGAACACACGCGAGGCAATGATGCCCCATAGATAGGCCCCCTAGCAGCTAGGCGGCGAGCAATAAGAGAGCCAAGATTGTACCGAGTATCATTGTTGAGCGCAGCAGCAAGGAAAGCTAAGTGATAGTTGGAGATATTACTAGTGTTCTCCCTACCAATACACTAGTGGCAAGATAGTAAGCAAAGTATCTAAGAGCAGGGAGTTGGATATTTCTTATCTTTCCGCGCTGCGCCACACGGTCATCATCATTGGTCACACCTCGGTAAAGCTCCAACAAATCAGCGGGTCGCCCTTGAATTTTCTTCATGGTCCCTGCCATACGCACACCTACAATACTGCAAAATCTCTCCAAAGGCATGGTGAAGGGCATATCATACATCTTAAATGAGACAGTAGAATGATAGGATGTGTTAGAAAATGAGAAGCTCTCAACAAAAGTTTTGGTGAGCATAGCGTATTATGCACTCTCATCTTGCATATAAGAGGTCAAGCCAACCCTCTCAATCAGTAGCAAGAAATCATCAAGAATACCTGCAGCTTGCAAGAAAGTAAACCAAGGAAAAGAGGATGGGTGAGCATCCCCATCATCTCTTTCACTGCCAATACGTGATGCAATGAGGTCTTCATTATATGATGGCCTAGCTTGAGAGGCTATTCTTGAGGGCCTTGACCTCCTAGGTGCATCACTCTCAAATATCTCTCCAAAAGTGTGGTTGTTCATGCTTGGTAAGCTGAAATTTAAACACCTATTAAACAAGTGATTGCAAAGTAAATATAATGAAGGATTCTACTCACAGGGACTAGCAAGAGGCCTAAACATGCATCAAAACTATATCTCTAAGCATCAAACAAGCTTACAAGCCCTCAAAACCAGTCACCTACAGCAGCAAAATACTCCACAAACAATCCACTAAACACAAATCTACTTGGACAAGGGGAGGAGTCACATACCAAGGAACAATTGCTCCAAATTTTAGCAAGAAAGATGGGCTGAGCAAAGAGATCGAAGAAATCGAGGGCAAGCACAAAGAGAACGCGATTTTGAGCTATGAACTGGAGCTTACTCGGGAGAGAGAAGAAAGTGGCAGGAGAGAGAGGTAGTGGGGGGCCAGGGGTGGCCCACACCAGGGCATGGCGCCACCCAGGTCTGGCCACGCCACCATGTGGTGTGCCTGCCTGGTGGGCCCCCCTGGTACCTACCAGGTACTCCGCTGCCCATTTTTTCACATAAATATTTAATATGAATTTTCTGGATTTTTTCGAGACACTTTATTTTTGGGCATTTTTCAGAAATAGAAGAATGATTTTTCTGACAGACAGATTTTTTTATTTTTGGAAACATGATGAAAGGACAAAAACAAGGCTAGAACTACAGAAGTTCTAGCATACAAACAACTAACAACACAAAGAAAACTAAATGAAAGCAAAAACTAAAATGCAAAGGATAGAAATAAACGGGGATAATCATAATAAAAACATTGTTTTGTTCAATGGAATCCTTTTGTTAGCAAGGTTGATCAAGTCTTGCTACCAAAACAATTGCATATGAGACAAAACTTTGTATTCCACTAATGATTATGTTACCTCAACCTTGATAGCAATGGTCCCAATCATAATAGTTTCAAATTTTTCTTTTGGTATGGGACAATATATTTCTCCAACTTGAATGCCTTCAACATGTTCAATTGAATTTAAAACATAAGTCCTTTCAATCTTCTTGGGGAAATAGACAGTATGTTCCTTGTCATTAACATTGAAGGTCACCTTTCCTTGATTACAATTAATAACAGCTCCTCCAGTATTAAGAAAAGGTCTCCCAAGAATAATAGACATATTATCATCTTCAGGCATTTCAAGCACAACAAAATCAGTTAATATCAAGCAATTATGAGCCACCTGGACAGGTACATCCTCACATATACCCACAGGAATAGTGGTAGACTTATCAGCCATTTGCAAAGATATATCAGTTGGTATCAATTTTTCAAGCTGAAGCCTCTTATAGAGAGAGCAAGGCATAACACTAACTCCAGCTCCCAAATCACACAAAGCAGTTCTAACATAACTATTCTTAATAGAGAAAGGGATAGTTGGAATCCCTGGGTCTCCAAGTTTCTTAGGAACCTTACCATTGAAGGAATAATTAGCAAGCAAAGTAGAGATTTCTTCATTAGGGATCTTCCTTTTATTCAAGACAATGTCCTTCATATACTTTGAGTAAGGAGGCAATTTAATAGCATCAGTCAAAGGAATTTGCAAGAATAAAGGCTTCATCCACTCACAAAACTTATTATAGTGTTCATCTTCTTTTGACTTGTGTTTCTTATCAGGGAAAGGCATAGGTTTTTGGACCCAAGGTTCTCTTTCACTACCATGTTTATTAGCAATAAAATCTTCTTTAGTGTATTTAGTATTCTTAGTGTGGTTTTCAGGTTCTTCTTCAACTTTTTCTTCATTAGGCACTTCATTTTCTTCATTACCACTTTCAGTTTCAGCATCAGAGATAGATATACTATTAGGATCTATAGCAGGTTCAGAGGGTTCTACAACAGTTTTATGTTTCTTTTTCCTTTTCTTACGAGTAGAACCACTATTTTCAGCTTGTTGAGAATCCTGCTCAATTCTTTTGGGATGCCCCTCAGGATATAGAGGATCCTGGGTAGTAGCACCACTTCTAGTTCTAATTTCATAAGCATGTTTTTCTTTAGCAGCATTAACTAGCAAGTCGTTTTGCACTTTAACAAGCTGATCTATTTGAGTTTGAACCATTTGAAAGTGTTTAACAATCATTTTAACATCATTGGAGGTTCTGTCCACAATATCTTTCAACTCAACAATAGCTCTAGTGTTTTCCATGAGATGATTTTGCACCCTTTTATTAAATTTATCTTGCTTAACAATAAAGATATCAAATTCTTCTAAGCATTGATCAGGAGGTTTAGAGTAAGGGATATCACCTTCATCAAAGTGTTGGAGAGAGTGTACCTCAATAGTGGGTGAATAGGGAATAGGCTTACATAATTCTTCTATAGAAGGTAAATTCTTGACATCTGCAGCTTTAATTCCCTTCTCCTTAAGACATTTCTTAGCTTCCTTCATCACTTCATCATATAATTCAATAACTCCCCTCTTCTTTGATGTTGGAATAGGCACCGGAATAGATGGTTTAGGTACAATTACTTCAGGTATAGCTTGTTTAGGAGGAGTCCAATCTTCATAAGTCTTGCTTATTTTAGTCATTAATTCCTCAGCTTCCTTAGGAGTCCTATTCCTGAAAACACAATCAGCACAACTATCTAGGTATGTCCTAGATTCTTCGGTTAGTCCATTATAAAATATATCAAGTAGTTCATTCTTAGGTAATGGACTTCCAGCCTGTGCATGAATCAAAGCACACAACCTTGCCCAAGATTCGGGCAATACCTCTTTTTCTCCCTGTTTAAAATCAAAAAGTTCCTGCAAAACAACATGTCTAGCACTAGGAGAAAAATATTTCTGCAGGAAAGTATTAAACAAGCACTCAGGGCTATCAATAGATCCAGGAGGTAAATTACCAAACCAAGTTTTAGCTTCTCCTTTCAGTGAAAAGGGGAAAATCTTAGCAACAAAGTAAGTACGCATTTTAATATCATCAGAAAACAAGCCACTCATGGTAGAAAGTTCATTCATATGTGCTACCGCACTTTCATTCTTAGTCCCGCCAAAAGGTTCTTTCTCGACAATAGCTATGTAAGATAGATTGAGAGAGAAATCATAATCTTCATCTATAATGTTTATGGGAGAAGCAGCAAACTTAGCATCAAGAGACAATTTGGGTCTAATAGTACGCCTCTCAAGGAGATTCTTAGCGGCTCTCCTATCATGGGTGTTCCTACATTCTTCAATAAACTCATTAGTCATCTCAACATAATCTTCTTCAGCATCATAACTCTCACTAGACTCAGGTGAGCTAACAAGTGTGGCAGTGTCTTCATTAGGAGTTTCGGTATTTCCAGCTATAGTTCTAGCAATCGTAGCATCTAGGAAAGGACCTAATGAACCACTCTTATCAAGCACAGTAGAAGCAGCATCATAAGCATAAGAAGTTTCAGATTCAGCAGTAGTAGCAGTGTGTGTAGCATGTGTATGTGGTGGTGTAAGGAACTTACTCAGAACAGACGGTGAATCAAGAGCAGTAGAGGTGTTCAGAACCGTACCTCTTCTTGTAGTGGATGGTAAAATAGAAACCTTGCCATCACGAGACTTACCCATGATGGATGGAAAGCAACGAACAATAGAGAATCCAAGTGAACTTGATAAATAAAGCTATGCTCCCCCGTAACAGCGCTAGAAAATAGTCTTGATGACCCACAAGTATAGGGGGTGTATCGCAGTATTTTTGAGGGAAGTGAAACCCAATTTATTGATTCGACACAAGGGGAGACAAAGAATACTTATCAGCCTTAACAACTGAGTTTTCAATTCAGCTGCACCTGGAAACAATCTTGCTCACAGCAGTTTTTCAGTAGCAACAGTTTTGTAGTAGGAATAGTAAAGTAACAGTAGCAGCAAAACAAAGACAATAGTAGCAAAAGCAGTAAACAGTGGGATTCGAGTGCGGTAGGCATAGGGATGGATGGACGGGCGTTGCATGGACAAGAAAATTCACATAGCAATCAGAACATATGGCAATTGCAGATAAATAAGATAAAGCACCCAAGTACTAGACAATCCTAAGCATGTGTTCCATATATAGTCATACGTGCTCGCAATGAGAACTTGCACAACATCTTTTGTCCTGTCAGCCCGTTTGCAGCGGGGCCTCTAGGGAACTACTGGCAATTAAGGTGCTCCTTTTAATAAAGCACCGGAGCAAAGCATTAACACTCCGTGAACACACGTGATCCTCACATGAAAGCCTTTCCCTTCCGGCTACCCTGATTTCTGTCACTTCGGGACCATAGGTTCCGGACAACGACGTGTGTATACAACTTGTAGATAAGACCCAAAACAATACTATCATGATGAATCAATAATAAGTTCAGACCTGAAATCATGGCACTCGGGCCCTAGTGACAAGCATTAAGCACAACAAGTCGCAACAAAGTCATAAAGCACTAATAGAGATACTAGGCACTATGCCCTAACAATCTGATGCCATTACATGAACGATCTCATCCAATTCCTACCATCCCCATAGCCTACAGCGGGGGATTACTCACTCATAGATGGGAGAAACATGGATGGTCGATGGAGAAGCGATGGTGATGATGATGGCGATGATCTCCTCCAATTCCCCGTCCCGGGAGGGTGCCAGAATGGAGTTTCTGGTGCTGTTTCGTGGAATCTGATGGTGGCGGCGGAGCGGAACTCCTTCTGGAAAAACGTCGAACCCCCCAAAGTTTTTAGGTCAGAAGGCTCCTTATAGGTGAAGAGAGAGGCCGAGGGGGTGCCTGGGGGCCCACACCACCCCCTGGGGCGGCCTGGCCTGGCCCGCGCCACCAGGTGGTGTGGCCACCCAGGGCTCCTCTCCGTCTCGTATTCTAGCTCCCGGAGTCTTCGGGTGAAATAGGATTTTTGGCATATTTTCTGGGATTTTTCCTGATAGTTGATTTTCTGCACAAAAAGTAGACACCAAGGCAATTCTGCTGAAAACAGCGTTACTTCGCATTAGTTGCATCCAAATCACACAAGTATAGAGGAGAAACAACAGCAAAAGTGTTCGGGAAAGTAGATACGTTTTGGACGTATCAGGCCTTAAAGGAACTACTGGCAATTAAGGTGCTCCTTTTAATAGAGCACCGAAGCAAAGCATTAACACTCCGTGAACACATGTGATCCTCACATCAAAGCCATTCCCTCCAGTTATCCCGATTGCTGTCACTTCGGGGCCATTGGTTCCGGACAACAATGTGTGTATATAACTTGCAGGTAAGACCATAAACAATACTATCATAATGAATCAATAACATGTTCAAATCTGAAATCATGGCACTCAGGCCCTAGTGACAAGCATTAAGCATAGCAAGTTGCAACAAAGTGAAATAGCACTAATAATAGATACTAGGAGCCATGCCCTAACAATCTGATGCCATGACATGAACAATCTCATCAAATCCCTACCATCCACATAGCCTACAACGAGGGATTACTCACTCATAGATGGGGGAAACATGGATGGTCGATGGAGAAGCGATGGTGGCGATGATGACGATGATATCCTCCAATTCCCTGTCCCGGTAGGGTGCCAGAATGGAGTTTCTGGTGCTGATTCGCAGAATCTGGTGGTGGCAGCGAAGCGGAACTATTTCTGGAAAAATGTCGACCCCCTTGGTTTTTAGGTCAAGAGGTAACTTATAGGCAAAGAGGGAGGCCGAGGGGGTGACCGAGGCGGCCACACCACCCCCAGGCGTGGCCTGGCCTGGCCCGCGCGGCCAGGTGGTGTGGGCCCCTCGTGGCCCTACTCCGTCTCGTCTTCTGGCTCCGTGAGTCTTCTGGTGAAATAGGATTTTTGGCATATTTTCCGGAATTTTTCCTGATAGTTGATTTTCTGCACAAAAACTAGACACCAAGGTAATTCTACTGAAAACAGCGTCAGTCCGTGTTAGTTGTATCCAAATCACACAAGTTTAGAGGAAAAACAATAGCAACAGTGTTGGGAAAGTAGATACGTTTTGGGCGTATCACACTTTGTAATTGATCTTTCAATCATTTGTCTTGCGATATTTTAGCATCCTTTTTATGGACATGATTTCTCCAACTAGACTTGTAAAAGTTCATCCATCTTCTATGTAATACCATAATTATTCGAACAACCATTGTTCTCACAATACCGGAACAAGACAACAATTATTAAAACAAACCTTGAAGGAAAGCTTTCATGTCAACGAGAAACACAATAACACTTTATTAGATTTTGATGAACATCATCACATATTCTCTTGCTAGTTACTTAGGCCATTGTAGTGCATAAATTGTGTTGTTCTGTATGACACTTGACACCAACCAATTCGGTATCCAATACCCAAGAACCACATTGTTGAACAAGCAAAGAATACATCCATAACATGTATATCATCTATATATCTAAGATGGATATTTCTAGTCTTTTCTCTTTTCTGCCAAATATTTTGTAGATTCTCTTTCAGCATTTCCTTTTCTTTTAAAAGAATCTATAAACATAAAAAGTGGCGCCATACATACGACACATAGTCTAAAGCGTGTATAGTTAAATACTAATGCCTTTTGACTTGCACTTTGAAGTGGCTCACCATCATCAAATGTTTGGTCTTCTTTCAAAATCCATTATTTAGTAATCTTTTAGTGTAGTAAACATTTTACCTACATATTCTATTCATCCTTATCATGACAACTTTCATGATCAAGCTACTATAGCCTATAAGGGCGAATCCCGAGTATAATATCAGTTCCCAAAACCTTTTTGGGAGATTAGGACGTCTAGTGGCTCCAACCTTCGCAAATTCTCATACAATATGAGCACATGTATTTTGCCAAATATCTTCCACACACGACAATTTCTGAAACAATTCTTTCAGCTCCTAGATAACCTTGATACCAAAACATCTTTTGAATATCAAGGATCATGGAGGCGAACATGATACTTTAGATACTAACACTAGAATTGTTACTCTTGGTTTAATACTACTTATTAAACTTCATGGAGTAAATGGATTTTGCTAAAAGTTTGCAATAGGACTTTTAAACTTTATATTGACACTCAAAACAATATGATACCAGTTCATAAAGTAAATATCCATAATTCTATAGTTCTATTATCTGAATTAAAACTAGGCATAAAGTAGTACACGGATGCCAATGACTACAACAATATATGCAAATTCACTTCGATTTGGTTTATGATAAATTGAGGTTGACTAATCCAAATTACAAATTAACTCCCACTCAAAAACAACACCCCTCGTGTCTTTTTGGTGATTACATGAACCAGATCCACTACACCAAGACCGATAATCACGTGAGTTGGTGTAGCTTCAAAGGCGAGCATCTATATGGTCATCATATCAACCATATGACTACCTTTCGGTTCGTGTTCCGAGGCCATGTCTGTACGTGCTAGGCAAGCCAAGTAAGAACCTTTATACTCGCATGTGCAAAACTAGCTTACAACCGTTGTATGCGAAAGTAGGGTCTATTACACCCGATCATCATGTGGTGTCTCGAAACGCCAAACTTTCTTAATGATGCATACTAAGGAAGAACACATTCTTATCTTGATATTTAAAAGAGGGATCATCTTATAATGCTACTAAACCACCAAACAAGCAATATAAGATGCAAATAAACATCATATGCAGAAAGTGATATGATATGGTTCTTGCACTCGATCACTATCTTGTGCATTGTGGTATGATCTTCATCATTCCTATATGTGTAAGGCCAAGGTCTATGGAACTTACACTTTGATATGTTACAATTTCCAACAGTATCAATCCATACTACAAAATATAACATCACCATATCATGACACTTGCCTGTCAACGACTAAACTAGATGCCTCTAATTTATGAATTGCAAGTTTTACGTGGCTTAGGGCTTTCGAAGATAGAACCGTTCATACCTATGAACATGGAACCACAACGATGATAATCAAATTATTAGCAAATTGTTGTAAATCAGATATTGACTATAGTAGGAGAGATATCCACCCGCTAGCTACTTATGCAAAACTAGTTGCATGTCAAGCGTGGAACATGTCTCATGTGCGAGGACATGTAAAGTTAGTCTGTCCTGCTTCATCCCACTATGCCACCAATATCTAAAAATACATAGAAGATGCAATAACATGATCATCAGCGCCCACATACTCATATGTGTTCTACTCGTGCAAAGTATCTACGCATAGATCAGGCTCTGATACCACTGTTGGATTCGCAGCATAAATAACAAAATTCCTACAATGTGAAAAACTAACCACCAAGATCTATCTACTTAGATACAATCAACGGGTGGATATATATACATAGAAATCTTACCCTTGAAGACCGAAAATCTTTGTCAATGAAATCTGATTTCGTGGATGATGTAGTTGCTCACTTGTCGATCTCAAGATCATGATGAAGTCCAGCAAGTCCAGCAGGTCCAGCACTAGCAAGTCTAGCACCGCAAAGCAGTGATGCATCCGTGATCGCACACACGTCCGGTATCCCAACAACCTTTGCATCCTCGCTCCAGCGATGTAGCGGAAGCAACAACTCCTTTCAGACAAAGCCACCGGGAACATGTATCTCACTAACCTGAGACCATGGGGAATAAACTAGAGGGGGAGAGCGATCCTTCATGAGGAGGTGTGAGAGTGGAGGAGGAGGAGAGATCCTTTTATGGTAGGAGGGGCAACCCCAAGGCTCCATGCGCATGGCATGGTGGTGCCCCCACCTCTCCCTCCATAATGGTGAGTGGAGCTTCCACTAAGCCCACTCCCATTAAAACCAACTCCACTCACTTTACATTAATTTTCCACCAAATTTAATGCAAGCGCTCATTAAATAAAACTCTTTTATTTATTTTATTCAGAAATTTTGTTAATTACTTTAATTAACAAACATTCACATAAAACCCCCTGCAACATTTCAATATCATATGCATAACCAATTTCAGCAATTTCACCTGAAACAATTCCGGTTTCCAGCGAAATAATTCCAGCGCTTTCATAATCTTTCTATGAAACATATTTGCTTGAAATGGTGTTGGTATCATTCAAGTATGTTACCCTATAGTTCATGAATGATGCAGACATGAACGAGACCCCTCACCGATCAATAATCAGCAGCAGGACGTGGAGATCCGTACTGACTCCCACACATTCAACGATGACTCGAGTAATCGTGAGAACCTTTAACGTTTGTAACTAAACCCCTTTGTCTCGCGATATATTACATGCTCAAGATTCCATCATCGGTATCCCCATACCTAATTTGATCTTCTTACCGACAAGTACTCTTTTCTTGTTCTCGTGATATAACATTGTAGTGATCTTATCACTTGCTTGCCAGCTACATCAATGTGATATCACCGAGAGGGACCAGAGTATATATCTTCGTCATCAGGATGGACAAATCCCACTCTTGATCCATGAGTCTCTACATAACACTTTCGGAGTATCTGAACCCACCTTTATTGTCACCCTATTACGGTGTGACGTTTGATGTTATCAAGTTACTCTTCCGGTGTTAGTGATCTACATGATCTCATGGTCTAAGGACTAAAGTTACTTTGTATGATGTTATAGAAATTTAAACATAATGACTTTGATCATATTGCTATACTTCGGATGAATGTTCATCACACCATTCCACCAATGTTGTGACCTCGTTATTAACAACATCCAATGTCCATGATTAGGAAACCTTGATCATCTTGTCAATCAATGAGCTAGTTTATATGAGAGGCATAACTAGGAACTCTTTATTTGTTTATTAAACAAACATGTATTAACATTTCCAATTAATACAATTATACCATGCAAAATAAACATTTAGCATAAACATGGAATAAGATAATAACCACTTTATTATTGCCTCTCGGGCATATTCTCTTCAGTAATAATAATAAGAAGTTTGTAGCTCATGTAATATCTAGGTAAATTGTATAGGCCATGTAGGTATTTAATTGACGCTGCCCCCACCTGGCGGTAGGCGGTACCATAACTGGGCCGATTGAGCTTTGGTATTGGACCCTAATGTACTAGACCGATGATGAACAATAAATGATGCTCGTTGATGGTCCATACACACCTTTTTTTGATTGTTGCAATTGGTGTGGGCCTCAGAAACACCAAAACAGTAAAAGGCCGTAATAGTAATGGGCATCGCGTGCAAAATGCCGAAAGGGAAACCACGAACGGGCTCGATAAATAGTAAAAGGCTGGAACAGGGCCTCACATGCAAAAAAAGCCAGAACAGTAAATGGCCAGAATCATAGCAGGCCACAAAGTGGTAAAAAGCCTACATCCTTACGGCCCTGAATAGTGAAAGTCTTGAATAGTAACATGCCGAACAATGAAAGGATATAACAGTAGTATGCCAGAATAGTAGCGGACTTGCTCACATATGGGTCATCAGTGGGCGGCCCACGTCTGGCAGGCTTGAATAGTAAAAGGCTAGAACAGTAACGAACCTTCTTGTGAATGTCCTACGATGGGTCGGATACCACGCGCTTTATGAATAATGTTGGGCCTAAATAAGGCCTTAGTAGTGCTGGACCGGCGTGCCGCATGCCTATAATGGGCCGCACAGTGATGTACCAAGCTGGACACACAGGCCAAAACAGTAACGAAACGGAAAGTTAACATGTCGCAGCTGGGCTACAAAGTGATGGGACCCTTCAATTAGCGTGGGCCTCGAGGAAGGCTGAAATAGTAAAGGGCCATCTTCTCATTGGGCTTGTCTGATGGGCTGACCCACTTAATAATTAGCATGCCTTGGATGGGCCTTTGCTTCCACCATAGTTTTGTGACCATTAACAGTGTGTTTTCCACGTGGCATTTTGCATGACATCAGTAGTCAATATGGTTGGCGAAACCAATCTACCACGACACGGATTTCCGTGGTTGAAGGGTGCGATCCACCATGGTCGGGGAAAAAATATGGTAGATTCTTTGGTGATGGGGCATTTACCATGGAGGGCATCCATCATGGAAGACCTTTCCACCATGGAAAATGGGCCTTCAACCACGAAAGCCGTCTATTGTAAAAGCCAAGTTTTCCTTTAGTGAAAGGGAGCACCACTTAAGCGAATCATATAGCAAAAATCTGCCCGAGCAGATGAAACCGTCTTCAAGTTGAGTCATATGCTCGGGGGCTGTGTAAAAAAGCAGAGACATTTGGAGTACGGAAAATCAGAAGCTTAAATTAAGACAAGGTCCAAGTCATCAAAAGCAAGTACATTACAAAATAAGCAATGACTAAGCTACTAAGTTGTCCTACACTACATTCACGGATATCTTGGAGGATTCGGCCGGTTGGTTCCTGACCTGGTGTTTCTTGTCATGGTATTCCTGTACGAGAGCTATCAACTGCCTGGCATACTTCTTGGCTTTCTTAGCAAAGGGGCGAAGTTCTACATCCTAACCATCTGGTGCCATCGGGATGGAGGTGAAGGCCTTATTGAAGTTGCCCTTGATGCGATGTGCCATTTTCATCGTGAATGCCAACGTGGCTACAAACACTGATTGGATGCAGTTGTAGTCCTTCAGGGGGTCCTCCAAGGCATGGAAGGCATCCATGAGTCCCTTGATGTCCTGAATAGCCTCAGCCTTCGGGAACATGGCCTCGTGGAATCGCCCCAGCACCTCCCTGGACTTTGCTAGTAGATCTTGTAGGTGGATGCTTTGGTCCTCGGCTGCCGCAACGTCGTCAGTCAAGGAGTCGACACGGGTCTAGGCGTCATGGTCCAAAGGGATCCTGACAAAGAGCTAAGGAATCGAAAGAAAAAAACTTCAAAAAACACTCAACCGACAATGCTTGGGTGGTGGAAAGCAGCTAGCCACTTAGGGCATTCTCACACTCAGTGGATTTAGAAAAGAGTTCCTCCTTATGGTGCTCTGCTTTAGCCTTAGCTTTGTCGAGTGTGCTCTTGGCCTATTTTTCAATGGCCCCAAGCTTCTCCTCTATCTCCTCGACTTGGCACAGGGCATCATCCTTCTCGACTGCATCAATATGTGAGCATTAAGATAAAACCTATGAAGCTATGAAGATAAAGATATGCATAAAGAAACTTATGCTAAATCTAGTAACGCTCGATCTCGACTTAGATATACCGTCGGCCAATTCTATGGCTAAGCACATGATTGGCTACATGGCATAACATTTTAGTTAGTCAAACCCGGTTACAACTCAGCCTGTGCTCAGCTACCAGCAGCTAAACATAGCATTAAGGGGTACTCAAGTGGTATTACACAATCGGCAAAATGGAAAAGGTTCAGAAGTACTTACATGCTTGTTAGTGGAAACCGATAGCTTCTTAGGCCTTGATCACATGGCAACCCTCTTGCACTTGTTCAACTAGGAGGAGCTAGAGTCAGTGGCATCACCTTCGGGACACATGGACTTCGCGGCTCCCTCGGCCAATTCAGGCACTCAGCCTTCGATTCCATAGCTCATTCCTCCACCTTTTCTGAGGCAGATTCTCCGGCCATCGAGTCCCTTGAAAATATAAGATACTTAGCTGTACAAATAAAGCCAACCGACTCACTAAAATAATAGACATGAATGAATGTTGAACAGGGACACCCGTGTCTTCTTTGTCGCCGGTGCTGGAGGAGCTGACCGAATTGGCACTACATCGATTGGCTCCTTGAGTGGTCCCTTGGACTAGGTCATAGTCAAGGTATTGTAGGCATTGTCCTTGTCGTCCCCTTGAGGAGACCGACCTTGCTTGCGGGTGGTGTCATCATTCACCTCATCCTCTGACTCGGCGAGAGGAAGTGTAGAGTGTGATGCCTCCACATCATCATCTATTGGCGCATCATACTCTTCCGACAGCGGTGGGAGGCACACGAGGTGCTTATGACCTTATTGTCAAAGAAGCAATCGAAGATTTCAACTACACAACTACATCTGAGAAGAAACGAATACAACGAACGTATCAGCTCATACCTTAGGAAGCTTCTTGCTTGTTTCATAAGGTGCCACTGCCGGATCCTCTAGAAGTTCTTCTTCAATGGTCAGGGTGGTGAGGCCCTTGACCTTCTTCTCGAATTCAGTCTTTGACCAATTCTCCACTTAGGTCCGCATCAGGTACAAAGTACCGGTGTACTTCCAGAAAGGGTGGACCCTATCCTAGAGCGGCTAAGTGCGGCGTCAGATGAAGGTTAAGATTATATGAATCCTGAATATCTTCTTGTCGAGAACATTTTGAAGTTCCTGGACCCGGTTGAGAATTTTGTCTTCGGATGCCCCAGCTTCTGCCAACTTGTTCTTCTAGGACCTATTCTTGTTCACTGGAGCATCCATGGTGAACTCCAACAACCGATACTTCTTACCAGCATTTGGCTCGTTAAGGACATAGAACCACTTCTTCCTCTAGCCCTAGATGGAGTCCATGATCTTGAACGAGAAGTATTCGACTTCTCCTCAGATGGAGATGCCAAAGCCACCAACAACATAGGGTACTTGGACTCTAGATTGCCTCTTCACGGAGTACAGAATCTTCTAAACACCCCGGTGGGGCTCGATTCCTAGAAAGCACTCGCATAACATGATAAAACACGAGACATGCAAAACAGAGTTGGGCATCAGCTGATGAAGTTGTACGCCGTAAAAAAGAGGAGCACATGGAGGAATTCATGGGTAGGAAGGGAGAGACCCTGAAGGATGCAGGCAACAAACATTACCCTCCACCCAGGCTCGGGATTGGGGATTACCTCGTCTTGGGGGAGGCAAACGATGTCATCGGCGTGCAGCGAACCCGACCATCTTCAGTGTCGGAGGTCCTTGGTGCTGCAAGTCGACCACTGCTAATAGCCGTAAGTCTTCCTCTTCCCTACGATGTTGAGGACCTTCTTCGCGGTAGAGGTGCCGGGAGTGGATCCTGAAATCTCCATAGACTTCACCATTTATACATGCATGAAGTTACTAGGTAAAACTTTGAGAATATCCAGTGCAGCAAAAGCACTGGCTATGGTGGAGAGCTAAATAAAGAAGACGATGGCAGCGAGAATGAGGAGAAAAGAAGATCCCACTATTCCTTTTCTTATAATATTGACATGATTGATTGTGGTCATCAGGTGGATTTCACGGCCATGAGGTGCACATCTGTGGGGACACGTGGAGGCACGAGTAGTGAACCATCGCCCCATTAATTCCACCTCATGTGGAAATCGAGGAAACCGCTGTCACACCCCGGTTTCACGTGTCGTGTGGTCAAATTAGGCCAGCTTTTATGGCTAGACCACACTATTGCATCCCATCAGCTGCTCAGGCTGACGCTTGGGTGGACCAAGCGTCATCCATGATGTCATCCACCTTTTCACTTCATCGGGTCCTCCAAAAGGAGTCGATAGGAAATCGGTTGCATCTACAAAAGCATCAACCGAGTCGAGAACCTCCTCGGTAGGCTACCTTGCTTGGTACCATGGAAGAACGGGCCTATACTTGACAACAAGTTACCCATCTTAGCCTTGGGGGATACTCCTATCAGGAGCACTGGTTGCACCCCCACATAAGACACATGTGTCGATTGTGTCCACGGCGTCGACCGATGGTCACCTAAAACTACAAATAATGATGATCTGATGTACTTCCGGGTCAGTGCTTTCACTTTATAATATTGTCGACTGCAACTGCATGATACATGACCTACAACTATGAATCTCTAATAGTATCTAAAATTGGACCAGACACTTGGGGCATACTCCCATAGGTCGTGCTAGTCGTGCACCCTAAAGAACAAAGATACACAGTGATGAGTCCAAAATTGTAACATTTTGTACCTTTTGTTTTGCATAAGTAGAGTAGGATTTTTAGTATTTTACCACACATTCGCGCACCTTTTGTCCTTGTTCCAACAGGATCCTGAATTACTAAGTCTCTTATGAACATATCAATTGGAACTGTCATATTATGTAGTAATATGGTATTTATAAGTGACAAAAGTCATTTAATTGATTTATTCTCGCACCTGGGAGATTGGAAAACACGAAGGAAAGCTCCAGAGCACCTAATGACCACTGGTACAGGTGGAACTTGCCTGTACCACCCGCCCATACCGTGTGGAAACACGTACGCCTCATCAAATACTCTCACATCGTGAAGATAGATCTAAGATCCGACATTCACAGAAACTTTTAGCCTTGAAATACCAAACCAGAGAGGGATTTGGAGGAGGAACTTGGATAAGGCCAAATCCTTGCTGCTTCATAGATCATTGGAGGATATCGCATCATCCCCTTCATCATCAACCGCTGCATCTCCATCACCATTGCTACTCCCATCTTCCATACATTAGATCTTGTTATAATTCCAGATGCAATTATGGTTTGCACTAGATTAATCCCTGTACTTTTATCCATCCATTTGATTATGATGATGTCGTTGATTGCTTCTATGTGTGAGTAGTTCCCTTTGTTCTTGGGGAGATGGAGAAACTCTAAGAATATTATGAAATGAAATAAAGATGATCTATTACTTGTGTCCATGATCTATTGATTTATAATATTGTGTTAGATCTCTCTCTTTAGATGGTATGTGTAGTTGGCTGATGACTACAAATGTACATATCATTTGTAGCTAGTTTCTAAATAAGAGTATCGAACCCACAGAGAGATATTTGGCTAAGGTCTTTATGCCCCTCGTCACTGTCTACCAAAGGATACTTGTAATCCGCCTTTGATTTCATAATTAGGATAACCTACTTATTGTGTCATGATATGTTTGGAGAGCTCCATAATAAGATGTTCACTACAAGGCTCGTAGGCAGTCAATTTGTTGAGCCAAGAATGAGGTCACCTCTAAATAACCACCAAGATGTCTGAGAGTAATCACCCATACAGGCCACCGTAATTAAGGGTCTCCCCATAGATATCGTAATTAGCTTAGGGAATCTCTCTTTATCCTCCTTTGACCGTCCAAGTTGCTAGCTGGTGCCAATTAGTCACGATAGCTTTCCGGGGCACGCTTCCAAACACGCCCAAAGGACTTCTTTAGTACCGAAGGAAAATGATATGTGGCCGACTACACATACCATCTAAAGAGATAGATCAAACACACATCATAAATCTATCATAGACCAGTAAGTCATATGGACACAAGAATAGATTATCTTTATTTCAATTTCATAATAGTGCTAGGCTTTCTCCATATCCCCAAGAACGAGGGTAAACAAGAGATAGATCAAACTAGTTATTGAGTTCCAACACCATTTCCAATGCATTTGTTACTTTCTTTTATTTACTTGTTTTTATTTACTTTCTTGCACACAAATGGAAAACCTTCTAAACACCCTTATTTGAAATCAAAGGCAGCTTACAGGTATCCTTTGGTAGATAGTGATAGGGGCATAAAGACCTTAACCAAATAGCTCTCCGTGGGTTCGATACTTTTATTTTGAAACTAGCTACAATCGATATGTGCACTTGTAGTCATCAAGCTATTTTCTAGCGCTGTTGCTGGTGAGCTAAGCGCTTTTGGTCTTTGTTCTTAGTTTCTAGTTTATTATTGTTGTACTAAAGTTGTTTACAAGTTTCAAGTTATTTATGTTTATTTCTTTTTGTATTTTTGCTTTTACTTATTTGAAAAGAACAAAACAAAATTACAAAACATTTTTTTATAAAAACTATTGTTACTAATCATGTCTTCCGAGATGACTATCTTTCAACAGATGAAATTTATAATGGAGGAATCAAAGGGAGAGATTATGGGAAATGTGATGAAGAGGCATGGCATATTGAAACAATGGATGGTTTGGGTAGACAAGTATTCATCGATATTATATGCCTCTTATCAATTATATTGTGAATGTTGTGAATCTATATATCACCCCAATTATCAATGTGAGTATAATTTCGATACCGAACCAGAAAACTATAATAGTGATGAGTTTAAATGCCATGCTAGTGTGGAAATAGTACAGTTTGTGCTTTTTACCGGTTTCCAAGAGTTGTTATTTCATTTGAGAGATATATGGGTAGGAAGTAACACTTGATTTGATATATAAAGCAGTTCACCTATATACTTCTATTGCCAAGACAACTTTCTTAATATATAATGCATTTATTGTTGAGCGGATTAAAGCCGCCAAGGAAGAATCTAACCTTTTTAGGGTGCTCCAATGGATGATGTGGAGGTAACTCTACTTAAAGAACCTCCACATAAACCACCTGAACATATTGTTAATAAAGAGGTGGCACTTGACATTGCACCCTCTCAACTAGTGGAAGCTAAGCCCGAACGTAAGACTATCGCTGGGCTATTCGAAAATTACCTTAGTAAGAATGAAGAGGAGCAACTTAATCAACCACTTGAATCTCCTACTTCTGAAAATAACTTTCCACACACAAATAGTATGCATGCAAATGATATCTCATTCTCTAGTAATGATTTTTTATGAGACTCAAACTGACGGTGATTATTTTGAGGAGGCCTCGTGCCTAGATAAAGATTTTGGGTATTTTCGAAATGATGAACTAGAGATGTAACTTTTTTGTGAATTTTGTGATGCTGCTAATATGATACATGAACTTCCAATGGAAGAGGATGAAGCTCCTACTCGAGAGGAGGAGGCACTTTTCGAAGAACAAACGAACAATGTTAATATAGAGGTAAGAACGATGTATGCTCCAATATATGACTATGCCAAAAGTTTATGTTCTTCATATACACTAATGTGCCCTCATTGTATGATAACTAGGCATTTTGGTTTTCTATGTCCTCATAATTTTAATAATCCTATAATACCTTCTAATGAAGCTTTTAGTACAAAATTTTAGTATTTAATTTATAAAGGTACTCAAGAGCTTCTTAGAAAAATCATGTGAAATGGCATGTATGCCTCCATGAGTGGTTTTGGTAATTAATGAAAATCTCTATGGACTAATGTTTGAATTGAGTTTCACTTTTAGGTTTTCTCCATTGGCATGGCTTGGGCCATGTGTTGGTCTCAAGGATGAAAAATGAAGAAGAAGAAGAAATGTCCAAGGGCTTTATGCCTATTGGAATCATGTAGAAGAAGAAGATCAAGAGTGTCTTGAAGAATAAGATGGAGCTCCTCATGGCTATCTTCAAGACATCATCAAGAAATGAAGTGCAAGCTCAAGATGTGACATCTCTAGAGGATCTCATTCTTGAAGCTTTCCATCCTGGGTGATCATGGAGTGATGAAGACAAGTTCAAAGAAGAGGTTTCTCCATGGTGTATGGGGGAGCAAGTCACAAGTCTTCATCAAGCAAAGTGTGGGCAAGAGTGATCAAGAAAGATGTTCCATCTTGAGGAAGACAAGATGGTCTACATTAAGCTCAAGTGGAATGCTCAAGTCAAAGGTATTATCTTGATAGGTTTTCTCTTTTACCGGTCTCATGTTGTTAGTTGGGAGACTGGGTTTAGGATAGATAGTCGTACTATCAAGAGGGTCTCTTGAGTGAGTAGCTCGATCGTATCTTTCGGGTGAAGCTTATGCATACATAGTGACGAGGGTTAAACTCATCAATGCCCATTGTTATGGACTTGGGTTTTGGAGAAGGAGGGAGCGATGGAGGCATCAATCGGCTAGCAAACAAGCACACAGGGACACAAGATTTACCCAGGTTTAGGCCTTGTAGAGGACCCTACTCCTGCTTGTCTGCTCTTGGAATTATCGAGGGAGTCAAAAGTTACAGGGGGTGCGCAGATGCAATCTGGCAATGATGTGGAAACTAGGGTTGTTATCGTCCTCCTTGCCGCCCCCTCCTAGCCTTTATATAGATAAGCTAGGTCTCGGGATAGCAGGTCGAGTCGGTTACAAGTTAGGTTTTTTCCCTTTAAACTTTCTATCTTTGAGCTTGACGTGTGTCACAAGTAGTCGGAGTCTCCTTCTATCACCCGAATCTTTGATTGGGCCTCAGTAACGCCGTGGGCTTCTGCCAGATTGGACCATATATGCTAAGCTCGAGTACCTGTAAGGTATGCCCATGTCACATATCATCATCCTTTTTGGTTGTTGTTTGTATCTTGTCCATGTTAGGATCTAGAGCTTGTGGTTACTCATAACAAACTCTAGTTCATCAAAAACGAATTTGCATTGAATATCTTATTGCGTTTTTGATATTGCGGGTTTTTCGGCTCTACACCTTGGGAGATATCTCACATATATATACTTGATATTTTTACCTAGGTGGTATCCAATATTTCACCTTTTGTTGGGTTTTACTCTTTATTATTTTTCCAACAAAATTGGTTTCATCCCAATTGGAGTTTCCAAGCTCAACTTCCTACGATTTGGGTTTTGGAGGTTTTACCGGTTCGTCTCTTCTAGAGAGGTCATACCTTTATCAATTTTAGTATTATTCTCTAATGTTGTACTATGATGTTTATTTGCATAATCTTGTATATTTTGTTGTTCTCTTGAAAACGAGACCAAGATCACTGGAATCGGAGTCCGAAGTCAAAAGTTATTGAAATTTTCGTGCATATTGTCCAACGTTTTTTTCTTGAGCGGAAGTTCTGGCCGAAGTTCTGGTCTTACTTCCGACGAGAATGCGTTTTCTCTCTATTTTTGTGTTTCGATTTACCGGTAGTACCGATGGAGCACCGGAAGTTCAGGTCGTGCGTGGATCTGGCTCAAACGAATAAATTTCTCTTGCCCTATTTAAGAGCCCCCTCTTACCCAATGTTCCCCAACTTTTGAGAGATCATTTTTGCTAGCTCTTCCACTCTCTCTCCTAAATTGTTGATCTTCAAAAGCTTTCCCTCTCCCTTCTCCTTCCCATGATTCTTGCATATTTTTGAGGGATTTGAGAGAGGTGATCTAGATCTACAACCCCACCAAACCAAATCCCTTCTTTGTGAAGGTGATAAGGGGTAACCTTAAGGGTGGCCTAATCTTCATGAATCTCGTGGTCAAATCGATGGGAAAGCGAGGGTAAAGGGGAAAGGTAGCGAAAGCATACACACACCTCACGAAGAACACGATGAACACACGCAAAACTCACATGATACAAGGCCGATTTCCCTGCTGGTGGCCACGGGTCCGATAGAATCCTCGGAAGGAAAGATCGGTCAACGTGCTCCCTCGATCCCATGCAGAGAGGGAAGAACGCCTTGGAGAGGGTCTTGGCAACTATGATCACGCACTCGCAAATGTAGACCTTGTACAATGAGGGAGGCGCGATGCAAACTCCAACAAGCTGGTGACGATAGTCGCTCCCCTTTGGTAAAGGGGATGAGGCAAAACTAAAGATTCCATAAAGGGGGGGTTTTCTTTAGTCTATTATCTATGCCTAAGGGATAGAATGAGGGGTGGGTGCTCTATTTATAGGCCAGCCACTAGAATAGGGGTATTTTGGGCATAAAACTAGGGTTTGGTGTGGAATAAGGGGTACATGGGCCAAAGGCCCAAAAGGCCTTAACATGCCTATCATCATGGACACCAGAGACTCTGGTGTGACCAGAGACTCTGGTCTTGGTGCAAGTCTCTAGTGTAGCCTCCAGAGTGGTGTACAGAATGGTCCTGGCAGTGGACCGGAGAATGGTCTGGAGTCTAGCCGAAGACTCCGGTGTTGTAGGCTGGAGACTTCGATCTTCAGGGCCGGAGACTCCGGTGCTTTAGCTGCTGCTTCTTTCGTCTTCACTTCCAAGCCTCCGTCTTGTCGGGCTTGGTCTGCCGGGGTTCCTCCCTGGCCTCCGTACTTGTCTATATGAACCTATCATGAATATGGAATGGAGTATGAAGGAGTATACCATTCAATAGGGTAGGAAGTGGGCTCACATAGAGGAACGGATTCACCTTTGGAGTCCATGACGACTTGGCGTAAGGTGGAGACCTTGATGTTGTAGGGGTTCACGCATGAAAACAATAAATTTTTCCCTACGCCCAGAACCCCAGTTGCCAGGACCTATCTATTAGTAATGGAGTAACGGGTGGGGCTTTTCGCGAACTTACCCTTGAAGACCGAAAAGCATTGTCAACGCTCGGGAGAGCGTGGTTGATGTAGACGAGCCAAAGCCGACCTCAAGGTCATTTTGAAGTCCTTACAACTCCTGCGGCTCCAACGACTCCTAGTGCCCAAAGTGTTGCAGCTCGTAGGGAGTTACACACATCTGGTTCTTAGCGATGACTCCCGCTCCTCCGATCCAGTAGAAGTTGCAGAAGTAGAGCTCATAGATCCGAATCCCACAGCGCGAACGGGCTCCGCGGTGAAGAAGACTCTTGCTCGCGCGATCCGGACTTGGGACCATGGTCACGGGACACACACAAACAGAGATAAAGAGAGAGAGAGGAAGAGAGAGAGAGAGAGAGAATCAACTAGATGTCTCCCCAAAAGAGAGGAAACCTTTTATTGATTATTGTGTGTTTAATTTGCCAAAACACCTCCCTTTATATAAGGGAAACCCCTCCCCCCATAGCCAACTAGCTTAGCCATGTGGGACTAAACAAGGGAGAGGGGGCTGGCCGGCCGGCAAAGGCCCTTGTGGGCCCCATGCGGGGTGCCCAAGGCTTAGCCGGCCACCCCCTCTCTCTCCTCCCTTTGGTCTTTTCCCTCATGCCCTTTTTCCCTCCGGATTTGGCCCAATTAGGTATTTGACCCTTTTAATTCTTTTTCTTTTATTTAATAAATATAAGTGCATTATGAAATCAATATTTAAACTTCACTTACATATTATTCAATCCCCATTGAAGTGGAACTCATTCCCTCTCATTTTGGACATCCTCCGGACTTACCGAAACCCTTCCGATTTTCTCTCTTTTATTTTCTTCGGTGATTCTACCGATCCTTAAACACTGTCTGAGCATCATCAAGCCCTTAAACGTGACACCCCATGGTTCGGGAACACTCCAGACATAGTCGGGACCCTTCTGCACCAATAATCAACAGAGGGACCTAGATGGCCATGTGACCCCTGTGCATTCCACAAAATCTTTCGTTGTTTGAACTATGAACGTTGTGTCTTATTCCTTTTGTCTCTAGAAAGTTGCATTGTCCGAGATCTGATCAATGACATTACCATGTCGTGTTCAATCTCGTTAGCAAAAAATGCTACTTGACTCATTCCGACATGTGATTTCCCCGTGATCAAATCACACGTTGTGCAGCTATTGGATAGAACTTTCCCGAGTGGTCCCTCGAGTATCTATTCTGTCACGCAGATGGACAAATCCGGCTCTTGACGCATATTGCCTCAACTGTTCCTCCAAATACCTAAACACACCTTTATGATCACCACGTCACCAAGTGATGTTTGGTGCTATCAAAGTACCCTCGGGTAACAGTGATTGATATGGCCTCATGGTCTAAGAAATAGGCAACTAGGTCCATTCTAATCATCGTAACTTGAACTTTGTGACATGATCGGGTCACGACGCTTAGGTTGGGTATATCTCATCATCTCATTCTCACAATGAGGTGACTCCATTGTTAACTCGCATAAATGCCACATGATTAGGAAACTTTGATCAACTGTTGACCAATGAACCAGTGACTAGAGCTTCACTGGGAACTCCTAGCTGTTTACATATCACACATGTATTGACGTTTCCTTTAAATAGAGTTATAGCATGATATAAAACTTAATAATAAACTTTATGAAATATGATAATAATCCTTATTACTATTTGTCTCTAGGGCATATTTCCGATAGTCTCCCACTTGCACTAGAGTACAAATCAACTTGCTGCATTTGTTCCTAATCATTGGCATACATCCCGGTACCTTTGAACATGCCTGCTCATGGAAGAGGTTGAGTCTAGGGCATGTACTTTACAGTCCCAAATCCTTTGTAACTTACTAATTTCACCTTGATTAACATTAATACTTTATCATCTCATGATAACATCTTTGTGTATGCATCATAGTCATGGCAGCAGAATAAGGTCGATTTCCAGGAGCCTACAGTGACTTTAGATACGCCACTTCAAGCTTTATCATGGGCACTGTTCCCTAGGACACACCTTCTGTATAAAGAAAAACTAGTCCCACCATAACAGTATACATCACTTTAGATGGTACCCTTATCTATTATTATAAATGTAATCATCGAAACACTAGTGCACTATGTGCAACTTTCGATGTTTTATCACCTTGCTTCCTACTTGACTTTAGTCGGTATTATCGATACAAGAGTTTCCAATCTTCTAAGGTTAACACATTCCCTTATAACGTAACCCTTTATGTTTTAAGATATATCATCCTTCATGGTTTCAGAAACATGTCTACAGTTCTCTATTAGACACTGTGGACAAACTTAGCTCAACGTGTCGTGATTCATACTTAATCACTTCTCTAACATTCCTTCTCGGATCATATATTATGTTAAGTTGTCGTCATGGTTTTCCAAGATAGAAGATATGTCTCAACATAGTGGATGATGATCATCCTTTTCTTTCTTTTAACCATCGATGTTTAACTTAATAATATTCCTAATTTGAGTGATAAAGACCAATCCTTAATAAATTCCTATTCCGAAACTCTTTTCAGAATCCCTTTTAGGAACACTACATAATATCGTGATATACTTATTATCAACTTCTAATCCCTATAAATAATTATTTTTCGGTACTTGCGCTTTTATTCTTAATGTGTCGTACACACTCAAGAATCAATCTTTGAGCTCCCACTCAAAATATGTTCCCAACATATTTGAGTCCGAGACTTATATTGCTCCCACTCAAAATATGTTCCTGCATATTCGAGTCTGAGACTTATATATTGCTCCAACTTAAAAATATGTCATTCACATATTGTTTTAGGAAGAATTTCATAGCTCCCACTCAATTTTATGCAAATTGCATATCCTGTCACTATTTTGAATGACTTCAAGATCCTTTGATCAATTATCAAACTGGAGAGTTTTATTACAAGACACTAGTACCTTAATAGTATCAAATCCACTAGACTTTTAGCACTTATGAATCAAATTCTTTTGAATTTGTCTAATACATTATTCATGACAAATCGTTCCTTTGTCATTCACCTTTTCCTTCATGAATTTGCAGTCATTTGGAAAGTTCCAATAACTCATTACTTGTTAAGATTCAGCAATAAATTGCTTTCTAGTCTTAAGTGAATTTCGCCTCTAGGATTTCTCATAATTTTAGTTCACCATTATTTCCTTAGTAGTTCATAGGTATGTCATATTCTGGTGATATGACAAATGATTCACAAATGTCTCCATACAGGATATGGGGTACATTTTGAATCCTACTCCATGTAGTGAAAACACTAGTGGGGAAAACACAATGATCATTATCATTGATTCTTTCCTCCATGAAGAGAATCGTTCATCAATGCTTTCCGATGCGCTTCTCAACACTCTGATGCGGGGTTTTGAATCCTCATCATGTTTTTCACTATCTTCCATAAGATTTAGGTCAAAAACATAAACTTTCTTGAGAAAACACCAAAATTCAAGCAACACTAGTTTTTCCTTTCTTTTGGTTCTAGCCGTGGCTTTCGTATTCAAAGTTTCTAGTGAATACTCTACAAGGAATTATTTGCAATTTGTTTTGGTGATATCGAATAACTCCAAAACTTACACGATGATCCATACATGATATGATGCGGATCTCACGAATCCAGATGGTTCACTATCTATACTAATTGAGTGCTTACTATTTCTAACTAATGGTCTTTACACTTACACTACACCGATCTATTTGGCGCCATCTATTCACCCACTTAATATCAAATATCACTTTGTGATGCTTTACACTTTGACGTATCAAAATGCATTGCATTTCACAATTCTCTTTATGCCAATCTTATCGAATTTCATTACTATTGATCAAATCATAGTAATTAAATTATCTTTTATCTCTAATACCCTTGGATGATGAAATACTTTGATCATATCAAATAGTTTCATGCTCACGTTTCCTTTGGTAAACCTATTTATAAAATTCAAACAATCTCATAATGATAATCAACATTTTGTTGAAATACAATACATCGAATATGTATTCTCTTTCAACAATTCACCAAACACTTTGTATTCTTGCAATACATGGTGTTTAAGTTATCTTGCCGAATTTGGGCATGATTCATATGTGACAAGCAATCAAATGACTTTCACATATTATCAACATAAATTTGAATTTAAACAATGGTTTCATTCAAAATGAATATATCATTAAGTTGGTTAAAATCATTCATAAAATTAGAGCAAGTGTTTGTTAAAAACTCGTATGAATAACTGTCTCACAAAGTGTGATACACACTAAAGAAGTTCACAATCTATCGATTACAATAATCATCCAAAAACTATAAACTAAGTGATAAATGTCGAGGGAGAGTGTCGTTGGCCATCATCATCATGCTCGCCATCAACACGCAACGTCACCTCCTCTATAGCAAGCAACTCTCATGCAGAAGGACCTGTTTTCACCAAAATAGAACAAGTATCAAATACTTTAACACTGCAATATGTGTTTGCAAGGTTATAACATCTATAAAACTGTATATCAAATATATACCTTTGTCATTGATAACCTCTCTAGCAATGGGTTCAACCTTCACAATCCAGAAATGTGATATGAACTCTTGGAAATCCTGTGTTTCTGCATCGCCTATCATAATGCAAGTCCTAGCGTGTGCTTTGTAACTTGGTGGCAGCGACCGCAACAACACACTTATTGCAAAAGAGCTCACGAACCAGTTGTCCGGGAAGTATGCATGCCTCATGTACTCATCATGTATGCTCTCCAGGTGGTTGTCAAGCGACGAGTTCTCCTCTATCTTTATGGAGAGGAAATCTCCCATCACCTCATGCTCCCAAATGTGCACTTGTTCCACAAAATGTGACCTAAGCTATACCATGACCGTTTGAGGGTTAATGCCACCCAAAATCAGCCACAGCTCATGGACCATTCCGAAGCGCATCGTCACTGATATGAAGGTGGACATCACACGACGGCAGCATCGGTAATCCCGCTTCTATGGGGTCTCATAGAAAAAGGGCTGCTCCAAATCCATCTCGTAGAGTTTGTAGTCGACCACTTCATTCTCACTAAGGGGAACATGGAGACGCGCAACCTAGATAGAAAAGTTTGATCCGTCTAGTTTGAACTTTTCTCCTTCTAACCAATCGTCAACATGGAAGGTAACATCAGGGAGAACCATTTTCTACATTTATAATTGCAAAAGGAATTTAGAATAAGTTTATAATTAAATGTGTTAAATAATAACTCCACTAAAGCCTCCTATCCCTAGAAGGGTTTTAGCGAGTACACGATCCCTGTTCACTACACCGCCCCCGATCATCACGGCCGGCGATATAGTTGCAAAGGTGGACGTCTAAACGTCGATCACATCATTCACGCAACTCGTGCTTGATCTTTTGACCATCCGTGTTTCGAGGCCATGTCTACACATGCTAGGCTCGCCAACTCAATCTTAGTGTATTCGCTGTGTAACATGGCTTACACCCACTGTATGCGAACGTAGATATGTCTGACACCCGATCATCATGGCCGGCCTCATACGGAAGAACTTTATTGGGGGTGCACACTAAGGGAGAACACTTTCATTGGTATTTTAATTAGGGATCATATTATTAGGCTACCATCGAGTATCCAATACTAGCACACAATAAGATGTACAAACAATAAACATTGAATGTAAGTGTGATGCGATATGGTCCTTCACGCTGTGATCTTCATCTCGTGCCTCCGGATTCCGACTCCAGGGTTCCGACACCATAGGCACCAGGGTACCGGTGCCTTTCGGCGTGGTAGTCCATCATCTCCATGACCATCTACTACTACTTAGCAACATATGTAAACTTACTTTACCATTTCCACAACCATATCACATCACAATGCCCCCTACAAAACAAAGTTAGACACCTCTACTTTATCTTTGCATGTTTTACGTGGCTGATAGGGCTTTCGCACAAGAACCATTCTTACCTACGAACTTTCACCACAATGCTGATCAAGTAGTTGTTTATACTACACCCCTTTTGGGGCCCTCCATTGCAAATGGCATACCAACTAATGTGAGAGAGACAGACACCCAAAGCCACTTTATATGGTACAAGTCGTATGTCAAGCATGCACCAGTCTTGTGAATGAACACATAAAGTCAGTTGGGGGCCTCTTCATCAAGCATTGCAGCGGTATACACAAGTACATGTGGGAGGGTAAAAACTAAAAGATCAACGCCCACACGCTACAACTCGTGTGTTCTACCCATACTAGCAATATTACGCACAGATCTAGCTCTGATACCACTATAGGGGTTCGCGCATGAAAACAATAAATTTTCCCTACGCCTAGAACCCTAGTTGCCAGGACCTAACTATTAGTAATGCAGTAATGAGTGGGGCTTTTCGCAAACTTACCCTTAAAGATCGAAAAGCCTTGTCAATGCTCAGAAGAGCGTGGTTGATTTAGACGAGCCGAAGACGACCTCAAGGTCGTGTTGAAGTCCTGATAGATCCCGCGGTTCCAACGACTCCTAGTGCCCCAAGTGTTGCACCTCATAGGGAGTTACAGACATCCGGTGACTGGCGATGACTCCCGCTCCTTCACCAGCAGCAGTTCCGAAAGTAGAGCTCCTGGGTCCGAATCTCGCAGTGCGACGGTGCTCCATGGTGAAGAAGACTCCTGCTCGCGTGATCCGGACTTGGGACCACGATCACGGGAGATAGAGAGAGAGAGAGAGAGAGAGAGAGAATCAACTAGAGGTCTCCCCAAAAGAGAGGAAATATTTTAATGATTATTGTGTATTTAATTTGCCAAAATACCTCTCTTTATATAGGGGAACACTCCCCCCCATATCCAACTAGCTTAGCCATGTGGGACTAAACAAGGGAGAGGGGAGAGGGGGATGGCCGGCTAGCCAAGGCCCTTGTGGGCCTCACGTGGGGTGCCCAAGGCCTAGCCGGACACCCCCTCTCTCTGCCCTTTGGTCTTTTCCCTCATGGCCTCTTTCCCTCCGGATTTGTCCCAATTAGGTATTTGACCCTTTTTAATTCTTTTTATTTTATTGAATAAATAAAAATGAATGATTAAGTCAATATTTAATATTCACTTACATATTATTCAATCCCTGTTGATGTGGAACTCATTCCCTCTCATTTCGGACATCCTCTGGACTTACCGAAACCCTTACGATTTTCTCTCTTCTCTTTTCTTCGGTGATTCTACCGATGCTTAAACACTCTCTGAGCATCATCAAGCCCTTAAGGGTGATACCCCATGGTTTGGCAACACTCAAGACATGGTCGAGACCCTCCCGCAGCAATGATCAACAGAGGGACTTGGATGGCCATGTGCCCCCAGTGCATTCCACGAAATCGTTCATCGTTTGAACCATGAACGTCATGTCATATTACTTTTGTCTCTAGATACTTGCATTGTCCGAGATCTGATCAATGAAATCACCATGTCGTGTTCAATATCATTACCAACAAATGCTACTTGACTCGTTCTAAAAAGTGATATCCCCATGATCAAATCACACACGGCGCAACTATTCGATACAACTTTCCCGAGTGGGCCCTCAAGTATCTATTCCGTCACGCGGATGGAAAAATCCTCTGAATACCTGAACACACCTTTATGATCACCATGTCACCGAGTGATGTTTTATGCTATCAAAGTACCCTCGAGTAACAGTGATTGATATGGCCTCATGATCTAAGAAATAGGACACTAGGTCTATTCTAATCATCGTAACTTGAACTTCGTGATATGATCAGGTCACGATGCTTAGGTTGGGTATAGCTCATCATCTCATTCTCACAATGAGGTGACTCCATTGTCAACTGGCATAAATGTCGCTTGATTAGGAAACCTTGATTATTTGTTGACCAATGAACTAGTGACTAGAGCTTCACTGGGAACTCCTGGTTGTTTACATATCACACGTGTATTGACGTTTTCTTTCAATACAGTTATAGCATGATATAAAAATTAATCATAAACTTTATGAAATATGATAATAATCCTTATTACTATTTGTCTCTAGGGCATATTTCCAACAGATGTGGTAACGATCGTAGGTCGGGCTACATCAGCTCCCCCTTCAAAAAGAGTCGTCCTCGACTCTACATGCTCATCACAAAGTAGAAGAGGTCGATAGATATTCTTGATCCTGGGGTTCACCATATAGTCGTCCTCGGGAAAATTGACTTGACAATAGTTCAATGTTCCTTCACCTTCCATGAAGCCTACAAAGCTTACAACAAAAGCGAAGCAACACTCAAAGAATAGCCAATTCATAAAGATTATAGCATGAGTCCTCAAGTGGAAGGAAGTCACCTTAGGATGTAGAGATGGCTCATTGAATGCCAGCCATAGGTAACTCTCTTTGGTTCGTCGTGTCAACTCATGGTCCATAGTGGTTGACGCGGAAGCAATTGTACCTTCACACAACAATGACCAATCAACATATGTTCGTGCGTGATAGAGGAGCATGTCATTTATGGCATGTCCATTCTTGTTCACAACACTATTAGCACAACTCAAGTATAGCAAACAGGATGCATATGCAAGGTCAAAGTGCATGGAAATTGTTTGAACATCATCCAAATGTGGAAACTCAATAACTCCATAAAACATCTTACTATGGCACACAAAGCATTGGACTAAAATTTTGATCAACATATTTGATGCAAGAGTAGGAGAATTCGGCAAAAACACATGAGGAAGGATATCCAAAACAACATCATTGGAAAGCGAAATTGGTCAATATGTTGGATGCCACACACAAATCATCAAAAATGAAGATTATGGGCATATGAGTATCACAAGCGGAAGAAAAAGCAGCGTGTTTGCAAACAAAACAAATGAAAGAGAAAGTGGTCCTTATGTTTGTTGCAACAACAATACGAGATACTTGGAAGCTCTCATGACAATATATGCTCATAATGGAAATATGGTTGCACACAAAACATCAGAAAGAGAAATTGTTCAACATTTTTGTTGCAATAGACAAATCATAAATATCCATAGCAATGAAACATGATTGTCACGAGGTGAAAAATACCATTAACATGCTTGCAAGCAAACCATAGGAAAGAGCAATTTTTTAACATGAAAGATGCAAAGCATGCAAAAGGTATCAGAGTTGGGTGTGATCTTGAACTCACTTTGAGGATGCTCTCTAGAGCTCTTTTTGTCAACTCGTGCTCAACCAAGGTTGACATGATCGTGCGGGTACCTACACACATCATACACAAAAGGAAGAACGTGTGTGCATGGTAGAGAAATACATCATCCATCATGATGTATCTCTTCTTGTGCACATCACCATTAATTTCAATCAAGTGTAAAATAGATGCATGGTTAGTATGCAAGTGGGGAACATGCTTATCATGACAATCATCAAAATCTCCAAAATTTGAGAAAGCTATGGGGGGAATCTCAATAGAAACCATATGAGAATTATTGTTGCAAGCAAAACAAGTGAAGGAAAAATTAGTCATCTTATTGCAAGAAACAGGAGAAATTGAATAACTATCATGACAAATCATGCCCAAAGAAATAGCAGGGTTGTCGACAAACATATGGAAAGAGAAATTGTTCGTCAAGTCAACACGAGGATCATTCTTAACATCATTCCAAGCAAAACATTGGAAAGAGCAATTGTTCAACATATTGCAAGCAACAATGGACAAAATGAAATGTTTGTAGCATGGCATGTCTATGGCAACATCATCAAAATCAAATAATTTCACATGCTCAACATTATGCAAAGGCAAAGTATCACATGAAAATAGGAATGAATCCTATGCAATGTCACAAATATCATACATAGCATGCCAATCATCACAAGTCATCATGTCCACTAGTGGGATCATGGCATCATAAACACCCTTATTTTTGCCTTGTTCATACCTCTCATATGAAGTGGGTGTTGTGGTAGTCTTGGCCTCCATGTGGGCGACTTATTCATCATGTATGGGGATGGCATCATATTCATCCACCATGTACGTCTTCTCGGTCGGAGGCACCATAATCTCCAAGCTTGGCACTTCTTGATCCATGGAACCTAGCACATCATGAGAAAACACACTAGAGGTAGAGGGTAAGTGGTTAGAAATCAAAGTGGCCTCACAATACCTATCAACTACCACTCTCAATTCACTCGGTGTATCACTCATGCCCTCCAAGTGGAAGAACTCAATCTCACGTATGGTGGAGTCACTCATCTCACTCTTGCTCTCACACAAGTGGGCTAAGTGGCTCTCATACTCACATGGGATTGGTACCACATTATCACTCAAGCATATAGGGATAGGTTCGGTGTGCTCAACTCCATGCGCCTCCATTGGTGAAGGGAAAATTCCATGCTCACCATTCTCAACCCTATCGCCCTCAAAGTTGGGTGCCATAAGATGGTCATCGCTCTCCTCCATGGTCGAAGGGAAAATCCCATGCTCGACCGTCATGTCGCCGTGTTGTATTAGTGGTGGGAGTAGGCTCATGTTGTTGTCGAGAGCGGTGCTCAGATCAACTTTTTCACATATGTGGCCTTGGCTTCCTCCATCTTGAAGTGTAGACTCTTGACTTGGCGCTTTCTCATCCTCTTCCATGGCCACCCTGGCTTATGTAGACATCCTCTTAACGTACGCTTCCAATTTGGCAAAGTAGAGGTTGTCGTATTCCTCATCCAGGAAGTTGCATGCGTCATCTAGGATGTCAAGTTTGGGTGTTGAAGCTTGATGGCGCGGAAGAAGGCTTGCTCTTAGTGCCAACTTGGTGGTGGCACTAGTAGTGGAAGGTGCCTTTTGATGGTGTCGACGGAGGTCATTGGCGTGCCTTGCCAAAGGTTGATGTAGGTGGCGCACTTGTTCATCCACATGACACTCGCGACGATGCTCCTTTTCCTCGGCACTCTTCTTGTGTTTATGGCGCCTTCTTGAGGTGGACTCATTAAGTTTGGCAAACATGGTCATGTTCTTGGCAAAGTTGTAGTCCACGTTGCACTTGAAGTTGTCCATGTCGTGCTTGAAGTTATCCATTTGATGGTGCACCTTGGTGCTCTCGAGGTGGAGGCTCTGTCTTGGTCGACGCGACTTGAGGAGCTTGTCATTGTCGTTCTTGAAGTCGTCCATTCTTGGGGATTTATTGTTGTCATAGAACTCCATATCACCCAAGCATGTGGAGCCATTCTCGGTGTAGTGCTAGCTCCATCATGTCATCCATGCTTGTGGAGGCATATGCATGGTGGCTCATCGTGGATTCTTCATAGAGCTCATCCTCGGTTCCGGAGTCCCTAGACATGATTCATAAGACCAAGTGGTGTATATGTATGTGGTAGGGGGTTAGGGATGCAACGTCAAACCTTACTTTACCTTGGAAGATAGTATCGTGCAAGTGGCCACACTTGAGAGCAATAAAACCAAGTAAAGTGAAGTTCACGCAGAACAACAAAAGAAACTAACCACTAAAACACACACACACACAAAGCTTATGGTGGATGGGTATGGAAGGTGGCATGTACAAGAATAATCTGAAATCAAGATATTGTAATGGAAAGTAAAGAATCACGATGATCACAAAGCAAAACAAGTCAACCCACAAGATAGGAATTATGTACAAGGAAACACATACGATGAGATAAATGGGACTTGTGCGACAGTTAAAGTGAGCTAAGAACCAAATATTACCAAGCGAATACTATAAGCTCGTGTCGCACAAGTGCAAGGAGAGATACTAGTTCGATTGCAATAAAATTGGTGGGCTACAAGATATGCACAATAAGTACCACCTATATGATGTTCATCAAGCTTGCACTTCCTATTCAATGAGGCACTTGTTTCTTTCTTTCTTTTTTTTCTTTTCACTTGCTTCTTCCTTGTGCCAACAACTATACAGTATAACTATATGAGATAGCGTGCTTACAACTTTTTCTCACAATTCTACAAGGTATCAAATGTACATAGCCTAAGCAATCATAGGAGGAAGTAGTTTCAATAGGTGTTTGTTATTCGCAAAGATAGTGTATCTCACAAAGGAAAGCAAGTGGGGAGAAGTCATGAAATTTTTATACCTTCCCTCACTGATCTTTACCCTTTATTGTTGGATTCCGCCTTGCTCACGGAATATGTATGGAGTAGATAGCATGAACGACCTATATTATGATGTAGAGCTCCTTCTCCTCTTCAAAACGAGCTAAAGAACATCAAAATCCGAGTTCGGATGCAAAAATTATGCTCAAAACCGCGAAATAGATTTGTTGTCTGCAGGGGAGCGGAGACTCTGGTCTAGGGGTCCAGAGACTCCGGTATGGAGTCATTAACTCCGGAAACTCTAGTCGTGGGCCGGAGAATCCGGTCCGGTCGATTCCAGGACATCGAGGACACATCTGGGGCGCGTTTTGGGCAGAAAAACTTGAATCAAAACCTCAAATTGATGGGGGAAATCAAGGAATTAGGCTATGGGAACGCATGGGAAGGTAGATCAACAAGTTTAGCAAGTAATCCACCTATCAAAACCTACCAAAACTCACTAAAATCACAGATCGATCCAAAACACGAAATGGGGCCATTTTTTGTGGAATTTTCGGATTTATGGGGAAAAGACCAAATCGATGAGAAATCCGTGGCAACCAAAAGCTGCTAATACTAGATGATAAGGAGTAACCTCAAGGGTGGCCCGATCTTCACGGATCTTGTGGTCAAATCAATGGGAAAGCGAGGGGAAAGGGGAAAGGTAGCGGAAGCGGATGCACACCTCACAAAGAGCATGATGAACAACCACAAAACTCACACGATACAAGGCTGATTGCTCCCACCGGTGGCCACCAATCTGATAGAATCCTTGCAAGAAAAGATCAGTCAACATGCTCCCTCGATCCCAAGCAAAGAGGGAAGAACACCTTGGAGAGGGTCTTGACAACTACACTCATGCAGTCGAAAATGTAGGCCTTGTACAATGAGGGAGGCGCGATGCAAACTCCAACGAGGTGGTGATGATAGTCGGTCCCTTTTGGTAAAGGGGATGAGGCAAAACTAGAGATTCCACAAAGGGGGTTGTCTTTAGTCTATCATCTATGCCTAAGGGATACAATGAGGGTGGGGGCTCTATTTATAGGCCAGCCACTAGAATAGGGGTAGTTTGGGCATAAAACTAGGGTTTGGGGCGGAATAAGGGGTACATGGGCCAAAGGCCCAAAAGGCCTTAACATGCATGTCGTCGTGGACACCGAAGACTCCGGGGTCATGGGTCGGAGACTCCGGTCTTGGTTCAAGTCTCCGGTGTAGCCTCCGGAGTGGTGTACAAAATGGTCCTGGCAATGGTCCAGAGACTGGTCCGGAGTCCGACTGGAGACTTCGGTGTTGTAGGCCGGAGACACCGGTCTTCAGGGCTAGAGACTCTGGTGCTTCAACTACTGCTTCTTTTGTCTTGTCTTCCTAGCCTCCATCTTGTTGGGCTTGGTGCTCCGGGCTTCCTCCTGTCGTCGGATTGATGACAAGTACGCCATGAGGGGGTCCTCGAGGCGTGTGCAAGAGAGGGGTGTGAGACGTATGGTGTTCCGGGACGGTGAGCATACAAGTTTACCTAGGTTCGAATCCGCCAGCTTTGGACAGATCCTACTCCTGCTAGCAATCCAGTAATACGGCAGAGCCAAAATATGGGTTACAAGGGTTTTGCCTATGCGAGTTGAGATTGTAGACTGTTGTCAAGGTAGGTCGTGCCCTAAAGGCTCTCCCTAGGACGGCTTATATAGATATCCGGCCTAGGGTTTACAAGAGAGATCTATCTGGCTACGACTAAGAGTCGGTTATATAGTACATCTTGAACTACAAGTAACACTATGGGCCTATGTGGGTAAGTCTTCTGGGCCTTCCCGTAGCCGGATTGGACTCCGTCTCTTCTCCCTGACTGGGCCGCCCGTGAAGCAAAGCTCTAACCCGAAGTGGGTCACCCTGGTCAGTGAGGAACTATGAGGATACCTGGAAAGTATATCCCCAATAGCAGCCCCCGGAAGTCTCCAAAATCCAAAGTCGGATTCATCATCATCTAGCTTGATCTTCGGCTTGCAAAATCTTGAAGGGTTCCTGAAACTTCAAAACAAAAGATACGATCCGGGTCTTAAAAATAATTCGCACCTATCAGTACATTTATTCGTGTTTCTAGCTCGAAATTCAAACTAAGATGGAACTTGGTCTCTGACGTAATCTGACAACAGTCATGGTCAAGTCACGTCACTGACAGACATTTCCTATCAGCACGACCGTTGGTGGGTCTGCCTTTCACGGAACCGAGGCACCATTTCAATGCGTGCATGGAGATCGAGGCGGCGTAATCATCTCGCGGAGGTTTCCCCGTCCTTTCCATGACACGTGGCACGTTCACTGTAGTGTTTACACGAATCTTGACGCGCCTGAGGGATATAAGTGGTGTGGATTCCTTCCCCCATCTTTTCACCAGTTCTCAGTGCCGTTTCCTTTTCCTCTACTTCTCCCACACGCACAGAGCTTCCTCGCCGCCAGAAATTCCCAGCGTTGCCCCTCCAAGGTTACCGGCGCACCAGAAAAATGGCTTCCACATCATCCTCCGGCGCAGCAGCGATGACAGCGATGGCAGCGGCGGCGGAGAGGGAGAGCAATCGCAGGATCTGGATCCCGTGTGTCCTCGACGATGCCAAGCTCCGTGGCATAGAAGAAGAAGCGTTCCTCCGCACCGGCGATTGGCGAAGCGGCCTCGGCGAAGCCATCCCCAACCCTTGGCAGAGGTCTGAGTTTTCCTCCCTCAGATTTCTTTTCCGAGGTGATAGATCATTATGGTGTTCAACTCCACCATATCCCCCTGAACTCCATCTTAGATTTGAGTGCATTCGCATTGTTGTGCGAGGGGTATCTCGGCATTAGGCCGAGCCTTACTCTCTTTTGGTACTACTTCTTAGTACAAAGAAATTCCATCACTGCTGGTAATCCTTACATTACCGGTACGATTAGTTTTTCGGTTAGGCGTGAGCGCGTCTATCCTCGGATCTTAGCTAGTGAGTCGGTCAAGCAATGGCCGGCTACCTTTTTCTATCATAAGGATATTCCTGCTCCTGGCAAAGCTACTGCTTTGTCGGCTTTCGTTGATGGAGCCACCACGCCTCGAGCATCTTGGGATGAGGTCGCTCCGGCTCTCAGTGACGATCTACTTCTCGCCAAGAGGCGGATCAAATATCTGATGAAGCACAAGGGCCTGAGAGGGTCCGACTTGGTCCAGTGCTGGGTATCACGCCGAATCTAACATCTCTAACACCATAGAGATCGACTGATGCATTCCATCACATCGTCAAAAAAAGACTCCCTCCGCATCAGCCCCAAAGCCTACACGGATAAAGATTACATATGCCAAATCAAATGGCTGATAAGGGAGCGGATCGAGAAGAAGATTCCGGAGGTATCCCTGGACATGAATACAGCGGAAGATCCCGTTGTGCTGGTAAGCTTTAGCAAGAACCCTTTTTATGTGCTCATCTTTAAGTTATTTCGCAACATTAAGATACTATCTTCCTTTCAGCTTGCCGACCTCCCCGAGTCAGAATTAGCTCCTATCGAGGGATATCCTCCTGAGTTTTCTCAGGAGGAGGAATTGGTTCCACTGTCGGACGTTGTTCCTAGGAAGCGCAAAGCTCCGACAGTGGCTATCGTCACAAAGGAGGTGCCAGTTGTGAGGAGGTAACTTTCCTCACAACTTCCGAGATGTAATGTTCTTTGTTCTATTACCTTCTCAGGGCTAAGAAGCTCATCAAGGGCAAGGGGAAGGGAGCTACTTCTAAGCCCCTGCGTCAGACGAAGCTAACCTTGGCTTCTCCTGCCGTGGCTCCTCTGACTCCTGCCCCTCAGCCTTGTGCAGCACTGGAGATTACTCCATCTCCGACCGTTGTAGAAGATCCGGTTCCTTCAGCAGAGCCAACGATCCTTGAGTCGCAAACTGACGTCACCATGGGTGACTCGGGTTTTGATAAGGGTGAACCCTCTTCGGGTAATGATCCCTCGCCAGAAGTTTTCACCGACAACCTCCTGAGCAATCGGGGACTTGCCAAATTTGGCTTATCTCGGAAATCTGCGGAGGAGATCCAACGGTTGGCCAAGGAATGCCTTGGAAACCGGACCATTTCTGCCGAAGAAGAAGCACAAGAAGCAGAGGACATCAAGAACTCTGATCTTCTTGAACAAGTCCGTCTTCGAGACGAGAAGCTGAGGACCGATGAACTTCCAGCTGCGCCAGTTGTCCCCTTAACCCTTGCCGGGAAGGTTACCATCGAAGTGAATGCAAGCTTGAACAAGCTCGCTCGTGAACAATATGTAAGTCTGAATTCCAACTCAGATTTTTCTTTATGTTACTTTATATCATATCCTCTAGCCCCCAAGCATGAAGTTGGATAGATAATCCGGGTTTATGCTTTACTAGGATGCCAAAGAATGAACTAGTGTAGCCCCCAAGGCTCGTGCTGATATTAGTATAAATATTAGCCCGAGTTTTTAGTAGACTTCTGACTTTGGGTATTCTGACTTACAGAAAGTATATTCCTATAACCAGGATATGTTAAAGAATGTTTGCAACAAGCAGAAAGAGATCAAAGCTCTCCGGCTTGAAAATGCACAATTGAAAGTTTCCAAGGATGAGGCCGAAGGTAAACATTCCAAAACTCAAACCTTGTCTTGTGATTTCATAGTCGAATTTTTGTTGAAATGTTGTTCTTTTGACATACAACGCTGGTAAAACAGTCCTGCGCTATGATCGAAGAGGCCGAGAATCTTAAGACCTTGGTGGTGGAAAACAAAGAACTTCGCCAAGAGCTGGATAAGCTTAAGACAGATCATGAGAAGAGCATTGCTCAAATTCTAGAATCCACCTCCATGGCCACCGATAAGTGTGATCGTAAGATTGCGTCTCAGGATAAGAAAATCTCGGATCTCAGCAATGAGCTATTCAGAGAAAAGGACATTTCCGAGGCACTCCGGGCTGAACTCTAGAGTCTTCGTGAAGAGAAGGCCAAAGTCGACGATGTCATATTTGGTATGTTTCCCTTTTTCTGACTTATCTACATCTTTCGACTCTTTTAGAGTCTGGGTTTTATTTGACTTACCCCTTTGCATTATATGCATAGGTCCTCTGAACTTGACGGACTCAGCCTCTACTGAACCTCGCACCCATCGGCTTACCCAAGTCGGTGATTTGCTACATGACTTCCGCCAATCCCTCGAAGATATTGGCGAAGTTCTCAAGGTTCTGGATATGCATAGAATGTCCGGTTTTGAGGTGCGAGACAAGGCCAAGGATATGCCACAGCTTGTTCAGGACTGGAACATGTCCTACGCGCGAACTGCAGCGCAAAATGCTCTCACCATGGTTATGAGCCACCATGGAAACATGGAGATCTGGCAAGTAACCAGAGGGTACTACAAGGTGGACGAAGACGGATAGGAGCAAGACATCAAGGCCATCAGGGACTCCTGCACCGGATATGGGTGCCACGTAGCTGATTGACCAGCTACGACACTCCCTTCTTCACCCGCGTGGACACGCCGCCTCTGCCTTTCGAAGAAACAGCTGAAGTTTCCGACGATGATCAAACCATATCGGATTTGAACATCTCGGAACGTTATCAAGCCAATGCCGATGTATCCAGCGAGCCGGCAGCTCCTACCTCTCCTCCTGTATCATAGAGTATCAGAAGAACAATATGTTATTCTGAAAACAATTTGGGTTTGTAAATAAGTAGTGATATACTTTTGCTAGTGCTAAGCTTTAAACATATCTATTTAGCACTTTTGGCTTTAGAATTTTCGTGCCTGAAATATTTTCATAAGCACTTGTATTTTTTGTCTGCACTTATCGTTTATCTGGCTTTCCGCCTCATCCCTTTCATGAGCCGGCTAACTTTTAGCATGGAAACTTTGCGGAGCTACGGAGCTCAATTGCTAAACCAGTTTAAACTCGAAAACAAAGCCGGCCTCCAGTACCAACAATTCACTACTCGGAAAATGCCCACATCCTGCAATCAGACAAATAACCAAAGTTTAGACTAGAAAATTTAGATTTATACCTGGAGGTAGCAATTTTAGAATCGGAAATCTAAACCAGAACAAACATGAGCATAAAGTACTTTCAACTATTCTGGGATTTTCGACTGCGACATGATCATCCAAAAATAAGGTGGTAAAAACTTCTCAGAAAGGTTTTGAGGGGACCAAGACTTTATTTCTCATTGAACATGTACACATATATTATTACAAAGAAAAATAAACTAAGAATAAAAGGGACGTAGCTGAGCAATATTCCACGGTCTGTCTAACTCATCCGGATTTGTACTGCTTCCAGCTCTCTTTCTCTTCTTAGTAGCAGGTCTTTCTTTGAATGGCCGCATATCAGTTAGGTAGTACGAACCATTGTGCAATACTCAACTAATTAAAAATGGCCCTTCCCATATTGGGGAAAGTTTTTGCTTTCTTTGCTGCACAAGCCGGAGAACCAAATCACCCTTATTAAAAGATCGGTTTCTGACTCTCTAGCTATGATACTTGTGTAACTTCTACTGATAGGCTATTGATCTCATCTCAGCAATGACGCGAACTTCTTCGACTAAGTCGAGGTCATTTTGTCGAGAAATTTCAGCATCCCCTTCAATATACGTGGACACTCTAGGAGAAGTGTCAATCAAATCACTAGGAAGAACTGCTTCTGCGCCATAAACCAAGAAGAAAGGTGTGTATCCGGTTGACCTGTTTGGAGTTGTTTGTAAACTCCATATTACAGAGGGTAATTCTTCTGCCCAAGCCCTCGCAGCACGTCATAGTGCTGCTTCGAGTCTTGGTTTTAGGCCTTGTAGGATTAAACCATTTGCTCTTTCAACTTGTCCATTAGCTTGTGCGACTGACGCAATGTCAAGCCGGATATTTTGTTCATTGCAAAATTCGGCAAGCTCTCCCATAGGAAAGTTACTCCCATTGTATGTGATAATGCTATGCGGATAACCGTATCAGATTATAACATCCTCAACAAATCTTCTGGTTGTTGATCCATCACAACTAGTGATGGCTTTAGCCTCAATCCATTTGGTGAACTTATCCACCATCACTAAGAGGTGTGTAAATCCACTTGGAGCCTGTTTAAACGGTCCTACCATGTCAAGCCCCCAGACCACGAAAGTCCATGTTATAGGTATTGTTCGCAGCTAATCAGCCGGAACGTGAGCTTGTTTGGCGTACTTTTGGCAGCCCTTGCACGTCTTGAGCAGCCGTTTGGCATCTGCCTTGGCTGTAAGCCAGAAAAAACCGTGTTGGAAAGCTTTTGCCACTAAAGATTTGGCTGCTGCGTGGTGACCACACTCGCCTTCGTGGATTTCTCGTAAGATTTCCACTCCTTCTTTTGGAGATACGCAGCGCTAAAAGACCCTAGACGCACTCCGCTTATAGAGCTCACCACTAATTATAGTATAGGCTTTTGCTCGTCGGACGATCTGCCGACTCAGAACTTCGTCTTTGGGTAAGTTTCCTTCTATCAAGAAATCAAGATAGGCTTGAGTCCAGCTAGGAATCACAGCCAGAACTACTACTAAAGGTGAGTCGGATTTGGTCGGATAGTCCTCATCTACTCCTTTTATAGAGGGAACTTTAAGGTGCTCTAGAAAAGCGCCATCCGGGACCTTTTTCTGGGCAGAGCCTATTCGAGATAGTGCATCTGCTTCCTCATTTTCTGTTCGAGGGATGTGTTCAACTTCAAACCCTTCAAACGATTTAGATAATTCATCCATGACAGCCCTATATGCCGCCATGTGCTTGTTTGACTTACAGATATCCGACACTTGTTGAGCAACCATATCCGAATCTCCATAACACATTAAACATCGGATGCCGATGTCCTTAGCAATCCGGATTCCATGCAGTAGTGCTTCATACTCAACAATGTTGTTCGTCGCCATGAAGTGTATCTGCAATACATAGAAAAGTTTATCACCTTGGGATGACTTGAGCACCACGCCAGCCCCCGAGCGCTTTAGACCCGTCAAAATGCAAGGTCCAGTATTCTGACTCTGGTAGGGTCATACTCTCCATTGTCTCTGTCCAATCAGCGACAAAGTCAGCGAGGATTTGGGATTTGATTGTTGTACGAGGTTTGTACTCAATATCGAAAGCTGATAGCTCTATGCCCCATTTGGCGACGCATCCTGTAGCGTCACTATTGTTGATTATATCTCTCATGGGAGCTGTGCTCACCATGGTAATTGGATGTTCCTGAAAATAATGCCATAACTTACGAAATGCAAAGAACACACTGTAAGCCAGCTTTTGATATTGCGGATTCCGCTATTTTGATTCCATTAAGACCTCGCTGAGATAGTAAGTCAGACGCTGCACCAAGTGTTCCTGATTTTCCTCCGGTCTCTCCACCACCATGACAATACTGACGACTTTGTTTGTCGCAGCAAGATAGAGCAACATCGGTTCCTGTGGTTCCGATGCTGCAAGGATGGGAGCAGATGAGAGTACTGATTTCAGGTCTTGTAGTGCAGCTTCAGCTTCGTCAGTCCAAACAAAATTCTTGGTCTATTTCAGGAGCTTGTATAGTGGTGCGGCTCTTTCACCGAGTCGGCTTACAAACCGACTGACTGCGGCAATGCAACCGGTTAGTCTTTATACGTCCTTCAGGCGAGTCGGCCTGGAAATATTGAGTATAGCCTTGATTTTGTCTCGGTTTACCTCTATGCCTCTTTGAGACACGATAAAACCTAACAATTCTCCGGCTGGGATTCCAAAGAAGCATTTCTTCGGGTTAAGCATTATGTTGTATTTTCGTAGATTGGCGAATGTTTCCTCCAAGTCAGAAATCAGGGTTTCCTTCTTTTTGGACATCATTGCAATATCATCCACATATGCATGTACATTGTGTCCGATTTGATCGTGGAGGCAACGCTGCATTGTGCGTTGGTACGTAGCTCCTGCGTTTTTCAGCCCAAAGGGCATCATAACGAAACATAAGTTTCCGAAAGGTGTTATGAATGAAGTTTTGATTTTATCTGATTCCTTCGTCTGAATTTGGTGATAACCGGAATATGCGTCGAGAAAACAGAGGAGTTCCGAGCCTGCCGTAGAGTAGATAACTTGATCAATTCTAAGTAGAGCGAACGGATCTTTGGGACAAGCCTTGTTCAAGATAGTATAATCAACACACATCCTTAAATCAGTGGTGTCCTTTTTAGGGACCATTACAGGGTTGGCCGACCAATCAGTATGGATGACTTCTTCTATGAATCCGGCTAACTCGAGCCGTGCTAGTTCCTTAGCTATTGCCTTATGCTTTTTGTCACCAAAATATCGTAGGGACTATTTGACGGGTTTAGCGTTCGGGTGTACATTTAAAGAGTGCTCGGCAAGTTCCCTAGGTACTCCGGTCATGTCAGATGGCTGCCATGCGAAGATATCTTGATTTGCTTGGAGGAACTTGACGAGCACGCTTTCCTATGCGCTATCTAGGCCTACATCTGGATCACCTTGGAGGGGTCATCATCCTTGAACGGCGTCTTCTTTGTCTCTTCTGATGCCTTGAACTCTGAATTCGGATTTGTCACCTCCTTCTTCGTTGCGGGCATCTCAGACGGATCTATGCTCTTCTTGAGCTCCTGGTACTCCTGGGCGTGCAACATGTCTTCAGCAAAGGTGGCATTTCCGTCCTCGCACTCTCGCGCCTTCTTCGGGTCTCCCCTGATGGTGATCACGCTGTTGGGACCTGGAATTTATATCATATTGTAAATGTAACACAGACGAGCCATAAAAGCCTAGTAAGCCGGACGTCCGAATATAGCATGGTACGCGCTCTTGAACGGGACCACTTCGAAGGAAAGTGCTTCCGTTCGATAGTTCTTTGGAGTTCCAAAGGTAACATCCAAAGTGATTTCTCCTAGGGAATTTGCTTGTCTTCCTGGGACAACTCCGTGAAAAATCACAGAGCTGTAGTTCAGCTGGGTCTCCGAGATCTTCATCCGGCGTAGCGTTTTGACATACAGAATGTTGATGCTGCTACCGCCGTCCATGAGATTCTTGGAGAAACCATAGCCATCAATAAGTGGATTGATGACTAATGCGTATTTTCCTTGCCTGTGCAACTTAGGCGGATGATCAGCATGGTCAAAGGTAATTGCCACTTCCGACCAGTCCAAAAATTGAGGGAGAGCCGGAACTTTTGCGTTGAGCTCATGTAGAACTGCTTTCTTGACCTTAGCTGGTTGAGATCCAAGGGAAGGTGACGTAAGTGTCTCCCTTTGTCGGAAAGTTCTTCTTCCCTTCTGGCTTGGGATTTGAAGCATCGGCTTCCTCCATGTCGGAATCATCCTTGGTCTCTTTATCTTTTTCGGGATTCTTCTTTCCCTTCTTCTGCTTAGCCCTGTAGCCAGCGGTATCGTCTTTCACGATGTCGTCATTGAAATGACACTCGGCGCTTGTGTGGGACGAGCCCCCATTGGCATCTAAGTGATGCACACATGGGTTATTGGCAATGTCGGCCCATGAGTAGGTTTTGCTGGGTTGTTGGTCTCCTCTACCCTGGACTCTTGATGTCCCACGACCACGTCCGTGGCCACCGCCGCACCCTCCTCATCCCCCAGACCTGAAAGTAGCAGTGACCACTGCCATTTCCGCGTTGGGCTTTTCTTCCGAGGTGTTCTAGCGCTTCTGAGCTTGTTGCTTTGGTTGTTTTGCTGACTGTGGCACAGCTAGGGCGTTAAGTAATCCCTCTGCATCATCGTCAGCATCTGCATACTTGCTCGCTGTTTCTATCATCTCTCCCAAGTCAGTGACCTTGTCACACTTCAAGCCATGACGTAGTAAACCAATTGGGAGTCCTGCAATGAAAGCTTCAATCGCAGTTTGGTCATTTACTCCTTCACATGAGTTCTTGGTGTCGATCCATCGTCCGAGATAATCCTGGTAAGTTTCTCTGGCTTTCTGGGTGCAATGCTGTAGGTCTCCTACCGTACAGGGCCTCCGATATGTGCCTTTGAAATTCCTAAAGAACGCACTTTGCATGTCATAACAGTTGTGGATGGTATTCTCCAGAAGTTCATTGAGCCATGATCATGCCATCTTCCGCAACATGATTGGGAGATATCGGGTCGTGACCAGGCTATTTCCACCTTTGGCGATGCAGCAAGCCTAGAAAAAATCCTGGAGCCAAGTATCTGGCCGAGCTATACCGTCGTAGGCTTGAATGTGTCTTGAGATAGCAAATCCTTCTGGGAATTTTGTAGCTCTTATGCGTCGTCCGAAGCATTTTGGGCCCATGTATATTTCATCATTTTCATAGCACCGCGCCTCTATGTTGGAATTGATCATGTGCCTTGCGTCACTTGGGGATAAAGATCATCCCGAATGACGGCTATGGATGCGGTTCCTTGGAGCCGGACTTCGGCTTCTGCCACCACCTCCTCCACCATGACGCCCTCCTTGGCCTCCTTGGGAGCCGTTGTGATGGCTGATCACTGGCATCCGTCTGGAGCATCATTATTCCGGTTCCAGGGAGGATCTTCATTACAACGAGCCCCCTGCCGGCTTGTCTCGGCATGGTGTCCGTCGTTCCTTCGTCCGTCAGTCGGACGGCTTGCATGTCTAGGAGGTGGCATTCTTTGATGGTCCTCCTCCCGACGTTTCTCTTTGTCTTCTTTCCTACGATTGTTCGACTCTCGCCGTGGAGGGTTCTTCGGATTTAGTGCAGAAATTGCCTCTTGCTCCGCAGCTGGAGTAACATTGCGCCAGTCACGTGTAGTTTTGTGATGCTGTCCTAAAGATCTAGTTCTTGAGTAGTTGTCTTCCCGACGGTCGGAGCAGTGATGCTGCTCCAGAGCATGTTGGGGTCTTACATCATTCTAGGCCAGATCCGTGCGGCATTGGTCAGATTGGGAGACCACTTTTCCGCTTCCGGACAAGGCGGGCTTCTGCTGCTCTAGACCCTTGTTGAGTAGCTTAATGCCCAATCGAATCTGTTCTGGGCCTGGATTATTTGCTAGGATTTATCGAGCTGCAACAATGTTTTGCACTGGTGTTGGATACACCCAGTCTCCTTTGTTGTCGAGTCGCGGCATCCCATGGTCTCCTCCAAAGAGGACCTTGTGAATTTCCGGGAATTGATCGCCATGCGTGTGGTGTTTCCGGGTCTTCTGATGCTGCTGAGAGATGTTCTTCTCCACTGTTTCCATGCACCTCTTTTCTTCCTCGATGTTTTTCGCTTCATCCAGGAGTACTTGGCAACGCGCTTCTAGGGCCTGGGCCCTTTCATCTAGTTCTTCAGCAGTAAGTTCTACAGCTGTATGGATAGGTTTGGTTAGTGCTGCATCGATGAGTTTACGTGCACCTTCAGTGATCACGTGTCGATCCACTGAAATCTTCTTTGGGCTCGTCTGGGATAAGTGCTCCATCCGAGTCTTCCTCATATTCCTCGGCAATCACCTCCTTAGCCGGAAGATCTTTTGCCGGGGTCTTGTTCTTCTTGTTCTTCTTCTTTGCCTTCTTGGCAGCGCTGATAACAAAGATGGTGTTGGGTCCGTTTCCTGGAGTCAAGCTCTGATTGGTACTTTCAGACATATGGACCTAAGGATTATCTCCAATATCCATGTCATCCTGCGCTTTGGGAGAGTTTTCCCTGGATCCTTCATCCATGGCTTCTCCTTCTTCTGCAGCTTTGGAGTTGTACTCCTTCATATTCCGTGGAGAACTTTCGGAAATCCGCTGACGTCATCGAATCATCCGAGGGTGCGGTTACATCGGCGTTTGTTCCGATCGCCTCCAGCACTGAGTCGGTGTTGTCCCCAGCATCGGCAGAGCTGGATCCAGATCCAACATATCCGACGAAGTGCGACGTGTGGGTCCTAAGGTAGTTGCGGCTTTCCTCGTGGGCTTCCCCGAAGATCCTGATGGTTTCGAGAACCTCATCCACGCTAGCGTCTTACAGTATCATGCGCCTCAATGTATGCCTCAGGAACGGTTGATCTGTTACGGTGTTGGCAGAGCCGGATCCGTGGTTGTTGCTATGCTCCTCCTGGATTTCGACCTCAGTGGACATATCAATCTGGGATTCGACCTCACCAGGGAGGTCCACCCCAGATTCGACTTGAACCGCAAGATCTGCTTCAGGCTCAGCTTTCTCCACTATCTCCGCAATAGGTGTGGGCTGGGTGGGATTAGGGTTTTCTGGGATCCGAAACTCTGCCGCCTCCATGGACAAAGGGGACCCAGAAATTTCTTTTGCCTCTATCATCACCGCTGGTGTGGGTGGGGCAAGTTTAGCGAATCCGATGTATACATCGATCTTGCCGAAAGACATGATGGTGTAGGCAGTCACGGCCTCCCTAGCCGGAATCTAGGTGTCATCGAGAACGATGAGAGGGGTGTCACTAGCGTTAAGGATGTGACCAACATCGATAGTCTCACCGATTCCGATTCTTGCAGATTCTGCTCGGAATGCAGATCCGAAGCTCACTTGCCCCACTGTGGGCGCCAACTGTCGTCGGATTGATGACAAGTACGCCATGAGGGGGTCCTCGGGGCGTGTCGAAGAGAGGGGTGTGAAATGTATGGTGTTCTGGGACGGTGAGCACACAAGTTTACCCAGGTTCGAATCCGCCGGCTTTGGACGGATCCTACTCCTGCTAGCAATCCAGTAATACGGCAGAGCCGGAATATGGTTTACAAGGGTTTCGCCTGTGCGAGTTGAGATTGTAGACTATTGTCAAGGTAGGTCGTGCCCTAAAGGCTCTCCCTAGGACAGCTTATACAGATATCTGGCCTAGGGTTTACAAGAGAGATCTATCTGGCTACGACTAAGAGTCAGTTATATAGTACATCTTGAACTACAAGTAACACTATGGGCCTATGTCAGTAAGTCTTCTGGGCCTTCCCGTAGCCGGATTGGACTCTGTCTCTTCTCCCTGACTGGGCCGCCCGTGAATCAAAGCTCTAACCCAAAGTGGGCCACCCTGGTTAGTGAGGAACTGTGAGGATACCCAGAAAGTATATCGCCAACACCTCCCTTGCATACGTACATCTAGATATGAACCTATCATGAATATGGAATGGAGTATGAAGTAGTATACCATTAAATAGGGTAGGAAGTGGGCTTGCATATAGGAAAAAATTCACCTTTGGAGTCCATGACGACTTGCCGTAAGTTGGAGACCTTGATGTGGTAACGACCGTAGGTCGGGCTACATCAGAAGGAATCCTTGGGATCTTGATCTTGGAGAATTTTGTGTTCTACTCTTGTGTTCTTCCTCTCTTATTCCACCAATAGCTTTTAAAGCTTTGGTGGAATTTGAGAGTGAAGGACTTTCCTCTTGCATTTGGTGCATAGGTTCGAGTTCTCCTCGGATATTCGATGAGTTCAAGCTCTTGGGATTGTTTCTCTTGGATTCTTCAAACCCTAGACGGTTGTGTGGAGTCGTGGTGAGTTCTTGGGGCCTCCATTTGAGTTGTGGAGATTCCTAAAGCGTGTGGCCTATTGTGGCATTGTTCTTGGGGCCTCCAATTGCTGCGAAGATTCCTCAAGCTTGTGGCCTTTGTGGTGTTTCTTGGGAGCCCTCCAATTGAGTTATGGAGATTTCCCCAAGCCTTGTACGGGTTCGATGACCTCCCTCAAGTGTCCCATAGTGGATCATGAGTAGGCCTTGGTGGCGAGCTCACGGGAGAATAGGGTGAGCCTTTTGTGGTATCAGTGAGTTGCGTGCCTTCACATCTTGGGTGAGGCCTTGTGTGGCGTTGGGTGAGCATCGAGCCATGACACCTCAAGGTGAGATATTTGTGGCGTTCGAAGTACATTGCGCCATTGCACCTCTCCAACAGAGACGTAGCTTCTTTATAAGTGAACTTCGGGATAAAAATCATCGTCTCCCCATCCATCAGTTATCTCTCTACCGAGCCCTTTACTTATGCAATTTACATTGTGATAGCCATTGTGCATGAAGTATTATATCTTTCTATCACCTTGTTGCTTGTATTTCTTAGCATAGGTTGTTGGTGCACTTAGTGAACCTAGTGGTTTTTTAGGTTTTGTGCTCTATAAGTTAAACATTAGTTTTATTCTGCATTTATTAGAGCCTAAACCATAATAATTTTAAAACACCTATTCACCCCCTCTATGCGACATCCGTTTCCCTTTCATTTGGTATCAGAGCGAGGTCTCTCACTTCTTAGGCTTCACCGCCTCGAGAGTAAAGATGTCTCCTGGGTGTTTAGTGCACAATGACACTTTTACATTTGATGGCACAAATTATGGTAGTTGGAGAATTCGCATGCTTAGTCATTTTTGGGTCATTGACCCAAATATAGAGCAAATTATTGATATGGGTTTGTATCCTCCTAAGGATCCCCAAAATCTATCTTTAGAGGAGGAGACAAACTCTTATCTCGAAGCTCAAGCATCTAATGTGCTTATTAATGTTGTGAGATTTGTAGTGCATTCCACGATCATGCCTTTTAGGAATGCTCATGATATTTGGACCAAGCTTCAAGCAAATATGATGTGTCCACTGTCATGGTATTGTCGATGAGTACGCCATGGGGGGTCCTCGTAGTGCGTGTTTAGAGACGTGGGGTAAGGTGGAGAGTTGGCGGGTACGAGGTAACACAGCTTACCCAGGTTCAAGTCCCACAATGGTGGCAGAAATCTACTCCTGCTATAAATCACTATATTGGCAATACGCCGAGTTACAGAGATAGGTTCGCTGTGCGAGGTGTTGCATGTTGTATGTAGCAATCTAGGTTGTGCCCTAAAGGCTTCCATAAGTCCGGTTTATAAAGGCATAAGAACCTAGGGTATACAGGGAAAGGTCCTTGCCGGACAAGGTAAAGAGTCCTACACTAATACGAACTAGTCTTCCATATCTTGCACTCCAACGCTCCGAGTATGCCAGTGACTCCTGCGCAACCTTCCTTTATCCGGCATGGACCTCCCTTCTGGATCCGTCTAACTAGGTCGCCCAGCAGGCCATAGGCCTTGCTACCAACTATGGGCCACCCGGGTTAGCCGGATTAGATACATGCTATGAGGATACCCATTTATCATATCCCCAACAGTAGCCCCTGGAGGACTTTGAAATCTTGCGCCATCTTGCCCATTGACCCTGAATGCTCCATCTAAGTGATGTAGGCAATTCGTCAAGCAATATCTCAAAGGTCTCCCAAAGAACTTTGCAATCCTCTCCGTCTTTGCAATGTAGCCAGAGATTCCTTCAGTCTTCATTTCTAGAGTCGGACAATCTCCGCCTTCAATGGAATCTTCAGACATGACCCTTCACTGCAACTGTCAGGAGGATGACGTAGGATACAGCCTACGCTACCTCGAAACTCACAGAAGGCAAGGAATTAATCATCAGCTATTTCACGCGCGCGAAATCCGAAACGATAAAGTGGCAAAGTCAGAGGACGTGGCAAAATTACCGCGCACGTTCGTCTCCACATCGGCAGCTCTCCACCCATTCGATCTTCTTGCACGAATCTTGATGCGGGGTCTATATATTTTCACCACAGCCAGGTTATTTTCTTTTTACCCACATTCACTCCCTTGTCTTCGTCTTCCTTCAGCCGCGCGCCCGTTCGAGCTCCTCTTCGGAAAACCCTAGCCAGAGCCTACTCTTTCTCCACTTACCCCCAGCACCGTAATGGCTTCCAGCAGCTCACTCACTGCAATGATGGCGACCCCCGAGGCTACTCTAGAGCTTTCTCAGGGAGTGATGGTCCTGCCGGAGGGGGTTGTCATCCCTGTCACCATCATGGTGGAAACCACTGGCGACGACCAAGAACGAGCGGCGCCATATGCCGCTGAAGAGGACAATGACTCCCACAAAGGAGTGTGGAGAGGCTCTGACCTCACCGTCGAAGACTTGCAAGAACTGGTTACCGAGGGGTATCTCCCCGCGGCGAAGGATTTGGCCTAGCGGCCGGCGCCGGCCGGCGAGGTGGCTCCTTCTCCCCAAGCCGGAGAGAAGGTGTACCTCAAAGCTCATCTGGTACGAGGCGTAAGCCTTCCAGTCTCCGACTTCTTCCTGGACGTCCTCCGGCACTTCCGGGTACTTCCCCACAATCTCTCCTCCAACAGCATCCTCATCCTTAGCAACTTCGTAGCTTTGTTCGAAGGATTTTTAGGCATCAAACCTAGATTAGATCTGTTTGTATACTTATTTACTGCCAAGAGAGAATCTGTAGAGTCCAAGGATGAATTGCGGATTTGTGGAACCATTAGTTTTAAAATCCGGCCTAGCCGGTGCTTCCCCGACATCGTAGGGCATGAGTCTTGCAAGAACTGGCAGCGCACATATTTTTATGGCCTAGATATTCCCCTACCTGACCCTCTTGAGACGTATCCCGACTTTGTCGATGGAGCCGCCGCCGAAGTGCCTGCCTGGCGGATCCCAGCCTCCCTTCCGTCTGACGAGGAGGCCAACCGCGCTGTAAGGCTGATTGAATGACTTGTGGATGGAGGTCTGACGGGCTTGGACCTAGCCATGTGCTAGTTTGTTAGGAGGATCTAGCCTCTGCAGAATCACGCCGAGTTGATGTGCAAGTACACTCAGGATAGGAGGGATCCCATGCGAATTTCACGGGATAACTTCTGCACTGACTCTGTCAAGCTCCGGCTAAAGGGCATCGTCAAGGTGAAGGACAGGAAGCGTGGCTTCAAGATCACCTATGACATGTTCGACTGTGACAAATGCCCAGAGGTAACTTTTGTTTCCTTTGTTGCTTGTTATATACTCTAAGGTTTTTTCTATCTTGAAGTTGCTAGTCTAACACTCCTTTGTTTCCCAGCTGGTGACCTTGGTGGAAGATCAGATGGCCTCCCAGGTCTATGATCTCAAGCGGAAGGATATCCAAGTGGTGTCCGACGACGATACACCCAAGGATCAGCCAGCTCCGGTAGCACGAAAGAGGAAGAGCTCCACCTCTAACACTGTTGATGAGGCCAAGAACAAGAAGAAATCAGAGAGTGGAGTCTCCAGACAATCCACCGCCGCCTTAGAGGCGGAGAAGAAGAAATCCACCGGCATTCTCCTCACCAAGGCTCCTACCGTGGAGTAAGTGTATTCATTCTCTGACTTGTATTGTTAGCCCATACCTTTTTCAACTCTTGTACTTATACTTTGTACATTTCAGGAGGAAAGCCGGTGTTAGCTTGAAGTGATCCTCCAAAGATGCTCGAGGGTCAAAAAACATTCATGACATGCTAACCAGAGATGTGGCCCCCAAGCCCTCTCCCGCTACCGCTCCCCCTACTCTTGCCACCAAGCCTTCTACCGGCCTCACTGGACCTTCGTCCCCCATCATCCTTGATATCTCCGCCATGGAGATAGATGTCAATCCAATTCTTGATATCTTAGGCTCTGTCGAGGAAGACGTTGCTCCTAGCGATCAGGCGACGCAGGAGAGCACCTCCTCCAAAGTGGCTGAAGCTCCAGCTAAGGATGCCATCGGAAAAGGGAAGCAAGTAATGGAAGGAGCGAAGGTGGAGGTAATTGTAGCAATAGACAAGGCGGGAGCCTCTGAGCCATCAACTGTTCTAAAAATGCATCAGGCGGCTAGGGTATCATCCATGCCTCCGGCTTCAACATCTCCTTTGGCTGCGACTCCTCCGACATTGTGCTTGGATGACCTCATTGCGCAGGCGGATGCCGTGTATAATAATGTCGACATCTTCCATACTGCATATGCCAATCTGGCCAACAATCTCAAGCTTATTGCCATTGTAAGTCTTTTAAACTTCACTTCTTTTACTTTGTGTAATATATCCTCTGTTTCTCTTGAGCTCTTAGGTGGATAAACAAAAGTTATTAGCCTGAGTGCTCCAAAGAACTAAGAGTAGAAATTGATAGTGTAGCCCCGAGCGTCTAGGTGGAAACTTAGGAAAATTCCGGCTAGATGCTCTAAGTGTAGCATACATGTTGATTAAAATCTTGTGATATAGCCCCCGAGCGTGTAGTTGAAACTAGATAATTCCGATTAGATGCTCTAAGAGAAACTAAGCATGTTTACTTGTTGCAGAATGAGAATAGATGGAGGATTACCGCCAATGAGAGGTTTGCTGCCTTGCGGAAGGAACTGGATCTTGAACAGGGTAAAACAGCCTTCCTGAAGCAACAGATCAAAAATAGCCAAAGTCTGTTTCTTTTAACAGCTCCTTACTGAAATGGATCGTATGGGCACCTAGAGGGGGGGTGAATAGGTGCTACACCAAATTTTAATACTTTTTCAATTTTAGGCTTAGCACAAAGGGTAAATTCTCTAGATAAACTATTAGGTGGAATTTCCCTATATGCAAACCTATCTACTAGCGAGTAAAGAGCGAGTGGAAAAGGAACGGGTAAACCGTAGTGAAGCACGCGGAGACACAGGATTTGTTTGACCGTGGTTCCTTCCTTGTTAAGGGAAGTACGTCTATGTTGGAGGGGTGGGCGGTACTAAGACCACCACGCCACAATAGGCCTCACCCTGTTCTCCAATGGATCCCGCCACCAAAGGCCTGATCCACCTTTCCACTGTAGGTACCCTTCGAGGCGGGCACCAGCGCCTTTACACAACTAGCGGGGCAACAACTCCACAAACAACTTGGAGGCTCTCCAAATGACAACAACTGCCACAAGAACAAAGTTATCAAATACAATGAACAAGGTCTAGGTATTGACAAGAATACTAGATTAGGGATTTCTCCAAGTGAATGGAGAGGAGTTGAAGCACTTGATTCGTGATGATGATGATGAACTTCTCCTCCTTCAATTCCCCCAAAGATCAAGACCTTCGGGTGGTTGAAGTGGGAGATCGAGAATGAGAGCTCTTGCACAATGTCTGGACAATTTCGAATGAATCAAGAGTTCTGAACGTTGGGGAAGAAGGGGTATTTATACCCCCTTCAGAAACCATCCGTTGGACACTTTGGGGCCGGATTATCCGGCCCAAGTGAAGGCCGGATTATCCGGCCCCAAAGTGTCCAACGGATGGTTTCTGAAGGGGGTATAAATACCCCTTCTTCTCCGGCCTGGGGAAAACACCGCCCTAGACTCGGAATATCCGGCAGATAATCCACCCCCTATCTGAGCGTCGTGCCGAGCTTTCCCTTGATCAACTTCTGGGGGCCGGATTATCCGGTCCTATGTGAGGGCCGGATTATCCGGCTTGGGGAGGAAAAACCGCCCTAGTTCGGATTTTCCGGGAGAAAATCTGACCAGGTACCGAGCGACGCGCCTTGGCTCCCTTTGCTCAAAAACTAGGGCCCGGATTATCCGGCCTGGGGAGGAAAAACTGCCCCAGTTCGGATTTTCTGGGAGAAAATCCGACCGGGTACCGAGCGACGCGCCTTGGCTCTCTTTGAGCAATGAGGTAGGCCGGATTATCCGGCCCTTGGTGGGGCGGATGATTCGGCCCCCTCAATGCTTCCTGCACACTTAGCGCACATGAATAATCTCCACGGTATTGTTATCTAACACGCAAAACATAGGAAAACATGAAATGTTCTTTCAATCTCCCCCTTTTTGGTGTTAGATGACAGTACCAGGATTTGCAGGAGAAAGTCACAAGACAAACAGTAATAACCATGAAAGAGACTCCCCCTCAATGTGTGCATAATAGAATTTTGCATTGGAATACAAATCCACACAAATAGGTGAATCTATTCCATAGACATATGAGCAACATAAACATACCACCGAGGTAGAGGGAAAGCATCCTTGACATAAGCCACAATCATTACCGAATAACCAATATAACCGCCTTCCGTTATAAAACCTCCAGCAATAGGATATGAATAGATAGCTCCATAAGCATAATCCATGAGATGAAATCCATAGGCATAATAATCTAGACAACCACATAGAGTATCAAACAACCACAAACCACAAATTTAAAGTTCAACGCTAAATGGGCATAAGCAAGAAAACGACGAATAGAAAAATGCAAGTGCTTATGCCCGACCCATGCAAATCCGCGGACATCCTAATAGAACTACTTCCCCCCCTTTGGCATCGAGACACCAAAAAGGGAGAAGAGTGATGCTAGCGCCCCACGGGATCACTCGTAGTCCTCGTCCTCGTCCTCTTCCTCATCTTCATTCTCATCCTCATCCTCATCTTCAAGCTCCTCAGTGTCACCTTCCTCATCCTCATCATCAGCAGCAGGCGCAGAGGGGAACAAGTGACGCTCTAGCTCACCATAGTTCAACCTGGAGGAAGAGTTCCACCGAGCATATGGAGTGGGAGGTGTAGGAGCCGGAGGATCACCCGAAGCACCGGACACATGGTGGAGAATGAGCTGCTGGGAGTGAGCCAACTCATGGCGCTGCTTGTATGCCTCGTACTGACCCTTGCGCATGTCCACTCCCATGCACAGAATGTTATGCTAGAACTAGTTCAGCTGCTTGATCTCACAGGCAACGGGAGGCACTAGGGGCCTGCGAGCATCCCTCATGAGGCCCTCAGGAGCAGAGGAGGGGTGAGAGGTCTTCCGAACCTTGTTGTAGATCTTCTTGGCCTTATGCACTGAGTCAATGTGGAACTCCTCAGCAGGAAGCAGGTGCTTGATGAGCATCATAATGTAGGGTGCATAGGGAGTGGACAGACGGTTGAACATAGCATCAGTCAACTCATGGTAAATGAAGTCGATGACATCCAGCCTGTACTGCACCGACTCATCCTCGCAAGAGGCAACCTCATGAGAAAATTGAAGTAGCTGAACAAGGTGACCACAGATGCTGTCATTGTTGCCCCCACTCGGAGTAATGGAGTCACGGAAGAGACCCACTAAGGCAGCATAGATGTGAGCAAGGCCAGCCAGAGTGCCCACAATGCCATTGTCCATAGTGCAAGGAGAGAGAGCTGCATCTTTGTTGGGCTTCAACTGGGTGATGATGCGGTGGCTACTGGCTCTATCCCTGATGCGGAAAGAGTATCCAAGAACCTCAGCAAACACGTGAAAATCAGCAGTCATAGGCCTGTCATGAGTCATCCACTTCATAGTGCGACGCTCATCCCCACAAATAACCAAAGTGGAGAAGAATTGCTTCACTACCTCAGAGTCAAAGGAGCACTAGAGAGACATGAGATGGTACAACCCCATCCTCTCAGCCACAAACATCGCATCCACAAGATGAGCCTTCTCCAAAGCATCAACAAGTACCAGTGGGTGCATAGGCCTAATGTTCAGCCTGGCACACACATCTTCATAGATTCCCTTCTGTTTTGCACATCAAAAACGAGTATCCCCCAGCTCATCATCACGAGGAAGCTCAGCAAACAGGTCACGGTGACGGATGGAGGAATAGGTGACCGCATCCAAAGTCCTATAGTTGATCTTGGGCTCCTTGCCCTTCCTCTTGGACACCCCCTTCCTAGTCCTCTTAGCTTGTTCATCCATGCGCTTCTCTTCGTTCTTTCTTCTCCTCAACTCAACTTCGTCCACTAAGTTGCCCTGTCCGTCGTCCCAAAAGTATTTGGCGCGAGGGCGGCGCTTGTAGGTCTGGGGAACACTGGAACCACCTGTGAGGAGAATAAGGGCGATAGCAAGGGGATAAGCATACACACAAGTCCAGGAGAGAGCATGGAAAAAGTAGTCAAAAAGTTCATAGGAAAAATCTACTCAATGCATACTCCATAGTGAAACTGAACCAGAATCGAATCTGTCAGGCCGGATTATCCGGCCTGGCCAGGGGCGGATAATCTGGCCCTGGCAGAAAATTTTGATTTCACCTAGATTGAATGCAAAAAAGTAGACCGGGCCTAGAAACTGCAAGACTACGATTTCTATGCGAAAACACATCCTTCTAGACAACGTTCCACCCAACAAGTAACACATCTAGCCAAAGATGGGGAGAGAGGGAGTTACCCTCACTCATTGGAGGAAGAACGAGCCGCGCAGAAGGTAGCCAGAGGCGCGAAGAAGAAGATCCGGGGAGGCCCGGAAAATCCGGTGGCTGGAGAGGCTCCGGGGAGGGTGGGGGACGGCAGGCGGCGGCTGAGGAGGAGGAGAGGGTTGGGGGAGAAGTGCTGCTCATTATGAGCCCTTCCCCCTGATCCCTACCCTTTAAGACGAAATCCGCCAGGGCCGGATTATCCGGCCTCAAATCTGGAATTTTGTTGTACACAGAACCAGGCCCGCGCGTCCCCAAACAACACCCCCACAAGGTGTAAAAGGGACTTGTGTGCTAGAATAGATGGCTTAGGGGTAGGGAAAGGCTTAGGATTAAGAGAGCCAAACTGAGATGGTACTAGACACTCAAAATTGCAAGATCCAAATCAAATAAAAGCCAAGATTGAGTGTGATTCCCATAAGAACATGAGATAGCAAAGAACAGCCAAAAAGATCCAATTCTCCTCAAGGGAGAGGGCGGTGGCCGAAGCAACCTTGTTGGAGTGTATGGTGTGACACCGCGGAGATATATCTTGGGTTCACGACCAATAATCATCAATAAGCTCACATATCACAAAATGATATTAAGAGAAATGATTTATCTTGCTTTTGGCATTATGGGGGGAGGGTTAACCCAATGAGTTAGGACCACACTCCCCCTATATCCATGCCCACACCTAGACCAAAGAAGGATTGAGATGTACGAGTGAGTGCATGGGTAATCAAGACAAGCTCCTAGAATCAAAGATATTTAGCTCATTCCTCAAGTAGCAGAATCTTGCTTCATCAAGTGGCTTTGTAAAAATATCCGCAAGTTGGTTCTTCGTGCTCACAAAGGATAGATCAATATCGCCGTGAGCAACATGGTCTCGAATAAAATGATTCCAAATCTCAATATGCTTCGTCCTTGTGTGTTGAACAAGATTGTACGCAATTTTGATTGCACTTTCATTATCACATAAAAGAGGCACATTGTCACAATTGACACCGTATTCCTTTAAAGTTTGCCTCATCCATAATAATTGAGTGCAAGCACTGGCAGCAGCAACATATTCAGCTTCGGCGGTGGAGAGAGATATACAATTCTGCTTTTTAGAGGACCAACATACAAGAGATCTTCCCAAGAATTGACAAGCTCCAGAAGTGGATTTCCGATCATCCTTATCACCAGCCCAATCTGAGTCAGTATAACCACATAAAGAGAAATTGGAGCCCTTGGGATACTAGAGACCAAAGTTAGGGGAATGAACCAAATATCGAAAGATCCTCTTGACCGCCACTAAGTGGATTTCTTTAGGAGCTGCTTGATACCTTGCACACACTCCCACACTCAACACGATATCAGGTCTAGATGCGCAAAGGTAAAGAAGAGAGCCGATCATGGACCGATACCTTTTGGTCCACATCTTTACCATGTGGGTTAAGTTCAAGATGACATTTTGTTTGCATCGGAGTGGCGACCCCATTTAGATCCGTCATCTTGAATCTCTTGAGCATGTCTTGGATGTACTTTGCTTGATTAATAAAAGTTCCTTCTCTTAGTTGCTTGATCTTGAATCCAAGAAAGAACCGTAATTCCCCCGTCATAGACATCTCAAACCTGTCAGTCATAAGCTTTGAAAATTCATCATTAAAAGCTTTATTAGTAGAACCAAATATGATATCGTCTACATATAGTTGGCATATGAAGAGCTCCCCCTTAACCTTCTTAGTAAAAAGAGTGGGATCGATTTGCCCAACTTCGAAGCCACGATCTAACAAAATCTCTTTAAGGTGCTCATACCATGCACGTGGGGCTTGTTTAAGGCCATAGAGTGCCTTATCAAGTTTGTAGACATGGTTCGGAAAGTTAGGATCCTCAAAACGCGGGGGTTGCTTTACATATACCAACTCATGTAGAGGACCATTAAGGAAGGCACTCTTGACGTCCATTTGCTGCAACTTAAAATTGTTATGGGCGGCATAAGCAAGAAGGGTACGGATGGACTCAAGGCGAGCCACTGGAGCATAGGTCTCGCCAAAGTCAATGCCCTCAACTTGGGAGTAACCTTGTGCCACAAGTCTTGCCTTTTTCCTCACAACAATGCCATTCTCGTCTTGCTTGTTTTTGAATATCCACTTGGTGCCGATAACATTGCGGCAATCTTTGGGTTTCTCCACGAGTTTCTAGACTTTGTTGCGCTCGAAATTATTCAATTCTTCATGCATAGCAACAACCCAGTCTGGATCTTCAAGTGCTTCAAAGACCTTCTTAGGTTCCACCATAGAGATATGAGCTTGATGCTCACCAAAACTGGCAAATTCTCTTCTTGTAGAAACCCTTCGTCGAAGATCACCAACAACCTTGTCGAGGGTGTGACCCCTCAACTCAAGGTTACGATCAGCCCGAGCCTTGCGAAGAATTTCAATAAGTTTGTTGTCTCTTGGAGGAGTAGATTCATCACTTGAATCTTCATTGGAAGCATTTACTCGACCTTGATCAGGAACTGGAATATCAGCAGCAGGTGGTGGTGACGCGTGCCCTTGTGGTGAGTCAGTAGCCGTAATAGGAGGCTGCTGAACCGGTGAGTCAGGGCTGGATAATCCGGCCGATGGAGAGGCCGGATAATCCGGCCTAGGAGTACTTGTATCAGCTTCATCCGGATTCCTAGGGCTTGCTTGAACTGGCGAGGGGCCGGATAATCCGGGGCTTGCCGGAAAATCCGTCCTGGAGCTTGCGATGATATCTTCACCACCAGGAGCAATATGGTCAGTTGGAGCAGGGTGGCCGGATAATCCGGTGTCCACCAGATAATCCGGCCTGGAGTTTTCTAGAACAACTTGACCTTTAGCAGTTGATGGAGATGGTGCAGAATTTTCTCCCGTGGTGGGAACTTGTTGGGCATGTGTAGATGAGGGCTTTTCATGGGAAGAGCATTGTCCTTCCCGATCCACCACAAGGGGTTCCTCAATGGGGCGGAAAAATCCCACGCCCATTCTTCTTATGGCATCTTGGGGTATTTCAACATCTGCATCACAAACACCAATTTGCTTCGCAAGGGAACCGCCATTTTCCTCGAACACCACACTACAATATTCTACAACAGTTCCGGAGAGCTTATTGTAGACTCTATAAGTGTGGGATTCGGCACCATAACCAACAAAAATACCTTCTAGCGCCTTAGATTCAAACTTAGATAAATGAACTCCCTTGATAAGAAAGAAACACTTACACCTGAATACCCGAAAGTATGAGATGTTTGGCTTGTTACCGGTAAATATTTCATACGGAGTCTTGTCCAAGATCTTGCGGAGGTATAATCGGTTGGATGAATGACAAGCAGTAGAGATTGCTTCAGTCCAAAAGTTATATGGTGATTTAAATTCGGCTAACATTGATCTTGGCATATCCATTAGACTTCAATTCTTCCTCTCGGCTACACCATTTTGTTGAGGGGTGTACGCAGCGGAATAGTGATGTCTTATCCCCTCTTCACTTAGGAACTCATTTAAGGTGTAGTTCTTGAACTCAGAGCTGTTATCACTTCTTATAGCCAGAATGGGGATGTTGTGTTGACGTTGAACCTCGTTGGTGAAGTCGATGACTGTTTGTTGAGTTTCACTCTTCAACTTGAAGAAATAAACCCAAGTGTATCTTGAGTAATCATCAACAATCACTAGACAATACTTCTTCCCACCAAGGCTTGCATGAGATGGAGGTCCGAAGAGGTCCACATGAAGGAGCTCCAAAATCCTTTTTGATGAGATAATAGTTTTCCTTCGATGAGGTGAGTCATGCATTTTTCCCTTCAATACACGCCCTGCAAACACGATCTTTGGCAAAGGAGACATTTTCTTTTAGTCCAAGGATGTGGCCACCCTTGGAGACTTTGCAAAGTTCTCATATTGACGTGGGCTAGTCGGCGATGCCATAGCCAACCTACGTCAGCCTTTCCGAAAAGACACATCAGGCCTATAGTGGTTTTCCTTGAAAAGTCCACCACGTACAGGTCATTTTCGACATATCCCACGAAAGCGACTTTTAGAGACTTGCTCCACAAGAGTACCACCAAATCAACATCAATATAAACTGAAAGCCCATCTTACCAATGGCGCGAACTAAAAGTAAGTTGTACCCGAGGGTCTCAATAAGCATGACGTCCATGAGAGAGATATCGTGAGCCACCACAACTTTGCTGACACCCAATACCTCAGATTTTGACTTGTCACCATAGGAGACCGTTATGTGATCAAGATTTGGCCGCATCTCCGTGATGATCTCCTTGCTTCCGGTCATATGACTCGTGCAACCGCTATCGAGTACCCATTTAGAACCACCGGAAGCATAGCCCTGCAAGAAAATTACTTCTTGGTTTTAGGTACCCATTTTTCAATGGGTCCTCTCATGTTAGTAACAAGGGTCTTGGGAACCCAAATAGACCAAGGAATGTAACAATCATAAGGGCCTACATAACTAGCATAAACATCACCATAATAATCGCAATATAGTTCAAAGTTAGGATTGTTGGCCCCTACAAAACCATCATAATTAGTCTTGTCATTGGTAATGTTGCTAGTCTTTGATTGAGCAGTATTGCTCTTCTTCTTCTTGTTTTTCTTGTTCTTTGTCTTGGCTATGTAACCAAGACCTTCTTTACTATTGTTTGTCCTTTGCCTGCTCAATATCTCATTAATAACTCCTTTACCTTTAGTTGAGAACTTCTCGCAAGGCCTTCTTTTCCAGAGGATGAAGTAGAGGTACTTGGCACATCATACCGTTTCAATTGAGTTTGGAGCTGGTCATGAGACTCGTTTAAAGTAGAATGATCACTCTTCAATGCCTTGTGAGCACTTTCAAGATTATCAAACTTCTCCAAAAGTCTAGCATGAACAGCCCCAAAGTCAATCTTTTCTTTCTTTAGTTTCTTTACCTTAGCAAGAGCATGGTCACGTTCTTTGATGAGCTGAGCTACAACTTCTTCCTGTGACTCCTCAATGGATTCGAGTCTCTCTTCCAAAGATACTCGAGCTTCCTCTTCCTGTTCCAAGGCATTCTTCAAAGAAGCTATCTCCAAAGCATCCTCTCTTTCAATTCTGCCCTTTTCTTTAAGAAGATCTTCGGCTTGAGCAAGTTGACTCATAAGAGCATCAAAATGGAGTTTGTGCTCACCTTGTAGGTTAGTGAAAAAAGTATCCAAAACAATAACTTCTTCTTTCATTTTAAGACTGTCATGATCATCCATATCCAAAATTATGTTAGTCTTAGGAAATGAAGAGATAGAAGTTGATACCTCGGACCCTCTTGCCATTAGGCAAGTGGCGTTGTTGTTGATGACATTCTCGTTTGGCGAGTCGAAGAGAGATGAAGGAGTCGATGCGGTGGCTATAGCAGCCACCTCACGGGAACTATCATCATCCTCTTCATCTTCACTTGCAGAGGAGTATTCTTCTTATGTAACTAAAACGATCTTGGGTTGCTTCTTGAAGGGGCCATTCTTCTTAATAAATGGCTTCTTCTTAGGTGCTTTAGATTTCTCTTTAAGAATGAGCCAGCCACCATTGTCTTCTCTATTTTGATATAGACACTCGGCTACAAAGTGCATTCTATCTCCACAATTGTAGCAAGTTCTCAATCTTGGGCCACTTTCTCTTCTTCCATTTGACCCGTTCTTGCGCTCAAGTTCCGAGTTGGCTTTGGAAGGGTCCTTCCAAAAGTTCCTTGCATAAAACGCCATGTACTCACCATGAGCATGTTTGACTTCATCGGGGCAGTCCATGGATGCCCCCTCAAAAGCTCTTTCATCTTCCTCTTGCTCAACAACATTGGCTTTGAGAGCCACATTGACACCCTTTTGCATTCCAATGGCCCGAGCATGGGCATCTTCAGCATTCTTTGTTGCCACTTTGAATGACGCCATTTCTTGCATGAGTTCATTGGATGTCATTTGATGGTAGTTATGTCTACCTTGCAAGCTCTTTAAGTCCGTTGGCTCGAAAGGCATTAAGGCACTCACATATTTCCTTTTTATCCATGCATCATCAATGTGAGTGGCCCCATGCTTTCTAATGTTGTTGCGATGCCCTTGAGTCTTCTATACATGTCCTCATGATTTTCACCATCCAACATGTAGAATCCCTCAGCTTCATTACTAAGGGCATCATACCTGTTCCTTCTCATGCTTTCATTCCAAACAAAGAGATCTGTAAGAGCATCCCAAGCTTCTTTAGCTGTGTTGAGATGTTCAATGTGTGGCATGTCCTTGGGACCCACACCCAGCTGTATCATGTGGAGAGTGGTGGCATTCAACTGGCTGTCCATAACTTCTCTTCTTGTTAGGTTGGTTTGATCTCCAATATGAAGACTCTCTTCAATAATCCTCCAAAGTTCAATAGAGGAGCTGCAAACATGAGATTTCATTAAGAATTGCCATTGATTGAAAGAGGAGGCAGTGAGCTTGGGTGGATCACCCCTATTGTTTATATGAAGATGAGGGATAGGTGCGTCGGGGGAATATACGTGGCGAACCTCACTATATTCCACCTTACCACTTCCCTTCTTGGACGTGGAACCATTAAGTTTTTCACCTTCCACATCATCATCCTTGGATCCGGTATTACCCTTTTCCTTAGATGATGGTGTGGCAGCCTCAGAGGAGGATGGAGATGGGGCTATGGATGATGTAAGGCGAGCAATCATTTGATTCATCTCCTCCATCTTGGCCTCAAAGGATTTCAACAAGGTTGTTTCCAACGACTTGAGATCATCCATTGTGACCTTATCCATAGCCTCATTCCCATCATCCTTGTTACCCATACTACTCTTAGGCGGTTAAGCCCGAATTAAGAGTCGGGGCTCTGATACCAATTGAAATGGATCGTATGGGCACCTAGAGGGGGGTGAATAGGTGCTACACCAAATTTTAATACTTTTTCAATTTTAGGCTTAGCACAAAGGGTAAATTGTCTAGATAAACTATTAGGTGGAATTTCCCTATATGCAAACCTATCTACTAGCGAGTAAAGAGCGAGTGGAAGAGGAACGGGTAAACCATAGTGAAGCACGCAGAGACACAGGATTTGTTTGACCGTAGTTCCTTCCTTGTTAAGGGAAGTACGTCTGCGTTGGAGGGGTGGGCGGTACTAAGACCACCACGCCACAATAGGCCTCACCCTGTTCTCTGATGGATCCCGCCACCAAAGGCCTGATCCACCTTTCCACTATAGGTACCCTTCGAGGCGGGCACCGGCGCCTTTACAGAACTAGCGGGGCAACAACTCCACAAACAACTTGGAGGCTCCTGAAATGATAACAAGCTGCCACAAGAACAAAGTTATCAAATACAATGAACAAGGTCTAGGTTTTGACAAGAATACTAGATCAGGGATTTCTCCAAGTGAATGGAGAGGAGTTGAAGCGCTTGATTCGTGATGATGATGATGAACTCCTCCTCCTTCAATTCCCCCAAAGATCAATACCTTCGGGTATTTGAAGTGGGAGCTCGAGAATGAGAGCTCTTGCACAATGTCTGGACAATTTCGAATGAATCAAGAGTTATAAACGTTGGGGAAGAAGGGGTATTTATACCCCCTTCAGAAACCATCCGTTGGACACTTTGGGGCCGGATTATCCGGCCCAAGTGAAGGCCGGATTATCCGGCCTAGGGAAAACACCGCCCCAGACTCAGAATATCCGGCAGATAATCCACCCCCTATCTGAGCGTCGCGCCGAGCTTTCCCTTGATCAACTTCTGGGGGCCGGATTATCCGGTACTATGTGAGGGCCGGATTATCTGGCCTGGGGAGGAAAAACCGCCCCAGTTCGGATTTTCCGGGAGAAAATTCGACCGGGTACCGAGCGACGCGCCTTGGCTCCCTTTGCTCAAAAACTGGGGGCCGGATTATCCGGCCCGTGCGACAGCCGGATTATCCGGCCTGGGGAGGAAAAACCGCCCTAGTTCGGATTTTCCGGGAGAAAATCCGACCGGGTACCGAGCGACGCGCCTTGCCTCTCTTTGAGCAATGAGGTAGTCCGGATTATCTGACCCTTGGTGGGGCGGATAATCAGGCCTCCCTCAAAGCTTCCTGCACACTTAGCGCACATGAATAATCTCCACAGTATTGTTACCTAACACGCAAAACATAGGAAAACATGAAATGTTCTTTCACTTACTTTTCCTCATGGTGTCATTTCTGCCGTCTTCTCATAGTGCTTTTCATTTCCGTCTTACAGAAGCCATTGCCAAGGCCAAGAGCAACGTTGATCAATCCAAGCACATTCAAGACCTCGACGATGAGAATAAAATCTTGAAGAAAGACCTGGTTGATGCCGTCAAGGGCCATGAGGAGGCAATGAGGGTGCTACAAGAATCTGCTGACACCGAGATGCAGTGCCTGAAGAACGAAATTGCACAACTCAAGGAACAGAACCAAGCTGCCAAAGATCAGAATGAAAGGAACCTTGAGGTGTACCAGATAGTTCAGAAGGAGCGTGACGTCTTGGCAGAGAAAAGCAAGCAAGTTGAGACGAGCATCTTCGGTAACTTTCATCCGTCTTGGTCAATTCTTTATTTTGGAGAAGTGTTTGATGTTTTTGTGCTCATGATCCTTGTTTATGCAAACCACAGCTCCCATTGGCTTGGACAACTTGGGTGAAGGTGCTCCAGATCCCAAGGAATGCATGATTCTTGCAAGAAACTTCGTCAGCACTGCCATTGCCCAGGCCAAGGATATATCCCAACCTCTAGGAATAAATATCAAGGCATCAGACTCAGCGGCCAAGTACTCGGAAATCTTGCGTCGATCCCCCGAGAAAGTCAAGGACTGGAAAGCCTTTTGCATCCGGGCTGGTGCAAGGATGTGTTGGGTTCGCAACATAGAAAACAAAAAAAATTCCTACGATGGGAACTATATGCCAAGATCTATCTACTAGATACAAGCAACGGGTGGATATACATCCATAGAGAACTTACGCTCAAAGACAACAAAACTTTGTTAATGAGTTGGAACTCGTGGACGATGTAGTCATACACTTGCCGATCTCAAGATCGTGATGAAGTCCAGCAGGTCCGGATCCAACACGTCCATCAGATCTAGCTCCAGCAAGTCCAGCACCGCAAAGCAGCAGCGCATCCGTGATCGCACACACGTCCGGTACCCCGACAACCTCCATCCCTCGCTCTAGCAAAGCAGCAGAAGCAACAACTCCTTTCCAGATAAATCCACTTGGAACATGTATCTCGCTAATCCGAGACAATGGGGAATAACTAGAGGGGAGAGAGATCCTTCACGAGGAGGTGTGTGTTGTGAGGAGGAAAGGGGGTGTTTTATAGGGAAGAGGGGGCAACAAAGGGCCATGGCGTGGCAGCCATTGTGGTGCCCCCACCTCTTCCATCATTCATGTGGTGGATGCTCCACTCACATAAATATGCCTCCACTCACACTTCCACTCACATGCATTCAATTTCCACCAAATTTAATGCAAGCTCTCATTAAATAAAACTATTTTATTTATTTTATTCAGAATTTTTTCAATTAAATTAATTAACAAACATCCACATAAAACCCCTGCAACATTTCAATATCACATGTAGAACCAGTTTCTGCAATTTCACCCAAAACAATTCTGGTTTCCATCAAAATGATTCTAGCGCTTTCTTAATCTTTATCTGAAACATATTTGCTCCTAAATGGTGTCAGTATCCCTTAAGTGTGTCACCTTACGGTTCGCGAATAATGCAGACATGATCGAGACCCCTCTCCGATCAATAATCAGCAGCAGGACCTGGAGATCCGTACTGACTCCCACATATTCAACGATGACTCTTGTGATCGTGTGAACCTTTAACATCATAACTAAATCCTTTGTCTCGTGATATATTACATGCCCGAGATTCGATCATCTGCATCCAAATACCTAGTTTGATATCGTTACCGACATGCACTCTTTTCTTGTTCCCGTGATATAATATTCTAGTGATCACATCACTTGCTTGCAAGCTATTTCAATATGATATCACCAAGAGGGCCTAGAGTATATCCATCAGGATGGACAAATCCCACTCTTGATCCATGAGCCTCAACATAACACCTTCGTAGCACTAAACCCACTTTTATAGTCACCCTGTTACGGTGTGACGTTTGATGTTATCAAGATACTCTTCCGGTGTTAGTGATTAACATGATCTCATGGTCTAAGGACTAAGATTACTTCGTATGATGTTATAGCAATATAAACATAATGACTTTGATCGTAATGCTATACTTCAGATGAATGTTCATTACATCATTCCACCAATGTTGTGACCTCGTTATTAACAACATCCAATGTCCATGATCAGGAAACCTTGATCATCTTGTTAATCAACGAGCTAGTTTATATGAGAGGCATTACTAGGAACTTTGTATTTTGTTTATTAAACACACATGTATTAATGTTTCCAATTAATAGAATTATAGCATGCAAAATAAACATTTATCATAAACATGGAATAAGATAATAACCACTTTATTACTGCCTCTCGGGCATATTCCCTTCAGTCTCCCACTTGCACTAGAGTCAATAATCTAGTTTGAAAAACTTTGCGTATTGAACACCTATGGCTTTCTGGTGTTGCATATACGCGATTGCTAGTGGTTAACATAATCTCCGGATCTGACAGTTTCAGGTCCGTGTGTATTTCCATGTCTTTGCATCTCTATGCATCACTCATTCTCAAATGAGATGGCATTGTATAAATTTGGTCCTTTGGTGAGACCTTTAGTTTGTTCGTGTTAAAATATGTTGATATTTTTGTCATACAATATATCTTCAGAGTATTAGCCCACTTTGAACCACCCGTAGTTTGATAACAAACTACTTAACAGAAATGCCCTCCTTTGCTGCTACTATAGCAGTCATATACTTAGCCTTTTGTTGTAGTATCCGTCACAATGTCTCAACTTTGGAACTCATCCAAATCCATCATGGAACATCCTTTCCATTACATTGTGCCACCCATAGTCTAAATTGGGATAAATTTAATTTGTATCTTGTGACAAAACTAGTATCAATGTAATAATTTACAATGAACTACCTTTAACTATTTGTCACTTATACATGATATATTCTTAGTTCTTCCAAAGCTCATAAGAATATCTTTACTATCGTCCAATGATCATCTTATGAATCATTCTGGTATGTGCTCATAACATTTAGAGCATAGGGCATATCTGGATATATACATATCACGGTATAATCGATCAAAATATTCATGTGATTTTACTCACCAAGTGTTGAAACACTTGAATCTTGATACAATCCTTTCCATGCAGCAAGAACCTTTCTTGTTGTTTCCATATTGAACCCTTTCAATATCTCATATATGTACGTCTGGCATAACCATATTAGAGCCTCATCTATCCATATAGACATTGATGCCAAATATTCCGGTTTTACCCAAGTCTTTCATCAAAATCCTATTTTAATGAAATTCTTAACGTGTGTCAATAAAAGATACATCATTTCCAATCAACAATATGTACTCTGCATAATGTATTGGAAAATTTTCTCAGCACTCCCAATTAATTTCTTGCAAATGCAAGCATCTTCATCATCTCCAATGAAATTAAACTCCTTTAACATTTTCATCATGGTGAAGATTTCAACTCCACTATACTCACTTTAACTATTGAAGTTTGCATGCCCTTTTAGCACCCTTTGAATTAACAAAACCCTTCGTACCTTGCCATGTACACGTCCTACGTAACCATTCTATTAGAAGAACCTTGTTTTGTTTATTCAACTATCATATACCAAATTATATGTAGTGGTTGCTACATTAATCCGTCAAGACTAAATATCGCTATGAAAGATCAAATCTTGTCATAGTCAACTCCTTGAACATTGCCGTAAACTTCTTTCCGACATGTCAACTATTTCATAGATGTTAAACATCCATGTCTATTTCTTTATAGATCCAAACATGACCGATAGGCTTCATGCCTTTCCGGAGGTTCCTCCAAGTTCAGAAACTTGATTTCTCGTGTATGGATACTATCACAGATTCTATGACTTCTAGTCATTTTATGGAGTCAGGGCCCATCATCGCTTCTTTGCATGCAGTCGGTTCATCATTGTCAAAACAATAACGACTTCTATTTCAAATCTTACTATTTGATTCTTACCGACCCACATGGTTCAATAGGAACTCTAATCTCCAAGATCACACCCTTTGTAATCACGGGAGCCATGAGCATTGTGGCTGCCACCGGGACACTTTCCGGCACTGCGCTACTTAGCACATATAGCTAAGGTTCAACAACCTTATCAAAGTTCTATTGTCCTCCCACTTAACTTTTCACGAAAAATTCCTTCTCAAGAAACTTGACGTTCCAAGCGACAAACTCTTTTGTCCTCGGTGTTATGGAGGAATTTCCAACAAATTCTTTGGGATAACCTACAAAGACGTGCTTATCGACTTTGGTTGTAAACATTTTACTTATGCATAGCATACCAAAATTTAAGAAAAGACAATTAGGGTTTTATCCCAAACCATAACTCATATGGTGTCATTTCAACGGATCACGATGGTGCTCTTTTTAGTGTAAAAGCGGTAGTCTCTAAAGCTTTAATCCTTAAAACATAATGGCAGTTTTATAAATGACACCTTTGATCTTTCCATGTCAAACAAGGTTTGATTTGATCTCTCTAACATACCATACTCCTGTGGTTTATCGGGAAATGAAAATTCATGGAACAATTCCTGAAATCTTAGGTGTTTTTGCTAAACCTGTAACTCAAATATCTTCCTTTATGATCAAATCATAAAATCTTTTATTTTCTTGTTACAATGATTTTTCACTTCATCTTGAAAGTCTTTGAACAATTTTCAAATGTTTCATACTTCTTCCTTATTAAGTAAATATATAGATATATTCACTCAAGTTTCTGGAGAAAGCATATGATCCATCGCATATGTCTACACATAATGGACTATATACATCAACATGCATAATATCCAATAATTTAGTCATCCGTTCCTCTTTGGCCTATGGACGGAGTTTCAATTATCTCGAGGAAAGTTTCACAAGCGTCAATTGATCAAAATCAAAAGACTCCAAAAATCCATCAACATGTAGTTTCTTCATGTTTACTTTCCAATATAATCCAAACAGTGATGTCACTTCATAAGTGATCTTCCAATCATTTGTCTTACGACATTTTAGCAATAATGTTTATGGATGTGATTTCTCCAACTAGACTTGTAAAAGTTCATCCATCCTTTATGGAGTATGGTAACTATTTGAACAACCATTGTTCTCATAATACCGAAACAAAATAACAATTATTAAAACAAATCTTGAAGGCTAGGTTTGACAACAACAAAAACAGAATAACACTTTATTTGTTTTCGATGAACATCATCACTTATTCTCTTGCTAGTTACTTAGGTTGTTGCAGTTCATGAATTATGTTGTTCTGTATGACACTTCACACCAACCAATTCGGTATCCAATACCTCAGAACCACATTGTTTAACAAGCAAGGAATAAAGCCATAACATGTATACCTTCTATATACCTAAGTTGGACATCTCCAACCTTTTCATTTCTGCCAAATATTTTATAGATTCTCTTTCAACAATTCCTTTTCTTTTAAAAGAATCTATCAACATCAATAGTGGTGGCATTCACATCACACATAGTACAAAGTGTATATAGTCAAATACTAATACCTTTGGACTTGCACTTTGAAGTGGATCACCATCATCAAATGTTTGGTGTTCTTTCAAAAATCCATTCTTTAGTAATCTATTAGTGTAGTAAACATTTTACTTACATCTTCTATTCATCCTTATCATGACAACTTTCATGATCAAGCTACTATAGCCTATAAGGAAGAATCACGAGTATAATGTTAGTTCCCAAAACCTTTTTGGGAGATCCGGATGCCTAGCATCTCCATCCTTCACAAATTCTCATACAATATGAGAACATGTATTTTGCTAAATTATACTCTATCGTAATGCAACCAAAAACATTATTTCAGATATCACAATATCTTTGACACATGATGGTTTTGAAACAATTTTTCAGCTCCTAGATAATCTTGATATTAAAACAACTTTTGAATATCAATAATCATGGAGGCAAACATGATACTTTAGATACTAACATTGGAATTCTTACTCTTGATTTAATACTACTTATTAAACTTCATGGAGTAAATAGAGTTTGCTAAAAGTTTGCAATAGGACTTCTAAACTTTAAATTGACATTCAAAACAATACGATACCAGTTCGTAAAGTAAATATCTAGAATTCTATAGTTCTATTATCTTAATTAAAACTAAGCATAAGGTAGTGAACAAACACCAATGACTACAACAAATTATGCAAATTCACTTCGATTTAGTTTATGACAAATTGAGTTCGACTAATCCAAATTAGAAATGAACTCCCACTCAAAAACGACACCCCTCGTGCCTTTTTGGTGATTACATGAACCAAATCCACTACACCAAGTCCGATCATCACGTGAGTCGGTGTAGCTTCAAAGGCGAGCATCAATATGGGCATCACATCAACTATATGACTCATGCTTAACCTTTCGGTCCGTGTTCCAAGGCCATGTCTGTACATGCTAGGCTCGCCAAGTAAGAACCTTAGTATTCACGTGTGTAAAACTGTCTTACACCCATTGTATGAAAGCGTAGAGTGGAGTACACCCGATCATCACGTGATGTCTCGAAACACGATCCATAGAACGGTGCATACTTAAGGAAGAACGCATTTTATCTTAATATTTAAATGAGGGATCATCTTATAATGCCACTAAAACGCCAAACTAGCAATATAAGATGCAAACATCATATGTGTAAAGTGGAATGATATGGTCCATGCATTTGATCACCATCATGTGCATCGTGGTATGATCCCTATCATTCCTTTGTGTGTAAGGCCAAGGTCTATGGAACTTACACGTTAGGTGTGTTATAAGGGTATCTACCATACATCAACTTACAACATTACCATATCATGACACTAGCCCAGCAACAATCTAAACTAGACGCCTCTAATTTATCCATTGCAAGTTTTACGTGGCTTAGGGATTTCGAAGATAGAACCGGACTTACCTACGAACATGGAACCACAACGATGATAACTAAGTTATTAGCAACTCATTGTAAATCAAATATTGACTATAGTAGGAGAGACAGACACCCGCTAGCCACTTATGAAAAACTAGTTGCATGTCAGTCGTGGAACCGGTCTCATGTGTGATGAAATGTAAGGTTGGTCCGTGCCGCTTCATCCCACTACGCCACCAATATCCAAAATACATGAAAGAAGCAATAACATGATCATGATCACCCACATATAAAGATATGTGTACTACCCGTGCAAAGCACCTACGCATAGATCAGGCTCTGATACCATTGTTGGGTTTTGCAGCATAGAAAACAAAAAAATCCTACGATGGGAACTATACGCCAAGATCTATCTACTAGATACAAGCAACGGGTGGATATACATCCATAGAGAACTTACCCTCAAAGACAACAAAGCTTTGTTAACGAGTTGGAACTCGTGGATGATGTAGTCGTACACTTGTCGATCTCAAGGTCATGATGAAGTCCAGCGGGATGGCCCTGTCCTTACTCAAGGCACACTACGACAATGCCGAGATCGATCTGGTGACCTTTGGCATGCCCAAGCTGGACAAGGAAGGGAAAGAAATTGATAGAGATGCTATTTGGAATTCCCTCGCCGGCTTCGACACCAGGGTCGCCAAGATGGTCAAGGCGGATGTCTTCATGCCTGCTGAGATCCTTGATGAAGACATGGCTTCATCTGAGTCTAGCCCATCTCCTTCCGAGTTTGATGAGCTATCCCGGCCTGGCTCTCCTATTGCTGATGATGCCACCATGAAGTCCCCTGCAGCAGAGCCATGAAAAACAATATTTGTATTAAATGTATCTTTGTGAAGTATATGCGAAAAAACTTATGTGTTTTGTTAAGGCGGAAAAATCTTGTACTCAAGTTTCCTTCTACTTATCTGTTTCCAACATGTGTATATTTTTTAAGCAAGTGCTGGTTTATCCATTATTCTAGTTCGTATGCTTGACCTTTCGTGAGACAGAAGACTCGCATCACAGAACTATGCCCTCAGGTGATGATTCTTAATAGCACCGTCAAGAACCTAAGAGCAAAATCGCCAGCTTTGAGTGCTGAAAAGTCACTACTACAAAATCCACATAAAAACTTCAAAAAACGTGTAGACCAGAAAACTTAAGCTAACGCTCGTAGGCGGAATTTTCACAAGTGCAAATACGAACTTGCGCATAAAGGGTTTATATGATCCAAAAATGAACAACTAAAGGAGGTAAAAGACTCAGAGAATATGAGTGAACCAAATGCTTTATTTCATTGATGATATAAAAAACTTATTACATAATATAAATATGGTAAGTGTAAAAGGGACGTAGCTGTGCTATGTTCCATCGCCAATCTGTCTCTTGTAATCATCATCGGAGTCATGTTGCTTGCGCTTGCGATTTTTTGGCCTATCCTTCAACTCACGAATGTCGACGAGGTAATACGAACCATTTAGCAATGCTTTGCTTATGACGAATAGTCCTTTTGAAGGCGGGGATAGTTTGTGTGATTTGTCCTGCTTGAGTCTAAGCACCAGATCTCCCTCTTTACACTAGCGATGCTTTACACATCGACTATGGTAGCCACGTAGATTTTGCTGGTAGAGGGTGGATCTCTGGCATGCCATCACGTGCTCTTCCTCGAGTCGGTACACAGATAGGCGTGTGGATTCTTCAGCGTCATCCTCCTTGTAGGCGGTGACTCTTGGTGCATCGTGGAGGATGTCAGATGGAAGGACGGTTTCTGCTCCATAGACCATGAAGAAATGAGTCAAGCTAGTGGATCTATTGGGTTTTGTTCGTAAACTCCACAAGATAGATGGTAATTCCTCTGCGCAGGCTCCAGCTGCTCTACGTAGCGGTGCTTCTAAGTGTGGCTTGATTCCATGCAAAATTAGTCCATTGGCCCTTTCAACTTGCCCATTTGACTGTGGGTGTGCCACAGATGCTAGGTCAAGGCGGATGCCTTTTTCATGACAGTACTCCTCAACTTCTCCAAGAGACAAATTTCTTCCATTGTCAGTGATGATGCTGTGTGGGAGACCAAATCTCACCACTAGATCCCAGACAAATTTTAGGGTTGTTGCCCCATCAAGCTTTCTAATAGGTTTAGCTTCAATCCATTTTGTGAACTTATCCACTACTACTAGCAAGTGTGTGAATCCACAGGGTGTTGTCTGCAAAGGTCCCACCATGTCCAGCCCCCAGACTGCAAACGGCCAAGTTATTGGTATTGTTCGTAGTTCTTCAGCTGGAACACTTGGTTGTCTTGCATAGAACTAACACCAAAGGCATGTTTGTACCAACTTGTCGGTGTACGCCTTAGCACTTAGCTAGTAGAATCCTTGTTGGAAGGCCTTAGCCACCAACGATCAGGGAGCGGCATGATGCCCGCAATCTCTGAGATGTATCTCTCTAAGGATTTCAATACCTTGCTGCTGGGAGATGCATCGGAAGAAAACTCCTGTGGTACTTCTTTTGTATAGCTGGCCGTCAATCATGATGTACCTTTTGCTCTTCATACTATTTGTCGGCTTTCGATTTCGTCAGCGGGCAAAGTTCCATCTTGTAGATAGTCCATGAATGGTTTCGTCCAAGCTGGAGAGGTCACTGTTATTGTATTAACAAATGAGTCCACTCTATCCGGGTTGTCGGGGTCCGCTCCTTTCACGGATGGGGTCCTTAAATGTTCCAGGAAAACGCCTAGCAGAATTGGTCGGCAAGCTGATCCAAGCTTTGACAGTAGATCTGGCACCTCGCTCTCCTCCTTTTGACGCAGTTGACTTTGTAGCCATAGAAGCACTTGGCTATTTTGTCTACTTCATCTTGATATGCCACCATCATAGGGTTCCGCGCTTTCCAGGTGCCAGCTACTTGCTAGGCAACCAAGTCGGAATCTCCATAGCAAACTATGCGCTTGATGCCAATATCCTTGGCCACATGAAGTCCGTGAATGAGTGCCTCATACTCCGCCAAGTTGTTGGTAGCGTTGAAGTGGATCTGCAAGACATATTGCAACTTCTCTCCTATTGGTGATTGCAATAATACACCAGCCCCCGAGCCATTGAGTAGCTTTGATCTGTCAAAGTGCATAACCCAGTATTCTGGCTCTGGTACAGGAGTGTCTTCTGGAAGTTCTGTCCAATCTGCAATAAAATCCGCCAATGCTTGTGATTTGATAGCGTCGCGTATTTTGTAAGTGATTTCAAAGGCGGCGAGTTCGATGCCCCACTTTGCCACTTTTCCTATAGTGTCCCTGTTGTTGATGATGTTGGACAGTGGAGCTTTGCTCACCACTGTGATAGGGTGCTCCTGGAAATAATGCCTTAGCTTACGTGAAGCAAGGAAAAATCCATAAGCTATCTTCTGGTAGTGCGGGTAATGCTGTTTGGATTCTGTTAAGACCTCACTTACATAGTAAACGGGTCGTCTAACTCCATATTCGTGTGTTGGCTCCTTGCGCTCCACCACGATGACGATGTTGATTACTCGGTTGGTTGCCGCTATGTAAACTAACATAGGCTCCCTTGACACAGGTGCTGCAAGTACTGTTGGAGAGGAGAGAATTCTCTTCAACTCCTGAAGTGTCGCGTCAGCCTCGTCCATCCAAATGAATTTGTCCGCCTTCTTGAGCAACTTGTAGAGCAGCATAGCCTTCTCCCCCAGCCTGCTGATGAACCGTCTTACTGCTACTACGCAGCCTGTGAGCCTTTGTATGCCCTTCAGGCATATCGGACGTTTGATATTGAGGATGGCCTTGATTTTCTCTGGGTTCACCTCGATTCCCCGGTGCGAAATAGTGAAACCCAACAACTTGCTGGAAGGTACCCCGAAGACGCACTTCTTGGGGTTCAGCATCATGTTGTATTTTCAGAAATTGTCGAAGGTTTCCTGCAAGTCAGCGATAAGGTTGTTTGATTGACATTACCATGATGTTGTCCATGTAAGCATGTACGCTGCGACCTATTTCGTCGTGTAGGCAGTGTTGCATTCTCCGTTGGTATGTGGCACTAGAGTTTTTTAGCCCAAAGGGCATCGTGACATAGCAATACGTGCCATAAGGTGTGGTGAACAAAGTGGCCAGTTGGTCTGACTTTCGCATCCGGATTTGGTGGTAACCTGAGTAGGCATTTAGAAAACACAGAAGTTTTGAGCCAGTCGTCGAGTCAATGACTTGGTCAATGCGAGGCAAAGCAAACGGATCCTTCAGACACACTTTGTTCAAGCCGGTGTAATCAACGAACATTCTTAATTCATTGGTTCCCTTTTTTGGGACAAGTACAGGACTTGCCACCCATCGGGTGTGAATAACTTCTCGGATAAAGCCAGCCTTAAGTAACCTAGCTATTTCTTTGCCTATAGCCCTTCGTCTTTCATCACCAAAGTATCATAGAGGTTGTTTCACCGGTTTGGCATCAGGATCAATATTCAAGTTGTGCTTGGCAAGTTCCTTAGGTACACCTTTCATGTCGTCAGGTTGCCAGGAAAAGATGTCCCTATTTTCATAGAGGAACTTGACGAGCGCGCTTTCCTATTTGGGATCAAGGTCCATGCCAATGGCGGTGGTCTTGGAGGAATCTCCTTCAACAAGCTCCACCTGCTTGGTCTTGATGGCGGCCTTGAATGCGGGTTCGGCAGCAGTGATCTGCTTCTTTGAAGTCAGCATCTCCAAGGCATCGACCTGGTTCTGGATCTCCTTGAACTCCTTACCGTAGAGAACTGCTTCGGCAAAGGCGGCTTCACTGAGCTTGCACTCCCGTGCCTTGGTGAAGCTTCCGTCAACGGTGATGATGCCTTTTGGTCCGGGTATCTTGAGCTTGTTGTAGACAAATCATGGCCTTGCAAGGAAGCAGTGGAAGATGTCGCGTCCGAAGATGACGTGGTACACGATCTTGAAAGGCACCACTTCAAAGGTCATGCGTTCTTGGTGGTAATTGTGAACATCGCCAAAAGCGACCGGAAGGGTGATGTAGCCCAGGGAAATTGCTTGTTGGCTAGGGACAAGTCCATGGAACACGGTGTTGCTCTTCCTTAGCTGGGTCTCCGTCAAGTTCATCTTGTGCAGTGTATCCAGGTACATGATGTTGATGCTGCTTCCACTATCCACGAGGCACTTGGTGAACTCCGTGTCGTCAATCAAAGGGTTGATGACCATGGCATACTAGTTCTCTATTGGGATAAGGTCTGGGCGATCCATCCTATCCCAACTGATTGGAATCTCCGACCACCTGACGTATTGGGGAACTGGAGGGAGGGTAGCCATCAGTATCCTCAGAGAGGTTTTCTGGGCCCAGACGGTGGGAGTACCAAGGAAAGTGTGGTAGACTGGAGCCTTCTTCTCGAAGGGTTTTTTCCCTTTACCCTCTCCCTTGTCGGAGGATTTGGGTTCCACGTCTTTGTCCATGTCACTTGCTTCCTTGGATTCTTCCTCCTTCTTGCCTTTTCCCTTTCCACGAGGTCTGTTCTTCCAACTTTTCTTGTAGCAGGATTCAGGGTCTTCCTTGAGATCATTGACAAACTTGCAATGCCAGTTGGTGTGGGTGGCTTTGTCGTTTACGTCAAGGTGGACAAAACATGGCATATCGTGGTACTCTTCGTATGTTTGGGGAACGTGGGGCGCTGAGGGTGTAGAATCACTCCTCTGCTGGCCATGGCTAGCCCCCCTGCCACGTCCACGTTGTCCGCCTCCGCCTCTGCCAGTGAACGTAGCAGCGACCATGTCGGCTATTTTCTTTTCTTCAGGAGGGGTCTTCCGCTTGTTATTATTGTTCTTCCTAGCCTGGGTAGGGACTGATATTTCCGACAATGATCCATGCGCGTCGTCATCAGCAGCGACGAACTCGCTATCCATGGTGGTCATTGTGTTGAGGTTGAGCTCGTTGTTGTCTTGCTTGCGCTTCAACGTATGCCGGAGCAAAGTTCCCTTTTCTAGATCATCGAGGAAGACGGCCATAGCAGTTTGTTTATGCACCCCTGCGCATGAATTTTTCATATCCAGTCAGTGAGAGAGGTAGACACGAGAGGTTTCATCCTTTTCTTGCAAGCACCGCTGTAGGTCTCCGACAGTGCAGGGACGCTTGTACGTACCCTAAAAGTTCTTGATGAACGCTTCATGCATGTCCAGCCAGTTGCATATTGATTTCTCTAGCAGGTCGCCAATCCATTGACGGGTGGTGCCAGTGAGCATAAGTGGGAGGTACTTGACGACGACATTGGGATTTCCCCCTGCAATGTGAATTGCTTCGTTGTAGTTCTGCAACCATGTAACTGGTTTAGCGGTGTCATCGTAGGGTTTCATAGTTTTGTCTATCCGGAGACCCTGGGGGTAGGTTGTGGCCCTTATTACTGGTCCAAAACAATGTGGCCCAAGGTATGGGAGCTCCCGAGTTTCTTGGATCTTGTCCAGCCGTGAACGTGCATCGTACGACTATGGTTGTTTCCCTTTTCCGTCATGGGGAGGGGAGTTGCGGCACGATCTATGGGATCCACCATGTCCTCCGCCATGATGGCTACTAGGTGGCGATGGTGGTGGTGGAGGCGGTGGATTATCTTTCTTGCTATTACCCTCATGTGACTCCTCACGCCTGACGTGGTTACTTGTCGTACGTGGCGGTTCCTTGTGGGACCTGCTCCTGTGTCCTTCAACGCTGCTTCGCTCTCCGGCATGCCGGGGCTGCTCGCCCTGGTCGCGTATAACGATGCCAACTTGGGGATGCCTAGGTGGTGGCATGCTTGTACGGTAGCACGGTTGTGGTTCCTCGTGATGCCAGGATGGTGGTGGAGGTGGTGACCGACGAGGGCGAGCCTTCTCTCTATGGTCAGAGGATATGGGTATGGCGTCAGCCCTGTTGCGCGCCTCCCTCCGTCTTTTCTCTGTAGAGCCTATGTGTGACCCTCATCACGGGGAGATTTTGGCCTTCTGTGGTTGTTCAGGTTTGACTAGAAAGCTCCAGGTTGGACTCAAGCCTCTGCAAGGTAGCCTTTTCCTGTTGCTTGCATGCCTTGGCGACGAGGTCATACACCTGAGCAACTGCTTCTGGCGACCTGTCCTGCTCCAGGAGGGTCTTGGCGATGACAATGTTGAGGGCAGGAGTTGGCATGAGTTGCCTCCCCTCTGAATCAATTATGGGGTGGCTTTTGTCGGCTTAGACCCGTCATACCCCAACTTGCGCTGAACGCCGGGGTCTTCGACGACCTGAGCTGGTACTTTCCTTGACTTGTGCTTTAATAGCAACTGCTTGTATTCATCCTCCATAGCTCTTGCCGCCTTGATAGATTGTTGCGCCTTTGACATGTCTTCGTCCAGCTTAGCGCCTTGCTCTTCAATACACTTGGCCTCTGCCAGGATTGCCGCACGCTTCTCATCAAGCTTTGTAACGCTCCGAATATGGGTGATGGTAATGGGCTCAACGAGGAGTGTTCAGTAAATTGCTTTGTCGCCGGGAGTAACCAATGGGTTGCCAGTTGCTGACGTTGACGGTGGAATTGGCGGCTAGTTTGATTGTCTGGCAGTACTAGGGGTCGTGGTGAGTTCCTGTGCCGGTTGCGGGCAGATAACCGGAGGGGGCAAGGCCTTCGCCAAAGCCGGAAGCTCGGCGGCTCTCTTGGCTGCTGCCGCTCTGGTAACTGCTGGCGTGGGCGGATCTCTCTCATGTTCCGGTTCCTGTCTGTCTTCTTCCATCACACTCCCGATAGAGACTAGCACCTGGTGGGATATGTTGGCCTTGTTGGCATGATCCTCCTTCTCGATCTCCTGCCTCATAACAACATCGTATTCCTCTGAATTAGCGTCCGTGCCGCCACCATCCATATTGATGTCGGCGTATAGCGCGTCAAGGACAGAGTCAGAGTTTGCTTCGGTGTTGTCGCCGGTGGATGTTGAGGGTGATGGAGGCGGGCCATTGTTGTTTCCTCCTCTGGCTACAATGGCGATAGTAGCCTCGGCCTCTTCATTGGCGTCCACATATTCGTTGACAATTGCGACCATCTCACCAAGGGTGAGATGACCAGTGGCCTGCCGCCTTCGGAGGGTATGCCGAAGGAGTGTTCCGGGTGTGAGCCCTTCCACGAAGTGGTATACGAGTTCGTCGGTGTGGTCACCCTCTAGGGTTTCCCTCACTCTCATCCATCTAGCGAGGTATTCGCGGGGAGGTTCTCCGTCCCTTGAACGCATCTGCCCAGATCGAAGATGGTGACGATGCCGACAAAGTGTGACCTATGCATATCTAACGCTCGAGGAAGCCAAGCAGATTTGCGGGGTCCTTCCACCTTTATATCCTGCATAGGGGCGGTTTGGGTGGGACTTGAATTTTCCTGATCTGAGCCAACATACTCCAAGGAGAGGTATGTCCTAGATCCTTCCGCAAACGTGTCCTGCTCATAGGCGATCCGCGCGGGGTTTGCGAGTTTCCGACTTCCTGGGAGCTAGGACCCGAGTCAGTTTCGCCGATGAAGATGTGGATGTCTCCGAAGGGGATGACGGAGCAGCGCGTAGGGTTCGCCTTCGCCGGTACCTAGAACTCATCTAGAGGGACGATCAGGACGTTGCTGGAGAAGAGAATGCGTCTGATGGCTATGGTGTCACCGATTCCTGCGAAGAGATTGGACCTCGTCCGGTGTAGAGCTCGAAGCACCCCTTGCCCCACGGTGGGCGCCAACTGTCGTGGTATTGCCAACGAGTACGCCATGGAGGGGTCCTCACAGTGCGTGTTTAGATACATGGGGTAAGGAGGAGAGTTGGCGGGTACGAGGTAACACAGCTTACCCAGGTTCAATTCCCACAATGGTGGCGGAACTCTACTCCTGCTATAAATCACTATAATGGCAATATGCCGAGTTACAGAGATAGGATCGATGTACGAGGTGTTGCACGTTGTACGTAGCAATATAGGTTGTGCCCTAAAGGCTCCCACATGTCCGGTTTATAAAGGCACCGGAACCTAGGGTTTATAGGGAAAGGTCCTTGTCGGACAAGGTAAAGAGTCCTACACTAATACGAACTAGTCTTCTGTATCTTGCACTCCAAGGCTCCGAGTATGTCGGTGACTCCTGCGTAGCCTTCCTTTATCCGGCATGGGCCTCCCTTCTGGATCCGTCTAACTGGGTCGCCCAGCAGGCCGTAGGCCTTGCTACCAACTATGGGCCACCCGGGTTAGCCGGATTAGAGACATGCTATGAGGATACCCACTTAGCATATCCCCAACATCCACGATTGATGGGGATGATTGTGTTCCCTCCACTACCGGTCGTGATGAGTTCTCATCTTCTTCCACTACACCAACATGTTATTTGTCTCAAGGCAACAATATGGTGAGTGGTGATATAACTTGCAATGTGGATAGTGAGCTTTCCATTCATGATCCTTCATATATATATATATATATATCTCATTGCAATGTTGTATATTTGGACATGAACACTTGTAGCACTATAAATGATTTACATGCTTGTGTTGATTTTCCTTGCATATCATGTAGAAATTCCTTGAATACATCTCATGATGATACACTTTCTTTGCCTTGTTTCCATGATAAATGTGCTTTTATTTCCTCTAGTTCTTGTGTTGCTAACCATGTATAGGAAATCAAAGAATGTGTGGGCCAAGGCAAGGTTGCTATTGGAGCTTCATGTGTTCCCCATCAACTCCTTCTTCCAAGGTTCACTTATGCCTCATGGATAAGGCTTCAAAGGTATCACCTACTTTGGATCCCAATATATCGCATGATGATGTGAGTGTTGATCATGATGAAGTAGTTGATGATGTTGCTTCTTTGAAAAAGAAGGGGGGGCTAGTCCTTCATTCTATTCATCCAAATAAAAATGCTTTCTCTAGTTTCATTGAAATATTAACCTTTGCTATTAAAAGTAAGCAACTTGTTGATGAGCATGAGTACACAATTGATAAAATGGGTAATCATGAGCGAGAATATGATAATGACATTGCAAACCTAAATGAAGCTCTTGAAGAGGAACAAACCACCAAGGAATCTCTTGAGGAGAAATTTTCTTTAGAGATATCTAGATTAAAGGGATCTCATGATTGAGATCTTGAGGTGGCAAATTCCCTCAAAATTAAAAATGATAAGCTTCAAGTTGCTTATACAAAACTCCTTGAGGATTTTTAGCACCTCAACAATGGCTCTAGGGTCATCAAGGGTGAGCTCAGCAAACTCACTGAGTCACATGAGCAACTTAAAGCTTCTTATTCAAAAGATCTTGCCAAGTTGCCCTATCCTCGTGCTAATAATGATGATTCTTGTGCTACTAACTCTACTTTTTGTGAAGCATCTATCTTGAAGGAGAATGTTGAGCTAAAGGCTCAACTTTCTTTGCTAGCTAGAAACTATGGGAAATTGGAAGAAAATCATGCTGAGCTCTCAAGCTCGCATGCGGACCTTCTAGTTTCCCATGGTAGTCTAAAGTTGGCTCTGAGGCTATCGTGTGAAAGGTAACATCTAGTGAGCCTCATGTGGACATTAGCACGACATCTACTCCAAATGTCATATTGACAAGTGCTAGTCCTTGTAATTCATCCACTCATGATATTGCTACATATTGTGATGAATTACATTCCTTGCCTTGTTGCTTTAACAATGTAGCATCTACTTCCTCTAGTATTGTTGTTGATACTAACCATGTAGAGGAAAACAAGAAGCTCAAGGATCAAGTCACTTCTTTGAAGAATGACTTGAAGATGTGTCATGAAGGGAAGGCCACACTCAAGAACATCTTGGGTGTACAAAGATACCCAAATGACAAGAGTGGGCTTGGATTCAACTCCAACATCAATAAAAATCCCACTAATAAGTTGAAGCACAAGGGAAACAAGAAGAATGTCCAAAGTCAAGTGAAGAATCTGGCCAACATTGTGTGCTTAAAGTGCAAGGAAGAAGTGCATCATATGATATCTTGCCCTTTGAAGAAGAATCCTCTTGGTGAGAAGAATCAAGGAAAGCGGCCTTAAGATCCACCTCAAGCTAGAAGTGGGCCTCTTCCCAAGAAGACTCAAGCTCTTCCTCAAGGGGTGGAATCTTCTAAGAAGAAAGATTGCAATAGAAGAACTTGCTACATATGTCGTGAGAAGGGGCACCTTTCTTCCTCATGCACCATGGGTAACTCCTCATCCAAACCTATATTGGTTCATGATGCTTATTCACTTTGTAAGGATGAGGTTGGCAATGTGTTTGCCAAATTTGTTGGTGCCCAACATGGTGTTAAGAAAAGAACCATTTGGGTTGCCAAGCCTACTGTGACTAACTTCTTAGGACCCAACTTGGTTGGGGACCAACAAGCTAAAACTTGATCAATAGGTGTTTTTTGGAGGGCATTGGAGGCTTGGCTACAATATGAAGAACTGAGGGATCTTCATCATTTATTTTTGTCAAGTCAAGCCAATTGGATTATCTTGCTTCTATCTTATATCCAATGTTCCTCCTTGCAGTAACATGTGCTTAACTCATTTACATTGAAAGTTACTTGATCCCTTGTGCATGTGTTGGTTGATATGGGGTGGCCCGATCTTCTCAGCAAGCACTTGTCGATGATGAAGGTGGATGATAGATAACTATCATGTAGCTATGAACTCTCCCGCTCGAACCCTGATGCCAATGCAACAACTCTCGAACCCTGTGGGATATTCACAACACCACGCTCTTGCACACGTAGTTGTCGACCACAAATGGTAGTTTGCAATCTACTGATTCCCAATGGAACAACAGAGCACACTCAATTGTAGTTGGTAATTCGATCACAAGTAATTCTAGAGGTTCTAAATAGAAACAACTCCAAAATAATTTTAACATGGTCTAAAACCTAGCTTATGTGGCACCCATCTATTTAAGAAGTTGGGGGTGGCGGCCAAGGCTTGGAAACCGACTTGGTCCCACCTAAACTAAGATACAAACCGACCCATAGTGGGTTCGGCCCATGGCTCTGCCGTGGTAGACTTTGACACGGTTTTTGTGCCATGGCAGCGGATCACGTTGTTTCTGTGACGCGGCAGCCTGTCCTGGCAGAGAACAGTGGCTTTTCTCTGTCACGACAGAGATCTTCCACCAAGTGTTGATCTTCACTCTTGTCTTCTCCTTGCACTTCCTCCCTCTCCTCCCTCATGAATTCTTCATTGATCAACACACCATGCTCCATATGCTTCTGCTACTCGCTCCGTGCTACGCCTTCTTTGCCCATGTACCTAACCATGCAATAGCACAAAGACTTAGGTAGTATAAAATTCTCATTAATTAAAACATCAGGTTCATTAAGAAACAAGTTCACATGTTTTTCTAGTAGCTTAGCACGAGCTCTTGTAATAGGTCCAATTCTAATCTCATTGGACCGATCCTTCTCTGCAGCTGTTGGAAAATCTTCAGTAGTAATTGGGGTAGGTGTAATTGTAGGGATGTTCTCATCCTCTCCGCCCTTCAAAAGGCGTTGACCTCGACGCTCCAAGGTCTTCTCCATCATATGGTGATAAATCAGCAACGTTGAAGTTGTTGCTAACTCCAACAAACTCAGCAATAGGGATATCAATTGAGTAGGCATTATCATTAATCTTGGCTAACACCTTCTAAGGACTAGCACCACGAGGCTTCAATTTGGATTGTCAAAGTAATGGAAATTTGTCCTTGCATAGATGCACCCATACCATGTCGCCAGGCTTGAACAAAACTTCCTTGCTTGCTTGATTTCTTGTAGCAGCAATGTTCTTGCCTTTATTCTCAATAGCCTCTCGAGTCTTCTCATGAATTTTCTTCACATATTCAGCATGTTTTGATGCCTCCATGTCAACTCTCTCATGTAATGGCAAAGGCAACAAATCAAGTGGCGTCAATGGCTTGAAACCATACACCATCTCAAAAGGACAAAGCTGAGTAGTCAAATGCATAACCCTGTTGTATGCAAACTCAACATGTGGCAAACACTCTTCCCACTCCTGCATATTTTCTTTATCATAGTCCTCAGCAATTGTGACAATGTTCTATTCACCATGTTTGTTTGACCATCTGTTTGGGGATCGCATGTAGTACTGAACAACAGTTTCATTCCCAGCTTCCCCCATAAGGTCTTCCAAAAGTAGCTCATGAACTTCACATCACGATCAGAAACAATCGTCTTGGGTACTCCATGTAATCTCACGATGTCCCTGAAAAACAGGTTAGCAACATACGACGCATCGCCGCTTTTGTGGCAGGCAATAAAATGAGCCATCTTAGATAACCTATCCACTACCACAAATATAGAATCATGACCTCTCCGAGTTTTAGGTAGACCTAGCACAAAATCCATACTAATGTCTTCCCATGGTGTAGTAGGTGCAGAGAGAGGTGTATACAAACCATGAGGCTTCAACTTTGATTTGGACTTGTGGCATGTAATGCAATGGCTCAAAAATCTGTACACACCACCCCTCATCTTGGGCCAATGAAAGTGACCAGCAAGCATGACCAATGTCTTATCACGCCCAAAGTGACCCATCAAACCTCCAGCATGTGATTCCTGCACTAAGAACAAACACAACGACGATTCTGGAATGCATAGTTTGTTATCTCTAAACAAATATCCATCATGTATATGATACTTATCCCATGCGTTTCTAAGAGCACACAAATGATATGGTTCAGCAAAATCATGGTCAGTTGCATAAAGTGGACAAATACTTTCTAATATAGGAATTTGAACATCAAGATTTGTCAATAGCATGTTTTTCCTAGACAAAGCATCGGCAACTACATTCTCCTTTCCCTTCTTATACTTAATGATGTAAGGAAAAGATTCAGTAAACTCAACCCATTTAGCTAATCTTCTATGCAAGTTTGATTGATCTTTCAAATACTTCAATGCTTCATGATTAGAATGTATGATAAATTCTTTTGGCCACAAATAATGTTGCCAAACTTCAAGAACTCTAACAAGTGCATACAATTCTTTCATAAACATGACAATTCAATCTAGCACCAGCAAGTTTCTCAGAAAAATATGCTATAGGACGACCCTCTTGCATGAAAACGCCATCAATTCCTACACCACTAGCATCACATTCAACTTCAAATTTCTTTGAAAAAACAGGTAATGCAAGTAATGGTGCAAAAGTAAGTAAACATTGCAAAGTATCAAATGCAATATCTTGGGCTGTGCCCCATACAAATGGCACACCTTTCTTAGTCAATTCATTCAATGGTGCAGCAATAGTGCTAAAATCTTTCACAAAGCGCCTATAGAAACTAGCTAATCCATGGAAACTACGCACTTGACTCACATTCATGGGAATAGGCCAATTCTGAATTGATTCAATGTTAGATTGATCTACTTCTACTCCATGCTTAGATACAACATATCCCAGAAATATAACCTTATCTTCTGCAAATGTGCACTTCTCAAGATTAGCATACAATTTGTTATCACGCAACACTTGCAAAACTTGTCAGATATGGTTACAATGTTCAGTTTCATTGTGGCTATATATAAGTATATCATCGAAATAAACAACCACAAAGCGACCAATAAATTCTCTCAAAACATGATTCATTAATCTCATGAAATTACTAGGTGTAAGACCAAATGGCATGACTAACCACTCATACAACCCAAATTTTGTTTTGAAATTTGTTTTCCATTCATCCCCTTCTTTCATTCTAATTTGGTGGTATCCACTACGCAAATCAATCTTAGAGAAAATAGCGGTACCACTCAATTCATCTAGAATATCATCTAAGCGTGGAATAGGATTACGATATCAAATAGTGATGTTATTAATATCTCTACAATCTACACACATGCGCCATGTACCATCTTTCTTAGGCACTCTCTCTCTTTTTGTTATATCACTCTTTTTAGGCTCTATTACATCATGTATAGCTGCAACATATCTCGCCTATCTACACATGCATCCTTCAAGTTCACTTCTATCTTTTGACGAGATTCATTCACAATCTGTTGTGGTGTCATCGGCTGCATATTAATTTTCTTGCCCTTGAATTCCAAGTGATAGGTATTGGCGCAGCCATTGTGTTGCACATGGCGATCATAAAGCCAAGGCCGACCCAATAATAGATGGCATACCACATCAAAATAAATAGAATCTGTGTATGGCCCTATTTCAAAATTCACATGTACCATATGGTTTACCTTCATATCACCATTATCATTCAACCATTGGATGTAGTATGGCTTGGGATGAGGTAAATAAGTCAAATTCAGTTTGGCACATAACTCCTTGCTTGCAAGATTTCTGCAACTACCTCCATCAATGATTACTTTGCAAGATTTGTTAGGACCAACTAGTGATTTTGTTTGGAAAAAGTTGCAGCGCTGAGAATCAACAATAGGATGCACACTAAGTATACGTGGAGACACCACAATGGTTGGCGCATACTCAGGGAAAGCGTTTAGACCTTCCTTGCTGGTATAACCATCGTCATCGGCACAATTAGGATCAACTTCATCTCCACTTTCATACTCACCTTGTTCATTGACAAACATAACCTTGCGGTTTGGACAATCTTGCTTCTAGTGACCTCTACCTCCACAAGTATGGCACTCCATATCGCGAGTACGAGCAGTAGATATATTAGAACCCGAGCTAGCAGCAGGAGCAGTAGGTTTCTCGGCATGGGAACCATAGGATGGCGTTGGTGCATGCTTGGCCGAAGATGGTGAAGGGTGGATAGCAGCTGCTGCAGGTGGCGCCATAGGAGGTGGCGGTGTAGACCTTGCTGAAAAATGACTGGTCAAAGGAAACCTCGCACGTGCCTTTGCCTCTTCAGCTAACTGTGACTCGGCCTCTCTAGCGTGATGCAATAGTTTATTCATAGTCTCGTACTTGTGATGATGAACAATACTCTTGATTGGTAACTTCAAATTGTTGAGAAATCGCTGCATGGTAATCTCAAGGGATTCACGAACTCTAGCACACTGCATAAGCATCTCCATCTCCATGTAGTACTCATCGACTGGCATGGTTGCTTTCCTCAATTGTGTCAACTTGTCAAAAAAATGAACGCAAGTAGTTGGTGGGTACAAAATGGTCTGTCATGATGCGCTTCATCTCTTGCCAATTCATCACAGGAAGTTCATTGTCGTCCCTTCTTTTTTGCACAATAGCATCCCACCAACGTAAAGCATAGCCATCAAATTCTGACGCTGCAAGCTTCACTATCTTTTCTTCTATATGGTCATACAAACGCCACAACTTCTCAATCTTCAACTCCCATGTGAGGTAATCTTCAGGATCAAGTGAGCCATCAAACTTGGAAATTGAAAATTTTGGCTTGTCCAAACCATCATCAATGGCTTGGTTAGGTACACGTTGAGCACGCCCAATAGGAGCCAATCCACGTGCATGTGCAGGTGCAGGTGTAGGGGGATTAGCACATCCCTGCCAAGATTTGGAACAGCACCAACAACACTTCCTTCAGCATTGTCTTCAACGACATCATCGAGTGGTTGTTCCTGCCATTGCTCAAGTGTTATTGTCAGAGCATCAATTGAACGCTACAAAGCTGCGACATTGGTATTGATAGTCGTCACTTGTGTTTGAATGTTGGTGACTGCCTCTTCATTTTCTCCCAAGGCCACTTGCACGTCCTGAATATTCTTGTCAATGGCATCTATCATGTGAGTAAACATACACGTCAAATGAGATTTCAATGCTTCATATTCTCGTCAATTAACAAGATCTTCATCTTTCTTTTTTTGCGACACAACATCATCATCACTAAGAGACATGATTAGTGCAAAAATCAAAATCTGTTTGGTGGAACACTCACAACTCGCTCTAAACTGACAAGAAAGCAGATCTTACCATTCCAAAGTGAATAGAGATGCTTTACCAATGCAGAATCAAAGACTTATGCACTGATGTGATGAAGCGAATATCAAGGGTATGGAGAACGATCACAAGGCACACATGTTATTTATGGTGGAGCTCTAGGTATGTTATCCTAACTACACCGCAAACAAGTCCTAGTGCTGATTGTACAAAACTAAAGAAACACACACGTGGAGATAAACGTGCCAGTGCAACTATGAAGGGTGTTGCACTATGCTGGAGAGACACTAGCAAAGCTCAAAGTAAACAAGCACAAGATTCCTCAATCTACCGGTGCATAGAGATATCACTTGGCCTCTTGCTCAATTCTCCTTCTCTTTCTATTTTCTTTTGTACTAATTCTTTCTCTCTTTTTTTGCTTTTTCTTTTGCTATATTCTTTTTTCTTAATATGTATCACACTATGCGCACGGCCAAAATTATGAAGCACAACACCAATTACCTAAGAGAAGCCTGTAAGAGCGGAAACTAGTCTCAATAGGTAGGTTCCTAACCCCTTTGAATAGAGTGGCTGTAGCTAAGGTTTGGAATTAACGCAATATCACAAAGTTGAGTTTTGTACCGTGGCAGAAAAATAGTGCAAAAGTGTGTCGCGGCAGACTACACGTACCGTGGCAGATATCTAGCCGGAAAACGTGACGCGGCAGAACTGGCAGCAGAACACAGACGCGCGGTAGAAAAATGTTGTGAAATCGTGTCGCGGCAGGACTACGATCCACGGCAGAACCAAACTCGTGGCAGAGAAACAGGCTATTTCTGTGTCGTGGCTGAGTCGGCTACGATTTTTTTTCTCTTTTTTGTTCAATTCCGACTCGGCCAAGAGTGGGAAACCAGGACTCTCTGCACGAATTGGATCTGGCTTGTGGCGACAAAAATAATTGATGGGGAACATGTATGAACAACTGGATCTAATCAATAAAAATTGAACCTAAACTCCTACATATTACTATAAATTGGATCTACGAGATTGATGATCAGCAACTAAAACTCGAAAGAAATGCAATCTAGGCTATGCCAAATCTTTTTGTAAGGATTTTTTTTGTATAGGACTAAACAAAAACTAATCTATGGATGGATTGTGGATTTCTCACCGAGTAAATGAGTAAATATGATACCAAGATAATATGGGCTGGCCTGATCTTCTCAGCAAGCACTTTTCGATGATGATGGTGGATGATAGATAACTAGCCTGTAGCTATGAACTCTCCTGCTTGAACCCTGATGCCAATGCAACAGCTCTCGAACCCTGTGGGATATTCACAACACTACGCTCTTGCGCACGTAGTCGTCGACCACGAACGGTAGTTTGTAATCTACTGATTCCCCGTGGAACAACAAATCACACTCAATTGTAGTTAGTAATTCGATCACAAGTAATTCTAGAGGTTCTAAAGAGAAATAACTGCAAAATAATTTTAACATGGTATAAAACCTAACTTATGTGGCGCCCCATCTATTTAAGAAGTTGGGGGCGGTGGCCAAGGCTTGGAAACCGACTTGGTCCCACCTAAACTAAGATATAAACCGACCCATAGTGGGTTCGGCCCATGGCTCTGCCATGGCAGACTTTGACGCAGTTTTTGTGCCGTGGCAGCGAATCACGTTGTTTCTGTGCCGCGGCAGCCTGTCGTGGCAGAGAACAGTGGCTTTTCTCTGCCGCGGCAGAGATCTTCCACCAAGTGTTGATCTTCACTCTTGTAAGCTCCTTGCGCTTCCTCCCTCTCCTCCCTCGCGCATTCTTCATTGATCAACACGCCATGCTCCATATGCTTCACCTCCTCACCCCATGCTACGCCTTCTTCACCCATGTACCTAATCATACAATAGCACAAAGACTTAGGTAGTATAAAATTCTTATTAATTAAAACATCAAGTTCACCTATTTTTCTGATAGCTTAGCGAGCTCTTGTAATAGGTCCAATTCTAATCTCATTAGACTGATCCTTCTCTGCAGCAGTTGGAACATCTTCAGTAGTAATTGGGGTAGGTGTAATTGTAGGGATGTCCTCATAATTGGTCTTGTACCTTTTCTTGTGTTTGTATGTGTTGTTCTTCCCTCGTACTTATCTTGAGTTATCGAGAATACTTGTGTATGTTGGTTGGCACACCATGTATTTGTGTCTCTTGGTTTGGAGCCTTTGTTGAATCCATTTGGTATCTTTTTGGGCTATTGGGAGAGATTAATAGACTATTCCACTTTGGAGAGTGTTATGCTTGGGCATTCCACAATCCTAAAATGTGTGTACATGAGGAATACCACTTAGTATTTATATTGCAAGCTTATCTAGTATCTATGTGGTATGTCTTTCTCATGAGAAATTCAAGTTGCATAATGTCCATTAATTATCTCTATTAGGATGTTTTTACCTCTTGTTGAGAATTCTTGGTTTATCACATTATGGGGGAGTCATATGCTTTGTTCATATTACAAACCTAGAAAAATGTGGACATTTGAGATAGTGCCACTTAGAATTGATATCAAATTATCTAGCTCATATGTGGCACATTAGCTCAAACAAGTTCCAATTTGCTATGTTTATTTTATTGCTCATATTTTGGAGCTTGTTTGTGAGAGTTTTTATTGGTATGTGTTTCCTCATATTTGGAGCTCCATATCCTCCATTGAAACCATTTGCTTGAAGTTACTTTAATCTTTAATGATTGTGTGACTATTTGGAGCTATCAAGAATCTCTATCTAAGCAGCGAACTTATTTCTTATACTTTTCATATGCTTGTGTTGTGAATATGATCATAGATGTCCTGGCAAGCTACCTTGGGAAAATCATCCCTAATACTTGTTGTCATTGGACAATTTCTACTCCATATATGGTAGAATTTATTGATCATATTCACATTAGCCTATGTTTTATTTTGCTCCCATGTTTTCCTTGCCTCTTGTGGATCATTTTATTTTATTGGTATTCTCTTGGGTTTTATTTAATGTAGGAAGTAGTGATGATCTCATTTGTGTGCATTTTGCATTCAATAGCAAAGTTCTATATAATGCACTATTCATGGGGGATCTATCCTATATTATCAAGAACATTCCCTTTAATGCTTCTTTTTTATCCATTTCATGTTTTATGTGCTTGGTTGTTCAATCTTTTCTTTTGGTACTTTGTGCCATCATGAAATGTGTAGAGAGTTTGATTTATGTGTTTGAATGTTTCTCTTTGGGAATTAGTTTTGTCTCATTCTTTGGTACTTGTTTGATCCTTTAGGATGAGATAAATCCTTGAGCGTTTGTATTTTTGTGCATCTTTTGCTCTTTGGCTTTTGCCTAGTTCTTTTGTTGAACTTGTGTCCTTTCATGTGTTGATTTGTCTCTTTGATACAATTTGGACACCTTTTGTCATGTCACACTCTTGTGTGCGACTCCTTGGCTTACTTGGTGTTTTTTTGTTCAAATTGCATCTCATTTTTGGTTCTTGAAAGTCTTGTGCATGCATACTTACTACATGTTTATTATTTGGCATTCTTGCTTTCTTTGATACAATATATAGGGGAATCTCCACCAAATCCTATCCTCTAAGATGTGCATGAAATTCAATTTCATATCAATATGCACATATTTATGTGGAGGCTCTCCTATGTATTGTAGTTGCACTAACTACTTTGGACCCAATATGTTTGGGGACCATAGTGTACTTAATGATTGTTTTAGGTACATTGGAGATATATTTGATGCTTGTCTCTTCAATTAGGAAGAAGCGGTGCCTACATAACAATTAGAGGCAAGCTAGGATGATCAAAGAATTCTTATCCACTACATCCTACCAATTATATATTGGTAACAAGTATCTCTCTCATGCATTCATATCTTGTTTACAACCTTTTGTAGGTTGCTTGTTGGCATGAATTTGTGTATTTGCAAATGTTGTGGTTGTTCCTTTGGTTTTTAGGAGATCTCTCTATTGCTAATGTGAGTATGTTGAGATGAGTTCATATAATGGGGACTATACAAAATCATTCTCATGATTCACCAATCCCAGATATGTCAATATAGCAATTTTATTGCCTATCTTTTCTTCAATTTCTCGCAATAGTGAGTATTTTGCAAATTTGATTTATATTTGTGATACTTGTTGCTTTTCTCCATACATTCAAACTATCCCCTTTTCCCTTGGTAATAGTTGTAATGTATGTAGTGTGGTGGTGTTTGAAGCTCATTGATGTACAATAAGATATATTTGAGCCTTTAGCCATGCTTTCAAGCAAAAATCTTATTGGTTTATTTTATGACTTACTTTTGATCTTCATGTGCTTTCTTTAGTATCTATTTTGTGTGTGCATGTTTCTTTGTGGGCATATGTCTTACACACACGAGAAGATAAATCTTTGGTTATTTTTGTTTTCCTTGGATACCACATTTTATTTCATTTTGACTCTTTAGTGGCTTCCAAATTTATTTGTGAATGAGTGCTTGTCTATTTTGTTTGCATCTTCGGCACCCATATTTTGATCTCTCTTGCCATGTATTGTTAAATGAGTTTGTAGGAGTGAGAACTCCATAATTGTGCACTTTGTTTCCAAATACAATTATTATAATTGGTGCATAATCCTTGGGGAACTTCTCTAATTCATTTAAGAATTCTCATTTTTCTTCTTTTTCACCTCTTGTGGTTTAAATGTTATGGGGGAGTGAGTATTCCATGTTTACGCATAATGTATTCAAATGCAATGATTCTATCTTGTGCACAAAGCTTGGGGAGCTTCCCTATTTCATTGAAACACCTTTTTTTGCTTGTATCATAATATCTTGTTATTTTCATTTGGTATCAATTGTTGTATTCAACTGGTATTTTTGGATCTTTTGGTTGCTCGCTTCATTTGTGAAGTTTTGTTCTTTCTCTTTTCTTTTTGCAATCTTCGGTTCCTCAATATAGTTTCACTTCCTCCCAAGTGTTCATCATTGGATATGTGCATATGCACACCTTCAAAGGAAGTCTCACTATATTGGTCATCTCGAACTTTTCACCCATTTTGGCAATTTATGCCAATGGGGAAGATGTTTTAGAGGGTTTAAGGGAAGTTATTTTATGCTTTGAGTTGGTTCTTAAGCATTAGCCTTGCATGCTCTTGCATCTTTGTTGTTGCTTTGCATGTTTTATATATAGAGGAAAAACCACCAATGGTAATAGTTGGCAATATATGCAATAAATTCAAGTTCATCACACGTGCATAGATTGTGGGGAGTTTTGTCTATATTTTGTGGGAGTACCAACATCACATACTTGTGTAGTATTTGATGTTGGCAAAACCATTGTGTTCGTTAAATTCCATATTTAAACCCTCTCAAAGGGATTGCCATCAATTACCAAAATTGGGGAGATTGAAAGGGCATGTATGCCCCATGTGTGGTTTTGGTAACTAATGACAATCTCTATGGACTAATGTGTGAATTGAGTTTCACTTGTAGGTTTTTTCCATTGGCATCGCTTGGTCCATGTGTTGGTTTCAATGCTGAAAAATGAAGAAGAAGAAATGTCCAAGGGCTTAGTGCCTATTGGAATCATGTAGTAGAAGAAGAAGATCAAGAGTGTCTTGAAGAAGAAGAAGAATATGGAGCTCCTCATGGCTATCTTCAATACATCATCAAGAAATGAAGTTCAAGCTCAAGATGCGACATCTCTAGAGGAACTCATTCTTGAAGCTTGCCATCCTCAGTGATCATGGAGTGATGAAGACAAGTTCAAAGAATAGGTTTCCCCATGGTGTATGGGGGAGCAAGTCGCAAGTCTTCATAAAGCAAAGCGCAGGAAAGAGTGATCACGAAAGATGTTCCATCTTGAGGAAGACAAGATGGTCTACATTAATCTCAAGTGGAATGCTCAAGGCAAAGGTATTATCTTGATAGGTTTTCTCTTTTGCCGGTCATGTTGTTAGTTGGGAGATTGGGTTTAGGATAGATAGTCGTACTATCAAGAGGGGCTCTTGAGTGAGTAGCTCGATCGTATCTTTTAGGGGAAGCTCAAACCTTTGCATACATGTTGGGCCACGTAGAGATAAATAAAACTTTTTCCCTACGCAGAGCACCCAAGATCCAACTCAGGTTATAGGCCACGAGATTACCGCTTAGACACGCAGATGCGGAAGTTGATGTAGCATGTCGAAGCAGTGCCGAATGATCTCTTGGACAGCCTCTGGATCCCACGGAGAGATCCTCCGCCAGATCCCCACGAGCTTCCCTATCTCCATCGCCGCATGTGCAACGCCTCTACCAGTATCCACACATACATGAAGGATCTTCGGACAGAGGATTGCTAGATCTTTTCTAGCCTGAAATGGAAGTGGAGAAAGTGAGGGCTAGGTCAGGGACTATCCCTTTTCACTCCACTTATATACACTCCTAGTTGGGCTCAATGCTTGAGGCCCATCTAGGCCGTACTCTAATCTCCACATGGATCTAATCCACATGGGCTCCTTACCCTTAAGTGTGTAACCCTGTAGGTTCACGTACACCTGGAGACGACATGAGCTATTCCTCCAAGTATACCGTCATGGCTTTGAGTCCAACTCACTCACATGAACACTCGGTCTCAAGTCGATAGATGGTAGCGACCTCTAGCAAGACGTGCCATCTCCCAAGTGTCGTAAAGTCAGAAGATGAACCTTCAATGTGACGTTCATCCAAGTCCATTTTCCTTACAAGGACAACTTTAATTCATGAATACTTTGGGAAATATCATCAACCATGATTGCCTCTAGTATGAACAATCATGAATATATAGTTCCACAATCATACATATCTAATGTTCATACAAGGACAACTTTACTTCATGAATACTTTGGGAAATATCATCAACCATGATTGCCTCTAGGGCATATTCCCAACAATATATAGCATCATAACTTTTCGTTGTTGTTTGGATCTTGTCCATGTTAGGATCTAGAGCTTGTGGTTACTCATAACAAGCTCTAGTTCATCAAAAATGGATTTCCCTTAAATATCTTATTGCGTTTTTGATCTTGCGGGTTTTCTGGCTCTACACCTTGGAAGATATCTCACATATATATACTTGATATTTTTCCCTAGGTGGTATCCAATATTTCACCTTTTTTTGGTTTTTACTCTTTATTATTTTTCTAACAAAATTGGTTTCATCCCAATTGGAGTTCCCAAGTTCAACTTCCTGCATTTTGGGTTTTAGAGGTTTTACCGGTTGGTCTTTTATAGAGAGGTCATACATTTATCCATTTTAGTATAATGCTATCATGGTGGACTATGATGTTTCTTTTAATAATATTGTAGAGGTTGTTGTTCTATTCAAAACGAGACCAGCATCATCGAAATCGGAGTCCGTGGTCAAAAGTTATTGAAGTTTTCGTGCATGTTGTCTAGCGTTTTTTCTTGAGCGGAAGTTCCGGTCTTACTTCCGACGAGAGTGTGTTTTCTCTCTGTTTTTTTGTTCCGATTTACCAGTAGTACCGGTGGAGCATCGGAAGTTCCAGTGGTGCGTGGATCTGGCCCATACGGGCAGATTTCTCTTGCCCAATTTAAGGGCCCCCTCTTCCCCAATATTTCCCCAACTTTTGAGGTCATTTTTGCTAGCTCTTCCACTCTCTCTCCTCCATTGTTGACCTTCAAAAGCTTGCCCTCTCCCCTTCTTCCTCCCATGATTCTTGCATCTTTTTGAGGGATTTGAGAGAGGAGATCGAGATCTATAACCCTACCAAACCAAATCCCTTCTTTGTGAAGGAATCCTTGGGATCTAGATCTTAGAGAGTTTTGTGTTCTCCTGTTGTGTTCTTCCTCTCTTATTCCCCCGATAGCTTTTGTAGCTTTGGTGGAATTTTAGAGTGAAAGACTTGCCTCTTGCATTTGGTGCACATGTTTGAGTTCTCCTCAGAGATTTGGCAAGTTCAAGCTCTTGGGCTTGTTTCTCTTGGGTTCTTGGAACCCTAGATAGTTGTCTGGAGTTGTGGTGAGTTCTTGGGGCCTCCATTTGAGTTGTGGAGATTCCTCAAGCTTGTGGCCTATTGTGGCATTCTTCTTGGGGCCTCCAATTGTTGTGGAGATTCCTCAAGCTTGTGGCCTTTGTGGTGTTTCTTGGGAGCCCTCCAATTGAGTTGTGGAGATTGCCCCAAGCCTTGTACAGGTTCAGTGACCGCCCTCAAGTGTCCCATAGTGGCTCATGAGTAGGCTTTGGTGGCGATCTCACAGGAGAATAGGGTGAGCCTTTTGTGGCGTCGGTGAGTTGCGTGCCTTCGCATCTTGGGGTGAGGCCTTGTGTGGTGTTGGGTGAGCATCGAGCCACCACACCTCAAGGTGATCCATTTGTGGTGTTCAAAGTACATTATGCCATCGCACCTCTCCAACAGAGACGTAGCTTCTTTGGAAGTGAACTTCAGGATAAAAATCATCGTCTCCGCGTCCATCGGTTATCTCTCAACCGAGCCCTTTACTTATGCAATTTACATTGTGATAGCCATTGTGCTTGAAGTATTATATATTTCTATCACCTTGTTTCTTGTATTGCTTAGCATAGGTTGTTGGTGTACTTAGTGAACCTAGTGTTTTTTTAGGTTTTTTGCTCTAAAAATTAAACGTTAGTTTTATTACGCATTTATTAGAGCCTAAACCGTAATAATTTTAAAATGCCTATTCACCCTCCCTCTAGGTGACATATGTTCCCCTTTCATCATGGAACTTATGATGGTAGAGGATAGCCATACTTTACAACTTATGATGGTGACCATTGAATATATTTTTAATTACTGCCAAAAACATCTTAGTGGTAATGCACTTATAATAAAGAGGAGGGAGCTATGTAAAACAATAGTTCCTGAAACTAATATTTTGCCTCATGAACAAGTTTATGATGCATATCTCTCTAGTAATAATTCTTATTATGTTGAAACTAAAGATAACTTATCCGTGGAGGCCTTGTGCTTAGATACCCAACTATGACAAAATCAATGAGTGTTGGGCATCCCTTAATTTCATAACTATATTTTCTTTGATGCCAATAGCTTGTTTATAAGTTGAGTGTGCTAGATGTAGCTTCAGTGCAGTCATTTGAAATGAAACAAGATTTAGTCTATCAAATAAACTTTTAGGAATGGCAGAAACACTTGCACCAAGATCACAAAGTGCAGCAATCTCATTTACTCCCATATGTATCTTAATTGTTGGTTCAAATATATCATCCAACTTGGTTGATAGTTTCTCAGACAACTTTTTATACTCATGTAACTTTTCAGTGACTTGATTGATAAATTGTTGGTACATAGCTTCATTACCTCCCTCAATACCGTGGTTCTTCAAGAATATCATCTAGACAAGATCTTCCATGGTGTAGTCTCGGGATGAAGCATTGCTATAATCTAGCTATGCATGTTCTTTGTTATCAATCCTCATCATCTTGAGGTCTTCAACCAGATTGGGATCAGGATTGTCAGCGAATTTTGCAAGTTTGAGAGTTTGACTCTCGGCTATCTTGCCCAATTGTGCTTCAACGGTCTTGGTTCTTTCCTGTAGATACTGTAAATCATTCTTAAGAGCAACTTCTTGGTTAGAGAGTCTACCTGTAATATTGTCATGGTTCTCTGTTATCTTTATAAGGAGATTATTTTGTTCTGCTTGAGTTTGTATAATTTTTTTAAGAAAATTCTCAAGCACGGAGATATTACCATGACTTGCTCCATTGTTACTAGTATTATTATTTATTGGAGCATCTGCAGGATTAGTATAAGTTTTTTGAAAGTTGGAACCATAGTTTTGGTTCCTCCATGCAAGATTACACGGATTACGAGCAATAAAGTCTACTTATTCAAATTTAGTTTCGGTAATGGCATTAAGTTGGATTTCTTCTTTACCTTTAATTATCTATATGAGCTCATTTACCTTTGCAGTGAGATCTTCATTTCTTTCTTCATAATAGAGTTTACCTTCTTGGTAGTGTCTCTTTCCATATGCCATCGAGGATCGTTCTTTTGTATATCATTAAGAAGTTGTGTGGAAACATGAACTTGATTGCCCATGAATGCGCTTCTAGTTGCATTGTCAAGCATAGATTTAGACATAGGATTCAAGGCATTATAAAAAGTGGAGACTTAACCACTCTTCCATCCCATGGTTGGGATAATTTCTTACGGACTACTTCATCCTTTCCCACGCAAGTGCTAGTGGCCCATAGTCTTCTTATATAAAACCTATAATATAAGATCGGAGTTGCATAGTTTTAGCAGGAGGTAAAAACTTAGTCATAAACAATGAAGTGCATTCCTCCCATGAACTAATAGTGCCATTGGTCAATGCTAGCAACCAATCTTTTGCCTTTCCCTTTAGTGAGAAAGGAAATAAACGCAGCTTGACCGCATCGGGGTCAACATCCTTTATGCGCATCATGTCGTATATTTCAGTAGAAGTGTTCAAGTCCATACCCACATTCTCAGAAGCCGAGCCTCCAAATTGGTTCTATTAAACCAAACTCAAATAGTTAGGCTTAATTTCATAATTTTCCGCTACTATAGCAGGCTGAGTAATAGGTACACATAAATAATCATCAAAGGATTTAGCGAGGTCACAAGAAGAAAGACATAAGAGTGAGTTGAGTGGTGAGAAAGTGATCCACCTAAATGTGAGTGCCAGAAGCAAAAATGAGTGAAAAATTGAGAGAGCCCTCATTTCCACCAAAAGTAAGTTCGAGAGGTACAAACAAACCCATCTATGATGCAATATGTGCTCATCTATAAGGGTGAAACCACCACTAACGACTTAACAACAATTCCTTCTTGGTTAATGTTTATTTTGACGAAATTTGGTGGTGTCTTCCCTGATGAGCTACCTCCTAGACTTCCTCCTCTTCGTGGCATTGAACATTGAATCGATCTCATACCCAGCGCACCACTATCCAACCGTGTCGCATACCGCACCAACTCGGAAGGGACGAAGGAAATTGAATGACAAATTCAATTACTTCTATCCAAAGGTTTGATTCACGGGAGCCTTAGCCCATGTGCCATACCGGTGATCTTGGTCCCCAAAAGTGTTGACACATCACGTATGTGTATGGATTTCGATCCTATCAATGTAGTTACCGAATGCTATCGTCATCCAATTCCTCGTCACAATGATATGCTAGATTAACATTGTGGTTCCACTATATTTTCAAATTTTTATCTTTGCAATGGATATCACCAAATGTGCATGTGCCTTGGTGACGAATGGAAAACTGCCTTCAAATCCAAGCTTGGTCTATATGAATGGTTAGTTATGTCATTTGGTATATTCAATGCTCCATCAACTTTAATGAGGTTAACGAATCATGTATTTGTACTTCTCATTGGTAAATGCATCGTACTTACTTTGATGACATCTTTGTTTGTAGCAAGTCTCTAGAATACCATGCAAGTCATGCCAAACAAGTGTTGTCAATTCTTTGTGATGAAAAACTATTTACAAATCTTCCAAAGTGTTCTTTCGCATGAGATAAGTTGGTTTTTCTTGGCTTTGTTTTTTCCTCAAATGGTATAGAAGTGGCTAGCTCCAAGATAGAGGCAATAAGAGATTGACCCACACCAACCATGGTTGGACAAGTTTGGAGTTTTCATGGTTTTACCGTATTTTACCGTCGCTTTGTGAAAGATTTCTCTACAATTACACCTTGCTTCTCACAAGAACGGCTCCTCGGTGGAGGTGTAGAAGCGCTGGTCCCCTTCGGTCAAGTGCTTGTGCGTGCTCTTACCTACCGTAGGACCTCCGCCCCAAAGCGCAGAAGGAGGAGCAGGAACAACAAGTTGTCCTCTCTTGGCCCAGGGGGGCGGGCGTATCTTCATGAATAGACTATGGCACTATACGAAGTCTGAGCTTTCTACTGCAGCCCCTGCTTCTTCTGGCGGAACCCCGGGTTGAGGAGTTACTCAGAATGCTGCCAATATATCAGCATCCTTGGTTTCATACTCCGGGGTGTAGTAAGTCAATTTATAATCTTTAACACCAGCTTGAAATCCAACACTTGCTTTTCATGGAAGAGAAGCAAATGAAACGCTTTCATAAAAATTCTCGTAGAATCGAGACACCTATCCCTAACACACGCAAGGGAACCATAGACAGGCAAGTGAAATCCAATCCACAAAATAATTTGGTCCATGGACGGGAACCAGTAAGCCACCGTCAGTGTACCAGTCATTGGGACAGGTGCCGTGTGTTCGGTCTACCTGCCTTTAGTATGACCCGGATTCAAAGATGCTGACAAGTATTAAAAAGATCCAAATCTAAAATGCAAAGGTCGTCTTATTCAAAACCTCAATCATCACATCCCCTCTCTCCTACTTCACACCTCGGAACGCGTTGCTTGCAATCAGCCCCAAATCCTTGATTTGGCCAGGAAACAAAGCACTGCTTTGGGCCCAGGAAGCAAAGGGAATGAGCTCGGCTGCTTCTCCTCCACACTTCTTTATTTCTCCGACATCGAGCTATTTTGCCATAGGACCTCCCCTACAGTATCATCACCGCAGTAGAGTTTAACCACCAAATTCGGGATGGATTGGTGTGGTTCCTCTATGCCTAGGACACCAGAATATTGAACCATGAACAAAAGGCATGAGAGAAATATTGGCTAGTAATTGTGAAGCCCCAATTCTTGACTGAAAGGGACACCAAAGGCCTCTTCCCTCCCTTTCCATGTATCCAAGAGATGGAAGGGCAGAGCTTTTTTTTGGCTTTTTTCATCTTTTCATTAGTTTTGCAGTAGGGATGGAACTAAGAAAGAACCATCGACTATAACCCCAAAAGAACCAGATTTCGCAAACAACATAGAGGAAGAATGCGTAGAAATTGAATTAGTCAAACCTGCACCAAAATAGCGAGTGAGTAACAAGCACTATTTCGACCGTACTCTCTTGTCCAGCTTGCCGTTTAAAAGAACTTACCAAAAGGAATGTTCCTTTTGTTTGGGTCAAAGAGCAACAAAATGCATTTGATGAACTCAAAAAGAGGTTAACCGAAGCTCCTCTACTTTTTTAACCCGATTTCACCAAAACTTTTGAATTGAATGCGATGCAAGTAGACTTGGCATTGGAGGTGTATTAATGCAAAACGGATGCCTCATTGCCTATAATAGTGAGAAGTTGGATGACGCTCGCCTCAATACTATCCCATCTATGACAAGGAATTGTATGCTCCTGTCTGAGTGTTGCAAGTGTGGCAACACTATCTTTGTCCTAAAGAATTCATAACAAATTCTGATCATGAGTCTTTGAAATGCTTGGAAGGTCAAGCACATTTGAGAAATCAACACGCTAAGTGGGTGGAGTTCATGGAATCTTTCCCCTATGTAATCAAATACAAAAGGGGAAAGAAAATGTGGTTGCAGATGTTCTTTCCTGCAAGAATACCGTACTCCTAACCTGACTTTAAATGAATATGCTTGGACTTGATGAAATAAAAGATTTATACCCCTTGGATGATTTCTTTGGTCCAATATTGCCAAGTGTTCCCTTGAGAAAGGATTTGATGATTTCTACTTGCATAAGGGCTTCCTTTTTAAGAAAAACAAGCTTTCCATCCCCGAGGAGTCCTTGTTCATAAACTACTACTACAAGAAGCTCATGGAGGTGGACTCATGGGACACTTTGCATCACCAAGACAAATGACATGCTCTCAATGCATTACTATTGGCCCAAGATGGTCCAAGATGTATCAAGACTAATCAAGCGATGCAACACATGCTTACAAGCTAAGTCTACTTCTCATCCTTCTGGCCTTTACACTCCTTTGCCTATTACATACAAACATTGGACTGACATAAGCATGGATTTATTACTAGGCCTACCTCACACTAAAAATGGAGAAGACTCAATATTTGTTGTTGTTGATAGATTCTACAAAATGTCACACTTCATACCAAGCAATCGAATGGATGATTCTTTGCATATTGTAATTTTGTTTTTCAGAAAAATCATGTGACTACATGGTGTACCCAATAGTATTGTTTCCGACCGTGATATCAAATTCATAAGCTACTTATGGAGGACTTTCATTGCCTAGTCTGGAGTGCAACTACTATTCTCTTTGTCATACAACCGCAAACGGATGGCAAAATCAAAGTCGCAAATAGCAGTCTTGGAACTCTCCTACGCATCTTGATAAAGAAGAATATCAAGAATTGCGAAGAATGCATCCCGCATGAGGAGTTTGTCTAAAATCGTGCCAAGCAGTCCACAACGATGAAGAGCTCATTCATGGTCGTCCATGGTGTCGAACCCAAGACCGCCCTCACAATTCTTCCTCTACCGCTTCATGAACGTTTGAACATGGACCTCGACAAGCAAACCGAGTACATGAATAAATTACATGAAGAAACAAGAGCTACCATCGAGAAGAGAGTCACGAAACAATCCAAGGCAATCAATAAACACAAAAAGCGCATGATCTTCAAAGAAGGAGACCTAGTGTAGATACACCTACACAAAGAAAGATTCCTTCAAGAATGATTTTCAAAGCTCAAGCCACGGGGTGATGGTCCCTTCAAGGTCCTCAAGCGCATAAACAACAACACCTACGTCATCGACTTACCCATATCAAAATAATTGGTGAGTAACACTTTTAATGTGGCGAATATCTCACCATACCTTAGAGATGAAGACAATCACGAGTCGAGGAGAACTCTTTCCCAAGGGGAAGAGCTGATGTGATACGCTATACGTCCACATCTACTACGACACCACCAAGTCCCCCGAGTGGACCAATGACACGTGCACGCATCAAGGCTCTCCACGATAAGGTGAACTCGCTCCTATCGTCTTATGACTTTGATACTATCTTGGATGGATTGCTACTTCATTCGGATACATTGTGCATGAGCAGGTACACTCCCCAAGAACACACCCATGAACGGTTAAACCACAAAGACCATGAAGATCAAGTCGTGAAGGGAGATCATGCAGCCATAGGAGTGGTATTATTGCCACCACGGGCGGCACTGCCGCCACTACAGTTGCTCCTACTACCGCTCATCACCAAAAGTTCTCCTGCCCACCAAGCGGCACTGGCCCGACACTACCGCTACAAAGATCGAGATGGGCATAGGAGCGGCACTACCGCTGTCCAAGAATGGCACTACCGCAGGAGCCGTACTGCTGCTGGCCACCACGACACTGCCGCATGAGACGCAGTCTGTGAGCCGAAATGGGCCCACGAGCCCTGTAATCTTATCCCCAACTTGCCCCTTCGTCATAGTACCATAAATAGACCCCTGATAGCTCATACCTAGGGTTAGAATAGAATTGAATTGTATTCGCTTAGCCTCCACTTTCCCTAGGGGGAACCTCTCCATAGATCTACATCCTGGAGTTGTATAAGGCTCAACCTTGTGTTTTGGATCTTTGCTATTGTGCACTCTATTGCCTTCGATCTCTCCCTCTGGGTCTCTATCAATTGAAATATCGTCATAGTAGGATTCTATCCAATTGCTTGACGATCTTTCCAGCATGGATATCTACCTAGCGGTTTCTTCCACATGGATTCTATCGAGTTGGTGATTCGGGCCAACGTGGGAAACCAGAGAAGATTCCTTCGAGTTGGTGATTCGGGCCAACATGGGAAACCGAAAGTGTTTGCATGCGTGAGTTTGTATCTCCCTTTTCGTTCTTCATGGTCACCGTGTTCATCACCCTCTCCCTCGTTTTCTCCCTCCAAATCCATGGAGATCGAGCCACCCCATGTTAACCCTCATCAGAGGGAGAAGTTTGGTTCAGCGCTGGACTTATGCTCCATGGAAGAGAAGCCTTTTTGTTGGCGGCGAGCAGGTGGACCCGTAGTGAGTAGTTACCTTAGTAGTAGAACTGTAACACAAGTGTGTTAGTTGACTGTCAAAGTTGAGAGTTGTAATATCGTTATATCTCGGTGTCTCACCGATTCTTTTTCTACACATGATACGCATGCTATGTGTATTCTAGAAAAAAAGAGAACGAGACGCAACTCTTTTTTACCTATAAAACTGGAAGACACATCTGCTCATCTGAATTAATGTCTCTTGTTCTCAGGCATGGTTTTATGTAATGTTTTCTGGATAAGGACCGATCAACATTCTCATTCCATTGGGTGTCATGCATGATTAGCTTATTCGAGAAGGCGGGGTCTTATTCTTTTTTTTCGAGAAAAGCGGGGTCTTATTGGAGCAACTAACACAATTATAACTCTCATTTGATGACCAGGAGATGTATGGACCTATAAAAAACAGCTCCATACATGTTTGTTTGTTTGTTTGTTCCTGTGATTTTCTTTTTTGCAGGACATAATGATGACGGCAAGCACATCTAGCGTACCAACATAAGTAAGATGACAATTAGCACAAAGTGGTTGCTGTAGAGTAGATTTCTCTTTTTTTCTTAGAAATAGTAAAATATTTCCAAAGCAATTGCAAGCTGTACAACAAAATTCCTCAGCGCCAAATAGTTTTGGGGGAGACCGAATCTTCCATGGTTTTTTTATCAGGTGGAAATGTGGCAAATACCACCGATGTGTTGTGTAGCGGAGCTCTAGATTCCGTGCAATTGCTTTCGCCTCCTCAAGCAATAGAGGGATGCAGTGCAAGCGAAGCTTGGAGAATCTTTGAGGGGGGGAAACTACCATGGAGGACTGTAGGTGTTTATTTCCAGGACCGGGCCGGCAAAATTCGAGGCCCCGTGCGAAACTCTAATACGGGCCCTATCACACTAGAAATATTTAAACTATTTGGCAATTATACTTAATATCTCATAATATTTTACATAGCCATTGGATATATTAAGAATTAGATTTATTTACAAATGATATGGAAGATTAAAGGTGCGCATTGATCAATTGTACTAGTAAAAGATTGCTAATTTTATTAGCGTTTAGATGATCACCAAAATCACCTCGTTCCTACTGGGTGTGTGATCATGTCCGGTTAAGCTTGAACCAACGATAGGAAACCGGGAAGGTGAGGGCCAATCTATGCCAATGTTGATCAGAATTGGAGAATAAAAAAGACCACGTTTTGGTTTGATGATCCGCCAACAAGAACAGTAACTATCACTGAGGTGATGGCCTGGGGCTAAGGCGTTGACAAGTAGAGTAGGAAATACGTGCGACTTGCGGCGCTGGGACCTGGGAGTCAGAGGTCTAAACAATCGATCAACTAATACAAGAGCCCGTTAATGAAATCGGGAGGCAGACAACGGGCAAGTACCAACGGCCCAGTACTACTTTTAACTTCCTAATTCCAGCGAATGGACTGCCGACTAATTATATTTAGTACAAAGCGTGTGTGCTAGGAAATTAGGGGCCCTAGAAAATTATGGGCCCTGTGCGAGTGCATAAGTTGCACTCCCGCTCGCCCGGCCCTGTTTATTTCGAAGCCCTCCAATTTGAATCTCGTTGCTTGAAAGAGATATATAGATGGCTGTTAACTTGTGGTTGCTCGATGTGACGGGATCAACGCTGGGCGTAAGAATTTGGGATGGAAAGAAGAAGGTTACCAGAAGCAATGGATAAACTATAGGCTGTGAGTTGTTTACTGGTGATGACACCTGCGCTGTCCACACCTAATTGTTTACAGGTAAGAACACTGCTGATTGATTGCAGCAAGGAATCACCGTTGGTTAGCGTTTGCACCACGACACCCCCAACTTAATAATTGTCTTTATCTAGCCAGCAGAAGATATCACCATCCGGTTGCTACTTTGAATCCGATCCATCTAATACTAGTAATAAAACCGAACTCTGTTACTCGTGAACTGATGATTGGATTGGTTGCCGATCACATGCTACTCCACTACTACTACTCACTTTTCTTGATTCCCAAATGATTTGCCCTTAATACGTGATGTGTTCCGTTGCCAATCTCGCGGAATCTGCAGGGTGTCCTACTTAGTGGCAGACATGGTCGGTCTGCAGCAGATTATGCCGTGAAATTCTTTTCTGATATCGTCTACTGCTAGCAGCGCTGCAGCAGTGCAGGTGCAGCAATTCGACCTAGTGGCACCTGGAAAGGATCGATTCACTACTGCTGTGGGGGAGGATGAGTAGATCAGTAGTAGAGTGGTAGACGCATTTGGCAAGAATTGGGCGAGACTTTTTTCCTGACGAGTGGGTAATTATTAAAGTTTGTGACAGGCAAAAAAAAAAAAAAACACGAGAGATGCACTGCCTAGATGATGGTTCAGAAACCACTACCTGTAACTTTGACTAGTTGAGTTTCTCCTAGGATACAGACGGTGGCAAGAGATGGATCATGGATGGATGGACAGACTGCGACAGGTTTGGTGATCCACCGTTGTGCGCTGCGTCGCGGCGGGCATGTTTCGTGGTGGATGGAGAAAACAGAGAAAAAGGGACGTTAACGGAGGGCTTCTTTTACGTTACCCGTGGCCTGGCTCGATTCGACGATCCCATCGGATGAACTTTGGCACGTCTGATTTTTTAGGCTTCATCAGCCTTCGGATAAGCATCGAGATGCGACAGAGAGGAACACTCAACTTTATCGCTGTCAGGTCGGGTGTCAGCACGGGAGCAAAGTGGAACATCTCGGTCTAGTGCTTCTGCGTGGAGTATCGGTTCGTTTCCTAGTAGTACGACGGAAAGAATCGCTGCGGGCCAGCGGCTCGTATGCATGGTGCTGCCTGCTGCAAGTGATCGAAATTTAGGCTGAAACTGAATGTGCACTACTAGGTAGCAGCAGCCTGGCCGGCTATTTTTCATGTTTTCTCTTGTCAGTTCATGAGTAGTAACATCGTTGTAAATGGCTTGGAAATTAGAAAATGAGTATGGAGCCTGGAAACAACTCTTGGATATTCAAAAAGAGACTTTGACGCAAGTTGCAGGAAAATCGCCAGTTTAGGCAGGATTAACGAAGGTTAAAAGTATCTTCTATGATTTCTGTGATAGGGTTATGCTTTCTGACAACAAAACTAGATTATGGGAGGGGCATGAGGGTGAATCTCTGGAAAAAAAAAGAGTTAAATTGTACAAAGTAGATCTAGCATGGCATGCTTAGTTTTCGGAAGATGTTTGTGGGGTGATCTACCTATAGAATGGTCTAAGTTGATCTTTACTATTAAATCCAAACCCACGTGTGTCCGGTGTCACACTTCAAGAAATTGACTTTCTTAGTGGTGCACACTTTAGTGAGAACACTAATGTTGATATTAATTAGGGCTTATAATTACTATCATCGCGTATCTAATACAACTAAGCAAAATAAGATGCATAAAAAATTAACATCACATGTAATTCATAATGTGTGATATGATATGGTCATTTATGTTCTGCGCCTCGATCACCATCGTGCGCCACGCTTTGATCTCCATCATGCTCCCACCAGCATGACGCCAAATCCACGACGCCGCCAGTTGGTCGTCCATCATGATCCACTACTACTACTGTTTAGTAACAGCAAATAAACTATTTTACATTATGATCTCGGTATGCAAGCCATAAGAATAGAATGAACAACCATGTGGCTCCTATCGGTTGCTTTACATGAAAGTTCGTTTCATACAACAATATAAAATGACCATATCACATCACCTCCCATGCAAAATAAAGTTAGACGTTTTTACTTTATCTCTTGCATGTTTTACGTGGCTGTTGGACTTACGAGATAGAATCTTTCATACCTACTAACTTCAACCACAACATTGATCAAATAGTTGTCTCCACTACCCCTTTCGGGGCCCTCTGTTGCAAATATATATTGACTATTATGAGAGAGATAGACACCCCTGGCCACTTATAAGGTACAAGCCGTATGTCGAGCATGAAACCGGTCTTGTGTAAGCTTACGTGTAAGGTCGGAACAAGTAGACGATATGAACAAGTACACGTGGGAGGGTAACAACTAGACGATCAATGTCCACATTCAACATGTGTTCTACCTGTACTAGCATAACTACGCATAGATCTGCTCTGATACCACTGAAGGGGTTCATAGCAGAAAAAAAATCTAGCTATCACAACACCAATGACAAGATATATCTATGATTTGATGCAGTAATGGGGATGGAGGTTTCGGTGACATACCCGTGTAGACCGAAAAAGTTACGTTCATGGGAATGTTGGTGATGTAGTCGTACTCGTAGCCGACCTCGAGGTCGCGTTGCTCCTCGCACGTCACCTCCTGGTCCTTCACGACAGCTCCGGCGCCACAAGTGGTAGCGACTCCGTGATTTTACACATGCATGGTGTACGACGATGACTCCCATTCTCCTTGATCCAGTCAAGATGCGGAATTAGACCCTCTGGAACGGGATCCAGTAGCGCGATGGCGTGTTGGGGTGGTGTCGTCTCCCACGTGCACAATTCTTCTTGGAACCGCACTCACGAGATTCAAAGGAGAGAGAGAGAGGGGGAAATTCCCTAAGAAAAATGCCTTAGGAAATTCCCAATTTATTGTTTATCTGTTGGGTTCCGTAGCAGAAAACAAAAAAATTTCTAACGACGTGAACACCGTAGCCAAGATCTATTATATGCATATGTAAAGTAACGGAGGGGTTCGGTATTCATACCCTTGAAGACTGAAAGCTTTTACGATCACGAGAATATTGACGATGAAGACGAACAATGGTGTCGACCTCAAGGTCGTGTAGACGAACGGGCACCATGCTCCAAGCTCCATAGCTCCAAGCTCCATGGCTCCAAAGCTCCTAGCTTCAAGCTCCAAGAGCCGCAAATGCAGCGCATCCGAAGTTCTACACACATCCGGTGTAGACACGTCCCCCGGACTCCGATCCAGCAAAGTAGCGGAAGAAGATTGATCCAGACCAAAGTCCTAACAGCAGGACGATGTGCGTATCGTGGAGAGATCTCTCCTCATATGCATGTTCCAATGGAGGAACCACACGTGAGGGAGAGAGAGAGAAATTGGGATACCTTTGGAGGAGGGGGTGCTCCTCTTTATATAGGCTCAAGGGGGTACCTCCTCTCCTCAAAGTCCCAGGGTGGGACTAAAGGGAGGAGGAGGAGGAGGTGGCCAGCCAATGAGGGCCTCCCCCATGCGCATTGGCCGACCATGGGGAGGGCTCCCCACAAGGCCTCCTTTGGCCGGTTGGCCAAGGGGCTCCCTCATGTAGGTGGGCTTCTCATTTAAATTAATTTAAACATATATATTGACAATTGATTCACTTAATTAATATCAAATACATATTATTTAATATCTCTTACTCTGAAACACCTTTTGGACCCCTCCGATCAACACCAGATTTCACCGAAACACTTTCGGTACCTCCCCGAAACAATTCTGATGTTCTTTCTCTTTTCTTCGCCAATCCCGAATCAATCCCTAAGCGTCATTCACCCTTAAGCGTGCCACCCTATGGTTTGGGAACACTCCAAACATGATCGAGATACCTCTCCGATCAATGACCAATAGCGGGATCTAGATACCCATAAGGGCCCATGTGCATTCCACGATTTAACTTGATCGCTTGAACCTTAAATGTCGAGTCCCATTCTCTTTGCTCTGCGATACTTAGTTTGTCTGAGATATGATCATCGGTATCTCCATACCTAGTTCAATCTCGTTACCGACAAACACATTTACTCGTTTCCGTGATATTACATCCCCGTGACCTAGTCACATGTTTGCAAACTTTATAGATGTAATCTCACTGAGTGGGCCCAGAGTATCTATTCGTCACGCGGATGGGAAAATCCTGGTCTTAATACATACTCCTCTAGACATCCTTTCAGAAAACCTGAGCAGTACTTGTATGATAACCTTTTTACGGAGTGACATTTGGTACCATCAAGGCTTCCTCTAGTAATGGTGGTTATATATGATCTCACGGTCAAAGGAGTGGGTTACTAAGTTTTGCTAGTCATCATAATGTTGAACTGTGTGACTGATCTCATTGCAATACTTTAAGTTGGGTGTGTGTCCATCACGTCATTCATCTAATGACATGACCATATTGCCAATTGACATAAATGTCCATGATCAGGAAACCTCAATCATCACTTGACCAATGGACTAGTTGAATGGAGGCTACTAGGGACCTAGTTTGTTTACGTACCACGCGTGAACTAATGTTTCCACTTAGTACAGTTATAGCATGGTATAAAACTTATTATGAATATTTGAAATATGACAATGAACTATCTTTTTTTGCCTCTAGGGCATATTTTCAATAGTCTCCCACTTGCACTAGAGTTAATAATCTAGTCTATTAGTCTACGCATTTAACACCTATGGCAATTGGTGTTGTTCACATGCTTCTCTTGTGGTAAATCTAATCTCCAGAACTGACACTTTCAGGTTTGTGTGTATTTGCATGTCTTTGCATCATTACGCATCACTCATTCTCAAATGAGATGGCATTGTATAATTTAGTACTATGGTGAGACCTTATTCCCTTGAGCTTAAACACATGTTGACACTATTTTCGTACAATAGATCTTCATAGTATAGCCCACTTGGAACTGCACCTAGTTTGATAATAAATTGTTTGACACAAATGCCCTCTTGCTCCTAGAGCAGACATATACTTAGCCTTTCGTTGCAGTATCCATCACAATGTCTTAACTTTTCGAACTCATCCAAAACTATCATGGAACTTTCTTCCATTTCATTGTGCCGCCTTAACACATAGCCTAAATTGAGATAAACTTAATTTATATCTTGTGACAAAGCTAGTGTCAATGTAAAACTTTATAGTGAACTATTTGTCACTTTTCTATACATGATGTATATCCTTTGTCCTTCGAAAGCACATAGGATATCCATACTATTGTTCAGTGATCATCTTATGAATCATTCTGGTATATACTCATAACATTTAGAGCATAGGACATATATTTGGATATGTACATATCATGGTATACATGATTTATAAAATCGTTCATGTGGTCACTCACCAAGTGTCAAAACACTTGAATCTTGATCCAACCTCTTCCATGCAAGAAGAACCTTTCTCGTTGTTTCCATATTGAAGTTTATTCAATATTTCATCTATGTACTTTGGCACAACCATATTAGCACTTCAATCTATCTATATAGATATTGATGCCCAATATTTTGGTTTTTTCTAATTCTTTCATTGAAATCTAATTTTAATGAAAATTTTAACTTGTGTCAATTAAAAGATACATCATTTATAATCAATATGTACATTACATAATCTATTAGAAATATGTCTCTGCGCTCCTACTTAATTTCTTGCAAATGCAAGCATCTTTATTGTCTCTGAAAATAAACCTTTTATCAATTTCATCACGATGAAGATTCCAACTCCGTGATGCTTATTTCAACCATTGAAATTTTCATACCTTTTAGCATCCCTTTCTGAATTAACAAAACCCATTGGACAGTGTCATGCACACGTCCTAGTTAACCATTCTTTTAGAAGAACGTTGTCTTGTTTTGTTCAACTACGGTATACCATATTGGCATATGTAGTGGTTGCTACATTAATCTATTCAGACTAAATATTACTATGAAAGGTCAAATCTTATAATAGTCAATTCATTGAACATTATCGTAAACCGTTTTTGATGATATGTCAATTATTTCATATATGTGAAACATCCATGTTTGTTTCTTTATAGATCCAAATACGATCAATAGGCTTCACGCCTTCCAGAGGGTCTTCCAAGTTCAAAACTTAATTCCTCGTATATGGAATTATCACGGATTCCATGGCTTCTAGTCATTCGATGGAGTCAGGGCCCATCATCGCTTCTTTGCATGTAGTTGGTTCATCATTGTCAAACAATGATTCATTCTCAAATCTTGCTATTTGATTGTTACCCGATGTACGCGGTTCAATAGGAACTTAGATCTCGTGATCTCAACCTTTGAGCCACGGGAGCCATGAGCATTATGGCTGCCTCTAGGACAATTTCCAGTGCTACGCTACTTTGATCATATAAGTCAGGTTCAATAACCTTAATCAATGTTCTACTGTCCTCCCACTTAACTTTTCACAAAAAGTTCCTTCTCAAGAAACTTGACGTTCTTAGCGACAAACACTTTTGTCTTTAGTGTTGAGGAGAAATTCCCTATGGTCACTTTGGGATACAAAGATGCTATTATCCGACTTTGGTTATAAACATTTTACATATGCCTTGCATACCAAAATTTTAAGAAAAGACAACTTGGGTTTTATCCAATACCATAACTTGTTATGGTGTCATTTCAATGGATCACGACGTTTTTAGTGTAAAAGTGGTAGTCTCTAAAGCTTAATCCTTCAAAATACAATGGTAGTTTTATATAAATGACACCTTTGATCTTACCATGTCAACCAAGGTTCGATTACATTTCTCGAACATTCCATACTCTACGGTGTTTCGGGAAACGCAAGTATATGGAACAATTCCTCAACTCTTAGGCGTTTGCTAAACTTTATAACTCAAATATTTTCCTTTATGATCCAATCATAAATTCTATATTCTCTTGTTACAATGATTTTCCACTTCATCTTGAAAATATTTGAACACTTTCAAAACATGTTTCATACTATTTCCTCATTAAGTAAATGTTCATATATTTACTCAAATCTTTGGTTAAAGTTTTATGAAGCTGAAAGATCCACCACAAACGACTATTCATAATGGACTATATACATCACTTTGTACAATCTTCAATAATTTAGTCATCCATTCCTCTTTTGGCCAATGAACGGGTTTTAATCATCTCTAGGAAATTCTCACAAGCGTCAATTTGATTCAAAATCAAAAAAATCCAAAATCCCATCAACATGGAGTGTCTTCATGTTTCATTTCCAATATGATTTAAACGGTGGTGTTACTTATAATTGTTTGTCTTATGACATTTTAGCACCATAATTATGGATGTAGTTTCTCCAATCAAGATTTATAAGGTCCCAATTATCCTTTATGAATATGGCGATACTTTGAACAATTAGTGTTCTCATAATGCCAGAACCAAATAACAATTATTTGAAGGATAGGTTTGATTCCAACGAGAAACACAATAACACTTTATTTGTTTTTTGATGAGTATCATATTGTATTCTTTTGCCAGTTAGTCTGGCCATTGTAGTTCTTCTATTTGTTGTTCCGTATGACAATTCATACCAACCAATCTAGTATCAAATACCCAAAAACCACATAGTTTAACAAGCAACGAATACACCCAGAACATGTATATCATCTATATACATGAGCTGGACATTTCCAGTTCACTCTTTTCTACCAAATCATTTTTCAAATCCACTTTTAGCATTTTATTTCCTTTTAGAAGAATCTATCAGCATCAACAGTGGCGTCATTATCATGACACATAGTCCAAAACATATTAGTCAAACACTAATTCACTTGGACTTGCACTTTGATGTAGATCACCATCATCAAATATTTGGTGTTTAGTGATCTTTTAGTGTAGTAAATATTTTACCTACACCTCTTTTATTCATCCTATCATGACAACTTTCATGATCAAGCTATTATAGCTCATCAAGACGAATTGTGAGTATAACAGTAGTTCCCAAAACCTTTTGGGAGATCAAGACGCCTAGCATCTTCAACCTTTGCAAATCCTCATACAATATGAGAACTTGTATCTTGCTAAAATTATACTCTATCACTTTGCATTTAATCATTGTTTCAGATATCATAATATTTTCCACACATGATAGTTTATGAAAACAATTCTTTTCAGCTCCTAGATAACCTTAATACACAAAAAATCTTTTGAATTTCAAGAATTATGGAGGCAATTGTGATAATTAGATGCTAACACTAGAATTCTTGCTCTTGATTTAATACTACTTATTAAATTCCATGGAGTAGGTGAGGTTTCCTAAAAGTTTACAATATGACTTTAAACTTTAGATTGACACTTCAAACAATACGATACTAGTTCATAAAGTTGAACATCCAGATTTCTGTAGTTCTAATATCTCAATTAAAGCTAAAACGCAAGGAAGTAAATAGATGCTAATAACTATAACAAACTATGCAAATTCACTTTGATTTTGTTCATAATATGAGTTCATGTTTAATTAAACTAAACTTTTAGAACTCCCAATCAAACAAACATCCCTCATCGTCGTTTGGTGATTACATGGCCCTAATTCACTACACCACCCCCGATCGTCATGGCCGATGGCATAGCTTCAAAGTTAGAGATTCAACAATGTCAATCACATCAACCATGTGACTCATGCTCGACCTTTCGATCTCTTCTGTTCGGAGGTCGTGTTTGTACATGCTAGGATTGCCAATTCTAACTTGTGTGTATTGCAGTGCAACATGTCTTACACCCACCATATGTGAACGCAGATATGTCTAACACCAGATCATCATAGCGTGCCTCATAACGGAGAACTTTCTTAGTGGTGCACACACAAGAGGAACACGAACATTAGAATTATGTTTGAAGGATCATCTTATAATTCTACCATCTTATATCTAATACACACAAAATAAGATGCATAATGTAATACATCAAAATTAATGTGACATGACATGGTCGTCGCGCCTTGATCTCCATCGAGTGCTCCGGCATAGCGCCAAGGTCCATGTTGTCTCCGAGCTAGTGGTAGAAAGTTTCATAGAACTTACCAGTACCATATCAAGTCACACGCCCCTGCAAAATAAAGTTAGATGATGTTTTACGCGGTTGTTAGGGCTTTCGCAAGAGAACCGTTTCTACCTACGAACTTCCAACCATAACATGGATTGACTAGTCACCGCTTTAAGTCCCTTCCTAGGGACGTCCTTTGTAAATGCCATATCAACTAATATCGGAGAGACAAACACCCACTGGCCACTTATATGGTACGAGCCATATGTCAGTCGTGGAACCAGTCTCACATAAGGTTATGCGTAAGGTTGGTCTAGGCCACTTCATCCGAAACTGCTACGATATGAACAAGTACACGTGTGACAGTAACAACTAGAGAATCTATTCCCACACAATCAACATATGTTTTACTTGTACCAAACATCTACGCATAGATCGGCTCTAATACCATTGTTGGGTTCCATAGAAGAAAACAAAACATTTCCTAATGACGCAAACAGCATAGCCAAGATCTATTCTATGAAGATTGTAAAGTAATAGAGGGATTCGGTATTCATACCCTTGAAGACTGAAAGCTTTTACGTCCAGGAGAACATTGACGATGAAGACGAACAACGGCGTCGACCTCAAGGTGTTCAGAAGAATGGGCGCCATGCTCCAAGATCCATAGCTCCAAGCTCTATGGCTCCAAATCTGCTAGCTTCAAGCTCCAAGCGTTGCAAATGCAGTGCATCTGAAGTTCTACACACATCCGGGGTAGAGACGTCCCCCGGACTCCGATCCAGCGAAGCAGCGGAAGAAGATTGATCTGGACCAAAGTCCCAAGAGCACGATGGTGTTCATATGGTGGAGAGGTCTCTTCTCATATGCATGTTCCAATGGAGGAACCACACGCAAGGGAGAGAGAGAAATTGGGATGCCTTTGGAGAAAGGGGTGCTCCTCTTTATATAGTTTCAGGAGGCACCTCCTCTCCTCAAAGTCCTGGGGTGGGACTAAAGGGAGGAGAGGAGGTGGCTATCCAAGGAGGGCCTTCCCATGTGCCTTGGACCATTAGGGGCTGGCCAGCCATTGGGAGGGCTCCCGCCAAGGTCTCCTTTGGCCGGTTGGCCAAGGGGCCCTATTCCCTAGGGAAAAGGCCCATGTAGGTGGGATTCTCCTTTTAAATCGATTTAAATATATATATTAATAATTAATTCACTTAGTTAATATCAAATATATATTATTTAATATCTCTTACTCCGAAACACCTTTTGTACCCCTCTGATCAACATCGGATTTCACTGAAACACTTCCAGTACCTCCCCGGAACAATTCCGGTGTTCTTTCTCTTTTCTCCGTCAATCCCGAATCAATCCTTAAGCGTCATCCACCCTTAAGCATGCCACCCTATGATTTGGGAACACTCCAAACATGATCGAGATACCTCTCCGATCAATGACCAATAGCAGGATCTGGATACCCATAATGGCCCATGTGCATTCCACGATTTAACTTGATCGCTTGAACCTTAAATGTCGAGTCCCATTCCCTTTGCTCTGTGATACTTAGTTTGTCCGAGATATGATCATCGGTATCTCCATACCTAGTTCAATCTTGTTATCGACAAACGTATTTACTTGTTCCCGTGATATTACATCCCCATGACCTAGTCACACGTTTGCAAACTTTATAGATGTAATCTCACTGAGTGGATCCAGAGTATCTATCCTTCACGCAGATGGGAAAATCCCGGTCTTAATTCATATTCCTCTACACATCCTTTCAGAAAACCTGAGCAGTACTTTTATGATAACCATTTTATAGAGTGACGTTTGGTACCATCAAGGCTTCCTCTAGTAATGGTGATTATATATGATCTCACGGTCAAAGGAGTGGGTTACTAAGTTTTGCTAGTCATCGCAAGATTGAACTGTGTGACTGATCTCATTGCAATACTTTAAGTTGGGTGTGTGTCCATCACGTCATTCATTTAATGACATGACCATATTGCCAATTGATATAAATGTCCATGATCAGGAAACCTCAATCATCGCTTGACCAATAGACTAGTTGAATAGAGGCTACTAGGGACCTGGTTTGTTTTTATACCATATGTGTACTAATTTTTCCATTTAGTATAGTTATAGCATGGTATAAAACTTATTATGAACATCTGAAATATGACAATAAACTATCTTTATTACTTTCCTCTAGGGCATATTTCCAACAGTATCTAATCCTCTCCTATTCCCATCCATTTATAGGAGGAGGGACCCCCACTTTGTCAGCCTAACAATGTGGGACAAAAAGAGGAGGGGGCATGTGGTGGCCAAGGAGGCTGCACCGACCAGCCGGGTGGGCCCCACCTACCCCACGTGCACACGGCCTGAGGCGGTAGTAGTGGCTGGCCCAGGGTAGGCCCCAGCTGCCTACACGGCGGCCCATTGGCCAAGTCGGTGGGTGCCCTAGTGCACGGCAGCGACTGTCCCTTTTAGGGTGGTTTCCTCTTGGGCCTTTTGGTCCATTAGTGAAAGCTACCCGTTAAAATTAATTTAAATAGTATTTTATTATTAATTCTAGTAATTAATATTAAAACATATTTAAACATTTTCTCATGATCAGAAATTCCTTTTTGATCACTCTGAATGACTTCAGACTTTACCCAAAACACTTCTATATTTCTCTCTTCTTTCCATCGGTGATATCCACGATTTCATAATGATCTCAGAACATCGTAAGACCCTTAAGTGTGTAACCCTATGGTTCGGGAATTCACATACATGATTGATATATCTCTCATATCAATGATCAATAGCGGGACCGGGATGCCCATAATACCCCTGAAAGTGCATGTGTGCTCCCATGTGTGGTTTTGGTAATTAATGACAATCTTTATGGACTTATGTGTGCATTGAGCTTTACTTGTAGGATTTGTCCATAGGCAATGCTTGAACTATATGTTGGCTTCAAGGTTGGGAGAACAAGAAAGTAAAGAAGATCAAGTGATGACCAAGGTGTTCAAGGAGAGATCCAAAGGTTGGTCATGTGAGAGTTGAGCCTATGGCAAGTGTGTCTTGAAGAATAAAGTTGGAGTGATATCTCATATGTACCTTCAAGACACCAACATAATGAAGAAAGAAGAAATGATGTGCAAGTTCAAGACGAGCCATATCGAAGAGATCATTTGCTTGAAGCTTGCCATACTATGGTGATCATGGATATGGGAAGATCATATGCACAAAAGAGAAGCTCTACCATAGTGGAGCATGGGGAGGAATTTGCAACTCTTCACCAAGCTAACGCAATCAAGAAAGGTGTTCCATCTTGAGGGGTAGAAGATCGTCATCATCAAGATCAAGTCGAATATGCGCAAGGCAAAGGTATGTTCTTGATAGGGTTTCCTTCTTACTGGTCTCGTGGTGTTAGTTGGAGAGACCGATTTATAGGATAGATAACCGTACTATCAAGAGGTGCTCTCGAGTGAGTAACTTGATCATATCCTCCGGAGAGAGCTCAAATCTTTGCATACTTCACATCATCTTTCTTGGTTGTTATTTAGATCTTATCCATGTGAGGTTCTAGAGCTTGTAGTAATATTCATAACAAGCTCTAGTTCATCGAAAATGGATTTCATATGTTCTCTATTGCATTTTTTATATTGGAGGTTTTACCGGTTTGTATTTTAGAGATAGGTAAAACCTTATATTATTTGGTTCTTACTCATGTGAGGTTTTAGATATTGTTTTAATCTTCATAACAAGCTCTAGTTCATCGAAAACGGATTTCGTATGCATTCTCTATTGCATTTTCGATGTTGGAGGTTTTACCGGTTCGTCTTTTTGAGAGAGGTCAAACCTTTAGTCATTTTATTCTATCCTCCCTTGCTAGACTATGATAGTTTTCTATATGATCTTGTAGAGCTCATTGTCCTCTTTAAAACGAGCCCAATATCATCAAAATCGGAGTCCGGATGCAAAAGTTATGGTTGTTTTCGTATTGGCCTTTCTGCCAGTTTTTGTAAGACTGGAGATTCCGGACTAAATCTCCGGTCTATCTCTGGACCGCGTACAGACCGTCCTTCAGTTTGTCCCTGTTTGTCCTGGGTACACCGGAGACTCCGGTCCCAGTCCAAAGACTCTTGACCGGGCGATTTCCGGGCCTAACGGTTGGATTTCTAGGGACCTATTTAAGGGGACCTTCTTCCCTAATGGTTCCCTAACCTTCCTTTCAAGTTCTCCCCTCCATTGCTGACATTCTTGAGCTTGCTATCCCTCAATCCCTCCATTGATTCTTGCATATTCTTAAGGGATTTTAAAGAAGATATCTAGATCTACAACTCCACTAATCAATCTATCCTCTAAGTGAGGGGAACATCTTGGGATCAAGATCTTGGAGTCTTTTGTGGATTTCCTCCATTGTTCTTCTCTATTCCCCCATAAGATTTTGTAGCTTTGTTGAAATTTGGAAGAGAAGTACTTGATCACTTCGTGTGTTCTTGCCATTGCATTTGGTGCATTGGTTTGAGTTCTCGGTGAGGATTCGATTGGGTGAAAGGTGAGAAGCTTTTTACTCTTGGGTTCTTGGAACCCTAGACGGTTTGGTTGTATTGCAGGTTTGTGGATTACTTGGGGCCTCCAATTAGTTGTGGAGATTTCCCCAAGCTTGTTTGTTGGGAGCCTCTAATTGAGTTGTGGAGAAGTGCCCCAACCTTGTGAGAGGTTACGGATTGCCACCGACAAGTGCACCGATAGTGGAAATGTGGATCGATCCCGTTGGGGTGAGATTCACAGGAGAACAAGGGAGGCCTTTTGTGGTGTTGGTGGTTTGAAACCACCCCCTCTCTAAATGATACGTACTCCATGTTGGGAGGAACTCGGTAAAACATCGCCGTATCCGCGTGCCTCGGTTATCTCTATACCCGAGCTGTTTCTTATGCACCTTACTTTGTGATAACCTTCGTGCTTGAAGTCTATAGCTTGCTATCACATAGTTGCTTGTCTTCTTTGCATAAGTTGTTGGTGCACATAGGTGAACCATAGTATATATAGGTTTTGTGCTTGACAAAGTAAATGCTAGTTTTATTCCTCCTTTGTTAATCCCATCTCGTAAAAGTTTTAAACCGCCTATTCACCCTCCCCCCTCTAGGCGACATTTGTGTCCTTTCAATTGGTATCAGAGCCCGGTCTCTCATTTTAGGCTTCATCGCCTTGAGAGTAAAGATGTCGTCTAGGGGATTAGTGCGTAATAAAATGTTCATATTCGATGGCACAAATTATGATATATGGAAAACTCGTATGCTTATTCATTTTCGGGACATGTACCCAAATTTGGCGTGTATTGTAGATATAGGTTTTTATCCTCCTATGGATTTCGAAAATCTATCTTGTGAGGATGAGAAAAACTTATATCTCGATGCTCAAACTTCTGATGTTCTTGTTAATGCTTTGAGCTATGTAGTTACTTCTTCAATCATACCTTTTTGGAGTGCTCATGAGTTCTGGAAAAAACTTCAAGATAAATATGATGTGTCCAACATTATTGAGGATGATTGTATTGCTTCCACTTCGGTCGAGATGAGTTCTCTTTTTCTTCCACTTCACCAAAGTGTGGTAAGACACAAGGTAATGATATGGTGAGTGGTGGTGAACTTTACAATGTTGATAGTGAGCTGACTCTTATTGATCCTTCTTCTCTATCTCATTGCAATGGTTCATCTTTGGACTTAAACACATCTAGCACTATATATGAGTTACATGCTACTGTTGATAGTCCTTGCATATCATGTATAAATTGCCCCAATAGATCTCATGATGATATGCTCTCCTTGCCTTGTTGCCATGATAAAAATGCTTCTATTTCCTCTAGTACTTGTGTTGCTAACCATGTAGAGGAAAACAAAGATCCTATTGGCCAAGATAAGATATTGAATGAAGCTTCAAATAATTCTTCATCATCATCATCACCATCATCATCATGATCTCATGGTACCCACCTATGCCTTATGGCTAGGGATTCAAAGGTAACTCCTACTTTGGAACCCAAACCTCTTGTGATGATGAGGATGAGGATAATGAGATAGAAGAGTTGGATGTTGATGATTTATATGAAAAGGGTGAGATGGTTTATCATGATCTTGTTAAGAATAATATTGCTTGCGCTAACTTCGTTTAAATCTTGGACTTTGCTATTAAGAGCAAAGAACATATTGATAAGTTATAAGCACAAATTGAGGAGCATGAGAACACCATTGATAAAATGAGTAGCCTTGAGAGTGAGTATGCTAATCAAATTGCACATCTAAATGAAGCTCTTGAAGAGGAACAAACCACTAAGGAATATCTTGAGAATACTTTTGCTCTAGAGTTGTCTAGAGTGAAGGAATCTCATGATATAGGTCCTAAGGTGGCCAGTGGTCTCAAAAGTAAAAAATGATGAGCTTCAAGATGCTTATGCTAAACTTCTTGAGGATTTTGAGCACCTCAAAAATGGCTCTAGGGTCATCAAGGGTGAGCTCATCGAACTCACCGAGTCACATGAGCAACTTAAAGCCTCTTACTCAAAAGAGCTTTCGAAGTTGCCCTAACCTCTTGCAATTAATTATGATGCTTGTGCTACTAACTCTATTTCTTGTGAAGCATCTATTTTGAAGCAGAATGTTGAGCTAAAGACTCAACTTTCTTTTCTAACTAGCAAGTATGGGATCTTGGAAGAAAGTCATGGTAAGCTAGCAAGCTCTCATGAGGATCTTCTAGCATCCCATGCTAGGCTAAAGTTAGCTCATAAGGCTAGCTGTACAAAGGTAACATCTTCGGAGCCTCATGTGGTCACTAGCACAATCTCTACGAATAATGCTATATTGCCATGTGCTAGTCCTTGTAATTTGTCCACTCACATTATTGCTTAATCTTGTGATGAATTACATTCTTTTCCTTGTTGCTCTAGCAATGATATTTCTACTTCCTCTAGTAAATGTGTTGTCACTAACCATGTAGAGGAAATCGAAGAGCTCAAGGCTCAAGTCACTTCTTTGAAGAATGACTTGCAAAAGGGTCATGAAGGGAAGGCCACACTCAACAAGATCTTGGGTGTGCAAAAAAAACCAATGACAAGAGTGGGCTTGCATTCAAATCCAATGTCAATAACAAGTCCACTAACAATAAGAAGTCCAAGAGCAACAATAAGAAGGTCCAAGAACAAGTCAAGAATTCGGCCAAGATTATTTGCTTCAAGTGCAAATTGAAGGGCACCATGTTAGATCTTGCCGCTTGAAGAAGAAGCCTCTTGGTGAGAAGCAAAAAGGGAAGTGGCCTCTAGTTCAAGGTCATGGCCTATCTCAAGTTGGAGAAGGGCCACTTCCCAATAAGATTCAAGCTAATACTCCCATTGTGGAGAAATCAAGTGAAAATGTTGGAAAGATAAGAACTTGCTACTTATGTCATGAGAAGGGTCACATCTCTTCCTCCTGCACTATTGGTAACTCCTCATCCAACCCAATCATGATTGATGATGTTTATGTTGGAATTATGCCCTAGAGGCAATAATAAAGATGTTATTATTATAATTCTTGTTCATGATAAAGTTTATATTCCATGCTAGAATTGTATTAAGCGAAAACTTTAATACTTGTGTGGTTTGTGAACAACACCGTGTCCCTAGTACGCCTCTATGGACTAGCTCATTGATCAATGATGGTTAAGGTTTCCTAACCATATACATGAGTTGTCAATTGATAATGAGATCATATCATTGGAGAATGATATGGTGGATAGACCCAAACTAAGCGAAGCAATTAGATCGTGTCATCGTGTTCGTCTTTGCGAAGTTTTTCTTATGTCAAATATTGTATTCCTTAGACCATGAGATAATACAACTCCCTGGTATCGGAAGAAAGCTTTGAGGTCATCAAACGTCATCCTATGAGAGGGTGATCATAAAGGTGTCTCTCAGGTAATCGGAAAGTATCTGTTGGGTTGTATGTATCGAGATGGGATTTGTCCCTCCCAAGTCGGAGAGATATACTTCGGGCCCACTCGGTAATCGATATCAACACCGCTTGCAAGCATGTGGTTAAGGAGTTAATCACAAAGTGATATCGGATTACGGAACGAGTAAAGTACTTGCTGTGAACGAGATTGAACTAGGTATGACGGTACCGACGATCGAATCTCGGGCAAGTAAAATATCGCGAGACGAAGGGAATATGTATATGGGATTGATTGAATCCTGGCATCGTGGTTCATCCGATATGATCATCGATGAATGTGTAGGAGTCAATATGGGTGCCCAGACCCCGTTGTTGATTATTGATAGAAGATCATGTCTGCATATTCTCGAACCCGCAGGGTCACACACTTAACGTGTCTCGACGCTAGGATAGATTGGATACTTGGTTTATGAATTTTTGTTCGGAGTCTCGGATGGGATCCGGGACATCACGAGAGGTTCCGGAATGGTCCGGAGAATAAGATTCATATAAGGCAGTGCAGTTTTTGGAGTTCGGAATTGTTCCGGATTAATCGGTATTGTACCGGAAGCTTCTAGAACCTTCCGGAAGGGGACCAACGTGGCCCCACCTTCCGGAGGGGGCATGGGCCTATGAGGGAGTGTCCTGGCCGCATTGGGCCAGGGGCACAAGGCCCCATAGGGCCCAGCCGATCCTAGATAAGTTTAAATCGTTTAAACTAGAGATAAGATAGGGTTTCTAGAAGGGAGAGTTTAAATCGTTTAAACTAGAGATAGGCTTGGAGGATGGGCAAGGGCTGGCCGCACCCCCCTCTATATATAGAGGGCTGGTGCGCCCCCTCCCCCCCAACCTACACCTTCCTCCTAACCCTAGTTGCCCTGCTGCCCTCCTCTCTCCCTCCCGACTGTTTGTGGGCGAAGCCCTGCTGCAGAAATTCTCCACCATATACACCACGCCGTCGTGTTGTAGATCCAATCTATATCTCCACCATACTTGCTGGTCCAAGGAAGGAGGAGACGTCGAGGTGCTGCACGTGTGCATCTCACGGAGGCACCACCACTTGTGGTGCTAGATCGGATCGGATCGCGAGGAGGAGAAGCGAGTACGACTACATCACCCACGTTCCGACGAACGTTCCGCTATGCGAATCTTCAAGGGTATGAAGATCTAATCCAATCTCTCTCGTTGTTTGCATCTCCTAGATTAGATCTTGGCTTTCCCTCTGTTCGCTTCCATAGAAAATTTTGATTTACTACGTCGCGAAACCCTTCAGTTTATTCTCTTAGGAAGGATGAGGTTGGGAATGTGTTTGCCAAATATGTTGGTGCTCAAGGTGGTGTCAAGAAAAGAACCATTTGGGTTGCCAAGCCTATTGTGACTAACTTCTTAGGACCCAACTTGGTTGGGGACCATCAAGCTAAAACATGATCAATAGGTGTTTGTTGGAGGGCATTGGAGATGTGGCTACATCATGAAGAATTAAGGGGACTTCAATTATATTCTCTCAAGCCAAGTCATTTAGGTTATCATATCTCTATCATGTATCCATTGTTCCTCGTTGCAGTAACATGTTCTCAACTCTTTTACATTGAAAGTTACTTGCCCCTTGTGCATGTGCTAGTTTTGTACCTTGCATATGTTGTGTATATGTTGTGCTTCCTACTTGTTTAACTTGAGAAATCAAGTTTGTGTATGTGGCTTTCAAACCATGTATGTGTTTTTGTGCTTTGAGCCTATTGCATCTTGTTTATATCTTAGTTGGCTCTTACGGGAGATTAATGTATTATCCTATTTTGGGGGAGTGTGATGTCCTTTGGGGCACCTCACAATCCTAAATGTGTGTATATGAGGAATAGCACTTAGAATTGATATATCAAGATTATCTAGTCTCTACGTGGTATGTTGATGACCCACAAGTATAGGGGGTGTATCGCAGTATTTTCGATAAGTAAGAGTGTTGAACCCAACGAGGAGCAGAAGGTGCTGGCTAGTGGTATGGATCAGGAATTCTCTGCAAATACTTAGCAAACGGATTTTTAGGGGTTTTCTATAAAGCAAGTAAACAAAGTACGAGTAAATAAAAGATAGTAGGAATAAATGCAGCAAGTGGCCCAATCTTTTATGCAGCAAAGGACAAGCCGGTTGTATTACTTAAGATGACCAAACGTTCTCGAGGACACATGGGAAGACTGTCAAGTGCTTTCGCTTCATATAGTTGATTAATCTTCTCTAGCTTGCTAAGTGTTGTGTGGGTGAACCTTTGCTAATATACCGCCCCATCCAAGACTAATACATACTTGTGATTATACCCCTTGCAAACATCCGTAAGTACAAGACAGTAATTAAGGTAGAAACCTAACCACAACTTTAAACTCTAAGACCCTTACGTCCTTTGTGCAATGGTTTCCTAATGAGGGTTCAGGTTTCTGTCACTCCGGCAACCCCTACGATTAGTAGCCAAATACACAATGCATTCCCCTAGGACCATATAGGTGAAGTGTCATGTAGTCGACGTTCACATGACACCACTAGAAGAAGTACACCACAACTTAAATAACAATCTATTGAATCTTTCTCAACACAACTCCACTACTAACAACATGACTTCTCCCATGTCCTCAAGAACAAAATGAACTACTCACGAGACATCATATGGATCATGATCAGAGATGGAATAATGATGTATAACAATCTGAACATAAACAATAATTCAATGGTTCACTCAATAGCATCAACTACAAAGAGTGATCAACACCGGGAAAGTTTCCCCTATGAACTATAGCAAGATTCAACCCAATTGTTACAGCAATATGGAGATGGTGATGAGGGTGCTGATGGTGATGATGATGACGATGATCCCGATGAAGGCCAGTTTGATGGTGGTGTTGATGGCGATAATCTCCCTTCTCCGGGAAGGAATTGCTCCGGCAGAAATCTGTCTGCCGGAGAGATCTTTCCCTCTCGGTGTTTTCCACCCCGCAGAGGCGACGGAATCTTTCTATGGTCGCTCTCCGAGTCTTAGGGTTTCGGGAGGATGATATACGCCAGAGGGGAGAGGCTGGAGTGCGCCAGGGTGGCCACACCACCTCCTGGCGCGGCATAGGGCTTCCCGCGCCAGGGGGTGGTGTGGGCCCCCAGTGGACCATCTCCACTCCGTCTTCTGGCATCCTTAGTCTTCCGGAAAAATAGGATTTTCCGTATATTTTCCCGGATTTTCTGATCTTCGCGAATTTTGCCTCCAAACAGCACCTTTTCCATCAGAATCCTGACTATAGCGGTCCATCCTCCGAAAGTCATCAACCATGCAAAAACAGATGAAATAACATAAGTATCACCTCTCAATACGAAATATATCAATGAATAATAGTGAATTAAGACGTAGAGTAGTGATGCAAAATGGACGTATCAACTCCCCCCAAGCTTAGACTTCGCTTGTCCTCGAGCGAAACTGAGCTCAATAAACATGGCCTCAGGTTTATGGAGTGAAGAGTCGATAAAAGAATACGGATAAGAAGCATCACATTCATCAAAAGCATAGATCTTAATAGAAGACAACTCACTATTATATAACTCAACTTGTAATGAGTGAAGGAAATACAATAAAGATACATAAAGTGAATCATAATTGGTAATGGCAAACTTAGCTCTTGGTCGAAGAATAGTTGATAATTTGCTGGAGTTCACAAATAACTGGTTTTCAATGATAGCTTTCAAAGTAGTAAACATCAAGATACGAGCAATGTGCAAAGCAAGGAACATAAGAAACATGATTGAATAAATCATCATATGAATGAATGAAACACATCAACTCAAAATACTTGCTGAGGTAGAAGGGAGTAGGTTTACTGACTCAACTACAAAGTAAAAGAAAGGCCCTTCAAAGAGGGAAGCAGGGATTGCAAGTCTCATAAAGAGCTCCCAAAAATTATGATACTTACTAGCTTTCAGCTCTCATTGCCCCTATCATAGGCATCTTTAGGTGATTAAGGTTAAAGTGATGAAATATGAGGATATGCATTGACAAGTTGTAAATTGAGAACCTCATGTCCCTTGAATATGAGGACCGCTCCTCATGCTACTCAAGTTTAGTCATCGGTAAGTTCTTGTCATCGTAAGCATATGTGTATCATTGAGAACCGCCAACAGGGTACCTGTAGCATCCCAATTGTCTAACAATTGCAATGCTACTAGCCTAGTCTATATAATGGCTACTTCCTATATATAATTGTTGCATCATAATTATATCATGCTCATGTCATCATGCCACCTTGCATTTGAGCATCATATCAAACCCTTTTCAATTTGGATCTTCTCTCATATGCATCATTAATTGTATTTGCCTCTTGATATTGTATTTGGTTATTGATATATTGTTTAAATGCCCAAGTTGAGTTGGGGGCATATCTTTTATTCTACTCCACCACCCTTTCTTTTCACCACCTTATAATTCCACCATCCCATTATCCAGGAGCTTGTATTTTATTTTCTTTTGGTATTTAATCTAGCTCATGGGAGATAGGGTGGATCCAATTCTATAAATTCTTTGGCTTGGACTTTATTCCACCTCTTGGGAATGCATAAGAATAATGCCATGCTATTATTTTTGTTTTCACAAGAATTTAACCAAGGCATTTATTATTTTGCATGGGCCATGCAAGAGTACCACCACTTTAGCCATTTGTTTCTTTCTTGGTTTAGATGGGTTTTCTCTTTATGGGGCCATATCCATCCATCACCTCTATCCCTCTCTACCACTCCTTTTGCTTGATCTTGTTGATCTTGCTAAAAAGTCACCACCACATCACCCTCTCTCTCTTTCCTCTTTCCTCATCAAAACCCTAAGCCACCCATCTCCCTCTCTCTCTCACCCTCTCCTCTCACCATGCCGAGGTATCCCCTCTCCCTACCATGCTGGCCCCACCTGGCCCTCTCTCTCCCTGGCCCACACCCCAGCTACCCTACCCCAACCCTAACAAACCCTAACCCGAGCCTCTCTCCTAGCTAACCTAGCTACACCCGAGCCTACCTGCCCTCTCTCTCTTCTCTAACTGCCGTGCCAGCCCCACCTTCCTCTCCTCCCTCCCTGGCCTACCTGGCAGCCTCCATCACCTACCCTGCCCCTGCCGTCCAGCCCGAGCACGTGAGGAAGGAGATGGAAAAGGTGGCCGAAGCCACCTTTTTATACCCCGAGTCCCACACGCCATCTCCTCCCTCTCTCTCGCTTGCCCTCATCCACACGGCTCATCTGCCGCTCCCAGATCCGCCCAGCGCCCTGCCCTCCTCCCCTTCTTCTGCACCGACGCCACCAGCAGCCGATGTCGCCCGCCGCCAGCACATCGTCGCCTCGTCGTTCCGGCCGTCAAGCTCGTCGTGGAAGAGGCCGAGGGGATCGAGGACGTCCCTCTGCTTCGCCCTGTACCCGCCAGCGAGGAGGAGAAGCACCAGGTTCGCCCGTACCGATGCCACCGACGCCAAACCCTAGCCCGCCGTTCGTCTGCCTCGTCGACGATCCTCTGCGCTTCGGCCCGATCCAACTCCACCGTTACCCCCGCGGTGAGCACCTCCTTCTCCCTGACATGATCCGCCTCGCCGTACCGCTCTAGCTCCGCCGTTTGTTTCGTCGAACGCTCTGCGCGCGCCGTCGGCCACTGCGTTGGCTCGCTCCCGCGTCACGTAGCACCTTATCTAGCCGCCCGTCGCTCCTCTGTCACCATCCCGTAACCAGCCGCGCTGATCAGCCCCCTCAGCGCGCACGCCCGCGACCTGGGTTCGATCCCCCATGCGCCGCGCTCTGCGCGTGCGGACACCGATCGGTCGTCAGATCGCAGAGAAGATCCACAGTGGCGTGGCCCCTTTTGCGCTTAACCCCTCGTTTTATTTCGGCTAAACCTGCGGTCCAGCCAGTCCCACCTGTCAACTTCCCAGCCTTTTTGCAAAAAGGTACCCCAGAGTCCAGAACCTCAACCCGCACTCCCCCGGATCCACCACGTGTCGCCTACCGGCTGGCTGCGCGCGCCGTGGACCCGCGAGGCTGCCGGCCCCACCTGTCAGCCTCTTGGTCTAGGAAGCGCCGCGGTGAGAAAAAACAATTCCTGGACGCTGTGTCGCCCAGTCAGCCTGGCCCCACTTGTCACCATCTGTGGCTAGGTCTGGGCTAAGTAGAAAAAGGTTTTCTGTTTTTCTGATTTAATTTAAACTTTTCAAATTTGTTTTAAATTCAAATTCAAATCTGTTTTCAAATAACTTTTAAAATATAAATCCAAATAATACAAATAATATATGTTTTGGAATCAGAAAAATGTGAGAAATTCAAATATGCCCTTCAAAATATATTTTGAACACTTTAATTTTCGAGTTGCTCAAAATTACAATAAAATGCCCTTTGCCTTAATTAATTAATAACTTTTGTTTTATAACTCCGAATTTGACAAATGATATGTCTAAATCGATCAGCGCGACAAGCCCGTTCTATCTATGCATTCCATGTTCTGAATTGCAGCATGCATCATGTAAATATAAAGTATACAGCAACTTATTTGAGTATAAAATGTGACTAAAACCCCATAAAATGCCTTATTCTTGTATTCCACACCTCACCCATGCCATGCTACTTTATTGCCATGCAAATTGTGCATCATTCATCATGGCATGATTGTTTGCTTGTCGCATTTTATTCATATGCTTGTGCACTTTATTTATGTTGGCCCTTGTTTGTTTGGTTCTTCTTCGAATAGACGCTGAGCAGGGGATATATCAAGAAACCCAGGAGCACTACCCAGATCCTTCTCTCGCTTCAACTGAGCTGCCAGGCAAGCACTACCACATGCTTGCATACATATAGTACCTATTGCCTCTATCTTATTCTTGCATCATTGAGTCGCGATTGCATTAAACTGAATCCCAAGTACTGCATAGCCTTTATTTTTAAACCCCACCGAAGCTTGTTCCTCCATCCCATGAGCCATTACTACAGGAGTTGTTTGAGCCATGCGGGTCGTAGAACAGCATGTGTAGGGTATGTGAGTGTCTGATGGATAACGAGGTACCTAAACAACTTAACCTGAGTAGTAATGGGATAACTAATGAAAGTGGCACCGGTGAGCAATATCTGCTATTCGGTTTTTCATGCTCACTTGTGTCCCGTAGGACCCCGAGTACTTGATTCCTGTTCCTCGAATATTCACGCTATCCACATCTGGGAGGCTTATGAACCCCCCTGAGCCAGAGCTTGATTCATTCTTATTTCTTGGGGCCACAAAGTAGTTTGGGGCTTTATTACTATCATGTACTTATGCCATGCTTTACTGCTTTATTTACGATTGTGCGTGGAGCACCTGTACTGTTTAGGATCATGACACGTTTTTGCTGTATCGACAAGCCCAGTCACACTTTCGGGTTCCCAGTCGTTTACAGCCGTCCACACAAACCTTGAGTCCCTCTCGGAGCCGGCCAACTTCGTTGCGGGTAGCTTAATGGGGTGGCCCCCTGAAATATTTCTGAATCCTGTGATCGCTTTGTCGTGAATGCCTCGTTGGGTTTTGATTTGGTTTTTCCGAGGTTGATCGAGTGTGTGTTGCTATTTGTGCACCCCTGCAGGGTAAATCTTTCTGAAAGCCGTGTCCGTGGTTATGGACGACTTGGAGCACAGTTTCTCGATCATAGACAAGTATAACTGAAGTACCGCTTTTAATTTGACTAAGTACCTGACTAGTAAATAGTGCAACACTCATGGAATGGATAATAAAACTGCCAACGGATGGGGGGCTGTTCGTCCGCTTCCTCGTTGGTAAGCGAGGAGGAGGATGGATCTGTTAATATTACTGTTATAACTGTTGTTATTAATTCACGGACATCCGTCTATCTTTGGTTAGGCGGATGGTTAGCGAGTATTCCCAGAATCGTTAGGTATTATCTTTTGCTGCAATTGCGTCACCCCAGGTTGTGTCCCCTTTAGAGGCATAAAGACTTGCTGAGTACCCCTAGGGTCTCACACGATAAATTGTTTGATTCAGATGAACAGGTACACTCATAAGATGGATACTAGGTGGAGGAGACGAACGATGTTGGCAACGATCACTTGGTGTAGAGATTCCGGGAACGGGGATCCGTGAGATCTGTGGGTGGGATGTGTTTATTTATGGGGCATCTTATGCCGATTTGCTTCTTATCCGTACTCGGATCTTGTTTTCCGCTTCCGCCTGATACTCTGATGTTTGATGTATGAGGAGATATCCTAAACTATTATATCTATCTAGGATATTTGGATCTTGCCATATGGCGTTGCAATATTTATATTTCTTTTAGATGGAATGGCTCTGAGGACTGTTGTATGGTGGCTTGCATACATACTCATTTGTGTATGTAGTTGATCCCTTCGCCTGCCGATTACGCCGCTCGTTCTTGTCCCGATGTTTGGAAATGGTTAGGACGGCCGAAAGATCTACCTGTGAGTGGCATTTGGCCCCACCGTACTATTTTAACCATTGCCGCTCATCCAGGCTTGTAAATAAGAGCGTAATTCACCGAGGTAGTTACAATTGGTATCAGAGCCATCCCGCCCTTCAGGGTCTCAGCCAAATGGTCGTTGTCAGTCTAGCAAATATTTTGGTAGCTATGTATACTAGGGAAAAACAAAACGCGAGAGTAGGACTGCTTCCATTTTTCTTCTTACCCAACCACCCACCCTTTTCTGGTAAGGAAGTGTAACGTTTTCAATCCTCTTCTTAAAATTCAAACTAGGATTCACGTGTTCTGGGTTTCCGTAGTACCATAGAAAGTGTGTGTGTGTGTGTGTAATTCCTTGTCTATCTGTTGCATCCAATTTGTTATCACAATCTGCCTTTGGTTATCAACTGTTGGTACATTCCATACTGACAGGCTTTTAAAAAAACCGGCGCGATCTATCTGACTCCTTGTTAACCGGTGCCATCTTCTTAAGGGTGTTCTTCCTTCCAGCATGCTTTCACAGAATGTGGAGTTGCTAATCTCTACCTGATAAGTGATTTTGCGCATCTATTGGTATTTTAATGCCGAAAATGCGGAAAAAATTTCTTTGATACATCTGTGTTTCCACACTCCTTTCCAGTCGTGTGTGAAACATTATCTATCTCCCTTTTATCAGCATGTCCATGCTAACTCATTCTTTTGTCACCGGCGCTTAATCCTGGAGTTTTATTTTCATCTCTAATTCTCTTGGGCTAATTACATAACATGTGTCGATCCGATGCTGGTGATTGTAAATTGGTTCTCGGCATAGCTATATGACACTTATCATGAGTGGAATATGGAAACTGCAATCACCACTATCCTCCAAATGGTGACGGTTATCTACTGTGATTTTGAGTACACCGCGATCATATCTATGCATATTCAAGCATCTTTGGCAATCCGGAGTTTCCCAAGGCACTACGGCGGTCTATCATCTGTTCATCATGCTGCACATCTTTTTGAACCCCATATCTGCACAATTCTCCTGGATACGAGGGAATTGCATCTTTTCGCTTCTGATAGCTTTGCTTGAGGTATGAGCTATCATCGTTTCTTTATCCAAGATCTCTTTATCTTTGTAACCGGTGATCCAATCGACAATGTGAACCAGGTGGCATTTCCTGTTCTCTTCCGAAGGACCAAATAACCTATTCTGCCAGCGCATCTTCTTCAACAGGAATCCTTACTCGTAACGTCGATCTTTCAAAGAGCGTTGAGCTCAGAAAGTGTTTCGAGCATTTGTTCGTTTCTCCCGCCTCTTGAACTTGATATTCTGGGAATATCCTGTTAATCCATGGTGGTATATGTTGATAATATGCTTGCCTATTCGATATCAATGGAAGGACATGGAAGATCATCTGTGTCTCTTTCTCTCAAGCTTCGTGAGCACTGCCTGTGTGCAAAGTCTCAAAGTGAGAATTCTGACTTTTTGAAGTCACCTATCTCGGCCACGTCCTTCTGCTAAATACATTACTTCAACTCTGGAATCAGCAAGTCCATTGTTAATTCCATCTTCCATCTTCAATCAAACCTAGAGTTTTTCCTTGTTGGCGGGTTATCATCGTCGTTCCGCCGTAGATTTCCTCAAGACCGCTAAATCTTTCTCAATCATTTCAAGAAGAACATGGAGTTCTTTCACCTCAGTCTCGTCAAGTAATCTCTTGAAACCCTCTCGCTCTATCGTCTATGCTCAATCCACCGGAGGCCATGGAGACCTTCTAGATCTTGTAGTCCTTCCGTTCAAGTTGGTGCTATCTTTTCTGTAGCTGTTGAATCTTGCAGTTGTTCTCCGTAATCTTCCTTCATATCTTTCCGGTGGCTTGGTACTTCCGACATGACGACAACATCATCATCTTTATCTATCTATGAATCCGGCGAATCATTTGCATCTATCCTTGTTTTCTAACGAAGTTCTATGAGTTTTTGTCAATACCTTCAGTCTGTTTCGGTAGTTGGGTTGCATGGTTTTCTTATTCATGTGCGGAGTAATGCTTTGAGTGCGGGATGGAGTAGCTACCATACCACTACTCTTATCATTCGCTCTTGTACATTGAATTGGTGAATTAATGTGATTTCACTCATTCCACGGAAGTTAGAAGTGGCCTTTATCCCTTGATACTTTTACTTCTGTCCTTGTTTTCCGGAGTGCTCTCTCGAAGAAAGTAATCAATAATCTCTTGTTGGTGGTCTGTCTATTCTAGATGGAGCAAAATCTACAATTATCTGGTGGAAACAAACGCAAACTCTTTTCTGTCCTCGTCATTCTACCGATGCTCGACATCCCCAAACAAGATGAAAGGAAACTATCTCTCTCTTTGTTTCATCAATTCTTTTTCTGTGGTAAAGCCAATTATGGTTGAGGCCATCAGCCGCAAATCTATTGCGTTAGCCTCAAGGCTAAAGAAAGCAATAAGTATATCTACAATAAACTCCAGATCCTCCATATTCTTTGCTTCTCGGGATTCCACCATGATCTGGCTTCACATCCGTCTCTGGAAGTTATATCCGCGCACCTTAATTGCGTGATCCGTTGGGTCTTACCAGCACAAGAAGAATCTAATCCGACGATGTCTAACTAAATCTTTCTGTTGATATCAAGGGACTCTATTGTTTGAAGGCAATATTGTTTCCGAACTTCATTTCTCAAATCCGAGAGAAGATACGATGCTATTGTCATAGTGGTTCAAAACCTCTCCAATCTAGCTCTTTTCTTCCAGCGAGACAAAGTTTTCATCCTCTCTAGTATCGATAAATCTTTAATCTTAATGATGTGTCTTTCTTTATCCATGATACATCATCTTGTCCTTTCTTTCACAAGTGGTCATATTCTTTTATCATGTTTCTTGGGAAAACCGGAGCTATGTCCATCCTATCCTTCTTGTCTCACGACAATCCTACAATTCTTCTAATCCGTTGTTCTTGAAGCAAAACGCAAGACTCGCAGCAAGTCTAGCAAGTTTTTCCGTTGTTCATCAACTTGGGAACATGAGGGTCACCTTCGTTCGAACACCCGCCTCTCCTTGTGTTGTTTTCTTTTTCCTAGGAATCTCGGGGCGAGATTCTTGTTTAGTGGGGGAGAGTTGTAGCATCCCAATTGTCTAACAATTGTAATGCTACTAGCCTAGTCTATATAATGGCTACTTCCTATATATAATTGTTGCATCATAATTATATCATGCTCATGTCATCATGCCACCTTGCATTTGAGCATCATATCAAACCCTTTTCAATTTGGATCTTCTCTCATATGCATCATTAATTGTATTTGCCTCTTGATATTGTATTTGGTTATTGATATATTGTTTAAATGCCCAAGTTGAGTTGGGGGCATATCTTTTATTCTACTCCACCACCCTTTCTTTTCACCACCTTATAATTCCACCATCCCATTATCCAGGAGCTTGTATTTTATTTTCTTTTGGTATTTAATCTAGCTCATGGGAGATAGGGTGGATCCAATTCTATAAATTCTTTGGCTTGGCCTTTATTCCACCTCTTGGGAATGCATAAGAATAATGCCATGCTATTATTTTTGTTTTCACAAGAATTTAACCAAGGCATTTATTATTTTGCATGGGCCATGCAAGAGTACCACCACTTTAGCCATTTGTTTCTTTCTTGGTTTAGATGGGTTTTCTCTTTATGGGGCCATATCCATCCATCACCTCTATCCCTCTCTACCACTCCTTTTGCTTGATCTTGTTGATCTTGCTAAAAAGTCACCACCACATCACCCTCTCTCTCTTTCCTCTTTCCTCATCAAAACCCTAAGCCACCCATCTCCCTCTCTCTCTCACCCTCTCCTCTCACCATGCCGAGGTATCCCCTCTCCCTACCATGCTGGCCCCACCTGGCCCTCTCTCTCCCTGGCCCACACCCCAGCTACCCTACCCCAACCCTAACAAACCCTAACCCGAGCCTCTCTCCTAGCTAACCTAGCTACACCCGAGCCTACCTGCCCTCTCTCTCTTCTCTAACTGCCGTGCCAGCCCCACCTTCCTCTCCTCCCTCCCTGGCCTACCTGGCAGCCTCCATCACCTACCCTGCCCCTGCCGTCCAGCCCGAGCACGTGAGGAAGGAGATGGAAAAGGTGGCCGAAGCCACCTTTTTCTACCCCGAGTCCCACACGCCATCTCCTCCCTCTCTCTCGCTTGCCCTCATCCACACGGCTCCTCTGCCGCTCCCAGATCCGCCCAGCGCCCTGCCCTCCTCCCCTTCTTCTGCACCGACGCCACCAGCAGCCGACGTCGCCCGCCGCCAGCACATCATCGCCTCGTCGTTCCGGCCGTCAAGCTCGTCGTGGAAGAGGCCGAGGGGATCGAGGACGTCCCTCTGCTTCGCCCTGTACCCGCCAGCGAGGAGGAGAAGCACCAGGTTCGCCCGTACCGACGCCACCGACGCCAAACCCTAGCCCGCCGTTCCTCTGCCTTGTCGACGATCCTCTGCGCTTCGGCCCAATCCAACTCCACCGTTACCCCCGCGGTGAGCACCTCCTTCTCCCTGACATGATCCGCCTCGCTGTACCGCTCTAGCTCCGCCGTTTGTTTCGTCGAACGCTCTGCGCGCGCCGTCGGCCACTGCGTTGGCTCGCTCCCGCGTCGCGTAGCACCTTATCTAGCCGCCCGTCGCTCCTCTGTCACCATCCCGTAACCAGCCGCGCTGGTCAGCCCCCTCAGCGCGCACGTCCGCGACCTGGGTTCGATCCCCCGCGCGCCGCGCTCTGCGCGTGCGGACACCGATCGGTCGTCAGATCGCAGAGAAGATCCATAGTGGCGTGGCCCCTTTTGCGCTTAACCCCTCGTTTTATTTCGGCTAAACCCGCGGTCCAGCCAGTCCCACCTGTCAGCTTCCCAGCCTTTTTGCAAAAAGGTACCCCAGAGTCCAGAACCTCAACCCGCACTCCCCCGGATCCACCACGTGTCGCCTACCGGCTGGCTGCGCGCGCCGTGGACCCGCGAGGCTGCCGGCCCCACCTGTCAGCCTCTTGGTCTAGGAAGCGCCGCGGTGAGAAAAAACAATTCCTGGACGCTGTGTCGCCCAGTCAGCCTGGCCCCACTTGTCACCATCTGTGGCTAGGTCTGGGCTAAGTAGAAAAAGGTTTTCTGTTTTTCTGATTTAATTTAAACTTTTCAAATTTGTTTTAAATTCAAATTCAAATCTGTTTTCAAATAACTTTTAAAATATAAATCCAAATAATACAAATAATATATGTTTTGGAATCAGAAAAATGTGAGAAATTCAAATATGCCCTTCAAAATATATTTTGAACACTTTAATTTTCGAGTTGCTCAAAATTACAATAAAATGCCCTTTGCCTTAATTAATTAATAACTTTTGTTTTATAACTCCGAATTTGACAAATGATATGTCTAAATCGATCAGCGCGACAAGCCCGTTCTATCTATGCATTCCATGTTCTGAATTGCAGCATGCATCATGTAAATATAAAGTATACAGCAACTTATTTGAGTATAAAATGTGACTAAAACCCCATAAAATGCCTTATTCTTGTATTCCACACCTCACCCATGCCATGCTACTTTATTGCCATGCAAATTGTGCATCATTCATCATGGCATGATTGTTTGCTTGTCGCATTTTATTCATATGCTTGTGCACTTTATTTATGTTGGCCCTTGTTTGTTTGGTTCTTCTTCGAATAGACGCTGAGCAGGGGATATATCAAGAAACCCAGGAGCACTACCCAGATCCTTCTCTCGCTTCAACTGAGCTGCCAGGCAAGCACTACCACATGCTTGCATACATATAGTACCTATTGCCTCTATCTTATTCTTGCATCATTGAGTCGCGATTGCATTAAACTGAATCCCAAGTACTGCATAGCCTTTATTTTTAAACCCCACCGAAGCTTGTTCCTCCATCCCATGAGCCATTACTACAGGAGTTGTTTGAGCCATGCGGGTCGTAGAACAGCATGTGTAGGGTATGTGAGTGTCTGATGGATAACGAGGTACCTAAACAACTTAACCTGAGTAGTAATGGGATAACTAATGAAAGTGGCACCGGTGAGCAATATCTGCTATTCGGTTTTTCATGCTCACTTGTGTCCCGTAGGACCCCGAGTACTTGATTCCTGTTCCTCGAATATTCACGCTATCCACATCCGGGAGGCTTATGAACCCCCCTGAGCCAGAGCTTGATTCATTCTTATTTCTTGGGGCCACAAAGTAGTTTGGGGCTTTATTACTATCATGTACTTATGCCATGCTTTATTGCTTTATTTACGATTGTGCGTGGAGCACCTGTACTGTTTAGGATCATGACACGTTTTTGCTGTATCGACAAGCCCAGTCACACTTTCGGGTTCCCAGTCGTTTACAGCCGTCCACACAAACCTTGAGTCCCTCTCGGAGCCGGCCAACTTCGTTGCGGGTAGCTTAATGGGGTGGCCCCCTGAAATATTTCTGAATCCTGTGATCGCTTTGTCGTGAATGCCTCGTTGGGTTTTGATTTGGTTTTTCCGAGGTTGATCGAGTGTGTGTTGCTATTTGTGCACCCCTGCAGGGTAAATATTTCTGAAAGCCGTGTCCGCGGTTATGGACGACTTGGAGCACAGTTTCTCGATCATAGACAAGTATAACTAAAGTACCACTTTTAATTTGACTAAGTACCTGACTAGTAAATAGTGCAACACTCATGAAATGGATAATAAAACTACGGATGGGGGGCTGTTCGTCCGCTTCCTCGTTGGTAAGCGAGGAGGAGGATGGATCTGTTAATATTACTGTTATAACTGTTGTTATTAATTCACGGACATCCGTCTATCTTTGGTTAGGCGGGTGGTTAGCGAGTATTCCCAGAATCGTTAGGTATTATCTTTTGCTGCAATTGCGTCACCCCAGGTTGTGTCCCCTTTAGAGGCATAAAGACTTGCTGAGTCCCCCTAGGGTCTCACACGATAAATTGTTTGATTCAGATGAACAGGTACACTCACAAGATGGATACTGGGTGGAGGAGACGGACGATGTTGGCAACGATCACTTGGTGTAGAGATTCCGGGAACGGGGATCCGTGAGATATGTGGGCGGGATGTGTTTATTTATGGGGCATCTTATGCCGATTTGCTTCTTATCCGTACTCGGATCTTGTTTTCCGCTTCCGCCTGATACTCTGATGTTTGATGTATGAGGAGATATCCTAAACTATTATATCTATCTAGGATATTTGGATCTTGCCGTATGGCGTTGCAATATTTCTATTTCTTTTAGATGGAATGGCTCTGAGGACTGTTGTATGGTGGCTTGCATACATACTCATTTGTGTATGTAGTTGATCCCTTCGCCTGCCGATTACGCCGCTCGTTCTTGTCCCGATGTTTGGAAATGGTTAGGACGGCCGAAAGATCTACCTGTGAGTGGCATTTGGCCCCACCGTACTATTTTAACCATTGCCGCTCATCCAGGCTTGTAACTAAGAGCGTAATTCACTGAGGTAGTTACAGTACCCCTTGCCCGATGATTCGGAAGAATCCCCATATCAAAATGACAAGGCAAGCTGACAACAAGTATCTCAACAATCTTCTTATTTACCATGGGAATATGGTGCTTTTTTCTCTCTTTCCTCTTTTCATAATATCTCTTTTTTTCTTTTCTCTTTTTCTCAATCTCTATCTCTTTTTTTATAAGAAGAATGCTTCATAGATACTCATTATGGTTATGCTGCAGGTTTCCACCATGTCAGCATGGATTAGACTAGTGGCCCGGGCGTTTCTCTAACACATATGCATAACTCCATGGACTTACAAGCTCCCGTTTCATTTCACACCGACGACATCCATAGACAAAAGAACATGATATCAACTAGGTACGAAGTACCAGTGCAATGTTGAAAGCGTTCCCCATGATAACATGGTTCTGCTAATCCACAACTTACAAAGCGCAAGCATATACGCGACATAGGTGAGCACAATGGTTCCAGTTTATTAAGTGCAAGAAAGTAAAGTGTGCCATCAAGTTCGTGAGAGCTTTAATCACTAATTTTCACATAACAAGTTTAATTTGGGAGGTAGATAAAACAAGAATTTACTTGGAATAGCAATAATGCTACTAGGTAGGTATGGTGGACACAAATGGCAAAGGTTTTGGTTTAAAGGAGGTGGATGCACGAGAAGAATACCCTCTTAGTACAGGTTTTTGGCTAGCAAGGCTGGGTAGCAAGTATAAGAGTTGAAGGAAACAATCAAACATACAAGTGATAAAAAACAAGCATGCAATCTTCCTTGGAAGCACAAAAGATCTTAACTAGAGAATACTAAACTTATGAGCAAATCAAGAAAGAAAGATGATGAAATTATTTTTTCTCTAGAGTACTTCTATCTTTTCTTTCAACTCTCAAAAATAGTGTGCTACTGACCGAGCCAGGTTTGCCAAAACCAACTAAATTAACTCAATGATCCCAAGGTGATACCAATACTAACAACAAGATCAATCATATAACCACGAATTGAAAACTAATATAAGCTATGCAAAAGAGCAAATGATAGAACTTCTCATTAATAATCCATAACGAAAACTCACACCAAGGGATACATATCTAACGAGAGAGGGGACACTTCCATAATGCAAACCATCCTACATAATAACTCCTCTATTCATGATATGACTCTACTAATAAGGTAAAAAGATAGAAGATAGTGATATGATACCACGGCACTCCCCCAAGCTTGGAAAAAACTAAGGGGATGCCAAACCTGATGACGAATTACTCCTTTGGTGGTGGTGGTATCCTCTCGATGAGCTCTTTGATAAGTTTCCCCAAGTCCTCAATCTCGAAGGTGAGAGTACGAATCAACTCCGAGTTGTGCTCAATATGGCTCATGATCATTTCAGTTTGTGGATCCTAGCTCTTGTGATTCTTTTTCCATTCTTCCCTCTTAGAGTCTTCTTTTCCTACATGGTTATGGATAAAGGTATGGAAGGGATTCTTGGTGTGTGGAGGAAGTGACCGTGGAGCCAAACTATGATGGGGAGCTTTCCCCCCAGTCTGCATTCGTGCAGTCCTTCTAACCCTGGCAGGTTTTGTCACCACTCCAATGCTTGCAATGGTAGCGCCGGTGTGCGGATGTTGGCCTTGCTTGTCTTCACCTTCACTCTTGATCTCCTTCTCCTTCCCGGGGTCTTGGAGGTCTTCCTCCATAGGCTCCTTCCCTTTATCCTTGGCGGACACCATTGTGCTTCTAAACCTTAAAGAATAGTTCCTGGCAGAAACAGATCGAAACGAAAACACGACGAAAACACGATATAAGAACCTCGGAAGATCCGGGGGGTTATATATTACGAAGTTTCATAACAAGAGGAAGGTACTAGGTGAAAACGGGTCGGAGGCGGAGTCTGAGGTGGCCTCACCACCTGGTGGCGAGGCCAGGGGTAGGACCGCGCCACAGGGTGGTGTGAGCCACCCTGGCTCCGGTTCCCTCCCTTTTTCCCTTCGTAACTTTCCTTATCGACTAAAAACTGCAAAAATATAGTTGGATTGTATTTTCGCAGAACTTTTCTTACTAGAACTGTTACCTATTTGAAAACAGGCTCTGCAGGTCTCTGAATTTGGTCCTCGATGAATTTCTCCGGAGTTATAACTTGAAAGGCATCAACATCTTCATTGTAAGAATCTCTAGTAATATAGTGTTTGAGTCGCTGTCCATTCACTACTTGTGTAGTATTATCTTTTAGAGAAGAAATTTTTATTCCTCCTGAACGGTATACTTCCTCTATAATGAAAGGTCCTTCCCATTTTGATAGTAGCTTTCCTGCAAAAAATCTGAGACGAGACCTATACAATAGAACTTTCTCACCAACATGAAATTCTCTCTTGAGTATTCGCTTGTCATGCCATCTTTTAACTTTTTCCTTAAAGAGCCTAGCATTTTCATAGGCTTCACTCCTCCATTCATCTAAAGAACTTAAGTCAAATAATCTTTTCTCACCGGCGAGCTTACAATCTCTATTTAGTTCTTTAACTGCCCAGTAAGCTTTATGTTCTAATTCTAAGGGTAGGTGACAAGCTTTCCCATAAACCATTTTATAAGGAGACATCCCCATAGGATTTTTTAAGCAGTTCTATAAGCCCATAAAGCATCATTCAACTTCTTAGCCCAGTTTTTTTAGACCTATTAACAGTCTTTTGCAAGATAGATTTAATTTCTCTATTTGATAACTCTACTTGCCCGCTAGTTTGGGGGTGATAAGCTGAAGCAATTCTATGATTAACATCATATTTAGCAAGGGTCTTCCTAAAACCACCATGAAAGAAATGAAAACCCCCATCAGTCATGAGATACCTAGGCACCCCAAACCTAGGAAAGATAACATCCTTAAGCATTTTTAGAGAAGTCTCCCCGTCAGCACTCTTTGTATGAATGGCTTCTACCCACTTAGTAACATAATCAACGGCAACAAGAATATGAGTGTAACCTTTCGAAGGAGGGAAAGGACCCATAAAGTCGAATCCCCAACAATCAAAAGGTTCAATAACTAGAGAGTAGTTCATAGGCATTTCATTGCGTCTAGAAATATTACCAACATGCTGACATTCATCACAAGATAAAACAAATTTTCTTGCATATTTAAAAAGGGTAGGCCAGTAAAACCTGATTGTAGCACCTTTTGTGCAGTTCTATCTCCTGCATGATGTCCTCCATAAGCACTACCATGACATTTACGCAATATCTCCTTTTGTTCATATTCTAGAACACATCTTCGCATAATACCATCCACTCCTTCTTTGTATAAGTGTGGGTCATCCCAAAAATAATGCCTCAAATCATAGAAGAACTTTCTTCTTTGCTGAGCTATAAAAGTTGGAGGCAAATACTTGGAGACAATAAAGTTAGCATAATCAGCGTACCAAGGGCTCCCTCGCGAGCTCGCCCCTACTGCAGCTAACTGTTCATTTGGGAAACTATCATTAACAGGCATAGGGTCAAAAGAGATGTTTTCCAAACAAGATAAATTATCAGCTACAGGGTTTTTAGCACCCTTCCTATCTACTATATGTAGATCAAACTCTTGTAAAAGCAGCACCCATCTAATAAGCCTAGGCTTAGTGTCCTTCTTCGTTATAAGATATTTAATAGCAGCATGATCAGTATGAATGGTGACTTTTGAGTCTACAATATAGGGCCTAAACTTATCACAAGCAAAAACAACAGCTAGAAATTCCTTTTCAGTAGTAGCATAATTCCTTTGAGCAGCGTCTAGAGTCTTACTAGCATAATGGATAACGTTTAACTTTTTATCAATACGTTGCCCGAGGACAGCCCCTACAACAAAATCACTAGCATCACACATTATTTCAAGGGGTAAACTCCAATCAGGTGGTTGAACAATAGGGGTTGTAGTTAAAGCCTTCTTAAGAGTTTCAAAAGCTTCCTTACAATCATCATCAAAAATGAAGGGCGCATCTTTTTGAAGAAGATTAGTGAGGGGTTTTGATATCCTAGAAAAGTCTTTAATAAACCTCCTATAGAAACCAGCATGACCAAGGATACTACGAATAACTTTGATGTCTCTTGGACATGGCATCTTCTCAATTGCCTCAACCTTAGCTCTATCAACTTCTATGCCTCTTTCAGAAACTTTATGCCCAAGAACAATCCCTTCATTAACCATGAAGTGGCATTTCTCCCAATTAAGAACAAGATTAGTTTCTTCACATCTCTACAAAACTTTATCAAGGTTGTGCATACAATTATCAAAAGAAGTTCCATAGACAGAAAAGTCATCCATGAACACTTCTACAATTTCCTCACAAAAACCATGAAAGATAGTAGACATGCACCTCTGAAAAGTAGCAGGAGCATTACATAAACCAAAAGGCATACGTCTATAAGCATAAGTTCCGTAAGGGCAAGTAAAAGTAGTTTTTTCTTGATCTTGTTGTTTAACAGCAATTTGAGAGAAACCAGAGTAACCATCAAGAAAACAAAAATGGGTCTTTTTAGACAACCTTTCCAACACTTGATCAATAAAAGGAAGCGGGTAGTGATCTTTCTTAGTAACTTTATTAACTTTCCTAAAATCGATGCACATCCTATAGCCTACCACTATTCTTTGAGGAATAAGCTCATCATTATCATTAGGGACAACGGTAATACCTCCCTTTTTAGGAACACAATGAACAGGACTAACCCATTCACTATCAGCAATAAGGTAAATAATACCAGCATCAAGGAGTTTCAATACCTCATTCCTTACCACTTCCTTCATCCTAGGATTTAAACGTCGTTGGTGCTCCACTACTGGCTTCGCATCTGGTTCTACGTTGATAGAATGCTGACATATAGTAGGTGAAATCCCTTTTAAATCATCCAGAGTATAGCCCATAGCTCCTCGGTGTTTCCTCCAAACCTCCAATAACCTTTCTTCTTCCTTCCCTGAAAGTTTAGCGCTAATAATAACAGGATATATCTTTTTATCATCAATATAAGCATATTTAAGATCATCAGGGAGAGGTTTTAGATCGAAAACCGAATCCTTTTTAGGTGGCATCGTGGTACCCAAGTCTTCTACAGGCAAGTCATGCTTAAGCATCTTAGGTTGATCACGGAGAATCCTATCAATCTCTTTCCTTTCTTCCATGAAGATTTCAATTTCATGATCTTCCATAAATTGCTGCAAAGCATTGTTAGGAGCAAGAGAAATAGAAGCAAGTTGTTCAACTCTAAAATCCTCATTATGGGTTTCCTCTTCGCAAGGTTTTTTAGCAAAGTTCGAAAAATTAAACTCATAAGATTCCCCATCAAACTTAGTCAAGATTTTCTCCCTCTTGCAATCAATAATAGCTCCACAAGTACTCAAGAAAGGTCTACCAAAAATGATAGGATAAGTTTTACTAGCAGCTGAACCAAGTACTAGAAAATCAGCAGGGTACTTAATCTTACCACAAAGAACTTCCACGTCTCGTACAGTACCAATTGGAGAGATGGTCTCTCTATTAGCAAGGTGAATAACCACATCAATCTCTTCCAACTCGCAAGGACTGATTTCATGCATAATTTATCTGTAAAGCTCATAAGGAATAACACTGGAACTTGCACCAATATCACATAAACCATAATAGCAATGATCACCAATTCTAACAGAAAGCACAGGAACACTAGCCTTTTTAGTTCTATTAGGATGTGAAACAATATTAGAAGCATCCTCACAAAAGACTATGTGCCCATCTTCTATGCTTTTAGTGACAAGGTGTTTCACAATTGCTACCACAGGTTCAATGTTTATTTGTTCATCAGGTTTTATAGTTCTCTTTTCACTTTTGGTGATTACATTAGTTATCATAGGATGGTCCTTTACCTTTTCGGGGAAGGGAATCTTCTCGATATAAGGTTTGGGTAAGATGGGATCAATAATGCAATACTCGGCACTTCCAATAGGAACATAGTCAACAATATCTTTATAAGGTGCATGGTATTTATTCCATCCCCTTTTTGGAATTTCGATATAGGAAGCAAAAGCTCTAAAGAAATTCGTAATAACTTGCAAATCAAGACCATAAACATTACTAATATTTTGGAAGTCATCAGTTCTCATAAAAGATTCAACGCATTCATAATCATAATCTATACCTGACTTTCTACCTTTGTCATTCTCCCAAGCTTCAGCATTATCTTGAATACGGTCCAGAAGATCCCATTTAGCTTCTTCTTCCATACGAGTGAATGATCCAGCACAAGAAGCATCCAATAAATCCTTGTCATGTAGAGGGAGCCTTGCATAAAAGTTATTAATAATAATATTGTTGGGGAGCTCATGAATGGGACATTTGGGCATTAGTAACTTCAATTTCCCCCAAGCTTGAGCTGTACTCTCTCTCTATCAAGAGGCCAAAAGTTGTATATTTGATTCCGATCTTTATGAATCTCACTAGGAGGATAAAACTTCGAATAAAAGAGAGGTACTATTTCCTCCCATTCCAGAGCTTGACCATTCTTTAGCAGCTTATACCATTCCTCAGCTCTTCCTTTTAGTGATAATGAGAATAACTTCTTATTAACTTGATCTGTAGTAATACCTGCACACTTGAACAACCCGCATAATTCGTGTATAAAGAGTAAATGATCACCGGGATGGACAGTTCCATCCCCAAGATAGTAGTTATCCATAACACGATCAATAATTCTTGTAGGTATTTTGAAAACATCATTCTCAGTAGGTGGTGGCTTATCTACTACCTTAGCAGTGGTAGTAGCATTACCAAATAAGAAACTCAGCGAATTATCCATAACGAAAATAAAGCAACTAACAGAAGTAAACAATACTCACAGTAGAAGTTTCCTTTATCAGTTCCACTTTCCAATAGCGCTTCACTCCCCGGCAACGGCGCCAGAAAATAGTCTTGATGACCCACAAGTATAGGGGGTGCATCGCAGTATTTTCGATAAGTAAGAGTGTCGAACCCAACGAGGAGCAGAAGGTGCTAGCTAGTGGTATGGATCAGGAATTCTCTGCAAATACTTAGCAAACAGAATTTTAGGGGTTTTCGATAAAGCAAGTAAACAAAGTACGAGTAAATAAAAGACAGTAGGAAAAAATGCAGCAAGTGGCCCAATCCTTTATGCAGCAAAGGACAAGCCGGTTGTATTACTTAAGATGACCAAACATTCTCGAGGACACATGGGAAGACTGTCAAGTGCTTTCGCTTCATATAGTTGATTAATCTTCTCTAGCTTGCTAAGTGTTGTGTGGGTGAACCTATGCTAATGTACCGCCCCATCCAAGACTAATACATACTTGTGATTATACCCCTTGCAAACATCTGTAAGTACAAGAAAGTAATTAAGGTAGAAACCTAAGGACAGCTTTAAACTCTAAGACCCTTACGTCCCTTGTGCAATGGTTTCCTAATGGGGTTTCAGGTTTTTGTCACTCCGGCAACCCCTACGATTAGTAGCCAAATACACAATGCATTCCCCTAGGCCCATATAGGTGAAGTGTCATGTAGTTGACATTCACATGACACCACTAGAAGAAGTACACCACAACTTAAATAACAATTTATTGAATCTTTCTCAACACAACTCCGCTACTAACAACATGACTTCTCCCATGTCCTCAAGAACAAAATGAACTACTCATGAGACATCATATGGATCATGATCAGATATGGAATAATGATGTATAAAAATCTGAACATAAACAATAATTCCATGGTTCACTCAATAGCATCAACTAGAAAGAGTGATCAACACCGGGAAAGTTTCCCCTATGAACTATAGCAAGATTCAACCCAATTGTTACAGCAATATGGAGATGCTGATGAGGGTGCTGATGGTGATGATGATGACGATGATCCCGATGAAGTCTAGCTTGATGGTGGTGTTGATGTCGACGATCTCCCCTCTCCGGGAAGGAATTCCCCCGGTAGAAATTTGTCTGCCGGAGGAACCCAAAAGAGGCGGTGGAATCTTTCTATGGTTGCTCTCCGAGTCTTAGGGTTTGGGGAGGATAATATACGCCAGAGGGGAGAGGCTGGAGTGGGCCAGGGTGGCCACACCACCTCCTGACGCGGCCTAGGGCTGCCCGCGCCAGGGGGTGGTGTGGGCCCCCTGTGGCCCATCTCCACTCTGTCTTATGGCATCCTTAGTCTTCTGGAAAAATAGGATTTTCTGTATATTTTCTCGGATTTTCTGATCTTCGCGAATTTTGCCTCCAAACAACACCTTTTCCATCAGAATCCTGACTGTAGCGGTCCATGCTCCAAAAGTCATCAACCATGCAAAAACATATGAAATAACATAAGTATCACCTCTCAATATGAAATATATCAATGAATAATAGTGAATTAAGACATAGAGTAGTGATGCAAAATGGACGTATCATATGTCATGCTCATGAGAAATTCAAATTCTATAATATCCATTAATGTTCTCCTGTTGTATTTTATTTGCCTCTTGTGAAAAGAAATTTTTTATCACATTATGGGGGAGTAATATACTTTGTGCATATTACAAACCGAGAAAATGTGAACAGTTGAGGTTGTGTCACATAGAATTGATATTGGATATTATCTAGGTCCTATGTGGCACGTGAGCTCAAACAAGTCCTTTTCGGTATAATGCTTTTTATTCCTTGTCTTTTGGATCTTGTTTGCAAGAGATTTCCTTGGTATGGGTTTCATCATATATGAATTCTTATATCTAAGTTGGCAAAAAATTTGCCTCTAGTTATTCTAATCATTGCTTTGCGTGATTGGTTAACTAGTTGAAACCCTCAAGGATCTCTTTCATGTCTTGGTTTTTAATTCCTATATTTTTACATTTTATTTCTCTTTGTGAATATAATCTTGGATATATTTGCTATCTACCACCGGGAAATATTTGCAAGTCCTTTGTCCTTGGACAATCGGTACTATTATATGTGGTAGACCTTATTGATCATTTTCACATTGACTTTTGCTTTATTTTCCTTATCTCTCACCAAGAAATTTGTTGTGATTTGTCTCCCATGTCTTCCTTGACTCTTGTGGATCATTATTTGTCTTGAAATTACTTAGTTATCTAGTTGATGTAGGTAGGGATGATGATCCCATGTGTGTGCATTTTGTATTCAAATGCAAAATCTTAAATAATGCACTAATCATGGGGGAGATCTCCTATATTATTTAGAACACTCATTTTATGCTTCTTCATGACATGATTTGATCCATACCATGTTCTATGCTTTGGGAGATAAATCTTTTCTTTGGTACTTTGTGCCATTCTTGAAAAATGTTGAGAGTTTGGTTATTTTGTTGGAACCATTTATTTTTCAATTGCTATTTTTTTGGGAGTTGATTTTCTCATTCCATGCCTTATATTTAACCATTTGAATGAGATAAATCGTTGAGCATTTTTTTGTTTATCCCCTTTTCTCTTTGGCTTTTGCCTTGTTCACTTGTTGAGCTTGGGGTCTATCATGTGTTGATTTGGTCCTTGGTAAATTTTGGACAACCGTTAGTCGTGTCACACTTTGGTGTGCCTTCATGGTTTTCTTGGTGTTTTTTTTCAAACTATATCTCCTTTTGGTTTTTGAAAGTCTTGTGCATGCATATTTACTAAATGTATATATTATGGTATGCTTGCTTTCTTTGATACAATATATAAGGGAATCTCCACCAAATCTTATTTTGGCTAAGATGTGTGTAAAATTCAATTTCATATCAATATGCACATGTTTTTGTGGAGTTTGTCCTATGTATTGTAGTGTATATAACTACTTTGGACCCAACGAGTTTTGGGACCATTGTGTACTTGAATGTGTTTTAGGTACATTGGAGATACATTGGATGCTTGTCTAAATAATAAGAAGATGTGGTGACTAAATGATAATTGGAGGCAAGCTAGGATGATCAATAAACTCATATCTACTACATCCTACCAATGGTATCTCGGTAACAAGTATACCTCTCATGCATACTTTTTTAGCATCCAACCTTTGTGGTTGCATCATGGCATGATTTCCTTCACTTGATTTTATTGTGGTTCTTGCAAGAATTTTATTGTATCATCCTTATTGTGGCACGAGTAATTTGAGATGAATACATATTTTGGGGAGTATATAAAAATCATGTTTATGATTCACCAATCCCACATATGCCAATCTAGCAATTCTATTGCCAATCATTTCCTCAATTTCTCTCATGTGCAATATGGATGAATTTGCAAGGTTTATTTGTTCTTTATGATACTGGTTGCCTTTCCCAATGCATTCCAACTATCTCTTGTTCCCTTGTGATATTTGTGATGTAGTAGTTCATGTTTGAAGGTTATTGATATTCAATAAGATAAATTTGATCCTTTGGCCATGCTTTCTAGCAAAAAATCTTATTGGTTATCTATGACTTTCGTTTGGATATCTTGTTCATTCTTGAGTAACCATTTTGCACGTACATGTTTCTTTGTGGATGTATATCTTGGTGATTGTTGTCTACCTAGAAACTTATACACATGACTATGGCTAAATATCTAGTTGATATCCTTTTCCTTTGGAGTCTACACCGTGTGCTCCTTTTTATTCTTTTGTGGCTCCAAATGTTTTGCTTTGAGTGCTTGACCTTTTCATTTGCATCTTTTGGCACTCGTTGGTGTTAAGAAAGTTGATCTCTTATGCCTTTGTGTTGTTATGTAATTTTGGGGGAGCAAGGACACCATGTTTATGCACTTTGCATTCAAAGCAATTATTATATTTTGTGCATAAACCTTGGGGAGCTTTCCTAATTTACCTAAGAACATGCATTTGCTTTCTTGATCTTGTTTGGTGTTTTGTTTGATTATGGGGAGTTAGGATTTCATAATTGTGCGCTTTGTTGTGCATGAACCTTGGGGAGCTTCCTATTTTCATCTAAACACTCATTTGCTCTAATCATAATATCTTATCTCTTGCTCATGGTCGTGGTTTAAATGATATAGAGGGAATGAGGATGCCATGTTTGTGCATATTGTAGTCAAATGCAAATTATAATTTGTGCACAACCCTTGGGGAGTCTCCTCATATTATTTAGATCACTCTCTTTTCAACCTTATCATAATATCTATCTTTCTTTTGGTATCTTCCTTTTGTGAAGTGCTTCTTTGGATCTTTTGATTGCTTGGTTCATTCGTTGATGCTTCTTCACCATTTTATTTCTTTGCAATATTTGGATCCTCAGTTTAGTTTGATTTCCTCCTTGTATTCATCATTGGATACGTGCATTTGATTCTACTCATTTTATAAGAAATGCACACCATATGGAGGAACTCTCACTAAATTGGCCTTCTAAAGTTTTTCACCCATTTCGGCAATCGATGCCAATGGGGGAGAAGTTTTAGAGGGTTTTAGGGAATTTGGTTGTGTGCTTTGATTTTTATACTTAAACACTTGCCTCGTGTGCTTTTCATCTTAGTGTGTTGCATGGCATCTTGAATATACAGATAAAACTCCACCACCGGTAATGGTTGGCAAGATATGCAATGAAATTCAAGTTCGTCCACACGTGCATAGATTGTGGGGGAGTTTGATATATATTGTGGTTGTACTAACATCACATACTTGTGTTGTATTTGATGTTAGCACAACGTTTTGTTTAGTTAATTCCTAATATAAACCCTCTCAAAGGGATTATCATCAATTACCAAAATGGGGGAGATTGAAAGTGCATGTGTGCTCCCATGTGTGGTTTTGGTAATTAATGACAATCTTTATGGACTTATATGTGAATTGAGCTTTACTTGTAGGATTTGTCCATAGGCAATGCTTGAACCATATGTTGGCTTCAAGGTTGGGAGAAGAAGGAAGTAAAGAAGATCAGGTGATGACCAAGGTGTTCAAGGAGAGATCCAAAGTGAAAGATCACGGATGTCGCCTAGAGGGAGGGTGAATAGGCGGTTAAAAACTTCTATGAGATGGGATTAACAATGGCAGAATAAAACTAGCATTTTATTTTGTTAAGAACAAAGCCTAGATATACTAATGTTCACCTATGTGCACCAAAAACTTATGCTAAGCAATACAAGCAACAATATGATAGCAAGATAATTACTTCAAGCACGATGGCTATCACAATGTAAAGTGCATAAGTAAAGAGCTCGGGTATAGAGATAACCGAGGCACGCGGGGACGACGATATTTTACCGAGTTCCTCCCAACAAGGGAGTACGTCTTGTTGGAGGGGTGGGCGGTACTAAGACCACCGATGCCACCAAGGCCTCACCCTATTCTCCCGAGCACCCACCACGTGGGCGAGCACCCGTTTCACTATGGGACACTTGAGGGTGGTCACCGAACCCGTACAAGATTGGGGCTATCTCCACAACTTAAGTGGAGGCTCCCAATAATCGCCACCAAGGCCTCAATCTTGGGGGAGCTTCACAAATTAATTGAAGGCCACACAACCGTCTAGGGTTCCAAGAACTAAAGAGGGACTATCTCCAATGAATATCACCGAACAAATCCTCCAGAGAGAACACGCACCGATGCACCAAATGCAAAAGGCAAGAACACCACAAAGATGCCCCGAATCTTCACTCTCAAGTTCCAACAAGGCTACTAAAGCACTTGGGGGAACAAGAGGGGAAGAGCACAAATGGATAAGACAAATAAACAACCAAATATGATGATGCAAGTATGCAAAGGTTTGAGCTCTCTCCGAACGATATGATCGAGATACTCACTCGAGAGCCTCTCTTGATAGTATGACTATCTATCCTAAACCCGGTCAACACGAGACCGGTAAAAGGGAAAACCTATCAAGAATACCTTTGCCTTCGGCATCCTTTGGCCTTGTCTTCATCGATTCATAAACACCGAGGATGGCAAGCACCAAACATGAGATCTTCTAGGGATGGTGCATATTGAGCTTCCACAACGCATCTTCATATTCATTTCATCGACCTTGAAGACAACACATGCTCCAAGCGATGCCAATAGACAAATCCTACAACTACAACTTAATACACACATTAGTCCATAAAGATTGTCATTAATTACCAAAACCACACATGGGGGGCCACATGCTCTTTCAATCTCCCCCATTTTGGTAATTGATGACAATCCCTTTGAGAGGGTTTATATAATGAATTTAACAAATAAAATGGTAGCCCCAATATCAAATACTACAGAAGTATGTGATATTGGTACCACCACAATATAGAGCAACCCCCCCCCCCCACACACACAATCTATGCATGTGTGATGAACTTGAATTTCATTGCATATATTGCCAATCATTATCATTGGAGGAGTTTCCTCTATATATCACATGCTAAGCAACACAAAGATGCAATATCATGAAAGGCAAATGCTTAAGAACAAACTCAAAGCATAAACTAATTTCCCTTAAACCCTCTAAAACTTCTCCCCCATTGGCATCGATTGCCGAAATGGGTGACAAGTTCTAGAAGGCCAATATAGTGATAGTTCCTCCAAAGGTGTGCATTCGCACAAATCCAATGATGAATACTTGGGAGGAAGTAAAACTATATTGAAGACCCAAAGATTGCCAAAAAAAGAAGAAAATAAGCATCAACAAATGATGCAAGCAACCACAAGATCCAAAAGAGCCAAATGAAAACAACAAATGATACCAAATGAACAAAACAAGATGTTATGATAAGATCAAAAAGTGTGTTTTAAATGAAAATGGAGAATCTCCCTAAGATTTGTGCATAAATAGAATAGTTGCATATGAATATATCATGCACAAATATGGAATCCTTGCTCCCCCATAAGCATTAAGACACAAGAAACGAGAAAGAAGACAAATGAGCATTATTAAATGAATTAGGGGAGCTCCCTAAAGATTATGCACCAATTATAATAATTATATTTGGGAACAGAGTGTATAATCATGGAATCCTAACTCATCCAAATTCATTTAACAATACAAGGCATGAGAGAACAAATATGAGTGCCTGAAGATGCAAACAAAAGGAACAAGCACTCATAAGGCAAATAAATTTGGAAGCCACTGTAGAATCAAAATCTTCTCTTATGTGTATAAGTTTCTAAGTAGAATGCATCACAAAGACATATGTCCACAAATAAACATGCACACATAAGCAAGATACTCAAAAAGGCACTTGAAATCCAAAATGAAGTCATACCATATACCAATAAGATTTTTGCTTGTAAGCATGGCCAAGGGCACAATTTTATCTTATTGTAAATTAATGAACTTCAAACACCAACACATTACATATATTCAACAATCACCAAGGGAAAAGGAGATGGTTGAAATATGTGGAGAAAGGCAACAAGTATCACAAAGGAAAAATCAACTAGCAAAATCTCACTATTGTACATGAGAGAAGTTGAGGAAAAGATAGGCCATAAAATTGCTAGATTGACATATTTGGGATTGGTGAGTCATATGCATGATTTTGTATAGTCCCAATTATATGCACTCATCTCAACTTACGCACATTTGTAATAGGGAGTTCTCTAAAAACCAAAGCTAGAACCACAACAAATACAAAATATCATGCTAGAAGGTAACCCACAAATGATTGGAATCAAGAAATATGAGCATGAGAAGGGGATACTTGTTACCGAGATATAATTGGTAGTACGAAGAAGATATGAATTCGTTGATCATCCTAGCTTGACTCCAATTTCCATGAAAGCACTATTTATCCAACATTGAGAGACAAGCATCCAATATATCATCAATGTACCTAAAACACATTTAAGTACAAAATTGGTTCCCAAACATATTGGCTCCAAAGTAGTTAGTGATACTACAATACATAGGAGAGACTCCACATAAATATGTGCATATTGATATGAAATTGAATTTCATGCACATCTTAGCCAATTAGGATTTGGTGGAATTTCCCATATATATTGGATCTAAGAAAGCAAGCATGCCATGAAATAAACATGTAGAGAATATGCATGCACACGGCTTTCATGAACCAACAAGGAGATGCAATTTGAACAAAAACACCAAGTAAACCGAGATGGCACACACAAGAGTGTGAGACAACAAAAGGTGTCCAAATTGTATCAAAGAACCAATTCAACACATGAATGATCACAAGTTCAATAAATGAATAAGGCAAAAGCCAAAGAGCAAAAGATAGACAAAAACACACATGCTCAAGGATTTATCTCATTCTAAAAAGGTCAAAACATGAAACAAGAAATGAGACAAAACCAACTCCGAAAAGAGCAAGGTTCCAACACATAAACCACACTCTCACACTTTTCATGATGGCACAAAATACCAAAACGAAAAGATCGAACTTCCAAGAACATAAAACATGATATGGATCAAAGCAAGAAGCATAAATAGTTGTGTTCTAAATAATATAGGAGAGCTCACCCATAAGTAGTACATTATTTAGGATTTATGCTTTTGAATTCAAAATGCACACAAATGAGATCATCACTACTACTTATATTAAATAAAACACACGAGGATACCAATAACCTAAGAAGATCCATAAGAGGCAAGGAAATCTTGGGAGAAACACAAAATATTTTCTTGGCCAAAGATAGGACAAAAATGACCAAGGCCAAAGTGAATATGATCACAAGATTCTACCATATATAGAGCACAACTTGTCCAAGGACAAGAAGTATTGGGAATGATCTTCCCGAGGTAGTTCACAAGAATATCCAAGATCATATTCACACAAATAAGCATATAACAAAGTATAAGAATTAAGCTTGATGCTTCGAAAGAGATTCTTGGTAGCTTCCAATGGTAACACAATCACTAGTGATTGGAGTGAATTGAAGCTAATGGTTTCCATGAGGATACAAAGATCCGAATATGAAGAAACACATACCAAGAAACACTCACACAAACAAGATGCAAAAGATGAGAAACAAAGGCATTGAACTTGTTTGAGCAAAAGTATCACATAGGAGCTAGATAATTATCAATATCAATTCTAGGTGACACAACCTTGAATTTTCACATTTTCTAGGTTTGTAATATGCACTAAGCATATGACTCCCCCATGATATGATAACCAATAAATATCAACACGAGGCAACAATATCCAAACAAGAGATAATTAATGAACATTATAGAACTTAAGTTTCTCATGAGAATCATACCACATAGATACTACATAATATTGCTAAATCAATACTAGATGGTATTCCTCATGTACACACATTTTTAGGATTGTGAAATGTGCAAGCATAACACTCCCCCAAAATGGGATAATCCATTAATCTCTCACAAGAGCTAAATAAGATAACAAACAAAATTCAATAGTAGCTCCAACACAAGAAACACTCGTACATGGTGTGCAAACCAACAACTACAAAAATACTTGATAACTCAAGATAAGAAAATGGTAAGCACAACATATACAACAAACATGCAAGGTACAAAACCAACACATGCACAATGGGCGAGAAACTTTCAATGTAAGGAGTTAAGCACATGTTACCGCAAGGAGGAACATTGGAAATAATATAGAGGCGATATAATCCACATAACTTGGCTTGACAATTAATAGATGAAGATCCCTCAATTCTTCATAATGAACCCAAGTCTCCATTGTCCTCCCAAAATCACCTATTGATCAAGTTTTGGCTTGTTGGTCCCCAACCAAGTTGGGTCCTAAGAGGTTAGTCACAATAGGCTTGGCAACCCAAATGGTTCTTTTATTTACACCACATTGAGTACCAACAAATTTGGCAAACACATTGCCAATCTCATCCAAACAAAGAGAATAAGCATCATCAATAATGATAGGGTTGTATGAGGAGATACCACTAGTGCATGAGGAAGAAATATGCCCCTTCTCACGACAAATGTAGCAAGTTCTTGTCTTGCTATCTTTCTTCTTAGGTGGGGCCACAACTTGAGGAAGAGCTCGATAGTCCTCTTAGGAAGAGGTCCATCTACTACTTGAGGTAGACCTTGAGGACGCTTCCCTTGTTGCTTCACACCAAGAGGCTTCTTCTTCAATGGGCAAGATCTAACATGATGCCCTTCTTCCTTGCACTTGAAGCAAATAATGTTGGCCGGATACTTCACTTGATCTTGGCCATTCTTCTTATCGCCCTTGTGCTTCAACTTGATAGTGGACTTGTTCTTGATATTGGAGTTGAATGCAAGTCCACTCTTGTCATTGGGGGAATTTTTGCACACTCAAGATGTGGTGGAGTGTGGCCTTCCCTTTATGACCCACGTTCAAGTCATTCTTCAAAGAAGTGACTTGAGCCTTGAGCTCTTTGATTTCCTCTACAAGGTTAGTATCAACAATAATACTAGAGGAATTAGATTCTTGATTATTAGAGCAACAAGGCAAAGAATGTAATTCATCACAAGATGTAGAAATAGCATGAGTGGATGAATTACAAGGACTATCACATGGCAATATCACATTAGGAGTAGAATTAGTGCTAATGTCCACATGAGGCCCACTAGATGTTACCTTTGACAAAATGGCCTCATGAGCTAACTTTAGCTTATCATGGGAGACTAGAAGATCCTCATGTGAGCTTAAGAGCTTAACATGACTTTCTTCCAATTTCCCATATTTGCTAGTTAGCAAAGCAAGTTGAGCCTTTAGCTCAACATTCTCCTTCAAAATAGATGCTTCACAAGAAATAAAGTTAGTAGCACAAGCATCAACATTAATGGCTAGAGGTGAGGGCAACATTGCAAGCTCATTTGAATATGAAGCTTTAAGTTGCTCATGTGGCTCGGTGAGTTTGATGAGCTCACTCTTAACGACCCGAGAGTCATTTTTGAGGTGCTTAAAATCCTCAACGAGTTTAGAATGGGCAACTACAAGGTCATCATTTTTAGTTTTGAGAGAACTTGCCACCATGAGTTCTCTATCATGTTTTTCCTTTACTCTAGATAATTCTAGAGCAAAGGTCTCCTCAATAGACTAATTGGTGGTTTGTTCCTCTAAAAGAGCTTTTCTTAGATCATTAGTGAGATTTTGAAGCTTTTTAATGGTGTGCTCTTGCTCATCATCTTGAGCTTGCAATTTCTCAATAATTTTCTTGCTCTCCATAGCAAAAGTTAAGATTTCAACAAATTTAGAGCAAGCAATATTATTCTTAACTAGAGCACGATAAACAACCTCACCCTTTTCATCTAAAGAGGCAATCTCATCCTCTTCTTCCTCACTATCATCATCCACAACATCATCATCATCATAATATGCCATGGGATCCAAAGAGGTTACCTTAGTTCCCTTAGCCATAAGGCATATGTGAGAACCGGAAGAAGATGGAGGAGAGATTGAACTTGAAGCTCCATCAAAAACTTTGTCTTGATCCATATAATATTCGTTTCCTCTACATGGTTATCAACACAAGCACTAGAGGAAATAGAAGCATTTTTATTATGGCAACAAGACAAAGTAAGCATATCATCATGTGAATTATTCAAGCCATTTCTACATGATATGCAAGGACCACTAACACTAGCATATGAGGGGTTTTGAGTGTTACAAGTTAGAGTCCAAAGATAGAACATTGCAACTAGATAGAGATAAAGGATTATCTATGGTAAGCTCACTATCCAAATTGCAACTCCTATGACCACTCACCATATCATTACCTTGTGAAAAATCACATGTTGGTGAAGTGGTAGAAGATGATAACTCATCACGGCCGAAGGTGGAGGGAATACAATCATCCTCAATAATGTTAGACACACCATATTTATCTTGAAGCTTGGTCCAAATATCATGAGCACTCTGATAAGGCATGATTGAAGAAATAACTACATTGCTCACAACAAGTAAACGCATTTTAGTAGCTAGAGCATCTATATAAGAGTTCATCTTCTCCTCTAAAGATTCGTTTTGGGGATCCATAGGAGAAGAGAAACCCATATATAGAATTCCCTCAACAGATGGGTGAATGTCCCGAAAATAATCTAGCATGCGAGATTTCCAAGCATCATAATTTGTGCCATCGAATATATAATAGGAATCATGCACTACACCACTAGACGACATCTTTACTCTCAAGGCGGTGAAGCCTAAAAGCGAGAGACCTCGCTCTGATACCAATTGAAAGATCACGAATGTCGCCTAGAGGGAGGGGGTGAATAGGCGGTTAAAAACTTCTAAGAGATGGGCTTAACAATGGCAGAATAAAACTAGCATTTTCTTTTGTTAAGCACAAAGCCTAGATATACTAAGGTTCACCTATGTGCACCAACAACTTATGCTAAGCAAGACAACGAACAATACGATAGCAAGATAATTACTTCAAGCACGATGGCTATCACAATTTAAAGTGCATAAGTAAATAGCTCGGGTATAGAGATAACCAAGGCACGCGGGGACGATGATATTTTACCAAGTTCCTCCCAACAAGGGAGTACGTCTCGTTGGAGGGGTGGGCGGTACTAAGACCATCAATGTCACCAAGGCCTCACCCTATTCTCCCGAGCACCCACCATGCGGGTGAGCACCTGTTTGACTATGGGACACTTGAGGGAGGTCACCGAACCCGTACAAGATTGGGGCTATCTCCACAACTTAATTGGAGGCTCCCAATAATCGCCACCAAGGCCTCAATCTTGGGGGATCTTCATAACTTAATTGAAGTCCACACAACCGTCTAGGGTTCCAAGAACCCAAGAGGGACTAGCTCCAATGAATATCAGCGAACAAATCCTCCGGAGAGAACACACACCGATGCACCAAATGCAAAAGGCAAGAACACCACAAAGATGCCCCGAATCTTCACTCTCAAGTTCCAACAAGGCTACTAAAGCACTTGGGGGAACAAGAGGGGAAGAACACAAATGGGGAACACAAAAAGCCCCAAAGATTCACTCACAAAGAGTGGATTTGCTTTGGTCAAAGTATAGATCTAGATCCCCTCTAACTCCCCCTCAAATATTGGCAAGAATCAATGGAGGGGGAGGTGGAAATCAAGCAAAGAGATGTGTCAAATATTAGGCAAAGCTTGGGAAAAGAAGGAGAAGCAGCAACTCTAGACAAAAGGGAGAAAGGGGCTATATATATGGGGCTAGGAAATCTGGCCATTGGGGCTTATTTTCCTGGGTGGGCCGGTAGTACCGGGTCCAACCGGTACTACTGCACCACACCAACAGCAGCTGCCCAACACGCGCGCAGGCGAAGCAGCAGCCAGCGGCGGAGCGAGCGAGGGCGCTGTGCGGGAGCGAGCACGCGCGAGCCAGGCGGGGCAGCGGGCTGGCGGAAGCTTGGCGAGCGGTAGCCTAGGAGCTGGGGCAGACCTGGGCCGGTCCAAGGCGAGTGCGGCGTGCTGCGAGGCGGGGCAAGCGAGCGAGAAAGAGCAGAGGTGAAGCAGGGCGCGGGATCGAGCAAGCTGGGCGAGGCGGGGGAAGGGCGCCAGGATGGGCCAACCCAGTAGTACCGGCCTGCCCAGGCGGTACTACTGTGGTGGGCCGGTACCACCGGTCACCGCAACTGGGCTGAGCAGAGGGAAGTACGCACAGCTCTGGGGCGGCCGGTACCACGAGCGCTTGTACCGGTCGGCCCAGCACAAGACCCATTTTTCTTTTTCCAAATAAAACAAAGGCAAATATGCAAACGACGATAACTTTTGCTAGGAGACTCCGATTGACCCAAAACCAATTGCGTTGGAAATATTGGATATCACCAAGTGATAAAGTATCAAGTATAATAATGTGAGATACCTCACTCGGTGAGTATCCGAAAAACCGCCAAGATCAAAATCGCAACAAGATATAAAAGGGGAATCCGATATTTATGAACAAGAGCTTGCTATGAACAACCACAAGCTCTATATCCTCACATGGATAAGACAAATAAACAACCAAATATGATGATGCAAGTATGCAAAGGTTTGAGCTCTCTCCGAACGATATGATCGAGATACTCACTCGAGAGCCTCTCTTGATAGTACGGCTATCTATCCTAAACCCGGTCAACACGAGACCGGTAAAAGGGAAAACCTATCAAGAATACCTTTGCCTTCAGCATCCTTTGGCCTTGTCTTCATCGATTCATAAACACTGAGGATGGCAAGCACCAAACATGAGATCTTCTAGGGATGGCGCATATTGAGCTTCCACAACGCATCTTCATATTCATTTCATCGACCTTGAACACAACACATGCTCCAAGCGATGCCAATGGACAAATCCTACAAGTACAACTTAATACACACATTAGTCCATAAATATTGTCATTAATTACCAAAACCACACATGGGGGCCCACATGCTCTTTCACAAAGGTTGGTCATGTGAGAGTTGAGCCTATGGCAAGTGTGTCTTGAAGAATAAAGTTGGATTGATATCTCATATGTACCTTTAAGACGCCAACATAATGAAGAAAGAAGAAATGATGTGCAAGTTCAAGATGAGCCATCTTGAAGAGATCATTTGCTTGAAGCTTTCCATCCTATGGCGATCATGGATATAGGAAAATGATATGCCCAAAAGAGAAGCTCTACCATAGTGGAGTATGGGGTGGAATTTGCAAGTCTTCACCAAGCTAGCGCAATCAAGAAAGGTGTTCCATCTTGAGGGGTAGAAGATCGTCTTCATCAAGCTCAGGTGGAATATGCGCAAGGCAAAGGTATGTTCTTGATAGGGTTTCCTTCTTACTGTTCTCGTGGTGTTAGTTGGAGAGACCGGTTTATAGGATAAATAACAGTACTATCAAGAGGTGCTCTCGAGTGAGTAACTTGATCATATCTTTCGGAGAGAACTCAAACCTTTGCATACTTAGCATCATATTTCTTGGTTGTTATTTGGATCTTATCCATGCAAGGTTCTAGATATTTTGGTAATATTCATAACAAGCTCTAGTTCATCGAAAACGGATTTCATATGCATTCTCTATTGCATTTTCGATATTGGAGGTTTTACCGGTTTGTCTTTTAGAGATAGGTAAAATCTTCCATTTTTTGGTTCTTACTCATGCAAGGTTTTAGAGATTGTTTAAATCTTCATAACAAGCTCTAGTTCATCGAAAACAGATTTCATATGCATTCTCTATTGTGTTTTCGGTGTTGGAGGTTTTACCGGTTCGTCTTTTTGAGAGAGGTCAAAACTTTCGTCATTTTATTCTATCCTCCCTTGCTGGACTATAATGGTTTTCTGTATGATCTTGTAGATCTCATTGTCCTCTTTAAAACAAGTCCAAGATCATCAAAATTGGAGTCAGGATGCAAAAGTTATGGTTGTTTTCGTATTGGTCTTTCTGCCAGTTTTTGTAAGACCGGAGATTACAGACTAAATCTCCGGTCTATCTCCGGACCGCGTACAGACTGTCCTCCAGTTTGTCCGTGTTTGGCCTGGGTACACTGGAGACTCCGGTCCCAGTCCGAAGACTCTGGACCGGGCGATTCCTGGGCCTAACGGTTGGATTTCTAGGGACCTATTTAAGGGGCCCTTCTTCTCCAATGGTTCCCTAACCTTCCTTGTAAGTTCTCCCCTCCATTACTGACCTTCTGGAGCTTCTATCCCTCAATCCCTCCATTGATTCTTGCATATTCTTGAGGGATTTGAAAGAGTAGATCTAGATGAAGGAGTTATGCCCTAGAGGCAAATAATAAAGTGTATTATTTGATATATCTCCTACATGTTCATAATACGTTTCATACTGTGCTATAACCGTGTTAATACGAAATGTTAATACACGTGTGGTATGTAAACAAACTGTGTCTCTAGTTACCTCTAGTGAACTAGTTCATTGGTCATGAGGATGGTCTGCGTTTCAAGATCATGGGCATTTATGCCAACTGGCAATGAGGTCATGTTATTAGTTGAATAACATGATAGACAAACATCCGACCGTTATATCTTAATGAGATCTAGTTACAAAGTTCACCATTGATGATAAAACTCAGAGAACCTCGCAACCTGATCCTTTGACTCTGAGGTAATGCAAATCACCATTCTGGAAGAAGCTTAGATGGTTATCAAGAATCATCTCGTAACAGGGTGATCGAAAAGGTGTCACTCAGGTTTTCCGAAGGGATGCGTAGAGGAGTACATATCAAGACAAGGATTTGTCTAGTCCATGTAACGGACAGATACATGTGGCCATGTCGGTGACGTTGCATTAATGAAGCTTGCAAGCATGTGACTAGGTCACAGAATGCAACGACATGAGAACGAGAAAACAAGTTCATCGGTAACGAGATCGAACTAAGGTATGGAGATACCGAAGATCAAATCTCGGATGAATTAGGTATCGAATGACAAAGAGAACGGGGAACAACTATCTCACGGTTCGAGCGATTGTATTCGTGAAACGCACTGGGGTCACATGGCCATCCAGGTCCCTCTATTGATCATTGATATGAGAGTGGTCTCTATCATGTCCGGAGTGTTTCCGAACCGAAGGATGTCACGCTTAAGGGTAGGGACGCTTAGGGTAGATGAGGTATCGTATGAGAAATAGAGAGAGAGAAACCGGAATAGTTTCGGTAACATCCGATGGAGATCGGAAGGGGTCCGGAAGGTGTTCCGGAGTGAAGGAATACTATAGTATGTGTATTTGAATGTTAATTGGAGAATTAATATTAAATATATATTTTATTTTATTTTTAAAGGCTCCATATTGCTAATGGGCCTCACCCGAAGGTAGGCCCAATAGGGCAAGGCGCCTAGGGAGTGGGGGCCAGCCGTCCTGGGCTTGGTAAGCCGCCCCAATGGGGCCCACCTAGGGCCGGCGGCTGCCCCTAGGTGGCCCGCGGGTGTGGGGATTACTCCCACACCGCCTGGCCCCTGGGTGGTGCGCCCCCCTCCGACTATATAAAGGGGTCCCCCCTCTCCCTTTGGTATCGCCCATTCCTCTCATTCTCTCTCTCTCTCATCCGCTGAGGACTTCTCCGTAATATTGGGGAGGACCTCGTGGTTGAGTTCTCCACCTTCACACTACCGTCGTGTGATCTGCGATCCGGCATCTACTTCTTCTGCTGCTTGGCTGGATTGGAGTCCGGTTGACGTCTCCTACACCGGACGTGTGACGAACTTCAGAGGCACCACACTTGGGGTGCTGCTCATCTTCATCAATATACGCCTTCCTGCGTAAGGCGTGCCTTTGTCTGCAAAGGTATGAATACTGTATTCCTTCTCCGTTACTTATGTCTATATAGTATAGATCCTGGTATTAGTGTTCGAGTAGATAGACTTTTTTTGTTTTCTGCTACGGAACCCAACACTAGATCTATAACCCCACCAATCAATCTCTCCTCTAAGTGAGGAAACATCTTGGGATCTAGATCTTGGAGTCTTTTGTGGATTTCCTCCATTATTCTTCCTCTCTTATTCCCCTATAAGCTTTTGTAGCTTTGGTGGAATTTGGGAGAGAAGGACTTTAGCACTTCATGTGTTCTTGCCATTGCATTTGGTGCATCGGTTTGAGTTCTTGGTGAGGATTCGATTGGGTGAAAGGTGATAAGCTTTTTACTCTTGGGTTCTTGGAACCCTAGATGGTTTGGTTGTATTGCAGGTTTGTGGATTACTTGGGGCCTCCAATTAGTTGTGGAGATTTCCCCAAGCTTATTTGTTGGGAGCCTCCAATTGAGTTGTGGAGAAGTTCCCCAACCTTGTGAGAGGTTATGGATTGCCACCGGAAAGTGCACCGATAGTGGAAGTGTGGATCGATCCTGTTGGGGTTAGATTCATAGGAGAACAATGGAGGCCTTTTGTGGCGTTGGTGGTTTGAAACCACCCCCTCTCCAAACGATACGCACTCCATGTTGGGAGGAACTCGGTAAAACATCGCCGTCTCCGCGTGCCTCGGTTATCTCTATACATGAGCTCTTTCTTGTGCACCTTACTTTGTGATAGCCTTCGTGCTTGAAGTCTATATCTTGCTATCACACAGTTGCTTGTCTTGCTTTGCATAAGTTGTTGGTGCACATAGGTGAACCATAGTATAGTTTTGTGCTTGACAAAGTAAACGCTAGTTTTATTCCGCCTTTGTTAAGCCCATCTCGTAAAAGTTTTAAACCGCCTATTCACCCCCTCTAGGCGACATCTGTGTCCTTTCAGCCCCCATGCATTCCCCGATGCTTTGTCGTTTGAACCATAAACTCTGTGTCCAATTCTTTTTGTTACTTAGATACATTTATTTTTTTGAGATTGTTACTGACAAGTCTACTTAACTTGTTATCGTGATATCATATTCCCATGACCTAGTCATTTGATACAATATCACTAAGTGCGCCCATTGTATCTTCTCGTCACGCGGGTGAGTAAATCCCGATTTTGATGCATATGCCTCAACGTGCCCCTCTGGAATACCTAACATGTACCTTTATGATCACTCTGTTATGGTGTGGTGGTTGATACAGTCAAAGCAACCGCGGGTGACAGTGATTAAATATGATCTCACAGTTTAAGGAGAAGTTCACTTTGTTTCTAACTATTGCAACGATAAACCACGTGACTTTGATCATGTTGCATACTTATATGGGTAATCTCCATCACATCGTTTAACAATGATATGACTTTATTGTCAACTGGCATAAATGCTCCATGATCAGGAAACCTTGATCATCGATTTCCCAATAAACTAGTTGTATAGAGGCTATTAGGGACTATGGTTTGTTTATATACCACACATGTATTAATATTTCTATTTGGTACAATTATAGCACGGTATAAAACTATTATGAACTAATTGAGATATGATAATAAACCTATTTATTATTTGTCTCTAGGGCATATCTCTTTCAATGTTTTCATTTCTTGAAATATCTAAAGGGGGAAGGAAATGTTTAGATTTTTTCGATGAAGCTTTTTCTGGCAAAATGATGATACACGAGAAGTATAGACTAATGAGATGAAATATTATTTATTGTCCTAAGGATCAGGGAGTTTTAGAAATTGAGGTGATTGACTTTAATAATAAATATTTATTGAGCAAGTGGTTGTTCAAACTATTACCAGAAGAAGAAATGTGGCAAGAATTATTAACCAAAAAGTACCTAACTAATAAAACTCCAACAAAAGTTGAGAAAAATCTGCAGGTTCCCTTTTTTTTTAGAAAAGGCCTCATGAAGGTTAAACGTAATTGTTTAACTGAGGTTTCTTCAAAATTGGAGATGGGTCAACAATACACTCAGGAGTTTTCCAAGTGGATAGCTTTTTGTTACTTTTTATTTTGCAATGGTTGATCCATGTATCAACCTTAGTTGATCCATGATTGTAATAATTTACACTAACAAAACTTCACAATAATAGAAGGTTGTGCACATCAGTTGATGTAGAGCGGGGGCAAGGCTCCCCATTAAAAAAAATATTATGTACCTGAGTTGGAAAGGGAAAATATATGTGCTACGGTACAACCAAAGAGAAGTGAATCAGGCGAGGGGAACAACACATGAGTGCCGGCCATGCATGTTCTTTTTGAGAATCTTCCACCCCTCTATTCAAATAGCATCATACTTATTGCACACACCGTCATGTGGAATTTGATACCACACATGCCTGCCTACACTAAGATAAATCGAATTTCTGGCCAGGTTATGCCGTCAATGTTCACCGTTCTTCTCATGGACAAAAGATGCCACTTGGAAGTTCGTAGCCCTAGCTCAGAGTTCTTGGATCACCTGACCATAAGCACCATTGCCTCCACTCTCAATATCTCGCATCACGTCAATGCAGTATGTGCGCGGTCGTAGGCGTTGTACAAGCATGTCAGAAGCAAGCGTCGGACCCTCTACACTAGGGACGGATCTAGGATTTCAGCTTTGGGTGTACAAATTTTAACTAACACAAAACATACAGGTCAAGTGGCAACATAGATAAAAGTATAATTTATGTATTGTAGAACAATATATTAGGAGTTTTTTTGAGAAATGTCTTAAAAGGTGATAGAGATTACAAAAAATAAGAAGAAAAATAGAGTTCTATCAATTCTACCACTTCGATGACACCCCGTCCCATGTGGTTTTGTCAGTCCAATGTGTGGATCATCTTTTCCTTGAATGGAATAATATAATAATTGAGTCTATAAGGATTTTTCTTTTAAATATATAAGTAATAAAGATCACAAGATCATCACACAAATTTGTTAATGGTAGAAATGTTTCTTGAAAAAGATGTACAATGGCTAATGCCTAATGGGCCGCTTGCAACTTAGGTTGTACTTATTTCGTTTGGAAATAATTGTCGTAGATTTTTTTAACTACACACTAAAACATGTCCGAATACATGTGTATCTAGACAAATCTATGACACTCATCTCCAAACAACGGGAGTAGTAAACTATAGGATTTTCACTTATTTGTGGTTGGGAAAAAATACTACATATGTTAGAGAAAACATGCTACTAGTGTTGTATATACCCATTGTACAACTATACAAGAGTTTTTTTCTGAAAAATTTGGGTGTATAGATGACACCCATGCCGCATACCGGATCCGTCCATGCTCTACACGCCAACGCCTCCAAAGTTTCTGGATTAGTTAACCCTTCCAGCACAACAACCAATGCTCCCATGAAGCCACTGCCGATATTGCTGCCATCGGGTTGTTTTTAGAGACCGTGGCATCCGGAAAGTGTCTTTGACACATGCGCTTCTTCAGTTTCAGATTTTTTAAAATTTTAAAATCTTACGCTTCTATGTCTTCAAAAATTATAACATTAAATATATAGATGGATATATACGGGTGGAGTGTACGCAAAAAAAGCTTCATTAAAATATATTGTATTTTGGATAATTTTATACTATTTTTACTATTATTTACTGTCAGAAATTTAACTTTTTATATCTTCTAAAATATAAAAAAATTAAGGGGACTTTTTTGCATACACTCCTTCTGTATATATCCATATACTCCTATATTTAATACTATAACTTTTTGAGACATAGAAGTTCGTGAGATTTTTAAATTTTTAAATATCTGAAAGTGAAGAGGGCAATGGTACCAATGTGCACAAAATCCCTTCTCCCGCGGCATGTTTACTTTCACCATTCATTCTAGAGGATGGAGCCAGCTCGGTCCCTGAACCTGACATAGTGTTGCAACCTTGGGGGCAGGTTGGAGCAGCTGCAAATCCGCGATGAATCTCTCGACGAAGAGGCGTGTCGATAATGGCCATGCAGTTTATATCTCTTCTTTGTGAAGTCCGAGTGGATGGGCTGAAAGAGTGCGGCTGTGTGTGGAGAATGTTCTACGATTTTTTTTTTTGAGGGAAGAATGTTCTACGAGTAAAACAGCCATTTGAGCCTGCCATTATCGACTGGGTCGAACGTTTGTACTGGACTTAACCCATCACGTTGATCAAACAGGTTTTTTTCGACGGCAATCAAGGCGAATCGGGATCTTCTCTTTCCAAAAACAAACACGATCAAATAAGATCAGTTGTGGTCATTTTCCCGTCGTTGATCGGTTCGGCCGCGGCTCGTGACCCCCGGGCCACGTGTCACACAACTTACGGCGAGATCATCGCACGGGATCGAGCCGATCGAGCCAGAACCTCTTCCGCACGGTGGCGTTCAATTCAAGCCCGTTCGTGGTTCGAGCGCTTCAGATATCTGGAACGCGATCGTCTCGCCAGAGCGAGGGGTGGATTGGATAGAAGGATAACCCCGGATAGCCATGCATGCAAGCGGCATTGATCGGATCGGGTCAAGAGATCAGTGACGAGACGCGCGGCCGATTATTAATTGGCCGGGTCGGCCTGGCAAAAGTCGTCGACCGTCTCACACGTAGTACGGCCGGCACGGGGATCCCATGCCCGATCCACTTCCTGCCTTCCCGGAGACTGGAAGCGCCTTCCTCCGTCCACGTATAAAAGCCTCGTCAACCCTCCCCCGATCCCAACCAATAGCCCACACGCGGGCGCGCTCCATCGATCTAATCTAATCCACCGTTTCTGCGCGGCGGCCGGACAGCGCGCGCCACCACCACCACCACCACAACCACGGCACCGCCCCTCCAATCTCATCCAACCCTATCCAATGCTGCTACCCGTCTCCCGCCTCACCGACAAATTCGCCCCGCTCGCCGGCCTCCGATCGCTCCTCGTCCCCGACACCGCCGCCGGCGCCGGCGCCGTCCTTACGCGGACGATCCCCGCGCTGCCGCCGTGCGGTGCCTGCGGGGAGAGCGAGGACGAGGAGGAGGACGACGAGGGGTGCTGGGTATCATACGGACGCAGGGACATGAGGGGACGCCGCAGGGACATGAGGGGACGCCGCCGCCTGCCGCCGCCGATCCCGTCGCTGGCGGCCCGGAGCGCGCTGCGGCGGGCGCGCACCGACGACAGGAGGCTCGTCATCAGCAGGGAGCGCGTCATGCGGCCCGACTACTACGTCCGGGCGCGCCGCGTGCGCGGCGGCCGCCTCGTCATGCGCCTCGTCGAGCGCGAGGACGACGATCCGCTTCGGCCTTCCACCGCGCGAGAAGGCGACAACGGCATTGGTCACATTGCCCAGGTGGTCGTCGCAGAGGAAGAGGTTGATGTGGCTGCGGCACCGGCGCCACTGCCGGCTGTTGGATGCTTGGAGGACGCGGTCAAGTACCAGTACGCCATCGGTAGCAGCCCCTTGCACCAGACGCCTTTGCTAAGGATGGTCCATTGAGATTTGAGACGTCTCGCCATGGTGAAATTTTGTAGCTGCCTTTTGCTGGTGCATTGGGGATCGACAAGGTGGAATTTTGTATAGCTTCCTAATTTCGGCTTAGGTCCGTATACTTGCATTCTTGATTAAAAACAAATCAGACTGTGGATCGATGAAAAAAACTATTTATTGGTACGCGTACGAGTGTTCCCGAGCAATGGTTTCGGTCATCTAAGTGGGTGTGAATTGCATCAATCCACACAGAGATCAGGGGTTTATTCTCCTTTTCGTTGAAAGAGAAGTACATGTGCAAATTGCTAAAGAATTTTGACACAATTGCTAACCTAAACCGGTTACGATGGAATTCAAAAAAAAAAACGTCTGAGTGCAAATATTAAAAGAAAAGTATATTTGCTCCAATCCGATGTGAGGACTTCCCTATGAGATAGTTAGGAAGTTGGGACTCCCACTTGCATCACTTGACTTAGGAGAATTGATTTCCAGCACCTAAAAGTTAAGATTGCCCGAAAATTTGAAGCGGGGTGGAAGAATGTTAACATGGCCGGGAGAGTAACTTGAGTGGCAACATACATATCAACTAGGCAACAAAAAAGATGTGATAAGTAATTAATGATTAAAAAGATGAATTGGGTAATATATTATATATAATATTACCGTATCACACTTATCAATGAAAAACGAGTCTATAAAGCAATTAATGAGGGTTTCTATGTTACTAGATTTGTGTTACTCATGTTACTGGTCTAAATTACTTTCCACTATGACTAGCCCAACAACGCCTAGATCTCCATTGGACGCATGATGCCTCTAGCGGTACACTAAAAAAAAATGTTTACGGATTATTTTTTGTGATTGAAAGTTTACTGCATCATTTATTTACTGTAAATCTTGCACACCAATTAGTGATTGACACATCATTCTGTAAGATCCCGTCCATATCAATCAGCTCGTAGCTGTAGCATTACTCCGCCTCCAGATTGCTGGATCAGATGGAATCCATTCATGTGCATCCTTATTTATCAGCCTATATGGCTTCAGGAGAGAGTAGCACGAAGCTCTATTGTCCGTTGATGATATCATGGGATATGTTGGTGTTTCGATTTTCATGATGTGGACAATGGCGGAGAATATCATGGTGGCTATGATTTAAGAACTAGTAACGGTAGACCAAACTTTGAGTCGATAAAGACTTTGCTTGGTGACTCTTGACTTGCAACAATTGCCTCGGCAAGTGGGACGGCAAATCTAGAGGAGTACGATTGAAGATGGAGAAAAAGCAAGATATTGGGCTTCGCCTTAGGCTACACAGTAGCAGGTCAAAGGGCATTGCCTCGAAGCTTTTTGAATTGACCAAAAGAAATAATTATTTGGTCAAAAACTCTAGATGACCAATTTTGGGTACGCCATACATCATGGTTTTGATCTTGAACACATACAATAATTTTCACCCTTTGGAAAATATTGTTCCCCTTCCACCTTAATGTTGGTAGCCTCGATTCAGTTAGATGTAAGTTTACCAATGATGGCAACTACTCTGTGGCTTGAGCCTGCAAAATGCAATTCGAAAGACTCATTGCCACACCCAAAAATGGTGTAGTTATGGGAATTGCCCTCTATGCAACCAAGTTTAAGAATTTGTGACACGTCTTCTCTTCAAGTATCGATTCTCCAAGAGGATTTGGATGTTATCCTATCATGGAGCGGTTTCCATGACATCTCTATCACAACATAGGCTAACTATGTAAACGTCAAAGAACGGCGGTTGAATCTCACCATGATGAATGGAAGAGTGAGGAAGGCCATGACTTTCATAATTATGCTTTTCTCTCGGAAAATTTGGAAGGAGCGGAACACTTCAATGCCATGCGATGCAAGACTCATGTCATCATTGTTAGAATTTGAGGTGTTTGCATGTGGGCTTTTGGCCATAACAAATACAAATTCTGAAATTCTCTTTGACCCATTTTTTATGGCAGCTCATGTGTGTGCTAGTGGTGCTAAAGTTTAGTCCCACATTGCTAGTTGAGTGAGAGTTACACCTCCTTATATATTAGACTGTTCTATCACTCACTAAGGTGTGAGAAGAAGAGCAACTCTCGCGTATTCCTCCTCCGATGCCGCTGTCTGCCTTGTCCCGAGCTTTTTTATTGATGTTCGGAAAAATTAATCATGGATTAATTACGAGTCATTAACGGACGCGTTAATTAGTGAGTTGTTTCCAATTTTTTTAGAACGTGGGATATTACCTACTTGGACATGGGCTGAGCCCCACGATCTCCCGGACCTGTACTATATAAGCGTCTGCGCTAAACCTAATCTATACTGCCTATCACACGTGTCTTCTTTTAGTCTATTGCACCGCCGCCTTTGTTTTCCCCATCCCGACTTGCGGCGTGCACCGCAGATCGGGACAGTAGGCCTCCGGAACCCCGCCTCTTGTGAACCTGTACGGGTGAGGGGCGATCAGGTTTTGGGGAGCGCTTCCGCGCGACTACTGACACCATCACGGACCACTCCTTTTTCGATGAGGACTTCTTCCTGGATATCAGCAACCTCTATATCGATGACATGGCTAACGATGCTGGTGTCAACGCCAACCTGAACATGAATCTTTCTGCAGCACCGTACGTAACTCTAAACTTTCTCTTTCAGATTTTGCTAGAGTTCTTTATTCTAGCGTTTGGTGTAGATATAATAGGTTTATCTTATTTAGATATAATCTATTTATCTAATATGTTAATCTACATGATTAGTTTTAGCACTATTTATATGATCATGATTTCTCAGTTTATTATTTAGATTAAATCATATGAATTATTGCTTATATTTTAAACAATCCAAAAATCTGATGGTAGGTAACTGAATTCCACTGGTGTAGCCGTGGCTACTAGGCCCCCTTCTTTTGATGGTATGCACTATAAGAGATGGCACACGAGAGAAATTTTATGGTTTAAAAACCTAAACTGCTATAGCGCCACTCTTGGCAAATCTAAAGTAGATATTTCTGCTGAGCAGAAAGCGACCTTTAAGAAAGCCAATACCATGTTTCTGGTGGCTCTTTTCAGGGTTCTTGGGGACAACTTTGTTGACCCATACATGTCATTTGATAATGGCAAAGACATATGGGATGCGCTCGAGGCCAAGTTTGGGGTCTCGAACGCAGGCACTGAGTTGTATGTCATGGAGCAATTCTATCACTACAAGATGGTTGATAATCACTCCATCATTGAGAAAGCTCATGAGACACAATCACTTGCCAAAGAACTTGAGTAGTTCAAATGTACTTTACCGGACAAGTTTGTGGCTGGAGGCATTATTTCCAAGCTTCCTCCCTTCTGGAGGAATTTTACTACTTCTCTGAAACATAAGAGACAAGAGTTTTCTATTAAGGATTTCATTGGGTCTCTTTATGTGGAAGAGAAGGCGAGAGCAAAGGATACACGTGCTCGAGGATTTGAGAGTGCTTCTAGTGCCAATTTGGTACAAAAGAAAAACTTTCAATCCCATAAGTTCAAGAATAAGAACAAATCTGAAGGCAAAGAGAAGTTTGATAGCAAGAACAAGGCCACACACTCAACCAATTTCAAGAGGAAAAACGATAAGAAAGGCTCTTGCCACGTCTATGGCGATCCTGATCATTGGGCTCCTAGCTATCCTAATCGCTTTGACAAGCATCAACATGGGAACAACGGTAAGAATGCTAATGTTGTTATTAGCATTACTGAGATGGAGGACGCTGGGTACGGTATTTTACCTACTATCCTTTCAGTATGTCATTCTCCTAAATGGGGGATAGACACTGGTGTTAATACACATATATGTTCTGATATTTCCATGTTCTCTTCTTATCAGGTCTCAAGGACTTCCTCTGTGCTGATGGGAAACGGCTCACGTGCTTTTGTTTATGGTGTTGGTACGATAAATCTAAAGTTTACTTCAGGGAAGACCGTACAGCTGAAGAATGTGCAGCATGTTCCCTCCATCAATAAGAATCTCGTCAGTGGATCGCTTTTATGTCGAGATGGATTTAAGTATGTTTTTGAGTCCAATAAAGTTTTAATTTCTAAGTTCGTACAATTTGTTGGAAAGGGTTATGAGTGCGGAGGTCTGTTCCGCTTATCTTTGTCATACTCATGTACTAAAGTTATTAATCATGTTTGCAATGTAATGAGTTCAATATCTGGCATTCACGACTCTATCATATTAACTTTGGTTGCATGACGCGGCTAGTCAATATGAGTTTAATTCCGAAGTTCACTTCTATCAAAGATTCTAAGTGCCAAGTTTGCGTTCAAACAAAGCAACCCCGCAAGTCTCATACGGCTACAGAACTGAGAAACTTAGCACCGCTGGAACTTATACATTCGGATCTATGTGAGATGAATGGTGTTTTGACAAAAGTTGCAAAAATATATTTCATGATGTTGATTGATGACCACTACAAGAAAAGTTGACTTTTACAAAGGACGATTTTCGTGGTTGAAGGCCCGTTTTTCGTGGCCAAAAAGTCTTCCATGACGGATGGCCTTCATGGTAAAAGCCTCGTCACAAATGAATTAACCACGGTTTTTTTCAACCATGGCGGATCACACCCTTCAGCCACGAAAACTTGTTCCGTCGTAGATCTGTTTGCCAGCCACGTTGACCGCTGACTTCATGCAAACTACCACGTGGCACCCGCCATTAGCAGTCGGTTACCGGCGTTAACGGTCACAGAAACCGTGACAGAAGCCAGGCCCAGCCAAGGTCTGCTAAATATTAACTCGGTCGGCCCATGAGGAGAGCCCAATAAGAAGATGGCATGTTATTGTTTTGTCCTACACTCCTTGAAATGGGCCCAACAATGTAGCCAGCAGCGGCCCACGAACTTTCAGACCCGATTCTATTTCGGCCTACAGAAGGCCCATGTTGGTCCAACACTGTGTGGCCCATTAGCAGCCTGCGCCAAGTTGCTCCTGTACACTTAAGGCCTGCGATCAGCCCATCACTGTTAACACAGCCCATCATGGTCCACCTACTAAAGGCCTTCTTTGAGATAGTCCGTTACTGTTCTGGCCTTTTACTATTTCGGCCGTTAACTGTCCAGGCCCATAAGCAGCCCGTTATTGTTCTAGCCTAGTGAATTTGTCGGTCTGTTACTACCCTCATCTGGAAATTTCTTGGACCGTTACTATTCAGGCTCGTCACTATTCTGGCCTTTACCTGCTTTGGCCTTTTACTGTTGTGGCCCTTTACTATTAAGGCCCACTACAGTTTTGGCCTGTTACTTCTACCAATTTATAGTTTCCTGCCTATTACTGTGATGGGATATTTCTGTTCTGGCTTGCTACTATTATAGCGTGTTATTGTTACGGCCTGTTACTGTTACGGCCTATTACCACATGTGGGTCGGACAATTACGTTTATGGCCTTTTACAGTTTCGGTCTTTCTGAAGCCCATGCCAATATCATAAAACGTGTATAATAAGCCAGTATCTTTTACTGTTCATCGTCGGCCGAATACAAGACGTGCCAATAACAAAGCACGGTATTGTTCCCTAATCGACCTGCATGGCGTAGTTACCGTAACGACTATCTCCATATGTGGAAGGTGTCAACTAAATGCCTCCTATGCGAGTTATCTAGATATTACATCAGCTACAAACTTCTTAATTTTTTTACATATTATCAATTCAAGGGAAAGAAAAATCGGCATTTCAGTTGACAATCAAGTTGATAGCAGAGTTCTCAATTTGCTTTCTCAATCAATCAGCTGCATCTTCCTTTGAGTGTGACAGCTACAGTAGAGGAGACATGATCTTGCAGCCCCGGTGACGATAGCAATAATTGCAGTCTGAAACCAAGTAATAACAAATTAATACAGCAAACAAGACAAACTACTCATTTAACTGATATGACAGGAGCTATGAACTGGAGTTTACAACTGGTCAATGGTTCAATTATTGACCAACATGTCAAACAAGCAGGAAAAGCAAGCACACATTAAACAAGTGTGCCTACCGTGAAACGAGTAATCAAAAAATGTGTGTGTGTGTGGCTTAGAATTTCAGCAAATATAAACTAGCCAGATCAATTTAACAAATATATATGGAGACAGTCGTATACCCTAAAATGCAAGAGACGTTGGGTGACTCAGAATTTGCGCTGAGCCACAAAATGGCATGCAGTTACTATCATAGAAAAGAATGAACCAGATAGAAATTATAACCGCATCATACGAGAACTTGTAGAGTAGGAATACAAACCATGAATGAACTATATATTGTAGAGCATAGTTATGTCGTGTCTTAGGACGAACCAGAACTAACACCAGATGCGAGATGTAATAGCGTCGCTCGTGAACCTGTACAATATGACAAACAAGCATTAGAAAGGTGTGCCTAGAATGAAATGAGCAATCAAACAAAGTGTTTCTTAGAATTTTAGCAAATATAAACTAGTGAGGTCATTTCGGCAAATATATATGAATGCAGTGGAATGTCCTAGAATGCAAAGAGTCGTTGGGTGACTCAGAATTTGCGGTGAGATACACAATGACATGTAGTTACTGTCATAGCTAAGAATCAACCAGATAGAAATTATAATGGCATCATAAGAGAACTTCTAGAGCAGGAATGCAAACCATGAGTGAACTACATAGTAGAGGACAGTTATGTCGTTGCTCAGGACGAACGAGCACCAGATAAGGAAGTAATAGCATCCCTTGTGAACCTATAGAATAGGCTATGCAAACCAACATGTTCATTGTTCTATTTTGACCCCTATGCAAGAAAAAGGAAATAGTTAGTGATGCAGCTTTTGAAGAACCAGATGGTAACAACAAAATTATAATCGAATTAGTACGAAGAGTTTAAACAACTACTACAGGATAACAAAACGATGCCAAGGAGGAAATAATAGCAGGAACTAATCTCAGGACGAACCAGATAGATTCAGGAACTGTAGAGCAGGGAATCCACACTAATATTTTCCACTGAGTTCAGATTTTGCAAGAATTACATGATAGCAGGCAACTACTGTTGTATGGAGTAGCTAAGATCATGTACATGACAAATTAACAGACATGTGCATGACTTGAAATTTGTGGAGCAGCGAATGGAAACCAACATTTCTAATGACCTTGTATGTACTAGCACGAAGAACAAGCATGCCCAGTGACTTGTATGTACTAGCACGATTACAAGAATGCAGTTCACTGCGATAGACTTAAACCTGCTTACTGCTGACAAAACAAAAATGGGTTAGAGATTTGGTTAACCTTGGTCGGAGAGGCGTCTAAGCATCATCGGTACCATGCGGGTGACGTACAGGTCACCGAGGGTGCTGCGGTTGCGATGGCTATTGGCGTCAGGGAAGCAGATCTTGGGCGCGGTGGACGTAAGCATCGCTGAGATAGATCTAGTGCAGTGAACAGCGACGGCCGAGCAGCTGGTCTAGAGTGGTGGACATGGAACTCCTTGTACTAGACCACGTACGGTGTACACCGGTGAAGTAGATCCGGTAAGGTTGGGTAGCTTTTGGCAGCGAGGAAGCAGAGCTTGGGCGGTCGATGACGCCATCGGCGGTGAGAAAGTAGAGCTTGGGCGGCCGATGACGCCATCGGCAGTGAGGAAGCAGAGCTTGGGCGGTCGATGATGCCATCGGCATGGTTAACGATACCGCAGCTCCGGTGTAGTGGCAGAGAGACCCGGTGAACTAGATCCGGTGGGTGAGCATCGGTGAAGTGGCTCCATGGTGGCGCACAAGACCGCAGATGAAGCCGGTGCGCGCGGTGGCCGTGGAGGCGACAGAGGAGCTTGGGATTTTTGCGAGGGCCAGCAGGAAAACTGCGCGAATCGGGACCATATAGGTGAATAGCAATATAATTAGAATCATGCCCCCGAGTACTGACTTTAGCATGCCCATCTATCGTCTGAACAATGGATAGAACAGGAAATTTAAAGACAAAAGTTTTTGAAACAGAGGGGCACAAAATGCTTCAAGGTCGGTGTGTGATATTGCCGCTCGATTGAGATTTGAATTTGGCCCGCGTCCAGCTAATAATAATAGAAAAATGGTGCTATCCGGTGGGAGACTTTGGCTCAAAGGTTTTGAATTAGTGCGGTGAGAAATGCTTCAAAGTCGGTGGGTGATTTTGCTGCTCGATTCAGATTTTGAATTTGGCTAGCGTCCATCTAGTAATAGAAAAAGGTAGTATACCATAACCTATCTGTCCAGGAATTCAAGGCCGAGAGTCACATCAACTAATCATCCATATCTATACTAGTAAAAGGCACATGCCACACACGTATATACTATATGAAATGTGATTTAACAAATATTAAGTCAATAGTCTTGTTAGAGAAAAAATGCATACATTAAGTCTATTAATAATAACTATCTTCACATATTGAGAATACAACCTACTGTTCTATGAAATTTTGGTGGCGGTGACATGATGGTTCTAGAACATGGTGGAGTTTGCTCTAGGTACTACTCATTCAACACGAACCCAGATGCTCTGAACCATTGGATCTAACAGCCCAGCGGTCAGAATTGGTGCTATGGATCCAATTCAAAACTGCTCCATTATCGTAGTAGAGATTTTTGCATACAACATTGGATACCTATGATTCACACAGCCTAGGCTGTAAATTTTGCCGCTTGACAGAGATTTTAAATTTGGCTAGCTCCCAAATAATACTCCTTTCATCTCAAAATAGATGTCTTGGATTTATCATGTATATTGCACAACCTCATTTCAATATCTCAAGTATATTCCACAAGGTAGTTGTGCACGCACCCCTTTTTATTTGTCGTACTTTCAAGTTCTCAAAAATTATGAGATAAATCATGAATGTTGGCTGTGCTGCATCTTGTGCATTTAGCTACTTCCTCCATCCTCAAATAAGTGTACTTCTAGCGTTTGTTTTAAATCAAACTTAACTATTTCCGACTAACTTAATTTATAAATGTAGTAATATCTATGACACAAAACTAGTACTATAAGTTTATTCATTTTGAAATGTACTTTCATAATATGTAGATTTCATGTTATATATATATTGCTCGATTAGTTTTAAAAAGTAGTCAAATTTTAAGTTTGACTTAGACTAAGAGCTACTAGAAGTACACTTATTTGTGGACAAAGAGAATATGCAAGAACTTGGCGTGGTGGTGTTCTCATATTTGGTAGAAGTACGTAGGTGCTTCCTCGCATGATGAAAAATATTACCACTAGGAGTTTCCACCGTGTTGAAAAAAAACTGGGAGAGAGAAGAGACTGAGATCACGCAGGGGGCAACACGAGAGCAGCGAAGAGGAGAATTTTTCATTTTTTTTGAAGCTAACCAGGAATTAAGTACATCGAAAACCACTGAAAAGTAATTTCGTAAAACATTCGAAGAAACCTACAATTTACCTATAGTTCAAATTTGACCTAATTTCGATAAATGGCACAAAGTTTTATTCAAGTCGGTAGAGTTAGCTAGGAAGTTTTAAAATTCACAAACATGGGAAAATTGAGAATGTTCTTTCCTAATAGCAGGAAACTCACACCGACGGCATCGTTTACTAAAAGAAGATGGACCCATCTACCTTCGAAAAGACAATTAATTTAAGAGCAATTTATCATGCTTAATTATAGCTCAAGTTTGACCTAATTTTGTTAAGTTGTCAAGATGCAAAATCTTAGCAAGAAGTTGAACCTATCGTGAAAACTCTCGGTGGTGGTTTGTGATATATTAAATGATCCCATGATGGTTGAAAACTGGGAATGTTCTTTCGTGATAGTTGGAAACTTACACCGATGGTATTGTTTACTACAAGAATTATATGCACCCATTTACCTCCGAAAAGACATTTAATTCAAGCGCGATCTATCGCGCTTACTTGTAGCTCAAGTTTGACCTAATTTCGTTAAGTTTTAAATGTATCTAGTCATGTTTCTGTGCTAGATATATATACTGAATCTAGACAAATCTGAGAACATTGATTTGAATCAGAGACAGTAGTGTAATTTAATTGGGTTAATTTATCTACGAACCTTGAAAACTCAAATAACCTAGGAATCGCAAGTAATACATGAACATGGCATGCTTTGTCACATTCTGAGCCACATTTTGTTAAATTGTCAAGATGGCATTTTAATGTATTGGTTCGTAGAGGTTCACTCCGAAACTACACACTAAAAGATGACTAGATACATAACCTTCACAAACCTAAAACATCTTATATATATTGAAACCGAGGGAAACTACTTACTGTACTACGAGTAAGCTCCACCGTTTAGACAGTGTCTAAATGAGATGGTCCATGGGACCTACTAAACTGAAGATGCTAACTTTTGCATAGGAGTTTTATATTTTGGTCATACACTACCAAGTGGGCCTATTATTTGCTTTTTTCATTAGGGCATCCGCAATAATGTGTAAAAAACACACCTTAAGGCCTACGTGTCATCTGCTAAGGTTTATCTTATACATTGTGGAGAACATAAAGTTGCCTCAAGCTTGTGGGTTGTCATAGAGAATAGAAACATCATTTCCCCTCTCTTCTCTCTCTTGCAAGGAGCAATATGATAAGCTATGTGGGTCCTATCTTGTGGCAAATGTTGACCTTATACATTGTGGTAATTTACGTATAAGCCGGGTGGGTCCTACATTACAGATGCCCTTAGACACCCGTGCCTTGTACTCCCTTCCCCATCGCGCTAGACTCGTGGGTCCTAAACTATGATGTGGATATGGACATGACCTTGATTGGTCACTCAAGCGAATTTGTCATTATGCAAATACTAATCAGTGCTGGCATTTTTCAAAACTATTGTTGGCTTGTCAACACCCGGATTTTTAATCCCAGATGCCTATTATACCGTACATCACAATCCCAGGATTACCATTTTTGCGAGACATAAAAAATTAGATATCACGGTACATTATCCATTACAAACCATAATAAGGTCTTACACAAATAAAGGATCTCATGATCCAGTCTTAGTACAAACAAGTAGTGGAATAAATAGCGTAGCGGTGGGCTCCATCTTCAGTGTCACAGGCAATGCTGACGATGGGAGATGATTCTAGTTGTCGTAGCCGTCCTGCTGTCCTCCTTCAGGGTAGTCCTCCTCATAATCTGGCCACGGGAATAGCCAGGGACAAAAGCCATGAGTACTCTTTAAGTACTCGCAAACTATCACTAATAAGTAAGGTAGTTCTAGTAGGAATGCTAACTCTAAGTTTATTTGTAAAGTTAAGTTTGAAACCTAAGCTGAGTTCAGAAACAAAGAAAGATAAAATAAAGTTTGAAATCACCTAAGTGGGAACTTAGTTGTCATAGTCACAACTCTGTTGTGGTCAAGTCATGTCACAATTCATTTCATAAGTCTTTTTGAAAGCATCTGACAATGGAATAGTATGGCCACTCCAACTGTCCATATCCGCGGATGCGGCTATTCGAATAGTTTGACACTCTGCAGAGATGGTACACTTTCAGCACAAAATTCGATACATCTATCAGGCATAACCCTGAATCATCATACTTAGTATGCAGATAATCAAACATAACCTTTCCTTTACACACTCTAGTATAAGCACCTCTCCTATGAGCTTGGCCTCCCAGCCATGGCCATCTGCCATCTTGGGCACTACATAGGTGGAAAACATTGAGAGGTAGCCTCAGCTCAAACCTCTCCCGCGAGGGAACTAATACTAATGCATATAAACTTCCGGCTAAGCCTTACCCAATTCAGGTATTGTGGTTATACGGTAAAATTGGAATGGTATCGCATCCGCACCCAACCATCAGTTTTTATAAAAGGGCTAAGGCTCATGCCTCAACATTTTCCTCATCATAAACCATTTGTGTTTCTCAACACATGTCAAAACATCTCAATATAATGACTCATCATTCCAAGGTTTTCACAAGTCATTTTCACCAAGTATCCCCATCTAAGGTGATCAAGTTTTTGGTTTAGCTCCAAACTACTAAGTTAAGAGTGTTCACTAATGTGGGATGCTAATATCAATCTCATGCCATAGAATGACATCTAAGTCTAACAAGATAGGCCAAGTTTTATACTCTTTATGCTATCTATAAACAAAGTAAGAAACTTTGGTAAAGTAAAAGGAAGTAAAACTTGTAAGTAAAACTTGGGGTAGGTATAAGTCAACCTGTATAACCAAGCATGCCTAATGCATCTTGCTTGAGTTAACTTGCATCTAGTGATGGCTTGCTAAGTATAATACTTTCAAGTGTTAGCTTGCCAATAATAGCTTGCCTTGTTTGGTGAAGTGGTTGAAATTCTCTTCCTCCTCTTCTTGGTAGAACTCCTCCTCCTTGAAGACTTGTTCGGTACCATCGTCTATAAATACATACGGAATACACAATCACCAAACAATACTTAACTAGTCTATTTAGCATACTAAGACACACATTTGATGATCTAGTATCATCGCATACATCACAAGGTTTAATAAACTAGTTTCATTTATTTTATTTGAGAAAAGTAATTTCTACTCATTGAAAATAATTAAGATTTAATATTCTCCAATTAAAATATGGGATCATGTGGACACATGTCATCACCATATATTCTAATACATGGGAATGTGATTTAAATGTTTGATCACATTTTAATAAGTTTAAGTTTAATATTTAATGATTTAAAGTGACTAGAAATGCCTATATAGCATTATTTTGGTACTAGTCCAAAGTCACTGCATACAAACCTTAATAGTATTACATATTCAGATAGGTATATTCAAATGTGATTTTTGAGAGGTGGAATCAACTCAAAAACTATTATGGTTGATTTTAGAAAAATGTTTGAATGTGAAAAAGTCTATGTCTTCTTATATTTGCTAGGAGAGATCTCTAACTCTAATTGATTTATATCCAACGGGCTTGCATAGAGATTTTAATTATCTTTCCAACAAAATTGGAATCATTCAATTGGATTTGTAAAACTCCCTGGATTGATTTTTGAACTAAAGGATATAAACTAGTTTACTTCTAAAAAGAAAAAGATTTTTTTTGAAAGGAATGCGGTAAGGAAAGCCCCTACAGCGAGTTTTTTTTAAATAATAAGACCCCAAATATGCATCCATGAGGACTTGAACCTGGGTGGTCGGGTTGTACATCCACTTCCCTAACTAAATGAGCTAGGATCACTTCTTAAAAAAAGATTTATTTGAATCTACTTGGTTGCGCGGGAACACGAATGGGCCGGCCCGGTTTTATTCCGCGGCGCTGAGGACAGCTGACAGGGGGTCCCGCCTGTCAGTGGCTCTTTAAACGCGAAGCGGTTCGGGGCAACATGGACCGTAGGATTAGAACTAAGATCTATGGCTGGGGCTTGTCATCGACGACGGACAGGTCGCCGACGAGGTGGAACGCTAGCAGCTCGGTGGGGGTGTAGTGGGGGCATACCAGGGCTCCAGCAAGTACGGCGATGGCGGCGATCGAACGAGACGATGACGGCGGACTCAGGAGAGGTCACATCAGCTCCGGGGGTGGACGAAATCGACGAGGACTTCTCCTCCTCTTCTGCGGCTAACTCTGGCGCAATTCTGGCGACTGGCTGCTCGAGCGCCTCCAGCTAGAGGTGGGGAATGATTAGTGGTGAGAGGGGAGATGAGTGGGGTGAAGAAATAGTGCTGGGGAGGGCTCATTATATAGGCTCGATGAGGGGACCGAGAGGGCGACGACGAGCTCATCGGTGACGACGACACATGGTGCTATAGGCGTGGGCAAGGTAGGCGGATGGTGGGCGGTTCCCTGGCGGTCAGCTACGGCTTAATGGCGATTCTAGGGACGGTGGCAAATGGTCGGGCGCGTCTCGCGCTCTGAGTGGCAGAGGCGGTGCTCGACGCGGCGGGCGGTGGCTACTGGTCGCGCGGCGGGAGAAGGGGATGTCTGGGAGTGTGCTTGGGTCAAGGCGGAGCGACACGCGCGGGCTGTGGTCGAGGGGCGGTGTGTGTGGCCTTGCCGGGGATGGCGCTCTAGCGTGCGCTGGCATGGCGCAGAGGCTCAGTGCGGGGCTTTTCCTCGGTGGTCCAGGGCATGGCAGTGCTTGGTGAAGGGACAGGGGATGACCGTGTGATCACGCCTACCTCCCTGGTGCGGCGGAGAGGGGATGGTGGTCTCCTGCAAGCTTCCCATGCTCGACCGGTGGGCATGGCTTCGGGGTGGCGCTGCACTGTGGCTAGGGACTAGGGAGTGGCTGTTTTATGGCCAGGTTAGAACAAGGGGAGATAGAGGGAGTGAAATGGGGTAAATTGGGTCGACAAATCCTTGATCAAAACAGTATTAGTTAGGCAGGTTTGATTCTGATCACAAGGTGTTTGACATAATGACTGCATGAGCCAAAGTTTTGAATTTTGAGATGATTTTTGGTGGAGTTGTTGGTCTTATGCTTGAGCATCTCTGGTTGCTTGGGATTTTGAAATTGAGTTCATTTCAGTAGTTTTTGAAAAAGTGTGATCTAGATACATACACTTGATTCCATTTTAAAATGCCATGTAAAATTAGAGTTTAAATATTTTTGGAAGATCAAAGGGTGGGCCTTGGTACATCTTTACTTGTACTGTCAAGGGGTGCAAAGATCCATAATTGCTTCTGTTTGAATTTGAGTGCTAGGAACACCTAAAGTGACCTAGTTGATTAAAATGGCCAAAGTGACCATTTCCATTTATTAATTCTTTTTGATTTCTTTTTCTTTGGATTTTGCTTAGGAATGATCTAGATGATGTGGAATTCATCTTAGAATCATTTTACAACCATTATAACAAACAATCATGGCAATTCAAAACAATCCCTATTTAATGCAACACACATATGCATGCTTAATTATTTAAATGAGAAAAGGTTTTTGTTAACCCTAAATTGGGTGATTTCGATCTTGATATATTGGATTAAAGTTTTGGGAAGTTACAAACCTTCCCCCTTAAACAAAATCTCGTCTCGAGATTTAAGAAAGAAAACTTGGAACTAAAGAGATCTGGGAACTCAGTCCTAATGTAATCTTCTCGCTCCCAAGTGGCTTCCTCTTCGGTATGGTTGCTCCATTGAATCTTGAGAAATTTGATACTCCGGGCCCTGGTGGTTCTGTAAGCTTCCTCCAAGATACAGATGGGCACTTCACGATACGTCAGATCCTTATTGATATCAACGGCTCGGTGATCGATGTTCTTGAAAACTTCGGTCTTCTCCGGCACTTCTAGGCATTTGCGAAGTAACGAGATATGGAACACATTATGGATGGCAGACATCTCTTCAGGCAGTTCCAGTTGATACGATACTTCTCTGCGGCGATTTAGAATCTTGATGGGTCCGATATATTTGGGGGCTAACTTTCCTTTCAGACTAAAATGTTGGGTTCCCTTCAATGGTGACACTTTGAGATACACAAAATCTCCGACATTGAAAGTCAGGTCTCTCTTTCTCTTGGCAACATAACTCTTCTGTCTGGATTGATCGGTCTTGAGGTGCTCATAGACTTTGTGAACTTTCTCTTCGGCTTCTCGTAGAATGTCAGGTCCGAAAATCTGACTCTCTCCTACTTGCAACCAATTCAAAGGGGTACAGCACTTCCTTCCATATAAGAACTCAAATGGGGCCATTTGCAAACTGGCTTGATAACGGTTGTTGTATGAGAATTCTGTGAAAGGCAGGCAATCTTCCCATTTTGATCCATACTCTAACACACAAGCTCTCAACATATCTTCTAAGATTTGGTTGACTCTTTCAGTCTGTCCATCAGTTTGCGGGTGATAAGCTGTGCTAAAATTCAACTTGGTTCCTACTCCTTCTTGAACTTTCTGCCAAAACCTCGAGGTAAATTGGGTTCCTCGGTCCGATATTATGGTCTTGGGGGTTCCGTGCAAACTAACAATTCTAGCAATGTTCAACTCTGCTAGCTTCGAACTCTAGTAGGTTGTCTTGACAGGTATAAAATGAGCTACCTTGGATAGTCTATCAACGATGACCCAGATTGAGTCATTTCCCCTACTAGAGGTAGGCAAACCGGTGATAAAGTCCATTCCGACGGAATCCCATTTCTGTCCCGGAATCTGCAATGGTTGCAATAGTCCTGCGGGTCTCTGATGTTCCACTTTGACTCTCTGGCAGATATGTCCTTTGTACCACATAACTCCTTCTTCGTCTTCGGTGAATCCAGGTACCTTTCCTGTACCAATACGACGCTTGGTTCCGTTGATACTCTCATTTCCCTTCTGGGCTTCCTTGATTTGGCTAATCAAAGTGGGTTGAAGTTCAATGCTAGCTAAAAATCCTTTGCTAACAAGCTCAGTTCTAAACTGCTCAACCTCCTCATGCAAACTTGGTTGCTTCTCCTTGATCATGGTGTTTAACCTACACTGCAATCTGCTAAGAGCATCCGCTACCACATTGGGTTTGCTAGGGTGATAGTGAATGTCAAGGTCATAATCCTTGATTAACTCTATCCATTTCCTTTGCCTCATATTCAGCTCCTTCTGAGTGAAAATATACTTCAAGCTCTTGTGATCTGAGTAAATCTCACAACGATTACCCATAAGGTAATGACGTCATATCTTCAAAGCTAAAACGATAGCTGCTAACTCAAGATCATGGGTAGGATAGTTCTGCTCATACTGCTTCAGTTGTCGAGACAGATATGCGATGACTTTGCCTTCTTGCATCAATACACATCCAAGACCAATCTTGGATGCATCACAATACACATCAAACGACTTCTTGATATCTGGCCTAATTAATATTGGGGCTGAAATCAATCTCTTCTTGAGCTCTTGGAAACTGGCTTCACATTTGTCTGTCCATTCAAACTTCTTGTCCTTCTTCAACAATTGGGTCATGGGTCTTGCGATGCTCGAAAATCCTTCTACGAACTTGCGGTAATATCCCTCTAATCTGAGAAATGCACGGACTTGAGTTTGAGTGGTTGGGGCTTCCCATTCTTCAACATCTTTGATCTTGGCGGGATCAACAGCGACTCCTCCGGCAGACACAATATGTCCGAGGAATCCTACTTCTTTCAGCCAAAACTCACACTTGCTGAACTTGGCATACAACTGATGCTCTCTAAGGGTTTCCAGGATGATTCTTAGGTGTTGCTCATGGTCTTCTTCTGACTTGGAGCAGATAAGGATATCATCGATAAATACAACGACAAACTTATCTAGAAAATTCATAAAGATCTTATTCATGAGATTAATGAAATAAGCAGGGGCATTGGTTAATCCAAAAGACATGACTGTATACTCATATAATCCATATCTGATGGTAAAGGCGGTCTTTGGAATATCTGTTGCATGAATCTTAAGTTGGTGATAACCAGTCCTAAGATCGATCTTAGAGAACACTCTGACACCATTCAACTGATAAAATAGATCCTCTATCTTTGGCAATGGGTACTTGTTCTTGATGGTGACATCATTCAGCTTCCTGTAATCTGTGCACAAACGATTTCCTCCATTTTTCTTGTCCACGAACAACACGAGAGATCTCCATGGAGACGCGCTTGGTTGAATCAAACCTGTCTCCAACATAGCATCCAGTTGCTTCTTCAACTCTACTAACTCTGATGGGTTCATGCTATAGGGTCTCTGAGCTATGGGTCCAGTTCCGGGGATCAGTTCAATAATGAACTCAATATCGCGATCCGGGGGAATACCGGGCAATTCATCTGGAAATACGTTGGGTATTCATAGACTACTCTGACTTGGTCTATGGTGGGTAGGGCTAGACTCTTGTTGCACTTGAATTGACGGGGTAAGGTTTCAGATATATGCTCTACTGATACTCCAGAGCTACTGGTCATGGTGATGGCTTTCTTGGCACAGTCTATCAATCCTTTATGCTTTGACATCCAATCCATTCCTAGTACTACTTCCAAACCTTTGGTTCCAAGTACTATTAGATTGGCATAAAAATCTATCCCATGGATTCTGATAGGCACAACTTTGCAAATTTTTCTAGCTTTTGTGGTTGAACCGGGTATTTGAACTATCATGGCATGCTTCAAGTTGGTTGGGTGAATCTTACTAGTGCATGCAAATTCTTCGGTGACAAACGAGTGCGATGCTCCAGAATCAAACAACACTCTTTCTAAAACTGAGTTGACATAAAACATACCCAGCACGACATCTGGCACTTATTGGGCTTCTTCGGCGTTCATGTGGAAGAGACGGCCGTTGCGGTTGTGATGGTTCCCTAGGGCGAATCTCCTTCCGGGCTGAACACGGCGTTGCTGTTGAGCTAGGGCATTCACATTGGCAGTGGCGACAATCTTCTTGGGACACTCATTGGAGTAGTGACCCTTCACTCCACACTCGAAACAAGTAATCTGAGACTTGTCTTTTGCTGCAACAGGCATAGCATTGCTTCCAGTTCTTGCAGCAGTGTTGTTGTTGTTGTTGTTGGACTTGGGCGGTGCACGGTTGAAGTTGGTGGAGTTGCCGGGGTTGTTGTTGTGGTTCCCTCCGGTCTTCACATTTCCTCCTCTATGGTTGGGGTAGCTTGGGCGAGACATTGGGGGTTGATTGTTCCGCGGGGCATATCCTGCAGACGGGTTGGGGCGGTACTTCTGGTGACTGTTGGATCCAGCTTGGTGCATCATCCGACGTATGCGGTTGTCGTTGGCTTGGTTGATCTTCCCTTCCATCTGAATGGCAGAGTCGACTAGCTCTTCGAGATCCTCGAAATGGATGTTGACGAGTACAGTCTGCATCTCATCATGCAGTCCGTTCAGGAATCTCTCCTTCTTCTTGGTCTCCGTGTTCATCTCATGAGGTGCATACGTGGCTACTGACAAGAATCTGTCATGGTACTCCACTACAGTCATTCTGCCTTGCTTTAGATCTCTGAACTCATCTCTCTTTCGGGTGACTAAACCCTACAACACATGGGTGCGGCTGAACTTGACTTTGAAGGCTTCCCATATCATCACTTGACCGTGGTTCATGTTACGGGTGCTGTTCCACCATGCTCTTGCATCTCCTGCCAGATAGTGGGTGGAAAACAGAAATTTCTCGTTGGCATCCACTCCAGCGACTTCTAAGTTGTTCTCCATGGTCTGTAACCAATCATCGGCATCCAACGGGTCTTCAGACATGCTAAAGATTAGGGGATTGGTATTCTGGAAGTTCTTGAGTTTAGATCCATGATGATCCTGATTTCCATGGTTTTGATTATTGTGAGCCATCTGGGCGATCTGCTGCAAGGTGGCGAGATTTGCTTGGCGCTCTGCCCTACTAGCTTCGCGGTCTGCAATGAGCGTCTGCAGAATCTGCAACATTGGGTCCTGCGATGAGCTACTCCCTCCTTGGTTTCCATGAGTCATCTGAATATTGAGATAGATAATGCGGTAAGAGGGAAAGTTCTAAGGTTCATGGTTTTGGTTTCAAAGCTAAAACTTTGTGTTTGACTCAGGTTTTGCAACTAACTTCTTTTCATTCATTCAAGCAAAGCACACGATACAAACACACACACACCACAATATCAAAGGAAAACAGATGGTTTTAAGAACCATTCTGTAAGCTAAGATACAATGGGACCGATACTTCTCACTCCTACGATAGTGTTCTAGTGCATCTACTCATCATCGATGAAGTCGGAGTCATCATCGTCGGTGTAGAAGTCCATGGCATCATCCTCTAGGTAGTCATCATCATTGCTGAGGTATGAGTCAATATCCCCTTGGATGTCTTCACCTTCCTCCTCTTCTTCTTTTGGTGCAAGATGAGCTTCTTGCTCCTTGATGGTCTTCTCGAGGTCGGCCACCTTCTTGCAAAGACAATCGATGGTGCGATCCTTCTTGGCGCGTTGACAGCAAAGCGACTGACAATCCTTGATAAGCATTGAGAACATCTAGGCCTTCTGGGCGGCAATGGCGAGGTTGTGGTTGGCGAACTCTCTAGCATTGTCCAATTCCTTCTATCGGTCATACAGCAGGAAGTCGAGGTTCTCCACTTGACGCTTCAACTCCAGGTGACTTGGCATCTCCAGAGGGATTCCCATAGAATCACGCCTTGCATAGTGAGCAAAGCGGGTTCCTTGGATCAAGTTGACATTCTGTGCGCAAAGACGAGCGAGAACTTCATGCATTGCCCTGGCTAATCGATCTAGCCAGTTGTTCTCTCTCACAGTGAACTGAATCCTCTCGGACATTGGTGCCTCTAACTTGCCTCGAAGATCAGCAACTACTAGCCATTGTAAATTTCCTCCTGGGGGTCCATTGAGTTGACCTCCAAGGAATTCTGGATGCGGATGCTCCAAGTACTCAGACAGTGCATCAAGATCCCTCTCGAAGATCAGTTGGCCTCCGTTTCCCAACTGGTAGAACTTGCTGTACTGAACTTCCATGTATAAGAATTTAGGATGAGAAAGTTAGTGAAGTGATCAAGTGTGTCAAAATTTTATGTAGTAATGCAAGAGTTTTTTGAGGAACATGTATTTTTTTGAGAGTAAGAAACCCAAGGGTAAGAGAGGAAATAGATTTTCATAAATACTCACTTTGGTTTTGAAACTAAGTTTTTGTTTGGACGGCCATTCTATCTTGGGTCTCCTATGGTCAGGATGGCTCTGATACCAACTTGTCAACACCCGGATTTTTAATCCTAGATGCCTGTTATGCCGTACATCGCAATCCCAGGATTACCATTTTTGCAAGACATAACAGATTGGATATCACAGTACATCATCCATTACAAACCATAATAAGGTCTTACACAAATAAAGGATCTCATGATCCAGTCTTAGTACAAACAAGTAGCGGAATAAATGGCATAGCGGTGGGCTCCATCTTCAGTGTCACAGGCAATGCTAACGATGGGAGATGATCCTAGTTGTCACAGCCGTCCTGCTGTCCTCCTTCAGGGTAGTCCTCCTCATAGTCTGGCCATGGGAATAGCCAGGGACAAAAGCCATGAGTACTCTTTAAGTACTCGCAAACTATCACTAACAAGTAAGGTAGTTCTAGTAGGAATGCTAACTCTAAGTTTATTTGTAAAGTTAAGTTTGAAACCTAAGCTGAGTTCAGAAACAAAGAAAGATAAAATAAAGTTTAAAATCACCTAAGTGGGAACTTAGTTGTCATAGTCACAACTTTGTTGTGGTCAAGTCATGTCACAATTCATTTCATAAGTCTTTTTGAAAGCATCTAACAATGGAATAGTATGGCCACTCCAACTGTCCATAACATCTCAATAGAATGACTCATCATTTTCCTCATCATAAAAGGGCTAAGGCTCATGCCTCAACATTTTTATAAAAGGGCTAAGGCTAATGCCTCAACATTTTCCTCATCATAAACCATTTGTGTTTCTCAACACATGTCAAAACATCTCAATAGAATGACTCATCATTCCAAGGTTTTCACAAGTCATTTTCACTAAGTATTCCCATCTAAAGTGATCAAGTTTTTAGTTTAGCTCCAAACTACTAAGAGTGTTCATTAATGTGGGATGCTAATATCAATCTCATGCCATAGAATGACATCTAAGTCGAACTAGATAGGCCAAGTTTTATACTCTTTATGCTATCTGTAAACAAAGTAAGAAACTTTGGTAAAGTAAAAGGAAGTAAAACTTGGGGTAGGTATAAGTCAACATGTATAACCAAGCATGCCTAATACATCTTGCTTGAGTTAACTTGCATCTAGTGATGGCTTGCTAAGTATAATACTTGCAAGTGTTAGCTTGCTAATAATAGCTTGCCTTGGTTGGTGAAGTGGTTGAAATTCTCTTCCTCCTCTTCTTGGTAGAACTCCTCCTTCTCGAAGACTTGTTTGGTACTATCGTCTATAAATACATACGGAATACACAATCACCAAACAATACTTAACTAGTCTATTTAGCATACTAAGGCACACATTTGATGATCTAGTATCATCAGATACATCACAAGGTTTAATGAACTAGTTTCATTTATTTTATTTGAGAAAAGTAATTTATACTCATTGAAAATAATTAAGATTTAATATTCTCTAATTAAAATATGGGATCATGTGGACACATGTCATCACCACATATTCTAATACATGGGAATGTGATTTAAATGTTGGTTCACATTTTAATAAGTTTAAGTTTAATATTTAATGATTTAAAGTGACTATAAATGCCTATATAGCATTATTTTGGTACTAGTACAAAGTCACTGCATACAAACCTTAATAGTATTACATATTCAGATAGGTATATTCAAATGTGATTTTTAAGAGGTGGAATCAACTCAAAAACTATTATGGTTGATTTTAGAAAAATGTTTGAATGTGAAAAAGTCTATGTCTTGTTATTTTTTCTGGGAGAGATCTCTAACTCTAATTGATTTAAATCCAACAGTCTTGGATAGAGATTTTAATTATCTTTCCAACAAAATTGGAATCATTCAATTTGGATTTGTAAAACTCCCTGGATTGATTTTTGAACTAAAGGACAGAAACTAGTTTACTTCTAAAAAGAAAAAGATTTATTTGAATCTACTGGGTTGCGCGGGAACACTAATGGGCCGGCCCGGTTTTACTACGCGGCGCTGAGGACAGCTGACAGGGGGGTCCCGCTTGTCAGTGGCTCTTTAAACGCGAAGCGGTATGGGGCAATGTGGATCGCTGGATTAGAACTAAGATCTACGGTTGGGGCTTGTCGTCGACGACGAACAGGTCGCCAGCGAGGTGGAACCCTAGCGGCTGGGTGGGGGTGTAGTGGGGGCATACCAAGGCTCCAGCGAGTGCGACTATGGGGGTGATCGAACGAGACAACAACGGCGGACTCAGGCGAGGTCACGGCAGCTCCGGGGCTGGACGAAATCGACGGGGACTTCTCCTCCTCTTCTGCGGCTAACTCAGGAGCAATTCCGGCGACTGGCTGCTCGAGCGGCTCCGGCTAGAGGTGGGGAATGATCAGTGGTGAGAGGGGAGCTGAGTGGGGTGAATAAATAGTGTTGGGGATGGCTCCTTATATAGGCTCGATGAGGGGACCGAGAGGGCGATGGCGAGCTCGTCGGTGACGACGACACATGGTGCTATAGGCGTGGGAAAGGTAGGCGGACGGTGGGCGGTTCCCTGGCGGTCAGCTACAGCTTAATGCCGATGCTAGGGGCGGTGGCAAACGGTTGGGTGTGTCTCACGCTCTGAGCGGCAAAGGCGGTGCTCGACGCGGCGGGCGGTGGCTAGTAGTCGCGCGGCGGGAGAAGGGGATGTCTGGGAGTGTGCTTGGGTCAAGGTGGAGCGGCGCGCACGGGCAGTGGTTGAGGGGCGGCATGTGCGGCCTTGCCGGGGATGGCGCTTGCTTGTTGGCTCATGTATTAACAAGCTCGTTGGGGAACCCCAAGAGGAAGGTATGATGAGCACAGCAGCAAGTTTTCCCTCAGTTATGAAACCATGGTTTAATCAAACCAGTAAGAGCAAGGAAACACCCCAAAGGTGTTTCTAGCTGAGCCTTGGCAGGGCGCACTACCGGTGCTAGTAGCAACGTGGAGACCTGCACAACACAACCACAGAACTCTGTCCTCAACTTGCGATGAGGTTGCCAATCTCACCGGTTTTGCTAAAAACAAAGGATTAAACATATCGAATGGAAGGAAGTAATAGTTTGCAGAAAGTAAACACAACGCAGTAAACAGTTTATAGATTTTATGTAAAAGAAAAGGACCGGGATCCATAGTTCACAAGAGATGGCTCTCCTTAGATAGATAACATGCTGTGTGAACAAATTACAGCGGGGCAATTAACAAACATCGAGAAAGCAATACATGCATATACTAATCATCTTGACTCCTTTGAGATTCGATTGGGCATTACAACATTATACATAGACCGCCATCCAACTGCATCTATGACTAATAATCCACCTTCAGGTTATCATCCGACCCCCCTCTAGTATTAAGTTGCAAGCAACAAATTATTGCTTTACGAATTGCGTGTAATGTAAACAATACGATTGTTCTATGAACAAAGGATTGTTGTTTTCTCCCTAGTAGCAACAGCACATCTAGTACCTTAGAGATTTCTATCACTTCCCTAGATCACCAGAGGCATGAACCCACTATCGAGCATAAATACTAACTATTGGAGTTGCTAGCATCTACTTGTCCAAGATAGCTACTAACAACAGAAAGCATGCAAGATCACAAATAACAAAGACATGATATAATCAATAATCAATCTGAAATAGCATCTGAATATCCATCGGATCCCCGCAAACACAACATGTAGAATTACAAATAGATGATCTTGATCATGAATGGAGCTCACAAGATCTAGACATGGAAGCACAAAGGAGGAGAACCAGCCATCTAGCTACTACATGGACCCGTAGTCCAAATATGAACTACTCACGCATCACGTCAGAGGCTTGCATGATGATGAAGAAGGCCTCCAGGGTGAATTCCCCTCTCCGGCAGGGTGCCGGGAAGAGCTTCAGATCCCTCCCGATCTAGGGATGGAGATGACCGCGGCTACAGAATCTTTCGTGGATTTTTAATCGGGTACTTAGGGTTTTCGTCCCAAGGGCAATATATAGGCGGAAGGAGAGGCCGAGGGGGTGCTGGGGTCGGCCAGACCACCCCCTGGCGCGCGCCAGGCCTGGCCGCGCGACCAGGTGGTGTGGCTGGCCCTAGCCCTTCTCCGTCTCGTATTCTGGCATCTGATGACTTCCGAAAAAATAGGCACTTTGGCTTTTGTCCCGTCCAATTCCGAGAATATTCATTTTCTGACTTTCCTAGAACCAAAAATAGCAGAAAACAAGCAGCTGGCACTGTGTCCCTTGTTAATAGGTTAGTCCATGAAATCATATGAAAAGTACTCCAAAGTGTGGACAAAACACAAGAAAGTGGATAAAACCAAGCATTGAACATCAAAAATTATAGATACATTTGCAATGTATCAACATCCCCAAGCTTAGCTCCTGCTCATCCTCGAGTAGGTAAGTGATAAAAAGAAAGAATAATTTTTGAGGTGACATGCACCATCAAAGACTTGATCAAAGTATTTGTAACACATTCAAAGCTGGGATCATAATACTTCAATCATAACATGAAAGACAAGGTTCTAGCAATAAGACAAAGAAACTATGATGCAACATGAAAAGGCACAAACAAAAGATTCATGAATAACAATGCTTTGCAAGACGTTTGTTTGTTTCACATAAAGAAAACATAGCATAATAGTATTCAGCTTGTCCCTCATAGAGTAGCAAATATAAATGCATAGGACACCTTCAAAGTTCATAAGAGTGACTAGATACAAATAGGTTAAAACAAGCAATATCAAGTTATGCATCAATCAACTAGTCTTGGGACAATGCACATAGAACTAAGAATGGACACTATGCTCTCAAAGTAGGTGCATAAAGGTAGAAGGTGGAGACTCAATATAATGGTGGAAGAAGGGCCTTCATAAAAGGAAGTAGGGATTCAAGTCTCATAAAGAGCTTCCAAAAATTATGGTACTTATAGCTTTCAGCTCTCATTGCCCCTATCATAAGCATCTTGAAGTGATTAAGGTTAAAGTGAACAAACTATGGTGTACATGCTTGATGAAGTATAAGTTAGAAATCTCATGTCCCTTGAATACGAGGGCCGCTCCTTATGCTACTCAAGTTTAGTCACCGGTAAGTTCTTGTCATTGTAAGTACATGTGTATCATAGAGAACCGCCAACGGGGTACCCCTTGCCCGATGATATGGAAGAATCCCCATATCAAAATGACAAGGCAAGGAGACAACGAACATCTCAGCAATCTTCTTATTTACCATGGGAATATGGTGTTTTTTTCTCTCTTTCCTATTTTCATAATCTATTTTTTTCTCTTTTTCTCTTTTTTCTCAATATAGGACTCTTTTTTTATAAGAAGAATGCTTCATAGACAGCTCATTATGGTTACGCTGCAGGTTTCCACCATGTCAGCATGGATTAGACCAGCGGCCCAGGCGTTTCTCTAACACATATACATAACTCCATGGACTTACAAGCTCCCCTTTCATTTCACACCGACGACATCCATATACAAAAGAGCATGATATCAACTAGGTACAAGTACCAAGTGCAATGTTGAAAGCGTTACCCATGAAAGCATGGTTCTGCTAATTCCCAACAAATAAGTGCAAGCATATACAACATAGAAGACACAATGGTTCAAGTTTATTAAGGGCAAGTAAAGTAAAGTGTGCCTTCGAGTTCGTGAGAGCTTTAATCACTAGTTTTCTCATAACAAGTGGAAGGTAAAAAAAAGCATGAATATACTTGGAATAGCATAAGCTAGTAGGTAGGTATGGTGGACTCTTTGGAATAACTTGGTTTAGGGAGTTGGATGCATGAGTGGAACTCATACTTTGTTATGGAGGCTAGCAAAAGACTAGGAGCAACAAACTAAGAGAGCAATAATGGCCATAATCATGTAGAGCGATAAAACATCATTGATCAAAGCATAAAGTGATACTACAAGTTGAAAACTAAAGGATCATAAAGGCTATGGTGACTTGAGATAGTCATAACATGGTGTGAGCATGTGCCAAGTCAACCCAAATAAAACATCAAAGGAGAATACCACTATACTATGCTTTAATATGCTAAAACAACGCATGATTCATCCAAGGCACATTAAGCAATCTCAATTGTTTATAACAAGTCATGCTACAGCAAAGAATACTAATCATAAAGCCAAAACAATATCAAGCATGGCATGACAAAGCGTAGGCCACAGTCAAAAACAAGCTCTTTTTACCACTTAAGCATGAACTTTCCTACTCTTTTCCAAACCAAACCAAACTATTTGAATACCAATGTATGAAAGGGGGGTCCAACCAATTTATTCAGAAAACTAAGCAAACCACGCAAACTAAAAACCAAAACGAAAACGAAAAAGAAGACGCTCCAAGAACAACATAACTGTGCATGAAACAATAAAAATGAAGCGTTTGGAAGAAACCTAGGATTTTTATTGATGAAGAAGGGGATGCCTTGGGCATCCCCAAGCTTTGACGCTTGTAATTCTTGGATATTTCTTGGGGTGACACGCGTGGCATCCCCAAGCTTGAGCTTTAGTCCATCCTTCATCTCATTACTCATTCCTTCCATACACCTGAAAATTTTCCTTCATACAAAACTTCACACAATCTCATTAGCAACATTAGTGCACTTAAGATAAATAAGTCTTAAGATTTAGTTCTAACACAAAATAAACTTCCATTAGAACACTAACTACTGTAGCACTTCCCTCAAAAATCTCAATTCCCCAAAAGAACTCAAAAAGGAACCAACAAGAAGCAAATGCAGAAAATGGCAGAAATCTGTCAAAACAGACCAGCAGGTAAAAACGAATTTTTTCGAAGACCTTCTGTTGATCAAATCAAAAAGTGTTGAACTAACGAAAGTTATATAACAACCTGGGGCATAAGAACAAAAAATTACATCGCAATCCGACATACAGAGCTCCCTCAGAAGTTTTTACGGTGAAGCACAAAAATCTGTTTCGGGACAGCAACTTTCCCAATCATTACTTCACTCTCATTAGAGGTTATTCTTGGCACAAAAAGCAAATAAAAAGGATAAGGAGCGGTTATTACTGAAGTAATAACTTCCAGGACTCAACTAAAACTCTTGGGTTATCTCCCAACAAGTACTTTTCTTTAACGCCTTTAAGTTAGGCAAAAGCAAAAACTGAAAATGGATAAAATAGAAGTAAACGGAGATAATCATGGTGAAAACATTGTTTGGTTCAATGAAATCCTTTTGTTAACAAGGTTGATCAGGTCGTGTTACCAAAACAATTTCATATGAGACAAAACTTTGTATTCCACTAATGATTATGTTACCTCAACCTTGATAGCAATGGTCCCAATCATAATAGTTTCAAATTTTTCTCTTGGTATGGGACAATATATTTCTCCAACTTGAATGCCCTCAACATGTTCAATTGAATTCAAGCCATAAGTACTTTCAATCTTCTTGGGGAAATAGACAATATGTTCCTTGACATTAACATTGAAGGTCACCTTCCCTTGATTATTAATAACAACTCCTACAGTATTTAAGAAAAGGTCTCCCAAGAATAATAGACATAATATCATCTTCAGGCATAAAAAGTTTGAGAGGATGCTCTCATAAGAAATATTAGTTAAAGTAATAGACTGTTCTATCACTCACTAAGGTGTGAGAAGAAGAGCAACTCTCGCGTATTCCTCCTCCGATGCCGCTGTCTGCCTTGTCCCGAGCTTTTTTATTGATGTTCGGAAAAATTAATCATGGATTAATTACGAGTCATTAACGGACGCGTTAATTAGTGAGTTGTTTCCAATTTTTTTAGAACGTGGGATATTACCTACTTGGACATGGGCTGAGCCCCACGATCTCCCGGACCTGTACTATATAAGCGTCTGCGCTAAACCTAATCTATACTGCCTATCACACGTGTCTTCTTTTAGTCTATTGCACCGCCGCCTTTGTTTTCCCCATCCCGACTTGCGGCGTGCACCGCAGATCGGGACAGTAGGCCTCCGGAACCCCGCCTCTTGTGAACCTGTACGGGTGAGGGGCGATCAGGTTTTGGGGAGCGCTTCCGCGCGACTACTGACACCATCACGGACCACTCCTTTTTTGATGAGGACTTCTTCCTGGATATCAGCAACCTCTATATCGATGACATGGCTAACGATGCTGGTGTCAACGCCAACCTGAACATGAATCTTTCTGCAGCACCGTACGTAACTCTAAACTTTCTCTTTCAGATTTTGCTAGAGTTCTTTATTCTAGCGTTTGGTGTAGATATAATAGGTTTATCTTATTTAGATATAATCTATTTATCTAATATGTTAATCTACATGATTAGTTTTAGCACTATTTATATGATCATGATTTCTCAGTTTATTATTTAGATTAAATCATATGAATTATTGCTTATATTTTAAACAATCCAAAAATCTGATGGTAGGTAACTGAATTCCACTGGTGTAGCCGTGGCTACTAGGCCCCCTTCTTTTGATGGTATGCACTATAAGAGATGGCACACGAGAGAAATTTTATGGTTTAAAAACCTAAACTGCTATAGCGCCACTCTTGGCAAATCTAAAGTAGATATTTCTGCTGAGCAGAAAGCGACCTTTAAGAAAGCCAATACCATGTTTCTGGTGGCTCTTTTCAGGGTTCTTGGGGACAACTTTGTTGACCCATACATGTCATTTGATAATGGCAAAGACATATGGGATGCGCTCGAGGCCAAGTTTGGGGTCTCGAACGCAGGCACTGAGTTGTATGTCATGGAGCAATTCTATCACTACAAGATGGTTGATAATCACTCCATCATTGAGAAAGCTCATGAGACACAATCACTTGCCAAAGAACTTGAGTAGTTCAAATGTACTTTACCGGACAAGTTTGTGGCTGGAGGCATTATTTCCAAGCTTCCTCCCTTCTGGAGGAATTTTACTACTTCTCTGAAACATAAGAGACAAGAGTTTTCTATTAAGGATTTCATTGGGTCTCTTTATGTGGAAGAGAAGGCGAGAGCAAAGGATACACGTGCTCGAGGATTTGAGAGTGCTTCTAGTGCCAATTTGGTACAAAAGAAAAACTTTCAATCCCATAAGTTCAAGAATAAGAACAAATCTGAAGGCAAAGAGAAGTTTGATAGCAAGAACAAGGCCACACACTCAACCAATTTCAAGAGGAAAAACGATAAGAAAGGCTCTTGCCACGTCTATGGCGATCCTGATCATTGGGCTCCTAGCTATCCTAATCGCTTTGACAAGCATCAACATGGGAACAACGGTAAGAATGCTAATGTTGTTATTAGCATTACTGAGATGGAGGACGCTGGGTACGGTATTTTACCTACTATCCTTTCAGTATGTCATTCTCCTAAATGGGGGATAGACACTGGTGTTAATACACATATATGTTCTGATATTTCCATGTTCTCTTCTTATCAGGTCTCAAGGACTTCCTCTGTGCTGATGGGAAACGGCTCACGTGCTTTTGTTTATGGTGTTGGTACGATAAATCTAAAGTTTACTTCAGGGAAGACCGTACAGCTGAAGAATGTGCAGCATGTTCCCTCCATCAATAAGAATCTCGTCAGTGGATCGCTTTTATGTCGAGATGGATTTAAGTATGTTTTTGAGTCCAATAAAGTTTTAATTTCTAAGTTCGTACAATTTGTTGGAAAGGGTTATGAGTGCGGAGGTCTGTTCCGCTTATCTTTGTCATACTCATGTACTAAAGTTATTAATCATGTTTGCAATGTAATGAGTTCAATATCTGGCATTCACGACTCTATCATATTAACTTTGGTTGCATGACGCGGCTAGTCAATATGAGTTTAATTCCGAAGTTCACTTCTATCAAAGATTCTAAGTGCCAAGTTTGCGTTCAAACAAAGCAACCCCGCAAGTTTCTGGATTAGTTAACCCTTCCAGCACAACAACCAATGCTCCCATGAAGCCACTGCCGATATTGCTGCCATCGGGTTGTTTTTAGAGACCGTGGCATCCGGAAAGTGTCTTTGACACATGCGCTTCTTCAGTTTCAGATTTTTTAAAATTTTAAAATCTTACGCTTCTATGTCTTCAAAAATTATAACATTAAATATATAGATGGATATATACGGGTGGAGTGTACGCAAAAAAAGCTTCATTAAAATATATTGTATTTTGGATAATTTTATACTATTTTTACTATTATTTACTGTCAGAAATTTAACTTTTTATATCTTCTAAAATATAAAAAAATTAAGGGGACTTTTTTGCATACACTCCTTCTGTATATATCCATATACTCCTATATTTAATACTATAACTTTTTGAGACATAGAAGTTCGTGAGATTTTTAAATTTTTAAATATCTGAAAGTGAAGAGGGCAATGGTACCAATGTGCACAAAATCCCTTCTCCCGCGGCATGTTTACTTTCACCATTCATTCTAGAGGATGGAGCCAGCTCGGTCCCTGAACCTGACATAGTGTTGCAACCTTGGGGGCAGGTTGGAGCAGCTGCAAATCCGCGATGAATCTCTCGACGAAGAGGCGTGTCGATAATGGCCATGCAGTTTATATCTCTTCTTTGTGAAGTCCGAGTGGATGGGCTGAAAGAGTGCGGCTGTGTGTGGAGAATGTTCTACGATTTTTTTTTTTGAGGGAAGAATGTTCTACGAGTAAAACAGCCATTTGAGCCTGCCATTATCGACTGGGTCGAACGTTTGTACTGGACTTAACCCATCACGTTGATCAAACAGGTTTTTTTCGACGGCAATCAAGGCGAATCGGGATCTTCTCTTTCCAAAAACAAACACGATCAAATAAGATCAGTTGTGGTCATTTTCCCGTCGTTGATCGGTTCGGCCGCGGCTCGTGACCCCCGGGCCACGTGTCACACAACTTACGGCGAGATCATCGCACGGGATCGAGCCGATCGAGCCAGCTACGGTACGACGCCTCCCCGAGTTTACATCCGGTCACGGGTCGCCACCTACGGCTGCATGACATCGAACCTCTTCCGCACGGTGGCGTTCAATTCAAGCCCGTTCGTGGTTCGAGCGCTTCAGATATCTGGAACGCGATCGTCTCGCCAGAGCGAGGGGTGGATTGGATAGAAGGATAACCCCGGATAGCCATGCATGCAAGCGGCATTGATCGGATCGGGTCAAGAGATCAGTGACGAGACGCGCGGCCGATTATTAATTGGCCGGGTCGGCCTGGCAAAAGTCGTCGACCGTCTCACACGTAGTACGGCCGGCACGGGGATCCCATGCCCGATCCACTTCCTGCCTTCCCGGAGACTGGAAGCGCCTTCCTCCGTCCACGTATAAAAGCCTCGTCAACCCTCCCCCGATCCCAACCAATAGCCCACACGCGGGCGCGCTCCATCGATCTAATCTAATCCACCGTTTCTGCGCGGCGGCCGGACAGCGCGCGCCACCACCACCACCACCACAACCACGGCACCGCCCCTCCAATCTCATCCAACCCTATCCAATGCTGCTACCCGTCTCCCGCCTCACCGACAAATTCGCCCCGCTCGCCGGCCTCCGATCGCTCCTCGTCCCCGACACCGCCGCCGGCGCCGGCGCCGTCCTTACGCGGACGATCCCCGCGCTGCCGCCGTGCGGTGCCTGCGGGGAGAGCGAGGACGAGGAGGAGGACGACGAGGGGTGCTGGGTATCATACGGACGCAGGGACATGAGGGGACGCCGCAGGGACATGAGGGGACGCCGCCGCCTGCCGCCGCCGATCCCGTCGCTGGCGGCCCGGAGCGCGCTGCGGCGGGCGCGCACCGACGACAGGAGGCTCGTCATCAGCAGGGAGCGCGTCATGCGGCCCGACTACTACGTCCGGGCGCGCCGCGTGCGCGGCGGCCGCCTCGTCATGCGCCTCGTCGAGCGCGAGGACGACGATCCGCTTCGGCCTTCCACCGCGCGAGAAGGCGACAACGGCATTGGTCACATTGCCCAGGTGGTCGTCGCAGAGGAAGAGGTTGATGTGGCTGCGGCACCGGCGCCACTGCCGGCTGTTGGATGCTTGGAGGACGCGGTCAAGTACCAGTACGCCATCGGTAGCAGCCCCTTGCACCAGACGCCTTTGCTAAGGATGGTCCATTGAGATTTGAGACGTCTCGCCATGGTGAAATTTTGTAGCTGCCTTTTGCTGGTGCATTGGGGATCGACAAGGTGGAATTTTGTATAGCTTCCTAATTTCGGCTTAGGTCCGTATACTTGCATTCTTGATTAAAAACAAATCAGACTGTGGATCGATGAAAAAAACTATTTATTGGTACGCGTACGAGTGTTCCCGAGCAATGGTTTCGGTCATCTAAGTGGGTGTGAATTGCATCAATCCACACAGAGATCAGGGGTTTATTCTCCTTTTCGTTGAAAGAGAAGTACATGTGCAAATTGCTAAAGAATTTTGACACAATTGCTAACCTAAACCGGTTACGATGGAATTCAAAAAAAAAAACGTCTGAGTGCAAATATTAAAAGAAAAGTATATTTGCTCCAATCCGATGTGAGGACTTCCCTATGAGATAGTTAGGAAGTTGGGACTCCCACTTGCATCACTTGACTTAGGAGAATTGATTTCCAGCACCTAAAAGTTAAGATTGCCCGAAAATTTGAAGCGGGGTGGAAGAATGTTAACATGGCCGGGAGAGTAACTTGAGTGGCAACATACATATCAACTAGGCAACAAAAAAGATGTGATAAGTAATTAATGATTAAAAAGATGAATTGGGTAATATATTATATATAATATTACCGTATCACACTTATCAATGAAAAACGAGTCTATAAAGCAATTAATGAGGGTTTCTATGTTACTAGATTTGTGTTACTCATGTTACTGGTCTAAATTACTTTCCACTATGACTAGCCCAACAACGCCTAGATCTCCATTGGACGCATGATGCCTCTAGCGGTACACTAAAAAAAAATGTTTACGGATTATTTTTTGTGATTGAAAGTTTACTGCATCATTTATTTACTGTAAATCTTGCACACCAATTAGTGATTGACACATCATTCTGTAAGATCCCGTCCATATCAATCAGCTCGTAGCTGTAGCATTACTCCGCCTCCAGATTGCTGGATCAGATGGAATCCATTCATGTGCATCCTTATTTATCAGCCTATATGGCTTCAGGAGAGAGTAGCACGAAGCTCTATTGTCCGTTGATGATATCATGGGATATGTTGGTGTTTCGATTTTCATGATGTGGACAATGGCGGAGAATATCATGGTGGCTATGATTTAAGAACTAGTAACGGTAGACCAAACTTTGAGTCGATAAAGACTTTGCTTGGTGACTCTTGACTTGCAACAATTGCCTCGGCAAGTGGGACGGCAAATCTAGAGGAGTACGATTGAAGATGGAGAAAAAGCAAGATATTGGGCTTCGCCTTAGGCTACACAGTAGCAGGTCAAAGGGCATTGCCTTGAAGCTTTTTGAATTGACCAAAAGAAATAATTATTTGGTCAAAAACTCTAGATGACCAATTTTGGGTACGCCATACATCATGGTTTTGATCTTGAACACATACAATAATTTTCACCCTTTGGAAAATATTGTTCCCCTTCCACCTTAATGTTGGTAGCCTCGATTCAGTTAGATGTAAGTTTACCAATGATGGCAACTACTCTGTGGCTTGAGCCTGCAAAATGCAATTCGAAAGACTCATTGCCACACCCAAAAATGGTGTAGTTATGGGAATTGCCCTCTATGCAACCAAGTTTAAGAATTTGTGACACGTCTTCTCTTCAAGTATCGATTCTCCAAGAGGATTTGGATGTTATCCTATCATGGAGCGGTTTCCATGACATCTCTATCACAACATAGGCTAACTATGTAAACGTCAAAGAACGGCGGTTGAATCTCACCATGATGAATGGAAGAGTGAGGAAGGCCATGACTTTCATAATTATGCTTTTCTCTCGGAAAATTTGGAAGGAGCGGAACACTTCAATGCCATGCGATGCAAGACTCATGTCATCATTGTTAGAATTTGAGGTGTTTGCATGTGGGCTTTTGGCCATAACAAATACAAATTCTGAAATTCTCTTTGACCCATTTTTTATGGCAGCTCATGTGTGTGCTAGTGGTGCTAAAGTTTAGTCCCACATTGCTAGTTGAGTGAGAGTTACACCTCCTTATATATTATACTGTTCTATCACTCACTAAGGTGTGAGAAGAAGAGCAACTCTCGCGTATTCCTCCTCCGATGCCGCTGTCTGCCTTGTCCCGAGCTTTTTTATTGATGTTCGGAAAAATTAATCATGGATTAATTACGAGTCATTAACGGACGCGTTAATTAGTGAGTTGTTTCCAATTTTTTTAGAACGTGGGATATTACCTACTTGGACATGGGCTGAGCCCCACGATCTCCCGGACCTGTACTATATAAGCGTCTGCGCTAAACCTAATCTATACTGCCTATCACACGTGTCTTCTTTTAGTCTATTGCACCGCCGCCTTTGTTTTCCCCATCCCGATTTGCGGCGTGCACCGCAGATCGGGACAGTAGGCCTCCGGAACCCCGCCTCTTGTGAACCTGTACGGGTGAGGGGCGATCAGGTTTTGGGGAGCGCTTCCGCGCGACTACTGACACCATCACGGACCACTCCTTTTTTGATGAGGACTTCTTCCTGGATATCAGCAACCTCTATATCGATGACATGGCTAACGATGCTGGTGTCAACGCCAACCTGAACATGAATCTTTCTGCAGCACCGTACGTAACTCTAAACTTTCTCTTTCAGATTTTGCTAGAGTTCTTTATTCTAGCGTTTGGTGTAGATATAATAGGTTTATCTTATTTAGATATAATCTATTTATCTAATATGTTAATCTACATGATTAGTTTTAGCACTATTTATATGATCATGATTTCTCAGTTTATTATTTAGATTAAATCATATGAATTATTGCTTATATTTTAAACAATCCAAAAATCTGATGGTAGGTAACTGAATTCCACTGGTGTAGCCGTGGCTACTAGGCCCCCTTCTTTTGATGGTATGCACTATAAGAGATGGCACACGAGAGAAATTTTATGGTTTAAAAACCTAAACTGCTATAGCGCCACTCTTGGCAAATCTAAAGTAGATATTTCTGCTGAGCAGAAAGCGACCTTTAAGAAAGCCAATACCATGTTTCTGGTGGCTCTTTTCAGGGTTCTTGGGGACAACTTTGTTGACCCATACATGTCATTTGATAATGGCAAAGACATATGGGATGCGCTCGAGGCCAAGTTTGGGGTCTCGAACGCAGGCACTGAGTTGTATGTCATGGAGCAATTCTATCACTACAAGATGGTTGATAATCACTCCATCATTGAGAAAGCTCATGAGACACAATCACTTGCCAAAGAACTTGAGTAGTTCAAATGTACTTTACCGGACAAGTTTGTGGCTGGAGGCATTATTTCCAAGCTTCCTCCCTTCTGGAGGAATTTTACTACTTCTCTGAAACATAAGAGACAAGAGTTTTCTATTAAGGATTTCATTGGGTCTCTTTATGTGGAAGAGAAGGCGAGAGCAAAGGATACACGTGCTCGAGGATTTGAGAGTGCTTCTAGTGCCAATTTGGTACAAAAGAAAAACTTTCAATCCCATAAGTTCAAGAATAAGAACAAATCTGAAGGCAAAGAGAAGTTTGATAGCAAGAACAAGGCCACACACTCAACCAATTTCAAGAGGAAAAACGATAAGAAAGGCTCTTGCCACGTCTATGGCGATCCTGATCATTGGGCTCCTAGATATCCTAATCGCTTTGACAAGCATCAACATGGGAACAACGGTAAGAATGCTAATGTTGTTATTAGCATTACTGAGATGGAGGACGCTGGGTACGGTATTTTACCTACTATCCTTTCAGTATGTCATTCTCCTAAATGGGGGATAGACACTGGTGTTAATACACATATATGTTCTGATATTTCCATGTTCTCTTCTTATCAGGTCTCAAGGACTTCCTCTGTGCTGATGGGAAACGGCTCACGTGCTTTTGTTTATGGTGTTGGTACGATAAATCTAAAGTTTACTTCAGGGAAGACCGTACAGCTGAAGAATGTGCAGCATGTTCCCTCCATCAATAAGAATCTCGTCAGTGGATCGCTTTTATGTCGAGATGGATTTAAGTATGTTTTTGAGTCCAATAAAGTTTTAATTTCTAAGTTCGTACAATTTGTTGGAAAGGGTTATGAGTGCGGAGGTCTGTTCCGCTTATCTTTGTCATACTCATGTACTAAAGTTATTAATCATGTTTGCAATGTAATGAGTTCAATATCTGGCATTCACGACTCTATCATATTAACTTTGGTTGCATGACGCGGCTAGTCAATATGAGTTTAATTCCGAAGTTCACTTCTATCAAAGATTCTAAGTGCCAAGTTTGCGTTCAAACAAAGCAACCCCGCAAGTCTCATACGGCTACAGAACTGAGAAACTTAGCACCGCTGGAACTTATACATTCGGATCTATGTGAGATGAATGGTGTTTTGACAAAAGTTGCAAAAATATATTTCATGATGTTGATTGATGACCACTACAAGAAAAGTTGACTTTTACAAAGGACGATTTTCGTGGTTGAAGGCCCGTTTTTCGTGGCCAAAAAGTCTTCCATGACGGATGGCCTTCATGGTAAAAGCCTCGTCACAAATGAATTAACCACGGTTTTTTTCAACCATGGCGGATCACACCCTTCAGCCACGAAAACTTGTTCCGTCGTAGATCTGTTTGCCAGCCACGTTGACCGCTGACTTCATGCAAACTACCACGTGGCACCCGCCATTAGCAGTCGGTTACCGGCGTTAACGGTCACAGAAACCGTGACAGAAGCCAGGCCCAGCCAAGGTCTGCTAAATATTAACTCGGTCGGCCCATGAGGAGAGCCCAATAAGAAGATGGCATGTTATTGTTTTGTCCTACACTCCTTGAAATGGGCCCAACAATGTAGCCAGCAGCGGCCCACGAACTTTCAGACCCGATTCTATTTCGGCCTACAGAAGGCCCATGTTGGTCCAACACTGTGTGGCCCATTAGCAGCCTGCGCCAAGTTGCTCCTGTACACTTAAGGCCTGCGATCAGCCCATCACTGTTAACACAGCCCATCATGGTCCACCTACTAAAGGCCTTCTTTGAGATAGTCCGTTACTGTTCTGGCCTTTTACTATTTCGGCCGTTAACTGTCCAGGCCCATAAGCAGCCCGTTATTGTTCTAGCCTAGTGAATTTGTCGGTCTGTTACTACCCTCATCTGGAAATTTCTTGGACCGTTACTATTCAGGCTCGTCACTATTCTGGCCTTTACCTGCTTTGGCCTTTTACTGTTGTGGCCCTTTACTATTAAGGCCCACTACAGTTTTGGCCTGTTACTTCTACCAATTTATAGTTTCCTGCCTATTACTGTGATGGGATATTTCTGTTCTGGCTTGCTACTATTATAGCGTGTTATTGTTACGGCCTGTTACTGTTACGGCCTATTACCACATGTGGGTCGGACAATTACGTTTATGGCCTTTTACAGTTTCGGTCTTTCTGAAGCCCATGCCAATATCATAAAACGTGTATAATAAGCCAGTATCTTTTACTGTTCATCGTCGGCCGAATACAAGACGTGCCAATAACAAAGCACGGTATTGTTCCCTAATCGACCTGCATGGCGTAGTTACCGTAACGACTATCTCCATATGTGGAAGGTGTCAACTAAATGCCTCCTATGCGAGTTATCTAGATATTACATCAGCTACAAACTTCTTAATTTTTTTACATATTATCAATTCAAGGGAAAGAAAAATCGGCATTTCAGTTGACAATCAAGTTGATAGCAGAGTTCTCAATTTGCTTTCTCAATCAATCAGCTGCATCTTCCTTTGAGTGTGACAGCTACAGTAGAGGAGACATGATCTTGCAGCCCCGGTGACGATAGCAATAATTGCAGTCTGAAACCAAGTAATAACAAATTAATACAGCAAACAAGACAAACTACTCATTTAACTGATATGACAGGAGCTATGAACTGGAGTTTACAACTGGTCAATGGTTCAATTATTGACCAACATGTCAAACAAGCAGGAAAAGCAAGCACACATTAAACAAGTGTGCCTACCGTGAAACGAGTAATCAAAAAATGTGTGTGTGTGTGGCTTAGAATTTCAGCAAATATAAACTAGCCAGATCAATTTAACAAATATATATGGAGACAGTCGTATACCCTAAAATGCAAGAGACGTTGGGTGACTCAGAATTTGCGCTGAGCCACAAAATGGCATGCAGTTACTATCATAGAAAAGAATGAACCAGATAGAAATTATAACCGCATCATACGAGAACTTGTAGAGTAGGAATACAAACCATGAATGAACTATATATTGTAGAGCATAGTTATGTCGTGTCTTAGGACGAACCAGAACTAACACCAGATGCGAGATGTAATAGCGTCGCTCGTGAACCTGTACAATATGACAAACAAGCATTAGAAAGGTGTGCCTAGAATGAAATGAGCAATCAAACAAAGTGTTTCTTAGAATTTTAGCAAATATAAACTAGTGAGGTCATTTCGGCAAATATATATGAATGCAGTGGAATCTCCTAGAATGCAAAGAGTCGTTGGGTTACTCAGAATTTGCGGTGAGATACACAATGACATGTAGTTACTGTCATAGCTAAGAATCAACCAGATAGAAATTATAATGGCATCATAAGAGAACTTCTAGAGCAGGAATGCAAACCATGAGTGAACTACATAGTAGAGGACAGTTATGTCGTTGCTCAGGACGAACGAGCACCAGATAAGGAAGTAATAGCATCCCTTGTGAACCTATAGAATAGGCTATGCAAACCAACATGTTCATTGTTCTATTTTGACCCCTATGCAAGAAAAAGGAAATAGTTAGTGATGCAGCTTTTGAAGAACCAGATGGTAACAACAAAATTATAATCGAATTAGTACGAAGAGTTTAAACAACTACTACAGGATAACAAAACGATGCCAAGGAGGAAATAATAGCAGGAACTAATCTCAGGACGAACCAGATAGATTCAGGAACTGTAGAGCAGGGAATCCACACTAATATTTTCCACTGAGTTCAGATTTTGCAAGAATTACATGATAGCAGGCAACTACTGTTGTATGGAGTAGCTAAGAACATGTACATGACAAATTAACAGACATGTGCATGACTTGAAATTTGTGGAGCAGCGAATGGAAACCAACATTTCTAATGACCTTGTATGTACTAGCACGAAGAACAAGCATGCCCAATGACTTGTATGTACTAGCACGATTACAAGAATGCAGTTCACTGCGATAGACTTAAACCTGCTTACTGCTGACAAAACAAAAATGGGTTAGAGATTTGGTTAACCTTGGTCGGAGAGGCGTCTAAGCATCATCGGTACCATGCGGGTGACGTACAGGTCACCGAGGGTGCTGCGGTTGCGATGGCTATTGGCGTCAGGGAAGCAGATCTTGGGCGCGGTGGACGTAAGCATCGCTGAGATAGATCTAGTGCAGTGAACAGCGACGGCCGAGCAGCTGGTCTAGAGTGGTGGACATGGAACTCCTTGTACTAGACCACGTACGGTGTACACCGGTGAAGTAGATCCGGTAAGGTTGGGTAGCTTTTGGCAGCGAGGAAGCAGAGCTTGGGCGGTCGATGACGCCATCGGCGGTGAGAAAGTAGAGCTTGGGCGGCCGATGACGCCATCGGCAGTGAGGAAGCAGAGCTTGGGCGGTCGATGATGCCATCGGCATGGTTAACGATACCGCAGCTCCGGTGTAGTGGCAGAGAGACCCGGTGAACTAGATCCGGTGGGTGAGCATCGGTGAAGTGGCTCCGTGGTGGCGCACAAGACCGCAGATGAAGCCGGTGCGCGCGGTGGCCGTGGAGGCGACAGAGGAGCTTGGGATTTTTGCGAGGGCCAGCAGGAAAACTGCGCGAATCGGGACCATATAGGTGAATAGCAATATAATTAGAATCATGCCCCCGAGTACTGACTTTAGCATGCCCATCTATCGTCTGAACAATGGATAGAACAGGAAATTTAAAGACAAAAGTTTTTGAAACAGAGGGGCACAAAATGCTTCAAGGTCGGTGTGTGATATTGCCGCTCGATTGAGATTTGAATTTGGCCCGCGTCCAGCTAATAATAATAGAAAAATGGTGCTATCCGGTGGGAGACTTTGGCTCAAAGGTTTTGAATTAGTGCGGTGAGAAATGCTTCAAAGTCGGTGGGTGATTTTGCTGCTCGATTCAGATTTTGAATTTGGCTAGCGTCCATCTAGTAATAGAAAAAGGTAGTATACCATAACCTATCTGTCCAGGAATTCAAGGCCGAGAGTCACATCAACTAATCATCCATATCTATACTAGTAAAAGGCACATGCCACACACGTATATACTATATGAAATGTGATTTAACAAATATTAAGTCAATAGTCTTGTTAGAGAAAAAATGCATACATTAAGTCTATTAATAATAACTATCTTCACATATTGAGAATACAACCTACTGTTCTATGAAATTTTGGTGGCGGTGACATGATGGTTCTAGAACATGGTGGAGTTTGCTCTAGGTACTACTCATTCAACACGAACCCAGATGCTCTGAACCATTGGATCTAACAGCCCAGCGGTCAGAATTGGTGCTATGGATCCAATTCAAAACTGCTCCATTATCGTAGTAGAGATTTTTGCATACAACATTGGATACCTATGATTCACACAGCCTAGGCTGTAAATTTTGCCGCTTGACAGAGATTTTAAATTTGGCTAGCTCCCAAATAATACTCCTTTCATCTCAAAATAGATGTCTTGGATTTATCATGTATATTGCACAACCTCATTTCAATATCTCAAGTATATTCCACAAGGTAGTTGTGCACGCACCCCTTTTTATTTGTCGTACTTTCAAGTTCTCAAAAATTATGAGATAAATCATGAATGTTGGCTGTGCTGCATCTTGTGCATTTAGCTACTTCCTCCATCCTCAAATAAGTGTACTTCTAGCGTTTGTTTTAAATCAAACTTAACTATTTCCGACTAACTTAATTTATAAATGTAGTAATATCTATGACACAAAACTAGTACTATAAGTTTATTCATTTTGAAATGTACTTTCATAATATGTAGATTTCATGTTATATATATATTGCTCGATTAGTTTTAAAAAGTAGTCAAATTTTAAGTTTGACTTAGACTAAGAGCTACTAGAAGTACACTTATTTGTGGACAAAGAGAATATGCAAGAACTTGGCGTGGTGGTGTTCTCATATTTGGTAGAAGTACGTAGGTGCTTCCTCGCATGATGAAAAATATTACCACTAGGAGTTTCCACCGTGTTGAAAAAAAACTGGGAGAGAGAAGAGACTGAGATCACGCAGGGGGCAACACGAGAGCAGCGAAGAGGAGAATTTTTCATTTTTTTTGAAGCTAACCAGGAATTAAGTACATCGAAAACCACTGAAAAGTAATTTCGTAAAACATTCGAAGAAACCTACAATTTACCTATAGTTCAAATTTGACCTAATTTCGATAAATGGCACAAAGTTTTATTCAAGTCGGTAGAGTTAGCTAGGAAGTTTTAAAATTCACAAACATGGGAAAATTGAGAATGTTCTTTCCTAATAGCAGGAAACTCACACCGACGGCATCGTTTACTAAAAGAAGATGGACCCATCTACCTTCGAAAAGACAATTAATTTAAGAGCAATTTATCATGCTTAATTATAGCTCAAGTTTGACCTAATTTTGTTAAGTTGTCAAGATGCAAAATCTTAGCAAGAAGTTGAACCTATCGTGAAAACTCTCGGTGGTGGTTTGTGATATATTAAATGATCCCATGATGGTTGAAAACTGGGAATGTTCTTTCGTGATAGTTGGAAACTTACACCGATGGTATTGTTTACTACAAGAATTATATGCACCCATTTACCTCCGAAAAGACATTTAATTCAAGCGCGATCTATCGCGCTTACTTGTAGCTCAAGTTTGACCTAATTTCGTTAAGTTTTAAATGTATCTAGTCATGTTTCTGTGCTAGATATATATACTGAATCTAGACAAATCTGAGAACATTGATTTGAATCAGAGACAGTAGTGTAATTTAATTGGGTTAATTTATCTACGAACCTTGAAAACTCAAATAACCTAGGAATCGCAAGTAATACATGAACATGGCATGCTTTGTCACATTCTGAGCCACATTTTGTTAAATTGTCAAGATGGCATTTTAATGTATTGGTTCGTAGAGGTTCACTCCGAAACTACACACTAAAAGATGACTAGATACATAACCTTCACAAACCTAAAACATCTTATATATATTGAAACCGAGGGAAACTACTTACTGTACTACGAGTAAGCTCCACCGTTTAGACAGTGTCTAAATGAGATGGTCCATGGGACCTACTAAACTGAAGATGCTAACTTTTGCATAGGAGTTTTATATTTTGGTCATACACTACCAAGTGGGCCTATTATTTGCTTTTTTCATTAGGGCATCCGCAATAATGTGTAAAAAACACACCTTAAGGCCTACGTGTCATCTGCTAAGGTTTATCTTATACATTGTGGAGAACATAAAGTTGCCTCAAGCTTGTGGGTTGTCATAGAGAATAGAAACATCATTTCCCCTCTCTTCTCTCTCTTGCAAGGAGCAATATGATAAGCTATGTGGGTCCTATCTTGTGGCAAATGTTGACCTTATACATTGTGGTAATTTACGTATAAGCCGGGTGGGTCCTACATTACAGATGCCCTTAGACACCCGTGCCTTGTACTCCCTTCCCCATCGCGCTAGACTCGTGGGTCCTAAACTATGATGTGGATATGGACATGACCTTGATTGGTCACTCAAGCGAATTTGTCATTATGCAAATACTAATCAGTGCTGGCATTTTTCAAAACTATTGTTGGCTTGTCAACACCCGGATTTTTAATCCCAGATGCCTATTATACCGTACATCACAATCCCAGGATTACCATTTTTGCGAGACATAAAAAATTAGATATCACGGTACATTATCCATTACAAACCATAATAAGGTCTTACACAAATAAAGGATCTCATGATCCAGTCTTAGTACAAACAAGTAGTGGAATAAATAGCGTAGCGGTGGGCTCCATCTTTAGTGTCACAGGCAATGCTGACGATGGGAGATGATTCTAGTTGTCGTAGCCGTCCTGCTGTCCTCCTTCAGGGTAGTCCTCCTCATAATCTGGCCACGGGAATAGCCAGGGACAAAAGCCATGAGTACTCTTTAAGTACTCGCAAACTATCACTAATAAGTAAGGTAGTTCTAGTAGGAATGCTAACTCTAAGTTTATTTGTAAAGTTAAGTTTGAAACCTAAGCTGAGTTCAGAAACAAAGAAAGATAAAATAAAGTTTGAAATCACCTAAGTGGGAACTTAGTTGTCATAGTCACAACTCTGTTGTGGTCAAGTCATGTCACAATTCATTTCATAAGTCTTTTTGAAAGCATCTGACAATGGAATAGTATGGCCACTCCAACTGTCCATAACCGCGGATGCGGCTATTCGAATAGTTTGACACTCTGCAGAGATGGTACACTTTCAGCACAAAATTCGATACATCTATCAGGCATAACCCTGAATCATCATACTTAGTATGCAGATAATCAAACATAACCTTTCCTTTACACACTCTAGTATAAGCACCTCTCCTATGAGCTTGGCCTCCCAGCCATGGCCATCTGCCATCTTGGGCACTACATAGGTGGAAAACATTGAGAGGTAGCCTCAGCTCAAACCTCTCCCGCGAGGGAACTAATACTAATGCATATAAACTTCCGGCTAAGCCTTACCCAATTCAGGTATTGTGGTTATACGGTAAAATTGGAATGGTATCGCATCCGCACCCAACCATCAGTTTTTATAAAAGGGCTAAGGCTCATGCCTCAACATTTTCCTCATCATAAACCATTTGTGTTTCTCAACACATGTCAAAACATCTCAATATAATGACTCATCATTCCAAGGTTTTCACAAGTCATTTTCACCAAGTATCCCCATCTAAGGTGATCAAGTTTTTGGTTTAGCTCCAAACTACTAAGTTAAGAGTGTTCACTAATGTGGGATGCTAATATCAATCTCATGCCATAGAATGACATCTAAGTCTAACAAGATAGGCCAAGTTTTATACTCTTTATGCTATCTATAAACAAAGTAAGAAACTTTGGTAAAGTAAAAGGAAGTAAAACTTGTAAGTAAAACTTGGGGTAGGTATAAGTCAACCTGTATAACCAAGCATGCCTAATGCATCTTGCTTGAGTTAACTTGCATCTAGTGATGGCTTGCTAAGTATAATACTTTCAAGTGTTAGCTTGCCAATAATAGCTTGCCTTGTTTGGTGAAGTGGTTGAAATTCTCTTCCTCCTCTTCTTGGTAGAACTCCTCCTCCTTGAAGACTTGTTCGGTACCATCGTCTATAAATACATACGGAATACACAATCACCAAACAATACTTAACTAGTCTATTTAGCATACTAAGACACACATTTGATGATCTAGTATCATCGCATACATCACAAGGTTTAATAAACTAGTTTCATTTATTTTATTTGAGAAAAGTAATTTCTACTCATTGAAAATAATTAAGATTTAATATTCTCCAATTAAAATATGGGATCATGTGGACACATGTCATCACCATATATTCTAATACATGGGAATGTGATTTAAATGTTTGATCACATTTTAATAAGTTTAAGTTTAATATTTAATGATTTAAAGTGACTAGAAATGCCTATATAGCATTATTTTGGTACTAGTCCAAAGTCACTGCATACAAACCTTAATAGTATTACATATTCAGATAGGTATATTCAAATGTGATTTTTGAGAGGTGGAATCAACTCAAAAACTATTATGGTTGATTTTAGAAAAATGTTTGAATGTGAAAAAGTCTATGTCTTCTTATATTTGCTAGGAGAGATCTCTAACTCTAATTGATTTATATCCAACGGGCTTGCATAGAGATTTTAATTATCTTTCCAACAAAATTGGAATCATTCAATTGGATTTGTAAAACTCCCTGGATTGATTTTTGAACTAAAGGATATAAACTAGTTTACTTCTAAAAAGAAAAAGATTTTTTTTGAAAGGAATGCGGTAAGGAAAGCCCCTACAGCGAGTTTTTTTTAAATAATAAGACCCCAAATATGCATCCATGAGGACTTGAACCTGGGTGGTCGGGTTGTACATCCACTTCCCTAACTAAATGAGCTAGGATCACTTCTTAAAAAAAGATTTATTTGAATCTACTTGGTTGCGCGGGAACACGAATGGGCCGGCCCGGTTTTATTCCGCGGCGCTGAGGACAGCTGACAGGGGGTCCCGCCTGTCAGTGGCTCTTTAAACGCGAAGCGGTTCGGGGCAACATGGACCGTAGGATTAGAACTAAGATCTATGGCTGGGGCTTGTCATCGACGACGGACAGGTCGCCGACGAGGTGGAACGCTAGCAGCTCGGTGGGGGTGTAGTGGGGGCATACCAGGGCTCCAGCAAGTACGGCGATGGCGGCGATCGAACGAGACGATGACGGCGGACTCAGGAGAGGTCACATCAGCTCCGGGGGTGGACGAAATCGACGAGGACTTCTCCTCCTCTTCTGCGGCTAACTCTGGCGCAATTCTGGCGACTGGCTGCTCGAGCGCCTCCAGCTAGAGGTGGGGAATGATTAGTGGTGAGAGGGGAGATGAGTGGGGTGAAGAAATAGTGCTGGGGAGGGCTCATTATATAGGCTCGATGAGGGGACCGAGAGGGCGACGACGAGCTCATCGGTGACGACGACACATGGTGCTATAGGCGTGGGCAAGGTAGGCGGATGGTGGGCGGTTCCCTGGCGGTCAGCTACGGCTTAATGGCGATTCTAGGGACGGTGGCAAATGGTCGGGCGCGTCTCGCGCTCTGAGTGGCAGAGGCGGTGCTCGACGCGGCGGGCGGTGGCTACTGGTCGCGCGGCGGGAGAAGGGGATGTCTGGGAGTGTGCTTGGGTCAAGGCGGAGCGACACGCGCGGGCTGTGGTCGAGGGGCGGTGTGTGTGGCCTTGCCGGGGATGGCGCTCTAGCGTGCGCTGGCATGGCGCAGAGGCTCAGTGCGGGGCTTTTCCTCGGTGGTCCAGGGCATGGCAGTGCTTGGTGAAGGGACAGGGGATGACCGTGTGATCACGCCTACCTCCCTGGTGCGGCGGAGAGGGGATGGTGGTCTCCTGCAAGCTTCCCATGCTCGACCGGTGGGCATGGCTTCGGGGTGGCGCTGCACTGTGGCTAGGGACTAGGGAGTGGCTGTTTTATGGCCAGGTTAGAACAAGGGGAGATAGAGGGAGTGAAATGGGGTAAATTGGGTCGACAAATCCTTGATCAAAACAGTATTAGTTAGGCAGGTTTGATTCTGATCACAAGGTGTTTGACATAATGACTGCATGAGCCAAAGTTTTGAATTTTGAGATGATTTTTGGTGGAGTTGTTGGTCTTATGCTTGAGCATCTCTGGTTGCTTGGGATTTTGAAATTGAGTTCATTTCAGTAGTTTTTGAAAAAGTGTGATCTAGATACATACACTTGATTCCATTTTAAAATGCCATGTAAAATTAGAGTTTAAATATTTTTGGAATATCAAAGGGTGGGCCTTGGTACATCTTTACTTGTACTGTCAAGGGGTGCAAAGATCCATAATTGCTTCTGTTTGAATTTGAGTGCTAGGAACACCTAAAGTGACCTAGTTGATTAAAATGGCCAAAGTGACCATTTCCATTTATTAATTCTTTTTGATTTCTTTTTCTTTGGATTTTGCTTAGGAATGATCTAGATGATGTGGAATTCATCTTAGAATCATTTTACAACCATTATAACAAACAATCATGGCAATTCAAAACAATCCCTATTTAATGCAACACACATATGCATGCTTAATTATTTAAATGAGAAAAGGTTTTTGTTAACCCTAAATTGGGTGATTTCGATCTTGATATATTGGATTAAAGTTTTGGGAAGTTACAAACCTTCCCCCTTAAACAAAATCTCGTCTCGAGATTTAAGAAAGAAAACTTGGAACTAAAGAGATCTGGGAACTCAGTCCTAATGTAATCTTCTCGCTCCCAAGTGGCTTCCTCTTCGGTATGGTTGCTCCATTGAATCTTGAGAAATTTGATACTCCGGGCCCTGGTGGTTCTGTAAGCTTCCTCCAAGATACAGATGGGCACTTCACGATACGTCAGATCCTTATTGATATCAACGGCTCGGTGATCGATGTTCTTGAAAACTTCGGTCTTCTCCGGCACTTCTAGGCATTTGCGAAGTAACGAGATATGGAACACATTATGGATGGCAGACATCTCTTCAGGCAGTTCCAGTTGATACGATACTTCTCTGCGGCGATTTAGAATCTTGATGGGTCCGATATATTTGGGGGCTAACTTTCCTTTCAGACTAAAATGTTGGGTTCCCTTCAATGGTGACACTTTGAGATACACAAAATCTCCGACATTGAAAGTCAGGTCTCTCCTTCTCTTGGCAACATAACTCTTCTGTCTGGATTGATCGGTCTTGAGGTGCTCATAGACTTTGTGAACTTTCTCTTCGGCTTCTCGTAGAATGTCAGGTCCGAAAATCTGACTCTCTCCTACTTGCAACCAATTCAAAGGGGTACAACACTTCCTTCCATATAAGAACTCAAATGGGGCCATTTGCAAACTGGCTTGATAACGGTTGTTGTATGAGAATTCTGTGAAAGGCAGGCAATCTTCCCATTTTGATCCATACTCTAACACACAAGCTCTCAACATATCTTCTAAGATTTGGTTGACTCTTTCAGTCTGTCCATCAGTTTGCGGGTGATAAGCTGTGCTAAAATTCAACTTGGTTCCTACTCCTTCTTGAACTTTCTGCCAAAACCTCGAGGTAAATTGGGTTCCTCGGTCCGATATTATGGTCTTGGGGGTTCCGTGCAAACTAACAATTCTAGCAATGTTCAACTCTGCTAGCTTCGAACTCTAGTAGGTTGTCTTGACAGGTATAAAATGAGCTACCTTGGATAGTCTATCAACGATGACCCAGATTGAGTCATTTCCCCTACTAGAGGTAGGCAAACCGGTGATAAAGTCCATTCCGACGGAATCCCATTTCTGTCCCGGAATCTGCAATGGTTGCAATAGTCCTGCGGGTCTCTGATGTTCCACTTTGACTCTCTGGCAGATATGTCCTTTGTACCACATAACTCCTTCTTCGTCTTCGGTGAATCCAGGTACCTTTCCTGTACCAATACGACGCTTGGTTCCGTTGATACTCTCATTTCCCTTCTGGGCTTCCTTGATTTGGCTAATCAAAGTGGGTTGAAGTTCAATGCTAGCTAAAAATCCTTTGCTAACAAGCTCAGTTCTAAACTGCTCAACCTCCTCATGCAAACTTGGTTGCTTCTCCTTGATCATGGTGTTTAACCTACACTGCAATCTGCTAAGAGCATCCGCTACCACATTGGGTTTGCTAGGGTGATAGTGAATGTCAAGGTCATAATCCTTGATTAACTCTATCCATTTCCTTTGCCTCATATTCAGCTCCTTCTGAGTGAAAATATACTTCAAGCTCTTGTGATCTGAGTAAATCTCACAACGATTACCCATAAGGTAATGACGTCATATCTTCAAAGCTAAAACGATAGCTGCTAACTCAAGATCATGGGTAGGATAGTTCTGCTCATACTGCTTCAGTTGTCGAGACAGATATGCGATGACTTTGCCTTCTTGCATCAATACACATCCAAGACCAATCTTGGATGCATCACAATACACATCAAACGACTTCTTGATATCTGGCCTAATTAATATTGGGGCTGAAATCAATCTCTTCTTGAGCTCTTGGAAACTGGCTTCACATTTGTCTGTCCATTCAAACTTCTTGTCCTTCTTCAACAATTGGGTCATGGGTCTTGCGATGCTCGAAAATCCTTCTACGAACTTGCGGTAATATCCCTCTAATCTGAGAAATGCACGGACTTGAGTTTGAGTTGTTGGGGCTTCCCATTCTTCAACATCTTTGATCTTGGCGGGATCAACAGCGACTCCTCCGGCAGACACAATATGTCCGAGGAATCCTACTTCTTTCAGCCAAAACTCACACTTGCTGAACTTGGCATACAACTGATGCTCTCTAAGGGTTTCCAGGATGATTCTTAGGTGTTGCTCATGGTCTTCTTCTGACTTGGAGCAGATAAGGATATCATCGATAAATACAACGACAAACTTATCTAGAAAATTCATAAAGATCTTATTCATGAGATTAATGAAATAAGCAGGGGCATTGGTTAATCCAAAAGACATGACTGTATACTCATATAATCCATATCTGATGGTAAAGGCGGTCTTTGGAATATCTGTTGCACGAATCTTAAGTTGGTGATAACCAGTCCTAAGATCGATCTTAGAGAACACTCTGACACCATTCAACTGATAAAATAGATCCTCTATCTTTGGCAATGGGTACTTGTTCTTGATGGTGACATCATTCAGCTTCCTGTAATCTGTGCACAAACGATTTCCTCCATTTTTCTTGTCCACGAACAACACGAGAGATCTCCATGGAGACGCGCTTGGTTGAATCAAACCTGTCTCCAACATAGCATCCAGTTGCTTCTTCAACTCTACTAACTCTGATGGGTTCATGCTATAGGGTCTCTGAGCTATGGGTCCAGTTCCGGGGATCAGTTCAATAATGAACTCAATATCGCGATCCGGGGGAATACCGGGCAATTCATCTGGAAATACGTTGGGTATTCATAGACTACTCTGACTTGGTCTATGGTGGGTAGGGCTAGACTCTTGTTGCACTTGAATTGACGGGGTAAGGTTTCAGATATATGCTCTACTGATACTCCAGAGCTACTGGTCATGGTGATGGCTTTCTTGGCACAGTCTATCAATCCTTTATGCTTTGACATCCAATCCATTCCTAGTACTACTTCCAAACCTTTGGTTCCAAGTACTATTAGATTGGCATAAAAATCTATCCCATGGATTCTGATAGGCACAACTTTGCAAATTTTTCTAGCTTTTGTGGTTGAACCGGGTATTTGAACTATCATGGCATGCTTCAAGTTGGTTGGGTGAATCTTACTAGTGCATGCAAATTCTTCGGTGACAAACGAGTGCGATGCTCCAGAATCAAACAACACTCTTTCTAAAACTGAGTTGACATAAAACATACCCAGCACGACATCTGGCACTTATTGGGCTTCTTCGGCGTTCATGTGGAAGAGACGGCCGTTGCGGTTGTGATGGTTCCCTAGGGCGAATCTCCTTCCGGGCTGAACACGGCGTTGCTGTTGAGCTAGGGCATTCACATTGGCAGTGGCGACAATCTTCTTGGGACACTCATTGGAGTAGTGACCCTTCACTCCACACTCGAAACAAGTAATCTGAGACTTGTCTTTTGCTGCAACAGGCATAGCATTGCTTCCAGTTCTTGCAGCAGTGTTGTTGTTGTTGTTGTTGGACTTGGGCGGTGCACGGTTGAAGTTGGTGGAGTTGCCGGGGTTGTTGTTGTGGTTCCCTCCGGTCTTCACATTTCCTCCTCTATGGTTGGGGTAGCTTGGGCGAGACATTGGGGGTTGATTGTTCCGCGGGGCATATCCTGCAGACGGGTTGGGGCGGTACTTCTGGTGACTGTTGGATCCAGCTTGGTGCATCATCCGACGTATGCGGTTGTCGTTGGCTTGGTTGATCTTCCCTTCCATCTGAATGGCAGAGTCGACTAGCTCTTCGAGATCCTCGAAATGGATGTTGACGAGTACAGTCTGCATCTCATCATGCAGTCCGTTCAGGAATCTCTCCTTCTTCTTGGTCTCCGTGTTCATCTCATGAGGTGCATACGTGGCTACTGACAAGAATCTGTCATGGTACTCCACTACAGTCATTCTGCCTTGCTTTAGATCTCTGAACTCATCTCTCTTTCGGGTGACTAAACCCTACAACACATGGGTGCGGCTGAACTTGACTTTGAAGGCTTCCCATATCATCACTTGACCGTGGTTCATGTTACGGGTGCTGTTCCACCATGCTCTTGCATCTCCTGCCAGATAGTGGGTGGAAAACAGAAATTTCTCGTTGGCATCCACTCCAGCGACTTCTAAGTTGTTCTCCATGGTCTGTAACCAATCATCGGCATCCAACGGGTCTTCAGACATGCTAAAGATTAGGGGATTGGTATTCTGGAAGTTCTTGAGTTTAGATCCATGATGATCCTGATTTCCATGGTTTTGATTATTGTGAGCCATCTGGGCGATCTGCTGCAAGGTGGCGAGATTTGCTTGGCGCTCTGCCCTACTAGCTTCGCGGTCTGCAATGAGCGTCTGCAGAATCTGCAACATTGGGTCCTGCGATGAGCTACTCCCTCCTTGGTTTCCATGAGTCATCTGAATATTGAGATAGATAATGCGGTAAGAGGGAAAGTTCTAAGGTTCATGGTTTTGGTTTCAAAGCTAAAACTTTGTGTTTGACTCAGGTTTTGCAACTAACTTCTTTTCATTCATTCAAGCAAAGCACACGATACAAACACACACACCACAATATCAAAGGAAAACAGATGGTTTTAAGAACCATTCTGTAAGCTAAGATACAATGGGACCGATACTTCTCACTCCTACGATAGTGTTCTAGTGCATCTACTCATCATCGATGAAGTCGGAGTCATCATCGTCGGTGTAGAAGTCCATGGCATCATCCTCTAGGTAGTCATCATCATTGCTGAGGTATGAGTCAATATCCCCTTGGATGTCTTCACCTTCCTCCTCTTCTTCTTTTGGTGCAAGATGAGCTTCTTGCTCCTTGATGGTCTTCTCGAGGTCGGCCACCTTCTTGCAAAGACAATCGATGGTGCGATCCTTCTTGGCGCGTTGACAGCAAAGCGACTGACAATCCTTGATAAGCATTGAGAACATCTAGGCCTTCTGGGCGGCAATGGCGAGGTTGTGGTTGGCGAACTCTCTAGCATTGTCCAATTCCTTCTATCGGTCATACAGCAGGAAGTCGAGGTTCTCCACTTGACGCTTCAACTCCAGGTGACTTGGCATCTCCAGAGGGATTCCCATAGAATCACGCCTTGCATAGTGAGCAAAGCGGGTTCCTTGGATCAAGTTGACATTCTGTGCGCAAAGACGAGCGAGAACTTCATGCATTGCCCTGGCTAATCGATCTAGCCAGTTGTTCTCTCTCACAGTGAACTGAATCCTCTCGGACATTGGTGCCTCTAACTTGCCTCGAAGATCAGCAACTACTAGCCATTGTAAATTTCCTCCTGGGGGTCCATTGAGTTGACCTCCAAGGAATTCTGGATGCGGATGCTCCAAGTACTCAGACAGTGCATCAAGATCCCTCTCGAAGATCAGTTGGCCTCCGTTTCCCAACTGGTAGAACTTGCTGTACTGAACTTCCATGTATAAGAATTTAGGATGAGAAAGTTAGTGAAGTGATCAAGTGTGTCAAAATTTTATGTAGTAATGCAAGAGTTTTTTGAGGAACATGTATTTTTTTGAGAGTAAGAAACCCAAGGGTAAGAGAGGAAATAGATTTTCATAAATACTCACTTTGGTTTTGAAACTAAGTTTTTGTTTGGACGGCCATTCTATCTTGGGTCTCCTATGGTCAGGATGGCTCTGATACCAACTTGTCAACACCCGGATTTTTAATCCTAGATGCCTGTTATGCCGTACATCGCAATCCCAGGATTACCATTTTTGCAAGACATAACAGATTGGATATCACAGTACATCATCCATTACAAACCATAATAAGGTCTTACACAAATAAAGGATCTCATGATCCAGTCTTAGTACAAACAAGTAGCGGAATAAATGGCATAGCGGTGGGCTCCATCTTCAGTGTCACAGGCAATGCTAACGATGGGAGATGATCCTAGTTGTCACAGCCGTCCTGCTGTCCTCCTTCAGGGTAGTCCTCCTCATAGTCTGGCCATGGGAATAGCCAGGGACAAAAGCCATGAGTACTCTTTAAGTACTCGCAAACTATCACTAACAAGTAAGGTAGTTCTAGTAGGAATGCTAACTCTAAGTTTATTTGTAAAGTTAAGTTTGAAACCTAAGCTGAGTTCAGAAACAAAGAAAGATAAAATAAAGTTTAAAATCACCTAAGTGGGAACTTAGTTGTCATAGTCACAACTTTGTTGTGGTCAAGTCATGTCACAATTCATTTCATAAGTCTTTTTGAAAGCATCTAACAATGGAATAGTATGGCCACTCCAACTGTCCATAACATCTCAATAGAATGACTCATCATTTTCCTCATCATAAAAGGGCTAAGGCTCATGCCTCAACATTTTTATAAAAGGGCTAAGGCTAATGCCTCAACATTTTCCTCATCATAAACCATTTGTGTTTCTCAACACATGTCAAAACATCTCAATAGAATGACTCATCATTCCAAGGTTTTCACAAGTCATTTTCACTAAGTATTCCCATCTAAAGTGATCAAGTTTTTAGTTTAGCTCCAAACTACTAAGAGTGTTCATTAATGTGGGATGCTAATATCAATCTCATGCCATAGAATGACATCTAAGTCGAACTAGATAGGCCAAGTTTTATACTCTTTATGCTATCTGTAAACAAAGTAAGAAACTTTGGTAAAGTAAAAGGAAGTAAAACTTGGGGTAGGTATAAGTCAACATGTATAACCAAGCATGCCTAATACATCTTGCTTGAGTTAACTTGCATCTAGTGATGGCTTGCTAAGTATAATACTTGCAAGTGTTAGCTTGCTAATAATAGCTTGCCTTGGTTGGTGAAGTGGTTGAAATTCTCTTCCTCCTCTTCTTGGTAGAACTCCTCCTTCTCGAAGACTTGTTTGGTACTATCGTCTATAAATACATACGGAATACACAATCACCAAACAATACTTAACTAGTCTATTTAGCATACTAAGGCACACATTTGATGATCTAGTATCATCAGATACATCACAAGGTTTAATGAACTAGTTTCATTTATTTTATTTGAGAAAAGTAATTTATACTCATTGAAAATAATTAAGATTTAATATTCTCTAATTAAAATATGGGATCATGTGGACACATGTCATCACCACATATTCTAATACATGGGAATGTGATTTAAATGTTGGTTCACATTTTAATAAGTTTAAGTTTAATATTTAATGATTTAAAGTGACTATAAATGCCTATATAGCATTATTTTGGTACTAGTACAAAGTCACTGCATACAAACCTTAATAGTATTACATATTCAGATAGGTATATTCAAATGTGATTTTTAAGAGGTGGAATCAACTCAAAAACTATTATGGTTGATTTTAGAAAAATGTTTGAATGTGAAAAAGTCTATGTCTTGTTATTTTTTCTGGGAGAGATCTCTAACTCTAATTGATTTAAATCCAACAGTCTTGGATAGAGATTTTAATTATCTTTCCAACAAAATTGGAATCATTCAATTTGGATTTGTAAAACTCCCTGGATTGATTTTTGAACTAAAGGACAGAAACTAGTTTACTTCTAAAAAGAAAAAGATTTATTTGAATCTACTGGGTTGCGCGGGAACACTAATGGGCCGGCCCGGTTTTACTACGCGGCGCTGAGGACAGCTGACAGGGGGGTCCCGCTTGTCAGTGGCTCTTTAAACGCGAAGCGGTATGGGGCAATGTGGATCGCTGGATTAGAACTAAGATCTACGGTTGGGGCTTGTCGTCGACGACGAACAGGTCGCCAGCGAGGTGGAACCCTAGCGGCTGGGTGGGGGTGTAGTGGGGGCATACCAAGGCTCCAGCGAGTGCGACTATGGGGGTGATCGAACGAGACAACAACGGCGGACTCAGGCGAGGTCACGGCAGCTCCGGGGCTGGACGAAATCGACGGGGACTTCTCCTCCTCTTCTGCGGCTAACTCAGGAGCAATTCCGGCGACTGGCTGCTCGAGCGGCTCCGGCTAGAGGTGAGGAATGATCAGTGGTGAGAGGGGAGCTGAGTGGGGTGAATAAATAGTGTTGGGGATGGCTCCTTATATAGGCTCGATGAGGGGACCGAGAGGGCGATGGCGAGCTCGTCGGTGACGACGACACATGGTGCTATAGGCGTGGGAAAGGTAGGCGGACGGTGGGCGGTTCCCTGGCGGTCAGCTACAGCTTAATGCCGATGCTAGGGGCGGTGGCAAACGGTTGGGTGTGTCTCACGCTCTGAGCGGCAAAGGCGGTGCTCGACGCGGCGGGCGGTGGCTAGTAGTCGCGCGGCGGGAGAAGGGGATGTCTGGGAGTGTGCTTGGGTCAAGGTGGAGCGGCGCGCACGGGCAGTGGTTGAGGGGCGGCATGTGCGGCCTTGCCGGGGATGGCGCTTGCTTGTTGGCTCATGTATTAACAAGCTCGTTGGGGAACCCCAAGAGGAAGGTATGATGAGCACAGCAGCAAGTTTTCCCTCAGTTATGAAACCATGGTTTAATCAAACCAGTAAGAGCAAGGAAACACCCCAAAGGTGTTTCTAGCTGAGCCTTGGCAGGGCGCACTACCGGTGCTAGTAGCAACGTGGAGACCTGCACAACACAACCACAGAACTCTGTCCTCAACTTGCGATGAGGTTGCCAATCTCACCGGTTTTGCTAAAAACAAAGGATTAAACATATCGAATGGAAGGAAGTAATAGTTTGCAGAAAGTAAACACAACGCAGTAAACAGTTTATAGATTTTATGTAAAAGAAAAGGACCGGGATCCATAGTTCACAAGAGATGGCTCTCCTTAGATAGATAACATGCTGTGTGAACAAATTACAGCGGGGCAATTAACAAACATCGAGAAAGCAATACATGCATATACTAATCATCTTGACTCCTTTGAGATTCGATTGGGCATTACAACATTATACATAGACCGCCATCCAACTGCATCTATGACTAATAATCCACCTTCAGGTTATCATCCGACCCCCCTCTAGTATTAAGTTGCAAGCAACAAATTATTGCTTTACGAATTGCGTGTAATGTAAACAATACGATTGTTCTATGAACAAAGGATTGTTGTTTTCTCCCTAGTAGCAACAGCACATCTAGTACCTTAGAGATTTCTATCACTTCCCTAGATCACCAGAGGCATGAACCCACTATCGAGCATAAATACTAACTATTGGAGTTGCTAGCATCTACTTGTCCAAGATAGCTACTAACAACGGAAAGCATGCAAGATCACAAATAACAAAGACATGATATAATCAATAATCAATCTGAAATAGCATCTGAATATCCATCGGATCCCCGCAAACACAACATGTAGAATTACAAATAGATGATCTTGATCATGAATGGAGCTCACAAGATCTAGACATGGAAGCACAAAGGAGGAGAACCAGCCATCTAGCTACTACATGGACCCGTAGTCCAAATATGAACTACTCACGCATCACGTCAGAGGCTTGCATGATGATGAAGAAGGCCTCCAGGGTGAATTCCCCTCTCCGGCAGGGTGCCGGGAAGAGCTTCAGATCCCTCCCGATCTAGGGATGGAGATGACCGCGGCTACATAATCTTTCGTGGATTTTTAATCGGGTACTTAGGGTTTTCGTCCCAAGGGCAATATATAGGCGGAAGGAGAGGCCGAGGGGGTGCTGGGGTCGGCCAGACCACCCCCTGGCGCGCGCCAGGCCTGGCCGCGCGACCAGGTGGTGTGGCTGGCCCTAGACCTTCTCCGTCTCGTATTCTGGCATCTGATGACTTCCGAAAAAATAGGCACTTTGGCTTTTGTCCCGTCCAATTCCGAGAATATTCATTTTCTGACTTTCCTAGAACCAAAAATAGTAGAAAACAAGCAGCTGGCACTGTGTCCCTTGTTAATAGGTTAGTCCATGAAATCATATGAAAAGTACTCCAAAGTGTGGACAAAACACAAGAAAGTGGATAAAACCAAGCATTGAACATCAAAAATTATAGATACATTTGCAATGTATCAACATCCCCAAGCTTAGCTCCTGCTCATCCTCGAGTAGGTAAGTGATAAAAAGAAAGAATAATTTTTGAGGTGACATGCACCATCAAAGACTTGATCAAAGTATTTGTAACACATTCAAAGCTGGGATCATAATACTTCAATCATAACATGAAAGACAAGGTTCTAGCAATAAGACAAAGAAACTATGATGCAACATGAAAAGGCACAAACAAAAGATTCATGAATAACAATGCTTTGCAAGACGTTTGTTTGTTTCACATAAAGAAAACATAGCATAATAGTATTCAGCTTGTCCCTCATAGAGTAGCAAATATAAATGCATAGGACACCTTCAAAGTTCATAAGAGTGACTAGATACAAATAGGTTAAAACAAGCAATATCAAGTTATGCATCAATCAACTAGTCTTGGGACAATGCACATAGAACTAAGAATGGACACTATGCTCTCAAAGTAGGTGCATAAAGGTAGAAGGTGGAGACTCAATATAATGGTGGAAGAAGGGCCTTCATAAAAGGAAGTAGGGATTCAAGTCTCATAAAGAGCTTCCAAAAATTATGGTACTTATAGCTTTCAGCTCTCATTGCCCCTATCATAAGCATCTTGAAGTGATTAAGGTTAAAGTGAACAAACTATGGTGTACATGCTTGATGAAGTATAAGTTAGAAATCTCATGTCCCTTGAATACGAGGGCCGCTCCTTATGCTACTCAAGTTTAGTCACCGGTAAGTTCTTGTCATTGTAAGTACATGTGTATCATAGAGAACCGCCAACGGGGTACCCCTTGCCCGATGATATGGAAGAATCCCCATATCAAAATGACAAGGCAAGGAGACAACGAACATCTCAGCAATCTTCTTATTTACCATGGGAATATGGTGTTTTTTTCTCTCTTTCCTATTTTCATAATCTATTTTTTTCTCTTTTTCTCTTTTTTCTCAATATAGGACTCTTTTTTTATAAGAAGAATGCTTCATAGACAGCTCATTATGGTTACGCTGCAGGTTTCCACCATGTCAGCATGGATTAGACCAGCGGCCCAGGCGTTTCTCTAACACATATACATAACTCCATGGACTTACAAGCTCCCCTTTCATTTCACACCGACGACATCCATATACAAAAGAGCATGATATCAACTAGGTACAAGTACCAAGTGCAATGTTGAAAGCGTTACCCATGAAAGCATGGTTCTGCTAATTCCCAACAAATAAGTGCAAGCATATACAACATAGAAGACACAATGGTTCAAGTTTATTAAGGGCAAGTAAAGTAAAGTGTGCCTTCGAGTTCGTGAGAGCTTTAATCACTAGTTTTCTCATAACAAGTGGAAGGTAAAAAAAAGCATGAATATACTTGGAATAGCATAAGCTAGTAGGTAGGTATGGTGGACTCTTTGGAATAACTTGGTTTAGGGAGTTGGATGCATGAGTGGAACTCATACTTTGTTATGGAGGCTAGCAAAAGACTAGGAGCAACAAACTAAGAGAGCAATAATGGCCATAATCATGTAGAGCGATAAAACATCATTGATCAAAGCATAAAGTGATACTACAAGTTGAAAACTAAAGGATCATAAAGGCTATGGTGACTTGAGATAGTCATAACATGGTGTGAGCATGTGCCAAGTCAACCCAAATAAAACATCAAAGGAGAATACCACTATACTATGCTTTAATATGCTAAAACAACGCATGATTCATCCAAGGCACATTAAGCAATCTCAATTGTTTATAACAAGTCATGCTACAGCAAAGAATACTAATCATAAAGCCAAAACAATATCAAGCATGGCATGACAAAGCGTAGGCCACAGTCAAAAACAAGCTCTTTTTACCACTTAAGCATGAACTTTCCTACTCTTTTCCAAACCAAACCAAACTATTTGAATACCAATGTATGAAAGGGGGGTCCAACCAATTTATTCAGAAAACTAAGCAAACCACGCAAACTAAAAACCAAAACGAAAACGAAAAAGAAGACGCTCCAAGAACAACATAACTGTGCATGAAACAATAAAAATGAAGCGTTTGGAAGAAACCTAGGATTTTTATTGATGAAGAAGGGGATGCCTTGGGCATCCCCAAGCTTTGACGCTTGTAATTCTTGGATATTTCTTGGGGTGACACGCGTGGCATCCCCAAGCTTGAGCTTTAGTCCATCCTTCATCTCATTACTCATTCCTTCCATACACCTGAAAATTTTCCTTCATACAAAACTTCACACAATCTCATTAGCAACATTAGTGCACTTAAGATAAATAAGTCTTAAGATTTAGTTCTAACACAAAATAAACTTCCATTAGAACACTAACTACTGTAGCACTTCCCTCAAAAATCTCAATTCCCCAAAAGAACTCAAAAAGGAACCAACAAGAAGCAAATGCAGAAAATGGCAGAAATCTGTCAAAACAGACCAGCAGGTAAAAACGAATTTTTTCGAAGACCTTCTGTTGATCAAATCAAAAAGTGTTGAACTAACGAAAGTTATATAACAACCTGGGGCATAAGAACAAAAAATTACATCGCAATCCGACATACAGAGCTCCCTCAGAAGTTTTTACGGTGAAGCACAAAAATCTGTTTCGGGACAGCAACTTTCCCAATCATTACTTCACTCTCATTAGAGGTTATTCTTGGCACAAAAAGCAAATAAAAAGGATAAGGAGCGGTTATTACTGAAGTAATAACTTCCAGGACTCAACTAAAACTCTTGGGTTATCTCCCAACAAGTACTTTTCTTTAACGCCTTTAAGTTAGGCAAAAGCAAAAACTGAAAATGGATAAAATAGAAGTAAGCGGAGATAATCATGGTGAAAACATTGTTTGGTTCAATGAAATCCTTTTGTTAACAAGGTTGATCAGGTCGTGTTACCAAAACAATTTCATATGAGACAAAACTTTGTATTCCACTAATGATTATGTTACCTCAACCTTGATAGCAATGGTCCCAATCATAATAGTTTCAAATTTTTCTCTTGGTATGGGACAATATATTTCTCCAACTTGAATGCCCTCAACATGTTCAATTGAATTCAAGCCATAAGTACTTTCAATCTTCTTGGGGAAATAGACAATATGTTCCTTGACATTAACATTGAAGGTCACCTTCCCTTGATTATTAATAACAACTCCTACAGTATTTAAGAAAAGGTCTCCCAAGAATAATAGACATAATATCATCTTCAGGCATAAAAAGTTTGAGAGGATGCTCTCATAAGAAATATTAGTTAAAGTAAAAGAGAGCATCAAGAAGAAAATTCAAAACACATTTAAGTCTAACCCACTTCCTATGCATAGGAATCGTGTATGCAAATAAATTCACAAAGAACAAAGTGACAGGCAACAAGAGTAACTTCAAAACTTTCAGCACATAGAGAGGTGTTTCAATACCATGAAAACTTCTACAACCATATTTTCCTCTATCATAATAATTTTCAGTAGCCTCATGAATAAACTCAACAATATAACTATCACAAAAAGCATGCTCTTCATGATCTACAAGCACTAGAGCCTTATCATAAACATTTTCAAAGGAAACTTCGGGAACATAACATTCATCCTCCTTTAATAAGCATGGAGGACAATCAAATAATGTAAGGGATAAAGAGTTACTCTCATTAGAAGGTAGGTATGGGTAGCTAATCCATTCTTCCTCCTTTTGTTCATCACTCTCCTCCTCTTTTTCATCTAATGAGATTTCAGGTTCATCAATTTCTTCTTCCATAGGAGCCTGCAAGGCATTAGCCTCTTCCATAGGGTCCTGCAAGGCATTAGTCTCTTCCATTTGTGGAAAGCATTTATTACTCAAGAATATAGCCATTTTCATCCTTGTAATTATCAAAGCAAAATTTAAGCATACCATACACCTCATATTTGTAAGGTGAATCATCAATATTTTCAAGCAAACTAGCAAGTTCAAAATCACCCTTCCAAGCAATAAATTCTTCAATTTGTTCCGCATCATAAAAGTCATAAATTCCATTAGCATAGGAAGATATGGTATCATTATCACTATACTCACATTGAAAAGGGAGGTGTTTATACCTCTTTCTGCAACAAGACTCATCACAGCAATAAGTAACATTATAAGTAGAGCACACATTTCTAGCAATGGTATACAATCTATCAATTTGTTCCCATAAGTGTTTCCCTTTTTGTGACAAGCGGTGTTCCTTATAATAATATTTTTGATCTTCCGTTAACCCACCTTGCCAATAAGCTTCAGTTTGAAAGAAACCAACCATTGACAACAAGCATGATAAAGCAAGACAATAACAGACCAACGAAAATAACAACTAGAGTAGGAACTAATTTTTTTGTATTTTTGATAAAGAAACAAGCAAACAAGGAGAAATATAAACTTAGCTTGAACAATAGTGAATCCAAGTGAACTTGATAAATAAAGCTATGCTCCCGGCAACGGCGCCAGAAAATAGTCTTGATGACCCACAAGTATAGGGGGTGTATCGCAGTATTTTCGAGGGAAGTGAAACCCAATTTATTGATTCGACACAAGGGGAGCCAAAGAATACTTATAAGCCTTAACAACTGAGTTGTCAATTTAGCTGCACCTGGAAACAATCTTGCTCACAGTAGTTTATCAGTAGCAACAGTTTTGTAGTAGGAATAGTAAAGTAACAACAGTAGCAAAGCAAAGACAGTAGTAACAAAAGCAGTAAACAGTGGGATTCGAGTGCGGTAGGCATAGGGATGGATGGACGGGCGTTGCATGGACAAGACAATTCACATAGCAATCAGAACATAGGGCAATTGCAGATAAATAAGATAAAGCATCCAAGTACTAGACAATCCTAGGCATATGTTCCATATATAGTCATACGTGCTCGCAATGAGAACTTGCACAACATCTTTTGTCCTGCCAGCCCATTTGCAGCAGGGCCTCTAGGGAACTACTGGCAATTAAGGTGCTCCTTTTAATAAAGCACCAGAGCAAAGCATTAACACTCCGTGAACACACGTGATCCTCACATCAAAGCCTTTCCCTTCCGGCTACCCCGATTTCTGTCACTTCGGGACCATAGGTCCGGACAACGACGTGTGTAAACAACTTGTAGATAAGACCCAAAACAATACTATCATGATGAATCAATAATAAGTTTAGATCTGAAATCATGGCACTCGGGCCCTAGTGACAAGAATTAAGCACGACAAAGTTGCAACAAAGTCATAAAGCACTAATAGAGATACTAGGCACTATGCCCTAACAATCTGATGCCATTACATGAACGATCTCATCCAATCCCTACCATCCCCATAGCCTACAGCAGGGGATTACTCACTCATAGATGGGGGAAACATGGATGCTCGATGAAGATGATGGTGGAGATCGATGGAGATGGCTCCGGGGGCACTTCCCCGTCCCGGCAGGGTGCCGGAACAGAGACTTTCTGTCCCCCGAATCTTCCCTTCGGTGGCGGCGGCAGAGCGGAACTTTTCGTGGAAAAACGTCGAACCCCCCGAAGTTTTTAGGTCAGAAGGCTTCTTATAGGTGAAGAGGGAGACCGAGGGGGTTCCTGGGGCCACCACACCAGGCCCTGGCGCGGCCAGGCCCAGCCCGCGCCCGGGGGGGGGGGGTGGCTAGCCCCTGGCCCTCCTCCGTCTCGTATTCTGGCTCCGTGAGTCTTCTGGAAAAATAGGCACTTTGGCTTTTGTCCTGTCCAATTCCGAGAATATTCACTTTCTGACTTTCTTGGAACCAAAAACAGCAGAAAACAGGCAGCTGGCACTGTGGCTCTTGTTAATAGGTTAGTCCAAGAAATCATATGTAAAGTACTCCAAAGTGTGGACAAAACACAAGAAAGTGGATAAAAACAAGCATGGAGCATAAAAAATTATAGATACATTTCCAATGTATCAACAACATGGTTCTGCTAATTCCCAACAAATAAGTGCAAGCATATACAACATAGACAACACAATGGTTCAAGTTTATTAAGGGCAAGAAAAGTAAAGTGTGCCATCAAGTTCATGAGAGCTTTAATCACTAGTTTTCTCATAACAAGTTTAATTTGGAAGGTAAACAAAAGCATGAATATACTTGGAATAGCATAAGCTAGTAGGTAGGTATGGTAGACTCTTTGGAAAAACTTGGTTTAAGGAGTTGGATGCATGAGTGGAACTCATACTTGGTTGTGGAGGCTAGCAAAAGACTAGAAGCGACAAACTAAGAGAGCAATAATGGCCATAATCATGCAGAGTGACAAAACATCATTGAACAAAGCATAAAGTGATACTACAAGTTGAAAACTAAAGGATCATAAAGGCTATGGTGACTTGAGATAGTCATAGGTGTGAGCATGCTCCAAGTTAACCCAAATAAAGCATCAAAGGAGAATACCATTATACTATGCTTTAATATGCTAAAACAACGCATGATTCATCCAAGGCACATTAAGCAATCTCAATTGTTTATAACAAGTCATGCTACATCAAAGAATACTAAGCATAAAGCCAAAACAATATCAAGCATGGCATGACAGAGCATAGGCCACAGTCAAAAACGAGCTCTTTTTACCACATAAGCATGAACTTTCCTACTCTTTTCCAAACCAAACCAAACTATTTGGAAACGAAAGTATGAAAGAGGGGGCCCAACCAATTTATTCAGAAAACTAAGCAAACAAAAAACCAAAACGAAAACGAAAAAGAAGACGCTCCAAGAACAACACAACTATGCATGAAACAATAAAAATGAAGCGTTTGGAAGAAACCTGGGATTTTTATTGGTGAAGAAGGGGATGCCTTGGGCATCCTCAAACTTTGACGCTTGTACTTCTTGGATATTTCTTGGGGTGACATGTGTGGCATCCCCAAGCTTGAGCTTTAGTCCATCCTTCATCTCATTACTCATTCCTTCCATACACCTGAAAGTTTTCCTTCATACAAAACTTCACACAATCTTTATTAGCAACATTAGTGCACTCAAAATAATAAGTCTTAAGGTTCAGTTCCAACACCAATAAACTTCCATTAGAACACTAGCTATTGAAGCACTTCCCTCAAAAATCTCAATTCCCCAAAAGAACTCAAAAAGGAACCAACAAGAAGCAAATACAGAAAATAGCAGAAATCTGTCAAAACAGACCAGCAGGTAAAGACAAATTGTTTCGAAGACCTTCTGTTGCTCAAATCAAAAAGTGTTGAACTAACGAAACTTAGATAACAACCTGGGTCAGAAGCACAAAAATTCATGCCTCAAAAAGACGTTCAGAGATTTTACACGAATTTTTACAGTGAAGCACAAAAATCTGTTTCGAGACAACAACTTTCCCAATCATTACTTCTCTCTCATTAGAGGTTACTCTTGGCACAAAAAGCAAATAAAAAGGATAAGTAGCGGCTTCCAAGACTCATCTAAAACTTTTGGGTTATCTCTTAATAAGTACTTTTCTTTAACGCCTTTAAGTTAGGCATAGAAGCAAGAAAAAGAATCAAGTATTCTCAAATGAAGAAGCATTAAAACCTAATTTTGTTTTCATAGGAAAGGCAAAAGAAATCTTCTCTCTCTTCTTAGGGAAGTGTTCTATACCTTTCTTGAGTGGGAGTTGATATTTAATGGTGCCTTCTTTCATATCAATAATGGCACCAACAGTTCTAAGAAAAGGTCTTCCCAAAGTAATAGGACAAGAAGCATTGCATTCAACATCCAAAACATAGAAATCAACGGGGGCATAGGCATTGTTAACCATAATAAGAACATCATTAAGACTCTACATGAGTTTCTTTTTAGCATTATCATCAAGTGGGACATTCAAATAACAATCTTCAAGTGGAGGCAAATCAAGCATATCATAAATCCTTCTAGGCATAATAGAAACACTACTATCAAGATCACATAAAGCTTTGAAATCAAAGTCATTCACTTTCATATTAATGATGGGTTCCCAACCATCATCTTGTTTTATAGGAATAGAAGCTTTATGTTTCATCTTTTCTTCTTTAATCTTTATGAGAGCGTCAGTGATGTGTTTTGTAAAGGCCATGTTCATAGCACTAGCATTAAGACTTTTAGCAAGCTTTTGTAGGAACTTAATAACTTCAGAGATGTTGCAACCATCAAGATAAAAATCATAATTATCATTTAAAGTAGTAGAACTATTAGTATCCTCAACACTAGTGGTGGTAATAGTAGAAACACTAATGTTTCTAGAAATTTCATCTTCTCTTTCCCACTTAGCATGTAATTCAGCTAATAGTCTAACATTTTCATCAATTCTTACTTGTATGGCATTAGTAGCTGCAAAGGGATTATCATTAGTTTCAGGTTTAGCAGCTATTTTATTCAAAGAAGATTGAGCTTCAGCCAAAGATGCTATATTTCTTTCAGCATTAGAGAGTTTTTCCTCAATAGTTTTATTGAAAGCAGTTTGTTTACTAATAAAGTCCTTAAGCATAACTTCAAGTTCAGAGGGAGCACTCCTATTATTGTTGTAGGAACTTCCATAAGCATTACCATTGTTGGGAGGATATGGCTTATAATTGTTGTTACCAAAATTATTCCTATAAGCATTATTGCCAAAATTGTTATTTCTTATGAAGTTCACATCAACTTGCTCTTCTTGAGCAACCAAAGAAGCTAAAGGAACATTATTTGGATCAATATGGGCTTTTCCATTCACAAGCATAGACATAATAATATCAATCTTATCACTCAAGGAGGAGGTTTCCTCAATAGAATTTACCTTCTTACCTTGTGGAGCTCTCTCAGTATGCCATTTAGAATAGTTAACCATCATAATATCCAGAAGCTTTGTTGCAGCACCCAAAGTGATGGTCATAAAGGTACCTCCAGCAGCAGAATCCAATAGGTTCCTTGAAGAATAGTTCAATCCTGCATAAAAAGTTTGGATGATCATCGAAGTAGTCAGTCCATGAGTGGGACAATTCTTAACCAAAGATTTCATTCTTTCCCAAGCTTGAGCAACATGTTCATTATCAGATTGTTAAAACTTCATTATTTCACTTCTCATAGATATAATCTTAGTAGGAGGATAGTATTTTCAAATGAAAGCATCTTTGCACTTAGTCCAAGAATCAATACTATTCCTAGTTAAGGAATTCAACCATTCTTTAGCTTTTCCTCTCAAAGAGAAAGGAAACAATTTCAGCTTAATAATATCACCATCTACATCCCTATGCTTTTGTATCTCACAAAGTTCAACAAAGTTATTTAGATAGGCAGCAGCATCTTCATTACCAATACCAGAAAATTGTTCTCTCGTAACAAGATTGAGTAAAGCAGGTTTTATCTCAAAGAAAGTATCTTTAGGCATAGGTGGAGCAATAGGTGTGCTCATAAAATCATTGTTGTTGGTGCTAGTGAAGTCACACAACTTAGTGTTTTCAAGAGTAGTCATTTTTTGGGTTTTCAAATAAGAAAGCAAACTAGTAAAACTAGTTTTTTATGTGTTTTTGATAAAGAAACAAGCAAACAAAGCAATGATGTCACTTTTGATAACCATACCGAAGGAGGCAGAGTTCCAGAAGGGAAGAAAACTTTTCCAACCAAGAAGGACACTTATGTCACTTTCCTCGGATCTCAACCACCAAAGGTCAAGAAAGCAGTTCTACACGAGCTCAATGCAACAGTTCCGGCTGTCCCCCAATACTTGGAATGGTCGGAAGTGGCAATCACATTTGACTACGCTGATCATCCGCCTAAGTTGCACAGGCAAGGAAAATACGCCTTAATCGTCAATCCACTTATTGACGGTTATGGTTTCTCCAAGACCCTCATGGACGGTGGTAGCAGTATCAATATTCTCTATGTCGAAACGCTACGCCGGATGAAGATCTCGGAAACCCAGCTGAACCATAGCTCTGTGATCTTTCACGGAGTTGTCCCAGGAAGACAAGCTAATTCCCTGGGAGAGATTACTTTGGATGTTACCTTTGGAACTCCAAAGAACTATCGGACGGAAGCACTTTCCTTCGAAGTGGTCCCGTTCAAGAGCGTGTACCATGCTATATTCGAACGCCCAGCTTACTGGGCTTTTATGGCTCATCCGTGTTACATTTACAATATGATGAAAATTCCAGGTCCCAATGGCGTGATCACCATCAGGGGAGACCCGAAGAAAGCGAGAGAGTGCGAGGATGGAAATGCCGCCTTTGCTAAAGCCGTGCTGCATGCCCAGGAGTACTAGGAGATCAAGAAGAGCATAGATCCTTCCGAGATGCCTGCAACGAAGAAGGAGGTGACAAAGCCAAATCCGGAGTTCAAGGCATCAGAAGAGACGAAGAAGATGCCGTTGAAGGATGATGACCCCTCCAAGGTGACCCAGATAGGCGTAGGCCTAAGTAGCGCATAGGAAAGCATGCTCATCAAGTTCCTCCAAGCAAATCAAGATATCTTCGCATGGCAGCCATCTGACATGACTGGAGTACCTAGGGAACTTGCTGAGCACTCTTTAAATGTAAACCCGAACGCTAAACCCGTCAAACAGTCCCTACGATGTTTTGGCAATGAAAAGCGTAAGGAAATAGCTAAGGAACTAGCACGGCTCGAGTTATCCGGATTCATAGAAGAGATCATCCACACTGAGTGGTTGGCCAATCCTGTAATGGTCCCTAAAAAGGACACCACTGATTTAAGGATGTGTGTTGATTATACTGCCTTGAACAAGGCTTGTCCAAAAGATCTGTTCGCTATGCCTAGAATTGATCAAGTTACCGTTTCTACGGCAGGCTCGGAACTCCTCTGTTTTCTCGACGCATATTCCGGCTATCACCAAATCTGGATGAAGGAATCTGACAAAGTCAAAACTTCATTCATAACCCCCTTCAAAACCTTCTGTTTTGTTACAATGCCCTTTGGGCTGAAGAACGCAGGAGCTACGTACCAGCGCACGATGCAGCGTTGCCTCGATGACCAACTCGGACGCAATGTACATGCATACGTGGATGATATCGCGGTGATGTCCAAAAAGAAGGAAACGCTGATTTCCGACTTAGAGGAAACATTCACCAATTTACGAAAGTACAACATTATGCTTAACCTAAAGAAATGCTTCTTTGGAATACCAGCCGGAAAATTGTTAGGTTTCATCGTGTCTCAAAGAGGCATAGAGGTGAACCAGGACAAAATCAAGGCCATACTCAGTATTTCCAGGCCAACTCGCCTGAAGGACGTACAAAGATTAACTGGTTGCATTGCTGTGGTCAGTCGATTTGTAAGCCGACTTGGTGAAAGATCCGCACCATTATACAAACTCCTGAAAAAGACCAAAGATTTTGTTTGGACTGATGAAGCTGAAGCTGCACTTCAAGACCTGAAGAAAGTACTCTCATCTGCTCCTATCCTGGCAGCGCCGGAACCTCAGGAACCGATGTTGCTTTATCTTGCTGGGACAAATAAGGTCGTTAGTATCGTCATGGTGGTGGAGAGACCGGAGGAAAATCAGGAGCACTTGGTGCAGCGTCCGACTTACTTTGTCAGTGAGGTCCTGACAGAATCAAAACAACGGTATCCGCACTATCAAAAGTTGGCTTACGGTGTTTTTCTAGCATCTCGTATGTTACGACACTATTTTCAGGAGCATCCAATTACCGTGGTGAGCACAACTCCCATGTGAGATATAATCAACAACAGTGACGCCACAGGATGCGTCGCCAAATGGGGCATAGAGCTTTTAGCTTTTGATATTGAGTATAAACCTCGGACAGCAATCAAATCCCAGATCCTTGCTGACTTTGTTGCTGATTGGACAGAGACGAATGAGAACATGATCCTACCTGAGTCAGAATATTGGACCCTCTATTTCGATGGGTCTAAGGCTCGAGGGGGCTCGGGGGCTGGCGTGGTGCTCAAATCACCCCAAGGAGATAAACTTCTATACATGTTGTAGATCCACTTCACAGCGGCAAATAATATTGCCGAGTATGAAGCACTGCTGCATGGAATCCAGATTGCTAAGGATATTGGCATCCGACGTTTGATGTGTTACGGAGATTCGGATCTTGTTGCTCAACAAGTGTCGGATATTTGTAATGCAAATAAACACATGGCAGCATATAAAGCTGTCGTGGATGATCTATCTAAATCGTTCGAAGGGTTTGAGGTTCAACACATCCCTCGAGCAGAAAACAAGGAAGTAGATGCACTATCTCGGATAGGCTCTGCACGGAAAGAGGTCCCAGATGGCGCTTTTTTAGAGCACCTCAAAGTTCCCTCAATAAAGGGAGTAGATGAGGAATATCCGACCAAATCCGACTCACCTCTAATAGCAGTTCTGGCTGTAATTCTTAGCTGGACTCAACCCTACTTAGATTATCTAGTAGATGGCAAATTACCTGAAGACGAGGTTCTGAGCCGGCAGGTTATCCGACGAGCAAAAGCCTATACTATTGTTAAAGGTGAGCTCTATAAACGGAGTGTTTCTGGGGTTTTTCAGCGCTGCGTATCTCCGAAAGAAGGAGTGGAAATCTTAAGGGAAATCCACGAAGGCGAGTGTGGTCACCACGCTGCAGCCAAATCTTTAGTGGCAAAAGCTTTTAGACACGGATTTTTCTGGCTTTCAGCTCAGACAGATACCGAACGATTAGTCAAGACGTGCAAAGGCTGCCAAAAGTATGCCAAACAAGCTCATGTTCCGGCTGATCAGCTGCGAACAATACCTATAACATGGCCTTTTGCGGTCTGGGGGCTTGATATGGTAGGACCATTTAAACGAGCTCCAAGTGGATTTACTCATCTCTTAGTGATGGTGGATAAATTCACCAAATGGATTGAGGCTAAACCTGTCACTAGTTGTGATGGAGCAACAGCCAAAAGATTTGTCGAGGATGTTATAATCCGGTATGGTTATCCACACAGCATTATCACGGACAACGGGAGTAATTTCTCTATGGGAGAATTTGCTGAATATTCTGCAACGAGCAAAATATCCGGCTTGACATTGCGTCAGTCGCACATCCACAGGCTAACGGACAAGTCGAAAGAGCAAATGGTTTAATCCTACAAGGCCTAAAACCGAGACTCGAAGCACCACTACGACGTGCTGCGGGGGCTTGGGCAGAGGAATTACCCTCTGTAATATGGAGTTTAAGAACAACTCCAAATAGGTCAACCGGATACACACCTTTCTTCTTGGTCTATGGCATAGAAGAAGTTCTTCCTAGTGATTTAATTCATACTTCTCCTAGAGTTGCCACATATATTGAAGAGGATGCCAAGATTTCTCGACAAAACAATCTCGACTTAGTCGAAGAAGTTCGCGTCGTTGCTGAAATAAGATCTACAGCCTATCAGTAGAAGTTACGCAAATATCATACCAAGAGAGTTCGAAATAGATATTTCAATAAAGGTGATTCGGTTCTCCGGCTTGTGCAACAAAGAAAGCACAAACTTTCCCCAGTATGGGAAGGGACCTTTTTAGTTAATCGAGTATTGCACAATGGTTCGTACTACTTAACTGACACGAGGCCAGTCAAAGAAAGACCTGCTACTAAGAAGAGAAAGAGAGCTGGAGGCAGTACAAATCCGGATGAGTTAGATAGACCTTGGAATATTGCTCAGCTACGTCCCTTTTATTCTTAGTTTATCCTTCTTTGTAATCATATATATGTACATGCTCTGTGAGAAATAAATTTTTTTGATCTTGAGCAGCGATCTTGCGATCACGCTCATCAGTAGCCATGGAGGAGGACTCAAGGATTTGAGCAATGCTCTTTTCATGATCCCCCTTGAGCTGATCCAGCTCTTGGCGAAGCTCCTTGTTCTGCACCACCAAAGTCTTGAGACTCTCGGCCTCTTCAATCATGGCACAGGATTGTTTCACCAGTGCTGTAAGTCAAAAAGAACAACAGTTCAACGAAAAAATTCGACATTGAAAACACAAAGACAAGATTTGAGTCTCGGAATGTTTACCTTCGGCTTCATCCTTGGCAACTTTCAGCTCAGCATTTTTAAGTCGGAGAGCTTTGATCTCTCTCTGCTTATCACAGACATTCTTCAACAAATCCTGGTTATAGGAATATACTTTCTATAAGTCAGAATACCAAAAGTCAGAAAGCTACTAAAGACTCGGGCTAATATTTTTGCTAATATCAGCACGAGCCTTGGGGGCTACACTAGTTCGTTCTTTGGCATCCTAAGGAAGCATAAACCCGGATTATTTATCCTACTTCATGCTTGGGGGCTAGAGGATATGATATGAAATAAACGAAAAAACAAGAGTTAGAATTCCGACTTACATATTGTTCGCGAGTAAGTTTATCCAAACTCGCGTTCACTTCAACTGCAACCTTCTCAGCAAGAGTCAGAGGGGTCACAGGATCAGTTGGAAGCTCCCCGGACCCGATCCTCTCGTTGCGAAGACGCACTTGGTCAAGAAGATCAGAGTGTTTGACGTCCTCTGCTTCTTGCGCTTCTTCTTCGGCAGATAAGTTTCTTTTCTCCAGGCATTGCCTGGCCGGTCGCTGGATCTCTTCAGCAGATTTCCAGGATAGGCCAAACTTGGCAAGTCCCGGATTACTGATAAGGTTTTCGGCAAAAGTTTCTGACGAGGGATCATTACCCAAATAGGGTTCACCCTTATCTAAATCTGACTCACCCATGGTGACGTCAGTTTGCGACTCAAGGATCGCAGGCTCCGTTGAAGGAGCCGAATTTTCTACGTCAGCCGGAGAAATCACCGGCGTTGCGGAAGGTTGAGGGGCAGGAGTTGGAGGAGCCACAACAGGAGAAGCTATAGTAAGCTTCGTCTGTCGCAGGGGCTTCAAAGAAGTTCCCTTCCCCTTGCCCTTGATGAGCTGTTTAGCTCTGAGAATGTAATAAATTCGGAAACATTACATCTCGGAAGGAAATTCGAGTAAAGTGCAAATGCGGAAGTTGTGATTGAAAGTTACCTCTTCACGACGGGAACCTCCTTTGTGCCAATAGCCACTGTCGGAGCTTTGCGCTTCTTGAGCGCAAGGTCCGGCAATGGGACCACCTCTGTCTCCTGAGAAAACTCTGGAGGATATACTTCGAGCGGAGCAAATTCCGACTCGGGGAGGTCAGCAAGCTGAAAAGAAGAAAACATATCAGTATTGCAATATAACTCAAAGGTTGAAACACATAAAAAGGTGTACTGTTAGAAGCTTACCGGCACTACGGGGTTTTCCGCCGTATGCATATCCAGAGAAACCTCCGGGATCCTCCTCTCGATCCGCTCCCTTATCAGCCACTTGATCTGGCTTATATAGCCCTGCATGGTGTAGGCTTTGGGGCTGATGCGGAGGGAGTCTTTCTTGGATGACGTGATGGAGTGCATCAGTCGGTCTCTGTGGTACTAAAGGGGCTAGATCCGGCGTGACACCCAGCATTGGACCAAGTTGGATCCCTTCAGTCCTTTGTGTTTGATTAGATATTCGACCCGCCTCTTAGCGAGGATCAGATCATCACTGAGAGCCGGAGCGGCCTTGTCCCAAGACAGTTGGGCTGTGGCAGCTCTGTCGACAAAAGCCAGTAAAGCAGTAGCTTTGCCAGGAGCCGGAATATCCCTATGATAAAAGAATGTGGCTGGCCACTGTTTGACCGAGTCACTAGCTAGGATTTTGGGGTATGCGCGCTTGCGTCTAAGTGAAAAACTAATGGCACCGGTGATATAAGGAACACCCACAGTGATAGAATTTCTCTGGACATGAAAGTAATATCGGAATAAGGTCAAACTCAGCCTAATGTCGAGAAAGCCCTCACACAAAGAAGCGTAAGCGCTCATCTCTAGGAGAGAGTTGGGAGGAAGATGGTGGAGTTGAACACTGTAATGGTCAATCACCTCGGAGAAGAACTTCGAGGGAGGAAACGACAAACCTCTGTCGAGGTGGGTGCCAAAGTGGACCCGCTCACCGGCACGCGGGTTGGGGACGGTTTCCTTGAAGCCACTCTGCCAGTCGCCGACACGGAGGAGCCCTTCTGTCTCCATGTTCTGGAGCTTCTCGTCGTCGAGTACGCAGGGGATCTAGACCCTGCGGAAGCTTTCCTTCTCCGCCGCCGCTTTCGTCGCGGCCGCTGCCGCCAAGCCGGAAGAGGAAGAGGAGGCCATTTCTCCGACGGACAGATGACCTAGGATGGGCGGCGCTAGGAGTTTTTGGGGGGAAGTAGAGGAGCTCTGTGCACGCGGGGGAGATTTTGAGGAGAGGAAAAGGCAAGGGAACATGTGAAGAGATAAGGAGAAAATCCTAACCCCTTATATCCACCTAACCGCGCCAAGATTCATGCAAATGCTACAGTGTAACCGCAACGCGTCGTGGAAGGAACTAGGAAGGACACACGCGATGATTACGTCGCCTCGATCTCCGCGTGCACATTGAAATGGCGCCTCGGTTCCGCGAACCGCGGACCCACCAACGGTCGTGCTGATAGGATGTCTGTCAGATGACGTGACTTGACCATGACTTGTGTCAGGTGGTGTTAGAGATCAAGTTCCGACTTAGTTTGAAATCAAGCTGGAAAATCCGAGTAACCTGTTGATAGGTCCGACTTATATTTAAGACCCGGATCGTATTTTTTGTTGTGAAGTTTCAGGAACCCTTCAAGATTCTGCAAGCCGAAAATCTAGCTAGACGATGATAAATCCGACTTTGGATCTTGGAGGCCTCCGGGGCTGCTGTTGGGTATATACTTTCTGGGTATCCTCACAGTTCCTCACTGACCAGGGTGGCCCACTTCGGGTTAGAGCTTTGCTTCACGGGCGGCCCAGTCAGGGAGAGACGACGGAGTTCAATCCGGCTATGGGAAGGCCCAGAAGACTTACCGACTTAGGCCCATAATGTTACTTGTAGTTCAAGATGTACTCTGTAACCGACTCTTAGTCGTAGCCGGATAGATCTCTCCTGTAAACCCTAGGCCATATATCTATATAAGCCGTCCTAGGGAGAGCCTTTAGGGCACCAACACTTTAGACCCTCAATAGTCTACAATCTCAACTCGCACAGGCGAACCCTTGTAACCCATATTCCGGCTCTGCCGTATTACTGGATTGCTAGCAGGAGTAGGATCCGTCCAAAGCCGGCGGATTCGAACCTGGGTAAACTTGTGTGCTCACCGTCTCGGAACACCGTACGTCTCACACCCCTCTCTTCCACACGCCTGGAGGACCCCCTCATGGCGTACTTGTCCTCAATCCGACGACAAAGCAAAACAAAAATAACAAAGTAAAGAGATTGGTTATGAGGGACTCCCCTTGTGAAGATGTCCTTGACTCCCTGGCAACAGCGCCAGAAAAAGTTTGCTTGTTGGCTCGTGTATTAACAAGCTCGTTGGGGAACCCCAAGAGGAAGGTATGATGAGCACAGCAGCAAGTTTTCCCTCAGTTATGAAACCAAGGTTTAATCGAACCAGTAGGAGCAAGGAAATACCCCAAAGGTGTTGCTAGCTGAGCCTTGGCAGGGCGCACTACCGGTGCTAGTAGCAACGTGGAGACCTGCATAACACAACCACAGAACTCTGTCCCCAACATGCGATGAGGTTGCCAATCTCACCGGTTTTGCTAAAAACAAAGGATTAAACGTATCGAATGGAAGGAAGTAATAGTTTGCATAAGGTAAACACAAAGAAGTAAACAGTTTGTAGATTTTATGTAAAAGAAAAGGACCAGGATCCATAGTTCACTAGAGGTGGCTCTCCTTAGATAGATAACATGTTGGGTGAACAAATTACAGCGGGGCAATTGACAAACATCGAGAAAGCAATACATGCATATACTAATCATCTTGACTCCTTTGAGATTCGATTAGGCATTACAACATTATACATAGACCGCCATCCAACTACATCTATGACTAATAATCCACCTTCAGGTTATCATCCGAACCCCCTCCAGTATTAAGTTGCAAGTAACAGATTATTGCTTTATGAATTGCGTGTAATATAAACAATACGATTGTTCTATGAACAAAGGATTGTTGTTTTCTCCCTAGTAGCAATAACACATCTAGTACCTTAGATATTTCTATCACTTCCCCAGATTACCAGAGGCATGAACCCACTATCGAGCATAAATACTAACTCTTGGAGTTGCTAGCATCTACTTGGCCAAGATAGCTACTAACAATGAAAAGCATGCAAGAACACAAATAACAAAGACATGATATAATCAATAATCAATCTGAAATAGCATCTGAATATCCATCGTATCCCCGCAAACACAACATGTAGAATTACAAATAGATGATCTTGATCATGAACGGAGCTCACAAGATCTAGACATGAAAGCACAAAGGAGGAGAACCAGCCATCTAGCTACTACATGGACCCGTAGTCCAAATATGAACTACTCACGCATCACACCGGAGGCTTGCATGATGATGAAGAAGGCCTCCAGGGTGAATTCCCCTCTCCGGCAGGGTGCCGAGAAGAGCTTTAGATCCCTCCCGATCTAGGGATGGAGATGACGACAGATACAGACTCTTTCGTGGATTTTTGATCAGGTACTTAGGGTTTTCGTCCCGAGGGCAATATATAGGCAGAAGGAGAGGCCGATGGGGTGCTGGGGTTGGCTAGACTACCCCCTGGCGCGGGCCAGGCCTGGCCGCACGGCCAAGTGGTGTGGCCGGCCCCCAGCCCTTCTCCGTCTCGTAATCTGGCATCTGATGACTTTCGGAAAAATAGGCACTTTGGATTTTGTCCCGTCTAATTCCGAGAATATTCATTTTTTGAATTTCCTGGAACCAAAAACAGCAGAAAACAGGCAGCTGGCACTATGGCTCTTGTTAATAGGTTTGTCCAAGAAATCATATGAAAAGTACTCCAAATTGTGGACAAAACTCAAGAAAGTGGATAAAACCAAGCATGGAACATCAAAAATTATAGATACATTTGCAATGTATCAGCGCTCTAGCGTGCGCTGGCATGGCACAGAGGCTCAGTAAGGGGCTTTTCCTCAGTGGTCCAGGGCATGGCAGTTCTTGGTGAAGGGACAGGGGACGGCGGTGTGATCATGCCTACCTCCCTGGTGCGGCAGAGAGGGGCTGGTGGTCTCCTACGAGCTGCCCATGCTCGACCGACGGGCATGGCTTCGGGGTGGCGCTGCACTATGACTAGGGACTAGGGAGTGGCTGGTTTATGGCCTGGTTAGAACAAGGGGAGACAGAGGGAGTGAAATGGGGTCAATTGGGTCAACAAATCCTTGATCAAAACAATATTAGTTAGACATGTTTGATTCTGATCACAAGGTGTTTGACATAATGGCCGCATGAGCCCAAGTTTTGAATTTTGAGATGATTTTTGGTGGAGTTGTTGGTATTATGCTTGAGCATCTCTGGTTGCTTTGGATTTTCAAATTGAGTTCATTTGAGTAGTTTTTGAAAAAGTGTGATCTAGATACATACACTTGATACCATTTTCAAATGCCATTTAAAATTAGAGTTTAAATATTTTTGAAAGATCACAAGGTGGGCCTTGCTACATCTTTACTTGTACTGTCAAGGGGTGCAAAGATCCATAATTGCTTCTGTTTGAATTTGAGTGCTAGGAACACCTAAAGTGACCATTTCCATTTATTAATTCTTTTTGATTTCTTTTTCTTTGGATTTTGCTTGGGAATGATCTAGATGATGTGGAATTCATCTTAGAATCATTTTACAACCATTAGAACAAACAATCATGGCAATTCAAAACAATCCCTATTTAATGCAACACACATATGCATGCTTAATTATTTAAATGAGAAAAAGTTTTTGTTAACCCTAAATTGGGTGATTTGGATCTTGATATATTGGATTAAAGTTTTGGGATGTTACATGGCTCATGATATATTCGCCTTCCGGGTTCCTTCAGAAGAATTTTGGAAATTTTTAAGAGTAATAGTTTATCGTGCTCACATGTATTCAAGTTGGGATTTCTATTTTCGTGCCCCTGGTTCGTTAGTTGTACTCATTTTTCCCCAGCCGCTTAGTTTTTCCTCACTTTTTCCCTCCCTCCATTCCTAAACCCTCACATGCGCTTAGATGGGGGGATGCCGTCAGGTCAAAGGCTTGACCGTTACATGCTGACCGGTGGGACCGCGTTGGGGTGGGTCGTGCGTTAAGGGTTACGTTACGTTGCCTCGACCATTACATGCTGACAGGTGGGGCCAAGATATAGAGAAGACCAGCCATCCATCTCTCGCTGATTATGGGGGATGTGGTGTGGGACCATGTGGGGCGCGTTTGGTGGTTACGTGCGCCCTGCCATCTAAATTGGAAGTTTTTGTTATTTTTATGATTGGCCTTTTTAAAAGCGCCTTTTCCCCTCTCTCTCGCTAACAATTGTGTTTTTTGCCAAAAAAGGTAGCAAATCTAGAGCATCTTCTCTCTTCATTCATTGTTCCTTTTGCCCTCATTTTTCCCCAATCTGGTAGCAAATCTAGAGCAGCAAAACTAATCAGCACCATAAATAAATTCAGTAAATAGAGCAGATGTAGATAAAGCAGCTGCTATAGGTTATATAGTACAGTACTTAACGAGGTTCGACAATTAGGATGCTCAGCAGCAGCAGCTGACAAGTTCAACACATACAAGACAAAAGAAGCTGCTTTACAACAGCAGCAGATCAGTGGCCCCTCATGGCCTCTGCCAGGAGGGCCTCCGCCTCCTCCCTCTGGCGCCTCCTCCACTTCTTGGTGCCCAGTCCTTTGACCTTGGGGGTCTTGGGCTTGATCGGGGGCATATGACCCTCCTCGATAGCCACCTTCTAGAGGTTGCGGAGGTGAAGACCGAGTGCCTAGCGCTTGGCTATGAAGCCATGGACGTTCACGGACTCACCGCAGGTCCTCACATCCTCGGCATGCTTCGCGAGGGAGTTGAAGTCTGTGGCACGGAGCCTCCTGGTGGGGCAGAAGGGGCACCTGTACACGTCGCCGGCCAAGAAGTTGTTGTACTGGCTGGACTTCAGCCTCCTCAGCACATGACGAGTCTTGGTGTCCTTGGACTTATCATCACTGCGGACGTCGCTGCTATCCTCCTGTTGGAAAAAATAGTAGAGTCCAATAAGGACATAATTGAGATACTTTGATTATCGGGATTGATTATTTGCATAAATTAACCAATTGAGATCTCATGATTATTCCCCAAATCTCAAACCAAATCGAATACTAATCCCAACTATGAACAAGGAGGTTCAAATACGAATAGGGGGATTCATCGAAATACAAGATCTAACACAAGAGGATTAGCTACTGTAAAAATACGAACAACCGAGCCCTAATAACATACGATCTAGCATCCAACAATGGGAATGCGGGAAGAACAAGGGAAGGGGAGAAAACTCTGGTTACCTCCGACCATGGGTCAGCGAGTGGGATCTGATCGAGACCGGCCGGGGCCTCCTCGCCGGAAGCTATGGCGGATGCGGGGACGGGGACGGGGGCCTATACGGGGACAGGGGCCTCCTCGCCGACGGCCTTGGAGGCACCGATGGCCACCGCGCCATTCTTCTCCATCGCCGGCGTGGTTGGGATTTTCTTGGGGGTTTGCAGAAGGTGATGGGACAGTGGAGACGGTTGAGTGAGCGAGTGAGTGATGTGTGAGAGTGGGGAGGCCTCTATTAAAGGAGAAGGGAAGCCACATTTTGTTGCACTACCGTGCACCGCATACGCTACTACATCGTGCACAGCCACACGTGTCTGCTACTGCCCCGTGCAGCGCACACGCGTACCGTGACTCACGTTTTTTCCCTCGTGTCTAACCCTGGCGATTCAGCTGTACTCAGTTTTGCCCTCAAGTGTAACACTGGCAGTTTGGTTGTACACAGTTTTGCCCTCGAGTGTAACACTGTCAGTTTGGTGGTACTCAGTTTTGCCCGCCAGTACTAACACTGCCATGTGCAATATACTCAGTTTTACCCTCCGGTGGCTAGTCAACAGAGAGTCAACAAACAGGTTTTAGCTAGCTAATTGAGTCATTTTATGCACAACAAATTCAAAAAGAGCAAAACACAGTGGCATCTACCCAGGTTGTCTTATTATGTGACCTGCCACTATAAGAATTGTATATAAACCAAGTTTTAACCTAAATCACCACTGCTCAAATCACCTACTATCTATGAAGGTTCATGGCTTTCTACTCAAGCCTCTTCCAAAAACATCCCTCCCCAAAAAATAGTTTGTCTGAATGAGGCAATAATTGTCAAACTGGTGTATATTTGAATTGCAAATAGTTTGATGTATGCCAAGATGTATTTTATTGTATAAAGGATGCATTTTCCATTTTTTAAATCCTTTTCTATTTTCTATTTGAATCCCTTTGTCAGTCTTGCCATTGGTTTTTATGTTCTACTCAGTTTTGCCCTTGGTTCTTAAGTGCTATCCAGTTCCCCCTCTCTTTGTATCCATCTCTCGCACATGTGCTCATCTTCGCTTCTACGCTCTGATTGATCGAGACAGTTGTCACACGGATCGTGCCCACCAACCGTTGATCCTCTGTGATCTGGTGGACAGAATAACCCCTGTATCTGTCGGGGGGCACCCCTCTATCCATGCAAAATAACGAGTATGCCACCGGTACGTTAACTCTATAAATAAATGAACTTGAATATAATTTTAAGGGAACATGTTCGAAGGTGTATAATTTGTGCATTACATTCCACTCTTGAAAATGATAATCTCTCAAGATTTTCTTAGCACAATATTATCACGTATTAAGTGCGATTTCAAAGAGTTCAAATGTGTATAATTTTCGTATATGCAAGTTTATGCATTATATTCCACTCCACGGAAATGATAAATGATCAGGATTTTATTAGCACAACATTATCATGACCTAAGTGAGTGCGATTTCGAAGAGTTCAAAGGTGTATAATTTTTGTATATGCAAGTTTATGCATTATATTTCACTCCATGGAAATGGTAATCTCTTTAAAATTTCTTAGCACAACATTATCACGTATTAAGTGTGATTTCAAAGAGTTCAAAGGTGTATAATTTTTGTATACGCAAGTTTATGCATTATATTTCACTCCATGGAAATGGTAGTCTCTCAAGATTTTCATAGCACAACATTATCACGTATTACGTGCGATTTCAAAGAGTTCAAAGGTGTATAATTTTTGTATACGCAAGTTTATGCATTAAATTTCACTCCATGGAAATGATAATCTCTCAAGATTTTCTTAGCACAACATTATCACGTATTAAGTGTGATTTCAAAGAGTTCAAAGGTGTATAATTTTTGTATACGCAAGTTTATGCATTATATTTCACTCCATGGAAATGACAATCTCTCAAGATTTTCTTAGCACAATATTATCACGTATTAAGTGCGATTTCAAAGAGTTCAAAGGTGTATAAACTTTGTATATGCAAGCTTATGCATTACATTCCACTCTACGAGAATGGGGGAGAAAATAATAATCTCTCAAAATGTTGTTAGCACGTCATTATCATGTATTAAGTGCGATTTAAAAGTGTTTAAAGGTTTATAATTTTCGCATATGCAAGTTTGTGCATTACATTCCACTCTATGAAAATGACAATCTGTCAAGATTTTCTTAGCACGACATTATCACGTATTAAGTGCGATTTCAAAGAGTTCAAAGGTGTATAATTTTTATATACGCAAGTTTATGCATTATATTTCACTCCATGGAAATGATAAATGATCAGGATTTTATTAGCATAACATTATCATGTCCTAAGTGAGATTTAAAAGAGTTCAAAGGTGTATAATTTTCGTATATGCATTACATTTCACTATATCAAAATAAAGCAACGGCATGGGCACGGGCGCGGGGTTGGCTCGGGGTCCCATCTTGCAAAGGTAAGTTGTGGGTCCGGAGATCACGTGGATAAGTTGTGGCTCCGGCGCTCACGTAGATAAGTTGTGGGTCCGATGCTGATCTGGATAAGTTGAGAGAGGTGGCCACTATGGGAATCGACTGAACGCGGTCTCACTTGTCAGCATGTAACAACAAGGTTACACTACGGGACCTGACAGAATGCGGCCCTACTTGTCAGCATGTAACAGCGAGGGTCCACTACGGGACTCGACTGAAAGCTACTCCACTTGTCAGCACGTAACGACAAGGCTGACGAACAGCGAGTTTTAGACCATGTGAGAGTTTCCGACAAGGAGATGGGCAAAAGTGAGGAAAAACTAAGCGGTTGTGGAAAACTGAGTACAACTAACGAACCGAGGGTATGAAAATAGAAATCCCATTCAAGTTTGACCTAATTTCATTTTATTGGTATAGAGTCATTTAAGTGCGTGGAGCTTTGGCTTGGGAGTTCAAAATATCCTTAAACTTGGAAAACTGTAAGAAAGAATTGTCCACTTTGTACGGAAATTTGTGGGGGATGGAGGCATTTTTTGTTCTTTAATTTATTCTACCAGTAAAATACTTGAAAAAATCACTTCACGGTATGGCCTACTATATCTGTACTCCGTATGAACTTTCCTGGGTTTAAAGGCACATGGCCAAGGTCATGGACATGTGGCATTCAGATCGAATATTCTTCGCACTTTCTTTACAGAAAAGAATGATCTCGTCATCAATTGAGAATGTTCTTTCCTGGTAGTTGGACACTCACACCGATGGCACTGCTTTACAAGAAGAGATGCACTCATCTACCTCTGAAATGACATTTATTTCAAGATCAATCTATCATGCATACTTGTAGCTCAAGTTTGACCTAATTTCATTAAACTTTCAAGATGCAAAACCTTAGAAAGAAGTTGAACCTATCGTGAAAACTTACGGTGGTTTCTGATATATTAATTGACTGCCCGATGGGTACCTCCAAAAGCTTTTTCATAAAAGTTTCAAAGCAACCTACAATTTACTTGTAGGTCAAATTTTACCTAATTTCGATACATCGACATAAAGTCATACAAGTGAAAGGAGTTAGCTAGAGGAAGATCGAAAACTCACAAAACATGGGAATCGTAAGTAAAACATGCTGACCCACTATATATGTATGAAACTTGGCTTGTGGCATTAAGATCCAATATTCTTCGGGCTTTCTTTGCGGAAAAGAACAATCTAGTCATCACTCGGAAAATTGAGAATGTTTTTTCCTGATAGTTGAATACTCACTCCAACAACATTATTTACTACAAGAAGATGTACTCATCTACCTACAAAATGACATTTAATTCAAGAGAAATATATCATGCTTACTTGTAGCTCAAGTTTGACCTAATTTTGTTAAATTGTCAAGATGACATTTTATTGTATAGGTTTGTAGAGGTTCACTCCGAATCTACACACTAAAAGATGACTAGATACATAACCTTCACAAACCTAAAACATCTTATATATATATATATCGAAACTGAGGGAGTACTACTTACTGTACTGCGAGTAAGCTCCATCGTTTAGAAAGTGTCTAAATGAGATGGTCCATGGGACCTACTAAACTGAAGATGCTAACTTTTGCATAGGAGTTTTATAGCTTGGTCATACACTACCAAGTGGGCCAATTATTTGCTTTTTTCATTAGGGCATCCACAATAATGTGTAAAAACACACCTTAAGGCCTATGTGGCATCCGCTAAGGTTTACCTTATGCATTGTGGAGAACCTAAAGTTGCCTCAAGCTTGTGGGTTGCCATAGAGAATAGAAACATCATTTCCCCTCTCTCTCCTCTCTCTTGCAAGCATCAATATGATAAGCTATGTGGGTCCTATCTTGTGGAATTTTTTTGACCTTATACATTATGGTAATTTACGTATAAGTCGGGTGGGTCCTACATTATGGATGCCCTTAGACACTCATGCCTTGTACTCCCTTCCCCATCGTTCTATATTCGTGGGTCCTCAACTATGATGTGGATATAGTCATGACCTTGATTGGTCACTCAAGCCAATTTGTCGTTATTCAATTACTAATTAGTGCTGGTATTTTTCAAAACTATTGTTGGCCCATGATATATTCGCCGTTCGGGTTCCTTCAAAAGAATTTTGGAATTTTTCAAGAGTAATAGTCCATCGCGCTCACATGTATTCAAGTTTGACCTAATTTCGTTTTATCGGCATAGAGTCATTTGAGTGCGTGGAGCTCTGGCTTGGGCGTTTGAAAAATTCTTAAACTTGGGAAACTATAAGAATGAATTGTCCACTTTGTATGAAAATTTGGGGGAGAGGGGGGCATTCTTTGTTCTTTAATTTATTCTACCAGTAAAATACTTGAAAAACTCACTTCACGGTATGGCCTACTATACCATGTACTCCATGTGAACTTTCTTGGGTTTAAAGGCAAATGGCCAAGGTCATGGACATACTCTATATATCTATAATGACGGTGTGTCCATATTTTTGTATAGGTCGGTGCATGTTAGTATGGTAAATAAGTAAAAGTTTTTTTCCAGACCAAAGTACAGTTAATATGGCTAAATTAGAGTTTATAGCATGTGCCATTTATTTAGTAGTACATAAAGTGGTTGGATAAATTACATGTTATATTTTTCAGGCTTAATTTTCTACTTAATTTAACCCACTCAAATGACTTTCCGCCGATTTGTCGAATTAGGTCTAATTTAATAATCTACAAGAAGTGTGTGAGAGCAAGTTCAATAGTATAACCGAATCCTAGGTATAACAAAGTGACACGTCATTTACTACCGGCCTTATACCAGCATATACAATACCTAGCGATTAAACTATACAACATCTAGCATTATGATGCAACAGCCTCATCAAAAAGCAAGAAGATTGAACATGAATAAAATGAAAAACCTTTCTATGTCCACTTGAAAAATCTTAAAACTTGGGAATTGTAAGAAAGCATGGTACACTTTGTCTGAAAATTGCGGTGGTGGCATTTTTTTTAAGTAGAGGTCGTGGAGGAGCGAGACGCTTCTGTTATCGCGCTAGGGTTTGTTTTTGTCGCAAGATGATTATTTTGCATTTCAGAACAGAAAAAATGGTTGCTGGAAGTATATCGGTGTGCCGTACCAAGGCACACATGTGTAGTGCCACACTATGGACGAGGAAGAGACAAGCCGGACTGTGCACCCGCGACTGCAGAGAGGAAATCGATGGAGGATGGATGGTGAGAGCCAGCAAAGGAGAGAGAAAATACAACTTGTTTTGCATGCATATACTAGTAGCAGGTCCATACATTTACTACTAGTGGAGTGTACCCTGTAGCACCTTGTGTCAGCAGCCTATCATAGATTTGCTCTGACACCGCACCACCTTCAAGTCCTCTTCTGCGCTGCTCTCGTGCTGCCTCTTTTTTTTGAAAGTCTCGCGCCGCCTCCCTCTTGTTCTCTTACTTGTGTAGGTCAGGTTTAACCAAATTTCATTAAATTGTCAAGATGCAAAATCTTAGCAAGAAGTTAAACCTATTGTCCAAACTCTCGGTGGTTTCTAATATACTCCTAATTAACCCTCGATGGGTACCACCAAAAGTTTTGTTATAAAACTTTCATAGAAACCTATGATTTACCTGTCGCCATCCTCCTCTCTATCGCTGACCACCGTCGATGTGCTCGGACACCACTCTACACCACTGCCACCGTCACTTTTGAAAAGATGCACCCATCTACCTTCGATAAGACAATTAATCCAAGAGCAATCTATCACGCTAATTTGTAGCTCAAGTTTGACCTAATTTCATTAAGTTGTCAAGATGCATATTTTAAGCAAGAAGTGGAACATGATGTTAAAATTTTAGGACCTTTACTGTATATATGCAAGCAAAATAAATTATGTTTTCTCTATCCTTCACTGTCTCATCACCATCCATGCACACCCTGGCCAGCTGATCTCTCCCTTGTCCACAACGTGGCACTGCCCACACGTGCGTCGACCTGCCTTGTCATTCCATTTCACATCCTACGAAGAGGAAGCACCAAGCACACCCCTAGCACGCAGGTTTGAAAGTGTGAGGAGCGTTTTTGTGTGAAGCGAGTATAGTAGTATGAAGGCTATGGCTCAGTTGCTCGCTCGAGAAGGACCCGACTGCTTTTCCTTGCTTAACTTTAGGGTCCTTTGTGCTAAATTTATGGACATCTATGTAATTTTCTATTTTTTGAGGTCTTCGATGTAAACCGTACTCGCTCCCACTGACTGTGTCAAATTTTAACTACTAGTAAGCGCGATAGATAGATTCCTCTTAAAATTTTCCAAAATACTTTTGAAACTATATCTAGGAATTCAGTACATCGAAAACCACCAAAAAGCTTTTTCGTAAAACTTCCAAGGGAACCTACAATTTACTTGTAGTTCAAATTTGACCTAATTTTGATAAATTGGCACATAGTCTCATTGAAGTCAGCAGAGTTAGCTAGGAAGTTTTAAAATTTGCAAAACATGGGAATATCGAGAATGTTCTTTCATGAAAGTTGGAAAACTCACACCGACGACATCGTTTACTAAAAGAAGATACACCCATCTACCTTCGAAAAAAATTAATCCAAGAGCAATCTATCTCGCTTACTTGTAGCTCAAGTTTGACCTAATTTCGTTAAGTTGCCAAGATGCAATTTCTTAGCAAGAGGTTGAACGTGTTGTCAAAATTTCAGGACCTTTATTATATATATGCACGCAAAACAAATTATGTTTTATCTCTCCTTCACTACCTCATCACCATCCACACACACCGTACCCCGGCTGGCTGATCTCTCCCTCGTCCACAACGTGGAGCTACATTGTCGTTCCATTTCACACCTTGCAAAGAGGAAGCACCAAGCACACCCCCATCACGTTGGTTCGAAAGTGTGAGGAGCATTTTTTTGTGTGAAGCGAGTACAGTAGTACGAAGGGTATGGCTTAGTTTCTCGCTCGAGAAGGACCCACCTGCTTTTCCTTGCTTAACTTTAGGGCCCTTTGCGCTAAATTTATGGACCTCTACATGTAATTTTCTCTTTTTGAGGTCTTCGATCTAAACCATACTCCCACCGATCGTGTGAAATTTTAACTACAAGTAAGCGGATAGATAATTTCCTCTAAAATTTTTCCAAAAAACTTTTGTAGCTAACCAGGAATTTAGTACATTAAAAACCACCGAAAAGCTTTTTCGTAAAACTTCGAAAGCAACCTCAATTTACTTATAGTTCAAATTTGACCTAATTTTGATAAATTGGCACATAGTCTCATTCAAGTCGGCAGAGTTAGCTAGGAAGTTTTAAAATTCGCAAAACATGGGAAAATCAAAAATGTTCTTTCCTGATAGTTGGAAACTCACACCAACGACATTGTTTACTAAAATAAGATGCACCCATCTACAACCACCAAAAGACAATTAATCCAAGAGCTATCTATCACGCTTACTTGTAGCTAAAGTTTGACCTAATTTCATCAAGTTGTCAATATGTAGAGTCTTAGCAAGAAGTTGAACCCGTTGTCAAAATTTCAGGACCTTTACTATATATATGCACGCAAAACAAGTTGTGTTTTCTCTCTCCTTCACACTGCCTCATCACCATCCACACACACCCCGACCGGCTGATCGCTCCATCATCCACAACATGGTGTTCCCACGTGCGTCGAGCTGCCTTGTCGTTCCAGTTCACACCCTATGAAGAGGAAGAACCAAGCACACCCTAGCATGCTCGTTCGAAAGTGTGAGGAGCAATTTTTTTTGTGTGTGTGAAGAAAGTACACTAGTACAAAGGGTATATGGCTAAGTTGCTCGCTCGAGAAGAACCCGACTGCTTTTCCTTGCTTAACTTTAGGGCCCTTTATGCTAAATTTATGGACCTCTATGTAATTTTCTATTTTTTAGGTCTTCGATGTAAATTGTACTTTCTCTCACCGTGCGTGTCAAATTTTAACTACTAGTAAGCGCTATAGATAGATTCCTCTTAAAATTTCCCAACAAACTTTTGAAGCTCTAACTAGGAATTTAGTACATCGAAAACCACCAAAAACTTTTTCGTAAAACTTTCAAAGCAATCTACAATTCACTTGTAGTTCAAATTTGACTTCATGTCGATAAATTGGCACAGAGTCTCATTCAAGTCGGTAGATTTAGCTAGGAAGTTTTAAAATTTGCAAAACATGGGAAAATTGAGAATGTTCTTTCTTGATAGTTGGAAAATCACACCGATGCCATCGTTTACTAAAAGAAGATGCACCATCTACCTTCAGAAAGACAATTAATCCAAGAGTTATCTATCACACTTACTTCTATCTCAAGTTTGACCTAATTTCGTTAAGTTGTCAAGATGTAGAATCTTAGCAAGAAGTTGAACCTCTTGTCAAAATTTTGGGACCTTTACTATATATATGCATGCAAAATAAATTGTGTTTTCTCTCTTCTTCCCTGGCTCATCACCATCCACACACACCCTGACCCGCTGATCTCTCCCTCGTCCACAACGTGGCGCTGCCCATGTGCGTCAACATGCATTGTCATTCCATTTCACACCCTGCAAATAGGAAGCACCAAGCACACCCCAGCACGCTGGTTCGAAAGTGTAGGGAGCGTTTCGTGTGTTTGTGTGAAGCAATTATAGTAGTACGAAGGGCATGGCTCAGTTTCTCGCTCGAGAAGGACCCGAGTGCTTTTCCTTGCTTAACTTTAGGGCCCTTTGCGCTAAGTTGATGGACATCTATGTAATTTTATTTTTTTGAGGTCTTTGATGTAAACCGTACTCCCACCGACAGTGTCAAATTTTAACTACAAGTAAGCATGATAGATAGATTGCTCTTAAAATTTTCCAAAAAACTTTTGAAGCTAACCAGGAATTTAGTACATCGAAAACTATCGAAAAGCTTTTTCATAAAATTTCCTAGCTTAAAGACAAATTTTGCCACATACATAGGTGATGCCCTAATACTAGTATGATAATAGAAGTTGTAAATAGTAAATAATATGTCTAGTCAAACGACGAGACTATAATGTGCTAGGAAGTGACATGTTTAATTCATTGCACAGGGGTGCGTTAGACGCATTTACGCTAGCTGGCGTCCTCGATGCAGCCACTTCTTATAGTAGAAGAAAAGAAAAAAACTCTTTCAAAGAGCCATCCCATCTTCCCCATCTCCGTTTAGTTTATCCCCACTCGCCGACGCCGTGTGGCCGCATCTCTAGCATGCGCTTCACACATTTTACTCGCCATCTTTCCTGCTGCATCACTCCTTCCAGGTCACTAGCCATCTCCTCCAAAAACCACCAACAACTCTACATAGATCCACCCTCACCCTAATCCATCCGGACGCGATGGCGGATTCGAGGTGCAACCCGCAGCACTGCGGCTAAAGCAAGGTCGGCGACGACGTCTTCAACAAAATCACTATACGTCTGGACACTACCAGCGTCGTTAGGCTGGCCGCATGATCCAAGGAGCTGTACCGCCAGGTTACCGGCAGAAAAGGTAGCAGGTACCCAAATGACCTTTGTTTGTTCATTGGTTTCCTACAATGACATCTACGAGCAAAAGATCTAGTGCTGCTACGCCCCGTGTGCAGCCTACATGGAGAAAGGATGCGAGTTTGTCACCCGGCCATTGACTGTGCACGAGCTCTTTGACCACTTGAAACTTGCCCACAAGATGTACTATTTGCTCGAAGTGACCTACTCCAACAAGCATTGGTACCCGACTGACCCGGTGCCCGCACTAGAGATCATCGGCATCAGGAAAGAGGGCATGGAGTTTGGTTTCCTAATTGAAGGGTACACCACGGACATCTTCCTATTCGTCAGGCATGTTAGGTTGGCGGCGTCCGAATCGCCACGGTACAAGATGATGTTATGGTCGCTACCGTCATGGGATAAGCTCCATTCGGTCAAAATAGTGGTGACATCTAAGCAGACGAGAAGGGCTTCATCGGCTGAAGTAGCACTGAAAGGGCTCATGTCGTACCTATCGAAACTGCGGCGTTACCTGCGAGCTTCTCAAGATGTTGTCGGAATTCCCCCTAGATTACAAGAGTATCAACCAAGAGTGAGTTAACACATAAAAATCTTCTTGTGATGATCCTAATATGAATATATTTAATGTCGTACTAATTAATTACTTTATGTTGGTGATAAACCCAATTGGTATGGGTTGTCTAGCCAAATATGTCTTCATGTTCAATGATCGCTGATGCAGTCCCATGGAACTGCGTGGTGCCTGGCTACGAGTTTGTCGCATTTCCATTTGTGCTCCACTCCCACCTCAGAGAAGCCCACGCCATGAGGTTGCGCATTTTATACTATGGTAGGAAATTCAGGTACATATCTAAGCCGGTACCGGCACCGGGCTCGCAGAATATAGATATCGGGCTAACTGGGTACGATGAGACGGTGTTCTGCATGCTATTTGACGGGCGCGATGATGTCATCTTGATATCCGTCATGTGCGTCAGGCCGACGACGCGCTTGTCACCATAGTTCAGGGTGAAGTTGAGCTCTGCACATCTAAATGGCTTGTGCGAGAAGGTATTCTATGCGAATCCTAAAGCCACTTGCTCTTTGTTAGTGTGTCGGTCTAATCTGGTCACTCGTCATTGGAATCGACCATCGGAGTTCACCATAGAATACTAGCTTTGTATCGACAAGATTCTTAGAGATTAATACATCTTTATCTTCTTGTGATGATCCTAACTTGAACACATGTACTCCTCGACAGGATTTTTCTTATCATTTTGGGACATGTGGTTCCTAGCTAAAGGTAGTTCTGAGTATTTTGTATGGAGTTCTGCTACTTCAAATCTATTTTGTAGTAGGTGTAATACCTATGTACTAGTACTTGTTCAGACCGACGGATCTAGCATAGAATATGGTCTCTCTTTCCTTTTAAATCATGGCCTTGCTACATCTACCGAATTCAAATGTTTGCATTGTTGAATCTGTCAATTCCTTTGGTCATTATTTTTACTGCTAAATCGGTCACTTTGAAATGGTGCTAAATCTATAAAGTACCGCTTATTATGAACTGGGAATCTATTGATTTTTTTCTATCTTATTTAGTAGTGCTGAATCTTTCAAATTTTAGTGAATCTGTCAAATGTTCTGTTGTTGCTATTACTAAAGTATTTTTTTAGAACTAATAGTGATGTATTGGTACTTGTTTAGATCAAGTATTTTGTTTAGAACTAAATGTATTGCTCTTCTTTTGGAACATGGCCAAAATATGTTCTCTCTGTCCTTTTGAATTATGGCCTTGCCACACCTATTGAATTTTAGTCTCTGCATTGTTAAATCTATCAATTCTTTTGGTCATTATTTGTACTGCTAAATCGGTCACTTTGAAATGCTATTGAATCTATCAAGTGCTGTTGATTATGTATCTGGAATCTATTGCTATTTTTCTATTTTATTCAGTGATGCTGAATCTTTCAAATGGTAGTGAATCTGTCAAATGTTCTGTCGTTTTTATTATAGTACTAAAGTATTTTGTGGAACTAATACTGACCTACTGGTACTTTTTTTAGATCAAGGGCAGTAGATGGTCTTACTGTTCTTTTCAAACATGGCCTTGTCACAATCTAGATGAGGCTTGGGGAATTTTGGTTTGCATATGTGGGTCACATAGTCATTGATGAGATTAGAAGGTATGCATAGAAAAGCAGGCTTGATTGCCAGTTTTTCTTGCTCTGATGACCGACTGTGTTCAAAGAAAAGCGACTGATCCCGCACCAAGGTTTTTAGTGCTAAAATAAGAATTGATTCTCGTCGTCCTGCTATTGAATTTCAGAGTCTGTATTGCTGAATCAGTCACTTTGAAATGCTGCTAAATATGACCTGGGAACCTATCATTATTTCACCAAGCATGATGCAATTTTGGCCATGGGTTCTTGCCTTTCTAAAAGTTTCAGTAATTTTAGCAGGCATGCCAATCTTTGCAAAGGGGTACCTTTCTAGAAAGTTCATATGAGGTTCAATATCTTGGTATTTTGGTACGTACTATGAAGTACCGAAAAACATAAGTGACTCAACTTACAACTACTCTGTCTAACTGATGTGAATCTAGACAAAGTTGAGGCCATTAGAACTGGAGGAAGTAGTATAAAAATGGAAGTAGTAAATAAATCATCTCTTAGTTCTAATAACTGAGATGTGATGAGAGAACACTCCATGGCAGCGTCCTAGTCTAGAATACCTATAGTACTCCCTACTCCATAACTCTAGTCGGCGTGCTCGATGTAGTACGCCCGACAGAAGACAGCCGAAGGAGCACGGCAAAACCCCCTCCTTGAAAGAGCCATCCCCAACTCCGAGAGGCCGCATTTGGATCTTCTCAAGTGTGCACTTTACACATTTTTCTTGCCATCTCACCTGCAGCATCAATCCTTCTAGGCCGCCACCCCTCTCCTCCAAATAATCCCAACAGTCGTACATAGATCCGTCCTTGCCCCTAATCCATCTGAACGTGATGGTTGTGGATTCGAGGCATAACCGGCTGAACAATGTCTGGACGAAGGTCGTCGACGACGTCTTCAACGAAATAGCTAAGCGCCTGGACACTACCAGCGTCGTCCGGCTGGTCGCATGCTCCAAGGAGCTGTACCGCCAAGTCACTGGCGGAAAAGGTAGTAGATGCCCCAACGACATATGCTAAAATTTGGTCTCCTACAAGGACGTCTACAACCGCAAGATCGCGTGCAACTACCACCGGTGTGTCTGCACGGAGCCAGGATGCGAGTTCACCAGCGTCAAGAAAGTGTTCGTCGAGCACCTAATATCTTCCCACTCGATGATAGTGCCCAGATGCAGCCCCCAAAAATGGGACCCATCTGTGCCAGTTTGTGCACCAGGCTCGCTCAGAGCTGAGGTCATCGGCATCGGGAAGAAGGGCAAGCTGTTCGTCACCCAAATCGATGGGCATAGCACGGACTTTCTCCTATCCGTCAGGTCGGCGGCGTGCGAATCGCCGCGGTATGAGGTGAGGTTTTGGTCTTTGTTCCAAGTCGCGGCGTGCGAATGTCACGCCACTAGTTTTAATCAGGTTGTAGTAATGAGGTCATCCGAGACAATGATTAGGCCGTCGCCAGCCAACACCGTGCAGGAAGTGCTCACGTCTTTTCTATCCAAGCAGTGGCTTTACTGGCATACTATTGAACCTATCGTCAGACAAGATTCACCAGTGAGATATCACATCTTAATACTCTTGTGATGATCCTACTGTGAGTGTATGCAATGTTGTACTAATTAGCTAGTTTATGTTGGTGGTAGATTCCATTCGTAATTGGCATTGCCGAAATTAAGGATACCGAATTTCCTGGTTTGTCATATGGATTTTACATGTATGCTGCTGACCTAGAGGCCGACAGGCAACAATGAAACAAGAGACCCGTCCCAGGCAAGAAATCAAGCGCGCAGCCCGGCCAGCACTTTGACACGCTGTTCGAGTACGTATGATGGGACATGTAGTGGTTCCTAGCTTAGTGTAAGCTTGTAGTTCTACACTTCTACTAAGTATTTTGTATGGAGTTCATCTACTTCTAATCTATTTTGTAGTAATACCTATATACTGGGACTTATTCAGGTTGAGTGGAGAAAATGCATGGTCTCGCTTTCCTTTTGAAACTTAGCATTGTAACAATTATCTACATGAGTCTTGGGCAGTTTGGGTTTCATATGGACGGTCACACAGGCATTAACGTAAGGATGAGTTATTAACACAGAAGCAGACTTGATCGTCAGTTTTTCTTACTCCGATGATCAAGTCTCTTCTGAGAATAGGCCAAACTGATCGTGCGCCAAGTTTTTTTAGCTAGAACAAGAATCGATTCTCTCTGTACTACTATTGAATTTCAAGCAGGAAAGCTACCGAATCTCTCAAATTTTCTATCATTGCTATTACTAAAGCATTTTGTGGATATATTGTTGTACTGGTACTTATTTAAATCAAGGGGAGTAGATAGTCTTGCTTTTCTTTTGGAACATGGCCTTGTCACAATATAGATGAGACTTGGGCATTTTGGGTTGCATACGGGGGTCACACAGGCATTAATGTGAGAAGAAGGTGCTCAAAGCAGACTCGATCGTCAGTTTTGCTTGCTCCAATGGTCGAGTGTGTCTGGTGAAAAGGGCAAACTGATCGTGCAACAAGGTTTTTAGAGCTGAAATAAGAACTGGTTCTCTCTGTACTGCTATTGTATTTCAATGTCTATATTGCTGAATTGGTCACTTTTGAAATGCTGCTGAATTGGTCAAGTGCTGCTGAATATAAACTTTGAATCTATTGATAAATTTTCTATCTTATTTTGTACTGCTGAATTTTGACATGAATATCTGACAAAAAGAAATATCGGTTTTCCCCCTCCCTCTCTGAGGTCTTTGTTTCGAATCCGGCCGAGCACATCATAATGCAATTTTTATTAACCAGGATAAGAAATCTAGTAGCTCATATGGCCTCTCTTTAGCCTAGAACATTTTAATTCGTTATTTTCGGGGTCAGGGGACTGCTGACCACAACCTAGTGAAATTTGAGAAAGGAGCCCATGGAGCATAGCCGAGAACATATTAATTCAGCCTTTTAGGTGTTAGGGGACTGCTGAGCACAATCTAGTGAAATTTGAGAAAGAAGCCCATGGAGCATAGCCTATGTAGTATAACCCACATAGAGCAGCCTATGTAGAATAGCGAAACTCGTTTTAATTCGGCTTATGATATTTTTTCTATAAATATCTTTGTTGTAGTGGGAATAGACTCAGTTTAAGATTATTTGATTTGAAGGTCTTTTGTTCGAATCGCCCGTGTGTGTGTCTTGGGTTTACATTTTTTTCTCACAATATCACATTACGGAGAGGCTGATATCACGGACCCACCAGCCTGTAGCGTCCCTTGAGTTTATTGTTAAGGGTAGGTTTGAAAAAAGTTTAAATACTTATGTAGAGAGGCTGGCATCAGGGACCCACCAGACAGAACATACAAGGATGCATCAGGGACCCACGAGCCAGTACCAGAGAGGCTGACATAAGGACCCTAGCAGTAAGACCATACACGACTGCCACGATCAAAACAGCGCATGCGATCAAAAAAAATCCATCATACACACATTACACTTACAGAGAAGCTGGCATGTCGGACCCATCAGGCCCAAGCATAGCCCATGAAATTAGCCTCTTGGCCCCAAGCATAGCCCAAAACCTTATAATTCAGCATTTTCGTGGTCTTGTGGCCACCGACCATAGCCCATTCAATTTAGGAGTGAGCCCATGGAATATAAGCCATGACGGATAGGGCATCCGCCCCGAGTTAGACTAGAATATTTTTAGTTCTGCCTTGATGAGCATTTTTTGTACTCTGAGGCTGACATCTGGGACCCAAAAAACAGTCCAACATACACACGTTTCTTTCAAATAGAGGCTGTCAGCTGGGACCTAGGAATTTGCCAAGGTCAAAACAACGGACATGGCCAAAAAAGTCCATCATACACACGTTTCATTTACAGAGAGGCTGATATGTGGGACCCAGCAGCGTGACCTTATATAGATGCTACATCGAGCAATGTTGCCAGTTCAAAATAGGGAGGCGCGAGCGAGAAAAAAGTTTAGCATGCACATGTTTCTTGTAATGAGAGACTAAAATGGGGGACCCAACAGTGTGAGAAAACGACAGATTCATCAAGCAACATTATCTAGTTAGGAACATGATATCATTAGAGAAAAAAATCCATCATACCCACAATTCTTCTAATGTGAGGGCTGACATAAGGGACCCACCAGCCTGAATAAACGGCTGATGCAGTGAGAAACGCTATCAAGTTCGGACCACGAAGGCGCGACAGAGGGTAAAAAATCCATCATACACACGTTTCTTCTAATGAGAGGATGACATGTGGGACCCAACAGCGTGATTAAATGGTAGATACATCGAACAACGCTATCAAGTTCAGAATAGGGTAGCGCGAGCGAAGGAAAAAATCCATCATACACATGTTTCTTCTAATGAGAGGATGACATGTGGGGCTTGGGAGTTTGGTTAAACGATAGATGCGTCGAGCAGCGCTATCAACTTTGGAACAGGGTAGCACCAGCAAAGGAAAAAATTCCATCATACACACACTTCTTCTAATGAGAGGATGACATGTGGGTCCCAGGAGGTTGATTAAACGGTAGATGCATCGAGCAACGCTATCAACTTCGGAACAGGGTAGTGCGAGCGAAGGAAAAACATTCCATCATACACACAATTCTTCTAATCAGAGGCTAACATGTGGGACCTAGCGGCCTGACTAAACAGCAGACACATTGAGCAACATTATCGAGTTCAAATCAGAGAGGCACGACCGAAAAGTATGGTCCGCTAGAGACACTGACATCCAGGACCCACACGCCTCAAAAGACTTTGGCAAGTCAATATCACGCGAGGAAACGAAAATCTTGCTTCTGCCACGCGCCAGCCGAGATTCCTCCATGTTTTTAGCGGTTTCATCATGGTAGAGGGCCACGAAACCGAAAAAAAAGTTTTCCATCAGCCAAGGTCGAGCCGAGAATTTCATCATGGAAGACCGTCGGGCCAAGTCATTGCGGAAGGAAACTTTTCTTGTAGTGGACTCCACTAGATACTGCTATGTTTATCTTCTGAAATCTAAAGATGAAGCTTTGAACTACTTCAAAATCTATAAAGCTGAAGATAAAAGCCAACTTGATCGTAAAATCAAGCGGCTAAGGTCGGATCGTGGTGGAGAGTACTTTTCAAATGAATTTGATCTATTCTGTACGGAACATGGTATTATCCATGATAGGACGCCTCCCTACTCACCTCAGTAAAATGGGGTGGTCGAAAGAAAGAACCGCACTCTAACTAATTTGGTTAACGTCATGTTAGATACATCGGGTCTTTCCAAGGAATGGTGGGGGGAGGCACTAATGAATGCATGGCATGTCCTAAACCATGTTCCCGTAAAGGATAAAACCGTGACTCCATTTGAGGAACAGGAAAACAAAAGGCTTAAACTCTCTTACTTACGAACTTGGGGGTGTTTGGCAAAAGTCAATATTCCAATACCCAAGAAGCGAAAGCTTGGACCAAAAACTGTGTATTGTGTTTTTCTGAGATATGTTTTTCACAGCATTGGCTATAGATTTTTGATAGTAAAATCTGAGGTATCCGACATGCATGTTGGTACGATTATGGAGTCGAATGATGCAACTTTCTTTAAGGACATCTTTCCCATGAAAGGTATGTCTAGCTCATCAAATCAGGAGATGACTAGTTCATCTAGTCTGGAATTTGTTATAATTCCAGAACCCACTATACCGATAGAACACTATGATGATCTTGTGGAGGATGACAATGAAGCTCCTAAAAGGAGCAAGAGACAAAGGACTACAAAGTCATTTGGTGATGATTTCATTATGTACCTTGTGGATGATACTCCCACTTCTATTTCAGAAGCCTATGCATCTCAAGATGCTGACTACTAGAAAGAAGCTGTTCGAAGCGAGATGGATTCCATCTTAGATAATGGAACTTGGGAGGTCAGTGATCATTCGTATGGGTGTGATACCTTCGATCCGGATTCACGGATGTTGTATAATAGCTTTTTTCCTAGAAGACCTAGGTTTAATCGAACCTTGGAAAGCAAATGCGAAAAGGAAGGACACGTCTAGAAGACTTTGTTTTTTGTTTTACCTTTGTTTACCGAACCAATCTAGTTTACTTTTATAGCGGGTTGAATCAATGGATGGAGATATGCTAGGGTTGAAGATCCACCTACAGCTACACATCATATGGGATAAAACATAATAATAAGCACATTCATGTGTAAAGTGTTAATCGTGATAATCTGTTGTGGGCAACACATCCTAATATACTAGAGCCCCCGTGATGCAACAGGTATAGCAAAAGTCTTTTAATCCAACTGAGTGCACCATGAAGTAATGGGCTACAAACGATTATTAAGTGTACAACATAGATCAAAGAATTAAGTGGTGATGTTGTTGTGATCCCGAATGGGTCGCTAAACGAAGACCATACTACCCTTTCTGTCACTAGGGTTCCTATGAGATTGCCTCTAGCCAAGTATCTAACCTCAAGCCTTTATCAATCTATGGGATCTTTGGTACCTACAAGTCCACATATCAAGATAAGAGACAAAGAAACAAAAGATACAAATCACTATTTCAAACAATACACAATGCTCCCATGAATTAGATGAACATAATTACTGTGAGGTTTCTCCCCAACCCGCAGCCCTTGAGGACTACTCACTCATAACAATAATATCAAGGATAGAAAACATTGTGCAAAGTACTTAGATTAAAATCAAATATTCTTACAATGGTTACGAAATCACAAGGAGATCTAAAGTACAAAAAATGGCTATGGCTAATGGAGGGGATGGATGAACAATGACGTGCATCTCCTTTGGTGGTGTTGTGATGCAATCTGAGAATGGCGACCCTCTGGCCGGTGTCTAGAGCCTAAAAATATATAGGCGTCTTCACAAAAGTTGTAGGGTTTGATGAGAGAAGGCGTCACCACATGGTATGGGCAGGCCCTGCCCGTACCAGTGGTCGTTACGGCATATGACGCCAGGAATCGACTCCATAATTACTTGGTCGTGTGGACTTCCTCAAAAACCTTCATTATGACTCCTTATTTCGCATTAAAAGCATGATTTTATGCACAACATAATTCAAAGCAAGGTTTTGCATATATTTGCAATTATTAGTCATTAGTGGAAAGGATTGAGAGTTTCTTGTCAATTGCTTGACCGAAAACAATGTTTAAACGTGATGGAAGATGGCTATTTTTGGAGCCATCCATCTCCCCAAAGCTCAAACCTTGATCGCCCTCAAGCAAGAAGAAACAAAAGAACTATAAGGAATTCAGCATTTAAACTTGAAACAACGAGAACAAGACTTCACTTACAGTTGGTAGTCATATGCGCTCGGTACTTCATCCATTTGAAAGGCTTATCAAAGATAGAGAGATGACAAAAATACTATACATGCTTCGGTAAGTCAAGACAATCAAAGTAAAGTTTAATATAAGTATAAATCACTAGAAGTGTAATAATCAATCCAATTTTTCTATTTAATTCTCAGCTTGCCAAGGAACACTAGGATGTTTTAATAGCATAATTGAGTAAGAGAGTTTATGTCCTAAGTAGCATAACAGTGAAGTGTCTTATTTACGCCCACATTAATAAATCAAGTCTATCAAAAACACTTCTAATCCAATCATTGTTTTTCAAGAAAATTCATAAAGTAGTAACAAGACCATGCCAAGGACTTGTTATGTGGATCTTTATACATATCTTTTCTTCTTCTTCTTCTCTTTTTTTCTTCCTATTTCAAGGATCATTGGTTGTTTCTTTTACAAGTGCTTGCACAAACTTTGATAGTATCAATACTTTTGCCCATATATTGACACGTATGCCACTCATGTCATCAAATCATAGCCAAAATCCGGGGTTATATCATAGATCGTTCAAAAGCTAGCGGAGTTGTTGGCATCCCAAAGGTGTGAATGAGAAACATAGAAAATTTTCTTTTCTCCTCTTTTTTAGAACCACAATTTAATCCACAAGGTTAGCTTTGGCATGCATCACAATTACCACTAGACTTCATTTCAATCAAACAACTCCTTTCAAGAGTGTCGTCAAGACTATCAAAACATCTATGGGGTTAAGTATCTTCAAGGGTATACTCTCAAGACAATCATTCATCAAACAAGTCATAAATTTCAGTCTTTTTCTTATTATACTTGTTTGTAAATATTATTTCCAAGGCAGGACTCGGTTAGCTAAAATAACTAGAGCAAAATCTTCCACAACTAATCATCATACCAATAAAAAGCTCTACTCTAACTATATTAAATTACTCCCACTAGCATGGCATCTTAGCAAATCAACCAACTAAAATAAAGAACTCAAACTTCAAAAGTGGGAGACATAGGACATACCTCTCATAAGTGACTTCATAATCCTCTTTCTTATAGGGACGTGTTCCTTCAAAACTCAAACACGATTACTCTTATAATAGTATTAAAGAAAAGAGGCAAAGTACAAATCCACATTTACAAAAAAAGGAAAAACAGAAAAATCTTTTTGTATTTTTGAGGATAGGGATTAAAGAATAGAAAAGAACTTGCGACCAAGCAAGGAAATAAGAAAATAATACTAATGAAAAACAAAAGAAAACTAAAAAACAAAAGCAAACAGAAAAAGCAAAGTGTTGGAACAAGCCAACACGAGTGTTTCAAAGCTCCCAAGGAGCTGGAGTACAACCTCGTTATTACACAAATAAAATTGCCAGGGGAACACATCCCCAAGCTCAAACTTTTGCAAGCCTTTTTTTGCTCATTGTGGTGCTGGTGGATAATTACCCATGTTCCATTGGCTGGGTGGCGAGGTTCACAAAAGCATCTCGAAGGTTGATGGAGAGGTTGTTCATATTTTGGATTTTTCCTTTGAGCGCATAAATATCTTCATACATGGTGTAGTAGTTTGGTGTCTGCACATCTTGTTTGGGTCCCTGATACATTGCAAATGTATCTATAATTTTTGATGTTCCATGCTTGTTTTATATCTACTTTCTTATGTTTTATCCACACTTTGGAGTACTTTTACACATTTTCTGGAACTAACCTATTAACAAGATGCCACATTGCTAGTTTCCTGTTTTCTTCTGTTTTTGGTTATAGAAAAGCTAGAAAATGAATATTCTCGGAATTGGACCGGACAAAAGCCAAAGTCGATATTTTACAGGAAGACTCACGGAGCCATAAGACGAGACGGAGAGGGGCCATGGGCTGGCCACACCATGTGGTGGTGCGGGCTAGCCCTGGCCGTGCCATCAGGTGGTGTGGGCCCCCTGGTCGGTCACCGACCTTACCTCTTCACCTATAAGAAGCCTCTCGATGCATAAACCCTAGAGAGAACATCCTCCAGCCACGAAAAGATCCACAAGGCCGCCGCCACCGAAGGGGAGATTCGGGGACAAAAAGTCTCTGTTTCGACACCCTGCCGGGACGGGGAAGTGCCCCCGGAGCCATCTCCATCGATGTCCACCACCATCTCCATCGCTGTTGTTGATTCCCATGATGATGAGGGAGTAGTTCTTCCTCGAGGCTGAGGGTTCTACCAGTAGCTATGTGTTCATCTCTCTCTCTATGCATGATCATATTGTGATCATGAGCTTTGTAATCAAGTAGATCTACCTTGCTACTCAAGTTCTTTAATAGATCTCTGCTCTCCCCATGTGTGTGAAAGTGACAACGTGCATACCATGGTGGCACTTAGGCTAAAGATTACAAATACTTATTATGAGTTATATTTGGAGTTGGATGTATTTATGAAATTATGGTGTTTGTTGGAACCATCTAGTGCTCAAGGTGACAGTGTGGGGTTTTCTAGATGGGAAAGGCTTACTTTGAGGTGTGCTATTATAGCCCTACCATGGATTAGAGTGTCCAACCGGAGAGTAGTTAAGAGTAGTATCATAAAGAGAAGATATTTATATGAGAGTGTTCACTAGTGAAAGTATGATCCCTAGGCCTTGTTTCTAAAATTGAAACACCGTTTGCAATAAGATATGTTACATGTTTGCTTGCTTCCATCTTTATTTCAGTTTTCCTTTAGTCTGTTTCACGCCATCAAGCTATTTTCTAGCACCATTGTATTATATCCATACCACTTGTATTTTACTATATCTTCGCCGAACTAGTGCACCTATACACCTGACAAGTGTATTGGGTGTGTTGGGGACACAAGAGACTTCTTGTATCTTGATTGTAGGGTTGCTTGAGAGGGATACCTTTGACCACTTCCTCCCTGAGTTCGATAAACCTTGGGTGATCCACTTAAGGGAAACTTGTTGCTGTTCTACAAACCTCTACAATTGGAGGCACAACAACTGTCTACAAGAATAGAAGTGCGTAGAAATCAAGCTATTTTCTGGCGCCGTTGCCGGGGACTGAAGAAGAAGAAGCTCCCACGTCAACCACGCGCCGACAAGTATTTTCTGGCGCCGTGGTCGGGGAGGTAAGGTAAAAGGTACTCACATCCTCCGGTGTGAGTGCTCAAAGTTATTTCCTTTAGATTCTGGAATTATATCTGTTTGTTTCTTGTTTTTATTTTCACTAGTTAGGCTTAATGGAAAACAACAAAAAATTAGAGAGCTTTATAATATTTATCTTGAGTTAGGACATGAAGTGTTTGAAGAGAAAATTAAAAAACCTATGGAACTTTATTTTCATGCTAATAACAATGTTGTTAGTATGAATTCTTTGGACACCATTATTTCTAATGCTATGGAAAAGTCTAAGCTTGGGGAAGCTAGTTTTTATGAAAATGATCTTTTTAGTTCCCCAGCTTTGGAAGATAACTATTCTATTACTTATGATGATACTAAACCTCCAATATATGATGATTACAATGATGAATATGATATTTTTAGTCCACCTACTATTGAGGAGAAAATTAATGACCATAATATGCCTCCTATATTTGATGATTATGGTGATGAGAATAATAATGATAGCTATTTTGTTGAATTTGCTCCCACTACAATTAATAAGAATGACTATGCTTATGTGTAGAGTAATAATGGTTATATGCATGTGGCTCATGATAAGAATGTTTAATGTGATAGTTATATTGTTAATTTTATTTATGATGCTACTGAAAGTTATTATGAGAGAGGAAAACATGGTTTTATGTGTCTCAACAATATTAAGTTTCCCCTCTTTATGTTGAAAATCTTGAAGTTGCACTTGTTTTGCTTTCCTATGCTTGTTGCTTTGTGATTTCATGACTTGTTTCTTTACAAGATTCCTATGCATAGGAAGTTGGTTAGACTTAAATGTGTTTTGAATTTTCTTCTTGATGCTCTCTTTTACTTCAATTCATATTTCCTATGTGAGCATCTTCTCAAACTATCATGCCTAACTTAAAGGCGTTAAAGAAAAGTACTTATTGGGAGATAACCCAAAAGTTTTAGATATGTCTTGGAAGTTATTACCTCTATAATAACCGCCCCTTATCCTTTTTATTTGCTTTTTGTGCCAAGAGTAACCTCTAATGAGAGAGAAGTAATGATTGGGAAAGTTGCTGTCCCGAAACAGATTTTTGTGCTTCACTGTAAAAATTCGTGTAAAATCTCTGTACGTTGTTTTGCAGCGTGAATTTTTGTGCTTCTTCCCCAGGTTGTTATCTAACTTCTTTAGTTTAACACGTTTCGATTTGAGTAACAGAAGGTTTTCGAAAAAATTGGTTTTTACCTGCTGGTCTGTTTTGACAGATTTCTGCCATTATTTGCATTTGCTTCTTGTTGATTCCTTTTTGAGTTCTTTTTGGAGAATTGAGATTTTCAAGGGAAGTGATACAGTAGCTTGTGTTTTAATGAAAGTTTTATTGGTGTTGAAACTGAACCCAAAGACTTATTATCTTGAGTGCACTAATGTTGCTAATAAAGATTGTGTGAAGTTTTGTATGAAGGAAAATTTTCAGGTGTAAGGAAAGAATGATGTAATGAGATGAAGAATGGACTAAAGCTAAAGCTTGGGGATGCCACCCGTGTCACCCCAAGAAATATCCAAGAAGTACAAGCGTCAAAGCTTGGGGATGCCCAAGGCACCCCCTTCTTCATCAATAAAAATCCTAGGTTTCTTCCAAATACTTTATTTTTATTGTTTCATGCACAGTTGTGTTGTTCTTGGAGCGTCTTTGTTTTTGTTTTTGGTTTTCTAGTTTTCTTGGTTTTCTTATTTTGCTTGAATAAATTGGTTGTACCCCCTCTTTCATACATTAGTTTTCAAATAGTTTGGTTTGGATTGGAAAAGAGTAGGAACGTTCATGCTTAAGTGGTAAAGAGAGCTTTTTTTTACTGTGGCCTATGCTTTGTCATGCCATGCTTGATTTTGTTTTGGCTTTATGCTTAGTGATCTTTGTTGTAGCATGACATGTTATTAACAATTGAGATTGCTTAGTGTGCCTTGGAAGAATCATGCGTTGTTTTAGCATATTAAAGCATAATATTGTGGTATTCTCCTTTGATGCTTTATTTGGGTTGACTTGGCACATGCTCACACCATTTTATGGCTATACCAAGTCACCTTAAGTCTTTATGATCCTTTAGTTTTCGACTTATAATATCACTTTATGCTTTTATTAATGATGTTTTGTCTCTTTGCATGATTATGGCCATTATTGCTCTCTTAGTTGGTCGCTCCTAGTCTTTTGCTAGCCTCCATAACCAAGTATGAGTTCCACTCATGCATCCAACTCCAAATAAAAACAAGTTATTCCAAACAGTCCACCATACCTACCTATTATCATTTGCTATTCCAAGTATATTCATGTTTTTATCTACCTTCTGAATTAAACTTGTTATGTGAAAATTAGTGATTAAAGCTCTCACGAACTTGATGGCACACTTTACTTTCTTGCACTTAATAAACTTGAACCATTGTGTCCATCTTTGTTGCGTATATGCTTGCCCTTTATAAGTTGAAGTTAGCAGAACCATGTATCATGGGGAACGCTTTCAACATTGCACTTGTACATTGTACCCCGTTGATATCATGATTCTTTTGCTTATGGATCCCGGAGGTGTGAAATAAAAGTGGAACTTGTAAGATCATGGAGTTTGTATGTGTGTTAGAGAAACGCCTGGGCCGCTAGCCTAATCCATGCCTAATCATGGTGGAAACTTGCAGCATAACCATAATGAGCACTCTATGAAGCATCCTCGATAAAAACCTATGCAAATAGAAAATAAAAAGATCGCTGACATGCTCATTGTCTGCTTGCCTTGTCATTATGGGATAGCTCCTGTATCATGTGCAAGGGGTACCCCGTTGGCGGTTCTCTATGATACATATGTACTTACAATGACAAGAGCTTACTTGTGACTAAAGTTGAGTAGCATGAGGTTCGATCTTTGTAAGTAAGGGACATGAGATTTCGGCTTATAACTTGCCAAGCATATCTTCTTAGTTGTGTCACTTTAACCTTAATCACCTAAAGATGCTTATGATAGGGGCAATGAGAGCTGAAAGCTAATAAGTACCATAATTTTTGGAAGCTCTTTATGAGACTTGAATCCCTGCTTCCTTCTATGAAGGCCTTTATTTTACTTTTATGTTGAGTCTCCATCTTATATCTTTATGCACCTATTGAGAGAGCATAGTGGCCATTCTTAGTTCTATGTGCATTGTCCCAAGACTTGTTGATTGATGCATAACTTTGATATTGCTTGTTCTTAAACTATTTGTATCTAGTCACCCTTATGAACTTTGAAGGTGTCATATGCATTTATATTTTGCTACACTACAAGGAACAAGCTGAATGCCACTGTGCTATGTTTTCTTTATGTGAAACAAACAAACGTCTTTCAAAGTATTGTTATTCATGAATCTTTTGTTTGTACCTTTTCATGTTACAACATAGTTTCTATGTCTTATTGTTAGAACTATATCTTGCATGCTATGTTAAAGTACTATGATCCCAGCTATCAATGCTATAAATACCTTAATCAAGATTGTGATGGTGCATATCACCTCAAAAATTATTCTTTCTTTTTATTACTTACCTACTCGAGGACGAGCAGGAGTTAAGCTTGGGGATGTTGATACATTGCAAATGTATCTATAATTTTTGATGTTCCATGCTTATTTTATATCTACTTTCTTATGTTTTGTCCACACTTTGGAGTACTTTTACACATTTTCTAGAACTAACCTATTAACAAGATGCCACAGTGCCAGTTGCATGTTTTCTTCTGTTTTTGGTTCCAGAAAAGCCAGAAAATGAATATTATCGGAATTGGACCGGACAAAAGCCAAAGTCGATATTTTACCGGAAGACTCATGGAGCCAGAAGACGAGACGGAGAGGGGCCATGGACTGGCCACACCATGTGGTGGTGCGAGCTAGCCCTGGCCGCGCCACCAGGTGGTGTGGGCCCCCTGGCCGGTCACTGACCTTACCTCTTCGCTTATAAGAAGCCTCCCGATGCATAAACCCTAGAGAGAACAGCCTCCAGCCACGAAAAGTTCCGCAGCACCGCCGCCACCGAAGGGGGGATTCGGGGGACAGAAAGTCTCTGTTCTGGCACTCTGCCGGGATGGGGAAGTGCCCCCGGAGCCATCTCCATCGATCTTCACCACCATCTCCATCCCTGTTGTTGATTCCCATGATGATGAGGGAGTAGTTCTTCCTCGAGGCTGAGGGTTCTACCGGTAGCTATGTGTTCATCTCTCTCTCTATGCATGATCACATTGTGATCATGAGCTTTGTAATCAAGTAGATCTACCTTGCTACTCAAGTTATTTAATAGATCTCTGCTCTCCCCATGTGTGTGAAAGTGACAGCGTGCACACCATGGTGGCACTTAGGCTAGAGATTACAAATACTTATTATGAGTTATATTTGGAGTTGGATGTCTTTATGAAATTATGGTGTTTGTTGGAACCATCTAGTGCTCAAGGTGACAGTGTGGGGTTTTCTATATGGGAAAGGCTTACTTTGAGGTGTGCTGTTATAGCCCTACCATGGATTAGAGTGTCCAACCGGAGAGTAGTTAAGAGTAGTATCATAAAGAGAAGATATTTATATGAGAGTGTTCACTAGTGAAAGTATGATCCCTAGGCCTTGTTTCTAAACATTGAAACACAGTTTGCAATTAGATCTATTACATGTTTGCTTGCTTCCATCTTTATTTCAGTTTGCCTTTAGTCTCTTTTACGCCATCAAGCTATTTTCTAGCACCGTTGTCTTATATCCATACCACTTGTATTTTACTATCTCTTCACCGAACTAGTGCACCTATACACTTGACAAGTGTATTGGGTGTGTTGGGGACACAAGAGACTTCTTGTATCTTGATTGCATGGTTGCTTGAGAGGGATACCTTTGACCACTTCCTCCCTGAGTTCGATAAACCTTGGGTGATCCACCTAAGGGAAACTTTTTGTTGTTCTACAAACCTCTGCACTTGGAGGCTCAACAACTGTCTACAAGAATAGAAGTGTGTAGACATCAAGCTATTTTTTGGCGCCATTGTCGGGGACTGAAGAAGAAGAAGCTCCCACGCGCCAGCAGTCCCTCTTGTTCTACTTCTTCATCTTCTCCTCCCGCGGGTATTTCTTGATGGGGTAATCTTGCCTCAACCTACGCATCAAAACGAAAACGTCCCTCCTCGATAGAGAATAGACCATTAGGCAAAGGAGCTAGGATCAAATGATCCGCTCCAGGTAGGAAGTTTCTAGCATTAGTTCTAGAAATCATACCACATGCTCTTAGAGTAGAAAAACCAAGACGGTTACTTCATGTCAAGGGTTGGATGTTACCTAGGTTGATGTGAAGTGTGTATGCAAGAATGGTCACAACTCCTCCTCGGCATATGTGTCCTCGAGACTGCAGAGCCTGATGCTTAAGGTAAAACACAAGAAGGGCGCCCAAATTTGGTGTTAAGTTACAATTAATAATAGCAGCTTTTACGAGGATCATCGTGTCCTCCTCATTTACTCTAGTAAACTCACCACGTGACTGCAAGGTGTTTGCAATTACATAATACAAGTAGCGAATAACAGGATGATCAATTTGGTTCCCCTTCGATGTGTTTCCATGAATTCTCATTAAATTAAAGTACTGTCAAGGTGCAGGGTTTAAAACAAAGGTGTAGGAGCGTATATCGGTGGTGTTGTTGGCAAACCCAAAACAGTGAGCCCATTAGTCGACTGTCAAGGAGTACTCAAAGTTCATAATACGGAAGTTGATGTGATCAACTCTAGGCATTTGATCCTCAGAACAAAAGTGAGAGCCCACCATATGCGTCAAGGTGCCGAGGAACTCAAGCGTCAATAGGTGATACGTGGCGACATCCTAGAAGACAAAGTCATACAAACCGACATTGTTGCAACATAAATCAAAATCAACACGAATGCCAAATTGATTCAGGATATAGGGACACACCCACGTGGTGGACTTGATTTCTTGGAGCTTGAGACGGTTGAAACGGTTCAGCTGAAACTCCTCGGTGAATTCGATAACAAGTGACTCGGGGGTCAACGTATCGACGGGTGGTGCGGAAGGTTCTGCAGCCATCGCACGAGTACGGCTCCTCGTATTCGTCTAAAACAAAATGAATAAAGATTACTAATTTAAATTTAGTCCAATATAAACATAGCATATGTGATCCTCTACACTAGTTACAAAAGAAACTCCTCTAAAAACAATACTAAGCATGCTCAATATCAAGATTAGGTCAAGAACAAGACCTAAGTCTAGATTAATAATGATGAAAGATTGAGTGAAGCTTTTGTACAAATAAGTTGGGGATCGGAGGAGAATCATACCTTAGATCGATTGAGTGCGTGGAAATGAAGAAATATTGAGTAGATTTGAAGATCCAATGGAGGTGGTTTAGAGTTTGGAGGAAGAAGAAAGAGAAAATTTGTGTTTTGAGGACTTTTAGGTTACCTCCTCGTGGTGTTATGAAGTCTGCTGATAGCTGTGAGATTTGACATATTTCATTGGTTTTTATTGATGGTTTTATTCTAGATTTGATCATTTTCTAGCTTTACCTAACACTAATACTTCTGTAGCAAAGAAAACTTGGTTTTTAATATGTGTTTCAGGTTTTGAACATCAACAGAAGGTTTTAACAAGAGAAACACAATATTCAGGCGAAAACAAGCAAGTCTCTTTTTGAAAGGAATCAAGGGAAGCATACAGAAGCTTTAATGATCAACTATACAGCGGGAATATTTTTCCGGCCGTATAGTTCCCGCCGTATAGCTGCCGCCACTGCCGTCATGTCAAAAGGGATAACCTTCATGAAGAGGCGAGATGCGAAATCAGAACACAGTAGCCGCCATCCCATCCAGAGAGAAAAAAGAAGAGATCTTTTCCGGCCGTATAGTTCCCACCGTGTAGCTGCCGCCGCTGCCGTCTTGTCAAAAGGGATAACCTTCATGAAGAGGCGAGACGCAAAATCACAACACAGCAGCCGCCATCCCATCCAGAGAGAAAAAAGAAGATATCCGGAGAAGAAGGGGAAGACGTTCTTCATCTTGCTCCATGATCTTCGACCTCCTAGCCATCACACCATCATAGCCATTACTTGTACTTAATATAGAGAGAAACAGAGATCTTCACCTTGCAAGTTTAGGGTTTGAGATTGTTTCTTCCTATCTTGAATTGTGTTGGATTACTTTTCTTTACTTATTGTGGATCTCCACGGTAATATCGAGAAGAACTCCCTTTATTTAATTATATCGATGATGCTTTCTTCTCTCATGTGTGAGTAAGTTCCTTGGTTGTGGGAGATGTAAGGGTTGGTGAGATGTGATGTGCCTCCATATATTTTCCATTAGTTTGTGATTGATTTTAATTATTATGTTATGTGTGCTTGACTATCTAAGGGATGCCTAATGCTTGTTGTCCAATTAAGGGCCCAGAAAACATGATGCTTTGTTCTACATAGATAGCATCTTGTTCGTTAGTAGACTGGCGACCCCCAAGTGACACGGGGATATCAATGGGAAACTAGTTTGACTCGAGGATCACAAGGAAGCACTGTGCCTATTGCATTAGTCCGATCCAAGGAGCTTAATTGCTAAGCAACCTAAAGGATCTTAATCGTCTAGTGACTAACCATGATTTTGGTAACAGGCTAGTAGGATTATTGAAGTTGGGATGAAATCTACCAAGAGGAGTTTTGGCTAATTATGGGTTGCTCGCCTACACATATATGTATAAGATTATAATTGTTACACTTATCATTCGTCCACCTGGCACAGTCACTATCACCATGAACTATATCTCCCCGCGCCTTCTTTATCATCTGTAGAAAACAACAAACAACCGAATCGTTCTTTACTTTTATGCTTTTTATTACTGAAGTTTACATTTTAGTTTTATTTAAATACATCCAATTTAATCGAAATTTTATTCTTATTCCAACACTTGCAGTCAATTCACTCGAAGACCTATGACAACTTTGAGTGTGATAGAGACTTCATTGATAAACACTTGCCTTTGGGCTCCCTGTGAGATCCATATCTATACTTCGAAACTAGCTACAAACGATCTGTGCACTTGCAGACATCAAGCTATTTTCTGGCACATTGCCGGGGAGCTAAGCGTTAAGTGTTTATCTCTTGACATTTCAGGTGTTACTACTACAAAATGGTCTCCCTAGGAGATAAAGGGTCTACACGCTCTGGTAGGACCTATTTACTAGATTATTTTAAGTGTGTGCCTACTCAAAGGCGTGAAGAAATTATTGAAAAACTTTTAAGATCAGATAAGGTTGAAGTTGAAAACCTGACTGATTTTATGGAAATCATGTCCATTTACATGACAACTACCAAGAAACCCGAGAAAACTCTCAGAGAATACAGTGCTCCAAATTCTGCTTTTCATTAACAACCAATTGAATTTCTTAATCCAGGAGCTCGAGAATATCGATTTCATGGTGGAATTATTAAAATTTTGTAGGAAAAAGCTTTCAGTGGAAGGGAAGCTGAAGACCCAGGAAGACATATTAGAGAGATTGACGATGTGATGACAACACTTGGACCAAAAGGTTTGCCAAGAGACTTCTCTCGTCTAATTTTTTCCGTTGGTCTCTTAAAGGTAAGACTCTAGATTGTTATATTCTCTCCCTCATCATTACATTAAATGTTGGGAAAACTGTATTATTAAATTCATAAACTGGTTTAATACTTTTAAAAAGGTAACTGAAACTAGAAAGAATATAGATAACTTCAGTCAGAGCGTGGGAGAAAACTACCCACAAGCCTGGGATAGATTCTTTGGAATGATCAATAGTATTCCTAATCATGGCTATTCTGAATCAATGCAGAGAGTTGCTTAACCTATCAGCAGGAGGATCGATAAATACTTTAACTAATAAAGCATGTTTGGAGTTGATGTCTATGAGGGCTTAGAATGATTCGTTATATAATCCTGATTTTAGCAATAAGCTGGAAAAAGGGATACTTCGTATAACTCCAGATCTTATGCCCAAAGTACGCAAATCAATGAAATAAAAAGTACGCGAATCAATGAAACAAAGTAGTCTTGTTACAAGTTTTTACTGAAGAAGATGAAACTAGAAAAGTTTTTCAAGGATTAAAACATCGACAAGCACAATCTCATAATAACCTGCATAAGAATTTTCAAAGACATAAAAAGATTTTGGCAAAACTCACGGAAAATTATGATGAGATTGGCCAAGAAATAAAATTATTTCACAAGTATCTTAGTATGATTGAAACCCAATGTGAACAAATAGCATCTGGTTATCAATTTTTTCTTCAAGATGATATAGATATTCCTGTTTCTACTAATGTTGTTACCAGAAGAGGTGCAGTTGTTATAGGACCATTAGGACCACCCGAATATGAAGCTGAAAAATATCGAAAGGAAAAAGCCTTGCTCAAAGCAAGCCAAGAAGATGATACACTAGTGGATCCTCAAGATGAAACTGCTCAAGAAACACAAGATCAAATCAGAGATAGTTGATCCAAGAGAAGAAAAAGAGACAATCAATGAAGATGAAGTTGTTGTTGTAGTAGAAAAGAAGAAAAGCGATAAGCAGCAACAAAAGAAAGCAACAAAAGAGTCTGATCCCCCACAAAAGGTAAAAGATAAGAATAAGAAAGGTGAGCAAAAGCTTTCTTATCCTGATCGAAAAAATAAAGCACCGGATTGGGTAATCTATGATTCTTTCAAAAAGGCACTTGGTGATCTTCGTCTAGAAATTCCATTTGCGGATGCAATAGAAGTTCCTACCTATTATAAATTCCTCCATGATATTCTTAGTAGAAAGAAAGAAATATCTAAAACCGTTGCCATGGTGACTAGTTATCCTACTAATGGGAAGCTATTGTCTAAATCAGGAGATCCCGGAATACCAACTATTTGATGCTCAATTGGCAAAATAGATATTCACAATGCCTTGTGTGATTTAGGTGTAGGAGTTAGTGTAATGCCATATTCCCTCTATAAAAGGTTAGGATTAGGGGAGTATTCCCCTACTACTATCACTTTACAGATGGCTGACAAGTCCACTAAACAACCCATTGGTATGATTGGTGATTGGGGATGTTTTACTTAGAATAGATGAGCATGTTATTCCCACTGATTTTATTATTCTTGAAATGCCAGAGGATGAAAAATTATCTATAATACTTGGAAGACCTTTCTTTAGTACTGCAGGAGCATCAGTTGATTGTGCTGAGAGAAAAATAATCTTCAATGTTTATGATGCTGAAATCATCCGGTATTTTCCAAAGAAGCTGGAAGCAGGAGAAAGATATATTCCACCGGTAAAACGAGTTCATGTGGTAAGTGCCTTCAATAAGGGGCAACCCAAGGTAAGAATTCAAGAACATAGAAGGGGTTGAATTGTTCAACCATTCTTAATAAAACTAGCACAGTGGCCCGCGCACATGCGCATGCACCATTTTAAAAGTATTTCAATAAGTATAATAAATGGTCCTTAACAACATAAAACCATTAAGTTTATTTTCTAATTTTAAATGTTCTGGTTTTACCCATTTTTTATTAAATGTTTGAACATAATATGTTGATTTGGTTTTAGATATATGTAGAACATTAAAATTAGTAAATAGTGTGATACATGAGTGAAATATAAATCATAAATTTATTTTTATCGACCATGGCTTAGATATTATATGCATGGAGAAGCTTTGCCACTTACATTTTTGTCGGAACTAAAATTGTGCATTATATGTTTGTGGGATTTAGAAATTTGATAAACATTGAATAGAGATAAACATTGAGTAGAGATATACTCACTCTATTTTAGAATATAAGATGTTATCACAACCAATATAATGATATTTACACATACGTTTGGTAGAGAACCCATGAACTCTGCTACAAAAAGAATTCTGTAAATTTTTAACAGACCAGTTGTTTAGTCCTCATTATTCTTCAACATGTATGGGTGAATGGATAACTTCTTTCTTGAAACAAAAAAGAAACATAGTGTAATCAACTCAATATGCTACAAAACTGAAGAATATAAAGCATTGGATCATCACCTTTTGATAATTGAACATGATGGGAAGATGTTACACTATTGGATAAGAGGGGAAATAATATTTTATCCCATATCAGTAGATAGAAAAATAAGGGAAAACTCATCCTAAATTATGCTATTACTCGTTGGATCAATATGCAAGTGAGATGAAATAATATAAGTCGTACATACACCATTTAGTAGATGTGAATTTATCCATGTACAATTTGGTCATAGGTAATGCATTATACAATTCGTATATACAGAAAAGGTAAATGTGGTACACATCTATGGTGAAAACCATGGTTAGAAATAAGCTTCAATAGAATTGTCGACACCTAACTCTTTCTTAACAACATACCTTGCACAATAATTGATGTCGGGGTGTTTTTCTCATAACCAATAAGATGATCCTCAGTAGATGTCTGCATCAAGATAACAAAACAGAATACATATCCATATTTAAATTTAGTATATAGTAAATACATTCATGCATCAATTATTTTTTCATATTTTACACTAACATGTGCTTCACAACAAGGTTTTAAAAAAACTCTGTAAATAATCATTTATAATCTACTATATGTTAACCAATTATTCTAGGGTAGATAGGAAACAACAATTGCAAACGACAAAAAGTATCATGTTATCCAAGAAAAATGATGCTTACATCACATTAAAAATATATAGATATATCGGTTTGTTGTGAAAATATATATACATATATAGAAACAATTAACAAAGATCTTAATCGCTAGTAATGGTATACCTTCTTTTGAAAGATAAATCTAATTTATCTGTTGTACATAACTACTCACTATTGAGAATTTTGAATATATTACTTGATTCCTTCGAATTTCATGTCTACTGATTACTCCCATCCTTTCTGTTTGGGAAACATTAATTTGGTTCAAGCATCTCTTTTGATAAAAAAAATATTTAAACACAATTCACCTTTATATGCAATAACATTAAAACTTTGTTGTAGATCAATTTGCGCTCTAATAGTCGTTCCTGCGTATACATTGTATTGTATATCTCTCGGTGAAGCTCAAAGGAAACGTACTACCTGGCTTTCGTTGTCTTGCCGTGTGCATGAGAATTTTTTTTAATTCCATGGATCAGCCGATCTTCATGGCTGCAGGGTGCACCAACAATTACCACACCCTGCATTTTTTCGTTTGGCACCATGAAAGATGTGCACGAATACGTCCAGACATTGTTCGCAACTAATAACTCTACGTGATGAAAGAAATAATATATTTTTAACCATGCTAATGAAGAGGATAGTAATCTACATGTACTGAAACATATAGAAGAAATCTGACTCGAACTTGCATCTAGTTTCTCCACTTCAGAGTACGGAGTACAAATAGCACACCATACTAAGTAAATGGTGGCGACAATTCGTTGATTTTGTTAATGAAAAAATATGATTATAAAAACCATCTGTATCACTGCAATGATAGGTCTATGGACACACATATAGGTCAGAACCAAAAGGGAAGCGGAAATTATGAAGTTTAGAAAAATAAACAACGAATTGGCTTTTTATTCCTCCACTACCGTCAGTCATGCATGTATCATAGAGGTCTGTATTTTATTGTGAAGAAATAGATGTAGCACCCAAAGGAAATCTCACCTCCTATTACCTAGCTTTGGCATGTAAGCTTGGTGTGAACGAAGAAAGTTCTAATTCCATGGACCCATCCAAATTGCATAGATGCATGACTGCATGTTATTTTTTAGTTGTGTACACCAATTTTGCATCAGTAGTAGAGCATCTGTGTATTCTCTAACCAGATTCTTTAAATTGATCAGACCAACTCTTAATGCATGTTTCCTGTATATGTTCGGTACGACCTGATGTTAACAAATATATTAAAATAAAAAAGTGCATGGAAGCGATCAAGGACTCACTCTGGGCCTGGTAGGCCGACAACAACATGGGATCAAACGAACTCCTTCTCACTCCACCCACCATCCTGACCTAATCCATCTACAAAGAGGCAACTGGAAGGAATCAAAATTGATCTAGTAGAGGGCAGACAAAGATCAATCACCAGAAAACCGGTTGAACAACAGTAGCCAAGGGGAGGTGAGACGATGAACTATGGCCGGATGAGTCTTCCGATCGAATGAACTGATGCATCGAGGCTATTCTAGATTATGGCGCATGTAGACATGTACCTTCCGGTGGAACGAATACGTAGATAGGTGACCTATTGGCCTAGCCTCCCTCATCTAGATGCATCGTAGTAGCAGTAGATCTGTCACATACCAATCTAGCTTAGAGGGCCTATACGAGCATTAATGTCAAACTAATTATATTTTGCAAATTCGACCACCTTTGTTCTACAGGGTGATTTCTCCTGGGTGTGATCTCCACGTCTTATCCCAGTAACAGTAAATTCAAGACTGGGAGTAAAAAAAGAATAGGATATCGGGTCGTGTAAAAAAATGAATAGGACATCAGGGAGATCTGATGATACCACACTGCCAGATCCATGAAAACGCCTAAAGGAGGCTTTGGGTGCCGGGAGAGGATTCTCATGTCTAAGGTCCGCGTCTATGAACTTACGATCTGCGAGGAAGAGGAGCCATTGGGGGCGGCGAGCAGATTCTCATGGCGAGTAGATTCTCATGTCCAGGGTCAGCGCCTGTGAACTTACGGTCTACAAGGAAGAGAAGGAGGCCAGAGGAGAAAATAGGATAGGTATGTGGTAGATATGTGATTTTTAATTGCGGCAATGGTGGATAATTTCTCTAACTTTTAGTGTTTCACGATCTATCGGTTGGTGTTTGTATGTATAGAGAATCAATGGCTAGATTATACTGATTTTTATGGGATTTTCTAGGCTATTTCTCTAATTTTTGGTTAACGGGTCATGTACTTTTAATATATAATAGATGCTTAATGGGAGTCAACCCATCACATTAATAAAATAAATTAAAGAATAAAATGTTCATCGCATTCCTATAACTTTTTTACAGACATTCTTGCAGAAGCGCGCCCTTGAAGATGCAGCTGTCAAAAAGCAGTAGAAATATCGATTGAACAAGCATAGAATAAATATAAAAAAAAAAGTTTGAGTTTTATCTACAAAAAACTAGCTTAATCATTTTGTCAAGATTAAAAAGTGAATCTCCAGTTGAGGAGAAGAAGTTCGGTAGTACTAAAAATCCTGCTCTATACATGCTATTGTTGGTCGTCAATTTTTACTGTCATTTTTCTGTCAAAAACTAGGTGTTTCGCTAAATTTTAGGATAAGAAAGAATTTTCGAAGAAATAGAATCTTTTTGATGACTACTGAAGGTTTAACGACCAACTATACGACGGGAATAAAAATTCCGGCCTTATAGTTTGGCCGTATAGATATCTTTGTCATCAACAAATTTTCTTTCATAGGTACAGAAGATCTAACGACCAACTATACGGAGGGAATAAAAATTCCGGCCGTATAGTTCCGGCCATATAGATATCGATGCCTTCGCCGAATTTCTTTTTCAGGGTACTGATGGTTTGACGACCAACTATATGGCGGGAATAAAAATTCTGGCCGTATAGTTATCGATGCCTATCCAAGAAAATTTATCTCGAGGACACAGAAGTTTTGACGACTAACTATACGGTGGGACCATTATGATCCGGCCGTATAGTTGCGCCTGTATAGTTGTGTTCTGGCATAAAGAAATCCTAATTGTCACTGCTGTCGCAACTATACAGCGGGAACTACTTATCCCGCCCGTATAGTTGCGGCTGTATAGTTTGGCTCGACCACTTAATCGCATAGGGCCGGCTAGGGTTCTTCCTCCTCCTCACCTTTTCTCTCATATTCTCTCTCCAAACCCCTCAAAACCCACCTAGAATTATTGATTCTTTGCGGATTTCGTTCGTTTGAGTTGGGGAATCAACAGATCGGTATGTTTCTCTCCCTATCCATGCTTTATTTTCAGAATTCCATGGTTGAAACTCTCGCATTGATCGAGTGGATGAACTAAAGCTTATTTTGTTTTTTCTTTTGATTTCTCACGTTAGGATGAAAATTTTCCATGTAGAATCGTTCGAATATATGTAGAAATATGCCTAAGGTTTCATGGTGAAATTTTTCAGTGCATCAAGATGAACAAAATTAGTAGCATTTTTCGCAAGAGCAAACGCCAACGTGGCGAGAGCTCGAGGCTCCGAGCCGAGCTCAACGGCAAGTTGGTCATGGTTTCATCAAGGGTGATGCCCACACGTTGGACCGATGATAGCTTTCTCACCATGGCACGGTTGAGGGCGGACTTCGACCTCATGTGTGCAAATTCAAGGCTATCTCTACTCGCCTACGCAAGCCACAATACCTACACCGAGCTCACCTATGAGTTCCTTGCCTCTTTCCACGATGAACACAAGGAGAAAGGTAATGTGTGCACGGTAAGCTTCACCATGAACCAGCAGCATTATGAAATAACTTTCGAACAATTTGTGATGATTTTGGCTTCCCTCACGATGGGGAGTCAACTGTTACAAATTTATATAGCATATCAAGTGGAGAAACTTGGGACGTTATTTCTGTTAACGGTGGCAGGGACTTCTACCAGAAGAAGATGTCCACCATTCAGAACCCAACAATTTGCTACTACGCCTTGTTCCTCGCCAATACACTGCTGGGAAGAGGAGATACCGGCTCTATGGCCAATGAGGACATGGCCATGATCACCAAGGTACTCTTCCCCAATGCACTACAAAGCCCCAGTCCTGTGGCTCTACTCCTCCAGCACTTTCGCCACCAGAGCAACAAAAAGAGAGGTGACATTCGCATAGGTGGATTGGTAACCCACTTGCCCTAGCATTGAACATTACGTTACGTGTGATACAACCTGTTGACAGCTCCAAACTTATGGACGTCAAATATTTAACTGCTTGTGTTTTCGTCGGTGTTTATCGAGCTAGCAAGAGGCTCCGAGCATATCAATTTGGTTATCTTGGTGATGCACAGGTTGAGCAGATTCCGTTTCCCTGTCCACAAGCCTTCACGATTGTGGGGAAGGACAACTGGATCCTCACCAAGGATCAAGTGGTGGAGATCATGGTTGAAATCTAGCCTGATCAAGAATAAGATGAAGAAGGAGAGCAGCAAGATGAGGATGAGCATGAGAAGGAGAAGGAGCAGGAATACAATCTTGCTTGGGAGGGACAGCAGCAGCAGCAACAAGGGGGTCCTGGGACCCATGGCCCAATCAGCCGCAGAAGGGGTTCAACTACGTCCCCTATCAAGAATTTTAGCAGCTCAACCAGCGCGTTGGGGAGATTGACCACACTCTACAAGGAGTGAATAAATATGTGAGTGCCTTAACTCACAACTTCAGTCACTTCATGATCCACTTCCCTGACTACTACCGGAAGTATCCGCACCAGCCGCCGAATGACGGCAACAACTGAGCCCGGCAATAGCCTAAGCTTGGGGGATGTTTGAAAACCTCCAAACCTTGCATTCATATTTTTATTTATTCTTTTAATTTATTTTACTTCTTCAAAATTTCATGTTTACTTTCAGTTCGCATTCCTAAACCAAAAACAAAAAAAAATTATTTGTAACTTTTATTGCAAATTTGTTTCTTTGTTTCTCTAGGAGATTGCTCAATTTCAGGTGACTTGGCAATAGGGAAATATAGAGGGGGTTCGACTCTAGTATGAGAACAAAGCAAGCAAGAGGAGGTATCAAATTCCTTTCATCACCTTTTCTGCAACTTTAAATTGGTCCTACAATTATTTACTCGCTTACACTTGAGCCACTCCCCACTTAGCTTGTTATCCTATAAATTCTATTCCTTTGCTAGTGTCTCCTTTTTAGATTTGAAATAATGGGCAATGAACTTGGTTAAAAACATTTCTAGCAATTTTACAACAAGAAAAAGCATCCAAAAGATGACTCGAGTCCATGTTTAGCCCAAAGGATTTGATTTTAGAACTACTCAACTCCATTTGAGCTTAATGTAAATAGACTCGATAGCATCCTTGAATGAAATTGTCTAATAAAATAGATGCTTCGAAGTAGTAGAGATTATGCCACTACTTTTTCTAATAATTATCATAATATATTGCTTTACGCGTGTCATTACAACACTGTCATGCTACATGGGGAACTATTAACTCCGCTGGCCAATGAACGATCTAAATGTGGGAAACCACTTGATTTCGGCTATTGAGTTATGTAAGCGTCTGTAGCTGCAATGCTGTGATGGGTAAAATTTTAGTCTCCTCATGGTTTCACATTCCAAGTGAAGTTGTAGTACTCCTCTAACCCACTATTGCTCAACAATTATCTATTGGCATGGTCACGAGTGCGTAACATAGTCCCAATTAATATGTTAAAAACAATGGCATGATTTCTCTAAGAAATGGCTGATGTTTTTGAAAAACAAGGAAAGTAAAAAGATGCTTTGAGAGTCTTGAAATTTTGACGTGGGAATAGATGAGTTGTTCTTAAATTGAATGTTTTTGGTGCCAACTTGAGTACTCTTAATTGATTAAAGAAACAAGAGCAAATAGTTTTCATCTCTCAACAAAGAGAGAAACCAAAAGAATTTGTTTCACTTTCTTAGCGAAACTTTTGACACTTCATTGGGCATATGATTTATTTGCTAGCAAGATACACGTGGTTAGGAATTGGACTCAGTGCAATCTTGTGAATACTTGTACGATCATGTTTAAGATTGCAAGAATTGTGAAGAAAAGAATTTGACACCAATTCGAGCTTGTAAGTCCTTTTATTTCAGTCTTGAATCTCCGCTATTCTTCCTTATTTTCTTGTCACTCGAGGGAGAGCAACATCTAAGCTCGGGGGAGTTGATAGCTATGAGATTTGACATATTTTTGATGGTTTTTATTGATGGTTTTCTTCTGGATTTGATCGTTTTTTAGCTTTACCTAACACTAATACTTTGGTAGCAAAGAAAACTTGATTTTTAATATGTGTTTTAGGTTCTGAACATCAACAGAAGGTTTTAACAAGAGAAACACAATATTCAGGCAAAAACAAGCAAGTCTCTTTTCGGAAGCAATCAAGGGAAGCATACAGAAGCTTTAACGAGCAACTATACGGCGGGAATATTTTTCCAGCTGTATAGTTCCCACCGTATAGATGCCGTTGCCTCCGTCTTGTCAAAAGGGACAACTTTTGTGAAGAGGCGAGACACGAAATCATAACACAGCAGCCACCATCCCATCTAGAGAAAAAAAGGAGAGATCCAAAGAAGAAGGGGAAGACGTTCTTCACCTCGCTCCACGATCTTCGACCTCCTAGCCATCACACCCTCATAGCCATTACTTGTACTTGAGAGAGATAGAGACCTTCACCTTGCAAGATTAGGGTTTGAGATTATTTCTTCCTATCTTGAGTTGTATTGGATTACTTTTCTATTTTTATTGTGGATCTCCACGATAATATCGAGAATAACTCCCTTTATTTAATTATATCGATGATGCTTTCTTCTCTCATGTGTGAGTAAGTTACTTAGGCGTGGGAGATGTAAGGGATTGGTAAGATGTGATGTGCCTCCATATATTTTCCATTAGTTTGTGATTGATTTTAATTATTATATTATGTGTGCTCGACTATCTGTGGGATGCCTAATGCTTGTTGTCCAATTAAGGGCCCAAACAACATGATGCTTTGTTCTACATAGATAGGATCTTGTTCGCTAGCAGACAGGCGACCCCCGAGTGACACGGGGATATCAATGGGAAACTAGTTTGACTCGAGGATCACTAAGAATCACTGTGCTTATTGCATTAGTCCGATCCAAGGAGCTTAATTGCTAAGCAACCTGAAGGATCTTAATCGTCTAGTGGCTGACCATGATTTTGGTAACAGGTAAGTAGGATTATTGAAGTTGGGATGAAATCTACCAAGAGGAGTGCCGGCTAATTATGGGTTGCTCGCCTACACATATATGTATAAAATGATAATTGTTACACTTATCATTCGTCCACCTGGCACAGTCACTATCACCATGAACTGTATCTCCTCGCGTCTTTTTTGTCATCTGCAGAAAACAACAAACAACCGAATCATTCTTTACTTTTATGATTTTTATTAATGAAGTTTATATTTTAGTTTTATTTAAATACATCCAGTTTAATCCAAATTTCATTCTTATTGCCACACTTGTAGTCAGTTCACTCGAAGACCTATGACAACTTTGAGTGTGACAGAGACTTCATTCATAAACACTTACCTTTGGGCTCCCTGTGGGATTGATATCTATACTTCGAAACTAGCTACAAACGATCTGTGCACTTGCGTACATAAGCCAAATACATGGTATGTGCGGGCGGTACGGACAGAGCCCGCCTGTACAGGATGACATACATTGGGGGTGATGACTCCCTTCCGACGGTGCACTCGGCACGGGAGCATGGTACGGGTGCACACACCCATACTACTAGTCGTTATGTGTTTAGTACCTTCGCTTGAAATCTGATGTTTTTCTTGAGGATACGGTACAGGCGCATTGTATGGGCGCGTCCGCCCATACCAGTGGTCGTTACGACCCCTGTGTCCTGTGGCAAAAATCAAAGTTTCTATTTTCCAATGTCTCGAGGTGGTACGTGCACGGTACGGTCCTTTCTGGCTATACCACTGGTCGCTATATGCCAGTGGGCTGAAAAACTCATTTTTTTGATTAGTAGCTTCATGCGTCTTTACACATCTCATCAAAGGATCAAATAACAACAAATAGACTTCATAAAAATCAGCAATACTTCTTAGGCCGTGTGTTAGTAAAAATAAAAGATCAAAGATTACCTTATTTCTTCTCCTCCCTCCAAAGGTCTTCTTGAACATTCTTTATTAAATCAAAACAAACAAAACTAAACAAAACTAACACAAGAGCAAAAACTTTTATTTCACATGGGTTGCCTCTCATGAATCGCTTCTAGTTAAGGTCAATTAGCTTGACCCAGATGGTGATCATTTAGGTTTAATGAGTAGAACACCCACTCCAAAGTAATTGGCTTTCAAAGTAATTATACTATCGTCATTATTAGGCCTGGCCTTCTTCTTTCTAGGAAAGTGGACCATAAAAGGATCTCTAGATGGTAGTCCTATTCTCACATTCCCTACATGCAAATTGATTAGTTCTTTAATAGTTCTTAGGAAGGTACTACCTAGGATTATAGGTGCTATGGGATCTTCCAGCATGTCCACAATAACAAGATCAATAAGTGTGAGACTACCTTTAATTTCAACAACTATATTTTACTTTATCCCAACAGCTTATTTATAAGTTGAATCTGCTAGATGGAGTCTTAGTTCAGTAGTTACAAATGGCCCTAAGTTTAACTTGTCAAATAGGCTTTTAGAAATTGTTGAAATACTTGCACCAAGATCATGAAGTGCAGATATCTCATTAACCCCAACCTTAATTTTAATAGTGGGCTCAAATATATCATCTAGCTTAGTAGGAAGCTTATCAGCTAGTCTCTTATACTCCATCTCTAAATCAAGAACTTTAGATGCTACTTGTTGAATAAATTGTTGGTACATAGCATCATTACCTTGTTCTATATTGGGATTGCTTACGGTGATCATCTTGAGTAGATCTTCCACGGTATATTCCGGTGGTGGTGCATTGTTATAATATAGCTCTTCAAGCTTTTGTTCATTTGTTACCACCCTCATCATCTTGAGGGCTTCCACCGGATTTGGCTCAGGATTCCTAGCAAATTTTGCTAGTATGTGAGCTTGGCTCTCTACTACCTTGCCCAATTGAGACTCCACAGTCTTTGTCCTTTCCTATAGAACCTGCATATCATTTCTAATTGCAACGGCTTGGTTAGATAATTTTCCTATACTACTTTCATGGTTCTCCGTGATTTTAATGACCATATTATTTTGCTTGGTTTGAGCTTGTATAAAAGTTCTAACGGTTTGCTCAAACGAGAGATTGTTATGGTTTGCTCCATTATGATTATCATAATTATTATAAGGAAGTCCTACAGGATTAGAGTAATGTTTTTGAACATTAGAAGCATACTTTTGGTTTTTCCATGAAAGATTATAAGGAGTGCGAGCTATAAAATTAATATCATTAACATCGATACTAATAGCATTAACTTGGGTATCTTTCTTACCCTTTACTATGTTGAGTAACTCGTCTACCTTAGATGTAAGCTCTTCATTGTTTACCTCGGTAATTGAACTCACACGTTTTGAGGTTCTCTCCACATGCCATTGGGCATGGTTATCTTGCATATCATCAAGTAATTTCTTTGCAACACTCACTTGCTTTCCCATGATTGTTCCTCATGTTGCAGTATCTAGCATAGACTTAGACATTGGGTTAAGGCCATTATAAAATAAATGTAATATAAGCCATTCTTCCATCCCATGAATAGGACAGTTCATTACGACTTCTTTCATCCTTTCCCATGCAAGCGCTAGTGGCTCGCGATCTTCTTGTCTAAAGCTTATAATGTTGGATCTTAGTTGCATAGTTTTAGCTAGGGGGAAATTTTAGTCATAAACATATTAGTGCATTCCTCCCAAGATTTAATAGTTCCCTTAGGTAGAGCTAGCGACCAATCCTTAGCCTTTCCTCTAAGAGAGAAAGGAAACAACCTTAATTTAACAACATTTGGATCTACATCCTTAATACGCATCATGTCGCAAATTTCAATAAAAGTATATAAGTGAAAGCCTGAATCCTTAGAAGATGAGCCTCCAAATTGGTTTTGTTGAACCAAAGATAAAAGGTTAGACTTAATTTCATATGTTTCCACATCAACAGCGGGCTAAGTGATAGGTGCATGAACAAAATCATCAGTGGGAGTAGCATACTCCCCAAGTCTCTTTTGAGCCATGGCTCTTTATATTTTTGGTATTTTTAAGTCAAGAAACCAACTAACAAGTAACTAATTTTTTTGGGTTTTCAAATAGATAAATAGAAACTAAACTAATGACAAGAATAAAAATACAAACAATAATAAAACTAAATACAAGGTCTCTAGTGACCTCAGCAGGATAGCAAAATTGCTTCCCTGACAACGACGCCAGAAAAAGGGTTGATACCTTCGATCCGAATTCATGGATGTAGTATAGTAACTTTTCCCTAGAACACCAAGGTTTAATCAAACCTTGAAAAGCAATGCTAAAAGGAAATAAAAAGGACATGTCTACAAGACTTTGTTTCTTCATTTTACCTTTGTTTACCAGACCAATCTAGTTTACTTTTATAGTGGGTTGAATCAGTGGATGGAGATAGGCTAGGGTTGAAGATCCACCTACAGCTGCACATCATATGGGATAAAAGATAATAATAAGCACATTCATGTGTCAAGTGTTAATAGTGATAATCTCTTGTGGGCAACACATCCTAATATACTAGAGCCCCTGTGATGCAGCGGGCATATCAAAAGTCTTTTAATCCAACCGAGTGCACCACAAAGCAATGGGCTACAAATGATTATTAAGCATAAAACATAGATCAAATCATTAAGTGGTGATGCTGCTGTGATCCTGAATGGGTCGCTAAACGAAGATCGTACTATCCTGTCTATCACTAGGGTTCCTATGAGATCGCCGCTAGCCAAGTATCTCACCTCAAGCCTTTATCAATCTATGGGATCTTAGGTACCTACAAGTCCACATATCGAGACAAAGAAACAAAATATACAAATCCTATTTCAAACAATACACAATCTTCCCATGAATTAGATGCACATAATCGTTGCGAGGTTTTTGCCTATACCGCAGCCCGTGAGGACTACTCACTCATAACAATAAGATCAAGGATAGAAAACATTATGCAAAATACTTAGATTGAAATCATATATTCTTACAATGGTCACCACATCACAAGGAGATCTAAAGTACAAAGCAATGGCTATGGCTAATGGAGGGGATGGATGATGGATTGATGGAAATTGGATAAACACTAGCGTAGATCTCCTTTGGTGGTGTTGTGATGTAATATGAGAATGGCAGCCCTCTATTCGATGGCTGGAGCCTCAAAATATATACGCATCTTCATGAAAGTTGTAGGGTTTGACGAGACGAAGCCGTCGCCACATTGTACGGGCGAACGGAACGGGCGGACCAACTCGTACCAGTGGTCGTTACGGCGTCAGACGCGAGGAATCGACTCCACAATTACTTGGTCATGTGGACTTCCTCAAAAACTTTAATTATGACTCCTTATATCGCATTAAAAGTGTGATTTCTTGCACAACACAATACAAAGCAAGGTTTTGCATATCTTTGCAATTATTAGTCATTAGTGGCAAGGATTGGTATTTTCTTGTCAATTGCTTAACCAAAAACAATGTTTAAACATGGTGGAAGATGGCTATTCTTGGAGCCATTAGGGTTCAAACCTGTAGGATGTAAGTGGGTGTTCAAGAAAAAGCTTAGACCGGATGGTACTTGATGAGTGCACATTTGCATCATGTTTTACATCATTATTTTGCATTGTAGATGTAGGATCTTGGTATTTTACGGGGCTCGCGTGCACATTTTATGTCTATTTTCACCAGGATCAGGACAGATGATGGATCCAATGGATACAATTCTTGGAGCAGTTGTACTATGGAGAAAAGGAGTAAAAAACAACGTAAATCGCTTATTTGGGAAATATTAATAATACCAGAAGAAAACCAGAACCGAACAAGGGAGGCAGAGAGTCCAACGACCAACTATATGACCAGAGCAATTTTTCTAGCCGTATAGTTGGAGCCACCTCCGCCTCGTCAAATAGTTTCACCCCGTGCAATTGGTTCGAAGAGACGACATACACAACATATAGAAATCACAGAAACCTCACCTCCGGAAGGCATCTAGAGAGGGAACTCATCCACAAGGGATCCATCTTCGCCCTGCACAAATCCGGGAGGCTAAGGCATCGATTTTCATCATCCACCACTGCATCACCACCATCTCCATCCATCACATCTACATCTTGTTGTAATTCCTATACTCGTTGTGGATTTATTCAAGTACTATTCATATATGATTGTTTCCATTACCATTGCCATGTTGTTGATTGCCTCCATGTCTAAGTAGATCATTAGTTCTTGGGGAGATGGATAAACCCTAGTATGAGATTGAAATAAGATAAAGTCTGTTATGATATTCATCGCTGTGACCATGTGTTAGATTTTCGACATCTTGATGTTAAGAGAAGTCGACCTCTCAATATTTGCCTCTTGTGGGGACTTGATGGAGGAAACTACTTGTTGGTAGATGGAGGCATGCTAGCACTTACAATGACTATAAAGTTGTTGGCACCCCTTACGTATCAACTTGGGAAACTGAGGAAACTCACGAAACACTATCCATGCCATGGGATATGTCCTACGGGATTACGTCCCTTAATAGCGTAGTAATTCGATTGATATTGAATGCTGACTGATGTGGTTATGAGGATGATGTGAGCAGCGGATGCTGCCTATTCATCCAAATACGGAGTTCCTCCCACACATACATAGTTGAGAATGTTCATGATGATAATCTTTATCTTAAATCTTTACAATACTAGTGGTGTATCCGCTACTCCTCGAGAACGCTTTTCCCCTACTGCAATTCCAATCTCTCTTACATACGCGATACTTACTTTATGTACTCAGTTATTTTACTTTACTATATTATTGCTCTTATACCAAAAACCCCCAAACACTTTTTTACACAATACTCGCATTTTACCTTGTCACTTAGAACTTTATCTAGCATTTCTATTGTAATATTTATTTCAAGAGTTATTAGACTTCCGACTCCTGCTCCCCGTGGGATCGATATCTTCATTTCGAAACTAGCTACAAACGATCTGTGAACTTGCAATCATCAAGCTATTTTCTAGCGCCGTTGCTGGGCTATAGGTATTTTAGTTTTTTCTTATTTATTTTTGCTTGCTAACTTTTGTTTTGAGTTATAGGCTTCCACCAACATAATGGAGTTTGAGCATATGACTAGTGCTAACCCACTCAACCACTTTGGGAAGCCCTATGATATTTATAAAAGAGACAACTCCAATGAGAAGACAAGGGGGTTTGAAATAAATCCTCTACTACTTAGTATTCTACATAAGAAGCAGTTTACTGGAGATGAAGAAGATCCTGATCCATATGAGCATATTGCATGTTTTAAAGATATATGTGGCACTTTTCTATTGACGGGATATACCGCTGATGAGGTAAGGGTTAACCTTTTTAGTCAAACTTTGACAAATACAACTCTCTCATGGTATATATCTCTACCCCCTGAAGCCACTACTACTTGGGATAATCTAGCCTGTGAATTTCTATCAAAATATTACCCATTATCAAAATCTTTTGGAATCAGACGTCTTATAATGACCTGGAAGAATCACTCTAATGAAGGACTAGTAAGAGCTTATATTAGATTTATAGATTTACTATGACTATGTCCTCATCATGATTTGCCTGAATGGTATTTACTACATATCTTTTATGGCGGTTTAATTAAACCTAATAAAATTGAACTAGACTCTTTTGCGGAAGGAGCCTTTATGAATCTTCCTATACCTAAAGCTTGGGGTTTACTTAATAGAATTCGTGATCATAGAGTTTCATGGAATTTTGTCCTAGGAAGTGAAGGAGGCGCAGAAATAGAGCATGATTATATTCATGACTATAATAAAAAGGCCATGTTAAAGAATTATCTAAAGAACTTTATTTGGATTCAGATCTTGTGTTTCAAGTTGTTAAAGGTTTTACATAACATATTAAAGCTCCAAAAGAGGGTCCAGTCAAGTATGATCCACCACCTGAACCAGAAAAGAAAAGAGAAGATAAAGCAACACTTGCCTCCATAGAACCAATATATGAAGTACCTTTCCCTAACACTGCACAAAAGCATATTTTTGAATATGAACAGGTCAAAGCAGTACAGGAAAAGAAGGAAGACGAAAGCATTCTAGGAGTCACGGAACACCTGAAAGAAAACAAAGATGAAGAGGTAACCAAGGAAGCAATTATGGATATGTACTCACACTATAAGATAGTTGAACTTGATGAAGAAACTTCCGTATTGGTTAAAGGTAAAATAAAGGTAAAAGATGTGGGTAAGCTTATTCTTCCCTGCATATTTAAAGAAACCTCTCATTATGGTTTATGTGATCTTGGCACAAAAGTTAATGTCATATCTTATGATTTCTACCTAGAAATAAAAGAATAAATAGAACCGACTACAATTGAAAATATTGATATAACAATTATGTTAGCCAATAAAAACCTTAGAATTCCAATGGGAGTAGTTGACAATGCAACTATCACAATTGGCAACAAAAACTTCCCTATCAATTTTGTAGTTGTTGATATGCCAGCTGACACTCTCTACCCTATTATATTTGGAAGAAACTTTTTGGGTGATATAGGTGCCTATGTTAATGTCAAGAATGAGATTGTGTCTCTTAAGCTTGGGGCAACGGAAAATAAATTCCATTTTTCCAAATTTAAAGACAGACCTCCAGAAATACAAGAAGAAGAGGAAGAGGAAGAGAGAACTATTGAGGAAATGGCGACTCTTTTCTTTGGTAATCAAGAAGAAGAAATAAATGAAGATTCAAATTATGAAGAAATAGTTACACAGGAAAAGTCCCTAGAAGAACTAGAAGATGAATTCGATTCACTTCCCATTTTGGGACCTCCAACCGATGAGGCTTTTGAAGAGCCAGAAAAGAGAGGGGATGAGGAATTGCCACCCCCAGAGTTGAAGACTCTACCAGATAATCTCAAATACAGGTTTCTGGATGATACAAATAAATTTCCTATTATTATTAGTGCTAAACTTTTAGGAGAAGAAGAAGAAGAGGAACTCATGAGGATACTTAAGGAGCATCGCCAAGTCATTGGGTACTCAATGGATGACTTGAAGGGCATTAGTCCCATGATAGCCATCCATTGAATATTCATGGAAGAAGGTGCTAAACCCGTTGCAGAATTTAATAGAAGATTAAAACCCTGAAATGAAAGAAGTGGTAAGAAAAGAAATTGTACGCCTACTAGACGCAGGTATAATTTATCCTGTTAAAGAGAGCGATTGGGTAAGTCATGTTCATTGTGTCCCTAAGAAGGGCGGTTTTACTGTTGTTCCTAATGAAAACAATGAATTAATACCTACTAGAACTATTGTTGGGAACAGGATGTGCATAGACTTCAGGAAATTAAATAAAGAAACTAGGAAAGATCATTATCCATTACCGTTCATAGATCAAACTTTAGAAAGGTTACAAACCATACTCATTTTTATTACTTGGACGGATACTCTGGTTTCTCTCAAATAGCTGTTCATCCGGATGACCAACTTAAAACAACTTTCATAAGTCCTTACGGTTTACATGCTTACCGACGTATGCCTTTTGGTCTATGTAATGCTCCAGCTACTTTTCAATGATGTATGACTGCTATTTTTGCGGATTTTATAGAACTTATAATGGAAGTATTTATGGATGAATTTTCTGTCTATGGAACTTCATTTACTATTTTCTTGGATAATCTCAAGAGAGTTCTGCAGCGTTGTCAAGAAACTAATCTTGTTCTAAACTAGGAGAAGTTCCACTTTATGGTCAAAGAAGGTATAGTCCTCGGACACAAGGTATCAGGTAAGGGAATTGAAGTTTATAGAGCTAAGGTTGAAGCAATAGAGAGAATGCCGCAACCTAGGGATATTAAAGGTATAAGAAGTTTTCTTGGTCATGTAGAAATTTCTATGGGATACCTAAACCTTTGACTAACCTCTTGCAAAAGGGAATGAGATTTAATTTTGATGATAAGTGTCTTGAAGCCTTTGATAAACTGAAAAATGCTTTAACTCGCGCTCCCACCATTAAACCACCTATCTGGGATACAACCTTTGACTTAATATGTGAAGCTAGCGATGATGTTGTAGGAGTAACTCTTGGACAACATATTGGTCGTAGATTTAATATTATACATCATGCTAGTAGAACTCTCAATGGAACTCAAAAGAATTACTCTAAGGAAGAAAAGGAACTTTTTGCTGTATTTTTCTCTTGCGATAAATTTCGATCTTATATAGTTGATGCAAAGGTGAGAGTTCACACAGATCGTGATGTCTTAAAAGAACTCCTTGAAAGGAAAGACCATAAGCCAAGGCTGATGCGTTGGATTCTTTCACTTCAAGAATTTGAGTTGCAAATTATCCAGAGGCAAGAAATAGAAATGTTAGATGCAGTGTCCATGTTTGCCCTGGAAGACACCAATCTTATTGAAAAGAACTTTAGTCCTGGTGATTTTTGTTTACGGGAATTATTTAATGAACTAAAGTCAATTCCTCCAAAAGAGATGGAGTCCTTGTTATGGGAGGAACTTTTAATCCCCGGTTGGTAAGTGTAAGGTAAGTGTTCTTACACAAATAAGTGATTTGTTTTCACAAATTTTACTCCTAAAAATTCTGCCTTTGAAATGCTTGTGTTTTTCTGAAGTTTTAGAGGGGTTTTACCAACTATACGGGCAGAGCTATACAACCGGAGACGGAGCTCCTACCGTATAGTTGGTCGTTAAACTCTGTATATCATCTCTGTGAAATTGTTTTCGATATCTGAGCCTATACGGTCGCAACTATATGATCGGAATAAAAATTTCGGCTGTATAGTTGGTCGTTAAACTCTCAGATACTTTTCCTTTTTGGTGTTTGTATCTATACGGTCGCAACTATACGACCAGAGCAAAAATTCTGGTCGTATAGTTGGTCGTTAAACTCTCAGACACTTTTTGATTTTTGGTGTTTGTATCTATACGGTCGCAACTATACGACCGGAGTAAAAATTCTGACCGTATAGTTGGTCGTTAAACTCTCAGACACTTTTTGATTTTTGGTGTTTGTATCTATACAGTCGCAACAATACGACCGGAGCAAAAATTCTAGCTGTATAGTTGGTCGTTAAACTCTCAAACACTTTTCGTTTGATATTCATCTAAAAACACGTTATTGTCAGTTCCGAGTCGTGATTTAATCGACCTGGACTCGAGATATTTGGAAATATCTGCCCGGAACCAACTATACCGCCAGACCTATGCGGGTCGCGCCCGTATAGTTGGTCGTTACGTGGCAGGACACTTCCAAATCTATGATTTCTTTCCCTGTTTCGTTTGGATTCTTTTCTTGGATGACAATTTGGTGTTTCTCGCAAGTTTTACCGTCCTCTAACCCCCTTATATACTGCCATTGTCTCTCTCTCTAATCGCAATCTACAGAAACCAATCTACCTCTTATTTACAGTGAGGGCTCTCAACCAAGGGATAGAAGTCAAGAAGAAAAGCTCCCATGGAGATCGGGAGCAACAACAAGCAAGGCAAGGAGATCAAGACCATCCCTATATAGTTCCTCGACGCCGACCATGGGTGTCGGAAGAGGTATTTGAAGGCCCTGGAGCTGAGGATTGAAGAATTGGACAAGGAGAAGCCAGGGATGCCCAAACACCTTCGATTGTTGCGACTTTATCTTGATAAACTTGATGAAGATATCAAGAGGACAACCGAAGCAGGTTTTTCTATGAGTCTTAAGGCACTACAAACACTTCAGGATAATGATGAGTTCATTAAAGAACAAGTGAATGTGCTGGAGAGGAACAATCTTTTCTACAAACTGCGTGTAAAGAATTAGAAGTTGTCAATCAATCCCTCTGCCTCAGGCTGGCCCGTGAGGAGAAGATACCACGTGCCATGGTGCTACAGTGATCTATAACAATCACGGTATCAAATAATCGCAAGGGATTATTTGATCCCGCCTGGCTTGATTCCAAGCTTGGGGAGATCTTTAAGACCTTGTAATATATCCTATAAGCTATTATTATTATTTTTGCATTAGTTCAAACTAGAAACAAAGTTTGCATCATTAGAATTCCCTTCAGGAATAGTCGATCCCTTTTATAAAATTTCGAGTTTATTATTATATATGGAGCAATATTGAGTTTGTGTTTGCTTTAATGATATATGAATGGCTTGAGTATGATTTTACTTGCACTTGATGATATCAATAGGAGTCTTCCACACCATTGGTATTAATGGAACACATAAAGATAATTTGGTCAATATGCTGTAAGTCTACGGTTTGATTCACAAAGAAAAATTATCTATACAATTAAGTTATAAAGGAAATCTTGACCAAAGGAAAATGAAAGTGCTATCCAAATAGAGTGAGGACAAGTTGAGGTAGAATCTCCAAGTCATAAGAATGCTTCATATACAGTTGGAATTTGATAATTGAGATCGTTGAACTTTGAATTCCTACATAAGGTGGAATATATGGTTAGCTCCTTTGCACAACACTTAAAATAAAAGTGTGAGCATATTTGCAAAATAAAAGAAAAATAAAGAAGAAAAAGAGCGAATGTGCAAAGAGCGAATAGGCATATACCACTGTATTGTAGTATGACAAAGAGACACTTTTTGAGATTTTCAATCCCAAGTGAATACGTTGATACTAAAACACTTGGGACTACCTCGTTAACTCATTCGGTTGAACCGGATACTTTTACATTAGTTTGAGATTCATCTTTTATAAACTGTTGATAACTAAGGTGTGGAAGCCTGCTAATACTATTCAGATGATTCGATTAAGGTACTACTCATGAACTTATTCCTATGTATATGATACGTCCATTTTGCATCACTATTTTATATCATAATTTACTATTATTTATTGATATATTTCATATTAAGAGATGATACTTATGTTATTTCATATATTTTTGCATGATTGATGACTTTTGGAGGATGAACCACCGGAGTCAGGATTCTGATGGAAAAAGCACCGTCCAGATGCAATATTTGCAAAGATTAGAAAATCCTAGAAAATATACGGAAAATCCTATTTTTCCAGAAGATGAAGAATGCCAGAAGGGGATGTGGAGATGGGCCATAGAGGGCCCACACCACCCCTGGCGCGCCCCCTGGGCCGCGCCACCAGGTGGTGTGGCCACCTGTAACATCCCAAAACTTTAATCCAAGCTTATCAAGATCCAAATCATCAAATTTAGGGTTAACAAAAACTTTTCCAAATTAAAAATGAAAGCATTCATCTGTATGTGCATTTAATTTAGGAATTGATTTGAATTTCCATGGTTCTGTGATCCATTGTTTGTAACATGTTTCTTAGGTGAAATAAGCATCATCTAAGTCATTTCCAAGCTTTTCCCAAAGAAGAACAACTCAAAATGAATAATTGAAGTGAATGGTCATTTTGGCCAAATTAACTCTCATGCCTAATTTGGCTATTCCTAGTTCTCAAAACTTAACAGAAACAATTCATGATCTTTACACCCCTTGCTAATACACTTAAAGATCTACCAAGGCCCACCTTTGGATCTTCCAAAAAGATTCTTTTGCTTATTTTAAATGGCATGTGAAAATTGAATTCACTACATATGCATAGATCACCCCTATTTGAAAAACCACTCAAATGAGGTCCATTTTCAAAACCCTTGCAACCAGAGACTACTTAGCATTAGTTTAGATGACTCAAAAAATTTGAACTCAAAATTCAAAAGTTTTCTCTTTCGGCCATTTTGTCAAACACCTTGTGGGCAAGATCAAAGTGGCCTAACTATTACTGTTTTGGGGTTGATCTTGTCTAGCCAATTGAGGTGATTTGATCACCCTTGTCTCCCCCAAGTCTAACCAGACCAACACCAACCCATCCCTTACCTCCAAGCTGCACTGCAAGGCCATGCCGAGAGCACCTTGCCGGCCAACTTGGCCCTCGCAGCAGCAGACCGCTTCCCCCTCTCTCGCCATGTCTACACGCTAGCCTGTGGTCCACCGCCACCGTCCAACCAGCCCTAGCCCAGAGACAGAGACCATAACCGCCGGAACCGCCGTGCGCGGAAGCTGGTCGACCATGCCGAACACGCCCAGTGTGTCGCGCCCGACCCGCGTGCACAGACCGCCCCTCGACCGCAGCCCGCGCCCACCGCTTCGCCATGACCCAGGAAACACCCCAGACACCCCCGTTGGCCTCCCAACATGCCACAGCCACCGCTCGCCGTTGAATACGCAACCTCTGCCGCCCAGAGCGCGTGATGCTCCCGACCAGCACCGAGCTCGCCTTGCCGCGCCTTTCAGCCTCAGAGCACCGCCAGGAGACAGGCCACCGTGCCCTACCTCGAGCCACGCTGCTAGCCCCCTGTGCCGCCCTCGGCGGAGTCGCCTCCCCACACCGCTCGGTCTCACCGTCGAGCCTAGATAAGCCGGCCTCCCCAGCACGAAATCCTCACACTCCCACACTTCTCACCTCTCACCGATCCTATCCCCTCTCTCGCCAGAGCCAATCGAGCCGTAGTTTGCCAGAATTGCACCGGAGGAGCCGCTGCAGAGGAGGAGAAGCCCCGTCGATTGCGACCACCCTCGGAGCTACCTCGACCGTCCTTGAGCTCGCCGTCGACCACCAATTCTTTTGCCCGCCTTGCCGTCGTCTCTGGAGCCCTGGTACGTCCCTGGTAGACCCTCACCGAGCCGCTAGGGCTAACTCTCGCCGGCGACAGGTCCGTCGTCGACGACGACCCTTAGCCGCAGATCTCACTTCTAATCCTACGATCCACAGCGCGCGTACCGTTTCGCGTGTTAAGAGCCACTGACAAGCGGGACCCCCCTGTCAGCTGAGCCCCGCGCCGCAGAGCGCCACTGGGTCGGCCCATGTTTGTTCCCGCGCTAGCCCAGCCGTTCAAAATTGGATTTTTCTTTTTAATTTAAATCTTAATTCTGTCCCCTAGTTTGAAAATCAATTCAGAGAGATTTATAAATCCAAATTGCATGAAACTAATTTTGCTAGAAAGGTATTGAAAATCTCTATCCAAGCCCGTTGGATTTAAATCAATTGGAGTTACAATGAATCTATAGCAAAAATAACAAGGCAGAGACTTTTCTAACTTCAAACATTTTTCAAAAATAAACTATAAATGCTTTTTAGTTGATTCCAACTCTCAAAAATCACATTTGACAATATGTAACTGAATATATAAAAATAGTAAGGTTTACAGGTAGTGACTTTGGACTAGTACCAACATAACGCTATATAGGCATTTCTAGTCACTTTAAATCATTTATTTATTAAACTTAAACCTATTTAAATGTAATCCAACATTTAAATTACATTCCCATGTGTTAAGATATGTGGTGATGATATGTGTCAATATGATTCTATATTTTAAATGGAGAATATTAAATCTTAGTTAATTTTTCAATGAGTAGAAATTACTTTTCTAAATTAAAAAGAATGAAACTAGTGAATTAAACTTGTGATGCTTGTGATGATAATAGATCATCAAATGTGTGTCTTAGAATGCTATTTAGCCTAGTTAAGTATTTTTTGGTGATTGTGTATTCCGTATGTATTTATAGACAATAGTACCGACCAAGTCTACGAGGAGGAGGAGTTCAACCAAGAAGAAGAAGAAAACTTCAACCACTTCACCAACCAAGGCAAGCTATTGTAGTAAACTGGAATTAAGCTAGTTAACTTGATCCAAGATGCTATAGGCATGCTTGAGCATACCACTTTTACTATTAGTTACCCCAAGTCTTCTTTACAAGTTTTACCTCCCTTAGTTTACACAAAGTTCGTTACTTGTTTTGAAGGTAGCATAAAGACTATAAAACTTGACCTATTTAGAACCCTTTCGATGTCATTCTATGGCATGAGATTGAACCCATCATTTCCACCTTAGTGAACACTCTTAACTTAGTAGTTTAGAGTAGATCAAAAACTTGAGTCACTTTAGATGGGAACACTTGGTGAAAATGAATTGTGAAAACCTTGGAATGATGAGTCATTCTATTGAGATGTTTTGACATGTGTTGAGAAACACAAATGGTTTATCATGATGAAAATGTTGAGGCATGAGCTTTGACCCATTGATAAAACTGATGGTTGGATTGGGATGCGATACCATTCCAAATTTACCGTACAACCACACTACCTGAATTGGGTAAGGCTTAGCTGGAAATTTATATGCATTAGTATTAGTTCCCTCCCGGGAGAGGTTTGAGCTGGGCTACCTCTCATGATGTCCACCTATGAAATGTCCAAGATGACTGATGGTCATGGTTGGGAGGCCATGCTCATAGGAGAGGTTCTCATACTAGGGTGTGTAAAGGGAAGGTTATGTTTGATTATCTGCATACTAAGTATGATGATTCAGGGTTATCCCTGACAGATGTATCGAATCTTGTGGTGAAAGTGTACCACCTCTGCAGAGTGTCAAACTATTCGAATAGCCACGTCCGCAGTTATGGACAGTTGGAATGGCCATACTGTTTTGTTGTTAGATGTTTTCCAAATAACTTGAAATGAAGGATGAATCTTGACTTGACCACAACAGAGTTGTGTTTATGATATTAGATTCCCAACTTAAGTGATTCTAGAACTTTACTTTATCTTTCTTTGCTTCTGAACTTGGCTTAGGTTTCAAACTTAACTTTATAGTTAAACATAGAGTTAGCACTTGACTTAGAACTGTATTACTTGTTAGTGGTAGTTTGCGAGTACTTAAAGAGTACTCATGGCTTTTGTCCCTGGCTATTATCATGGCCAGACTACGAAGGAGACTATCAAGATGATGGCCAACAGGACGGCTATGATAACTAGGACTATCTGCCTTCGTCAGCATTGCCTGTGCCCCTAAAGATGGACCCCACTGCTATGCTTTATATTTATTTCCGCTGCTTGTTGTATTAAGACTGGATCATGAGATCCTTATTTGTGTAAGACCTTATGTATGGTTTGTAATGGATGATGTACTGTGATATCCAATCCGTTATGTCTCGCAAAAATGGTAATCCTGGGATTGCGAGGTATGGCATAACGGGCATTTGGGATTAAAAATCTGGGTGTTGACAAGTTGGTATCAGAGCCATCCTGACCATAGGAGACCCTAGTTAGAATGGACGTTCAAACAAAAACTTAGTTTCAAAACCAAAGTGAGTATTTACAAAAAACTATCTCCTCTCTTATCCTTGTGGATTCTTTCTTTCTCAAAGAAAAATTCACGTTCCTCAAAATTCTTACACTACTACTTAAAATTTGACACACTCGAGCACTTCACTAACTTCCTCATCCTTAATTCTTGTAGATGGAGACTCAGTTCAGCAAGTTTTACCAGTTAGGAAACGGAGGTCAGCTGATCTTCAAGAGGGATCTGGATTCACTATCGGAGTTACTGGGATGCCCACATCCGGAGTTTCTTGGAGCTCAACTTCCAGGACCCCCAGGAGGAGACCTACAGTGGCTAGTCATCGCGGATCTTATAGGAAGCATCGAAGCACCAACTTCCGGGAGAATTCAGTTCTCTGTGAGAGAGAACAACTGGCTAGATGGATTAGCCAGGGCAATGCATGAAGCTCCCGCACGTCTATGTGCCCTCAGTGTCAACAAGATCCAAGGAACCCGTTTTGCCCACTATGCAAGACGTGACTTCATGGGAATGCCAATGGAGATGCCAAGTCACCCAGAGTTGAGGCGTCAAGTGGAGAATCTTGACTTCTTGCTGCACGACAGACAGCAGGAACTGGACAATGCTAGGGAGTTAGCCAACCAGAACCGTGCCATTGCTGACCAGAAGGCCCAGACTTTCGCACTGCTTGTCCAAGATCGCCAGTCTCTTCGCCGCGAGCGTTGAAAGAAGGATTGCACCATCGCCCGTCTTCGCAAGAAGGTGGCCGACCTCGAGAAGACCGTCAAGGAGCAGGAAGCTCAGCTTGCAGCCAAGGAAGAACAAGATGAGGGTGAAGACATCCAGGGAGACATGGATTCTTACCTCAGCAACGATGATGACTTTCTGGAGGAGGATGCTGTAGACTTCTACACTGATGATGAGGACTCCGACTTCATCGACGATGAGTAGATGCACTAGAGCACTGTCGTAGCATGAGATGTATCGGTCCCACTGTATCGTAGTTTGCAGAATGGTTCTTCAAACCATCTGTTTTCCTTTGATTGTTGTGATGTGTGTTGTATCGTGTGCTTGCTTGCATGAATGAAAATGAAGTTAGTTGAAAAACCTGAGTCTAACTCAAAGTTTTAGCTTTGAAACCAAAACCATGAACCTTAGAATTTCCCTCTTACCCCTATCTCTATCTCAATCTTCAGATGACTCGTGGAAACCAAGGAGGGAGCAGCTCGTCGCAAGACCCAATAATGCAGATCTTGCAGAATCTCATCGCCGACCGTGAAGCAAGCAGGGCGGAACGTCAAGCCAACTTAGCCACATTACAGCAGATCTCCCAAATGGCTCTCAACAACCAAGGGCATGGAAATCGGGATCACCATGGATCCAAACTCAAAAAAATTCAGAATACCAATCCCCCAATCTTCAACCAATCTGAAAACCCATTAGATGCTGAGGACTGGTTACAGACAATGGAAAACCACCTCGAAGTTGCAGGAGTTGATGAAAACGAGAAAGTTCTCTTTGCCACGCACTATCTGGCGGGAGATGCAAGAGCTTGGTGGAATAGTATCCGCAATATGAACCATGGTCAAGTGATGACATGGGAAGCATTCAAAGTCAAGTTCAGCCGCACCCACGTGCCGCAAGGTCTCATCAACAGGATGAGAGATGAATTCCGCGAATTGAAGCAAGGAAGAATGACTGTGGTAGAATACCATGATAGATTCCTGTCACTTGCCAGATATGCACTTGATGAGGTCAACACGGAAGCCAAGAAGGAGAGATTCCTGAACGGGCTGCATGATGAGATGCAGACTGTCCTAGTCAACATCCATTTTTAGGATCTCGAAGAGCTAGTCGACTCTGCCATTCAGATGGAAGGGACGATTAACCAGGCAAACGACAACCGAAAGCGTCGTATGATGCAACAGTCTGGATCCAACAGTCACCAGAAGTACCGTCCCAACCCTTCATCGGGATATGCACCAAGGAACAGCCGAACCCCAATGTATCGCCCAAGTTACCCCAACCGTAGCGGAGGCAATGTGAAGTCCGGAGGAAACAATCACAACTTCGGCAATGCCAACAATTTCAACCGTGCACCTCCCAACAACAACAACAACAACAACACTGCACCCAGAACTAGCAGCAATGTTGTGCCTGTCGCAGTCAAGGACAAGTCCCAGATCACTTGTTTCGAGTGTGGAGTGAAGGGTCACTAGTCTAATGAGTGTCCCAAGAAGACTGCAGCCAATGCCACTGTGAATGCCCCAGCTCAGCAACAGCGTCGTGTTCAACCAGGAAGAAGATTTTCCCTAGGAAACACGCACAATCGCAACGGCCGTCTCTTCCACATGAACGCAGAAGAAGCCCAGGAAGCGCCAGATGTAGTGCTGGGTATGTTTTCTGTCAACTCGGTTTTAGCAAGAGTATTGTTTGATTCGGGAGCATCACATTCATTTGTCACCGAAGAATTTCCATGCACTAGTAAGATTCACCCAACAAACCTGAAGCATGTCATGATAGTTCAAATCCCCAGTTCAACAACCAAAGCTAGAAAAATTTGCAAAGTTGTGCCTATCAGAATACATGGGATAGATTTTTATGCCAACCTAATTGTACTTGGGACCAAAGGATTGGAAGTAGTACTAGGTATGGACTGGATGTCAAGGCATAAAGGACTGATAGACTATGCTAAGAAAGCCATCACCATGACCAGTAGTTCTAGAGTAACAATAGAGCATATCTCTGAAACCTTACCCCGTCAATTCAAGTGCAACAAGAGTGTAGCCCTGCCCACCATTGACCAAGTCAGAGTAGTCTGTGAATACCCCGACGTATTCCCAAATGAATTGCCAGGTATGCCCCTGGATAGGGATATTGAGTTCATGATCGAACTAATCCCCGGAACCGGACCCATAGCCCAGAGACCCTATAGCATGAACCCCTTAGAGTTAGTGGAACTGAAGAAGCAGTTGGATGCCATGTTAGAGAAAGGCTTGATTCAACCAAGCGCATCGCCATGGAGATCACCAGTGTTATTCGTCGACAAGAAAGATGGAGGCAATCGTCTATGTATAGATTACAGAAAGTTGAATGACGTCACTATCAAGAACAAGTACCCCTTGCCAAAGATAGAGGATCTATTTGATCAGTTCACCGGAGCTCAGGTATTCTCAAAGATTGATCTTAGGACTGGTTATCACCAACTTAAGATTCGTGCAACGGATATTCCGAAGACCGCCTTTACTACTCGCTATGGTTTATACGAGTATACGGTTATGTCTTTTGGATTAACCAATGCCCCTGCTTATTTCATGAATCTCATGAATAAGATCTTTATGAATTTCCTAGATAAGTTTGTAGTTGTGTTTATCGACGACATCCTTATCTACTCCAAGTCGGAAGAAGAGCATGAGCAACATCTGAGAGTTATCCTAGAAACCCTGAGAGAGCATCAATTATATGCCAAGTTTAGCAAGTGTGAGTTTTGGCTGAAGGAAGTTGGATTCCTAGGACATATTGTGTCTGCCGGAGGAGTTTCTATTGATCCCGCCAAGATCAAAGATGTCGAAGAATGGGAAGCCCCAACCACTCAAACCCAAGTCCGTGTATTTCTCGGATTAGCGGGATACTACCGCAAGTTCGTAGAAGGATTCTCGAGCATCGCCCGACCAATGACCCAATTGTTGAAGAAGGACAAGGAGTTTGAATGGACAGACAAATGTGAATCCAGCTTTCAGGAGCTGAAGAAGAGATTGATATCAGCCCCAATATTAATCATGCCAGATATCAAGAAGCCATTTGATGTGTATTGTGACGCATCCAAGATTGGTCTCGGATGTGTATTGATGCAAGAAGGCAAAGTCATCGCGTATCTGTCTCGACAACTGAAGCAGCATGAGCAGAACTATCCGACCCATGATCTTGAGCTAGCAGCCGTGGTTATAGCATTGAAGACATGGCGTCATTATCTGATGGGTAATCGCTGTGAGATTTACTCAGATCACAAGAGCTTAAAATATATCTTCACTCAGAAGGAGCTGAATATGAGACAAAGGAGATGGATAGAGTTAATCAGGGATTATGACCTTGACATTCACTATCACCCCGGCAAAGCCAATGTGGTAGCGGATGCTCTTAGCAGATTGCCGTGTAGGCTAAACACCATGATCAAGGAGAAGCAACCAAGTTTGTATGAAGAGTTGGAGCAGTTCAGGACAGAATTAGTTAGCAAAGGATTCTTAGCTAGCATTGAACTTCAACCCACTTTGATTAGCCAAATCAAGGAAGCCCAGAAGGGGAATGAAAGTATCGACGGAATCAAACGCCATATTGGTACAGGAAAGGTACCTAGATTCACTGAAGACGAAGAAGGAGTACTGTGGTACAAAGGACGTATCTGTGTGCCAGCAGATTCGGAGCTAAAGGAAATTATCATGAAGGAAGCTCATGATACTCTTTATTCTATCCACCCCGGAGGAACAAAGATGTATCAAGATTTGAAGGAGCAAATTTGGTGGCACAAGATGAAGAGAGAAATCGGAAGCTACATCGCCAAATGTGACATCTGTCAAAGAGTCAAAGCAGAGCATCAGAGACCTGCAGGACTGTTGCAACCATTGCAGATTCCGGAATGGAAATGGGATTCCGTAGGAATGGACTTTATCACCGGTTTGCCTACTTCCAGTAGGGGAAATGACTCAATCTGGGTCATCGTTGATATACTGTCCAAAGTAGCTCACTTCATACCTGTCAAGACAACTTACCAGAGTGCAAAGTTAGCAGAGTTGTACATTGCTAGGATTGTTAGTCTGCATGGAAACCCCAAGACCATAGTATCAGATCGAGAAACTTAGTTTACCTCGAGGTTTTGGCAGAAAGTCCAGGAAGGATTAGGAACCAAGTTGCACTTTAGCACCGCGTATCACGCGCAAACAGATGGACAGACTGAGAGAGTCAACCAGATCCTAGAGGATATGCTTAGAGCTTGTGTGTTGGAATACAGATCAAAATGGGAAGACTGCCTGCCGTTTGCAGAATTCTCATATAACAACAGTTATCAAGCTAGTTTGCAGATGGCACCATTTGAATTCCTATACGGAAGAAAGTGTCGTACCCCTTTGAATTGGTCGCAAGTAGGAGAGAGTCAGATCTTTGGACCTAACATTCTCCGGGAAGCAGAAGAGAAGGTTCAAAAAGTCCATGAGCACCTCAAGACCGACCAATCCAGATAGAAGAGTTATGCTGACAAGAGAAGGAGAGACCTGAATTTCAATGTCGGAGATTTTGTGTATCTCAAAGTTTCACCATTGAAGGGAACTCAACGCTTTAGTCTGAAAGGAAAGTTAGCCCCCAGATATATCGGACCTTTCAAGATTCTGAACCGTCGAGGAGAAGTATCGTATCAACTGGAACTGCCTGAAGAGATGTCAGCCATCCATAATGTATTCCATATCTTGTTACTTCGCAAATGCTTGGAAGTGCCTGAGAAGACTGAAGTTTTCAAGAACATCGATCACAGAGCTGTAGAAATCAGCAATGACCTGACCTATCGGGAAGTGCCTATTCGTATCTTAGAAGAAGCCTACAAAACCACCAGAACCAGGAGCATCAAGTTTCTCAAGATTCAGTGGAGCAACCATACCGAAGAGGAAGCCACTTGGGAGCGCGAAGATTACATTAGGACAGAGTTCCCAGATCTCTTTAGTTCCTAGTTTTCTTTGTAAATCTCGAGACGAGATTTTGCTTAAGGGGGGGAAGGTTTGTAACATCCCAAAACTTTAATCCAAGCTTATCAAGATCCAAGTCATCAAATTTAGGGTTAACAAAAACTTTTCCAAATTAAAAATGAAAGCATGCATGTGTATGTGCATTTAATTTAGGAATTGATTTGAATTGCCATGGTTCTGTGATCCATTGTTTGTAAAATGTTTCTTAGGTTAAATAAACATCATCTAAGTCATTTCCAAGCTTTTCCCAAAGAAGAACAACTCAAAATGAATAATTGAAGTGAATGGTCATTTTGGCCAAATTAACTCTCATGCCTACTTTGGCTATTCCTAGTTCTCAAAACTTAACAAAAACAATTCATGATCTTTACACCCCTTGCTAGTACACTTAAAGATCTACCAAGGCCCACCTTTGGATCTTCCAAAAACATTCTTTTGCTTATTTTAAATGGCATGTGAAAATTGAATTCACTACATATGCATAGATCACCCCTATTTGAAAAACCACTCAAATATGCTCCATTTTCAAAACCCTTGCAACCAGAGACTACTTAGCATTAGTTTAGATCACTCAAAAATTTTGAACTCAAAATTCAAAAGTTTTTCTCTTTCGGCCATTTTGTCAAACACCTGGTGGGCAAGATCAAAGTGGCCTAACTATTACTGTTTTGGGGTTGATCTTGTCTAGCCAATTGAGGTGCTTTGATCACCCTTGTCTCCCCCAAGTCTAACCAGACCAACACCAACCCATCCCCTACCTCCTAGATGCACTGCATGGCCATGCCGAGAGCACCTTGTCGGCCAACTTGGCCCTCGCAGCAGCAGACCGCATCCCCCTCTCTCACCATGTCTACACGCTAGCCCGTGGTCCACCGCCACCGTCCAACCAGCCCCAGCCCAGAGACAGAGACCAGAACCGCTGGAACCGCCATGCGCGGAAGCTGGTTGACCATGCCGAACACGCCTAGTGCGCCGCGCCCGATCCGCGTGCACAGACCGCCCCTCAACCGCAGCCCGCGCCCACCGCTTCGCCATGACCCAGGGAACACCCCAAACACCCCCGTTGGCTGCCCAACGCGCCACAGCCACCGCTCGCCATCAAATCCGCAACCTCTACCGCCTAGAGCGCGTGACGCTCCCGACCAGCACCGGGCTCGCCTTGCCGCGCCTTTAAGCCTCAGAGCACCGCCAGGAGACAGGCCACCGTCCCCTACCTCTAGCCACCCCTCTAGCCCCCTGTGCCGCCCCCGCCGGAGTCGCCTGCCCACACCGCTCAGTCTCACCGTCGAGCCTATATAAGCCGGCCTCCCCAGCACAAAATCCTCACACTCCCACACTTCTCACCTCTCACTGATCCTTTCCCCTCTCTTGCCAGAGCCAATCGAGCCGTAGTTCGCCGGAATTGCACCGGACGAGCCGCTGCAGAGGAGGAGAAGCCCCGTCGATGGTGACCACCCCCGGAGCTACCTCGACTGTCCCTGAGCTCGCCGTCGACCACCAGTTCTTTTGTCCGCCTCGCCGTCGTCTCTGGAGCCCTGGTACGTCCCCGGTAGACCCCCACCGAGCCGCTAGGGCTAACTCTCGCCGGCGACAGGTCCGTCGTCGATGACGACCCTCATCCGTAGATCTTACTTCTAATCCTGCGACCCATAGCGCGCGTACTGTTTCGCGTGTTAAGAGCCACTGACAAGCAGGACCCCCTGTCAGCTGAGCCCCGCGCCGTGGAGCGCCACTGGGCCGGCCCATGTTCGTTCCCGCGCTAGCCCAGCCATTCAAAATTGGATTTTTCTTTTTAATTTAAATCTTAGTTCTATCCCCTAGTTTGAAAATCAATTCAGAGAGATTTATAAATCAAAATTGCATGAAACCAATTTTGCCAGAAAGGTATTGAAAATCTCTATCCAAGCCCGTTGGATTTAAATCAATTGGAGTTATAATGAATCTATAGAAAAACTAACAAGGAAGAGACTTTTCTAACTTCAAACATTTTTCATAAAAAAATTATAAATGCTTTTTAGTTGATTCCAACTCTCAAAAATCACATTTGACAATATCTAACTGAATATATAAAAATATTAAGGTTTACATGTAGTGACTTTTGACTAGTACCAACGTAATGCTATATAGGAATTTCTAGTCACTTTAAATCATTTATTTATTAAACTTAGACCGATTTAAATGTAATCCAACATTTAAATCACATTCCCATGTGTTAAGATATGTGGTGATGGCATGTGTCAATATGATCCCATATTTTAAATGGAGAATATTAAATCTTAGTTAATTTTTCAATGAGTAGAAATTACTTTTCTAAATTAAAAAGAATGAAACTAGTGAATTAAACTTGTGATGCTTGTGATGATAATAGATCATCAAATGTGTGTCTTAGAATGCTATTTAGCCTAGTTAAGTATTGTTTGGTGATTGTGTACTCCGTATGTATTTATAGACGACAGTACCGACCAAGTCTACGAGGAGGACGAGTTCAACCAAGAAGAAGAAGAAGAAGAAAACTTCAACCACTTCACCAACAAAGGCAAGCTATTGTAGTAAACTGGAATTAAGCTAGTTAACTTGATCCAAGATGTTATAGGCATGCTTGAGTCATATCACTTTGACTATTAGTTACCCCATGTCTTCTTTACAAGTTTTACCTCCCTTAGTTTTCACAAAGTTCGTTACTTGTTTTGAAGGTAGCATAAAGAGTATAAAACTTGACCTATTTAGAACCCTTTAGATGTCATTCTATGGCATGAGATTGAACCCATCTTTTCCACCTTAGTGAACACTCTTAACTTAGTAGTTTAGAGTAGATCAAAAACTTGAGTCACTTTAGATGGGAACACTTGGTGAAAATGAATTGTGAAAACCTTGGAATGATGAGTCATTCTATTGAGATGTTTTGACATGTGTTGAGAAACACAAATGGTTTATCATGATGAAAATGTTGAGGCATGAGCTTTGACCCTTTGATAAAACTGATGGTTGGATTCAGATGCGATACCATTCCAAATTTACCGTACAACCACACTACCTAAATTGGGTAAGGCTTAGCTAGAAATTGTTATATGCATTAGTATTAGTTCCCTCATGGGAAAGGTTTGAGCTGAGGCTACCTCTCATGATGTCCACCTATGCAGTGCCCAAGATGACTAATGGTCATGGTTGGGAGGCCATGCTCATAGGAGAGGTGCTTATACTAGGGTGTGTAAAGGGAAGGTTATGTTTGATTATCTGCATACTAAGTATGATGATTCAGGGTTATCCCTGACAGATGTATCGAATCTTGTGGTGAAAGTGTACCACCTCTGCAGAGTGTCAAACTATTTGAATAGCCGCCTCTGCGGTTATGGACAGTTGGAATGGCCATACTGTTTCGTTGTCAGATGTTTTCCAAATAACTTGAAATGAAGGATGAATCTTGACTTGACCACAACAGGGTTGTGTTTATGATATTAGATTCCCAACTTAAGTGATTCTAGAACTTTACTTTATCTTTCTTTGCTTCTGAACTCAGGTTAGGTTTCAAACTTAACTTTATAGTTAAACATAGAGTTAGCACTTGACTTAAAACTGTATTACTTGTTAGTGGTAGTTTGCGAGTACTTAAAGAGTACTCATGGCTTTTGTACCTGGCTATTCTCATGGCCAGACTATGAAGGAGACTATCAAGATGATGGCCAGCAGGACGGCTATGATAACTAGGACTATCTGCCTTCGTCAGCATTGCCTGTGCCCCTAAAGATGGACCCCACCACTATGCTTTATATTTATTTCCGCTGCTTGTTGTATTAAGACTGGATCATGAGATCCTTATTTGTGTAAGACCTTATGTATGGTTTGTAATGGATGATGTACTGTGATATCCAATCCGTTATGTCTCGCAAAAATGGTAATCCTGGGATTGCGAGGTATGGCATAATGGGCATCTGGGATTAAAAATCCGGGTGTTGACACCACCCTGGCCCACCTCCGATATCGCCCTTCCGCGAATATATTCCCCCCGAAAACCTAAAGTTCGGGGAGCGACCACAGAAAGGTTCCGCCGCCTCTGCAGGGCGGAAACTACAGAGAGAAAGAGCTCTCCGGCAGTTAGAAATCTGCTACAGAAAGTCCTTCCCGGAGAGGGGAGATCGTCGCCATCAACACCGTCATCAAGCTAGAATTCATCGGGATCATCATCATCTCGACCATCATCTCCACCAGCACCATCACCACCACTCCGTACCGCTGTAACAATTGGGTGGAATCTTGCATAGTTCCTAGGGGAAACTTTCCCGGTGTTGATTACTTGTTGTAGTTGATTCTATTGGGTGGAACCATTGAATTATTATTCATGTTCAGATTGTTACTTATCATTATTTCATCTCTGATCTTGATCCATATGATGTCTCGTGAGTAGTTCGTTTAGTTCTTGAGGACATGGGAGAATTAATGTTGTTAGTAGTGGAATTGTGTTGAGAAAGATTTAATAGTTTGATATTCTTCTAGTGGTGTCATGTGAACGTCTACTACATGATACTTCACCTTTATGGTCCTAGGGGAATGCATTGTGTATTTGGCTACTAATCGTGGGGTTGCCGGAGTGACAGAAACCTAAACCCCCATTAGGAAACCTTTGCATAAGGGAGTGTAGGATCTCAGAGTCTAAGGTTGTGGTCAGGTTTTTATCTTAATTACTTTATTGTAGTTGCGGATGCTTGCAAGGGGTATAATCACAAGTATGTATTAGTCCTAGCAAGGTCAGTACATTAGCATAGGTTCACCCACACAACACTTATCCAACCAGAGAAGATTAATCAACTATATGAAGCGAAAGCACTTGACAATATTCCCATGTGTCCTCGAGAATGTTTGGTCATCTTAAGTAATACAACCGGCTTGTCCTTTGCTAAAGAAAGGATTGGGCCACTTGCTGAATTATTATTATTGTCTTTTATTTACTCGCACTTCATTTATCTGCATTATCAAAAAACCCTAAAAATCCATTTGCTAAGTATTCACAGAGAATTACTGATCCAAACCACTTATCAACACCTTCTGCTCCTCGTTGGGTTCGACACTCTTATTTATCAAAAGTACTATGATACACCTCCTATACTTGTGGGTCATCAAGACTATTTTCTGGCGCCGTTGCCGGGGAGTGAAGCGCTATTGAAGAGTGGAACTGGTAAAGGAAACTTCTACTGTGAGTATTGTTTATTTTTGTTTGTTACTTTATTTCAATATGGATAATTCACTTAGTTTCTTATTTCAAAATGCTACTACCACTGCTAAGGTAGTAGATGAACCACCACCTGCTGAAATTGATCCTTTTAAAATACCTACAAAAATTGTTGATTGTGTTATGGATAACTGCTATTTTGGAGATGGACCTATCCATCCCGGTGATCATTTGATTTTTATACATGAATTATGCGGATTGTTCAAGTGTGGAGGTATTACAACAGATCAAGTTAAGAAAAAATTATTCTCTGTATCATTGAAAGGCAGAGCTGAGGAATGGTATAAGCTGCTAAAGAATGGCCAATCTCTTGAATGGGAGGAAATTGTACCTCTCTTTTATTCCAAATTTTATCCTCCTAGTGAGATTCATAAAGATCGGAATCAAATATATAACTTTTGGCCTCGTTATGGAGGGAGTACTACCCAAGCTTGGGGGAGATTGAAGTTACTAATGCTCAAATGTCCTATTCATGAGCTCCCCAATAATATTATTATCAATAACTTTTATGCAAGGCTTTCTCTTCATGATAAGGATTTATTGGATGCTTCTTGTGCTGGATCATTTACATGTATGAAAGAAGAAGATAAATGGGATCTTCTAGACCGTATGCAAGACAATGCTGAAGCATGGGAGAATGATAAAGGAAGAAAGTCAGGTATAAATTATGATTATGAATGCATTAAATCTTTTATGGGAACTGATGACTTTCATAATATTAGTGTTGCTTATGGTCTTGATTCTCAAAGTATTGCAATTTTTTTAAGGCCATTTCCTCTTATATTGAAATTCCTAAAAAGAAATGGAACAAGTATCATGAGCCATATAAAGATATTGTTAATTGTGTTCCTGCTAGAAATACTGAAGTTTATATTGCTGATCGTATTTTACCTGAACCTTACATCGAGAAAATACCTTTCCCTGTTAAGGTAAAGGAACATTCTATGATAGCTAGTATGGTTAAGAAAAGTACAAAGAAAGCTTTAGAACCGGATGAACAAATAGATGTTGAACCCATAGTAGCAAATGTGAAATCCCTTGTCACTAAAAATGTAGAATATGGACACATTATCTTTTGTAAGGATACTTCTAATATTGTTTCACATCCTAGTAGAACTAGGAAAGCTAGTGTCCCTATGTTTTCTGTCAGAATAAGTGATCATTGCTACTATGATTCATGTGATAGTTATATCGTTAAATTTTTTCATGATGCTGAAAGTTATTATGAGAGAGGGAAAAATGTTTTTATGCATCTCAATAATATTAAGTTTCCTCGCTTTATGCTGAAAGTCTTTATGTTCCACTTGTTTTGCCTTCCTATGCTAGTAGCCTCTTCTTTCAATAATTTATTTTCTTACAAAATTCCCTTGCATAGGAAGTGGGTTAGCCTTAAATATGTGTATATTTTCTTATTGATGCTCTCTTTTACTTCAATTCATATTCTTATGTGAGCATCATTAAAATTATCATGCCTATCTTAATGGCTATAAAGAAAGAGCTTTTTGGGAGACAACCCATTATATTTTTTCTTTAATTTATTTTTGTTTATTTAAGTCTTGAAAGTTATTGCTTCTATAATAACCTCTCCTTATCCTTTTTGTTTGGTTTTTGTGTCAATATTAGCCTCTAATGAGCGAGAAGTAAGATTTGGGGAAGTTGTTGTCTTGAAACAGATTTTTCTGCTTCACTGTAAAAAATCGTGAAAAATCCCAGAACGTCGTACTGATCTGTAATGTTTTTTGTGCATGATCCAGGTTATTATTTAACTTTCATTAGTTTTGCACTTTTTGATTTGAGCAACAAAAGATTTTTGAAAAAATTGATCTATACCTGCTGGTTTTTTTGACAGATTTCTGCCATTTTTGCATTTGCCTCTTAAATCGATTTCCTTTTTGAATTCTTTTGGGATTTTGAAAGGAGTTGCTATAGTAGCTTATGTTTTGATGGACTTCAGTTGAAATTGAACCCAAGGGTTTATTATCTTGCATGCACTAATGTTGCTAATGAAGATTGTGTGAAGTTTTGTATGAAAGAAATTTTCAAGAGTTAGGAGAGAATGATGTAATGAGATGAAGAATGGTCAAAACACTCAAACATTATATTTTTGAAGATTCTTACAATGAAGATATTGATATTATTCAAGTTGTGACTCCGGAAGAATTTATTAAAGACCAAATTCAGAAACCTGCAGGGTCCGTTTTCGAATAGGTAACAATTCCGGCAAGAAAAGGTCCGCGAAAAACTTTTCAATTTATATATTTGCAGTTTTTATCTAACATGGAAGATAATGAGTCTAGCCTAAGCCAAGCCTAATCATGGTGGAAACTTGTAGCCTAAGCCAAGCCGGCGGAGGAGATCAAGGGTGAAGTTGAAGAGGAAGTGTAGGAAGACCAGCATCCGCACACCAGCACCACCATTGAAAGCATTGGAGTGGTGGCAAATCCTGTCAAGATTGAGGATTTGAAGAAATTGATTGAAAAGCTTATCGAGAGAACACCACCACCTCCGAAAGAGTAATTTGTCATCAGGTTTTAACATCCCCTTGGTTTGTTCCAAGCTTGGGGGAGTGCCACGGTATCACATCATTATCTTTCATCTTTTTACCTTTTTAGTAGAGTCATATCATGAATAGATAAGTTATCATATAGGATGGTTTGCATTGTGGAAGTATCTCTCCTCTAGTTAGTTATCTATGTATCCCTTAGTGTGAGTTGCCGTTATGGAATATTAATGAGAAGTTCTATCATTTAATTTTTGCACACCTTATTTTAGTTTGCAATTTTTGTTATATGATTGATCTTGTTGTTAGTATTGGTATCACTTTGGGATGATTAAGTAAATTTAGTTGGTTTTGGCAAACCTAGATCTGGTCAGTAGCAACACTATTTGAGGATTGAATGGAAAAGAGAAAAGTACTTTTTGAAATATAATTTCATTATCTTTCTTTCTTGATTGGCTCATAAGCTTAGTATTCTCTAGTTAAGATCTTTTGTGTTTCCTAGGAAGATTGTATGATTGTTTCTATCACTTGTATGTCTGTTTGTTTCCTTCAACTCTTATGCTTGCTACACAACCGTGCTAGCCAAAAACCTGTACTAAGAGGGAATGCTTCTCGTGAATCCAATCCTTGAACTAAAACCTATGCCATTTATGTCCACCATATCTACCTATTAGCATTATTACTATTTCAAGTAAATTCTCGAGTTTTATCTATCTTCCAAATTAAACTTGTTATGTGAAAATTAGTGATTAAAGCTCTCACACTTTATGGCACACTTTATTTTCTTGTACTTAATAAATTTGAACCATTGTGACTATCTTATGAAGCTTGTATGCTTGCAAACTATAAGTTGGGAGTTAGCAAAACTATGTTATCATGGGGTCCGCTTTCGGCATTGCACTTATTATTTAGTTGATATCATGTTCTTTTGTTTATGGGTGCCGGTGGTGTGAAATAAAAGGGGAGCCTGTAAGCTCATGGAGTTTGTATATTTGTTAGAGAAACGCATGGGCGGCTAGCCTAAGCCAAGCCTAATCATGGTGGAAACTTGTAGCATAACCATAGTGGAATTCTATGAAGCATCCTCAATAAAAACCTATGCAAATAGCAAATAAAAAGATCGCTGAGATGCTCACTGTCTGTTGCCTTGTCATTTTGATATGGGATAGCTCATGTGTCATGGGGAAAGGGACACCCCGTTGGCGGTTCTCTATGATACACATACACTTACAATGACAAGAACTTACCGGAGACCAAAGTTGAGTAGCATGAGGTCTGGTACTCCTACTCAAGGGGCATGAGATTTTCAACTTATAATTTGTCAAGCATGTAACTCATATTTTCCCTCACATTAAACCTTAATCACTTCAAGATGCCTATGATAGGGCAATGAGGGCTCAAAGCTAGTAAGTGCCATAATTTTTGGAAGCTCTTTATGAAACTTGAAATCCCTGCTTCCCTCTGCAAAGGGCCTATCTTTTACTTTTTAGTTGAGTCAGTAAACCTATTCCTTTCTATCTCAAGCAAGCATTTGAGTTGTTCTGATTCAATCATCCATATGATGATTTATTCAATCATGTTTCTTATGTTCCTTGTTTTGCACACTACTCTTATCTGAGTGAATATTACTTTGAAAGCTATCATTGAAACCCCCATTATGTTTGACTCCTGCAATTTGTTAACCGTTCTCTGACCAAGAACAAAGTTTTCCATTACCAATTATGATTTACTTTGTGTATCTTCATTGTGTTTCCCTTACTCATTGCAAGTTAAATTATATAATAGTGAGTTGTTTTCTATTATGATTTGTGTATTGATGAATATGATGATTCTTGTCCGTATTCTCTTTATCGACACTTCACTCCATAAACCTGTGGTCATGTTTATTGATCTCAGTTTTCGCTTGGGGACAAGCGGGGTCTAAGCTTGGGGGAGTTAATACGTCCATTTTGCATCACTATTTTATATCATAATTTACTGTTATTCATTGATATATTTCATATTAAGAGATGATAATTATGTTATTTCATCTATTTTTGCATGATTGATGAATTTTGGAGGATGAACCACCGGAGTCAGGATTCTGATGGAAAAAGCACTGTCCAGATGCAATATTTGCGAAGATCAGAAAATCCCAGAAAATATAAGGAAAATCCTATTTTTCTAGAAGATGAAGAATGCCAGAAGGGGAGGTGGAGATGGGACACAGGGGGCCCACACCACCCCCTGGCGCGGGCCCTCCTAGGCCGCGCCACCAGGTGGTGTGGCCACCCTGGCCCACCTCTAGCATCGCCCTTCCGCGTATATTTTCCCCTCGGAAACCTAAAGTTCGGGGAGCGACCACAGAAAGATTCTGCCGCCTCTGCGGGGCGGAAACTATAGAGAGAGAAAGAGCTCTGTGGCAGGCAGAAATCTGCCCGGGAAATTCCTTCCCAGAGAGGGGAGATCGTCTCCATCAACACTGTCATCAAGCTAGACTTCATCGGGATCATCATCATCATCTCCACCAGCACCATCACCACCACTCCGTACCGCTGTAACAATTGGGTTGAATCTTGCATAGTTCTTAGGGGAAACATTCCCGGTGTTGATTACTTGTTGTAGTTGATGCTATTGAGTGGAACCATTGAATTATTGTTCATGTTCAGATTGTACTTATCCTTATTTTATCTCTGATCTTGATCCATATGATGATTCGTGAGTAGTTCGTTTAGTTCTTGAGGACATAGGAGAAGTCATGTTGTTAGTAGTGGAATTATGTTGAGAAAGATTTAATAGTTTGATATTTAAGTCGTGGTGCTATTCTTCTAGTGGTATCATGTGAACGTCGACTACATGATACTTCACCTTTATGGGCCTAGGGGAATGCATTGTGTATTTGGCTACTAATCATGGGGTTGTTGGAGTGACAGAATTCTAAACCCTCGTTAGGAAACCTTTGCATAAGGGAGTGTAGGATCTCAGAGTTTAAGGCTGTGGTTAGGATTTTATCTTAATTACTTTCTTGTAGTTGAGGATGCTTGCAAGGGGTATAACCACAAGTATGTATTAGTCCTAGTAAGGTCAGTATATTAGCATAGGTTTACCCACACAACACTTATCCAACCAGAGAAGATTAATCAAATATATGAAGCGAAAGCACTTGACAATATTCCCATGTGTCCTCGAGAATGTTTGGTCATCTTAAGTAATACAACTGGCTTGTCCTTTGCTAAAGAAAGGATTGGGCCACTTGCTGCAATTATTATTATTGTCTTTTATTTACTCGCACTTTATTTATCTGCATTATCAAAAAACCCCTAAAAATCTGTTTGCTAAGTATTACAGAGAATTCCTGATCCAAACGACTTGTCAACACCTTCTGCTTCTCGTTGGGTTCGACACTCTTATTTATCGAAAGTACTACGATACACCCCCTATACTTGTGGGACATCAGTATCGTACATGATAAACACATGCTGCAATTGCCTCATTTATTTTATCGACTCAGCTTCATGAATATGAGGATCACATCCATTAAGTTAAAACTTGCTCGGGATGAGAAAGAGTCTAAGCTTGGCGAAGTTGATGAGTGCATATTTGCATCATGTTTTACATTATTATTTTCCATTGTAGATGTAGGATGTTGGTATTTTACGGCGCTCGCGCACATATTTTATGTCTGTTTTCACCAGGATCAGGACAGATGATGGATCCAATGGATACAATTCTTGGACCAGTTGTACTGTGGAGAAAAGGAGTCAAAAACAATGTAAATCGCTTATTTGGGAAATATTAATAATACCAGAAGAAAACCAGAAGCGAACAAAGAACCAGAGAGTCCAACGACCAACTATACGACCGGAGCAATTTTTCTGGCCGTATAGCTCCAGCCGTATAGTTGGCGCCGCCTCCGCCTCGTCAAATAGTTTCACCCCGTGCAATTGGTTCGAAGATACGACATACATAACATCCAAAAATCACAAAAACCTCACCTCTGGAAGGCATCTGGAGGGGGAACTCATCCACAAGGGATCCATCTTCGCCCTGCGCAGATCCGGGAGGCTAAGACATGATCTTCATCATCCACCGCTGCATCACCACCATCTCCATTCATCACTCTACATCTTGTCTAGATCTGGTTGTAATTCCTATGCTCGTTGTGGATTTATTCAAGTACTATTCATATATGATTGTTTCCATTACCATTGTCATGATGTTGATTGCCTCCATGTCTGAGTAGATCATTAGTTCTTGGGGAGCTGGAGAAACCCTAGTATGACATTGAATTAAGATAAAGTATATTATGATATTCATTGTTGTGACCATGTGTTAGATTTTCTACATCTTGAAGTTGAGAGAAGTCGACCTCTCAATATTTTCCTCTTGTGGGGCTTGACAAAGGAGACTACTTATTGGTAGACGGAGGCGTGCTAGCACTTACAATGACTATAAAGCTGTTGGCAACCCTTACGTATCAACTTGGGAAACCGAGGAAACTCACGGAACACTATCCATGCCATGGGATACGTCCTACGGGATTACATCCCTTAATAGCATAGTAATTCGATTGATGTCGATTGCTAACTGTTGTGGTTATGAGGATGATGTGAGCAACGGTTACTGCCTATTTGTCTAAATACGAAGTTCCTCCCACACATACATAGTTGAGAATGTTCATGATGATAATCTTTATCTTAAAATCTTTAAAATACTAGTGGTGTATCCGCTACTCCCTGAGAACGGTTTTTCCCCTACTGCAGTTCCAATCTCTTTTACATACGTGATACTTACTTTCTGTACTCAGTTATTTTACTTTACTTTATTATTGCTCTTATACCAAAAGACTTATGCTTCAATAGACCCCCTAGCTACCAAAAAACGTAAACAAAAATACATGAATGGCTCAGATTGTCTGATACCCCTTCATTTGGGAGGACAGAGTGGTCATTCAATACAATTTAACGTCTACACAAACCCACCAAAATACAACCCACCCGTAGAGCCCGCCTTGCGAGCAAGTGACGACTAGAATCGGGGTCTTCCTCCTCTATTCTTAAACTCCAAATCGAATAACAAAGGGAGATAAAGCTATTATGGCCGGTGACAATGCCGCTCTGCAGCTACTCGCCTCCACATCCCTTCTGGGTGCCAGGCCCCACTCCTTGCCCTCTCCGCCAAGTAAGTTCCCTTCCACCGAAGCAGTTGCGATCGCCGCAACAATGATCCCGGACATGGCGGCAGTGACAATGTACCAACAACGACCGCGACCATGGCCTCGAAGGTGCGGTCGCTGCAAATTCCGGAGCTACCGTCGGACATGTGGGACAAGATCCTAGGCGCATGGAGCTGATGGGTGTGGTGTGGACTACGGGAGCGCGCTATCCCTGAACCCAGCCTTTTGTGACGCGTCGATGGAGTCCATCCACGCGGTGGTAACCTTCCTACAGTCCCAGCTCCACTTCAAGGACCTGAGCCGCGTCTTCGTCATGTGTTGTTGGTTCTCACTGCCAGCATCGGGGCCGACCTCCACCCCCGTCTTTGCATTCATCGCCGACAACCTCAGCGTGTCCAAGGACGCCTACAGCCGCGCCATCGTGAAGTTACCGCGCCTACTCGCCTACAGCATCCGTGACTAGCTCCGCCTGATGCTCATCTACCTCTGCTGCCGCCCTGATGTTCCAGGGCCCCATCCTCCCGGTGTCCACTATCTTGCGTGGATACCTGCAGATGGAGATGGGCATGTCCAAGGTCGAGGCTGTGGGCATGGCGCTCCGTTGCCTAGCCCTTTTCACCTTTAACATGGAGAGGAATTTCATGCCCAAATTCGATCGAGTACCTGGTGGCGGAGATGGGCGGGGGCATCGAGGACGTCAAGGCGTTTCCGCAGTCCTTCACGTTTAGCCTGAAGAAGCGGATCACGTTGCGACTCCTCGCAGCTGTCGAGGCCTGTGTTGACCTGTCGCTGTCGGGCATGCTCAAGGCCACCTACGATGGACGAGTTCACAGAGATTCTCGAGACAAGGAGCAACTGAAGAACACGATAGTGCGACTGGCCGGCAGCTGAACGAATGCTACAATCGCGTGATCGTGCATAGACTCTGACGCTTTGTATACTTACCACCAAGATATTACAGCATTGATCCTATACACCTGATCGATCCAAGTACCTTTGACCAGCGTTCGTGGGCTTATGGCGACCATAGTTTGTACTTTGTACTATGCAGCACACGCCACCTCCATCCATCTCTGATGTACTCCACCGAGAAGTTTCTGATGGCCACCACGGAGAAGTAGCCCCCGGTGCCAGCGCGCATCACCATCAAGCCAACGGACACCCCCACTACCCCATCATCCGGCGAGCACCACCATCCAGCCAAGGTCGCCAGTGATCCTACTATATGACATGTCAAAGTATACGGGGGTTTGGATGAGTTTTGGTGAGCTAGGCTTGCTAATCTTCTTGAAGACCAAAATACCCTTTCAACTTTACAATCTTTTGGATGGAGGAGGTCTATGGAATCACACCTCATACCAAAAACCCCAAAACACCTTTTTACACAATACTTGCATTTTACCTTGTCACTTAGAACTTTATCTAGCATTTCTATCGTAATATTTATTTCAAGAGTTATTAGACTTCCGACTCCTACTCCATGTGGGATCGATATCTTTATTTCAAAACTAGCTACAAAGGATCTGTGCACTTGTAGTCATCAGTACTATTAAAAATTACAAGGCACGTCTTGTGGCCAAGGGTTATACCCACAAAGAACGTGAAGACTTTTTCGATACCTACTCACATGTTGCCAGATTAACCACTATTCGAGTACTACTATCATTGGCTGCCTCACATGGTCTTCTCGTTCATCAAATGGACGTTAAGTTTCTAAATGGAGATCTAGATGAGGAAATTTATATGGAGCAACATGATGGTTTTGTGGTAGATGGTCAAGTAGTAAAAGTGTGTAAGTTAGTGAAGTCTTTACATGGTATTAATCAAGCTCCTAAGCAGTGGCACGAGAAGTTTGAAAGAACTTTAACTGCTGAAGAATTTGTTATAAACAAGGCTGATAAGTGTGTATACTATCGCCATGGTGGGGGCGAGGGAGTTATTATGTGTCTCTATGTCGATGACATATTGATATTCAGGACCAACCTCGCTATTATTGAGGAGGTCAAAGAGTTCCTATCTCGCTGCTTTGAGATGAAGGACTTGGGAGTGGCTGATATAATCTTAAACATCAAGCTACTGAAGGATGACAATAGTGGGACTACACTGCTTCAGTCTCACTATGTGGAAATTTTTTTGAGTCGCTTTGGGTATAGCGACTACAAGTCTTCTCCAACGCCTTATGATCCGAGTGTGCTACTTCGAAAGAATCGAAGAAATGCTAAAGATGAATTGAGATATTCTCAAATCATTGGCTCGCTCACGTATTTAGCCAACTCTACAAGGCCTGATAGCTCCTTTGTTGTAAGAAAACTGAGTCAATTTGTGTCAAATCCCGGAGATGATCATTGGCATGCTATTGAGAGAGTTTTGCGCTATTTGAAAGGTACGACGAGTTATGGTATTCACTATACTAGGTACCCACAGGTACTTGAGGGGTTATAGTGATTCAAACTGGATATCTGATGCTGATGAGATTAAGGCCACAAATGGTTATTTGTTTACACTTGGTGGTGGCGCTGTTTCCTGGAAGTCTTGCAAGCACACCATCTTAATGGGTCAACTGTGGAAGCAGAACTCACAGCATTAGACACAACCACTGTTGAAGCAGAGTGGCTTCATGAGCTCTTGATGGATTTACCTGTGGTTGAAAAACCAATACCCTCCATCCTAATGAATTGTGATAATCAAACTATGATAGTCAAAGTAAATAGTTCTAAGGATAATATGAAGTCGGCAAGGCATGTGAAGAGGAGATTGAAATCTGTCAGGAAACTGAGAAACTCAAGAGTTATTACGTTGGATTATATCCAAACATCTAAGAACTCAGCATATCCCTTAACAAAGGGTTTATCATGTAATGTGATAGATAATGCATTGAGAGATATGGGTTTGAGACCCACACATTGAGTTATTCGCAGTGGTAACCCACTCTATGTGATCGGACATCCCGTGAATTAAAGCTAGGAAACAAGTTGTTGATCAGCTAAGAGGAGAGTATGCCCATATTATATTTACATCTTCAGAAAGATGCAATACTCTCCTATTCTACATGGCAGATTGATATTTATCTTAATGTGTTCTAAGTGGCTTTTCTAAGCAGAGATGTTGTCATGCAGAACATCTATTGAGGAACACACTTATATGAGTCTGACTGACAAACGTCGTGTCCTTGACAGTTGGGTGCTCTCTACTGAACTCATGAAAGGTCCTGAAGTATGACGCATAAGCTCCAAACCACGGGGAAGCCTTGCGGTATCCCTATACTGGTCTAGATTTTGTGTGAAACTAGTGTGTAGAAAACTTGTAGTTCAAGGCATAGTCAACTATTCAAGTTTCTAGCTAGTGTAGCATGAAGTTTAACGTGAAAGTTCAACTTAACAGTCTCCATTACACACCTGTATATAAAAAAATATTCTGGAATGAAAGTGATGTCATGTGCCAATGATAGTTTATGGGGGATTGTTGGAATTTGAGGTGTTTGCATGTGGACTTTTGACCCCTAACAAATAAAAATTAAAAAATTCTCTTTGGCCCATTATTTGTGGCAGCTCATCTGTGTGCTAGTGGTGCTAAAGTTTAGTCTCATATTGCTAGTTGAGTGAGAGTTACACCTTCTTATATAATAGGTTGTTCTATCACTCACTAAGGTGTGAGAAGAAGAGAAGCTCTCGCCAACTCCTCCTCTGACACCGCCCGCCTCGCCTCGCCTCGTCAAGACGCGCGCGCGCTGCGGGTTGCGGGAATCTCGGTGAGCCGAGCTTTATTTTTGCTATTCGGGAAAATTAATCATGGATTAAGAGTCATTAACGGACGGGTTAATTGGTCAACCATTTCCAGACTTTTTGGAACATGGGTTGTTACTGACTCGGACGTGAGCTGAGTCCCACGGTCTCCCTGGCCTGCACTATATAAGCGTTTGCGCTAAACCTAATCGGTACCGTCTATCAAACGCGTCTCCTTCTAGTCTATTGCGTTGCTGCCTTCGTTTGTTCCATCCCGGCTTGCGGCGTGCACCGCAGATCGGGATAGTAGGCCTCCAGAGCCCCGCCTCTTGTGAACCTGTATGGGTGAGGGGCAATCAGGTTTTTAGGGAGCGCTTACGTGTGACTACTGACGCCATCACGGACCACTCCTTCCCCGACGAGGACTTCTTTTCAGACATCAGTAGCCTCTACATCGACGACATGGCTGATGATGCTGGTGTCAACGCCAACCTGAATGTGAATCCTCCTGCATTTCTCTTTCAGATTCCGCTAGAGTACTTTATTCTAGCGTTTGATGTAGATGTAATAGGTTTATTTTATTTAGATGTAATATGTTCATCTACTATGTTAATCTGCATGATTAGTTTTGGCATTGTTTATATGATCATACTTTTTCAGTTTATTATTCGGATTAAATCATATGGATTATTGCTTATATTTTCAAGTATTTGGATAATGTAGTAGCGGGAGAGTAGATTTGAAAGTCGTAGAAGGTGTTCTAGGCAATTGTTGTTCTTTAAGACCTCTAAAACTTCTTCTTATCAAAATAACATATTTTGCCTCATTTCAAAAAAGAGATAAAATTCACACGCCGATGCCGTCTTTTGTTTCTTAAAATGTACTCCCTCCATTTTAAAATATAAGATGTTTTAGCTTTTGTGAAATGGGTGTATCTAAATATCTTCAACTGATCTTATATTTTAGAACTGAGTGAGTACCATGGATGGATATACCATTTTCATAGAAGAAGTAGCCAAGTCGCTAGACTTCGTCTATCATACCAATAACCCTATACTATATTTATCACATGAACCGGCCCTCTCTCCCTCCTTTCAGGCCACTGAGAGTTCACTGTTGAGAGTCCACCGCTGCTGGCCTGGCCTTCCTGACGTCCCCTCCACCGGATTAGCTGGCTAGGGATAGACAAAGGGAGGTTTCGGTGCTAGGGTTAGTTGTAGGAGTTGGCAGAGTTTTGCCATTGTTTGGCGTTATGCCGGGAGCAGATGCCATGATCTCCAGCCCGAGATCCTGGTGTGGCTAGTGGCGGCGCTGCTCTTCGAGGTGCTCTAGAGGACAGAGCCGTGGGCGAGGGGCGACACTGCTGGTGGCGTCTCCACTAATAACAGGCCCTGTAGGATCCTTCCTATCTTGCTTGGGTGCGCTGCCGTCGATCCTCTCCTGGCCGGCCTTGGTGGCGAGGGGGAGAGAGTGAACGATGAGGCGCTCGTTGTTGCTCTTCCTTCCCTGGCCGACCGAGATGGCGAGGGGGTGAGGACGAGTCCAACATTGCCTGTTGCAGGTAGAGGAGGGTGATGTACATGGCGCAAGGCGGGCACACGGTCCCTGCTAAAAGAACATTTCATGATCTCTTGTGTTTTGTGTGTTAGATAACACTACCATGGAGTTTCTCTTGTGTGCTAAGTGCTGTAGGAAAGAAACTTGTTGTTGGGGGACTGATTATCCGCCCCCATCAAGGGCCGGATTGGTCGCGTGTGAGCTTCTCTCTGGGGGCGGATTTTCCCCGGGACAATCCGAGGCTGGGGTGGATTTTTCCCCCAGCCAGATAATTTGGCCTACTCTTGGGCCGAATAATCCGGCCCCCAGGAGAAGTGCCCAAGGGAAGATCGGCATGAGCCTCTATCTGGGGGCGGATTTTTCCACGGACAATCCGAGGTTGTGGAGGATTTTCCCCCCAGCCGGATAATCTGTCCTTCCCCTTGGGCCGGATAATCCGCCCCCCAGGAGGAGCTGCCAAGGATGGTTCGGCGCAACCTTCTGTCAGGGGGCGGATTTTCCCCCGGACAATCCGAGTCTGGGGCGGAGTTTTCCCTAGGCCAGATAATCTGGCCCTCACTAAGGCTGAATAATCCGGCCCAGATCACTCCAACGGTTCAGTCTGGACAGGGGGTATAAAAGCCCCAATCACCCCTCCTGTCAGATCTCTTGATTCATTCGAAAAAGTTCTAGTCTATTGCAAAATCTCTCATTCAAGATCTCCCACTTCAACCACCTGAAGGCTTTGATCTTTGGGGGAATTAAAGGAGGAGACGTCATTCATCGTCATCACGAATCAAGCGCTTCAACTCCTCTCCATTCACTTGGAGAATTCCCGATCTAGTATTCTTGTTAATATCTAGATCTTGTGTTTCGATATTGATAAAAATTGTTCTTGTGGCAGCTTGTTGTCATTATGGGAGCCTCCAATTCAGTTGTGGAGTTGTGCCCCGCTAGTTGTGTAAAGGCATCGGTTCCCGCCTCGAAGGGTTCCAATAGTGGAAAGGTGGATCAGGCCTTTTGTGGTGAGATCCATCGGAGAACAGGGTGAGGCCTATTGTGGCATGGTGGTCTTATTACCGCCCACCCCTCCAACGTAGATGTACTTCCCTTAACAAGGAAGGAACTGCGGTAAAACAAATCATGTGTCTTCGCGTGCTCCACTATGATTTCCTCGTTCCTCACTCTTACCCGCCTTTACTCGCTAGTAGTTAGGTTTGCATATAGGGAAATTCTACGTAGTTGCATATCTAGAGAATTTACCTTTTGTGTAAAGCCTAAAATTGAAAAGGACTAAAATTTGAAGTAGAACCTATTCACCCCCTCTCTAGGTGCTCATACGATCCATTTCAATTGGTATCAGAGCCCCGGCTCTTTATTCGGGCTTAACCGCCTAAGAGAAGTATGGGTACTAAGGAAAATGGGAATGAGGTTGTGGACAAGGTCACAATGGATGACCTCAATACGTTGGAAACAACCTTGTTGAAATCCTCTGAGACCAAGATGGAAGAGACATAGCAAATGATTGCTCGCCTCACCTCATCTACAACCCCATCTCCATCTTCCTCTGAGGCCACCACTCCTCTATCTAAGGATAAGGCTCATGTCGAATCTAAGGAAGATGAAGTGGTGGGTGAGAAAAATAATGGCTCCGCCTCCAAGAAGGGAAGTGGTAAGGAGGATTATAGTGAGGTCCCTCACTTATATTCTCCCGACACACCTATCCCTCATCCTCATATAAACAATAGGGGTGATCCACCCAAGCTTACTGCATCCTTATTTAATCAATGGCAATTCTTAATGAAATCTCATGTATGCAGTTCGTCAATTGAGCTTTGGAGGATCATTGAAGATGGTCTTCATATTGGAGACCCTGCTAACTTGACTAGAACAGAGGTTGTGGACAGTCAACTAAATGTAACGGCTCTTCACATGATTCAGCTCGGAGTGGATCCCAAGGACATGCCACATATTAAGCACTTCAACACAGACAAAGAAGCTTGGGATGCTCTCACCGACCTATTCATCAGAAATGAAAGCATGAGAAGGAATAGGTATGATGCTCTTAGCAATGAAGCTGGAGGATTTTACATGTTGGATGGCAAGGACCATGAAGACATGTATAGAAGGCTCAAGAACATTGCAACAACATTTAGAAAGCATGGAGCCACTCACATTGATGATGCTTGGATAAAAAGGAAATATGTGAGTGCCCTCATGCCATTTGAGCCAACGGACTTGAAGAGTTTGCAAGGTAGACACAACTACCACCAAATGACTTCCAATGAAGTCATGCAAGAAATGGCGGCCTTCAAAGTTGCCGCCAAGAATGCCGAAGATGCTCGTGCTCGAGCAATTAGAATGCAAAAAAGGGAGTTAATGTTGCTCTAAAGGCCAATGTTATTGAACAAGATGAGGATGATAAAGGATATGATGTTGTCTCCATGGGCTGTCCCGAGGAGGTCAAGCGTGCTCATGGTGAGTACATGGCCTTCTACGCAAGGAACTTTTGGAAGGACCCAGCCAAGGCTAAGTCTGAACTTGAGCGCAAGAATGGGTCAAGTGGGCGACGAGAGAATAGCCCAAAACTGAGGACTTGCTACAATTGTGGGGACCGGTTGCATTTAGTGGTTGAGTGTCCCTATCAAAGTAGAGAAGACAATGGAGGCAAGCTAATCCTCAAACAAAAGTCCAAGGCACCTCGAAAGAAACCATTTATCAAGAAGAATGGCCCTTACAAGAAGCAACCTAAGATTGTCTTGGTGGCACAAGAGGAATATTCTTCTGCAAGTGAAGACGAAGAGGATGAAGATAGCTCTCGAGAGGTGGCTGCTATAGCCACCACTTCTAGCCCTGCATCGCTCTTCGACTCTACAAACAAAAATGTCATCAACAACAATGTCACTTTTCTTGTGGCAAGAGGGTTCGAGGTATCATCTTCTATTTCTTCATTTCCTAAGACTACTATAAAAATGGATATGGATGATCATACAAGTCTTAAGATAAAAGAAGAAGTTATTGCTTTGGACAATTTTTTCACTAACTTGCAAGGTGAGCACAAACTTCATTTTGATGCTCTTATGAGTCAACTTGCTCATTCCGAAGAACTTCTCGAAGAGAAGGGAAGAATTGAAAGAGAAGATGCCCTGGAGATAGCCTCTTTGAAGAACACTCTAGAGGAAGAAGAGGAAGCTCAAGTCTCTTTAGAGGAGACACTCGAGTCAATTGAGGAGTCCCATGAAGAGGTTGTTGCCCAACTCATAAAAGAACATGAAAATGCTCTTGCCAAGGTAAAGAAACTAAAGAAGGAGAAGATTGACTTTGGGGCTGCTCATGCTAGACTCATAGAGAAGTTTGAGAAACTTGACATTGCCCACAAGGCATTGGAGAGTGAACATTCTACTCTAAATGAGTCTCGTGATCATCTCCAAACTCAATTGGACAAGTATGATATGGCTAGCACCTCCACACCATCGTGTGGACATGAAGATATTATTGAGGAAAACACAAGTGAAAGAAGAACTTGTCAAGGGATCTCAACCCAAGGGTAAGGAAGTCCTAGAAGAGATCCTTAGCAAGCAAAGGACAAACAATGGAAAAGAAGGTCGTGGATATGTTCCCAAGACAAAGAAGAAGAATAATAATAAGAGCAAAACTTCTCAAACAAAGACAAGCACCACAACTAATGACAAGACTAACTATGTTGGTTTTGTAGGGGTTAATAATCTGAATTATGAATTATTTTTTTATTATTATGGTGATGTCTATGCTAGCTATGTTAGTCCATTTGATAGTTACATTTCTTGGTCTATTTGGGTTCCCAAGACCGTTTTCACTAACATGAGAGGACCTATATTGAAAAATGGGTACCTAAAACCAAGAAGTAACTTTCTTGCAGGGCTATGCTTCCGGTGGGTCAAAATGGGTGCTCGATAGTGGGTGCACTAGTCATATGACTGGGAGCAACGAGATCATCTTAGAGATGCGGCCAAATCATGATCATATAACCATATCCTATGGTGACAAGTCAAAATCAGAGGTATTGGGTCTTGGCAAGGTTGTGGTTGCTCACGATATCTCTCTCGTGGACGTCATGCTTGTTGAGACCCTTGGTTAAAATTTACTTTCTGTACGTGCACTTGGTAAGATGGCTTCGCTGTTTTTATTGATGGTGATTTGGTGGTACTCTTGTGGAGCAAGTCTCTAAAGGTCGCTTTTGTTGGATATGTCGAAAATGACCTGTATGTGGTGGACTTTTCGGGGAAAACCACTACAGGCCCGATGTGTCTTTTTGGAAAGGCTGACGCGGGCGGGCTATGGCATCGCCGACTAGCCCACGTCAATATGAGAACTTTGCAAAGTCTTCACAAGGGTGGCCACATTCTTGGACTAAAAGAAAATGTTTCCTTTCCCAAAGACCGTGTGTGCAGGGCTTGTGTTAAAGGGAAGATGCATGACTCTCCCCATCGACGGAAGACTATTATTTCATCAAAGAGGATTTTGGAGCTCCTTCAGGTGGACCTCTTTAGTCCTCCATCTCATGCAAGCCTCGGTGGGAAGAAATATTGCCTCGTAATTGTTGATGATTATTCAAGATATACATGGGTCTATTTCTTCAAGTTGAAGAGCGAGACTCGAAAAACGGTCATCGATTTTGCCAACGAGGTTCAACATCAACACAATGTCCCCATTTTGGCAATCAGAAGTGGTAACGGCTCCGAGTTCAAAAACTACACTTTGAATGAATTCCTAAGTGAAGAGGGGATAAGACACCAATATTTCGCTGCGTACACCCCTCAACAAAATGGTGTAGCCGAGAGGAAGAACCTGGCCTTAATGGATATGGCAAGATCTATGTTGGCTGAATTCAAGTCACCTTATAACTCCTAGGATGAAGTAATTTCTACCGCTTGCCACTCTTCCAACCGGCTCTATCTCCACAAAATCTTGGACAAGACACCTTACGAAATACTTACCGGTAACAAGCCAAACATCTCCTACTTTCAGGTATTTGGTTGTAAGTATTTCTCTCTTATCAAAGGAGTTTGTCTATCTAAATTCGATTCTAAGGCTTTAGAAGGAATTTTTGTTGGTTATGGTGCCAAATCCCACACTTATAGAGTCTACAATAAGCTCTCTGGAACTGTTGTAGAATCTTGTAGTGTGGTGTTCAAGGAAAATGATGGCTCCCGTGCGGGGCAAGTTGATGTTTGTGATGCAGATGTTGAAATAACCCAAGAAGCCATAAGAAGAATGGGCGTGGGATTTTTCCGCCCCATTGAGGAACCCCTTGTGGCGGATCGGGAAAGACAATGCTCTACTCAAGTAGAGCCCTCATCGACACAAGCTCAACATGCTCCAACTGTTGGAGAAACCTCTACACCAACACCTTAAACTGTTGAAGCTCATCAATCAACTGCTCCAGAAAGCTCCAGGCCAGATTATCCGGTGGACAACGAATTATCCGACCAACCTTCCTTGACTGGCAGAAGGGAAAACAATATCGAAGAATCTGCTGAAACTCCCTCGGCCAAATTATCCGGCCCCTCTCTAGTTCAAGCCAGAATTCTACAAGACAGTGAAGATGGACCAAGTTCTCCTAGGCCGGATTATCCGGCCACTCCCTCGGCTGGATTATTCGGCCCTGAAAACTCTGAATAGCAGCAGCCTCCTATTATGGCTGCTGATCTAAATCAAGGGCAAGATTCATCATCTCCAATTCCTGCTGATCAAGCTGGAGATCAAGGCCAAGCTAATAATTCTATCGAAGACTCAAATGATGAAGTTATTCCTCCATGAGACAATAGGTTGATTGAACTTCATCACAAAGCTCTTCCAGATAGGAATCTTGAATTAAGGGGTCAAACCCTTGACAGAGTTGTAGGTGATCTCAAACGAAGGGTGTCCACCAGAAGGGAGCTAGCAAGCTTTGGTAGCACCAAGCTCACATATCAATGGTGGAACCCAACAAAGTGTTTGAAGCCCTTGAAGATCCGTACTGGGTTGTTGGTATGCATGAAGAGTTAAATAGCTTTGAGCGCAACAAGGTCTGGAAATTAGTAGAGAAGCCCAAAGGATTGCCACAAAGTGGATTTTCAAGAATAAGCAAGATGAGAATGGCATTGTTTTAAGGAATAAGGCAAGACTCATGGCACAAGGCTATTCCGAAGTTGAGGGCATCGACTTCGAAGAGACTTATGCTCCAGTGGCTCGTCTTGAGTCCATCTGTATCCTTCTTGCTTATGCTGCTCATACTAACTTTAAATTACAGCAAATGGATGTTAAGAGTGCTTTTCTTAATGGTCCTCTACATGAGTTGGTATGTGTAAAGCAACCCCGGGGATTTGAGGATCCTAACTTTCTGAACCATGTCTACAAACTCGATAAGGCACTCTATGGCCTTAAACAAGCCCCACGTGCGTGGTATGAGCACCTTAAAGAGCTTTTGCTAGACCGTGGCTTCAAAGTTGGGCAAATCGATCCCACTCTTTTTACTAAGAAGGTTAAGCGGGAGCTCTTCGTATGCCAACTATATGTACACGAAATCATCTTTGGCTCTACTAATAAAGCTTTTAATGATGAATTTTCAAAGCTTATGACTGACATGTTTGAGATGTCTATGATGGGGGAGTTACAATTCTTTCTTGGATTTGAGATTAAACAACTTGAGAAGGAACCTTCATAAATCAAGCAAAATACATCCAAGACATGCTCAAGAGATTCAAGATGATGGATCTTAATGGCGTCGCCACACCGATGCAAACTAAATGTCATCTCGAACTCAATCCCCATGGTAAAGATGTGGACCAAAAGGTATACCGGTCCATGATCAGCTCTCTTCTTTACCTCTATGCATCTAGACTCGATATTGTGTTGAGTGTAGGTGTGTGTGCAAGGTATCAAGCGGCTCCTAAGGAAAGCCACTTAGTGGCGGTCAAGAGAATCTTCCGATATTTGGTTCATTCCCCTAATTTTGGTCTACGGTATCCCAAGGGCTCCAATTTATCTCTATGTGGCTATACTGATTCAGATTGGGCTGGTGATCAGGATGATAGGAAATCAACTTCTGGAGCTTGCCAATTTTTGGGAAGATCCTTGGTTTGTTGGTCTTCTAAAAAGTAGAATTGTATATCTCTCTCCACCGCCGAGACTGAATATGTCGCTGCTGCTAGTGCATGTACTCAATTATTTTGGATGAGGCAAACTCTAAAGAAATACGATGTGAATTGTGACAAAGTGCCTATTTTGTGCGATAATGAAAGTGCAATCAAAATTGCGTACAATCCAGTGCAGCACACAAGGACGAAGCATATTAAGATTCAGAATCATTTTATTCGTGACCATGTAGCCCGAGGTGATATTGACCTATCTTTTGTGAGCACGAAGAATAAACTCGCTGATATTTTCATGAAGCCACTTGATGAAGCAAGGTTTTGTTACTTGAGTAATGAGCTAAATATCATTGATTCAAAGAGCTTGTCTTGAATACCCATGCACTCACCCTTATATCTCCTCCGTATTTGGTCTAGGTGTGGGCATGGATATAGGGAGAGTGTGGTCCTAATTAATTGGGCTAACCCTCCCCCCATAATGCCGACATCAAGTAAAATCATTTCTCTTAATATCATTTTGTGATATGTGAGATTTTTGATGAGTATTGGTCATGAACCCAAGATATATCTTCGCGGTGTCATACCATGCACTCCAACAAGGTGGCCTCGGCCACCTCCCTCTTCCGTGAGAAGAGTTGGTTCTATGTGGATCTTTTTGGTTATTATTTCTCATCTCTTATTCTTATGGAAATCACACTCAATTTTGACGTTTAGTTGATTTGATTCTTGCAATCTTGAGTGTGTAGTACCATCTCAGTTTGGTTGTCTAATCCCAAGCCTCTCTCTATCACTAAGCCATCTCCTCGAGCACACAAGTCCATTGTTCATCTTGTGGGGGTTTTGTTTAGGGACGAGCGGGCCTGAACCTGTGTATAATAGGAATTCAGAAATCAGGCCGGATAATCCAGCCCAAGTGGTGGCCAGATAATCCGGCCCTGGCGGATTCAGTGTATTAAGGGCTGGGCGTTCGGGGGAAGGGCTCACACATAGTAGTTCTTCTTCCCTCTCCTTCTCCCCAGCCGCCGCCCGCTGCCCTCACCCTCCCTAGAGCCCTTACAGCCACCGGATTCTTCAGGCCTCCCCCGGATCTTCTTCCCCACGCCTTCGGGTACCTTCTCCTCCGTGTTCTTCCTTCAATGAGTGAGGGTAACTCCCTCTCTCCTATCTTTTGTGTTGATGTGATACTTGTTGGTGGAGTGTGGTCTAGGAGTTTCCTTGAGGTTGTTTTTTTGCGTAGAAATCATAGTCTAGCAATACCCATGCCTGATCTATGTCGTTGCACTCAATCTTGCAGGATCTAAATTTTTTTGTCAGGGCCGGATTATCCGCCCCTAGCCAGGCCAGATAATCCGGCCTGGCAGACTCACCTCTGCTTCAATTTTCTGTAGATTGTTGCACGATGTATGTGTGGGCTGTGGATTGTGTGTCTACTATTTCTACTTTCTCTCCGGGACTTGTGTGTGTGCTTATCCCCATGCTATCCATCTTATTTGTTTCACGGGTGGTTCCAGTGCTCCTAAAACCTACAAGCACCGTCCCCGTGGTCTCTACTTCCGAGACGACGGTGAGGGTGGTCTCGTGGACTAGGTTAAACTATGGAGAAGGAACAAAGAGGCTAACCGCATGGTTGAACAGGAAAAGAGGGACAAGAGCAGGAAGGGTGTGTCTGAGAAAAAGGGAAAGGCACCAAAGATCAACTATAAGAAAATGGATATTCTCACCTACTCCTCCATTCTCCATCGTGATCTGTTTGCGGACTCTGAGCAAGATACTGAGCTTGGTGACTCCCGCTTTTGGTGTGCTGACCAAAAGTCTATTTATGAAGATGTCTATGCTTTGCTGAAGATTCGCCCTATGCATCCCATGATCATTGCTGAGGCTATGGAGAAGCCTCAACTTGCTGATACCATGGAGGTGACTAAACGGATGGGACTGCACCATCTTATGGCCCTTCAGTGTTCCTATGACTCCGAGGTGGTGAAGCAATTCTTCTCCACTTTGGTCATTTGTGGAGATGAGTACCGCACCATGAAGTGGATGACTCATGACATTCCCATGCAAACTGATTTTAGGATTTTTGCTGAGGTGCTTGGATATCCCTTCCGCAATAGGGACCGTGCTAGTGGCTATCACATCATTACTCAACTTGAGCCCAACAAAGATGTTGTTCTCTCTCCGTGCACGGTTGACAATGGTATTGTGGGATCTTTTGCTGGTCTCTCACCCCTTTATGCTAGCTTGGTGGGCATTTTCCGTGACTCTATCACACCAAGTGGAGGAAACAATGATAGTATTCGTGGTCACTTGGTTCAGGTGCTTTCCTTTTCTCATGAGTTGGCCTCCTGTGAAGATGAATCTGTTGATTACAAGTTGGATGTGATGGACTTCATCTATCATGAGTTGACTAACGCAATGTTCAATAGGCTCTCCATCCCGTATGCACCTTATATTATGATGTTGATCATGCACTTGCTTCACAATGGAGAGAACAACATTGATGTTGTGCATAAGGCCAAGAAGATTTACAATAAGGCGAGGACGATTTCTCACCCATCTTCTGCTTCTGAGGGCTTCATGAGGGATGCACGTGCCAGTGCTCGTAGGCCCCCAGTGCCTCCTATTGCTTTTGAAGTGAAGCAGCTGAATTGGTTCCAGCGGAACATTTTGTGCATGGGGGTGGACACTCGCAAGGGGCAATATGCGGCATATAAGCAGCGCCACGATATGGCCCATAGTCAGCAGCTCCTTCTCCACCACGTGTCCGGGGCTTCTAGTGCTCCTCCTACTCCTACCGCTCCCACACCATATGCTTAGTGGAATTCTTTGTCGGGCCTCAACTATGGAGAGCTTGAGTGTCACATGTTTCCTACCCCGGTCACTGCTGATGAGGAAGGGGAAGACACCGAGGAGTTTGATGATGAAGACGAGGAAGGGGACGAGGAAGACAATGAGGACTCCGAGTGATCATATAGGGTGCTAGCATCGCTCTTCTTTCTTTTTGGCATTTCGATGCCAAAGGGGGAGAAGAAGTTCTATTAGGTCTCTGTGGATTTGCATGGGTCGGGCGCAAGCATTTGCATTTTATCATTTCGGTCTTTATCTCGCTTATGCCCATTTAGTGTTGAACTTTTATTTGTGATTTTCTTTGTATGAGACTATGTTTATGTGTGGCTCTGGAAATATCTCGTGGACTATCTCCTCATGTCTATGGATCTATCATATTGGCTATTGGTTATCTATCTCCCGTGTAAGGCGTTTATAATGGTTATCACATTGTCTATTCTTATACTATATTGAGGACGCCTCTCTCATGGTGGTATGGTATTTTTCGGATCTAGCCCATCATTTTTACATAGATTCAGTTTCAATGAAATAGACTTGTACCTACGTGTGTGTATTTGTATTCAAATGCAAATCTTTATTATGCACACATTAAGGGGGAGTCTTTTTCATTCGCTAAATAATGTTGTTATTAGAGCTATCTTGCAAATCCTAGTATTGTCATCTAACACCAAAAAGGGGGGATTGAAAGAACATTTCATGATCTCTTGTGTTTTGTGTGTTAGATAACAATACCATGGAGTTTCTCATGTGTGCTAAGTGCTGCAGGAAAGAAAACTTGTTGTTGGGGGGCCATATTATCCTCCCCCGTCAAGGGCCGGATAATCCGGCCTGACCCTCTTGGCCAGAGTTGGTCACGTGTGAGCTTCTGTCTAGGGGCGAATTTTCCCCTGGACAATCCGAGGATAGGGCGGATTTCCCCCCCAGCCGGATAATCCGGCCTACTCTTGGGCCGGATAATCCGCCCCTAGGAGAAGTGCCCAAGGGAATATCGGCGCGAGCCTTTGTTTGGGGGCGGATTTTCTCCCGAACAATCCGAGGTTCGGGCGGATTCCCCCCCCCCCAGACGGATAATCTGGCCTTCCTCTTGGGCCGGATAATTCGTCCCCTAGGAGGAGCTGTCAAGGATGGTTCGACGTGACCTTCTGTCCGGGGGCAGATTTTCCCCCAGACAATCCGAGTCTGGGGCAGAGTTTTCCCCAGGCCGGATAATCTGGCCCTCACTAAGGCCGGATAATCCGGCCCCAGATCACTCCAACGGCTCAGTCTAGACAGGGGTATAAAAGCCCCAATCACCCCTCGTGTCAGATCTCTTGATTCATTCAAAAAAGTTATGGTCTATTGCAAAAGCTATGATTCAAGATCTCCCACTTCAACCACCCGAAGGCTTAGATCTTTGGGGAATGGAAGGAGGATACTTTATTCATTGTCATCACGAATCAAGCCCTTAAACTCCTCTCCATTCACTTAGAGAATTCCCGATCTAGTATTCTTGTTAATATCTAGATCTTGTGTTTCGATATTGATAACAATTGTTCTTGTGGCAGCTTGTTGTCATTACGGGAGCCTCCAATTCGGTTGTGGAGTTGTGCCCCGCTAGTTGTGTAAAGGCATCGGTTCCCGCCTCGAAGGGTTCCAATAGTGGAATGGTGGATCAGGCCTTTGGTGGCGAGATCCATCGGAGAACAGGGTGAGGCCTATTGTGGCGTGGTGGTCTTAGTACCGCCCACCCCTACAACGCAGATGTACTTCTCTTAACAAGGAAGGAACTGTAGTAAAACAAATCATGTGTCTCCACGTGTTGCACTACGGTTTCCTCGTTCCTCACTCTTACCCGCCTTTACTTGCTAGTAGTTAGGTTTGCATATAGGGTAATTCTACATAGTTTTGTATCTAGAGAATTTACCTTTTGTGTAAAGCCTGAAATTGAAAAAGTACAAAAATTTGAAGTAGCACCTATTCACCCCCCCCCTCTAGGTTCCCATACCATCCATTTCACCTGCTCTTTCAGGCCGCCGAGGAGGTGGAAGATGGAGAGGAGACGGTTTCCCTGTCATGCATCTGCCCGATGATACCTTCGATCTGGATTACGGATGTAGTATAGCTCTTTTTCCCTAGTAGACATAGGTTATCGAATCCACGGGAAGCGAATGCATAGTGAAGTTACTTTAACGGACCTTCGGGAGTTTTAGAATTCCTTTTGTGATTTTACCGGACCTGTAGCTTGCGTCTTTTTGTTGTTGTCGATGATGGAGAGAGAGGGCCTAGGGAGTTCGGTTTCACCTGTACCTATGCAAAAAACATCTGATAGAAATAAAAGATAGAAATAAAGTATGCGTGTACTTGTTAGAGCAAGATAAATTATATGTGGGTATGCATAGTGATGTCACCGTTAATCACAAGCAAACCCCTCACATACAGCCGTACGACCCCTTCTGTCACTGGGGTTCCCAACCTGCAGATCAGTCATCACTCATACTCCCTACACCTGGCTCAACCCTCGGTGTCTTGGGTACCTGACAAGTCCTTAGATTGAGGCAAGAGAGGATACAATAATCATCATGTCATACAAACTAATACACAATCCCATATATGATAAATCACATGCACAATTGCTACATGGCTAGGTCGAACCCCTTAGCCCAAGGAGAATTACTCACACATAGAGATGAGATCAACAATCACAAACATTGTAATGAAAATCATAAGATTGATAGCAATAGTCTTACAATATCGCCAATCGGAGAAGAGATCTACTATTACAAGTGGTGGAGTATGGCTATGGAGATCGAAAAGGGTTTGGACATATGGAGGCGGCTTTGTCAACACCCGGATTTTTAATTCCAGATGCCTGCTATGTCATACATCGCAATCCCAGGATTACCATTTTTGTGAGACATAACAGATTGGATATCATAGTACATCGTCCATTACAAACCATAATAAGGTCTTACACGAATAAAGGATCTCATGATCCAGTCTTAATACAACAAGCAGTGGAATAAATAATAAGCGTAGCGATGGGGTCCATCTTCAGTGTCACAGGCAATGCTGACGAAGGAAGATAGTCCTAGTTATCATAGCCGTCCTGCTGTCTTTCATGTTGGTAGTCTCCTTCATAGTCTGGCCATAGCAATAGCCAGGGACAAAAGCCATGAGTACTCTTTAAGTACTCGCAAACTACCACTAACAAGTAGTATAGTTCTAAAGTAAATGCTAACTCTAAGTTTAACTATAAAGTTAAGTTTGAAACCTAAGCTGAGTTCTGAAACAAAGAAAGGTAAAATAAAGTTCTAGAATCACTTAAGTTGGGAAGCTAGTGTCATAGCCACAACCATGTGTGGTCTAGTCAAGATTCATCATTCAATTCATAAGTCATTTTGAAAACATCTGACAACGAAACAGTATGGCCACTCCAACTGTCCATAACCGCGGACGCGGCTATTCGAATAGTTTGACACTCTGCAGAGGTGGTACACTTTCACCACAAGATTCGATACATCTGTCAAGGATAACCCTGAATCGTCATACTTAGTATGCAGATAATCAAACATAACATTTCCTTTACACACCCTAGTATAAGCACCTCTCCAATGAGCATGGCCTCCCAACAATGACCATCTGTCATCTTGGGCACTACATAGGTGGAAAACATTGGGAGGTAGCCTCAGCTCAAACCTCTCCTGCGAGGGAACTAATACTAATGCATATAAACTTCCGGCTAAGCCTTACCCAATTCAGGTATTGTGGTTGTACGGTAAAATTGGAACAGTATCGCATCCGAATCCAACCATCAGTTTTTGTAAAAGGGTTAAGGCTCATGCCTCAACATTTTCATCATCATAAACCATTTGTGTTTCTCAACACATGTCAAAACATCTCAATAGAGTGACTCATCATTCCAAGGTTTTCACAATTCATTTTCACCAAGTGTTCCCATCTAAAATGACTAAAGTTTTGGATTTAGCTCTAAGCTAGTTAGTTAAGAGTGTTCACTAAGGTGGGATGCTAAGATCAATTTCATGCCATAGAATGACATCTAAGGTTATCTAGATAGGTCAAGTTTTATACTTTTTATGCTACCTTCAACAAGTAAGGGACTTTGGTAAAGTAAAGAAAGTAAAAGGTTGAATTTAAATTTTGGTCTAGGTATAAATCCAAATGGTATCACCGAAGCATGCCTAATGCCTTTGCTTAGGTTATCTAGCTTGTAAGGTTTAGCTTGCATTATTAATGATGGCTTGCTAAGCATAATACTTGCAAGTGTTAGCTTGCACTGGTTGGTGCAGTGGTTGAAGTTTTCTTCCTCCTCTTCTTGGTAGAACTCCTCCTCCTCGAAAGCTTGGTCGGTACTATTGTCTATAAATACATACGGAGTACACCATCACCAAAAAATACTTAACTATTCTACTTAGCACTCTAAGGCACACATTGGGTGATCTATTATCATCACAAGCATCACAAAGTTTTATTAACTAGCTTCACTCTTTTTATTTAAGAAAAGTAATTTCTACTCATTGAAAAATAATTAAGATTTAATATTCTCCAATTAAAATATGGGATCATGTGGACACATGTCATCACCACATATTCTAACATATGGGAATGTGATTTAAAGGTTGGATCACATTTTAATAAGTTTAATTTTAAAATTTAAAGATTTAAAGTGACTAGAAATGCCTATATAGCATTATTTTGGTACTAATCCAAAGTCACTGCATGCAAACCTTAATATTATTATATATTCAGATAGGTATGGTTAAATGTGATTTTTGAGAGTTGGAAACAATTCAAAAGCTATTATGGTTGATTTTATAAAAATGTTTGAATGTGCAAATGCTTCTGTCTTGTTATTTTTACTAGGAGAGATCTCTAACTCTAAATGAATTAAATCCAATGGGCTTGGATAGATCTTTTCAGAGGCTTTCCAAAAAAAATTGAATCACTCAATTTGGTTCAGTAGATCTTCTTGAATTGATCTTTGGACTAAGGGACAGAAGTGAGTTCAAACTAAAATAGAAAAATCTATATTTGAACTAACTGGGTCGCGTGGGAAAACTAACGGGCCGGCCTGGTGGCGCTCCACGGCGCGGATGACAACTGACAGGAGGGTCCCGCAGGTCAGCGTCACATCAAACGCGAAGCGGTATGGGGCACTCTCAGTGCTACGATTAAAAGATGGATCAACGGCTGAGGATCGTCGTCCCTGGCGAACAGGTCGCCGGCGAGAGCTAACCCTAGTGGCACGGTGGGGGTCTGGGGCGGCTTACCAGGGCTCCAGCTAGACGTGGCGATGGGGGGGATCGAGCTGGTGGATGACGACGGTTCTAGGCATGGTCGCGGCGGCTCCTGGGGCAGTCGCAATCAACGACGCCTCTCCTCCTCTGCTGCGGCAAGCTCCGGCAAAATTCTGGCGAACGGCAGCCCGCCTTGCTCTAGGGATGGGGTGGAAGGATCAGTGGAGAGAGGGGAGTGAGATGGTGTGCAGAATGAGGCTGGGGGTGGCCTCTATATATAGTTCGACGAGGCAACCAAACGGGATGGGCTGGCGACTCCGGCGAGGGCTGCACAGCGTGCTATCGTCGTGGCTGGAGGTAGGGGACGGTGGCCTGCCTCTTGGCAGTGCTCTACGGCTTAAATGCGCGGCTAGGGGCGGTGGCATTTGGTCGGGTGAAGCAGGTGCTCTGCGTGGTAGAGGCGGCACTCGACGCGGCGCACAGGGGCTGCAGGTCAAGGGGCGGCGAATGGGCATGTCCGGGCGATTCCTAGGGTCGTGGCGAAGCAGTGCGCACGGGCTGCGGTCGAGACGCGGCGTGTGCACGCTTGTCGGGCGCGGCGCTCTGGCACGTGCTCGGCATGGTGTAGACGTTCTGGGCGCGGCGTCCTACGGGTGGTCCATGGCTCGGCTCCGCTTGGGGAGGGGACAGAGGGCGGTGGTGTGGTCTGGTCTAGCTCCTAGACATGGCGAGAGAGAGAGAGGTGGTCGGCTGCGAGCTATCCATGCTCGACCGGTGAGCATGGTGCTCAGGTGGCGCGGCACTTCTGCAAATGGCTAAGGAGTAGCCTCTTGATGGCTTGGTTGGGTCTGGGAGACAAGGGCATCTACTACGGTTCAAATGGTTTGACAAAATTCGATCAAAAACAGTATACGTTAGGCCAAATTGATTCTGTCTGCAACCTGTTCGATCAAATGGCCGCAAGAGAAAAATGTTTGAATTTTGGGCTCAATTTTGGTGGAGTGTTGTATCTTATGCTTGAGCTTCTAGGTGTGCTTGGGTTTTGAAAATGGAATTCATTTGAGTGGTTTTTGAATAAGTGTGATCTTGATACCTACACTAGATTCAATTTTCAAATGTCATTTAAAATTAGTGTTTGAAAGTTTTTGGTAGATCACAAAGTGGCCTTGGTACATCACTACTTGTACTAGAAAGGGGTGCAAAGATCCACATTTGTTTCTGTTAGGATTTGAGTTCTAGGAATAGCCAAAGTAGGCATGGTAGTTAAAATGGAACAAATGACCATTTGTTTATTTTATTCATTTTGATTTGTTTTTCTTTGGGATTGGTTTGGGAATGATCTATATGATGTTTAATTCACCTTAGAATCATTTTACAATCAATGGATCACTTAAACATGGCAATTCAAAACAACTCCTAATTTAAATGCATACCCATATGAATGCTTAATAGTTTTCAAATGGAAAAGTTTTTGTTAACTCTAAAATTGATGGTTTGGATCTTAATAACCTTGGATTAGAGTTTTAGGATGTTACAGGCTTTCTGGCAAGGTATGGCTTCTTCGGGGTCTGGGAGCACGAGAGAGATGTTCTCCCGTCGCGTGAGGCTTCTTTATATAGGGGTATCTTCACGAATTTGTTCGGTTTGACCTAACGATGGCGGCACCAACTATACGACCAGTGCTATACGGTCGGAATTTTTGCTCCGTCCGTATAGTTGGTCGTTATGGCGTCTGCCTTCGTTGGACGGCTCCTAGTTTCTTCTGGTCAAAGGAAATATCGTATCTTTGACTTTAATATAGTGATTCCCTCCTTTAAAAGACATTATCTGCGCAGGAAAAATACAATAACAAAGGATTGCATACCCCTCTGAATATTAGCATTAGTGGCAGTGTTTAGACAGGTATTTCATCAAAAATATGATTAATATCCAGTTTAAATGTGGACGTAGATGGCCATATTTCAGATCCATCAACCTTCCCAAGCTTAAACTTGATCATCCCGAGCAAGAAAACCAAAATCAAAAAGGAACTCAGCATTTAAACTGAAATAACGAGATGGTGATCTTACTCATGATTAATAGTCTCATGTTTCCTCCACTTTCATAAATCTGAAAAACTTCAGCATAGATAGAGTAATGGCAAGCGTATCATCCGGGTTTCATGCATCCTTATAGCGCAGCAAAATTATTGTAAGCATGGATGATTCAAATGAGTAAATTTTATTCCATGTCAAGTCATCAACTCATAGGCTTGCCTTTGAACAGTAAAGTATAATCATGTAAATTAAGAGTGTGAGAGTTGTCATGAAAATCATATATACTAGAGTATCTCAATTTTCCCACATCAATGAATCAAGACTTTGCAAGCTCTACTTTTCTATTCATTGTCCTTCAAGAATTTTAGTTTTTAAGTAATTGAGAGCATGCCAAAGATTTTTATTAGTTTATCGGGCTGTGATGGACACTCGTGGCATCACTAAGGTTTTTGTTCCTTTTTCACAATGATTACTCATAACAGCCAGATGAGTGATTCCATCATGATTACAGCTATCTGGGAGTGCCAAGAATCTTACCCACTATAGCATTGCTGCTACAAGTGTTTAATCAACACATAGCCAAAATCTAGGAGTTTCCTCCATGAAGATCGTTCATAGGCCAGCGGAGTTGTTGGCATCCCATGAAGTTTGACACACATAAAGCTATATCATTCTTATGATTAACAAGTCAAACTTTGGCATGCTCACAAAAACTGCTAAACATTAATTCAATCGAACAAATCCTTTCAAAGAGAGCTATTAAGTCAATGAACATTTTCAGTGGTGTCAAGTGTCTCAAGAAATAAGCCTTCAAGACTAAACACTACAACACCCAAGCCTTCAATTGTGAGACTTTTTCTTATTACAATTGTTTAGCAATTTTTAGGCAAGACTTGGTTAATTACGAGAGCTAGAACAAAATGAGCCCAATTAAATACCCATGCAAACGACAATCTTACTATGATACAAAGACTCACTCCACCAATATAATATCTCATCATTTACTACTAACTAGCATGGGTTTCTCAAACTTCAAAAGTGGGGAGTCATAAGGCATACCTCTCATGTTTGGTTCCACTTTTCTCTTACTTTTTTATTTGTTTCTTGGAAACTCGAAGTCGATCACTCTCTTGCAAAATACAAAGACCTCGAGCCAAAAAGAAAAGAAAGAGGGAAAATAAGGAAAAATGGAGAAATCTTTTTGTGATTTTTAAGAGAGGGAAATAAAGAATAGAAAATTGGCAGCAAATCTTGGCTAGAAATTTTTGAAAGCAAATAAAAAGAACTAAAGATAAAGTGTTGGGGAAACCAACACGAGTGCTTATAAACTCAAATAAAAATGTAACCTCGAAAAATAAAAGCAAATGAACGCCAAATAAACATACATGAGGAAACTTCCCCAAGCTTAGGCTTTTGCAAGCCCTTCAAATCATTGTGGTGGCAGGAAAAAGTCGTTACTCTAGTTCACGAATTGAGTGGAGAGGTTACTTGTTGATTCTCGGAGGTTCAAAGAGAGGTTGTGCATCCTCTCCACAGTCCCTCCAAGTCCTTGGAAATCTTGGTATGTTGCGAACCAGGTTTGTGGCTGCTCCTCCTGATGAGAAACTTCTTGCTCCTCCTCTTGGTCCTCATCCTCTTCAGGAATCTCCTCCTCGGGTTGGTGCTGCTCAACCTGCACATCATATAGCAAACGTCCTTCCTCGATAGAGAAAAGACCATTTGGCAAAGGAGCAGGGTAAATACGCTCAGCTCCAGCAATATGCAGATAATAAACACCACCTCTCCTAGTGAGCATTCCACTGGCCCTCAAGGTGGAGAAACAAACATGCGTCTCACCTAGTACAGGTTGCAACTCACCTAGATCGATGTCTAGTGCAGTGGCAAGCATGGTGATGACGCCTCCTCATGTGATTGGTCCTTGGCTTTGGGAGGCTTGTTGCTCCAGGTAGCGCACAAGGATGGCACCCAAGTTGAGTGACGAGTTGCAGTTGATGTAAGTAGCCTTGGAGAGGACTAGGATGTCCTCCTCGCTGAGTCTCGTGAACTCATTGCGTGCCTGCAAGATGTTAGCAATAACAGTGAACAAATAGCGAATTGCAGGATGTTGAATATTATTCCCCTTGTTCACTCTATTAGTGAAGCTCATTCCATTATAGTATTGATCGGGGGAAGGGATTAAGCCAGTAAAGGATGCGCGTAGAGCATTAACATCATTGTTTGGCAAATTAAAGCATGCACACCATTCATCTAACTTTAAGGTGTAGTTGTTGTTCATCAGACGGAAAGAAATAGTATCCTCTCCTTGCCACATTTTAACAGTGCTTTGCAATGAACTTAGGAATTCAATAGTTAAGCGGTATTAAGTAGGTACATCATTGTACACAAAGTTTTGCAGGTCAACTCTATTGCAAAATAAATTGAAGTCATTAGAAATACCGAGTTGGTTCAATATAAGGGGCAAGCCCACTTGGTGGCCTTCACTTTGCAGTTCTTGATCTTTTTGAAACGTCCGTGATGAGCCTCATCCCTGAACCGTATCCCCATGTGTTCCTGGGTGATCGCCCGAGAAGCGCTAGCGGTGGCACGAGCACGAGTTTGGCTTCTTGTGTTCATCTTCTAAAACATTGAAGAAAGGCAAAAATAAAACTTTTTGATCCAACAACAGTAAGTATAATATGTTCCTCATCTAAGCACACTAAAGAATCTCCTCAAGATAATAATCTAGGTAAGAAAATCATGGCAATTGGTTCATAGTAGGTCTCACCCTAGATTGATAATGACAATAGATCGAAGATGAATTTGCAAAAAGTAATTAGAGGATCGGAGGAGAAACATACCGTAGATCACTTGTGTGCGAGGAAATCGAACGAAATTGAGTAGAGATGAAGATCCCTTGAGGTTTTGAGATAGTTTGGAGGTAGAAGAAGGAAAGAGGATTGAAGTTTTGGAGTTGGGAGTACCTTCCCGTGCGATTTTATGGTCGGACGCAACTATACGGGTGCAACTATACGGACGGAACATGCGTTCCGGTCATATAGTTGACATTCTGTCAAAATATTAGGTCTTCCTACTAGCGGCGCAGCTATACGACCATAAATATACGGGCGGATCAAATTGTTCTGGCCGTATAGTTGGTCGTTAAACTGTCTGTCCCTGAGAAAGAAAATTTGCAAAAGGCCTCGATATCTATACGACTGGAACTATATGACCGGAATTTTTATTCCCGCCGTATAGTTGGTCGTTAAACTCTTAGTATATATGAATAGAATTTGTACGGAGGTATTGATATCTATACGACCGGAACTATACGGTCAAAATTTTTATTCTTGCTGTATAGTTGGTCGTTAAACTATCTGTACATAAGAAAAGAAATTGTACAGAGGCATTGATATCTATATGGCGGGAACTATACGGCCAGAATTTTTATTTCCATCATATAGTTGATCGTTAAACTCTCAGTACATATTGCAGAAAAAATTTCGATGGCAAAGATAACTATAAGACCGGAATTATACGGCCGAAATTTCTATTTCCGCCGTATAGTTGGTCGTTAAACCGTCTGTGTCCATCAATTTTTTTTCTTTCTTTGTAAACTATTTCTTTTCCTGTAGCTTAGCGATATACCTTGTTTTTGATAGAAAATATTGTCGATCAACAATAGTATAAATAATGCAAAAATTTAAGTACTACCAAATTTCTTCTCCTCAAATGGAGTTTTCTAGCACTCTTTATTAAACATGAACATAAACTAAAACTAAGAACTTAACTCAAACCTTAATTTAATATGGGTTGCCTCCCATGGAACGCTCTTTTACGGTCAATAGCTTGACCTTGATGATACTTATTTGGGCCAGATGAGTGGAACACCCACTCCAAAGTAATTGGCCTTCAAAGTGATGGCCTCCTTCTCGTCATGTTTGGCTTTCTTCTTCCTAGATAAATGAATAGCAAAAGGATCCCGCGAAGACAATTGCAACGCCACGTTCCCTTCATGAATGTTAATTAAAAACTTTATAGTTCTTAAGAAAGGACGGCCTAGTATTATAGGAGCAATAGTATCTTTAGGCATGTCAACAATAACAAAATCAATGAGAGCAAGATAGCCTTTGATGTAAACTAAAATGTTCTCCTTAATCCCTGGAACTTGTTTGTAGGTAGAATCTGCTAGATGCAATTTTAATTCAGTAATTTCAAAGGAGCCAAGATTTAACTTGTTAAAAAGACTCTTTGGAAATGTTGAGATGCTTGCACCTAGATCACAAAGTGCAGCTATCTCATTAGTTCCAATTTTTATCTTAATAGTAGGCTCAAATATGTTATCTAGTTTAACAGGTAACTTTTCAGCGATTTTCTTGTATTCCTCTTCAAGATCGCTTACCTTAATTGCTACTTGATCAACAAAGTGTTGATACATGGCTTCGTCGTTACCTTCACTTACCAGAATTTTGACGTTGATCCTTTTTACGAGATCTTCGATGATGTAGCTTGGTGAAGGGGCATTACTATAATCAAGTTCTTCATGCTCCTTTATTTGGATTCTCATCATTTTGAGTTCTTCAACAGGATTGGGCTCAGATTTACCTGCAAATTTTAGCTAGAATGAGAGTTTGACTCTCGATTATCTTACCTAGTTGTGCCTCAACGATCCTTGTTCTTTCTTGAAGGGCCTACAAATCATTTCTCAAACTAACAGCTTGGTTAGATAATTTACCAAGCATAGCATCATGGTTCTCCGTAATTTTTACTAGAATATTATTTTGTGCATTTTGCGAGTCTATAAAAGACAAGCGTTTCTTGGACACTACCATTACTAGTTCCCATATTATTATTAGAGTTATTTGTAGGACTAGCATAATGTTTCTGAAAATTAGGATTGTAAATCTTCTTCCAAGCAGGATTATAATCATTATGAGCTATGAGGTCTATTTCTTCTATATTTGTTTCGGGGGTGGCTCTTACCTGAGTTTCCTTACCTTTTATGGCTAGTATGAGCTCATCCAACTTAGTATTGAGATCTTCGTTCTCTTGTGGTGAGACAAAGTTCACCTTCTTCGTGTTTGATCTTTCAACATGCCATTGGGCATGGTTGTCTTGCATATTGTCTAGCAGCTGCTTTGCTTTGGTAATATGTTTCCCTAAGAATGTTCCTCTAGCTGCAGTATCAAGCATAGACTTAGACACAGGATTAAGAGCATTGTAAAATAAATGAAGGATTAACCAATCTTCCATCCCATGACTAGGATAGTTTCTTAGGCATTCTTTCATCCTCTCCCATGCAAGCGCTAGTGGCTCACGCTCTTCCTGTCTAAAACCAGTAATATTAGGTCAAAGTTGCATAGTCTTTGCAGGTGGGAAAAATTTAGTCATAAATAAAGAAGTACATCCCACCCATGATGTAATAGTATTTTTAGGCAAAGATATCAACCATTCTTTAGCTCGTCCTCTTAGAGAGAAAAAAATAGACGTAATTTGACCACATCAGGGTCAACGTATTTTGTACGCATCATATCACATATTTCAGTGAAAGTATTTAAGTGCATACATGCGTCTTCAACAGCAGAGCCTCCAAATTGATTCTGTTGAACCAAACATAAATAATGGGGCTTAATTTCACAGTCATCAGCAGCAATTGTTGGCTGAGTAATAGAAGTACGCAAATAATCATCTTCTATATCTAAATAGGAACACCCCACTACATGATTTCTCTCAACATGCAAGCATGCCACATCATTTTCTTCGGTTTCTAATTATTTGTATGCCACATCGTCAGTCTGCCACGTCAGTCTGTTTAGTTCTAGGGTCTTTTGTTCAGTTTAGTTTTAGGATCGTTGAAAGCGTGTAACCCATCTTTTTGGTACAGCCCACAGGCCCATTGCAACGCTCATGTTCTCACGTGGTCACTTTTGTTGGAAAAAAATAATATCACGTGGTCACACTACTTACTTCTCGAGCGATTCGTCAAGCGGCCAAAAAAATCTGATCTGTCAAAAGAAACGTCATCGACTAGGACCAATGCCGATTTGCGTTTCCTCTTCCCAATCAGCACTCACTTCTCTACATGATCTCCACGAGAACCGGCAACCGATGGAGGAAGCCGACGAGTTCGCGTGGAATTCTCCATTTAAACCTTTCCCGACTTTGCTCATCTCCATCCAGTACAGGTGGGCGCTTCTTCCATACAGCTGATGCCGTCTCGGTCGCTGGTGACCAAATCCCTCCCGTTCTCTCCATGCTCCCTGTATCATATTAACTGATATCTATGTTCTCAGGTAATCAACGCGGGTACAACGCCATCTCTCTGTATCTCTCTTAACTCGCAGGATCCTGCAACCTTGATCTCTTCATAACGCATGGGGTTGATGTTGGTGCCACTATTCCATATTTCCATTCTTTCTCATCAGGTAATCTCTGTTTTCATTATAGATCGGGATTCATTGCAGGCGGGAAGTCTTGAAAGCTACATTCATTTTGTTGCAGATCTCCTTGCACTCCCTGGTATTTTCACGTCCCAATTTGTGATACAAGATATATTGTCGATCTATTTGTTGATTATCTTTACCTGATTAAGCAGGTAAACAGGCTAAAAATCTAGGATAATGCCTCAATGCATACTTCTTGGTGGCGTGTGAATCAATTGAGTATTTTGCGTATTTGATCAAAGGAGGAATCAATTATTGGCATGGCCCATTCAGTTGCTTTACCGCATGATTTAGAGCTAAAAACTGTATCTGATTCAGATTAAAACACCTTTTCTTTTCAACCATGCAGGTTAATTAGTGAAGTAAAGACAGACATAGACAATCAGTCTAGATGTGGACATTACAGGTTTATTTTAACTATAGCATGGTTCTGGAGCTTCTTTTGATATGTACATCTTTTTTATAGTAAGCACAGCTAATTATCCTGGTTTGGGCAACTGAACTGAAGTATAAAATATACATGTATATGTGAAAATTAGCTAGGACACTTTTAATTGAAGTGTGTCTCACACAAATGGGATCCCTGGATTTTGGTGCATACATTGTCTCCTACTTATTACATATGACAATTTTGAACCTAAAATTATTGGACTATATATTTAGGTAGTGATACGCCTTCTTTTGCATGTCAAATAGCAATGATTCAACGTTATTTTATTCACAATTTGCAAATTATTTCTTTGTAATATCTTATTGCCTTATTTGTCATGGAACATGAAGAGGTATGATTATATTAGTTGTATTTGATCCTTAATTAATCACAGTCCATCGGTACAAAAAGGACAGTTTCACAATGAATTGACTCTTCTATTTTCATAGGGATTGTTATTCTTTTGCAACCATGCTTCAGAAAAGCACATGATATATATACACCAGGAGCATGGTTGAAATTGGAATCGGAATAAATTTTGTGGACCATACATGTCAACTTCGTCATGTCATGTGGTCGTAATAGGCTGTCAACATTGTAATGCTTACTTTCTTCCTATGACAACAAATCATGAGTAAATAGGGATTGTTTTTAACAATGTATACTCACTTTCAATTTTTGTACTTAACTCAAGAGTAGAGTATACAATATACAAGAGTAGATTATACAATATATACCAAACAATGGTGTTTCCGGTGAATAAAAGATGACAATGGTGTTGCCAGTGACTAAAAGATGGCAATGGTGTCTCATTTTATTGTTTGAAGTAATATGCATATACAGTTCTAACTTTCTTCTCACTTGAATTACAAATAATTATCTTTTTAATTCTCTGAAGAGTTTGACATTTTATAAACCAACCATTACTAACGTGATTTCCGCAGCAACGCGCGGGGTATCATCTAGTTATTAGGAGTAGCAAACTCCCATACTTCTTTTCAACCATACTTCCTATGCTTTTGGGTTTTCTTAGATTAAAAATTATAACAGTAAAAACAAGAATTTAAAGACTAACTAATTTTTTTGGTTTATCAAATAAAGACTAAAATCAAACTAACAAAATTAAAAACAAGAATTAATACTAGCAAGGTTCCTAATAATCTCACCAGGGTAGCTATTGCTTCGCCGGCAACGGCACCAAAAAAGGCGTTGATACCTTCGATCCGGATTACGGATGTAGTATAGCTCTTTTTCCCTAGTAGACCTAGGTTATCGAATCCAGGGAAGTGAATGCATAGTGAAGTTACTTTAATGGACCTTCGGGCGTTTTAGAATTCTTTTTATGTTTTTACCGGACCAGTAGCTTATGTCTTTTTGTTGTTGTCGATGATGAAGAGAGAGGGCCTAGGGCGTTCGGTTTCACCTGTAGCTGTGCAAAAACATCTGATGAAAATAAAAGATAGAAATAAAGTATGTGTGTACTTGTTAGAGCAAGATAAATTATATGTGGACAGTATATCCATAATTGCTATTGCCTCTGCAACCGCTTATAGCAATAACCTACTAGTCTCATCCATAGAAGAAAGAGAACTAATGATATGCATAGTGATGTCACCGTTAATCCCAAGCAAATCCCTCATATATAGCCGTACTACCCCTTCTGTCACTGGGGTTCCCAACCTGCAGATCAGTCATCACTCATACTCCCTATACCTGGCTCAACCCTCGGGGTCTTGGGTACTTGACAAGTCCTTAGATTGATGCAAGAGAGGATACAATAATCATCCTGTCATACAAACTAATACACGATCCCATCTATGATAAATCACATTCACAATTGCTATATGGCTAGGCTGAACCCCTTAGCCCAAGAAGAATTACTCACACATAGAGATGAGATCAACAATCACAAATATTGTAATAAAAATTATAAGATTGATAGCAATAGTCTTACAATATCGCCAATCGGAGAAGAGATCTATTATTACAAGTGGTGGAGTATGGCTATGAAAATGAAAAAGGATTTGGATATCTGGAGGCGGCTTTCTGGCAAGGTATGGCTTCTTCGGGGTCTGGGGAGCACGAGAGAGATGTTTCCTCGTCGCCCGAGGCTTCTTTATATAGGGGCCCCTTCACGAAAATTGTTATGTTTGATCTAACGATGGCGGCGCCAACTATACGACCGGAGCTATACGGTCGTAATTTTTGCTCCAGCAGTATAGTTGGTGGTTACAGCGTCTGCCTTTGTTGGACGGCTCCTGGTTTCTTCTGGTCGAAGGAAATATCGTATCTTTGAATTTAATGTAGTAATTCACTCCTTTAAATGATATTATCTACGCAGAAAAATACAAAAACAAAGGATTGCATACTCCTCTGAATATTAGCATTAGTGGTAGAGTTTAGAGAGATATTTCATAAAAATATGATTAATATCCAGTTTAAATATGGACGTAGATGTCTATATTTCAGAGTCATCACCCGATGCTGCGTATAATGAAGCTCCCATGCGACGGCTTGCAAGCCGAAGCTATGCATGGACGATGGGGCCTTTTCTCGCTTGGAAGAAGCCGAGCTCTTCCTTCAGCAGGGCCAGGGTGCCACAATGATTTACACTAAAGCCGAAGCTGAAGCACTTCGTGGACCACAACAAGGGGCTCAAGGCCAGGGACGCCCCGTGGCATGCTCCCGGCGGCGTTGTTGCCTCCCTGGCCGAGTGGTCAAGCGGATGCGGTGGAGAAGATGCTGAAGGACCTGATTGCTTTTTAATTTTTAATCTTAGGGTATTTTCTACAGAAGTATCAGTACTGCTTTCAACTACCCCTTCTCTTAGGGGCCTGTTTGTAACATGTACCTACCGCCCAAGTTAATACGAGCAGCTCCTAGGGCCCTCGGACCCTACCCCATTCAAAAATAATAATATTTATTATATATTTTACTAATCGTTGGCTTACGCATTGTCTTTGTTCTATACACCTCATGCGAGTCTTGGTAATCTTCCATCCTCGACCATTTGGCCCTACTAATAATCGCTCGGGTACGTTACATACGTAGGCATATAAACCTCCTAAAATAAGTATTGTGCATTGTGCCGATGATCTGGTGCACAAGCCTACACCGGCTCAAAAAACAAATATGGTGCATAATATGTCTGAAACTTTTTTTTATAAATTTTTTACTGGCCTATTAATAATCCAGCAGTACAAAAAGGACTAAATCTAATAAAAATTATAAATAGGTATATGAACCACCTAGCTAGGTACAAACACTTGCGCAAGCCAAAGGCGTGCCGCCGTCCTCACCCGTTAACCACCAGAGACGAGCAAAGCTTGTTATAATATGCTGATAGTATTTCACGTGCTAAGACACCAAAGGACCAGCGCAGAGCTACAACCATCGCCAATGATAACATCCATAAATAAATTAAAAGAGACAGAACCGGTACGAGACCAAGAGAGAGTCTCTCCAAGAGGCGGCGGCCGCGACAAAACCCATCTAGGGTTCCTTCCCTCTGCCGGCGACGCCACCGGTCCGTCCCGTCTTCGGCGGCCTTAGGGCCATGGAGGCGTGGCGGACCACGGCCTCTCGCTGGCGGGAGGTCTCAATGTTTTGTTTAGATTATTTTTAGTGTCTTTTTTAGGATGTTGAGGCGGCAGCTACGTCCTGAAGTCAGAATAAGGTACTCCCCGTCCTATCCTCGCTCCGGTGGTGCATCTAGCATCGACGGAGGGCGTGTGGAGTCGTGTGTCCGATGGATCCCGGGATCTGATCGTTTTTCGTTGGTGTGTTCTGGGGTTAGCTTCTTCAGATCTACGTTGGTTATGTTTGCCGATGGTTACTGCTCTGGTGCGCTGGTCCTTTCGGGCCTTAGCACGATGACTTCCCGTCTGTCTACTATAACAAGCTCTAATACGACAAGCTTTGCCCGGCTCCGGCGATGGAGGGGCGAGGACGGCGGCACGCCCTCGGCTCGTGCCAGTGTTTGTAGTCGTCGCTAGGTGGTCCATTGACCTATTTGTAATTTTTATTACTTTTAGGACTATTTGTACTGCTGTTGATGATTTTTAATAGATCGGTAGCATTTTGCAAAAAAAATTAAAAGAGACGGATCTGAAATCAAACCAATAGACATGAAAACCGACCAGATCACATGTGATCCGTCAGACACACAGCTCCACGCGTTCTTCTCAGACATTAGACGCACCACCGTAGTGAGAATAGGACAGAATGAACCTTATTATGAAAAACAATTTAAACAAAAAAACCTACCCGCTGATGAGGGATTGTGGTCCGCCACACCCACCGAAGCAGAATGGATCGACGATGTCACCGACGAGGGAAAGGAACCTAGATGGATTTTCCACCCACCACTCAATCGCGTCGTCATGAGCCTCGAGTCACGGTAGTGGTGTGAGACTGGACTTGATCTGTCTATTTTGACTTTGCGACAATTGATACGTAGCTAACGCAAAATATATCTGACATTAAGAGACGTGTATACCGATTTATCTAGTTGAAGTTTTAATACTTTCTCCGAACCATATTAGCATTCTCAACTTTTATTTAGATACGGATCTAATCTAAATACTTATTGATATGGACAAAAATAGACCGGATATGACCAAAACTATTATACGTGCAGGGCCGGCTCTATACTTTGCGGGTCCTAGGGCGAAGTTGGTGACGAGCCCTAAGGGTAATATATATGTCGCCAGCGGCGGAACCAATAATTTTTAGCTCGTACGAACTATAATATATAGTGTAGAAATTGTCCTAAGTAAAAATGATAATTGTCAATTTATCATAATAAATCAAATTCGGATTACAGAACGGTCCATTACGCCGTTAATTTGAATTAAAAATAGAAATCCTTCTCTAGGGAGCAAATGATTAATTATTCATGAATTCATCACCTATATTCTTACGTGGCACCCCGTCTTTACTATTTTTATTGCCGAAAAAGCACATCTGCACTAGGCAGAGCAATTTGCTTTCGTCTAGTTCTTGTTCCATGAAACTAGCGGGTATCGTGGTAATCACTGAATTCCGCGAGCGACCCAGGCGGGCGAGGCCTACATCAGGATTAGAATAGTCGCATAAGAATATATCAACTCGATTGCTTAGGTTTCGTAGGCCTAGCGTTTCAACAATGTGTTTCATGCTCCCGATTGCTGGTCCTGTGCTAGTTTGTTGGCGCCGGTTCTTTTTCCTAGCCCAACATAAATACTTGTACAGGGAAGGATGCAATCGTGGGCCCCCCAAAGGTGTGGGTCCTAGGGCGCCGTCCATATTGGCCATGTGTCAGAGCCGGTCCTATATACGTGGGCTTATTTATCAGGTGAACTCTAGTACTATTAATTTCACATATTATTTTACGACCAAGGACATAGATACAACATATACGTTTATTGTTTGCAGATTATCGAATATCTATACAAGCCATGTGTCAAAATACGAGAGCGAGCCAAACAATCTCAACATATGCATGTTGTACGTGGAGGTCCAGCCATGCATTTGATCCAAGTCAGAACTACATCAAGGAGTAGCTGCCTCCATCGTGATGTGCATGAAGTAAAAGACAAGATGGGCTCTAGCTTGTCGCATGACCCAAGGGAGACACACGAATTGGTTTTTGCTCATGTATTGTTGCAACGCATGTCACTGCCGTACATACAGAAAACGCTTAGCAGCCCAGGCCTTCATGAGTCGTGCGATGGAAGGTATCAGAGGCGGCACGTGACCTAGCTTCTCCAAATAAATAGACAACACTTTCTAGAGTTTTACTTAGATTTTGTTTAGACTAAAAGTTAGCTACCGTTGTATCTTCGTTAAGGCTTGAGTGTCGCAGAGATCTCCCGTACTTCTCACCTATTCAGGATCCTACATTTTTTAATAAAGCTTTCATCTTAATCCGTAATATCTTGATTACAATATTAGTTCTTAGTTGTTCTCGATTTCAGGTAGTAATTAAGATCCTCGTTGGTCAGGCAGATCGTACTCTACAAGATCGGTAACCTTCAGGAGATCAGCCTAACGATTACATTAGTGCTTATGCTCGCACGTGCAGTCGGATCGTCAATCTCGAACTCCACCCAACTCGATTTTCTCCATCTCATCAAAATATCGGACTTCCAAGCGTTCGGCTTCATGCATAGGGGTGCCATCCGTACGGAAGTGACATGCGTTGCAACAATACATGAGAAAAACCAATTCGTGTGTCTCCCTTGGGTCATGCAACAAGCTAAAGCCCATCTTGTCTTTTACTTCAGGCACATCACGATGGAGGCAGCTACTCCTTGATGTAATTCTGACTTGGATCAAATGCATGGCTTGACCTCCACTTACAACATGCATGTGTTGAGATTGTTTGGCTCGCTCTCGTATTTTGACACGTGGCTTGTACAGATATTCAACAATTCTGCAAACAATAAACGTATGTGTTGTATTTATGTCCGTATGTATTGTATCTATGTCCTTGGTCGTAAAATAATATGTGAAACTAATAGTATTAGAGTTCACCTGATAAATAAGCTCACGGATAATAGTTTTGGTCATATCCGAGCTATTCTTATTTACATCACTTAACTAGATACATACGAATCTAGATAAAGTTAAGAACAATTAATATGGACCCAGGGAGTATAATGTATCTAGTAGGATCCCGTCAAAGTCCTATGTCTAGTTAATTTTGAAATTTCCAGTACAAAATTACACTAAAAATATTAAAATAAATCAGAAGTGGGACTTGTGTGGAATTCTATTTGCATCTCTATTTTAATATGCTTGGAAACATGTAAGCCGATCACCGAGAATATGCTAAATTTCCTAGTATGCCATCACTAGTGGAAAACGGGCTGATAGTCCCGTTCATAAGGGCCTTTAGTCCCTGTTTTCCAACCGGGACTGTGGAATCGAGACTAAAGCGCCCCTTTAGTCCCGGTCGGCCACAAACCAGGAATCAAGGCCCGTTTTTCACTGCGGTCAAGCATGAGACCCTTTAGTACCGGTTCGTATTAGATTTTTTTAATTCTTTTTTCAATTTTTTCTCGAACTTTTGATTGTTTGACTCGTTAATCTCTCACGTCTCCCTTTTTAACACTAACATTTAATATGAGGTTAAATTATACATATGATCAAACTTTCTGGTCGGTCACCTATCCTAACACTACTCCACCCCAGTACGCTTAACTTCTCCATTCCATCAGGATGTCCTCGCGCGAAGAACCTAGTATCTTGTTGTCAAGACTATTATATCAATCCTATTAACTCATATCAATATGTCAGACGTCTTTATTTTTAGAAATTACATACGACTATTTAAGTTATCAACAATAAATAAGTAATAATAATATTTTATTCTAATGAAAATAAAAACTAGTTAAAATAATATTTATTAATTTTGTTGCTGACATAAATAATATTTTTAAATATGTAAATCAAAATTGGACAAATAATATATCTATTATTATCATAAAAATGTGAAAAATTCAAATATGACATAAAAATTTACTTAAAAATGTAATTTTGAAATAACTTTTTTCCCTTTTCGATTTTTAAAAATCTAAAAAAAATCCAAAATGGCCTAAGACCGTTGAAATTGAACTAGAATTGTTTTCAGCATGTTTTGATAGGTTGTACATTTTCTCCGACATCGTATGCAAAAGTTGTGGATATTTGAAGTTTCATGACAATTTTTTGCTAATTATGTTGAAATTCATGTTTGTTAATTTTCGTAACAATAAACCACTTGATACAACTATAGTTCGAAGGATTTTTTATAATTTTTAGCATGCTTTTGAAACTAGAAAAGACGATGTGCTGCCACGGGGAGGGCGGTGGACCGCGATTTTTTTGCCCATTTTTTAGTCTTGGTTGGTATCACGAACCGGGACTAAACTTCTCTTCTTTAGTCTCAGTAAAGGGGTTGGCACCGGCCACAACCTGCCGTAACCCCTTTAGTCTCGGTTGGTGTCTCCAATCAAGACTAAATCTTGCCGGCGTCCTAGCCGTTGGACCTAGGAATAATGCTCACATTAGTCCCGCGTCCAACTATAACCGGGACTAATGCTCCGAACAGTTCTGAATAAAAGACTTTTTTTCTACTAGTGCATGCATAAAATGCCTGCTTATATGTGTAGTGTGATCACTAGCCCAAGTAGCTACCGACTCCTCTCCTACCAGGTCGCTCTCGTGGGCGACCTCGGGGGGGCAACCCTAGCCGCCAGCACTGCAGGGAAAATCCCGAGCGGTGTTAGCGGGAGTGGGGTCGTGGGCTTCGATGTTGGTATAGTAATCTAGCAACCAGTCTATAAGACATCTCCGATGCTTTGCGTGGCGACGCTGCTTATCTCGACGGCGTAGCCGTGACGACCATGACGTCCAGCCGGAGAGCACGATGGAGCCATTGCGGACGGCGGCGGCGCCGGAGTGCAGCTACAGAACACGAGAATTACTATGGTGTTCGTATTAGTGGATGCGAGTATTACGGTGACGAGACTTTCCGTATTTGACATTTTTTTCTGTAAAGATACGAACATGTGCCTTAGTTTACGAAAACGCCACAGATGGGCGCCACCTAAGCCCGGGCGCACGGATGGTCGCGCGAGGTGGTTGCAGGCAAGCCGCGTCCTGGGAAACGAGCCTCGTTCCGGGGTTTCAAATCGTCCAAAAGAAAGCTGAAAGTCCCACAATAGCTACTTTGCTAGTGTAACCAGAAAACTAGATATGAACGCACACGACGTGCGAAATCTATGGGAACACTAGGCAAATCAAACACACGTCAGATCAAGCTCAAGTAAGTCTAGTGAACACCTCCTTTGTCTCTCAGGGTATCCCTAGTTAAGATACTCCAGACCAACTAAGAGCATCTCCACTCGTCCATCCATACGACGTCCGGCGTAATCTTTTTTGGGTCTGTATGGGGGGCCGCCGGATAGGTCACATATTTGGGAGGTACGGGTTCTCAGCCGTGCCCCATACAAAAATTTAAAACATTCAAAATAATTAGCATGTTAATTAAAATAGGAAATTAGTGACAATTTCACAAGCAGTTTGAACATGTTTACATAAAAGATCGAACTATTGGCGACCATGGCCACCAGGTCGATGAACAGGCCGATGGTACTCCTTCGGCTCGTCTAGCTGGGTGTCGTAGTGTCGAGGAGAAAGTCAATTCTGTCGCGGAGCCCAAGCCTGGAGCCCGTAACGGGACTTAATTCACAGGCGGGTGGTTCCCAGCGGCGATGCACCCAGGCGACCGTGCGCCCTAGGACGGTCCACCACCGCCGCCGGCTATCGAGATTATTGTTCTCCGGCGGTGGGCCATCACAGTCGTAGGTGTCGATGCGGTCTGTGCGCTGGTGCTTGTAGAAGATCATCCACTTGTGGTGGTTGTCAGAATTCCACTGGGGGTTATCCCTCTCCTCGGATGTGAGGATGGACCAGAAGTGCTTGAAGATGGCCGCGTATCGGGCCGCGTCGACCGGCACCGGAGGCACCGACAGCCCGCCAGCGCTAAGCACCCATCCCCTCGGCTACCGACAGTCCCGAGGGACTGGGTACTGCGCGTCCCAGAGCACCTGCGCCTCATGGACGCGTAGGCACCGCCGCCTGAAGCAATGGATGGAGGACCCATCTTCTGAAAAATGCCCCATCGACAACGCGGATTCGGCTAGTGTTTCGCCGGTTAGAAGGAGAGGGCGTGAGGTTTGGACATGCTGTGAGAGTGGAGATCTGCAATGGCGATGGACGCCGCACCTACATATAGCAAGAGTGGAGAGATCTGCAATGGCGATGGCCGTTGCTCGGGAGAGAAGTCGTACATCTCACTGGCGTGGCTGGCCGCGGCGTTTTCAGCTCCATCTGACGCCCCCTGTCCCTCCCCTGGATTGGGTTCAGTCTGGGGCCGCCGGATGAGAAAATGGGTTGCGTCGATGACAAAAAAGAATTGTGGGGCCAGACTGGGCGTGATTTTGAGCGTCGGCACCCCCGAGGGCCCCCGAGTGGAGATGCTCTAACCATAGGAGGAGCATTCATCTTTGTAGCATCCCAATTGTCTAACAATTGCAATGCTACTAGCCTAGTCTAGATATATGCTACCTTCCTACATATAACTGTTGCATCATAATTATATCATGCTCATGCCATCATGCCACCTTGCATTTGAGCATCATATAAAACCCTTTTTCATTTGGTTCTTCTCTCATATGCATTGTTAATTGTATTTGCCTCTTGATATTGTATTTGGGTCTTGATATATTGTTTAAATGCCCAAGTTGAGTTGGGGGCATATCTTTTATTAACTCCACCACCTTTCTTTCACCACCTTATAATTCCACCATCCAACTAAATATGAGCTTGGCACTTATTGGCTTTACCTCTAGCTCATATGGGTTGGGATGGATCCAATTCTTTTCCACATGCTCTCATCTTAGCATCATGTTGTTTTCACATTATTGATATATGAGAGCCACATGGCCACCTTTGCATGCCTTGTGAGTGGAACCTTTTTCCTAGCTTCCATATGGGTTGTTTTGGGGCTATTATCATGTTGGGATATTTTTGGGACTATTAAACATCTAGTGGAATAAACACACTAGCAAGGCCCAATTATAATCAAATGTGATCATCTCCATCTACTCCATCTGGAACTTTCCTTTAAATTCTTTTGCTTGGCCTTATTCCATGTTTGGAATGCATATGAATAAATGCCATGGACATTTATGTTGTTTTCACAAGATAACACCTAGCATTAATGGTTATGCATGGGCCATGCAACCATAACCCTTGGCCTTCTTCTTTTGTTTTGTTTTATTGGTTTGGTTGGAGCTTGGTTTTAAATTCAAACTAGGTGCTCCTTGTTTTTGAATCTCTTAAACCATATTTTAAAAACTACCTCTTTGGTTTGGCTAAACCAAACCATCTCTAACCCTAATCTCTCTTACCTCTCTCTTTTTCTATCTCTTCCCCTAAGCCTCTCTCCACTCCTTAGCTATCTCTATTTCATAACAAAATTTGCAAAAACTTCCATAAAGAGGCATTTCTTAGGTTTGTTTAAACCTGCAACAAAACAAAACAAATCAAAACAGTTTTTGTTAAAATAAAAGAAAAAGAGTTGAAAAGAGGAAAAACCTTACCTGCAGCCCAGTAGCAGTACCAGAGCAGCAGCCCAACCACGTAGCCTTCCCCTGTCGCGGCCCACCTCCCGGCCCACTCCCCAGCCGGCCTCCCCAGCCCATACCGCTTCAGCGCCGTCGCTTTTCCCCTGTTCTTCTTCTCCCCTGGCTGACGCCGTTTCTCCCTCCTCTCTCCTCTACTCTGACGGAGAGGAGCAGGTGGCCGTCTCCCCCGCCGTCATCCGCGTCACCATCTCCCCTTCTTATCCACCCCGAGGCGAGTCCCCGAACCCTAGGCCCTCTTCCCCCTAGCTACCATCCTCGTGCTCCCTTCCCTTCCCCACCGAACCGCGCCGCCGCCATACTGAGCGCCGCGATGACGTTGCCGCCCGCCGGAGACCGAGCACTCGCCGGGGTGCGTCGCCGTGGACCGTGGAGCCGATCCTGCCGCTGGGAGACGCCAAGCACGCCCGGAGCCTCCCCCTCGACAGAGAGCCGCCAACACCACCGATACGACCTCGCCGTCCGCTCCGCTCCGACCACCTCCTGCCTCGATTCCGGTGGAAATCGATCGAGGTGAGCTCCTCCCCCGACCCTCTTCCGTTTTCCCCTTCTGCGTGTCTAGCGCCGCCCGTTTGTGGCCCCGCCGGCGAGCCGCCCCGCCGACGCGCAGACCCAGCCTAGCGTTTCCCCCTCTGTTCCCCGGCGTGCCCTGTCCAGCACAGCCCGCCACCGCCGACCCTTCCTAGATGAGATCGGTAGCCGAAACCTTCCTCTGCGTTTTCCGTTTTGTCGGCTAGAGCTCTCCCGTCGTGGATGCGACACCACCCTCGCCGGAAGATCTCGCCGTCGCCAGTCGTCATCGAGTAGCAGAGAACAGCGTCAGTTTCCGTCAGAGCTCTCGGGGCCGTTTTGCAAAAAGAACCCTCGCGCTTTTGTCGATCACGCCCAGGTCCCTAGCAGCCCCAGAACCCCCACCTGTCAGCCGCCCGACTTTTGGCAGAAACCCCCCCCAGCATTCCAGGGCCTCAAACCGCACTCCTCCCCCGCTGTGCTACGTGGCTCACCCGTGCCCCTCGCTGTCACGTGGGACCGCTTCACCACCGGGCCCGCATGTCAGCGCCTGGGTTGGCTAAGCCGCGGTAGCAAAAGTTCGTTCTCGCGCGCGTGGCCCCAGTCCGCAGTGGCCCACCGTCAGTGACTGAGGCTAGGGTGAGCTGAGTAAGAAAAGCATTTTCTGTTTCTGTTTTATTTCAAATCTTTTCAAATTAATTCAAATTCAAAATTCAAATCTGTTTTAATATATATTTTAAAATATAAATCCAATTTAAAAAAATAATATATGTTTTCAAATCAGAAAAATATGAGGAATTCAAATATGGCCTTCAAAATATATTTTGAACACTTTATTTTCCAAGTTAATTAAAATTACAATAAAATGCCCTTTTTCCTTAATAAATTAATAACTTTTGTTTTATAAATCCAAATTTAATAAATGATATGTCTAAATTGATTAGCTCGACGAGGCCTTTCTGTTTATGCATTCCCTCATCTGTTTTGCAGCATGCATCATATAAATATAATGTGTACAGCAACTAATATGAGTATAAAATGGGATTAAAACTCCATAAAATGATTTATTCTTGTACTCCACACCTCACCCATGCCATGCTACTATAATGCCATGCAAATTGTGCATCATTCATAATGGCATGATTGTTTGCTTGATGCATTTTACTCATATGCTTGTGCCCTTATTTATGTTGGCCCTTGTTTGTTTGGTTCTTCTTCGAATAGACGCTGAGCAGGGGATATACCAAGAGAACCAGGAGCACTACCCAGATCCATCCATTGCTTCAACTGAGCTGCCAGGCAAGCACTACCACATGCTTGCATACATATAGTACCTATTGCCTCTATCTTATTCTTGCATCATTGAGTCGCGATTGCATTAATCTGAATCCCAAGTATTGCGTAGCCTTTATTTTTAAACCCCACCGAAGCTTGTTCCTCCATCCCATGAGCCATTACTACGGGAGTTGTTTGAGCCATGCGAGTCGTAGAACAGCATGTGTAGGGTATGTGAGTGTCTGATGGATAACGAGGTACCTATACAAATTAACCTGAGTAGTAATGGGATAACTAATGAAAGTGGCATCGGTGAGCCATATTCGCTATTTGGTTTTTCAGGCTCACTTGTGTCCCGTAAGACCCCGAGTACTTGATTCCTGTTCCAAGATTATTCGCGCTATCCACATCCGGGAGGCCTTATGGACCCCCCTGAGCCAGAGCTTGATTCATTCTTATTTTTTGGGGCCACAAACTAGTTTGAGGTTTTATTTACTATCCTGTACTTATGCCATGCTTTACTGCTTTATTTAAATTGTGCGAGGTACTGCACACTGTACTGTTTAGGAAAGCGGAGTGTTTTCGCGGTGTCGACAAGCCCAGTCACATTTTCGGGTTCCCAGTCGTTCACAGCCATTGACGCAAACCTTGAGTCCGTCTCGGAGTCAGCTAACTTCGTTGCGGGTAGCTCAATGGGGTGGCCCTCTGAAATATTTCTGAATCCTGTAATTGCTTTGTCGTGACTGCCTCATTGGGTTTTGATTTGGTTTTTCCGAGGCATATCGAGTGTGTGTTGCTATTTGTGCACCCCTGCAGGGTAAAACTTTCTGAAAGCCGTGTCCGCGGTTATGGACGACTTGGAGCACAGTTTCTCGATCATAGACAAGCATAACTAAAGTACCGCTTTTAATTTGACTAGACTAGGTACCTGACTAGTAAATAGTACAACACTCATGGAATGGATAATAAAACAGCCAACAGATGGGGGGGGGTTGTTCGTCCGCTTCCTCGTCGGTAAGCGAGGAGGAGGATGGATCTGTTAAGATTACCGTTATAACTGTCATAACTGTTGTTATTAATTCACGGACATCCGTCTATCTCTGGTTAGGCGGATGGATAGCGAGTATCTATAGAATTGCTAGGGTTTATCTTTTGCTGCAATTGCGTCCCCCCAGGTTGTGTCCCCGTTAGAGGCATAAAGACTTGCTGAGTACCCCTAGGGTCTCACATGATAAATTATTGGTTCAGATGAACAGGTACACTCGCAAGATGGATACTGGGTGGAAGAGACGGACGATGTGGGCAACGATCATTCGGTGTAGAGATTCCGGGAACGGGGATCCGTGAGATCTGTGGGCGGGATGTGCTTATTCATGGGGCATCTTATGCCGATTTGCTTCTTATCCGTACTCGGATTTTGTCTTCCGCTTCCGCTTGATACTCTGATGTTTGATGTATGAGGAGATATCCTAAACTATTATAACTATCTAGGATATTTGGATCTTGCCGTATGGCGTTGCTATATTTCCTTTCTTTTTAGATGGAATGGCTCTGATGTACTATTGTATGGTGGCTTGCATACATACTCATTTGTGTATGTAGTTGATCCCTTCGCCTGCCGATTACGCTGCCCGTTCTTGTCCCGATGTTTGGAAATGGTTGGGACGGCCGAAAGGTCTACCTGTGAGTGGCATTTGGGCCCCACCGTACTATTTCAACCATTTCTGCTCATCCAGGCTTGTAACTAGGAGCGTAATTCACCGAGGTAGTTACAATTGGTATCAGAGCCATCCCGCCCTTCAGGGTCTCAGCCAAATGGTCGTTGTCTGTCTAGCAAAATATTTTTGGTAGTTATGTATACTAGGGAAAAACAAAACGCGAGAGTAGGACTGCTTCCACTTTTCTTCTTAACCACCCACCCACCCTTTTCTGGTAAGGAAGTGTAACGTTTTCAATCCTCTTCTTAAAATTCAAACTAGGATTCACGTGTTCTGGGTTTCCGTAGTACCATAGGTTCTGTGTGTGAGTGTGTGTGTGTGTGTAATTCCTTGTCTATCTGTTGCATCCTTTTTGTTATCATAATCTGCCTTTGGTTATCAACTGTTGGTACATTCCATATTGACAGGCTTTTGAAAACCGGCGCGATCTATCTGACTCCTTGTTGACCGGTGCCATCTTCTTAAGGGTGTCCTTTATTCTAGCAACTCCACATTCTGTGTAATCATTAGTTGCTAATCTCTATCTGCTAAGTGATTTTGCGCATCTATTCGTATTTTAATGCCGAAAAATGCGGAAAATTTTTCTTCGATACATCTGTGTTTCCACACTCCTTTTCAGTCGTGTGTGAAACATTATCTATCTCCCTTTTATCAGCCTATCCATGCTAACTCATTCTGTTGTCACCGGCGCTTAATCCTAGAGTTTCTTTTCATCTCTTTTTTCCCTTGGGCTAATTACATAACATGTGTCGATCCGATGCTGGTCATTGTAATTTGGTTCTCAGCATAGCTATATGACACTTATAATGAGTGGAATATGGACAATGCTATCAACACAGGTACACCGTGATCATATCTATGCATATTCAAGCATCTTTGGCAATCCGGAGTTTCTCAAAGCACTACGGCGGTCTATCATCTGTCCATCATGCTACACATCTTTTTGAACTCCATATCTGCACATCTTTTTCGTCTCTGATAGCTCATACCATAAGCAAAGCTATATCATCTTTCCCTTATCCAAGATCTCTTTATCTTGTAATCGGTGATCCGACCGACAACGTGAATCAGGTGACATCTCTTCTTCCGAAGGACCAGATAATCTATTCTTCCAGTGCATCTTCTTCAACACGAACCCGTTCTCTTAATATTGATCTTTCTAAAGAGCATTGAGCTCAGAAAGTGTTTCGAGCATTTGTTCGTTCTCCCGCCTCTTGAACTTGATATTCTGGGAATATCTTGTTAATCCCTGGTGGTATATGTTGATAATATGCTTGCCTAGTCTATATCAATGGAAGAACATGGGACATCATCTGTGTCTCTTTCTCTCAAGCTTCGTGAGCACTGCCTGCGTGCAAAGTCTCAAAGCGAGAATTCTGACTTTTTGAAGTCACCTATCTCGGCCACGTCCTTCTGCTATATACATTGCCTCAATTCTGGAATTAGCAAGTCCATTGTTAATTCCATCCTCCATCTTCAACCAATCCGGAGTTGTTCCTTGTTGGCAAGTTATCATCGTCGTTCCGCTAAAGTTTTCCTCAAGACTGCTAAATCTCTCTCAATCATTTCAAGAAGAACATGGAGTTCTTTCACCTCAGTCTCATCAAGTGATCTTTTGAAACCCTCTCGTTCTATCATCAATGCTCAATCCACCGGAGGCCATGAAGACCTTTCAGATCTTTCGTAATCCTTCTGTTCAAGTGGTGCTATCTTTTTCTTTTTGTCTGTGGAATCTTGCAGTTGTCCCCGTGATCTTCCTTCATATCTTTCCGGTGGCTGGTTACTTATGATATGACGACAACATCATCACCCTTATCTATCTTGGAACCGGTGAATCGTTTGCATCTAACCTTGTTTCTAGCGGAGTTCCATGAGCTCTCCTTATCAATACCTTCAGTCTATTTCGGTAGTTGGATTGCATGGTTTTCTTATTCATGTGCGGAGTAATGCTTTGAGTGCGGGATGGAGTATCTACCATACCACTACTCTTATCATTTGCTCTTGTACATTGAATTGGTGAATTAATGTGATTTCACTCATTCCACGGAAGTTAGAAGTGGCCTTTATCCCTTGATACTTTTACTTCCGTCCTTGTTTTTTCGGAGTGCTCTCTCGAAGAAAGTAATCAATAATCTCTTGTTGGTGATCTCGTCTTTCTATATGGAGCAAAATCATCAATTATCTGGTGGAAACATACGCAAACTCTTTTCTGTCCTCGTCTTTCTACCGATGCTCGACATCCCCAAACAAGATGAAAGGAAACTATCTCTCTCTTTGTTTCATCAATTCTTTTCTGTGGTAAAGCCAATTATGGTTGATGCCATCACCCGCAAATCTATTGCGTTAGCCTCAAGGCTAAACAAAGCAATAAGTATCTCTACAATAAACTCCAGATCCTCTATATTCTTTGCTTCTCGGGATTCCACCATGATCTAGCTTCACATCCGCCTCTGGAAGTTATATTCGCGCACCTCAATTGCGTGATCCTTGGATCTTACCGGCGCAACAAGAATCTAATCCGACGATGTCTAACTAAATCTTTCTGTTGATATCAAGGGACTCTATTGTTTGAAGGCAATATTGTTTCCGTACTTCCTTTCTCAAATCCGAGAGAGGATACGATGTTATCGTCATAGTGGTTCAAACCCTCTCTAATCTAGCTCTTTCCTTCCGGCGAGACAAAGATCCATCCTCTCTAGTATCGGTAAATCTTTAATCTTATCGGTGTATCTTTTATATATCCATGATACATCATCTTTTTCCTTTTCTTTCCCAAGTGGATCTATTCTTTTATCTTGTTTCTCGAGAAAACCGGAGCTATGTCCATCCTATCCTTCTTGTCTCACGGCAATCCTTCAAATCTTCTAACCCTTGGTGTCTCAAGCAAAACGCGAGACTCGCAACAAGTCTAGCAAGTTTTGCAAGGTGTAGTGGTCGCACCATTCCGTTCTTCACCATCTTGGGAACGTGAGGGTCACCTTCGTTCCGAACACCCGCCTCTCCTGGTGTTGTTTTTCTTTTTCCTAGGAATCTCGGGGCGAGATTCTTGTTTAGTGGGGGAGAGTTGTAGCATCCCAATTGTCTAACAATTGCAATGCTACTAGCCTAGTCTAGATATATGCTACCTTCCTACATATAACTGTTGCATCATAATTATATCATGCTCATGCCATCATGCCACCTTGCATTTGAGCATCATATAAAACCCTTTTTCATTTGGTTCTTCTCTCATATGCATTGTTAATTGTATTTGCCTCTTGATATTGTATTTGGGTCTTGATATATTGTTTAAATGCCCAAGTTGAGTTGGGGGCATATCTTTTATTAACTCCACCACCTTTCTTTCACCACCTTATAATTCCACCATCCAACTAAATATGAGCTTGGCACTTATTGGCTTTACCTCTAGCTCATATAGCTTATAATTCTTTTCCACATGCTCTCATCTTAGCATCATGTTGTTTTCACATTATTGATATATGAGAGCCACATGGCCACCTTTGCATGCCTTGTGAGTGGAACCTTTTTCCTAGCTTCCATATGGGTTGTTTTGGGGCTATTATCATGTTGGGATATTTTTGGGACTATTAAACATCTAGTGGAATAAACACACTAGCAAGGCCCAATTATAATCAAATGTGATCATCTCCATCTACTCCATCTGGAACTTTCCTTTAAATTCTTTTGCTTGGCCTTATTCCATGTTTGGAATGCATATGAATAAATGCCATGGACATTTATGTTGTTTTCACAAGATAACACCTAGCATTAATGGTTATGCATGGGCCATGCAACCATAACCCTTGGCCTTCTTCTTTTGTTTTGTTTTATTGGTTTGGTTGGAGCTTGGTTTTAAATTCAAACTAGGTTCTCCTTGTTTTTGAATCTCTTAAACCATATTTTAAAAACTACCTCTTTGGTTTGGCTAAACCAAACCATCTCTAACCCTAATCTCTCTTACCTCTCTCTTTTTCTATCTCTTCCCCTAAGCCTCTCTCCACTCCTTAGCTATCTCTGTTTCATAACAAAATTTGCAAAAACTTCCATAAAGAGGCATTTCTTAGGTTTGTTTAAACCTGCAACAAAACAAAACAAATCAAAACAGTTTTTGTTAAAATAAAAGAAAAAGAGTTGAAAAGAGGAAAAACCTTACCTGCAGCCCAGTAGCAGTACCAGAGCAGCAGCCCAACCACGTAGCCTTCCCCTGTCGCGGCCCACCTCCCGGCCCACTCCCCAGCCGGACTCCCCAGCCCATACCGCTTTAGCGCCGTCGCTTTTCCCCTGTTCTTCTTCTCCCCTGGTTGACGCCGTTTCTCCCTCCTCTCTCCTCTGCTCTGACGGAGAGGAGCAGGTGGCCGTCTCCCCCGCCGTCATCCGCGTCACCATTTCCCCTTCTTATCCACCCCGAGGCGAGTCCCCGAACCCTAGGCCCTCTTCCCCTAGCTACCATCCTCGTGATCCCTTCCCCTTCCCCACCGAACCGCGCCGCCGCCAGACCGAGCACCGCGACGACGTTGCCGCCCGCCGGAGACCGAGCACTCGCCGGGGTGCGTCGCCGTGGACCGTGGAGCCGATCCTGCCGCTGGGAGACGCCAAGCACGCCCGGAGCCTCCCCCTCGATAGAGAGCCGCCAACACCACCGATACGACCTCGCCGTCCGCTCCGCTCCGACCACCTCCTGCCTCGATTCCGGTGGAAATCGATCGAGGTGAGCTCCTCCCCCGACCCTCTTCCGTTTTCCCCTTCTACGTGTCTAGCGCCGCCCGTTTGTGGCCCCGCCGGCAAGCCGCCCCGCCGACGCGTAGACCCAGCCTAGCGTTTCCCCCTCTGTTCCCCGGCGTGCCCTGTCCAGCACAGCCCGCCACCGCCGACCCTTCCTAGATGAGATCGGTAGCCGAAACCTTCCTCTGCGTTTTCCGTTTTGTCGGCTAGAGCTCTCCCGCCGTGGATGCGATGCCACCCTCGCCGGAAGATCTCGCCGTCGCCAGTCGTCATCGATTTGCAGAGAACAGCGTCAGTTTCCGTCAGAGCTCGCGGAGCCGTTTTGCAAAAAGAACCCCTGTGCTTTTGTCGATCACGCCCAGGTCCCTAGCAGCCCCAGAACCCCCACCTGTCAGCCGCCCGACTTTTGGCAGAAAACCCCCCCAGCATTCCAGGGCCTCAAACCGCACTCCTCCCCCGCTGCGCTACGTGGCTCACCCGTGCCCCTCGCTGTCACGTGGGACCGCTTCACCACTGGGCCCGCATGTCAGCGCCTGGGTTGGCTAAGCCGCGGTAGCAAAAGTTCGTTCTCGCGCGCGTGGCCCCAGTCCGCAGTGGCCCACCGTCAGTGACTGAGGCTAGGGTGAGCTGAGTAAGAAAAGCATTTTCTGTTTCTGTTTTATTTCAAATCTTTTCAAATTAATTCAAATTCAAAATTCAAATCTGTTTTAATATATCTTTTAAAATATAAATCCAATTTAAACAAATAATATATGTTTTCAAATCAGAAAAATATGAGGAATTCAAATATGTCCCTCAAAATATATTTTGAACACTTTATTTTCCAAGTTAATTAAAATTACAATAAAATGCCCTTTTTCCTTAATAAATTAATAACTTTTGTTTTATAAATCCAAATTTAATAAATGATATGTCTAAATTGATTAGCTCGACGAGGCCTTTCTGTTTATGCATTCCCTCATCTGTTTTGCAGCATGCATCATATAAATATAATGTGTACAGAAACTAATATGAGTATAAAATGGGATTAAAACTCCATAAAATGATTTATTCTTGTACTCCACACCTCACCCATGCCATGCTACTATAATGCCATGCAAATTGTGCATCATTCATCATGGCATGATTGTTTGCTTGATGCATTTTACTCATATGCTTGTGCCCTTATTTATGTTGGCCCTTGTTTGTTTGGTTCTTCTTCGAATAGACGCTGAGCAGGGGATATACCAAGAGAACCAGGAGCACTACCCAGATCCATCCATTGCTTCAACTGAGCTGCCAGGCAAGCACTACCACATGCTTGCATACATATAGTACCTATTGCCTCTATCTTATTCTTGCATCATTGAGTCGCGATTGCATTAATCTGAATCCCAAGTATTGCATAGCCTTTATTTTTAAACCCCACCGAAGCTTGTTCCTCCATCCCATGAGCCATTACTACGGGAGTTGTTTGAGCCATGCGAGTCGTAGAACAGCATGTGTAGGGTATGTGAGTGTCTGATGGATAACGAGGTACCTATACAACTTAACCTGAGTAGTAATGGGATAACTAATGAAAGTGGCATCGGTGAGCCATATTCGCTATTTGGTTTTTCAGGATCACTTGTGTCCCGTAAGACCCCGAGTACTTGATTCCTGTTCCAAGATTATTCGCGCTATCCACATCCGGGAGGCCTTATGGACCCCCCTGAGCCAGAGCTTGATTCATTCTTATTTCTTGGGGCCACAAACTAGTTTGAGGTTTTATTTACTATCCTGTACTTATGCCATGCTTTACTGCTTTATTTAAATTGTGCGAGGTACTGCACACTGTACTGTTTAGGAAAGCGGAGTGTTTTCACGGTGTCGACAAGCCCAGTCACATTTTCGGGTTCCCAGTCGTTCACAGCCATTGACGCAAACCTTGAGTTCGTCTCGGAGTCAGCTAACTTCGTTGCGGGTAGCTCAATGGGGTGGCCCCCTGAAATATTTCTGAATCCTGTAATTGCTTTGTTGTGACTGCCTCGTTGGGTTTTGATTTGGTTTTCCGAGGCATATCGAGTGTGTGTTGCTATTTGTGCACCCTTGCAGGGTAAAACTTTCTGAAAGCCGTGTCCGCGGTTATGGACGACTTGGAGCACAGTTTCTCGATCATAGACAAGCATAACTAAAGTACCGCTTTTAATTTGACTAGACTAGGTACCTGACTAGTAAATAGTACAACACTCATGGAATGGATAATAAAACTGCCAACAGATGGGGGGGGGGTTGTTCGTCCGCTTCCTCGTCGGTAAGCGAGGAGGAGGATGGATCTGTTAAGATTACCGTTATAACTGTCATAACTGTTGTTATTAATTCACGGACATCCGTCTATCTCTGGTTAGGCGGATGGATAGCGAGTATCTATAGAATTGCTAGGGTTTATCTTTTGCTGCAATTGCGTCCCCCCAGGTTGTGTCCCCGTTAGAGACATAAAAACTTGCTGAGTACCCCTAGGGTCTCACACGATAAATTATTGGTTCAGATGAACAGGTACACTCGCAAGATGGATACTGGGTGGAAGAGACGGACGATGTGGGCAACGATCATTCGGTGTAGAGATTCCGGGAACGGGGATCCGTGAGATCTGTGGGCGGGATGTGCTTATTCATGGGGCATCTTATGCCGATTTGCTTCTTATCCGTACTCGGATTTTGTCTTCCGCTTCCGCTTGATACTCTGATGTTTGATGTATGAGGAGATATCCTAAACTATTATAACTATCTAGGATATTTGGATCTTGCCGTATGGCGTTGCTATATTTCCTTTCTTTTTAGATGGAATGGCTCTGATGTACTATTGTATGGTGGCTTGCATACATACTCATTTGTGTATGTAGTTGATCCCTTCGCCTGCCGATTACGCCGCCCGTTCTTGTCCCGATGTTTGGAAATGGTTGGGACGGCCGAAAGGTCTACCTGTGAGTGGCATTTGGGTCCCACCGTACTATTTCAACCATTTCTGCTCATCCAGGCTTGTAACTAGGAGCGTAATTCACCGAGGTAGTTACAATCTTCCACAATTTGTTATCACTTTTTGGTAAATAAATATGTAATTGTTCGTAAAAGGATTTGGCGGAGAATCCCTTAGATCAATTTGGTATCCAAATAAGTTGATCAGGTTCATCACTTAATGAAATCACTATGATCATCTCATTTAAGTTTACCCACATTTCTAAATAACCACCCCATAGGGATCTAGCCATAGTGTTTTATTGTAGTAGTAATGGCATACAATCTATTAACTTCCTAATGTGTAGTCACCCATCCATTTATCCTACCACCAATTTCTCATATGAACTTAAGTTTCTGAGCCCGTATCTTTGGTTGTTTTTCAATGTTTCTTAAGTATTTTGACAAAGTCGACAAGAATTCCTATATAAGGAAGAGACATTGAACCAGGTTTGCAAGTGAAAATATATCTTCACAATGCTCAACAATATCCTTAAGTGATCAAAAAACCTTACTCTTGTGAAAATTGATTTTTTTGATGAGATAGTGGTTCTAAGAGAATAAATTTGAGGGTCCTAGAATTTTCCTCAACCTATTTTTGGGAGGAGTAATGCATATCTGCATGTTACCATTTTCTTGCATTTTGAGGGCCAAACCAATCCAGATTCCCATATCCTGGGCTTGATGAATCAAATATGCAAGAGAGTCAACAACTATATTGGATAACAAAGGATGGTTGACTCTTAAAGTTATATTATATTCCGTCCGTCCCTAAATAAGTGATTTGATTTTGTCTAAATTTGCATGTATCTACGTACTAAAATGTGTCTATGCAAGTCACTTATTTTGGGGTTGAGGGAGTATGTAGAATTTATCACAATTTTTTCTCACTCCGATCTATCTATCTATTTGTACTATTAAAAGAGTTGAGGTGCTTTTCACCGCACTGTGAGATTTTCGTCCGTCGGCTACTTTTGTGTTTTGCCCACTCAAGAACTCGGAACTCAACCCGCAGTCGAATATTGAGTCTTGTGCCCGCGAGATCCCGCACCGCCACTGAGCCGCCGGTGGTAGGACCAGCGTGCCATCCTCTGGCTCTCCGCACGTGCGGCCACAAAAAGGAGCCCTCGCGCCTGCGATCGGTTTGCCGCCCGCCGGCATCCTCTCTCCGGTGGAGCCCCACCCCTCCCCGTCCTCGGGAGGACCACGAATGAAAGAACATTTCATGATCTCTAGAGTTTTGTGTTAGATAACAATACCAAGGATAATTTAATTTTGTGGCTAGTGCAGATTTGACTTCCAAAAAGGAATCTTGGTCAAATGAAGCATTTCAAAGTATCTGGGGCGGATTATCCGCCCCTGGCTTGGGCCGGAATAAAAGGAGGAGTCCTTGATCTACATCTTCACCGAAGAAATCATCACTTCCTATCCCATTCATTTGGGGGGCTCTCGATCTAGATTTTCATTCGAATTTCTAGATCCCGGTTTCATTACTCGATCACTTTTTTTATTGTGGCGGCTTGTTGTCATCACAGGAGCCTCCAATTAAGTTGTGGATGTGTGCCCGATCCAGTTGTAAAGGCACCGGTTCCCGCCTGGAAGGGTACCACATAGTGGAAAGGTGGATCAGACCAGTTGTGGCGAGATCCATTAGAGAACAGGGTGAGGCCTATTGTGGAGTGGTGGTCTTAGTACCACCCACCCCTCCAACGCAGATGTACTTCCCTTAACAAGGAAGGAACCATGGTAAAACAAATCCTATGTCTTCGCGTGCTCCACTATCGGTTACCTCGTTCCTCTCACTACCTTTACCGTTTAGTAGCTAGGTTGACATATAGGGAATTTCATCGTAGTTGCATATCTAGAGAATTTACCTTTGTGTCAAGCCTAAAATTGAAAAGGTATTAAAATTTGGAGTAGCACCTATTCCCCCCTCTCTAGGTGCCAATTCGATCCATTTTAATTGGTATCAAAGACTCAACTTTTTATTCAGGCTTTACCACCTAAGAGAGTAAGGGTACTCGTGGAGATGGTAGTGAGGATGTGGAGAAGGTCACCATGGGTGATCTAAAGAGTTTGGAAACAAACTTGATTAAAACCATGGAGACCCAATAACAAGAAACGCGCCACATGATGACGTGTCTCTTTCCACCCACAAACTCACCTCCCTATCCCACAGAGGTCACAACTCCTCTTTCAAAGGACAAAGTTAAGGCTAACTCCACTGAAAATAAGTTGGAGGATGAAGATAAAAATAAGAGCTCCTCTTCCAAAAAGGGAAGTGGTAAGGAGGATTATAGTGAGGTATCTCACCTATACTCACCTGATCCACCAATCCCTCACCCTCATATAAACAATAGGCGTGATCCACCCAAGCTTAGTGCATCTTCCTTTAATCAACATCAAATTTTGATGAAATCTCATGTGTGTAGTTCATACATTGAGTTGTGGAAGATTATAGAGGTTGGTCTTCATGTTGCGGACCCAACCAATATGACTCGAAGAGGAGTTGTTGACAGCCAACTCAATGCCACAGCCCTACACATGATACAACTAGGTGTGGGTCCCAAGGACATGCCATATATTGAACATCTCAGCACCGCCAAGGAAGCTTGGGATGCCCTCACCGAGTTGTTCATCAAAAATGAGAGCATGAGAAGAAATAGGAATGATGCTCTAAGTAATAAAGCAGAAGGCTTCTACATGATGGATGGTGAGGATCATGAATATATGTATAGAAGACTCAAGCCCATTGCCACCACATTTAGAAACCATGGTGCTACACACATTTATGATGCTTGGATCAAGAGGAAATATGCAAGTACTCTTATGCCATTTGAGCCCACGGATCTTAAGAGTCTACAAGGAAGACACAACTACTACCTCATGACTTCCAATGAAGTTATGCAAGAAATGACTGCTTTCAAATTTGCGGCCAAGAATTCTGAAGATGCTCGTGTGCGAGCCCTTGGTATGCAAAAGGGTGTTAATCTTGACATGAAGGCCAACGTGGTTGAGAAAGAACAATACGAAAGGAACATTGACATAACTTCCATGAGTTGTCCCGAGGAATTCAAGCGTGCACATGGTGAGTACATGGCATTCTTTGCAGGGAATTTTTGGAAAGATCCTGTGAATGAAAATATGAGCTTGAATGTAAGAACGGGTCAAGTGGAAGAAAGGAAAATGGTCTAAAGCTGAGATCTTGTTACAATTGTGGAGGCCATTTCCATTTTGTGGCTGAGTGCCCCTATCAAAATAGAGAAGACCATGAGGGTAGATTGGTTCTCAAGGATAAGTCAAAAGCCCATCGCAAGAAGCCATTCAACAAGAAGAATGTTCCTTACAAGAAGCAACCAAAAATAGTATTGGTGGCCCAAGAGGAGTACTCATTCGCAAGCAAAGACCAAGAAGATGATGAAAGCCCAAGAGAAGTGGCAGTCATATCCACCACTTCCACACCAACCGCTTTACTCTTCGACTCGCCAAATGAGAACCTCTCCAACAAGAACGTCAATTTCCTTATGGAAAGGGCTTCCAAGGTATCACCTTCCACCACTTCCTTTCCTAAGACAATATGAATGTTTATATGGATGATCCTACTAGTCTAAAGGTAAAGGAAGAAGTTATTGCTTTGGATCATTATATAACTAACTTGCAAGGTGAGCACAAGAGGCATTTTGAGGCCCTAATGGGTCAACTTGTTCACTCAGAAGAACTCCTTGAAGAGAAGGGCGGAATTGAAAGAGAAGATGCAATTGAGATAACATCTCTGAAAAATGCTCTAGAGGAAGAGGAAGATATTTGAACTTATCTTGAGGAGAGGCTTGAGTCCATCGAGGAGTCGCATGACGAGATTGTGGCTAAATTAATAACAGAACATGATCATATTATTGCTAAAACAAGAAAACTTAAAAATGAAAAAGGTTGAATTTGGGGCTGCTCATGCTAGACTAACCGAGAAGCTAGAGGAACTTGACATCGCCCGCAAGGCTTTGGAGAGTGAACAGTCACTTCTCAATGAGTCTCATGATCACCTCCAAACTCGACTAGCTAAATATGATGTTCCTAACACCTCTATATTTTTGTGTGATCATGCATAAATTCTTGAGGAAAATGCTAGATTGAAGAATGAGCTTGCCAAGTCATCTCTTCCCAAAGCTAAGGATGTGCTTGAGTACCTATTGTGTAAGCAAAGGTCAAAAAATGGGAAGGAGGGACTTGGCTATTTCCCCAAGACAAAGAAGAAGAAGAAGAACAAGAAGAAGAAGACAACTCAAGCAAAGACAAGCACCACTACAGTAAATGACACCATGAAGAACAAAACTGCCCATGATGGTTTTGCAGGAATTACTAACCCCAGTTATGAGTTGTTTCATGACCATTATGGTGATGTTTATGCTAGATATGTTGATCCTTTTGATGGTTATATTGACTGGTCTATTTGGGTTCCAAAGACCCTTGTACTAACATAAGAGGACCCATTGAAAATGGGTTATTAAAACCAAGAATTAATTTTCTTGTAGGGATATGCTTTCGGTGGGTCGAAATGGGTGTTTGACAGTGGATGCACAAGTCACATGACCGGAAGCAAGGAGATCATCGCGGATATGATGCCTAATCATGACCAAATAACCGTCTCCTATGGTGATAAGTCCAAATCAAAGGTATTGGGTCTTGGCAAGGTAGTGGTTGCCCACAATATCTCTCTCTTGGATGTCATGCTTGTTGAGACCTTTGGGTATAATTTACTTTTTGTTCGTGCCCTTGGTAAGATGGATTTTGCTATTTTTATTGATGATGATATTGTGGTACTCTTGTGGAGCAAGTATCTTAAGGTCGCTTTCGTTGGGAACATCCAAAATGACTTGTATGTGGTGGACTTTTTAGGGAAAATCACTGTAGGTCCGATGTGCTTGTTTGGAAAGGCCTATGTGGGATGGCTATGGCATCGTCGAGTATCCCATGTCAGTATGAGAACTTTGCAAAGTTTTTACAAGGATGTCCACATTCTTGGACTAAAATACAATGTTTCCTTTGCCAAAGATCGTGTTTGCAGGGCATGTGTTGAAGTAAAAATGCATGGCTCTCCCCATCAAAGGAAGACAATTATTTCGTCAAAGTGGATCTTAGAGCTCCTTCATGTGGATAATTTTGGTCCTCCATCTCATGCAGGTCTTGGTGGGAAGAATTATTGCCTTGTCATTGTTGATGACTACTCAAGGTATACATGGGTATACTTCTTAAAGTTGAAGAGTGAGACTCAACAAACCATCGACTTTACCATTGAGGTTCAATGTCAACACAACTTCCCTATATTGGCAATAAGAAGCAACAATGGCTCTGAGTTCAAGAACTACACCCTGAATGAATTTCTAAGTGAAGAGGGGACAAGACACCAATATTGCACTACATACACCCCTCAACAAAATTGTGTAGCCGAGGAGAAAAAACCATACTTTGATGGATATGGCAAGGTTTATGTTGGATGAATTCAAGTCCCCATATAATTTCTGGGCTGAAGCTATATCCATCGCATGTCACTCATCAAACCGGCTTTACCTCTACAAGATATTGGACAAGACTCCCTATGAAATACTTAATAGTAACAAGTCCAATATATCATACTTCCGAGTATTCAGTTGTAAGTGTTTCTTTCTCATTAAAGGAGTTCGTTTGTCTAAATTTTTGTCTAAGGCTATAGAAGGTATTTTTGTTGGTTATAGTGCCGAATCCCACACTTATAGAATCTAAAACAAGACCGCTGGAATTGTTGTAGAATCTTGTAGTGTGGTGTTCGAGGAAAATGACAGCTCCCATGTGGGGGCAAGTTGATGTTTGGGATAGAGACGTTGAAATACCCCAAGACGCCATATGATGGGGATATAGCAATCGAGGTATGCCCAGAAGGCCAGTTCGACTAACTTAGGCCTATGGAGAATGGGCCTGCAGGCACGGCGACTGGAACGTGACTAGAAGTGAAGCCCGGCGACTGAAGCTGATGGCCCAAAGTTGTAGATAGGCCTAGTCGGATTAGGTCAACTCCTAATCGGATTAGGTCAACTCCTCCAGAACCTTAGCTAATTTAGTTGTAATCGTGTAAAGTCTAGCGAGGCACCCCTATATAATCCTCCCTAGGGTACTCTGCATACTTGCGTGCTATTAGCTACCCCATCCAAGTGACTCGCTGCATAGCCACCGAGTTCGCCAACCTTGTAATCCACTCTCCAAGAAATACAATCTAGTAGGAAGTAGGTCTTTACCCAACGAGGGGATGAACCTGGGTAAATCCCTCGTGTTAGTTCCCAATCTCATACCATAGATGGCGAGTCGCTCTTTCCCCCAATCATATCAATCGCTACCCCTGGTAGCGACTTCCGTGGTCATTCCAACGATAGTGGCGCCCACTGTAGGGCTTGGCTAGTCAATCCTAAGATCTGCGGCGAGACCCTACATCCCGATCGACCGACCGATCGCCACCGGCCGCATGATCGCTAGCGGCAGGTTCCTCCAGGTCTTGCCGAGCAGCTACATCCTAGCGGCAGGTCACTCACGGCGTGGTGATGTCGGTCGGCACCATCAACCTCTTCATCGGGTTCATGGACGCCATCGACCCGACGCAGATGGCGATCATCGGCGAGTCATTCTATGCTTGATATTGTTTTGGCTTTATGCTTAGTATTCTTTGTTGTAGCATGACTTGTTATAAACAATTGAGATTGCTTAATGTGCCTTGGATGAATCATGCGTTGTTTTAGCATATTAAAGCATAGTATAGTGGTATTCTCCTTTGATGCTCTATTTGGGTTGACTTGGCGCATGCTCACACCATGTTATGACTATCCCAAGTCACCATAAGCCTTTATAATCCTTTAGTTTTCAACTTGTAGTATCACTTTATGCTTTGATCAATGATGTTTTGTCGCTCTCCATGATTATGGCCATTATTGCTCTCCTAGTTTGTTGCTCCTAGTCTTTTGCTAGCCTCCACAACCAAGTATGAGTTCCACCCATGCATCCAACTCCCTAAACCAAGTTATTCCAAAGAGTCCACCATACCTACCTACTATCTTATGCTATTCCAAGTATATTCATGTTTTTGTTTACCTTCCGAATTAAACTTGTTATGAGAAAACTAGTGATTAAAGCTCTCACGGAATTGATGGCACACTTTACTTTTCTTGCCCTTAATAAACTTGAACCATTGTGTCGTCTATGTTGTATATGCTTGCACTTATTTGTTGGGAATTAGCAGAACCATGCTGTCATGGGAAACGCTTTCAACATTGCACTTGGTACTTGTACCTAGTTGATATCATGCTCTTTTGTATATGGATGTCGTCGGTGTGAAATGAAAGGGGAGCTTGTAAGTCCATGGAGTTATGTATATGTGTTAGAGAAACGCCTGGGCCGCTGGTCTAATCCATGCTGACATGGTGGAAACCTACAGCGTAACCATAATGAGATGTCTATGAAGCATTCTTCTTATAAAAAAGGAGTCCTATATTGAGAAAAAAGAGAAAAGAAAAAAGAGATTATGAAAAGAGGAAAGAGAGAAAAAGCACCATATTCCCATGGTAAATAAGAAGATTGCTGAGATGCTCGTTGTCTGCTTGCCTTGTCATTTTGATATGGGGATTCTTCCGTATCATCAGGCAAGGGGTACCCCGTTGGCGGTTCTCTATGATACACATGTACTTACAATGACAAGAACTTACCAGTGACTAAACTTGAGTAGCATGAGGAGCGGCCCTCGTATACAAGGTACATGAGATTTCTAACTTATACTTCGTCAAGCATGTACACCATAGTTTGTTCACTTTAACCTTAATCACTTCAAGATGCTTAGGATAGGGGCAATGAGAGCTGAAAGCTATAAGTACCATAATTTTTGGAAGCTCTTTATGAGACTTGAATCCCTACTTCCTTTTATAAAAAGGCCTCTCTTCCACCAATATATTAGGTCTCCACATTCTACCTTTATGCACCTACTTTGAGAGCATAGTGGCCATTCTTAGTTCTATGTGCATTGTCCCAAGACTAGTTGATTGATGCATAACTTGATATTGCTTGTTTTAAACTATTTGTATCTAGTCACTCTTGTGAACTTTGAAGGTTTCCTATGCATTTATATTTGCTACTCTACGAGAGACAAGCTGAATACTATTATGCTATGTTTTCTTTATGTGAAACAAACAAACGTCTTGCAAAGCATTGTTATTCATGAATCTTTTGTTTGTGCCTTTTCATGTTGCAACATAGTTTCTTTGTCTTATTGCTAGAACTTTGTCTTTCATGTTATGATTGAAGTACTATGATCCCAGCTTTGAATGTTTTACAAATACTTTGATCAAGTCTTTGATGGTGCATGTCACCTCAAAAATTATTCTTTATTTTTATCACTTACCTACTCGAGGACGAGCAGGAGTAAACCTTGGGGATGTTGATACATTGCAAATGTATCTATAATTTTTGATGTTCCATGCTTGGTTTTATCCACTTTCTTGTGTTTTGTCCACACTTTGGAGTACTTTTCAGATGATTTCTTGGACTAACCTATTAACAAGAGCCACAGTGCCAGCTGCCTGTTTTCTGCTGTTTTTGGTTCCAGGAAAGTCAGAAAATGAATATTCTCGGAATTGGACGGGACAAAAGACAAAAATCCTATTTCACCAGAAGACTCCAGGAGCCAGAATACGAGACGGATAAGAGCCAGGGGGTGGCCACACCACCTGGTGGCGCGGGCCAGGCCAGGTCGCGCCAGGGGTCGATGTGGGCCCCCTAGGCACCCCCTCGGTCTCCCTCTTCGCCTATAAGGAGCCTTCTGACCTAAAAACTTCGAGGGGGTCGACGTTTTTCTAGAAGGAGTTCCGCTCTGCCGCCACCACCAGATTCCACGAAACAGCACCAGAAACTCCGTTTTAGCACCCTGTCGGGACGGAGAATTGGAGGAGATCATCGCCATCATCATCACCATCTATTCTCTATCGACCATCCATGTTTCCCCCATCTATGATTGAGTAATCCCCCGCTGTAGGCTATGGGGATCGTAGGGATTGGATTAGACCGTTCATGTAATGGCATCAGATTGTTAGGGCATGGTGCCTAGTATCTTTTATTAGTGCTTTATGACTTTGTTGCGACTTGTTATGCGTAATGATTGTCACTAGGGCCCGAGTGCCATGATTTTAGATCTGAACATGTTATTGATTCATTATGATAGTATTGTTTTGGTCTTATCTGCAAGTTGTATACAAACGTTGTTGTCCGGAACCAATGGCCCCAAAGTGACAGAAATCGGGATAACCGGAGGGAATGGCTTTGATGTGAGGATCACATGTGTTCACAGAGTGTTAATGCTTTTGTCCGGTGCTCTATTAAAAGGAGCACCTTAATTGCCAATAGTTCCCTTGAGGCCCCGCTGCAAACGGGCTGGCAGGACAAAAGATGTTGTGCAAGTTCTCATTGCGAGCACGTATGACTATATATGGGACACATGCCTAGGATTGTCTAGTACTTGGATGCTTTATCTTATTTATCTGCAATTGCCCTATGTTCTGATTGCTATGTGAATTGTCTTGTCCATGCAACGCCCGTCCATCCATCCCTATGCCTACCGCACTCGAATCCCAATGTTTACTGCTATTGTTACTGTTGTCTCTACTTTACTACTGGTGTTACCTTGCTATTTCTACTACAAAACTGTTGCTACTGATACACTGCTGTGAGCAAGATTTTTCCAGGTGCAGCTGAATTGACAACTTAGTTGTTAAGGCTTATAAATATTCTTTGGCTCCCCTTGTGTCAAATCAATAAATTGGGTTTCACTTCCCTCGAAAATACCACGATACACCCCCTATACTTGTGGGTCATCAGCGGGTAGCACCACCGTGCCACCAGATCCCTTCTCCACGCCCCTCCCGCCGATCGCGATGGTGGCAGAAATCAAGGAGTACCGCCAACAACTAGAGGCGGCCAAGATCAGGGAGCAGGCCGAGCGCGAGAAATTCCACCTCAAGCAGCAAACGGCGTAGGAGTTGTCGCTCTATCACCAACGTCGCATCAGGAGCCGCCTGGACCCTTCCGTTCCGGGCCGCATCGTGAACTTCGACGACGAACACGACCCCGCTCGCGCGGCCGAGAGGGAGCCCTACCACAACACACCACCCGTCGGCATTCTCTCACCAGTAGGGGAACCTGTGACCAGAGCTCCATCACCACCCCGCCACTCGCCTCCTCCGGAGCAGCCGTGGATCCTGATCTCCCCACAAACGTGCGACTCCAATGGACTCCTGCTCTACTCCACCCCGATGGACAACATCATCTCGGGACAGGCCATAGTCGCCAACCTCAAAATCACGGGGGAGGGCGTGCTGCACGTCAAATACACGTAGGCCATACTCGCCAGGTCATCGAGCAGCAGGTCGTGGGGGTCGACCCATGAGGACGAATGTACTCCCACTCGAACGGTAGTCGTGCAACCTCGAGTGGTCGCCCGACAGTCGCCAACACTATCAACTGCCCCCCCCCCCCCCCCCCCACCTGAGCCCCTGCAGCTCCAACCACGGGCAGCCAACCCCGCACTCTCCACGAACGAGGCGCGGCCTGTGCATAACACAGTCACCGCCAACGGTCAGCCGATCGACGCGCGGACCCACATCGTCAACAACCAAGCCTGGCGGGCTCACTAGCAAAGCGACCTAATAAACACCCTCCCCAACCGCGGTGAGGCCGAGCCAAGGGGCTCCCTCAGCCAAATTGGCCCACAGTGCTTCAGACCAATCATCCGAGGGGAAAAGTACCCCTCCACCTTCAAAGCACCGATGGACATCGAGAAGTACGATCCCATGTACAATCCGACGGTATGGATCGACACGTACCTCATGGTGATGGGGATCACCGGTCACACCGACCTACAAGCCGCTCGCTACCTCCCCCGGATGATGGAGGGAGGGACTCTCCAATGGATCAACACCCGCCTCGAGAACAACATCGACTCATAGGAGGACATGCGAGATGTCTTCGTCAAGCACTTTGAGGGTTCCTACACCCGCACCACCACCATCGAGGACCTGGAACACTGCATCCAGGGACCACGTGAGTCGACTCGCCACTTGGTCCAACGGTGGCACTGTTGGAAATATGCCCTAGACACAAATAGTAATAAGGACTATTATCATATTTCATAAAGTTTATGATTAAGTTTTATATCATGCTATAACTGCATTGAGTGGAAACATCAATACACGTGTGATATATAAACAACCAGGGGTTCCCAGTGAAACTCTAGTCACTGGTTCATTGGTCAACAGATGATCAAGTTTCCCGATCATGTGGCATTTATGTTAGTTGGAAATGGAGTCAACTCATTATGAGAATGAGATGATGAACCAGTACCCAACCTAAACATCATGACTCGATCATGTCACGAAGTTCAAGTTATGATGATTAGAAATGCATCCTCGTAGACTATTCCTTAGACCGTGAGGCTATATCAATCACTGTCTCCCGAGAGTGCTTAGATATCACCAAGCGCCACTTGGTAATACAATGGTTATAAAGGTGTGTTCAGGTACTCGGAGGAAACCGTAGAGGCAATATATGTCAAGAGTGGGATTTGTCCGTCCATGTGACAGAAAGATACTCAAGGGACCACTTAGAGAAGTTATATCCAATAGATGCGCATCGTGTGATTTGATCACAGGGATATCACTTGTCGGAACGAGTCAAGTAGCATTGTTCAGTAATGAGATTGAACACGACATGGTGATGTTATTGATCAGATCTTGGGCAATGCAAGTATCAAGATACAAAGGGAATACGACACGATCGTCCCAGTTCAAATGACGAAAGATCTTCATGGAACGCACAGGGGTCACATGGCCATCCAGGTCCCTCTGTTGACCATTGGTCCGGGAGTGTCCTGACCATTTCTAGAGTGTTCCCGAACCATAGAGTATCACTCTTAAGGGTTTGATGATGCTTAGAGAGTGTTTATAGGATCGAAAGAATCGCTGAAGAATAGTAGAGAGAAAACCAGAAGGGTTTCGGTAAGTCCAGAGGATGTCTGGCGTGGAGGTGGAAGGTGTTCCATAACCATGGAGATTGAATAATATATGAATGAATGTTAAATATTGATTTAATCATTTATTCATAATTATTTAATAAAAGAGAAAATCAATTTAAAGGTCAAAAGGCTTAATGGGCCAATTCCGGAGGGAAGAGGGCCCATTAGGGAAAGGCAAGAGGGGAGAAGGGGCAAGGGGGTGGACGGTTGGGCCAAGCCCCTCCTGCGTGGGGCCCATTAGGGCCAGCCGGCGGCTGCCCCCCTCTCCCTCTCCTTTAGTCCCACCCCGGGACTTTGAGGGAGGTAGTACCTCCCCTTCCCATATATATAGTGGGGGTATTTGGCCAGATAAATACAAACAATATTCATTAAAGGTCTTCTCACTTTTGGGAAGACCTCCAATTGATACTCTCTCTCTCTCTCGCTTGTGACCGTGGTCCCAAGTTCGGATTGCGCGAACAAGAGACATCTTCACCGCGGAGTGCCGCCGCGCTGCGAGATTCAGATCCAGGAGCTCTACTTCCACAATTGATGCTGGATCGAGGAAGCGGGAGTCATCATCAGGCACCAAACGTGTGTAACTCCCCACGAGGTGTCACACTTGAGGCACTCAAGTCGTTGGAGCCGCACGAGTGCAAGGACTTCATCACGACCTTGAGGTCGGCTTCGGCTCGTCTGCATCAACCATGCTCTCTTGAGAATTGACAACGCTTTTCGGTCTTCAAGGGTTAGTTTGTGAAAAGTCCCTCCCGTTACTGCATTACTAACAGATAGGTCCTAGCAACATTAGGGGTTCAGGGGCGTAGGGTAAAATTTATTGTTTTCATACGCGGAACCCCTATAGTGGTATCAGAGCTAAATCTATGCGTAGTAATGCTAGTACAGGTAGAACACACAAGATGTAGCGTGTGGGCATTGATCTTTTAGTTGTTACCCTCCCACGTGTACTTGTGTATACCGCAGTAATGCTTGATGAAGTGGCCCCCAACTAACTTTATGCGTTCATTCGCGAGACTGGTCCATGCTTGACATACGGCTTGTACCGTATAAAGTGGCTTAGGAGGGTGTCTTTCTCTCTCGCATTAGTTGATATGCCATTTACAATGGAGGGCCCAGAAAGGGGTCGTGTTATCACTAGGAACCCTTCATGGGATAGGTGTTTCTAAGTGGAGTTATTATTAACTCATTTTATTATAAACTTAGTCTAAATTCCTTTTGCAATTATAAATGTAGAAGAGGTTCTCCCTGATGCCACCTTTCCCGTTGACGATTGATTGGTTAGAAGGAGAGAAGCTCAGACTAGATGGATCAAACTTCTCTATGTGGGTTGCGCATCTCCACGTTCTTCTTAGCGAGAATGATGTGGTCGACTACATACTTGACAAGATGGATTTGGATCAGCCCATTGACCTAGAGACCCTAGAGCAGCGGAAAGACCGCTATCACCATCTGTAGATGGCCTCCTTCATTTCATTTACAATGCGTTTAGGACTGGTGGACGAGCTGTGGCCTGTCGTGGGTAATGTCAACCCTCGAACAGTAATGCTACAGCTTAGGACACATTTCGTGGAACAAGCACACATATGGGAGAATGATCTGATGGGAGACTTCCTCTCCATTAAGATGGAGGAGAACTCATCACTTGATAACCACTTTTTGAGGTGAAACAGTAGGGAAAATCCCCACTGCATTTTTTTATTATAATATATGAGTATGAGTATGTTACAATGAAAAAAAATATCTAAGGTAGATCAAAACAGTAAAATAACATCATTCTACCCTATCCCTGGTCCAATTGCTGTTTAAGCCAGGCTTTGAATTTTTCTTTGTATTTTCCTTTGTTTCTGAATTGTAGCCATCTCATTTCTTGGAAGAATATTGCTTTCCATCTTTCAATTGTGGGCCTTTTGTCATTAAAAATCTTCTAATTTCTGCATATCCAGATACCCTAGGTAGACATGATAATGATCTCCATTGCAAATGGTAGCTGTAACTTTTCTTTGATGTCTGAAATAGCTTCCAATCCTATTAGATTTGCAGCTCTGTTTCTGTAAATATGGTCCCAACATTTGTTTGCAAATGGACATTCCCAGAATAGATGATTAACTGATTCTTCCAAGTAGCAGTTTGAAGTTACACAATTGAAATCAGGCAGGATGAACTGTTTTCTTTTCAGAAGATTCCTTGTATTCAATCTGTCTAGAAGCAGGAGCCAGAATAAGAACTTATGTTTATTTTGGCAGGAGGTTGCCTAGACCCAAGAAAAATGTGGTGGTGATGGTGAATATTCAATCATGGCTGTATAGGCCTTTTTTACTTCAAACTTATCTGACCCCCAAATATAGTTCCAATTATCATGGTTATTCCCCTGCGTGGTATGCCTGAATTCCTGGCATCTTTCTTCCATGACTAAGAATTCAGAGTATGCTTGTTGAGACAGTGGTAGATGAAAGTTATCCTCTAAGTAATCAGCATGTAAGAAGTCATGTACACTGATATTTGAAAATTTAGCATAGGACAGAAGGTGAGGGAATTTATTCATCAAGCACTCATCTTGCCAAAGGTCTGACCAGAAATATGCAGACTTTCCTGAATTCAGATTGCACTTAGCCATGCCTTTAAAGTTGATAACCACTTGGAGCGCATGCATGATGCGTACATGAGGCCTACATACTTCTTGGATAGCTGGATGATGGGCTCTTCTGCAAATGGTGTTGTACTGCGGTCGCTGCCACCAAGCTACCAAGCACAAGTCAGGATTTGCATTATGAGAGGTGACGCGAAATCAATGGAATTCCACAGGTTCGTATCACATCCCATTATCGCTGAGGTCATCAATGACAAAGGTATATATTTGATATACAATTTTATAAATGTTATAATCTTGCAAACACATTTGAAGTGTTAAGTATATTTGATACTTGTTCTGTTTTACTGAAGACAGGTCCTTCTGCATGAGAGGTGCTTGCTGGAGAGGAGGTGATGTTGTGTGTTGATGGCGAGCATGATGATGATGGCCAAGGACACTCTCCCTCGACATTTATCATTTAGTTTATGTTTAGGATGATTATTGTAATAAAAAAGGTTGTGAACTTCTTTAGTGTGTCTCACACTTTGTGAGACGGTTATTCATATCAGTTTGTAACAAACAGTTGTTCTACTTTTATGAATGATTTATATTTGTGTTCATATCTTGTTTGATTATACGTGAATTATCCTTGTTATTTGAAACTAATTGATAATACATGATCATTTGTAAAATATTGGAATGCCTTAAAACACCCAACTTAATGATATATTCATTAATGAATGAAACCATTGTTTAAATTCAAAAGTTATGTCATAATATGTGAAAGACATTCGATTTCTTATCACATATATATCATGCCTATGTTTGGCAAAATAACTTGAACACCGTGTATTACTTGAATACAAAGTGTTTTAATGACTTGTTAAAAGTAAATACATATTCGATGTATTGTATTTTAACAAAATGGTAATTATCATTATATGATTGTTTAAATTTGTAAAGAAGTTTACCAAAGGAAACATGAAGATGAAACTATTTGATATGATCAAAGTGTTTCATCAACAAAGGGTATAAACATAAAAGAGAATCTAATTACTACGATTTGATCAATAGTAATGAAATTCTACTTTTATAAGAATGGCATAAAAAGAAATTGTGAAATGCAAAGCGTTTTGAAACATCAAAATGCAAGGCATCACAATATGATAGTTTGATATCAAAGTGGGTGAATAGATGGCACCAAATAAATCATTATAGTGTAGATGTAGAGACCATTAGTTAAAATAGTTAGCACTCAATTAGAATATATAGTGAACCATTTGAATTCGTGAAAGCGGCTCCATATTTGGTATGGATAGTCGTGGAAGTTTTGGGGTTATTCAATATAACCAAAACAATAGCGAATAAGTCCTTGTAGAGTATTCATTGGAAACTGTGAATACGAAATCCATAGCTAAAACCAAAAGAGAAGCAAAACTTGTATTGCTTGGATTTTGGTACATTTTTTAGAAAATTTACATTTAGTGATATTTCTCGATTATGGAGCAAATGGAAGATAGTGAAAAACACGACCAAAGTGTTGAGAAGCACAACATACAACGTTCCTAAACGATTCTCTTCACAGAAGGAAAGAATCAATGATAATGATCATTGTGTTTTCCCTACTAGTGTTTTCACTACATGAAGTAGGATTCAAAATGTAACACATATCTTGTATGGAGACATTTGTGAATCATTTGTCATGATTACCAGAATATGACATACCTACGAACTGCTAAGGAAATAATGGTAAGCTAAAGTTATGAGAAATCCTAAAAGCAAAATTCACTTGAGATTAGAAAGCAATTCGTTGTTGAATCTCACAAGTAAAAGGGGTTACTTGGATTTTCCCAAATGACTGCAAAGCCATAGTGCAAAAGGGGGTGAATGACAAAAGCACAATTTGTCAAGTATTGGACAAATTCAAATGAATTTGATTCAAGTGTGCTAAATGTCTAGTGGATTTAAAACTAGTAAATTACTAATATCTCAAAGAAATCTCCAAGTTTGATATTTGATTTATAAGGTGTAAAAGTTTATAATAAGTGTATTATGATATGATGTAGTATTTCTTAAGGGATTCTGAAAAGGGTTTCAGAATAGAAGTTAATTAAGGAACTACTCCTTAATAACTCAAATTAGGAATAGTATTAAGTTTAACATCAATAGTTGAAAGAAAGAAAAGTATGATCATCATCCACTATGTTGAGACATAGATTATGTCTTAGAAAACCATGATGATAACTTAACATAATATATGATCCAATAAGGAACATTTAAAAGTGATTAAGTTTGAATTACGGAACATTGAACTAAGTTTGTCCGCAGTGTCTAATAGAGAACTGTAGACATATTTTCCAAATCCATAAAGGATGACATATCTTAAAGCATAAAGGGTTATGTTATAAGGGAATATGTTGGAAATTCCCATAATACTGATTAGAGTCAAGTAGGAAGCAAGGTGAACAAAAACATCGAAAGTTGCACAGGGTGCACTCGTGTTTCGATGAATACATTTATAATAATAGATAAGGGTACCATCTAAAGTGTTGTATAATGTTATGGCGGGGCTAGTTCGCTTTTAACGTAGAATGATGTGTCCCAGGGCACAGTGCCCATGAGAAATCCCTTGAGGTTGATCTAAAGTCACTATAGGCTACTAGAATCAGGCCTCGTTCTGCTGCCATAGCGAAGATGCATACACACAGATGTTATCATGTGATGATAAAGTATTAATGTCAACAAAGGTGACATTAGTAAGTTGCAAAGGATTTGGGACTGTAAAGTACAGACCCAAGAGTCAACCTCTTCCATGAGCAAGCATGTTCAGGGTACCGAATATATGGTGCCAATGATTAAGAACAAATGCAGCTAGTGTATTTGTACTCTAGTGCAAGTGGGAGACTGTTGGAAATATGCCCTAGAGACAAATAGTAATAAGGACTATTGTCATATTTCATAAATTTTATGATTAAGTTTTATATCATGCTATAACTGTATTGAGTGGAAACATCAATACACGTGTGATATATAAACAACCAGGGGTTCCCAGTGAAACTCTAGTCACTAGTTCATTGGTCAACAGATAATCAAGTTTCCTGATCATGTGGCATTTATGCTAGTGGAAATGGAGTCAACTCATTATGAGAATGAGATGATGAACCAATACCCAACCTAAACATCGTCCCGATCATGTCACGAAGTTCAAGTTATGATGATTAGAAATGGATCCTCGTAGCCTATTCCTTAGACCGTGAGGCTATATCAATCATTGTCTCCCAAGAGTGCTTAGATAGCATCAAGCGCCACTTGGTAATACAGTGGTTATAAATGTGTGTTCAAGTACTCGGAGGAAACCGTAGAGGCAATATATGTCAAGAGCGGGATTTGTCCGTCCACGTGACAGAAAGATACTCAAGGGCCCACTTGGAGAAGTTATATCCAATAGCTACGCAGCATGTGATTTGATCACAGGGATATCACTTGTCGGAACGAGTCAAGTAGCATTGTTCAAGAACAAGATTAAACACGAAATGGTGATGTCATTGATCAGAACTCGGGCAATGCAAGTATCGAGAGACAAAGGGAATAAGACACGACCGTCCCGGGTCAAACGACAAAAGATCTTCGTCGAACACAAAGGGGTCACATGGCCATCCAGGTCCCTCTGTTGATCATTGGTCCGGGAGTGTCCCGACCATGTCTGGAGTGTTCCCGAACTATAGGGTATCACGCTTAAGGGTTTGATGATTCTTAGAGAGTGTTTATAAGATCGGAAGAATCGCTGAAGCACAGTAGAGAGAAAACTGGAAGGGTTTCGGTAAGTCCGGAGGATGTCCGGAGTGGAGGTTGAAGGTGTTCCATAACCATGGAGATTGAATAATATATGAATGAATGTTAAATATTGATTTAATCTTTTATTTGTAATTATTTAATAAAAGAGAAAATCAATTTAAACGTTAAAAGGCTCAATGGGCCAATTCCGGAGGGAAGAGGGCCCATTAGGGAAAGGCAAGAGGGGAGAAGGGGCAAGGGGTGGCCGGTTGGGCCAAGAGGCCCCCCCCGTGCATAGGGCCCACTAGGGCCGGCCGGCGGCTGCCCCCCTCTCCCTCTCCTTTAGTCCCACCCCAGGACTTTGAGGGAGGTAGTACCTCCCCTTCCCCTATATATAGTGGGGGTATTTGGCCAGATAAATACACACAATATTCAATAAAGGTCTTATCACTTTTGGGAAGACCTCCAATTGATATTCTCTCTCTCTCGTGACCGTGGTCCCAAGTTTGGACTGCGCGAATGAGAGACATCTTCACCGTGGAGCGCCGTCGTGTTGCGGGATTCGGATCTAGGAGCTCTACTTCCACAACTGCTGATGGATCAGGGAAGCAGGAGTCATGGTTAGGCACCGGATGTGTGTAACTCCCCACGAGGTGTCACACTTGAGGCAGTCAAGTCGTTGGAGCCGCAGGAGTGCAAGGACTTCATCACGACCTTGAGGTCGGCTTTGGCTCGTCTACATCAACCACGCTCTCCTGAGCATTGACAATGCTTTTCGGTCTTCAAGGGTAATTTCACGAAAGGCCCCTCCCGTTACTGCATTACTAATAGATAGGTCCTGGCAGCATCAGGGATTCAGGGGCGTAGGGTAAAATTTATTATTTTCATATGCCGAACCCCTACAGGCAAGACTTGTGGATCAATGCCTCCGACATCCACCCGGATATGGCAATCCACTGCTTCAAGAACACGTGCCGCTACGAACCCCTGTTCTCCATGATCAAGAGGGTCTACCCCATGCTCGATAACATCCCGGACCTCCTCGATATTGCCAAGCTCTATGCAGAGGAGTACCCCAACCAAGACTCGGACAATGAGACAGGGACGAGATGCCACTCGGGTGGCCCTGACAATGGAAGGCATCGCGAGCTGCACTACATCAACACTCTCCTCACTGGCAAGCGCCGCGGTGATGGGTGAGTCGACTTCGTTGCCAACGCCAGATATGGGCAGCGCGACCCAAAGAACTACCGTCGTGATGGTGGCAACTACCGCACCAACAACACAGCGAGGCCAAAATTCGACCCTGCCACCCTGCTCAACCAACCCTATGTCTATCTCAGCAGGGATGGGAAGCCCGCCACTCACACCACCACTGACAACCACTCTTTGAAGGAGATTAGGAAGGCAAGGCGAGCAAGGGAAGGCCCCAATAACGACCCGCCAAGGGACAATGGCAACATTGGTGGGTTCAGCAACGAGGTCGGCTCACTACGCACGTTCACCGGGCTCAGCAACAAGCGCGAGAAGAACATGCTTGCACGTGCCATCTCCGTCAACGCGGTGATGCAAGTGGGCATCCTGCTCTATCTCAACTGGTCCGAGCAAAGCATCACCTAGATTCGCGAGGATCACGCGCCCAGGATCAAGTACCCCGGGCGAGTCGCCCTGGAGGTCAAGCCCAAAGTGGATGACTACTGGCTCCCTAAGACTCTGATGGGCGGCGGGAGTTCCATCAACATTCTATACCTGGATACCTTCAGGAGACTGCATCTCCCACAGTCGATTGTCAAATCGACCCTCACCACCTTCCACGCCATCGTCCCTAGTCGGAAGGCGTATCCGATCAGCAAGGTGACACTGCCAGTCACCTTCGGCACGCCCGCCAACTTCCGCACCGAGCGGATCGTCTTCGAGCTGGTGAACTTCCGTAGCCCATACCACTGCATGCTGGGACGACAAGTGTTCGCCAAATTTATGGCGGCACCCCACTATGCGTACAACATGATGAAGCTCCCGGGACCACGCGGCATTATCACCATTTGTGGTGACCCCTACATGGCCGTGGACTGCGAGGATAAAGGCGACAAGCTCGCCGATGCCGTCATCACTGAAGAAACCAACCACGCAGACGAGCTCACGAAATATGCGAGCAGCATTGAAAAGGATGACCCGATGATCCTGAAGAAGCCGACCTTGGCCAATGCTGCACAGGCAACTTTCCAGGCCTCCACGCACACCCGCACCATCGAGCACGTCCCAGGTAAATTGAGCCAAAAGGTCACCATGGGAACCAACATGAGCCCCTCATAGTAAAGCGCGCTCATCGAGTTCCTCTCTGAGAATCACGACATCTTTGCATGGATTCCATCTGACATGCCTGGTGTCTTGAGGGAACTCGTTGAGCACAAGCTAAACGCTTACCCCAAGGCGCGACCTGTCAAGCAGTCGTTGCGGCCCTTCAATGAAGAGCACTATCGTGCAATCACCGAAGAAGTGCAATGACTCCTTGCCGCAGGATTCATTCGGCCCATCAAGTACTCCAAGTGGCTGGAAAATCCAGTCTTGGTCCTAAAGAAGAATAATACCTGGAGGATGTGTATCGACTACACCAACCTCAACGGCGCCTGCCCAAAGGAGGAGTTTGTCCTCCCGCGCATTGACTAGATCATTGACTCGACCGCAGAGTCCGAGTCGATGTAATTCCTTTGTGCTTATTCTGGCTATAATCAGATCAAGATGGCCGCCGAGGATGAGGAGAAAACGTCTTTCATTACGATGTTCAGAGCTTTCTACTACATTGCAATGACGTTTGGCCTCAAGAATGTCGGCGTGACCTACCAACATAGCATGCAGGATTGCCTAGCAAGCCAAATTAGCCGCAACATCCACGTCTACATCGATGACGTGGTGGTGAAATCGACTTGCCAGAGCGACCTACTCGCCGACCTGGCCGAAACTTCCGCAAATCTGTGGAAGTAAAAGATCAAGCTCAACCCGGAGAAGTGCGTTTTCAGCGTGCCCACTGGCCAGCTCCTGGGATACGTGGTCTCCAAACGAGGCATCGACGCTAATCCCTCCAAGATCAACACCATCACGCGACTCGGAAAGCCCGAGTGCCTACACGACATCCAGAAGCTAGCCCCCGGTCGCTTTATCCCCCGGCTCGGTGAGAAGGCAATGCCCCTCTACCGATTAATGCAGAATAACCCCACGTTCATGTGCGACAACAAGTCCGACAACACACTCAAAGCGATGAAGGAGGTGCTACTCGCGGCACCAGTACTAATCGCCCCCCATGGACAAGGAGCCAATGCTAATCTATGTTGCGACCTCCAGTGGAGTCGTCAGCGCCATGATGGTCGTCGAGCGACCGGAGGAGGGCAAGGAGCGCCCCGTGCAGCGCCATGTCTACTACATCAGCGAAGTCCTCACCGAGTCGAGGAAATGCTACCCATAATACCAGAAGCTGGTATACGTAGTCTTCTGATCCCATAGGAGGCTCCCACATTACTTCTAGGAGCACCCCATCACGGTCGTCTCCTCCACCCTGCTGCAGGACATCGTCTGCAACCGCGATGCGACTAGGCGAGTCACAAAGTAGGCTGTTGAAATCGGTGACATGGACATACCTTAGAGGTACTCGAGTTTGGCGTATACGGTCCAGTCTAGCAGAAGCCCACGGTGTTACCAGGGTCCAATCAAGGATTCGGGTGACCTCAGGAGACTCTGACTGCTTGCGGCACAGAGCGAGCTCAAGATAGAAAGTTCAAAGGGAAAACCCTAACTTGTAACCGACTCGACCTGCTATCCTGAGACCTAGCCTATCTATATAAAGGCTAGGAGGGGGCAGCAAGGAGGACAATCACAACCCTAGTTTCCACACCATCGCCAGATTGTATCTGTGCACCCCCTGTAACTTCCGACTCCCTCGATAATTCCAAGAGAAGACAAGCAGGAGTAGGGTCCTCTATGAGGCCTGAACCTGTGTAAATCTTGCGTCCCTGTGTGCTTGTTTGCTAGCCGATTAATGCCTCCAGCGCTCCCCTCTTCTCCAAAACCCAAGTCCATAGCAATGAGCATTGATGAGTTTGACCCTCGTCAATTGGCACCGTCTGTGGGAAGTGAGAGTGCTGATGTTGCGGCTTCCTCGGCCCCATCAACTGCGATCTACAACTCTGCATCAGTGGAGATTCGCCTCCTCTATGGTGCCTTCGACTTCACCGTGCATACGCCCGCCACTCGCCCGGATTTCGAGTCTGTGGGCGAGGGCATTGGCCTGGCAATCGGGAGCTTACGCTTCCAAGTTGGTCAACTAGGCACACTTCGCCTTCCTTATCATCCGATGGTTCCCGCGATTGCTCCAGCATTGTGGTTTCCACGGCCGATCGACACCCTAAGCGAACTCAATGTCCCAACAATAGTCGAGAACACGGATAGCAACAGCAGTCGTGAGTCTGATCTGGGTGATCTGGCCATAGAGGATGGAGCCTACGGCTCCGGATCTGAAAGCTACGGAAGCAACAGCTTCCCCAATCACTACATGTGCATCGTTGTCAACACTGGCGACAATGGCGGCAATTGCAACAACACCGCTACTGGCGGCGATATCCCTGTCGCGAACGGTGGTCCCTCCAACGGAGCACCCACAAACAACGGGACGGAGAATCATCCGACCCTTACTGCGAATGAACACACCCAGGAGCGCGTGCTGATCAAGCTCAACGACGCTGAGTGGGCTCGCTGGTGAGAGGCCTTGCGGGGCAACCCCCTGCCACCAAACTCATCACAAGACATGCTGATGGGATATCACTGGCTGCTCAAGGAAGAATTCAAGCGCAAGCAGCAAGTAATTTCCCAACTCGAGGCGCGCAGAAAGGCAACGGATGAGTCGAGCCTTCGGCGAGCTCAACTCTCCTCTATGGGAGGATCCTCCTCTAAGGGCAGCGACCATGTGGCCACCAAGGGACGTTCTCGACTGGCTCACCTCACCAATAAGGAGCGAGAAGAGACCACACGAATCATCTACTTCTCCTCCATGATGGTGGGTACGCGGGGCAATGTGCTCTCGAAGACACCACAAGCAGCGGTGACAGCGGCCACCATGTACCTCCTCAACAACCAGCAACCGGCTGGGGACCCGCGGGCTGCCATGCACCGATCTACAATCGTGGGCCTAGGGCTAGTCGAGTTTGCCCTCATCAAGGATCCAGCACCAGAGCCGAAGAAAAACAAAGCTCTGGCCAAACACTACTCTTAACCCTCCTCTAGCAACGGCATCCATGACTTGTCACAGCGACGCCGCTCACACTGGCACGACTATGACTACGACGCTCATGATGACATCACACAGCGCAAGGTCGACAAGATGCGCACAAGGCGTGCCTGTTTGACTGACTTGAAAGACGACGGGATAGAGCTCTACGGCGCCAGCTGCTTCAGCAGAGCCATTCGACAGAAGTGAATGCCAAAAGGGTTCAAACTCCCTCGGAGAACCTAATATTCAATGGCCTATAGGACCCGAAGATCTGGTTGGAGGATCACATCTCCTCCGTCAGGCTCCACGGTGGAACCACGAGCACGACAATGCAATGCCTCCAGCTACAGCTGCAAGGCGCCGCTCGTGCGTGGCTTAACAACCTCCTATGCGGATCAATTCGTAGCTCGGAAGAGCTAGTCTACAGCTTCATGCAAAATTTCAAGGGCACTTACAAAAGGCCTGCATCAATCGAAGAACTGAGAGGCTACTACCAGAAGACTGGCGAATCACTGTGCTCGTACATCCAGAGATGGTCCATCATCAAAAACTCTGCGGAAGACATCTCTGAAGACCATGCAATAGACGCGTTCAATGGGGGCGTACGCCGCAGGGAGCTCAGGGAGGAGCTGGGCCACTCGAAGCCCAAAACAATCGACCATCTGATGGAGATCACAAACAGGTGGGCCGATGGGGAGGACTCGATAAAAAACTGTGTCTACTCCAATGATGACGACAACCTCGGCTGCAAACGTGATCGCCGAGGAAAGTGTCGAATGCATGGTTACGAGCACCATGAAGAGGTTGATATGGTCGCGGCTAGCTTCGCTGAAAAATGGGACGACAACCGCAACAGCGGATACCGTAGTGGTGGATACCGCGACAGCGGGAAAACCACACAAGTGTGGCAACACCGCACTTGCGATGAGGCACCTGGAACATCTATCCAGGACAAACTGTCCAGACTGTGCAACGTACACTTCTACATCGACAAGCACGACGGCAAGAAAAAGTCCAGCCACCTTCTAAAGGACTACCGTGAGTTCCTCAAACTCCACGAAGTCCTGGCCCAGATGAATCGCGACGCGATAAACCAAGGCTATGGAGCTGCCCCGGGCACTGTGGCTCATGGAGCACCTCTACCACCACCCGGGCCACCACCACTTGCGGCTGTGCCAGCCCAGAACCATGGACGCGAGCCATACCCCTGGCCACTGGGGAACATGGGGTTGATCCAAAAAGGACGCCCCTCAAATCGAGTGCAAAAAAGCAATCACTCGCCAAGTCAATCTGGCGATGAACTCTCCGCCCTCCACCACTGAGTACCTCAGTGGAAGCGAGTCCTGCATCACCTTCGACAAGCGCGATCATCCGCGCCAAGTACCTCGCCCAGGCCACTGTCCCCTGGTGCTCGAGGCACATATTGGAGGCTTCGTGATGAGTCGCGTCTTCATGGACGGCAGAAGCGGCATTAACCTTATGTTCGCAAGTACCTTGCGTGCAATGTCAATTCCACTGTCATGTCTGGAATCTTCAGACACAACTTTCCACTGAATCGTCCCGGGGAAAGGTGTATACCCTCTGGGCAAGATTAGCCTCGACGTCCATAGAATCTCCCAGTCTTTTGGCATCCAAGAGGAGCTGGCGAGGTTGAAGGAGTCGACAGACAACAGTCTACCACCTCTGAGCAAGCCAAGTTCACTTGAACAATCCTTCGACACGTCAATCCACACCAAGGCGGTCCAGGTCCACCCAACGGACCCAACCAAGATGGCCCTCATCGCCAACAACTTGAGTTCTGCATAGGAACTCGCGCTCGTCGAATTCCTCCGTGAGCGCTAGGAAATCTTTGCCTGGTGTCCAGCGGACATGCCAGGAGTTCTCAGGGAATTCGCCGAGCACTCACTCAATGTAAATCCTGAAGCAAGGCCAGTCAAACAAACAATACGGCGACTGTCTGAACCAAGTGCAAAAGCGGTCGGTATGGAAGTCAACGGACTCCTCGATGCAAACTTCATACGTGAGATCAAGGAAAGCACCTAGTTAGCTAACCCCATGCTTGTTCCTGAAAAAGACACGGATATCCTGCGGATGTGCGTGGACTTCACCTCCTTGAACAAGCATTGCCCGAAGGACCACTTCCCGTTGCCATGGATCGATCAGATAATCGACTCCACTGCGGGATACGAGCGCCTCTGCTTCCTCGATGCCTACTCAGGCTATCATCAGATTCGAATGAAGGAGGAGGACCAGGAGAAAACGGTGTTCATCATGCCCTTTGGTGTCTTCTGCTACACAACGATGCCCTTCGGGCTGAAAACGGCAGGAGCCACCTACCAGCAGTGTATGTAGGCCTGCCTCAAGAGCCAGCTTGGTCGCAACATCCAAGTCTATGCCAATGACATCATCGTCAAAACCAAGGAGGAAGCCTCGTTACTCTACGATACCTTTGATAACCTCGACCGCTACGGAATCAAGCTGAATCCGGACAAATGCGCCTTCGGCGTACCATCTAGGAAATTGCTCGGGTACCTCATATCTGCGAGAGGGATCGAGGCCAACCCGAAGAAAATAAAAGCCATACTAGCTATGGAGAAGCCGAAGAACGTAAAAGGCGTCCAGCAGCTGGCTGCAAGAATCGCGGCGCTCAGTCGATTCATTAGTCGGATGGGCGAAAAGGCACTACCTTTCTACCAACTTGTCTGCAAAGCTGACAAATTTGAGTGGACAAACGAAACACAAGAAGCATTCGAAGACCTCAAGTGTGTACTGTCTACCTCGCCGGTGTTGGTAACACCTCGCGAAAAGGAGCTGCTATTCCTACACATCTCCGCCACAAACCAAGTGGTTAGCACTATGCTCGTGGTGGAATGAGCCGAAGAAAATAAAGTCCATGGGGTACAACGCCCAGTCTACTACCTCAGCGAGGTGCTCACACCGACAAAGCAGCGGTACCTACATTATAATAAGCTGGCGTACGACATCTTCATGACAGCCAGGCGACTGCGCCACTACTTCCAGGAGCATCCAATAACCGTGGTGAACAACGCCCTGCTAGGGCACATACTCAAAAACCCCGACACCACTAGACGAGTTGCGCTCTGGGGAATCTAACTGTCTCCACGAGACATCACATACGAGAAGCAAGACACAATTAAGTCGCAAGTGCTCCCGGATTTCCTCGTGCCCTGGATGGAAAACTAGCTCCCCAACAAGCCAGACATGTCCTATTTATGGACAATGCACTTTGATGGGTCCAAGCACAAGGAGGGAGATGGCGCATGCGTCATCCTAACATCGCCGCAAGGTCACTAGATGAGATATGTTCTGCCAATGCAGTTCACTGCCTCCAATAATGAAGCTGAATACGAAGCCTTACTCCATGGGATGCATATGGCAAAAGCCCGCCGCACAGAGCGACTCGTCATCTATGGCGACTACAAACTGGTGGTCAACCAGACAATGAACGAGTGCGATGCTTTGAGCGAGAACATGATCGCCTACCGCGACCTCTACGACACACTTGAGGGAGACTTCAACGGCTGCGAGCTGCGGCACGTCGGCTGCGAGGGCAACGAGGAAGCAGCTACACTTGCCAACATAAGCTCCAGTTGTGCCCTAGTGCCACCCGGAGTATTTTTAGAGCGCATATGTAAGCGCTCCATCAAGCCTAAGGCTCCATAGAATAAAACCAGCACGTTGAAGGACTCAGGGGCTACGTCACCCAACGAGCCAACATCACTCGACGGCATGGACCCACACATAGGACTCGAAGGCCCCATGGAGATCATGATGATCGAGCCATCGTGAACGCAACCATATATCACATACTTGCTCAGCAAAAGGTTCCCAGATGACCCAACAGATGCGCGTCATATAGCGTGATGATCCAAGGCATTCGCCCTTATCAATGGCGAACTATACAAGCGCATCATCACAGGAGTCCTTCAACGGTGCGTATCCAACGGGGATGGAAGAGCTATCCTCCTCGACATACACGAAGGCACTTTCGGCCATCATGCTGGCAGTTGCGCCCTTGTCACCAAAGCTCTACGAGTTGGATTCTACTGGCCAACAGCAATGCGTGATGCTAAGGACATCGTCCAGTGATGCAACGCTTGCCAATGATTCACAAACAAACCGCACGCACCTGGCGCAGAACTCAGGCCAATAACCATGGCCTGGCCCTTCGCGCAATGGGGACTCAACATGGTCGGCAAGCTCTAGAAATCTTCACCTGGCGGATATGTCTACCTCTTAGTCGTAGTCGATAAATTCACCTAGTGGATTGAGGCCATGCCAGTAACAAACCAATCAAGAGCCAACACCATCAAATTATTTGAGTCCATCGTCTTCCGGTTCGGGGTGCCACACAACATTATCACAGGCAATGGGACGAACTTCACCTCCAAAGAGTTCCAGGATTTCTGTGAAAACCTTAGAATCAGCATCAACTATGCCTCGGTGGCACATCCCCAGATCAACGGTCAAGTTGAAAATGCCAACGGCCTCGTCTATGGCGGGATCAAGAAAAGGCTCCTCTGACCACTCGAAAGAGCTGCCGGGTGCTAGCCCGAGGAGCTGCAATTGGTACTATGGAGCCTGCGCACAACTCCAAACAACGTTATAGGCTACACTCCGTTCTTCATGGTACATGACACCGAGGAAGTACTACCCGCAGAGGTGCGCTACAAGGATCCACGGGTAGTAGCATACATCAAGGCAGAATCAACCCTCACACTCGAAGACTCCGTCGATCTCGTTGATGAAGCACACAAAATTGCAGCGGAGAGATCCACGATCTACCAGCAAAACCTCCGCAATTACCACATCAGAAGGCTATGCCCCAGATCCTTCATCGAAGGAGACCTGGTCCTGCGACTCAAGCAGCAAGGGCACCTTAAATTCGAGTCCCCTTGAGAAGGACCTTACGTGATTACCGAAGTAATCCTAGGTGGCGATTACCGCCTTAAAGACGTAGAAAGTGGAGTCGCATACTCCAACCCCTAGAACGTCGCGTAGCTGCGTTGTTTCTACCCCTAGATGTTTTTACTTTGCAAATAAGGCTATTCAGCCAGGCTACTTAGACATACATTGTACCTCGTGATATTCTGCGAATAAATAAAGCTAAGTGCCCCAAACTTTGTATCTCTATTTTACTTACAATTACATTGCTCGGGGGCTATGCCACCCTTTCAACCTCCTTACACGAATAACACAGTATCCTGAGTAGCTGACGCACTACCAATTGAACCCTTGGCAAAATCAACCCAGTTGCAATGCACCTGACAGGTTGACAAGGTGCTGAGATGAATACCCGCCAGGCTAACAAAAAGGAACTGTAGAGTACAAAACACTCGAAAAATATACAAGCTAGCAAGCTATTACATATGAACGAGTAAAAGACACCCGATACTCTTATATGAACTTTACAACACCTATGCATTTCATGTTTAGATCTATACTACACTACTGCCGCAAAAGGAGAACATTTGTCTGCTCTTCAAAGAAATCAATGATATCTTCGGCTAGCTGATCAACTACCTAGTAGTGTGGCCCCATGTTCCATGTCATCCCTTCTGGCAGAGGTGGTGGCCCAGCGGCAACAACTGCGAAATCATATATGTTCGATGCAGGCGAACAAGCGCCAACACAACCTTGGCACCCGCGACCAGCTGCTGGCGTACGCACACGCGAAATGTGCTGATATCCTGAAACTTTGATAACAACGCTATCAAGCTTGAAGGCACCACATCCAGGGGAAAATCGCCTGAAAAATATGCTTAAGGCATGACTACGACTTCTTCAAGTACTGCAGCACCCATGATGCATGATCCTGCAGCATCGTGATGACCCACAAGTATAGGGGGTGTATCGAAGTATCTTCGAGGGAAGTGAAACCCAATTTATTGATTCGACGCAAGGGGAGCCAAAGAATAATTATAAGCCTTAACAACTGAGTTGTCAATTCAGCTTCACCTGGAAACAATCTTGCTCACAGCAGTTTATCAGTAGCAACAGTTTTGTAGTAGGAATAGCAAAGTAGCAGCAGTAGTAAAGTAAAGACAGCAGTAACAATAGTAGTAAACAGTGGGATTCGAGTGCGGTAGGCATAGGGATGGATGGACGGGCGTTGCATGGACAAGACAATTCACATAGCAATCAGAACATAGGGAAATTGCAGATAAATAAGATAAAGTATCCAAGTATTAGATAATCCTAGGCATGTGTTCCATATATAGTCATACGTGCTCACAATGAGAACTTGCACAACATCTTGTGTCCTGCTAGCCCGTTTACAGCGGGGCCTCAAGGGAACTACTGGCAATTAAGGTTCTCCTTTTAACAGAACACCGGAGCAAAGCATTAACACTCCGTGAACACATGTGATCCTCACATCAAAGCCATTCCCTCCGGTTATCCCAATTTCTGTCACTTCGGAACCATTGGTTCCGGACAACAACGTGTGTATACAACTTGCAGATAAGACCATAAACAATACTATCATAATGAATCAATAACATGTTTAGATCTGAAATCATGGCACTCGGGCCCTAGTGACAAGCATTAAGCACAACAAGTCGCAACAAAGTCATAAAGCACTAATAAAAGATACTAGGCACCATGCCCTAACAATCTGATGCCCTTACATGAACGATCTCATCCAATCCCTACCACCCCCATAGCCTACAGCGGGGGATTACTCACTCATATATGGGGGAAACATGGATGGTCGATGGAGAAGCGATGGTAATGATGATGGCGATTATCTCCTCCAATTCCCAGTCTCGGCAGGGTGCCAGAACGGAGTTTCTGGTGCTGTTTCGTGGAATCTGGTGGTGGTGGCGGAGAGGAACTCCTTCTGGAAAAACGTCGAACCCCCTGAGTTTTTAGGTCAGAAGGCATCTTATTGGTGATGAGGGAGACCGAGGGGGTGTCTGGGCGGCCAGACCACCCCCTGGCGCGGCCAGGTGGTGTGGCTGGGCCCTAGCCCCACTCCGTCTCATATTCTGGCTCCGGGAGTCTTCTGGTGAAATAGGATTTTTGGCTTTTGTCCCGTCCAATTCCGAGAATATTTTTATTTTCTGACTTTCCTGGAACCAAAAACAGCAGAAAACAGGCAGCTGGCACTGTGGCTCTTGTTAATAGGTTAGTCCAAGAAATCATATGAAAAGTACTCCAAAGTGTGGACAAAACACAAGAAAGTAGATAAAAACAAGCATGGAACATAAAAAATAATAGATACATTTGCAATGTATCAACATCCCCAAGCTTAACTCCTGCTCGTCCTCGAGTAGGTAAGTGATAAAAAGAATGAATAATTTTTGAGGTGACATGCACCATCATAAACTTGATCAAAGTATTTGTAAAACATTCAAAGCTGGGATCATAGTAGTTGAATCATAACATGAAAGACAAAGTTCTAGCAATAAGACAAAGAAACTATGATGCAACATGAAAAGGCACAAACAAAAGATTCATGAATAACAATGCTTTGCAAGACGTTTGTTTGTTTCACATAAAGAAAACATAGCATAGTGGTATTCAGCTTGTCCCTCATAGATTAGCAAATATAAATGCATAGGACACCTTCAAAGTTCATAAGAGTGACTAGATACAAATAGTTTAGAGCAAGCAATATCAAGGTATGCATCAATCAGCAAGTCTTGGGACAATGCACATAGAACTAAGAATGGCCACTGTGCTCTCAAAGTAGGTGCATAAAGATAGAAGGTGGAGACTCAATATAATGGTGGAAGAAAGGCCTTCCTAGAAGGAAGCAGAGATTTAAGTTTCATAAAGAGCTTCCAAAAATTATGGTACTTATAGCTTTCAGCTCTCATTGCCCTATCATAAGCATCTTGAAGTGATTAAGGTTAAAATGAACAAACTATGGTGTACATGCTTGACGAAGTATAAGTTAGAAATCTCATGTCCCTTAAATACGAGGGCCACTCCTCATGCTACTCAAGTTTAGTCACCGGTAAGTTCTTGTCATCGTAAGTACATGTGTATCATAGAGAACCGCCAACGGGGTACCCCTTGCCCGATGATACGGAAGAATCCCCATATCAAAATGACAAGGCAAGCAGACAACAAGCATCTCAGCAATCTTCTTATTTACCATGGGAATATGGTGCTTTTTCTGTCTTTCCTCTTTTCATAATCTTTTTTTTTCTATTTTTTTCTCAATATAGGACTCTTTTTTTATAAGAAGAATGCTTCATAGACAGCTCATTATGGTTACGCTGGAGGTTTCCACCATGTCAGCATGGATTAGACCAGCGGCCCAGGCGTTTCTCTAACACATATACATAACTGCATGGACTTACAAGCTCCCCTTTCATTTCACACCGACGACATCCATAGACAAAAGAGCATGATATCAACTAGGTACAAAGTACCCGTGCAATGTTGAAAGCGTTCCCCATGACAACATGGTTCTGCTAATTCCCAACAAATAAGTGCAAGCATATACAACATAGACGACACAATGGTTCAAGTTTATTAAGGGCAAGAAAAGTAAAGTGTGCCATCAAGTTCATGAGAGCTTTAATCACTAGTTTTCTCATAACAAGTTTAATTTGGAAGGTAAACAAAAACATGAATATACTTGGAATAGCATAAGCTAGTAGGTAGGTATGGTGGACTCTTTGGAATAACTTGGTTTAGAGAGTTGGATGCATGAGTGGAACTCATACTTGGTTGTGGAGGCTAGCAAAAGATTGGGAGCGACAAACTAAGAGAGCAATAATGGCCATAATCATGCAGAGCAACAAAACATCATTGATCAAAGCATAAAGTGATACTACAAGTTGAAAAATAAAGGATCATAAAGGCTATGGTGACTTGGAATAGTCATAACATGGTGTGAGCATGTGCCAAGTCAACCGAAATAAAGCATCAAAGGAGAATACCACAATACTAAGCTTTAATATGCTAAAACAACGCATGATTCATCCAAGGCACATTAAGCAATCTCAATTGTTTATAACAAGTCATGCTACAACAAAGAATACTAAGAATAAAGCCAAAACAATATCAAGCATGGCATGACAGAGTATAGGCCACAGTCAAAAACGAGCTCTTTTTACCACCTAAGCATGGACTTTCCTACTCTTTTCCAAACCAAACCAGACTTATTTGAAAACCAATGTATGAAAGAGGAGGTCCAACCAATTTATTCAGAAAACTAAGAAAACCAAGCAAATGAAAAACCAAATCGAAAACGAAAAAGAAGACGCTCCAAGAACAACACAACTGTGCATGAAACAATAAAAATGAAGCGTTTGGAAGAAACCTGGGATTTTTATTGATGAAGAAGGGGATGCCTTGGGCATCCCCAAGGTTTGACGCTTGTACTTCTTGGATATTTCTTGGCATGACACGCGTGGCATCCCCAAGCTTGAGCTTTAGTCCATCCTTCATCTCATTACTCATTCCTTCCATACACCTGAAATTTTTCCTTGATACAAAACTTCACACAATCTTTATTAGCAACATTAGAGCACTCAAGATAATAAGTCTTAAGGTTCAGTTCTAACACCAAATAAACTTCCATTATAACACTAGATACTGAAGCACTAACCTCAAAAATCTCAATTCCCCAAAAGAACTCAAAAAGGAACCAACAAGAAGCAAATGTAGAAAATGGCAGAAATCTGTCAAAATAGACCAGCAGGTAAAGACGAATTGTTTTGAAGACCTTATGTTGCTTAAATCAAAAAGTGTTGAACTAACTAAAGTTAGATAACAACCTGGGGTAGAAGCACAAAAATTCACGCCTCAAAAAGACATTCAGAGATTTTACACGAATTTTTACGGTGAAGCACATAAATCTGTTTCAGGACAGCAGCTTTCCCAATCATTACTTCTCTCTCATTAGAGGTTACTCTTGGCACAAAAAGCAAATAAAAGGATAAGGAGCAGTTATTACTGAAGAAATAACTTCCAAGACTCATCTAAAACTTTTGGGTTATCTCCCAACAAGTACTTTTCTTTAACGCCTTTAAGTTAGGCATGATAGTTTGAGAGGATGCTCACATAAGAAATATGAATTGAAGTAAAAGAGAGCATCAAAAAGCAAATTCAAAACACATTTAAGTCTAACCAACTTCCTATGCATAGGAATCTTGTATGCAAATAAATTCTCAAAGAACAAAGTGACAGGCATAGGAAGATAAAACAAGGGTAACTTCAAAACTTTTAGCACATAGAGAGGTGTTTCAATGCCATGAAAACTTCTACAACCATATTTTCCTCTCTCATAGTAATTTTCAGTAGCCTCATGAATAAACTCAACAATATAACTATCACATAAAGCATGCTTTTCATGATTTACAAAAACATAATTTTTATCAAGCTCAAAAATAGTGGGATTAAAGCCTTCAAACCCACTTTTAACAATTCTATAACAAGATGACTGATCATTCATTATAGGACCATCGTCTAGAGCTTTATCATAAACAATTTCTAAGAAAAACTCTTTAGTACCATGCATCTTGAAGTTAGGCACAAATAAAGGATTATCACAGATAACATGAGCATAACGTTCATCCTCCTTTGGTAAGCATGGGGGGCAATCAAATAATGTAAGGGATAAAGAGTTACTCCCATTAGAAGGTAGGCATGGGTAGCTAATCCATTCTTCCTCCTTTTGTTCATTACTCTCCTCCTCTTTTTCATCTAATGAGCTTTCAGGTTCATCAATTTCTTCTTCCATAAGATCCTGCAAGGCATTAGTCTCTTCCATTTGTGGAAAGCATCTATTAATATATTCAAGAATATAGCCATTTTCTTCCTTGTAGTTATCAAAGCAAAATTTAAGTATATCATAAACCTCATGTTTATAAGGTGAATCATCAATATTTTCAAGCAAACTAGCAAGCTCAAATGCACCTTTCCAGCAATAAATTCCTCAATTTGTTCCACATCATAAAAGTCATAATTTCCCTTAACATAAGAAGATATGGTAACATCATCATTATACTCACATTGAAAAGGGAGGTGTTTGTACCTCCTGCGGCAACAAGATTTATCAAAGCAATAAGTAACATTATAAGTAGAGCACACATTTATAGCAATGGTATACAATTTATCAATTTGTTCCCATAAGTGTTTCCCTTTTTGTGACAAGCGGTGTTCCTTATAATAATATTTTTGTTCTTCCGTGAACCCACCTTGCCAATAAGATTCAGTTTCAAAGAAACCAACCATTGATAGAAAGCATGATAAATCAAGACAATAACAGACCAACAAAAATAACAACTAGAGTAGGAACTAATTTTCAAGCAAACTAGCAAGCTCAAATGCACCTTTCCAAGCAATAAATTCCTCAATTTGTTCCACATCATAAAAGTCATAATTTCCCTTAACATAAGAAGATATGGTAACATCATCATTATACTCACATTGAAAAGGGAGGTGTTTGTACCTCCCGCAGCAACAAGATTTATCAAAGCAATAAGTAACATTATAAGTAGAACACACATTTATAGCAATGGTATACAATTTATCAATTTGTTCCCATAAGTGTTTCCATTTTTGTGACAAGCGGTGTTCCTTATAATAATATTTTTGTTCTTCCGTGAACCCACCTTGCCAATAAGATTCAGTTTCAAAGAAACCAACCATTGATAAAAAGCATGATAAAGCAAGACAATAACAGACCAACAAAAATAACAACTAGAGTAGAAACAAGCAAACAATGCGGAAATAAACTAAGCTTGAACCATAGTGAATCCAAGTGAACTTGATAAATAAAGCTATGCTCCCCGGCAGCGGCGCCAGAAAATAGTCTTGATGACCCACAAGTATGGGGGTGTATCGCAGTATTTTCGAGGGAAGTGAAACCCAATTTATTGATTCGACATAAGGGGAGCCAAAGAATACTTATAAGCCTTAACAATTGAGTTGTCAATTCAGCTGCACCTGGAAACAATCTTGCTCATGGCAGTTTATCAGTAGCAACAGTTTTGTAGTAGGAATAACAAAGTAGCAGCAGTAGTAAAGTAAAGACAGCAGTAACAATAGCAGTAAACAGTGGGATTCGAGTGCGGTAGGCATAGGGATGGATGGAAGGGCGTTGCATGAACAAGACAATTCACATAGCAATCAGAACATAGGGCAATTGCAGATAAATAAGATAAAGCATCCAAGTATTAGATAATCCTAGGCATGTGTTCCATATATAGTCATACGTGCTCACAATGAGAACTTGCATAACATCTTTTGTCCTGCCAGCCCATTAGCAGCGGGGCCTCAAGGGAACTACTGGCAATTAAGGTGCTCCTTTTAACAGAGCACCGGAGCAAAGCATTAACACTCTGTGAACACATGTGATACTCACATCAAAGCCATTCCCTCCGGTTATCCCGATTTCTGTCACTTCAGGGCCATTGGTTCCGGACAACAACATGTGTATACAACTTGCAGATAAGACCATAAACAATACTATTATAATGAATCAATAACATGTTCAGATCTGAAATCATGGCACTCGGGCCCTAGTGACAAGCATTAAGCACAACAAGTCGCAACAAAGTCATAAAGCACTAATAAAAGATACTAGGCACCATGCCCTAACAATCCGATGACATTACATGAACGATCTCATCCAATCCCTACCATCCCCATAGCCTATAGCGGGGAATTACTCACTCATAGATGGGGGAAACATGGATGGTCGATGGAGAAGCGATGGTGATGCTGATGGCGATGATCTCCTCCAATTCCCTATCCCGGCAGGGTGCCATAACGAAGTTTCTGGTGCTGTTTGGTGGAATCTGGTGGTGGCGGCAGAGCGGTACTCCTTCTGGAAAAACGTCGAACACCCCTGAATTTTTAGGTCAGAAGGCATCTTATAGGCGAAGAGGGAGACCGAGGGGGTGTCTGGGCGGCCAGACCACCCCCTGGCGCGGCCAGGCCTAGCCCGCGTGGCCAGGTGGTGTGGCTGGGCCCCAGCCCCACTCCATCTCATATTCTGGCTCTGGGAGTCTTCTGGTGAAATAGGATTTTTGGCTTTTGTCCCGTCCAATTCCGAGAATATTCATTTTCTGACTTTCCTGGAACCAAAAACAGCAGAAAACAGGCAGCTGGCACTGTGGCTCTTGTTAATAGGTTAGTCCAAGAAATCATATGAAAAGTACTCCAAAGTGTGGACAAAACACAAGAAAGTAGATAAAACCAAGCATGTAACATCAAAAATTATAGATACATTTGCAATGTATCACGTCGCCAACGCGACTCCACGATCGTGATCCACCCAGAAATACCCGCTAGCTTCTAGCTACTCTTGGGTCAGATCATTCAGTCGAATGGAAACTCGATCCCTCTTATCCTGCGGGTGACGAGCGCTAACAACTACAAGAAGAAGAGCAAAGCATAAGGACAAAGCTCGGCCGCGAATGGCTAGGAAAATATAAGAGGCTAGAGAACTAACACTTAAATTGCTCATTCAACTGAGCCACCTCGCCCAGAAGGTACTTCTTGCGTGCACTGACCTTTTCAGCCTTTGACTTCCACACGTCCGCGCTACCACGGATCATGGGCATCTCCCGATCCAAGTGTTTTACGTGGTCATGCAATCGAGAAAGCAGCGACATAGGTTCATTGGTGGGACGCGAGTCGGATGGACCACTCGAAGGACCCTATTATAGGCAGAATAAGAAGCAAATAAAGCCAACTATTTATAAATAAATGTCAGCAGAAGAAACATCAAGGTTCAACGAGTCTCAAAAGGGGAACCCCCACAAGGTACAATCCAACAGGGAAAGCTAAACTATTACAAAAGAAGACTAAGACAACATGCTACAGCTAGGCGTTGGCAGTCAGGGGCTTCTTCGAGTCTGTGGCAGTCTATGACGCCACATTCTTCTCGACTACAACCTTTGATGTTGTGGCTTTCGCCTTCTTCTACCGCCTCAACTCAACCGAATACGTGGCGAGTGTTTCAATGAGGAGAGGCCCATATTTACTGCAGCTAGTGGAAAAAGGAGCAAACACTACCTGCTGGCCATCCGTGGTGACCGGCATCGCCGAGGAGACTTGGCTGGGGTTCAGATCCACGCCATGAGACTGCGCCATCGCGAGTCCCATGGTGGCTCCAACTCCCCGTTGTGCGTTCTTGAAGTCCATGGGCACGCCTTCAGCAAAGGACTCCATCAAGCTGTCAAGATCCTCGATTAGCTTGGCCTTGGGAAACATCTCCTCTTGAAGACGTCCAAGAACGCCCTTGGCCTTCTCAAGCGAGTCCTTGACAAAGATGCTGCGGTCTTTGACTGCAGTCACGACGGCGGCCAAGGCATCCGCACGGGTCAAAGCCTGGGCGTCAAAGTCCACGCCGGCAGCATCTGCAGAATATACATATGAGCACAATAACATGTAGGCAAAGTGCATGGAAAATGCAAGTGAGGCAATATCATACCTGAGAGCGCTTTCGCGATAGAGAAGGGCTGTTCTACGAACATCTTCTCCCTCTCAGTGGTAGAAGAACGTAAATCTTCCTCACGCTTTTTCAACTCTTCAAGAGCCTCGAGTGCCTTGTCGCGTTTCTTCTCCACCGCGGCAAGCCCCTTCTCGAGGGAGGCGACACGACGAAGAACCTCATTATGTTCACCTACAAAGGCAAAACTTGATCCCACCAGCCTCTACACAAGCATCACGGAGAAGAAGTATAAAACTAACCCTTCGAAGGCACGGTGGCGAGTTTCCACCAAAGCATGATGTTGACCCAAGGAAATGATCTGCTCGGCTAGGCGAGTAGAATCCTTCATGATCAGCTACAAGCAAAATAAACAGCATGAGCACTAACACAAAATTTGACTGCTAGCGACACGAGAAAACTCACGTGTTCCTCCAGGGTCTCCGAAGGTTCTTTCAGAATCGACGTCCGGGCAACAATTTGATGCTCCCTAGCGTGGGGGGAGCACGTAGAATTGGCGCCGGAGTGGGCCACCACCGGAGGAGAAGGAGATGGTACCGTCACCTCCTTCTCTTTGGAGTCCACGACTCCAGCCTCCTTGAAAAAGCGACATTCATCGGACGATGACGATGCTGTTTGACTACAAGAATACCCAGAACTACTTTAGAAGGATAGATTTTGAGAGGGCAGGATGAACTCGCAAAAATATAAACACATACCCATCAAACTTGTCGAGGTCGAAGGAATCCTCAGACGACTCCTTTGGCAACCTCAACCTCTTCCGTGAAGGAGGAGCCACGGCGCACACGGGCACGACAGGAATTGGCTTCTATACTGCAGGGGAGGACCCTCTAGAGTCGACGGTGATGAGGCATCTAAGCCCTCACTTCAGGAGCGCTTGCGAGTCCCCTCAGACTCGGGGGCTTCGTGTTCTTCCTCCACAGGGACAGTGGAGCCTGACTCATCCTCCTATTCCGCTTTGCGCGGAATTATTCCCTCGGGCTGAGTAGGCAAGTTGGTGGCCACTTTCTAGTCCTGAAACCAGAAACAAGCATCAGTATAAAAGAAACCTAACACACAATCGAAAATCAAGAAAACTTCAAACATAAATCCACCTCAGGTAGAGGATTGCTTGCATAGAAGGGAGACACGACTAAGGGTCTGTTTGGTTCTGATTCTGTAACCTGCTTCTGCTATCAAAAAGCTAAACGCTAACCAAAGGGATATTTTTGGTAGCAGATTCCAAATAAGCAGACTGCCTTAGGTAGTGTTATTCTCAAAGCCGGTATAACCCTGCTTCCGCTGCTTTGGATTTTGGATTTGCATAAAAATTGCCCACCAATGCCACTGGTAAGTTGTACCGCTTCACCCGTATATATTTTCTCCACGTACAGATCAGGTAGCATCTCCCGTAATCCCTTTCTTTCCCTGTTCCTTCTCGCGTGGCGGCGCCCATGCAGAGTTAGGGTTGGCTCCGTCTCGCTCTCCACCGGTCGTCGGTGGCACGCCGCCTGTCCTACAACGCCTCCTTGACCCTATTCTTTACCCTGCTTCCGTCCTTAATCCTTGTCCTCCAGGTAGAGCTGACCCCAAGATCGCTTCGATCAAAGAGTCCGGTCAGGCACGTAAGCGTCGCCCTTGACAGCTAAAACATTGCCGCCTACCGCCGGCCGAAGTCGGTGTTTCTCCCGTCAAACCAGGTAACCTCCTATTCATCACGCATCTCAACCGGCCCATCTCCTGTTTTTCATATCTAATCTGTATGCGGCGAGCAGCAACAAGCAAATCGTGCCGGCCATGGCAGATAGTTCCATCTATATGCATATTGCTCATGATAGTGTTGCCATGTGACAAGATAGTTAGAATAAAATAGGGGTGTTGTCGTATATTACTTCAAACTGGAGTAGACGAGCTAGCTAGATGCGTGTGTACACGGGCGCGGCCTTATTCCGGCTAGCCGATCCTGAACATGCATTTACAAGGTAGCTTGCACTAGCTTGACTAGATCGGAGATGAACGAAGCTAGCATCCAGACACGTACTACAAGCTAGCTAGCTTGCCAGATTGTCTATATGGATATAGCTAGCACTCACGCATATGTACAAGAAGTTTGCTAGATTGATATAATGAATATATTGGAAAGGTCAGTTTATCTTTGTATCGCTACGAACTGTGTATTTACGATCGTGAATAGAATGCTAATATATCTTATCAATTACTTTTATCTATGTGAACTTATGATTGTGAGTATATTCAAACTTTATTTACTTGATTGAAGTATGAGTGAGAAGGCAGTCTGGGATGCTGTGAATGTCAAGCACTTTATTGACATATGCAAGGAAGAGATTGATGCGGGAAACAGGCCTGTAGGTTGTTTTAATTCACCTGGTTGGAAGAACCTGATAGCTAAGTTTGAAGCAAGATCTGGAAAAAAACTAACGAAGACACAATTGAAGAATAAATGGGACAATATGAAAAAAGATTATACAATATTCATGGAGTTGAAAATTGCTGCCTCTGGGCTGGGTTGGGATGATGCAAAGAAAACTGTTGATTGCTCAGCCACATGGTGGGATGAACATCTTGAGGTGTGATTAGTAAAAAAATCATGAATTAAGTATTTATTTTTTCACTATTTGCTATTTACACTAGCTAACTTGTTAATTCATGAACTACAGAGATGCAACAATGCTGAAAGAGGTATCAAGTGCAGCCATCTGAAGTTCAGAAAACATGGGCCAAAGCACATTGATGATCTGCATGCACTTTTTGATAAGGCGCATGTCAATGCTGCTACTGCGGCATGTCCCGGAGATGTATCCTCTGATGAGTCCAGTGATGAGGATGTGGTTGAAGTGGCGAGTACTGATGAAATTAAAAAGTTGAAGAAAGCAAAAGGAAACAAGAAGCGCAAGGAATCATCTAATTTCAATGAAGAGAAAACTAACAAGAAGCCCAAGGAATCCTCTAATGGCAATAAAGAGAAAGATGAGAAGAGCCCCTTTTTTCGAGTGTACGCAGGAACATGTGACAAGATAGGAATTGCTGCTGACAAGATTTCAGCTAGTGCTGAAGCATCATCGGCTCCCCCAACAAACCATGTACCTTCCATTGCAGATGTTATGCAGATGGTGAAAGATTGTGGGGTTGAAGAAGGAACCGCTTTGATGCACACAACCACTATGTTGATCGTGAAGCCATGTTTTAGGGACATATTCAGCTTGCTTCAAACAAAAGAAGGACGGTTTGATTTGTTGGAGAGGGAGCATGAAAAGGAGATGAAGCGCGTGTAGAACATTTTAGTAATATATTTGCTTGCATTGTATGTGAACCATTTATATGTTGTAGTGGACCATTTTTATCTTGTCGCGTGAACCATTTATATCTTGTCGTGTGAACCATTTGTTGCATGAATTTTATGTAAGTGTTATTGCTGCCATATTTGTGATCTTAACATAATATTGGTGCTGCCATGTTTATTTAAGTTGTGTTATTACCTTTGCTGCCATGAATTTTAACCTCTGCATATTTATATTTGTGTAGATGGATACAAGCATGGCCAAACAAGGACGGGAGAGACTTCAACTTCTAGCCGAACTTGCTGATCTTGCGCATCAGGCTACCATCATTGGGAACATGGGTAAACTCTATAATGAGCGTTATTTGCATAAAGACTCGTATAGAGAAGCTCCTGAAACTGGACTTCAGTGGGTCATGAGATGTTTTGCTCGTCCTAGATATTTTTACAAGATGTTTCGCATGACTCCTGAGGTGTTCACGGCACTCCATGATTTGCTTGTCTCTAACTATGGACTAAAATCAACAAACAATGTGTCATCCTTTGAGTCACTAGCCATGTTCTTATGGATTGTTGGAGGCCCGCAAGCATTTGCACAAGCCGAAAACCAATTTACAAGGTCCCTATGGACAGTACACACCAAGTTCAAGGAAGTGTTATATTGTTTGCGCAAGTTAGCAAGAGACAACATCAAACTAAGAGATCCTACTTTCAGTAGAGAGCATGCAAAGGTCAAGGAGGATCGTTTTTGGCCTCACTTCAAAGGCGCTATTGGTGCTATAGATGGATCACATGTACCATGTTCAGTTCCTGCGGACGAGGTAGTTAACCACACATGTCGACATGGGTATACATCACAGAATGTGCTTGCCATATGTGACTTTGACATGAGGTTTACTTTTGCGGTTACTGGTTGGCCGGGCACTGCACATGACACAAGAATCCTACACCATGCATTAGCAAATTTTCCATCATTTCCTCTAGCTCCTAAAGGTATATCATTATATTATGTATGAAACGCATAATGTCAATTTTGTTGTCTTATTCTCACTTTATGTTTATTTTCAGGAAATTACTACCTTGTTGACTCTGGTTATCCAAACCGAATTGGATACCTTGCTCCTTTTAAAGGGAGTACGTACCATCTACCCGAGTTTCGTCTTTGCCGTGGGCGTGCACTACAAGGAAAGTATGAGATATTTAGTTTCTTGCATTTATCTCTTCGAAATGTCATTGAGCGTGCATTTGGAGTCCTGAAACAAAAGTGGCGTATATTAAAGGCCATGCCAAGTTTTGCACCTCGTACATAGAAGCATATCATTCTGGCTTGCATAGCGTTGCACAATTTTATCCGCGATAGCAAATTACGTGATAAGGAATTTGATAAGTGTGATGAAGATGAGGATTATCTACCCGAAGCAGCACGTGCAACACCACAAACACATGGTGATGATGTCCCAGAAGTCGAGAATGAGGAATCCATGAACGACATTCGGATTAGGATCGTCGATGCTTTGCTTATGGCGAGAGAGGAATAGAATGTCTATGTTTTTATGCAGAACATTATCGTGTGAACATGTATCCATGCGATACATGTCTTTTGTAATAATTCTAGAACATCACTTTCTATTAATATTATATACACTTATACATTACAATAAATTTAAAATATTGTCCCAGAATAGAGATTTACGTATTAATCAATGAACATATTGATGTTTTCCGATCAATTAGCATACAAACAGTCTTCTCTGAGCTCAGGGGTATTATAGACATTTACAACCAAACCCACAGTTCACAGTTGGTATAACCAAACAACTTTTAGAAAATCCACAGTTTTCAGCTGACAGCAGCTTTTCCACAGTTCACAGTTCACAGCAGATTTTCCAGAATCCACAGTTCAACCAAACACACCCTAAGTCACCTAGGAGGTCCTCCTTGGCGGTGTCTTTGGTCAGCAGTCGAGACCTCATGTCGACCTCGCCAGAAGAAATTCCCTCTCATGATATGCGAGTAACAAAATTTGTGCCAGTCCATCAGCACATGGGATGCACCCTAGCCTGCAGTGGCTGCACTCGGTGATGCATCCAAGTGCGAATGAGATCAGTGCCGCCTATTTCCTTTCTTATGTGGTGTTCCAAGTCGCAGACACGCTGGTATAGAATCTATGTTTCTTTGGCCTCGTCGAGCATTACAATGTTCTTCCACGACCTCCTCCTCTTGCAGACTACAACTGGGTCAAAGAGCGCGAGTCTGTAGTGCTCTCCATCCACTTTTTGGTCGCGAATGTAGAACCACTTCTCCCTCCACCCTTGGACAGATGCATTGAAGTTGATGGCAAAGTAGGTGATGTTGGAGTCGACGTGGATACCGTAGCCTCCTATATCATAGACTACAAATCCAGAGTCTGACTGGCGTTGAGTTTGAAGAGTTTTTTAAAGAGGCCAAAGTGTGGCTCGATTCCGAGCCAGCACTCGTAGAGAGTAATGAAGCAGGCAATGTGGAGGATAGAATTCGGGGTTAGCTGATGTAGCTAGAGCCCATAGAAACAAAGCAACCCCCTCACAAACTTGTGAAGGGGGAGGGATAGACCACGGATGATGAAAGCGAGGAACATCAGTCGAAACCCAGCAGGAGGACTGGGGATTACCTCGTCGTCGGGGATGCGGCAATCAACTTCCGTGGTGGGGAGTGTCCCTTCCTGATGCTGGGTGAAGAGCTCTGAAGGCTTGATGGAGGAGGCATGCCACGACCCATTCGTGATGCGGGTTCCGGGGCCCTTCTTCTTCCCAGCTCCGGCGGCAGCGCTGGTGCCCGCGGTGGTGGTGCCCTTCTTCTTGGCCGCAGCAATGGCCATTGCAGATCTAGCGGCAGAGCTTCCCTTTTTCTTCCCCATTTGGCGCTTGCGGTGGGAGCGCAGGAAGTAGCTCGAGAAAGTGCGGAGTTGGTCCAGTGCCACAAGGAAGATGAGAGCAATGGAACATCAGGAGCAGCAATGGCGGAAGTTCGTGAGAGAGAAGAAGATGTGGGGAATTACCGCACAATGTATGTCTACTTAACCTCATCGAAGATGCCATCCAACAGCCAGGAAAGAACCAACCAGACGCGTGACACACATCAATGTCAACACGGGGAAGAGTAAACCACGAACCGTCGCGCCACTGCCCCCATTACGTGCAAGAATCGAGGAGACATAGTTAAAACCAAAGATTATGCACGCCCGGTCAAATCCAAGTCAGAAATGGGACCCACCTCTTTGTCACGTCCCGTCAAAACCGCTCACGCGGGCAACTAAGATCACCTCATCGTCAGCACTGACGTCATCAAACTCCAACAGGAGCACTCTATGACTACTCTAGTCCTTACTTGTGTCTTCGACTCCACCAAGCACTTAGGGGCTAGTCCTAACAGGAGCGCTGGCCGCGCACCCGAGAAACTTTGTAAGACATCCAAGCATTATGAGAACATATTTTCTCACAAAAACCCTTCACTCGAATCAACCATTCAACTATGGACTTCGGGTTACTCCCATAGGGAGCGCTGAAAGCACATTCGACTGAAACAAGCAGAAGACGATAGCAGTCGCAAAATACTTATAGTCCCTACTCGAGTCTACGACTTGAATAGGCACTCGGGGGCTACTCCCATAGGGAGCGCTGGTCGTGCACCCTATAATTTTTTCTTACACATAACTGTGTGTTGACTATGTCCACACTCGAAAGCTTTGGCGACTCCGCCTCATATTTTCCCTGCAAAGAGATTACGTCTCCCGGGCCACCCGTATCATCTCCGTGATGACAAAATTCGGATGCCATGTCTATGGTGTGAAGATAGGACCTAAATAAGGCCTGGCAACGCACCTGCTGCGCTCTACCAGACATAATCCATGCCCACAGGCTGATAGCTGTGAGATTCGACTCATTTTTATGGCTTTTATTGATGGTTTCTCCTAGATTTGATCATTTTCTGGCTTTACCTAACGCTAATACTTCTGTAGCAAAGAAAACTTTGTTTTTAATGTGTGTTTCAGGTTCTGAACATCAAAAGAAGAATTTAACTAGAGAAATACAATATTCTGGAGAAAACAAGTAAGTCTCACTTTGGAAGCACGCGAGGGGAGCTCACAAAAGATTTAACAAGCAACTATACGGCGGGAATATTTTTCTGGCCATATAGTTCCCGTCGTATAGTTGCCGCCGCCTCTGTCTTGTCAAAAGGGACAACTTCCATGAAGGGACGGAGGGCAAAAACACAATGCAGCAGCCGCCACACCATCCAGAAGGGAGAAAGAAGAGATCTGCAGAAGAAGGAGAATATGTTCTTCATCTCGCTCCACGATCTTCAACCTCCTAGCCACAACACCTCCATACCCACTACTTGTACTTGAGAGAGAGAGAGGGATCTCCACCTTGCAAGACTAGGGTTTGAGATTGTTTCTTCCCACCTTGATTTGTGTTGGATACTTTTCTAATCTTATTGTGGATCTCTACAGTAATACCAAGACAAATTCCCTTTATTTGATTATATTGATGATTCATTTTTCTCTCATGTGTGAGTAATTCCCTTGGGCGTGGGAGATGTAGGGGATTTGTGAGATGTGATGTGCCTTCATATATTTTCCATTAGTTCGTGATTGATTCTAATTACTATATTATGTGTGCTTGGCTATCTGTGGGATTCCTAATGCTTGTTGTCCAATTAAGGGCCCAAACAACATGATACTTTGTTCTACATAGATGAGATCTTGTTCGCTAGTGGACCGGCGACCCCCGGGTGACACGGGGATATCAATGGAAAGCTAGTTGACTCGAGGATAACGAGTAACCACCATGCTTATTGCATTAGTCCGATCCAAGGAGCTTAATCGCTAAGCGACCTAAAGGGTCTTAATCGTCTAGTGTCTGACCATGGTTTTGGTAGCAGGCTAGTAGGATTATTGAAGTTGGGATGAAATCTACCAAGAGGAGTTCCGTCTAATTATGGGTTCCTTTCCTACACATATATCTATAAGATTATAATTATTACATTTACCACTCGTCCACCTGGAACAGTCACTATTACCATGAACTAGATCTCCCTGCGCCTTCTTTCGCCATATGCAGGAAACAACAAACAAGCAAAGTCGTCCTTTACTTTTATGCTTTACATTTCTGAAGTTTACATTTTAGTTCTATTTGAATCTATCGCATTTAATCAAAATCCCGTTCTTATTTGAACACTTGCAGTTAATTCACTTGAAGACATGTGACAACTTTGGGTGTGACAGAGACTTCACCAATAAACACTTACCTTTGGGCTCCCTGTGGGATCGATATCTAAACTTCGAAAATAGCTACGAACGATCTGTGCTCTTGCAGACATCATGCTATTTTCTGGCGCCGTTGCTGGGGAGCTAAGCGCTAAGTGTTTATCTTTTGACATTTCAGGTGTTGCTACCACAAAATGTTCTCCTTAGGAGACAAAGGGTCTACATGCTCTGGTAGGACCTACCTATCGGATTATATTGAGCGCGTGCCTGCTCAGAGGTGCGAAGAAATTATTGAAGAACTTTTAAGATCAAATAAAGTTGAAGTTGAAAACATGAGTGATATTATGGAAATCATGTCTATTTACAGGACAACTCCTATGAAACCTGAGAAAATTCTCAGGGAATACAGTGCTCTAAGTTCTGAATTTCTTAAACAACCAATAGAGTTCCCTAATCCTAGAGTTAGAGAATATCAATTTGATGGTGGAATCATTAAAATTTTGTAGGAGAAAGCTTTCAGTGGAAAGGAAGATGAAGACCCAGGAAAACATATAAGAGAGTTTGATGATGTGATAACATCGCTTCGACCAAAAGGTTTGTCGAGAGACTTTTCTCGTCTTAAATTATTTCGATGGTCTCTTAAAGGTAAAGCTCCAGACTGGTTATATTCTCTCCCTTGCCATTACATTAAATGTTGGGAAAACTACATTACTAAATTCATAAAAAGGTTTAATCCTTTTAAAAAGGTAACTGAACTAAGAAATAACATAGGAAACTTTAGTCAGAACATGGGAGAAAACTACCCACAAGCCTAGGAAAGATTCTTTGGAATGATCAATAGTATTCCTAATCATGGCTATTCTGAACTAACAATCTGCCATTTATTTTACCATGGTCTCAATACTCAATGTAGAGAATTGCTTGACTTCTTAGAAGGAGGATCGATAAATACTAACTATTAAATAATGTTTGGAATTAATGTCTACTAGGGCTAAGAATGATTCTTTATATAATCCTAATTTTGGCACTAAGCCGGGAAAATGGATACTTTGGCTAACTCCTAATCTTATGTCTGAGGTACGCAAAACTATGAAAGAAAAAGGTATACCTTCTGAACTTGCTAAGGAAAACAAAGAGGATTTGTTACAAGTTTTAACTGAAGAAGACGAAACTAGAAATTTTTTCAAGAATTAAAACATCGACAAGTAAAATCTCATAATAACTTGCATAAGCATTTCCAAAAACACAAAAAGATTTTGGCGGAACTCACTGAAAATTATGATGAGATTGGCCAAGAAATAAAACTATTTCACAAGTATCTTAGTATGATTGAAACCCAGTGTGAACAAATAGCATCTGGTTATCAAATTTTCTTCGTGATGATAAAGATATTTCTGTTTCTACTAATGTTGTCACAAGAAGGGATGTAGTTGTCACAGGACCCTTAGGACCACCGGAATACGAAGCTGAAAAAGAGTGAAAGGAAAAAGCCTTGCTCAAAGCAAGCCAAGAAGCCCATACGTTGGTGGATCCTCAAGATGAAACTGAGATGCAACGGCAAACCAAGGATGACAAAAGTGGTGCACAAGATGATCATTATGACTCTAATGCAGAGACAGTTGATCCAAGAAAAGATAAAGAAACAAGTAAGGAAGATAATGTTGTTGTAGTAGAAAAGAAGAAGAGCAATAAGCAACAACAAAAGAAAGCAACGAAAGAGCCTGACCCCCCCCCCCACAAAGGGAAAAGACAAGAGTAAGTCAGGTGAGAAAAAGCTTCCTTATCCAGATCAAAAAAAGAAAGCACCGGATGAGGTAATTTATTATTCTTTTACAAAGGCACTTAGTGACCTTGATCTAGAAATTCCATTTGCAGATGCAATCAAAGTTCCTACTTATGGTAAATTCCTTCATGATATTCTTCGTAGAAAGAAAGAAATAACTGAAACTGTTGCCATGGTAACTTGCTAACAAAAAGTTGTTGTCTAAGTCTGCAGATCCTGGAATACCAACTATTTCATTCTCAATAGGTAAAATAGATATTCACAATGCCTTATGTGATCTAGGAGCAGGAGTTAGTTTAATGCCATACTCCCTCTATAAAAGGTTAGGATTAGGGGAGTATTCTCCTACTACTATCACTTTACAGATGGCTGACAAGTCCACTAAACAACCTGTTGGTATGATTGAGGATGTCTTACTTAGGATAGATGAGCATGTTATTCCCACTAATTTTATTATTCTTGAAATGCCAGAACATGAAAGATTATCCATAATACTTGGAAGACCCTTCCTTAGTACTACATGTGCTTCAGTAGATTGTGTAGAAGGGAAGATAATCTTCAATGTTAATGATGCTGAAATCATCCGGTATTTTCCAAAGAAGCTAGAAGTAGGAGAAAAAAATGTTCCACCGGCAAAACGAGTTCATGTGGTAAGTGCCATTGATAAGGGGCAACCAAAGGTAAGAATTTGAGAAGAGAGAAGAGGTTGAGTTATTCAACCATTCTTAATAAATGCTTAATGGGAGTCAACCCATTTCCGTCAATTTAGTAGAATAGAGAGTAAGAAGTTCATCGCATTCCCACCACTTTTTCACAGACATTCTTGTGGAAGCACGCCCGTGAAGATGCAGCTGTCAAAAAGTAGTAGAAACACCGATTGAATGAGTAGAGAATAATAATAAGAATAAAAGTTTGAGTTTTCTATTTATAGAAGCTAAAGTTTTGCTTTTAATATGCTAATGTTGGTCGACGGTTTTTACTATCAATTTTCTATTAAAAACTTGGTATTTCGCTAGGGATAAGAAGGTATCCTCGAAGAAATAGAATTTTTTTGATGACTGTTGATGGTTTAACGACCAACTATACGACGGAAATAAAAATTCCGGCAGTATAGTTCCGGTTGTATAGTTATCTTTGCCATCAAAAAAATTTCCTCAAAGGCACACAGAGTTTAACGACCAACTATACGGCGAGAATAAAAAATTTGGCCATATATGTTCCGGTCGTATAGATATCAATGCATTCGCACAAAAATTTCTGAAAGGTAATGAGAGTTTAACGACCAACTATACAGCAGGAATAAAAATTCCGGTCGTATAGTTCTGGTCCTATAGATATCGATGACTTCGTAAAATTTCATCCCAAAGGTACTGATAGTTTAACGACCAACTATACGGCGGGAATAAAAATTTTGGTCGTATAGTTTCGGTCGTATAGATATCGATCCCAGTTTTAGAAATTTATCTCGAGAGGCAGATGGTTTAACGACCAACTATACGGCGAGATCATTGTGATTCGGCCGTATAGTTGTGCCCGTATAGCTGTTTTCTGAATAAAGAAACCCTAGTTGGCGGCGCCGCCGCAACTATACAGGCAAAGCAACATCACCCGCTCGTATAGTTCCGGCCGTATAGTTCGGTGCGACCACAAAATCACACTGGGGCGGCTAGGTCTTCCTCCTCTCCTCATTATTTGTCTCATATTCTCTCTCCAAACCTCTCAAAATCCACCTAGAACTCTTTATTCTTCGTGGATTTTGTTCATTTGAGTGGGGTAATCAACAGATCGGTATGTTTCTCTCCCTATCCATGCTTTATTTTTAGATTTCCATGGTTGAAACTCTCACATTGATCTAGTGGATGAACTCAAGCTTATTTCGTTTTTCCTATTAATTTCTCATGTTAGGATTGAATATTTCCATGTAGAATCGTTCGTATATCATATAGAAACTATATTCCTAAGGTTTTATGGTGAAAATTTTCAGTGCATCTCGATGAACAAAATCGGTAACCTCTTTCGTTCGAGCAAGCGCCAACAGGGTGTGGGCTCGAGCTCAGGGTCCCGAGCCCTATGCAACTCCAAGTTTGACATTATCTCATCGAGGAGGGTGTTGCCCACACGTTGGGCCGACCACAACTTTCTCACCGCGACAGGGTTGAAGGCGGACTTCGACCTCATGTGCAATAGGTCGGGGTTGGCGGTACTTGGCTTCACAAGCCACGACACCTACCCTGAGCTCACCCATGAGTTCCTTGCCTCCTTCTATGACGACCATAGGGAGAAAGTTAACATGTGCACGATAAGCTTCACCATGAACCGGGAGCACTATGAAATAAATTTCAAATAATTTTGCAATGCCTTCAGCTTCCCTCATACTGGGGAGCCCAATGGTACTAACCTCTATAGCATCACAAGTGGGGAGACTTGGGAGGTTATTTCTGTTAATGGTGGCAGTCACTTTTATCAGAAGAAGATGTCCACCATCCAGAACCCAACCATTCGCTAATATGCTCTATTCCTCACCAACACACTACTGAGGAGAGGTGACACAGGTTCCATGGCCAATGCGGACATGGCAATGATCACCAAGGCTCTCTTCCCCACCGCACCGCAAAGCCCCAGTCCTGCAGCTCTACTCATCCAGCACTTTCGCCACCAGAGGAACAAGACCAAAGGTGATATTCGTATTGGTGTATTGGTAACCCACCTTGCCTATGCATTAAATATTGTACTACCTGTTATGGAACCTTTTGACGGCTCCAAACTTATGGACGTCAAGTATTTGATGCTTGTGGCTTCCTTGGTGTTTACCATGCTAACCGGAGGCTCCGAGCATATCAATTCAATTATCTAGGTGATGCACTGTAAGATGTCACCATAATAAGGTAAGATCCCTGTGATTGCAGTGCTAGTCCCTGGATCGAAATGCTAGCACCCACAGTTTAAGATGAAGTACACAGAAACAAAGGTCATTATTACATCGAGGAATATAATGGATCTTACAACTCACTTAGCCCAAGGCTAACATTACTCAAGGTTCTCAATACATAGTATAATAATAGAGTCTTTTGTCTTCATGCGCCATGGGCAAACATGTCGAGTGTAGACCCACAACCCTACTCATCATCAGAGATCCTGCAACATAATAAGTTACAACCACAAAGGGTCAATACATTTGGAATTGTATTGGCAAGTGATACCATAGATACTTAGTATAATCCAACAACTACATGAATATATGGCTAAGTGTGGTTTTGGCTGACTTTGCTAAAAGCAAGGTTTTATCTCATAGTTTTTGAAGAGTAATTTTCTCTTTCAAGACACTAAGGTACCAATGATAGACATCACTGAACCTCTACCCTTGTTCACCCACGAGTTTTAACTTAGAGAAATTTGGGTGAGCAGATTATTGAACTACTTCACTGTCTTGATGCTCAGAAATTGTCCATAACCGGGGAGACGGCTAAGTACTTAGTTTTACCCTCTCGAGAGGTGGTGCACTTTCCCCACAAGACTCGACATGCATCGAGACGAGAATTTTCAGAAGCAATCCCTCAGACCACCATGAACGCGTTCCATCCTATCATATCTACCACCCTCTGTCTGTCTGGCTGAGTTCTTGCATCTTAGTCAGTCAAGGCAGATCCCATATGCCATGTGTTCTACAATTGAAGCTTCGCGACAAGAACGTCTCCAATCTCTTTGTTCCTGGGTGGCTGTCCACAAGTGCGATACACCAGCTGACCATAGACATGGCCCCTGAGTAACCACTCAACATAATCCAAGCAAGTCCCATTCCACCCAGGTATTTCATTAACCTTAGTTGTTTTTCTTAGTCAAAAATAATATCCTTCCATACTTTCTTGATATGAATTTCCACCCACGAAATCTAATAGCATGGCTAAGCACTCTAGCATACGAAGTCTTTCAACTAGGAAATACTATCAAGATATAATCTATAGGATAGCATAGCGTAGTAACATATAAATAATCCTACCATGCTAAGATCTACCAAAAATAACACTAGTGCAATAGTGAAAATAATAGGGCATAAGATGAAATATCACTTGCCTTGGTAGCTAGGGGAATAGGTACAATCCTCATAGCAACAAACTTCACAATCCACACAATCTACACAAGGAACAATCCAACAACAATAATTCAATCAGTATAGCATCACAAAAATATGAATGCATGCAAAATGCAATGATATGATCAAAACTCTAAAACTTACAGAGTCTACAGTACAGAGGTTAAAATACTCTATCTAAAGGCATAAGGAATACCTAAAAACAATTTATGAAGTAATTTTTAGGGGCAAAATACTCCTAAAAAGGTTCTGCCAATAATTCCAATTTTTCAGAAGCAAAAGTGTGAAACAACGCGTCATTAACAAAGGTCTCATTTTTCTGAATCCAAAGACACCAAATTTGCATTTTTCTGAATTGTGGATCAAAATTTATTGAATTTCTAAGTTTAATATATAATATGTCTATTTTTCTAATTAAACAGATATCCTAGCCGACGTGGCGCTTTCCTATTGGTCCGTACTGATTCGATCGGATCGATCGCTGCGGGCCATTAGATCCTAAGTGGCCACGAACGAACCAGATCAGCCCGTACCGCTTCGGCTAGAGATCTAATCTTGGCCGCTAAAACTTGATCGAGCGGTGCTCAGCGCGCAACAACGAACTGGCGGCGCTGATCCTCTGCGCGCGGTGGTGGTGTTCCGGCAGTTCTAAAGGGGCAGGGGGTCCGTGGACTCTTACCAGAGGTCGAGGCGGTGTCGGTGATGGTCATGGTGGGGGGAGGGATGCTCGGCTTCGCCCTATATTCCTCGCCGGAGTTCTTGCTGACGGCGGAGCTCGTGTCTCTGAGACGGTGACGTCGTCCTGGGGCTCGAGCAGGCAAATAAAAGGGTCAGCAAAGAGCACCGGTTCAGTACATGCTAGTGGTGGTCAAAAAGGGGCGGCGGGAACCCTTGGCTTACCGGAAAAGTCGACGGACGGCGACGGCAGAGAGAGTTTGCCGGCGATGATCATGTCGTCGACCTGGGGCGAGAAAAAATGCATGGCCAGGGTTAAAAGATGCGCCAGAACATGGTAAAGGGAATAGGGCAGAGGGGAGGGCGCGTCGCGGTCGGAGCTCACCAGAATCATCGCCGGAATCGCGTCGGACAACGGCGGTTCGAGCTCACATTTGGGGATCCTGATGAGGAGGGAGAGGGGATTAAGAGGAGTGACCGCTCGGTGGAGATTTAATGCGGGCAACACTCGAATTCGAGCGGATTTTAGAAACGGCAGAGGGGAGGTGGTCAGTTCGTCGCCTGGGTGGAAGAAGATGAGGTGGAGGCTGACGTGGAGTGGGGCCAGCGTGTAAGTGGGAGGGTGTGTGCAGGGGGGACGGTGAGAAAAAGAAGGAGTGGGAGGGGTGGCCCGGGTGGGCTGTTGGGCTGAATAGGCCAGATGCAGCTGCTGCTGTATTTTTTTCTCCTTTTTGCTTTTTCTTTTTAGCTTTTTCTTTTCCTAGGTTTTGAATTAGCAAAAGGGCTCCAAATTGCCTCAAAATTTCACCAAACATTTAGAGGACAAACTAGATGCAATGCAACACATGCCATGATGATATGAGTGCAATGATGATGGTTTTCAGATGAAAATTTTGGGATGTTACAAATCTAACCCCCTTAAGATGAATCTCGCCCTCGAGATTCGGGTTCGCTGGCAAATAGGTGAGGGTGATCTCTACGAAGTTCATCCTCTCGTTCCCACGTTGCTTCTGATTCAGTGTGATGGTTCCACTGCACTTTGCAGAATTTGATTGTCTTGGTACGTGTAATTCTTTATGCTATCTCCAGAATCTTAATAGGTTTCTCTTCATAAGTGAGATCATTCTCTAGCTGAACTTCCTCTAACGGTATAGTGTCCTTTAACGAAGTTTCTTCCATCTCTGGGTGACACTTTTTCAACTGACTGACATGAAATACATTATGAACTGCTAACATAGATTCTGGTAATTCTATCTCATATGCCACTTCTCCTTTGCGGCTCAAAATCTTGAAGGGTCCCACATAGTGTGGCGCTAATTTTCCTTTGATTCCAAATCTCTTCACACCACGAAGGGGTGATACCCTGAGATAATCTCTATCACCAACCTCATAGGTGACCTCTCTATGTTTCGGATCTACATAGCTCTTTTGTCGAGATTGGGCTACCTTTAGCCTATCCCTCACCATCTTGACTTTCTCTTCGGCCTCCTTGATTAGGTCTGGTCCGAACAAATTTCTTTCTCCTACTCCATTCCACAACAATGGTGTAGTACACTTCCATCCATAAAGGAATTCAAACAGGGCCATTTCTATGCTTGATTGATAGCTATTGTTGTAGGAAAACTCCGCATATGGTAGACTTTCATCCCAACTAGATCCATAGTCTAACGCACAATCTCTTAACATATCTTCCAATATCTGATTGGTCCTTTCTGGTTGCCCATCAGTCTGTGGATGAAACGCAGTGCTGAATTCTAGTCGAGTTCCCAATGACTCATGAAGTTATCGCCAAAAGTGCGAAGTGAATTGAGTTCCTCTATATGACACGATACTCTTAGGCACCCCATGTAAACATACAATTCTATTCATTATATCTTGGCTAGCTTGGCACTTGTGTAAGTGGTCTTCACCGGTATGAAATGAGCCACTTTTGTCAAGCGATCAACAATAACCCATATAGAATCGTATCTAGATTTAGTCCTTGGCAGTCCGGTGATAAAATCCATACCGATTTTATCCCATCTCCAATCAGGTATTGGCAGTGGTTGTAATAATCCCGCCGGTTTTTGATGTTCTGCCTTTACACGACTACACACGTCGCACAAGGCAATGTGCTCTACTATATCCTTCTTTAAATTATTCCACCAGAATATTTCCTTAACATCCATATACATCTTGGTGTTGCCAGGATGAATTGAATATGGTGATTTGTGAGCTTCTTGTAAGATCAACTTCTTAAGCTTAAGATCCTGCGGAATACAGATACGTTTTTCATACCATAAGGTTCCTTGTTCGTCTACATGAAATCCTTTTGCCTTGCCTTCACTAATATTACTTTTGATTTCTTCCATTTCTTTGTCCATCTTTTGAGCTTCTTGGATTTTGTTCATCAGTGTTGGCTGCACTTCCAAGGATGCAAGGTATCATTCAGACACTATCTCTAATCTCAACTCCCTAAATTGGGCACATAATTCCTCTGACAATTCTCCTTTGTTGAGGCCATTTACATAAACCTTGCGGCTTAATGCATCGGCTATGACATTTGCCTTTCCAGGATGGTATTGCAAACTTAAATCATAGTCCTTGATAAGTTCTAGCCATCTTATTTGTCTCATGTTGAGTTCCTTCTGTGTAAAAATGTATTTTAGACTCTTGTGATCGGTGAACATTTCACAACGCTTTCCCATAAGATAATGCCTCCAAGTTTTTAATGCATGCACAACTGATGCTAACTCTAGGTCATGAGTAGGATAGTTCACTTCGTGATTTTTGAGTTGCCTTGATGCATAAGCTACAACTCTACCTTCCTGCATTAGTACACCTCCCAGTCCTTGGTGAGATGCATCACAATAGACTTGAAAGTCTTTCTCAAGATTTGGCAAACATAACACTGGTGCTGACACTAATCTCTTCTTCAACTCCTGAAAACTGGCTTCACATGCTTCTGTCCAGTTAAACTTCTTCTCTTTCTTTAGCAGATCAGTCATAGGCTTTGCTATCTTTGAGAAATTTTCAATGAACCTCCGATAGTATCCTGCTAGGCCTAGGAAACTACGGATTTATTTAACCGCTTTAGGAGGTTCCCATTCTGTCACAACTGCCACTTTTGCTAGGACGACAACTATAACACTTCCAGATACTATATTCCCAAGAAAACCCACTTCATTCAGCCAAAATTCACATTTACTAAACTTGGCATATAGTTTGTGTTCCCTGAGTTTCTCTAGAATTAGGCGCCGATGTTCTTCATGTTCTTTGTTGCTCTTGGAATATACCAATATGTCATCGATGAATACCACTACAAACTTGTCAAGAAATTCCATGAATACCTTGTTCATCATGTTCATGAAATAGGCCGGTGCATTAGTCAATCCAAACGGCATCACTGTATATTCATACAACCCATATCTAGTGGTAAATGCAGTCTTTGGTATATCATGTTCTCTAATCTTCAGTTGGAAGTATCTTGATCAAAGATCGATTTTTGAGAACACACATGCTCCCTCCAGTTGATCAAAAAGATCATTAATTCTAGGTAGGGGATATTTATTCTTTATGGTCACTTCATTAAGTGATCGATAGTCTATGCATAGCCTTTGACTTTGGTCCTTCTTCTCAACACACAAAACTGGTGCTCCCCAAGATGAAGAACTTGGTTGGATAAATCCCTTTTTCAATTGTTCTCCCAGCTGTTTCTTGAGTTCCTTTAACTCGTCCACTGCCATTTTGTAAGGTCTCTTTGCTATAGGTCCAGTTCCTGGTAGTAAGTCTATCAGAAACTCCACATCCCTATCTGGTGGCATGCCAGGTAATTCTTCTGGGAACACATCCGGGTACTCCTTCACTATTGGTACACTGTCTAGGATAACCCCCTTAACAGAATTAACCTTGCTCCCCTTGGGTTCAAAGTTAGACTTGAACCTGATCCGTTTCTTTTCTGGGGTGGTGAGCATAACAGTTTGTTTGGAACAATCAATCACTCCCTCATAACGTGTCAACCATTCCATCCCTAATATTACATCTAATCCTTGGGACTCTAGGATTATTAAATTAACTGGAAACTTGTTCTTTCCAATCTCTAGGATTATCTGTCGTCACCCAGAATTTACTATCATTCTCCACCCGGGGAGCTTACCTTAATGGGCCATCCAATGGTTTCAGTGGAGAGTTTGTTTGTGACAACAAATGCTCTTGAAATGAATGAATGCGATGCGCCGGTATCGAAAAGGATAAGTGCAGGAAAGGAATTAATCTTGAACTTACCGATCACGGCATCAGATCCTTCTTGAATTTCCTCCACATTGATGTGATTCACATGACCCTTTTGAAATGGGTTCGGCTTAGCCCCATCAGTCTTCTTCTCTAGGCATTCATTAGCATAGTGCCATGTCTTCTTGCACTTGAAACACTCAACCTGACTGATGTCTTTCTTTGCTGGCTGATTATGGCGATTCTGACCATTTTGATTCCCATGGCCATGACTATTATGGTTATTCCTATACCCACCTTTGTTGTGTCCACGATGATTGTTTCCATCATGGTGGTGGTTATTGTTACGATGGTTGTTATGATTCCCATTCTTATGGAATCCAGAACTCCCGCTTCCATCACCATGAGAACGCTTGTGAGGTGATCCTGATCCAAACTTATCAAAATGTTGCTTCCTCTTTCTACCTTCCACTTGCTTCATCTTGTTTTCTAGGATGGTAGCTTTGTCACACAGAGATTGATAGGTTGGAACATAGGCAACAGATAGTTGCATAGATATCTCACCATTCAACCCATCAAGGAACTTCTCCTTTCTCTTTGCGTCAGTGTCAACATCATCTGGTGCATAACGTGGCAGATTGTTGAACTCTTCGATGTACTCAGAAATACTGCGGTGGCGTTGCTTGAGGTTGTGAAACTCCTTTTTCTTCAACCCCATTATTCCAGAAGAGATGTGAGTGGTACGAAATCCATCCTCAAACATTGCCCAGGTTACTTCTTCAATAGGGTGAGTAACTTGGAAATTGTCCCACCAAGTAGCTGCATGACCTTCCGGTAAGTGTGCTGTGAATCTGACTTTTTCTGCATCAGTAAATCGAACTGTGACTAAGTATTTATTCACAGAGCGTAGCCAGTCATTTGCTACCATGGGATCAGTAGTACCAGAGAACTTAGCAGGTCTCAGCCTTAGAAATCTTGTGAGCATATCCAGAGGTGGTGGATTGTTCTGGTTGTTATTATTGTTATTGTTGTTGTTCTGATTCTGGTTCGCCATAAACTGAGTCATCATCTGCATCAACTATGTCTGCGCAACCATCATTTGCTGCATTCCATTGCCATTGTCATTATTGTCCTCGTTGTTGCGATGGGGAGGCATCTATGGGTTTAATAAGGGTAAGTAAAGATAGATAACCCAAGTAAAATAACAACAATCAAACAACAAGAACATGCAGGTTCAACATCACGACAATAACCGAGTTTGTGAAAATAAACATACTAGCATAGTCACCCACAAGTCGGTATGATCCATGCGACTCGATAATATAACGATAGATAGATGGATAGATATCACTACTCCTCCATGTCAACTTCCTCCTCCACTAGTGCAAGTCCTGCTGCGGCGAATCCTACCTTGTATTCCTCCAAGCTGGTAGACAAAGCATCGATCTTCACCTGTAAATCTCTCTTCTGTGTGTGTAGCCTCTCTATCACCTCGTGATCCGCCTCCAGCTCAATGTCCTCCAGCTCTAACTCGGCCTCCAAGTCTCTAATCTTCTTATTCTTCTCCTGAACCCTCTTCTCTTGATTCTTGAATTTCTTTTCCTGGTCTTCAAACTTCTTCTCCATTTCCTTGATTCGCTTCTCTTGTTCCTGGAAGGCCTTGTTCTTCTCCTTAAGTTGGACTCGTAGTTCATCGTTGCTAAGCATCACATTAGTCATATCAGTATCAAGGCTCCTGATAAGGCTCTATAAATCCTGGAGGTGGTGACGCACAGGCTTGATAGTCTCCTTAGTGGCCTCGTCCAGCACAATAGGCTCTCCGTCCTCGTGGCGTCTCCCAAAGAAGTGAAAGTAGTGGCTCTTGATCTCGGAAGAGTGACGTCCACATAGGCGTCCCAATAGCTCCTGCATAGCGACGTCGAGCCCTCTCTCTAAGTCATCGTGGAGTATCTTGAAGGCGATCTCCTTAGTTTGGGGCTCTGTCTCGTGTCCTGGCTAGGTAACTCTAAATCCCCATAAGTCCTTCCTCTGAAATTTCCTCAGCTGAAGTCCTTGAATGGTAGGAATTGGAAGAGAGAGCACCTGGACGAACTCCAACATGCGAGTCCCGAAGCGAGTTCCCTTGAAATCCTCGGCCGTGCTGTAGACAACACTAGGCATCTTTTGCATAGCATGGAGAAAAATTAGTAATAACACAATTGTAGAGAAAGAAAACACAAGTCATAATATAAGCACAGATAAAATAAAATCAACCAACAAAATATTCCTCAAACCAAGAAGCAATACATTATTCAACTCAAGCAATCAAGGTTCCAAACATAACTTATTTTTGCCATACCACATAGGTCGGTATGATCAAAGTACTAACGTGATAAAACTCCAAGGGTGGTGGTCCAACTAGTATCTCACTCCTTATTAAACAAGGTAGCAATCTGCTTGTCTTGGTCGCATAGCTCCAAAGCCAAGCCTATGATATCCTTACTTAGTCGTTTTACTGTGGCCTTTGAATCTTGGACATGACGTTTCTCCTCCTTGAGATCCTCCTGAGTATTGAGCATTCTATACTTAAGTCTTTCCCCAAGTTCCTCAATGGCTTTCCACGCAGCATTCCTTGTAGAGTCAAAGAATGACGTGTGCATTTCAGAGTTGGTGAACATGCAGAATCCCGTACTCTTGGGATCATCTTCCTTGTTCTTATACAAATGGAGTTGCACCCACCAATACTCTTGTCCCTCGTCTATCACAGGAAATCCCTTGTACACAACTTCACCATCCATCCCTAAGCCGATCATGAGGTTCCTGAGTGCCTTGGGAAATTCCGTCTCACACTCAAGGGTCATATTCATCAGTGGTCCCTTCTTGATAGATTCATTGATGGTGGACATCTACAAAAATAGATGAGAAAGGATGATCAGGAAAAGTTTTACGAGATGGAAAGACAAGTGTAAAGTTTGAATATAAAGTTATTTTTCCTAAGGGTTTTCCTTAGTCTAATCCAACCTAGGGTCACGAACCTACAGGCAACATAGTGCTCTGATACCATCTGTAAGATCTCACCATAATAAGGTAAGATCCCTGTGATTGCAGTGCTAGTCCCTAGATCGAAATGCTAGCACCCACAGTTTAAGATGAAGTACACAGAAACAAAGGTCATTATTACATCACATGTCCAGGAATATAATGGTTCTTACAACTCACTTAGCCCAAGGCTAACATTACTCAAGGTTCTCAATACATAATATAATAATAGAATCTTTTGTCTTCATGCGCCACAGGCAAACATGTCGAGTGTGGACCCACAACCCTACTCATCATCAGAGTATCCTACAACATAATAAGTTACAACCACAAAGGGTCAATACATTTTGAATTGTATTGGCAAGTGATACCATAGATACTTAGTATAATCCAACAACTACATGAATATATGGCTAAGTGTGGTTTTGGCTGACTTTGCTAAAAGCAAGGTTGTATCTCATAGTTTTTGAAGAGTAAGTTTTCTCTTTCAAGACACTAAGGTACCAATGATAGACATCACTGAACCTCTACCCTTGTTCACCCACGAGTTTTAACTTAGAGAAATTTGGGTGAGGAGATTATTGAACTGCTTCATTGTCTTGATGCTCAGAAATTGTCCATAACCAGGGACACGACTAAGTACTTAGTTTTACCCTCTCGAGAGGTGGTGCACTTTCCCCACAAGACTCGACATGCATCGAGACGAGAATTTTCAGAAGCAATCCCTCAGACCACCACGGACGCGTTCCATCCTATCATATCTACCACCCTCTGTCCGTCTGGCTGAGTTCTTGCAAATTAGTCGGTCAATGCAGAGCCCATATGCCATGTGGCTGTACTAGAAGCTTCGTGACAAGAACGTCTCCAATCTCTTTGTTCCTGGGTGGCCGTCCACAAGTGTGATACACCAGCTGACCATAGACATGACCCCTGAGTAACCACTCAACATAATCCAAGCAAGTCCCATTCCACCCAGGTATTTCATTAACCTTAGTTGTTTTTCTTAGTCAAAAATAATATCCTTCCATACTTTCTTGATATGAATTTCCACCCACGAAATCTAATAGCATGGCTAAGCACTCTAGCATACGAAGTCTTTCAACTAGGAAATACTATCAAGATATAATCTATAGGATAGCATAGCGTAGTAACATATAAATAATCCTACCATGCTAAGATCTACCAAAAATAACACTAGTGCAATAGTGAAAATAATAGGGCATAATATGAAATTTCACTTGCCTTGGTAGCTAGGGGAATAGGTACAATCCTCACAGCAACAAACTCCACAATCGACACAATCTACACAAGGAACAATCCAACAACAATAATTCAATCCATATAGCATCACAAAAATATGAATGCATGCAAAATGCAATGATATGATCGAAACTCTAAAACTTACAGAGTCTACAGTATAGAGGTTAAAATACTCTATCTAAAGGCATAAGGAATACCTAAAAACAATTTATGAAGTAATTTTTAGGGGCAAAATACTCCTAAAAAGGTTCTGCCAATAATTCCAATTTTTCAGAAGCAAAAGTGTGAAACAAGGCCTCAATAACAAAGGTCTCATTTTTCTGAATCCATAGACACCAAATTTGCATTTTTCTAAATTGTGGATCAAAAGTTATTGAATTTCTAAGTTTAATATATAATCTGTCTATTTTTCTAATTAAACAGATATCCTAGCCGACGTGGCGCTTTCCTATTGGCCCATACTGATTCGGTCGGATCAACCGCTGCGGGCCGTTAGATCCTAAGTGGCCATGAATGAACCAGATCAACCCGTACCGCTTCGGCTAGAGATCTAATCCTGGCCGCTAAAACTTTATCGAGCGGTGCGCAGCGCGTAGCAACGAACTGGCGGCGCTGATCCTCTGCGCGTGGTGGCGGCACATCGGGCGGTGGTGTTCCGGCGGTTCTAAAGGGGAAGGGGGTCCGTGGACTCTTACCAGAGGTCGAGGCGGTCGACGCGGTGTCAGTGATGGTCACGGTGGGGGGAGGGATGCTCGGCTTCGCCCTATATTCCTCGCCGGAGTTCTTGCTAATGGCGGAGCTCGTGTCTCTGAGACGGTGACATCGTCCTGGGGCTCGAGCAGGAAAATAAAAGGGTCAGCAAAGAGCACCTGGTTTAGTACATGCTAGTGGTGGTCAAAAAGGGGCGGCAGGAACCCTTGGCTTACCGGAAAAGTCGACGGACGGCGGCGGCAGAGAGAGTTCGCCGACGATGATTGTGTCGTTGACCTGGGGCGAGAAAAAATGTGTGGCAAGGGTTAAAAGATGCGCCAGAACATGGTAAAGGGAATAGGGCAGAGAGGAGGGCACGTCGCGGTCGGAGCTCACCAGAATCGTCGTCGGAATCGCGTCGGACAGCAACGGTCCGAGCTCGCAATTGGGGAGCCTGGGGGCTCTCCGGGGGTGGTGAGTGAGGGGAAACTGATGAGGAGGAAGAGGGGATTAAGAGGAGTGATTGCGGTGGAGATTTAATGCGAGCAACGCTCGAATTCGAGCGGGTTTTAGAAACGGCAGAGGGGAGGTGGTCAATTCGTCGCCTGGGTGGAAGAAGATGAGGTGGAGGCTGACGTGGAGTGGGGCCAGCGTGTAAGTGGGAGGGGGTGTGCAGGGGGACAGTGAGAAAGAGAAGGAGGGGGAGGGGTGGCCCGGGTGGGCTGTTGGTCTGAGTTGGGCCAAATAGGGCAGATGCTGCTGCTGCTGCATTTTTTTCTCCTTTTTGCTTTTTCTTTTTAGATTTTTCTTTTCCTAGGTTTTGAATTAGCAAAAGGGCTCCAAATTGCCTCAAAATTTCACCAAATTTTTAGAGGACAAACTAGATGCAATGCAACACATGCCATGATGATATGAGTGCAATGATGATGGTTTTCAGATGAAAATTTTGGGATGTTACATGCACAAGGAGAGAAGGTACAGTTTCCATGCCCCTAAGCCTTCTAGATTGTGGAGAAGGACGCTTGGATCCTCACCAAGGACCAAGTGATGGAGATCCTGGTCGAGCTCCAGCCTGATGAAGAGGAAGGTGAAGAAGGAGGGCAGCAGGATGTGTTGGGTTCGCAGCATAGAAAACAAAAAAATCCTACGATGGGAACTATTATACGCCAAGATCTATCTATTAGATACAAGCAACGGGTGGATATGCATCCATACAGAACATACCCTCAAAGACAACAAAGCTTTGTTAATGAGATAGAACTCTTGCATGATGTAGTCGTACACTTGCTGATCTCAAGATCGTGATGAAGTCCAGCAGGTCTAGCTCCAGCACGTCCATCAGATCTAGCTCCAGCAAGTCCATCACCACCAAGTCCACAACCGCAAAGCAGCGGTGCATCCGTGATCGCACACACGTCCGGTACCCCAACAACCTCCATCCCTTTCTCCAGCAAAGTAGCGGAAGCAGTAACTCCTTTCCAGATAAAGCCACCGGGAACATGTATCTCGTTAATCCGAGACCATGGGGAAAAATACTAGAGGGGAGAGATATCCTTCACAAGGAGGTGTGTGTGAGAAGTGAGGAGAGGGGGGGCCTTTTATAGGAGGAGGGGGCAGCCCCTCCCCATGGCCGGCGCCCATGGAGGGTGCCCCTTCACCTCCCACATTCATGTGGTGGTAACCCCTCCACATAAATATGCCCCTTCACATTCTCTATTAAAGTCTCCACTTTAAATGCATTAAATTTCTCCAAATTTAATGCTCTCTCATTTAATAAAACTCTTTTATTAAATTTATTCAGAATTTTGTTAATTACTTTAACAAACATTCATATAAAACCCCCTGCAACATTTCAATATTACATGCAGAACCAATTTTAGCAATTTCACCCGAAACAGTTTCGGTGTCTATTGAAATAATTCTAGCACTTTCTAAAATCTTTATCTGGAACATATTTTCTCCAAATGGTGTCGGTATCCCTTAAGTGTGTCACCCTACAGTTCGCGAATAATGCAGACATGATCGAGACCCCTCTGTGATTAATAATCAGCTATGGGACCTGGAGATCTGTACTGACTCCCACATATTCAACAATGACTCTTGTGATCGTGTGAACCTTTAACGTCGTAACTAAATCCCTTTGTATCGCGATATATTACATGTCCGAGATTCGATCATTGGTATCTCCATACCTAGTTTGATCTCGTTACCGACATGTACTCTTTTCTCGTTCTCGTGATATAACATTCTAGTGATCACATCACTTGCTTGCAAGTAATTCTCAATGTGATATCACCGAGAGGGCCTAGAGTATATCTATCCGTCATCGGGATGGACAAATCCCACTCTTGATCCATGAGCCTCTACATAACACTTTTGTAGCACTGAACCCACCTTTATAATCACCCTTTCATGGTGTGATGTTTGATGTTATCAAGATAATCTTCCAGTGTTAGTGATTGACATGATCTCATGGTCTAAGGACTAGGATTACTTCATATGATGTTATAGCAATATAAACACAATGACTTTGATCGTAATGCTATACTTCAGATGAATGTTCATCACATCATTCCACTAATGTTGTGACGTCGTTATTAACAACATCCATTTTCCATGATCAGGAAACCTTGATCATCTTATTAATCAACGAGCTAGTTTATAAGAGAGGCATAACTAGGAACTTTCCTTTTGTTTATTAAACACACATGTATTAACGTTTCCAAATTAATACAATTATAGCATGCAAAATAAACATTTATCATTAACAAGGTATAAGATAATAACCACTTTATTATTGCCTCTCGGGCATATTCCCTTTAGGATGAGCAGGAGCAAGAGTAGGAGGAAGAGCAGAGACACAACCCTGCTTGGGAAGGACAGCAGCAGCAGCCAGGAGGAGCCTGGGAACCATGGCCCAACCAGCAACAATAGGGGTATGGGAATGTCCCCTATCAGGAGTTCGAGCAGCTCAACCAACGCGTTGGGGAGATCGAACACACTCTTCAGGATGTGAATGAAGATGTGAACACTTTGACTCACAGCTTTGGTCACTTCATGACCCACTTCCCCGACTTCTACCAGCAGTATCCGCACTAGCTGCCAAATGACGGCAACAACTGAGCCTAGCAATTGCCTAAGCTTGGGGGAGGTTTGAAAACCTCCAAACTTTGCATTCATATTTTTATTTTCTGCTTTTGATTTATTTTATTACTTCAAATCTACATGTTTATTTTCAGCTTTGCATGACTAAAACGAAAATACAAAAAAATAGTTATAAGCATTATTTGCAAGTTCCTTTCTTTGTTTCTCTCAAAGATTGCTTAATTTTAGGTGATTTGGCAATATGGAAATATAGGAGAGGTTCGACTCAAATACGAGAACGAAGCAAGCAAGAGGAGGTATCACATTCCTTTCATCACACTCTTTGCAACCTTAAATTGATCCTACAATTATTTACTTGCTTGCACTAGAGTCATTCCCCACTTAGCTTGTTATCCTACAAATTTTATTCCTTTTCTAGTGTCTCCTTGATGGCCCAAAATATATCGAGCTCGTTGGGGAACCCGAAGAGGAAGGTATGATGAGCACAACAGCAAGTTTTCCCTCAGTTATGAAACCAAGGTTATCGAACCAGTAGGAGCAAGGAAACACCTCCAAGGTGTTCTTTCCAACTTGGAATCCTGCATAACACAACCACAGAACTTTGCCCCCAACTTACAGTGAGGTTGTCAATCTCACCGGTTTTGCTGAAAACAAATGATTAAACGTATTGTGTGGAAGATAGTAATAGCTTGCAGAAACTAAATAGAAAATAGTAAATAGTTGTAGATTGATGGTAAAATAAAGGATTGGGGTCCATAGTTCACTAGTGGTGATTCTCCTTAAGATAGATGACATGTTGGGAGAACAAATTATAGTGGGGCAATTGACAAACATCGAGAAACCATACATGCATATACTAATCATCTTAACTCCTTTGAGATTTGATTGGGCATTACAACATTATACATAGACCATAATCCAATTGCATCCATAACTAATAATCCACCTTCAGGTTATCATCTGAACCCCCTCCAGTATTAAGTTGCAAGCAGCAGATAATTGCATTAAGCATTGCGTGTAAAGTAAACAATACGATTGTTCTATGAACAAAGGATTGTTGTTTTCTCCCTAGTAGCAACAACACATCTAGTACCTTAGAGATTTCGGTCACTTCCCCAGATTACTAGAGGCATGAACCCACTATCGAGCATAAATACTCCCTCTTGGAGTTGCTAGCATCTACTCGGCCAAGATAGCTACTAAAAACGGAAATCATGGAAGATCACAAATAACAAAGACATGATAGAATCAATAATCAATCTGAAATAGCATCTCAATATCCATCGGATCCCCACAAACACAACATGTAGGATTACAAATAGATGATCTTGATCATGAACGAAGCTCACAAGATCTAAACATGATAGCACGAAGGAGAATAACCAACAATCTAGCTACTACATGGACCCGTAGTCCAAGGATGAACTACTCACGCATCACACCAGAGGCTTGCATGGTGATGAAGAAGGCCTCCAGGGTGAATTCTCCCCTCCGACAGGGTGCCGGGAAGAGCTTCAGATCCCTCCCGATCTAGGGATGGAGATGACGGCGGTTACAGACTCTTTCATGGAATTTTGATCGGGTACTTAGGGTTTCTGTATTGGAGGCAATATATAGGCGAAAGGGGAAGCCGAGGGGGTTCCCTAGGAGGCCACACCACCCCCTGGAGCGGGCCAGGCCTAACCACACGGCCAGGTGGTGTGGCCGGCCTCTGGCCCCTCTCTATCTCGTCTTCTGGCTCCATGTCCCCCTCGGTGAAATATTGACTTTGGCTTTTGTCCCGTCCAATTCTGAGAATATTCATTTTCTAACTTTCCTGGAACCAAAAACAATAGAAAACAGGCCGTTGGCACTACGGCATCTTGTTAATAGGTTAGTCCAAGAAAGTGTATAAAAATACTCCAAAGTGTGGACAAAACATAAGAAAGTAGATATAAACCAAGCATGGAACATCAAAAATTATGGATACGTTAGCAACGTATCAACATCCCCAAGCTTAACTCCTGCTCGTCCTCGAGTAGGTAAGTGATAAAAAGAAAGAATTATTTTTATGGTGACATGCACCATCATAAACTTGATCAAAGTATTTGTAAAACATTGATAGCTGAGATCATAGTACTTCAACATAGCATGAAAGATATAGTTCTAACAATAAGACATAGAAACTATGTTGTAACATGAAAAGGCACAAACAAATGATTCATGAATAACAATGCTTTGAGAGACATTTGTTTGTTTCACATAAAGAAAACAAAATGAAAATGGTATTCAGCCTGTCCCTCATAGTGTAGCAAAACATAAATGCATGGGACACCTTCAAAGTTCATAAGGGTGACTAGATACAAATAGTTTAATAACAAGCAATATCAAAGTTATGCATCAATCAACAAGTCTTGGGACAATGCACATTAAACTAAGAATGGCCACTATGCTCTCTCAATTGGTGCATAAAGATAGAAGATGGAGACTCAACATAAAAGTAAAAGAAAGGCCTTCATAGAAGGAAGCAGGGATTCAAGTTTCATAAAGAGCTTCCAAAAATTATGGTACTTATTAGCTTTTAGCTATCATTGCCCCTATCATAAGAATCTTTAAGTGATTAAGGTTAAAGTGACACAAATAAGAGGATATGCTTGACAAATTATAAGTTGAAATCTCATGCCCCTTGCTTACGAGTACCGAACCTCATGCTACTCAACTTCAGTCACAAGTAAGCTCTTGTCATTGAAAGTACATATGTATCATACAGAACCACCGACGGGGTACCCCTTGCCCCATGACATAGGAGCTATCCCATATCAAAATGACAAGGCAACAGATAATGAGCATCTCAGCGATCTTTCATAGAATGCTCATTATGGTTATGCTGCAAGTTTTCACCATGATTAGGAATGGCTTAGGCTAGCGGCCCAGGCGTTTCTCTCACACACATACAAACTCCATGATCTTACAAGTTCCACTTTTATTTCACACCATCGGGATCCATAAGCAAAAGAATCATGATATCAACGGAATAATAAGTGCAATGTTGAAAGCGTTCCCCATGATACATGGTTCTGCTAACTTCAAGTTATAAAGCGCAAGCATATACGCAACAAAGATGGACACAATGGTTCAAGTTTATTAAGTGCGAGAAAAGTAAATTGTGCCATCAAGTTCGTGAGAGCTTTAATCACTAGTTTTCACATAACAAGTTTAATTCAGAAGGTAGATAAAAACATGAATATACTTGGAATAGCAAATTCTGATAGGTAGGTATGGTGGACTCTTTGGAATAACTTGGTTTTATTTGGAGTTGGATGCATGAGTGGGACTCATACTTGGTTATGGAGGCTAGCAAAACACTGGGAGCGACCAACTAAGAGAGCAATAATGGACATAATCATGCAAAGCGACAAAAAATCATTAATTAAAGCATAAAGTGATATTACAAGTCGAAAACTAAAGGATCATAAAGGCTATGGTGACTTGGGATAGTCATAACATGGTGTGAGCATGCGCCAAGTCAACCCAAATAAAGCATCAAAGGAGAATACCACAATACTATGCTTTAATATGCTAAAACAACGCATGATTCTTTCAAGGCACATTAAGCAATCTCAATTGTTTATAACATGTCATCCTACAACAAAATCACTAAGCATAAAACCAAAATAATATCAAGCATGACATGAAAAAGCATATGCCACAGTCAAAAACAAGCTCCTTTTACCACTTAAGCATGAACTTTTCCTACTCTTTTCCAATCAAAACCAAACTTATTTGAAAAATAATGTAAGAATGAGGGGGTCCGACCAATTTATTCAAGAAAACTAAGCAAACCAAGCAAATGAAATCCAAAAACAAAAACGAAGACGCTCCAAGAACAACACAACTGTGCATAAAACATTAAAAACGAAGTGTTTGGAAGAAACCAGAGATTTTTATTGATGAAGAAGGGAATGCCTTGGGCATCCCCAAGATTTGACGCCTGTACTTCTTGGATATTTATTGGGGTGACACGCGTGGCATCCCCAATCTTGAGATTTAGTTCATTCTTCATCTCATTACATCATTCTTTTCTTACACCTGGAAATTTTCCTTCATACAAAACTTCACACAATCTTTAATAGCAACATTAGTGTACTCAAGATAATAAGTCTTTGGGTTTAGTTCAACACCATTAAAACTTCCACTAAAACACAAGCTACTGTAGCACTTCCCTCAGAAAGCTCAATTCCCCAAAAAGAACCCAAAAAGGAATCAGTAAGAAGCAAATGCAAATAATGGCAGAAATCTGTCAAAATAGACCAGCAGGTAAAAACCAATTTTTTCGAAGACCTTCTGTTGCTCAAATCAAAAAGTTCTGAACTAACGAAAGTTAGACAACAACCTGGGGCAGAAGCAAAAAAATTCAGAGCTCAAACCGATGTACAGAGATTTTACACGAATTTTTACAGCGAAGCACAAAAATCTGTTTCGGGATAGTGATGTCTACGCACTTCTATTCTTGTAGACAGTTGTTGGGCCTCCAAGTGCAGAGGTTTGTAGAACAGCAGCAAGTTTTCCCTTAAGTGGATCATGCAAGGTTTATCAAACTCAGGGAGGAAGTGGTCAAAGGTATCCCCTCTCAAGCAACTCTGCAATCAAGATACAAGAAGTCTCTTGTGTCCCCAACACACCCAATACACTTGTCAGATGTATAGGTACACTAGTTCGGCGAAGAGATAGTAAAATACAAGTGGTATGGATAATTATAAGTGGTAACGGTGATAGAAAATAACTTGATGGCGTGGAAAAGACTAAAGGCAAACTGAAATAAAGATGGAAGCAAGCAAACATGTAATAGATCTAGTTGCGAATGGTGTTTCAATGCTATGAAACAAGGCCTAGGGATCATACTTTCAGAGTGAACACTCTCATATAAATATATTCTCTTCATGATACTACTCTGAACTACTCTCCGGTTGGACACTCTAATCGGTGGTAGGGCTATAACAGCACACCTCAAAGTAAGCCTTTCCCATCTAGATAACCCCACACTGTCACCTTGAGCTCTAGATGGTTCCAACAAACACCACAATTTCATAAAGACATCCAACTCCAAATATAACTCATAAGCCTAAGTGGCACCATGGTGTGCACACTGTCAACTTCACACACATGGGGAGAGCAAATATCTATTAAAGCACTTGAGTAGCAAGGTATATTTATAGATTACAAGCTCATGATCTCAATAAGATCATGCATAGAGAGAGAGATGAACACATAGCTACCGGTAGAACCCTTAGCCTCGAGAGAGAACTACTCCCTCCTCATCATGGGAATCAGCAATGGTGATGGATATGGTGGTGGAGATCGATGGAGATGGCTCCGGGGGCACTTCCCCGTCCCGGCAGGGTGCTGGAACAGAGACTTTCTGTCCCCCGAATCTCCCCTTCGGTGGCGGCGGCGCTGCGGAATTTTTCGTGGCTGGAGGCTTGATTGTTTAGGGTTTTGGTATCGGGAGGCTCTTATAGGCGAAGGAGGCAAGGTCGGTGGAGTGCCAGGGGGCCCACACCACCTGGTGGAGCGGGTAGGGCTAGCGCGCGCCTGGGGGGTGTGGCCAGGCCCTGACCCTCCTCCGTCTCGTATTCTGGCTCTGTGAGTCTTCCGGTAAAATAGGAACTTTGGCTTTTGTCCCGTCCAATTCTGAGAATATTCATTTTCTGACTTCCTGGAACCAAAAACAGCAGAAAACATGCAACTGGCACTGTGGCATCTTGTTAATAGGTTAGTCCAAGAAATCATATGAAAAGTACTCCAAAGTTGGAACAAAACACAAGAAAGTAGATAAAACCAAGCATGGAACATCAAAAATTATAGATACATTTGCAATGTATCAACATCCCCAAGCTTAACTCCTGCTCGTCCTCGAGTAGGTAAGTGATAAAAAGAAAGAATAATTTTTGAGGTGACATGCACCATCATAAACTTGATCAAAGTATTTGTAAAACATTCAAATCTGGGATCATAGTACTTCAATCATAACATGAAAGACAAAGTTCTAGCAATAAGAAAATAAACTATGATGTAACATGAATAGGCACAAACAAAAGATTCATGAATAACAATGCTTTGCAAGACGTTTGTTTGTTTCACATAAAGAAAGCATGGCATAATAGTATTCAGCTTGTCCCTCATAGAGTAGCAAGCATAAATGCATAGGACACATTAAAAGTTCATAAGAGTGACTAGATACAAGCAATATCAAAGTATGCATCAATCAACTAGTCTTGGGACAATGCACATAGAACTAAGAATGGCCACTATGCTCTCAAAGTAGGTGCATAAAGGTAGAAGATGGAGACTCAATATAATGGTGGAAGAAAGGCCTTCATAGAAGGAAGCAGATATTCAAGTTTCATAAAGAGCTTCCAAAAATTATGGTACTTATAGCTTTCAGCTCTCATTGCCCCTATCATAAGCATCTTGAAGTGATTAAGGTTAAAGTGAACAAACTATGGTGTACATGCTTGACGAAGTATAAGTTAGAAATCTCATGTACCTTGTATACGAGGGTCGCTCCTCACGCTACTCAAGTTTAGTCACCGGTAAGTTTTTGTCATTGTAAGTACATGTGTATCATAGAGAACCGCCAATGGGGTACCCCTTGCCCGATGATACGGAAGAATCCCCATATCAAAATGACAAGGCAAGCAGACAACAAGCATCTCAGGAATCTTCTTATTTACCATGGGAATATGGTGCTTTTTTCTCTCTTTCCTCTTTTCATAATCTCTTTTTTTTCTCCTTTCTCTTTTTTCCTCAATATAGGACTCTTTTTTTATAAGAAGAACGCTTCATAGACAGCTCATTATGGTTACGTTGCAGGTTTCCACCATGTCAGCATGGATTAGACCAGCGACCCAGGCGTTTCTCTAACACATATACATAACTCCATCGACTTACAAGCTCCCCTTTCATTTCACACCGACGACATCCATATACAAAAGAGCATGATATCAACTAGGTACAAGTACCAAGTACAATGTTGAAAGCGTTCCCCATGAAAGCATGGTTCTGCTAATTCCCAACAAATAAGTGCAAGCATATACAACATAGACGACACAATGGTTCAAGTTTATTAAGGGCAAGAAAAGTAAAGTGTGCCATCAAGTTCGTGAGAGCTTTAATCACTAGTTTTCTCATAACAAGTTTAATTTGGAAGGTAAACAAAAGCATGAATATACTTGGAATAGCATAAGATAGTAGGTGGGTATGGTGGACTCTTTGGAATAACTTGGTTTAGGGATTTGGATGCATGAGTGGAACTCATACTTTGTGGAGGCTAGCAAAAGACTGGGAGCGACAAACTAAGAGAGCAATAATGGCCATAATCATGCAGAGCGACAAAACATCATTGATCAAAGCATAAAGTGATACTACAAGTTGAAAACTAAAGGATCATAAAGGCTATGGTGACTTGAGATAGTCATAACATGGTGTGAGCATGCGCCAAGTCAACCCAAATAAAGCATCAAAGGAGAATACCACTATATAATATGCTTTAATATACTAAAATAACGCATGATTCATCCAAGGCACATTAAGCAATCTCAATTGTTTATAACAAGTCATGCTACAGCAAATAATACTAAGCATAAAGCCAAAACAATATCAAGCATGGCATGACAAAGCATAGCCACAGTCAAAAACGAGCTCTTTTTACCACATAAGCATGAGCTTTCCTACTCTTTTTCAAACCAAACCAAACTAATTGCAAACCAACGTATGAAAGAGGGGGTCCAACCAACTTATTCAGAAAACTAAGCAAACCAAAAACCAAAACAAAACCGAAAAAGAAGACGCTCCAAGAAAAACACAACTGTGCATGAAACAATAAAAATGAAGCGTTTGGAAGAAACCTGGAATTTTTATTGATGAAGAAGGGGATACCTTGGGCATCCCCAAGCTTTGACACTTGTACTTCTTGGATATTTCTTGGGGTGACCTGCGTGGCATCCCCAAGATTGAGATTTAGTCCATCCTTCATCTCATTACTCATTCCTTCCATACACCTGAAATTTTTCCTTTATACAAAACTTCACACACTCTCATTAGCAACATTAGTGCACTTAAGATAAATAAGTCTCAAGATTCAGTTCTAACACCAAATAAACTTCCATTAGAACACTAGCTACTGTAGCACTTCCCTGAAAAAGCTCAATTCCCCAAAAGAACTCAAAAAGGAACCCACAAGAAGCAAATGCAGAAAATGGCAGAAATCTGTCAAAACAGGCCAGCAGGTAAAGACGAATTTTTTTGAAGACCTTCTGTTGCTCAAATAAAAAAGTGTTGAACTAACGAAAGGTAGATAACAACCTGGGGAAGAAGCACAAACAATTACAACTCAATCCAACGTACAGAGCTCTCTCAGGAATTTTTAGGGTGAAGCACAAAAAAATCTCTTTTGGGACAGCAACTTTCCCAATCATTACTTCACTCTCATTAGAGGTTACTCTTGGCACAAAAAGCAAATAAAAATGATAAAGAGAGGTTATTACAGAGGTAATAACTTCCAAGACTCATCTAAAATTCTTGGGTTATCTCCCAACAAGTACTTTTGTTTAACGCCTTTAAGTTATGCATGATAGTTTGAGAAGATGCTCACATAAGAAATATGAATTGAAGTAAAAGAGAGCATCAAGAAGCAAATTCAAAGAACATTTAAGTATAACCAACTTCCTATGCATAGGAATCTTGTAAAGAAACAAGTCATGAAAGCACAAAGCAACAAGCATAGTAAAGAAAAACAAGTGCAACTTCAAGACTCAACATAAAGAGGGGAAACTTAATATTATTGAGATGCATAAAACCATGTTTCCCTCTCTCATAATAACTTCGGTAGCATCATGAATAAAATTAACAATATAACTATCACAAGAAACATTCTTATCATGAGCCACATGCATAAAAGAATTAATACTCCCCACATAAACATAGTCATTCTTATTGATTATAGTGGGAGCAAATTCAACAAAATAGCTATCATTATTATTTTCATCACCATAATCATCAAATATAGGAGGCATATTATAATCATAATTAATTTCCTACTCAATAGTAGGTGGACTGAAAATATCATATTCATCATTGCAATCATCATATATTGGAGGTATAGCATCATCATAAGCAATAGAATAGTTATCTTCCCAAGTGTGTTCATTTGTAAACATATCATCATTGGAAGGATCATGGATAGCACTAATAGAACAGCAATTATTAATATCATCATTTTAAGAATTTCTACCAAAGAGATTTTCAATATCAAAAGAAGTGTGCTTTTCCCAATCATGATCACTACTATAGGTAACAGGCATAGGAACATCATCGAGTTCAGACTCATCAAAAACTATAATAGGAGCTACATGCTTAGGGGAAAATACCGTTTCCTCCCTCCTTTTAGTCCTCCTTTTCTTCTTTATCTTGTTCTCTTTAGGAGGGAGAGGCTTGAAAGGAATCTTCTCCATATACCCTGGTTTATTATTAGAGACAATAGAAGAAACTTTGGAGGATTCCTTCTTTTCATTAATAAGATCAAAACACATATTAGTCCTATCATATTTTGGTAAAATCTCATCTTGTATAATATTTTGTATGTAACTATTTGTGTGGCAATTATCAACACAATAAAGATGACAACCATGCAGGAAACTATTCATAACAAAAGTACCCATATCTACCAAAGAGGTTTTTCTTGATAACTCTTCACACCCCAAAAATAATGTAAGTTCATCATGTTGATTAGGAGTGATCCTATCATCACAATACAAACTTGCAGTACTCATTGGATTTGAAGGGCTATTATTATGGCCTGAGCATTGGAAATTCAAATGACCCACTTCAAAGCAAAGTTCACAAATAAAAGGATAGAGGGCACAAATTTTTTTACCAAGATCATTTAGATCCCTATACCACATTCTAGTTTTTTCATTCCTGTGGGTGATACAGTATTCTTCTTCAACTTGATTACTCTCACAAGGTCTATGTATCCCACAAAAATTAACATGCTTATAAGAAATAGTGCTTTCAGAGGTTTGAGCATGTTTATTGCTATCATTAACAACAATTTCATTTTCCATGCAAGTGTCTTTAAAAGGCTCATGATACATGTCCCACTTTTCTTTAGGAGCATTGATATGAGAAGCAAAGGTTTTAAAACTATCAATAAGAATTTGAGGATCAAGACCATATTTAGCACTAAGCTCTTGAAAATCAGCAGTTTCAGCAAAAGACTTAATGCAATCATACTCATAGTTTATACCTGGTTCTTTACCTTTGTTGTTATCCCAATCTTTGGTATTGCTTTGAATTGTTTCAAGAAGATCCCACTTAGATTTGACCTCCTTACTTGTGAAGGATCCCTCTAAACAAGTATCTAGATAGTCCTTGTAATGTCCTGAAAGCCTTGCATAGAAATTATTAATAACAATATTCCTCGGGAGCTCATGAATGGGACATTTGAGCATTAGTGACTTCAATCTCCCCCATGCTTGGGAAATACTTTCTCCATCATGAGGATGAAAATTATAAATATAATTCCTATCTTTATGAATTTCACGAGGAGGATAAAATTTAGAGTAAAAGAGAGATTCAAGTTCCTTCCACTCCAAATGATGAGGATCGTCCAGTAGCTCATACCACTCCCTTGCTTTGTCCTTAAGTGATAAAGAGAATAACTTCTTCTTGACGTGGTCTGTTGTAATACCTGCACACTTGAACAACCCGCATAATTTGTGTATAAAGAACAAATGATCACCGGGATGGATAGTTCCATCTCCAAAATAGTAGTTATCCATAACACGATCAATAATTCTTGTAGGTATCTTAAAATTATCATTAGAATTACCACATATGGGAGATAAAGTATCATCAGAGCAAATTTTCTTCTTTAAAACTAGGGAAGTAAAAAGATCATTTTCATAAGAACCAACTTCCCCAAGCTTAGACGTTTCCATAGCATTAGTAATAAAGGTGTTCAAAAGATTCATACTAATAACATTGTTATTAGCATGCAAAGAAAGTTCCATGGGTTTTTTAATTTTCTTTTCAGACAATTCGAGTTCTAACTTAGGAAAAAGACTAAAAAGCTCTCTAATTTTGTTGTTGATTTCCATTAAGCCTAACTAGTAAAAACAAGAAACAAAAAGACAAAATTGCAGAATCTAAAGGAAATAACTTCGAGCACTCACACCGGAGGATGTGAGTACCTTTTACCTTACCTCCTCGGCAACAGCGCCAGAAAATAGGCATTTGCCGTGGGAGGTTCTTCTTCTTTAATCCTCTGGTGTGAATACCTTTTACCTTACCTCCCTGGCAAAGGTGCCAGAAAATAGCTTGATGTCTACGCACTTCTATTCTGGTAGACAGTTGTTGGGCCTCCAAGTGCAGAGGTTTGTAGAACAGCAGCAAGTTTTCCCTTAAGTGGATCACCCAAGGTTTATAGAACTCAGGGAGGAAGTGGTCAAAGGTATCCCCTCTCAAGCAACCCTGCAATCAAGATACAAGAAGTCTCTTGTGTCCCCAACACACCCAATACACTTGTCAGATGTATAGGTGCACTAGTTCGGCGAAGAGATAGTAAACTACAAGTGGTATGGATAATTATAAATGGTAACGGTGATAGAAAATAACTTGATGGCGTGGAAAAGACTAAAGGCAAACTGAAATAAAGATGGAAGCAAGCAAACATGTAACAGATCTAGTTGCGAACGGTGTTTCAATGCTATGAAACAAGGCCTAGGGATCATACTTTCATAGTGAACACTCTCATATAAATATATTCTCTTCATGATAGTACTCTGAACTACTCTCCGGTTGGACACTCTAATCGATGGTAGGGCTATAACAGCACACCTCAAAGTAAGCCTTTCCCATCTAGATAACCCCACACTGTCACCTTGAGCTCTAGATGGTTCCAACAAACACCACAATTTCATAAAGACATCTAACTCCAAATATAACTCATAACAAGTATTTGTAATCTCTAGCCTAAGTGGCACCATGGTGTGCACACTATCAACTTCACACACATGGGGAGAGCAGAGATCTATTAAAGCACTTGAGTAGCAAGGTAGATCTATAGATTACAAGCTCATGATCTTAATAAGATCATGCATAGAGAGAGAGATGAACACAAAGCTACCGATAGAACCCTTAGCCTCGAGAGAGAACTACTCCCTCCTCATCATGGGAATCAGCAATGGTGATGGATATGGTGGTGGAGATCGATGGAGATGGCTCCGGGGGAACTTCCCCGTCCCGGCAGGGTGCCGGAACAGAGACTTTCTGTCCCCCGAATCTCCCCTTTGGTGGCGGCTGCAGAACTTTTCATGGCTGTAGGCTTGATTATTTAGGGTTTTGGAATCGGGAGGCTCTTATAGGCGAAGGAGGCAAGGTCGGTGGAGTGCCAGGGGGCCCACACCACCTGGTGGCGCGGGTAGGGCTAGCCCGCGCCTGGGGGGTGTGGCCAGGCCCTGGCCCTCCTCCGTCTCGTATTTTGGCTCCGCGAGTCTTCTGGTAAAATAGGAACTTTGGCTTTTGTCCCGTCCAATTCTGAGAATATTCATTTTCTGACTTCCTGGAACCAAAAACAGCAGAAAACAGGCAACTGGCACTGTGGCATCTTGTTAATAGGTTAGTCCAAGAAATCATATGAAAAGTACTCCAAAGTTGGAACGAAACACAAGAAAGTAGATAAAACCAAGCATGGAACATCAAAAATTATAGATACATTTGCAATGTATCAGACAACAACTTTCCCAAGCATTACTTCTCTCTCATTAGAGGTTACTCTTGGCACAAAAAGAAAATAAAAAGGATAAGGAGTTGTTATTACAGAGGTAATAACTTCCGAGACTCATCTAAAACTTTTGGGTTATCTCCCAATAAGTACTTTTCTTTAACGCCTTTAAGTTAGGCATAAGAAGCAAGAAAGGTATCAAGTGTTCTCAAATGAAGAAGCATTAAAACCAAATTTCTTGCCCTTACCTCTCTTACTTTTATTCTTAACCTTGGGGAACATACGATTGTTTGGTGGAGAAGCAAAATGCATGGTGCCCTTTTCACATCTATTATTGCTCCAAGGAGTTTTAATAGGGATCTTCCAAGTGTAATTTGTCCTTTCCCTACACATTCAGTAACAAGATAGTCAGTAGAAACCATTTTCCCTAGTAACTTTGTAAACACTCCTTCAGCTATTCCAATGGGTAATATTGTGGCATTATTGGCAAGAAATATTTCTCCTCCTCCTTTAGAAAGACCCCAAATATTCAAAGATTCATAGATATCTTTAGGCATAAGACAGAATTCAGACATAATATCACTGCGAACATGAAAAGTTTCATTATTTATAACAACCCTTACTGTAGGAAGCCATTTTGAGGGTTCAGAATTTATTGGAACATAATCATGATGCTCTCTAAACATGTTTAGCAATCTTTTAAACTACCAGTGTGGGTATCAGGAGTGTTCAATCTAGCAAATATGTTTATAGAGAAAGAATCAAATTTCCTAGGCAAGTTGTAAGTTAAGACCAACTTCTTTATGGCATTAAAAGCTTCATCCTCATTGCATTGGAGGAAATCTCCTCCCACTACAACATCCAAAGAATATTTATAGCAAAGAGCAGTTCCAAAGTAAAAACTTCTAAGAAACAATCTTTGAGTCATTTTAGGTTCAGTTTTTTCATGTAAATCAGAGATTCTAGACCAAGATTCTTTGAAACTCTCTTCAATTCCTTATTTGAAAGTAAAAATCATTTCCTTAGGTGACATAGTGATTGGAGCAATGCTAGACATAATGAAAACTTAAGGTAGCAACTAATAATAATTTTTTTGTATTTTTAATAAATAAAGCAAACTTAGTGCAACTATTTTTTTGTGTTTTTGATAAGGAAACAAGCAAACAAAGCATAAATAAACTAAGCAAAACAAAAACAACAAAGTGAAGAGATTGGTTATGAGGGAGTCCCCTTGTGAAGATGTCCTTGACTCCCCGGCAACGGCGCCAGAAAAATAGCTTGATGGCCCAAAATATATCAAGCTCGTTGGGGAACCCCAAGAGGAAGGTATGATGAGCACAGCAGCAAGTTTTCCCTCAGTTATAAAACCAAGGTTATCAAACCAGTAGGATCAAGGAAACACCTCCAAGGTGTTGTTTCCAACTTGGAATCCTGCACAACACAACCACAGAACTTTGCCCCCAACTTACAGTGAGGTTGTCAATCTCACCGGTTTTGCTGAAAACAAAGGATTAAACGTATTGTGTGGAAGATAGTAATAGCTTACAGAAAGTAAATAGAAAACAGTAAATAGTTGTCGATTGATGGTAAAAGAAAGGACCGGGGTCCATAGTTCACTAGTGGTGATTCTCCTTAAGATAGATGACCTGTTGGGTGAACAAATTACAGCGGGGCAATTGACAAACATCGAGAAAGCATACATGCATATACTAATCATCTTGACTCCTTTGATATTTGATTGGGCATTACAACATTATACATAGACCGTAATCCAACTGTATCTATAACTAATAATCCACCTTCAGGTTATCATCTGAACACCCTCCAGTATTAAGTTGCAACCAACAGATAATTGCATTAAGCATTGCGTGTAAAGTAAACAATATGATTGTTCTATGAACAAAGGATTGATGTTTTCTGCCTAGTAGAAACAACACATCTAGTACCTTAGAGATTTCTGTCACTTCCCTAGATTACTAGAGGCATGAACCCACTATCGAGCATAAATACTCCCTCTTGGAGTTGCTAGCATCTACTCGGCCAAGATAGCTACTAACAACGGAAAGCATGGAAGATCACAAATAACAAAGACATGATAGAATCAATAACTAATCTGAAATAGCATCTCAATATCCATCGGATCCCCGCAAACACAACATGTAGGATTACAAATAGATGACCTTGATCATGAATGGAGGTCACATGATCTAAACATGATAGCACAAAGGAGAATAACCAACCATCTAGCTACTACATGGAGCCGTAGTCCAAGGATGAACTACTCACGCATCACACATGAGGCTTGCATGGTGATGAAGAAGGCCTCCAGGGTGAATTCTCCCCTCCGGCAGGGTGCCGGGAAGAGCTTCAGATCCCGCCCGATCTAGGGATGGAGATGACGGCGGCTATAGACTCTTTCGTGGAATTTTGATCGGGTACTTGGGGTTTCTATATCATAGGCAATATATAGGCGAAAGGGGAGGCCGAGGGGGTGCCCTAGGCGGCCACACCACCCCCTGGCGCGTGCCAGGCCTAGTCATGCGGCCAGGTGGTGTGGCCGGCCTCTGGCCCCTCTCCGTGTCGTCTTCTGGCTCCGTGTCCCCCTCGGTGAAATATTGACTTTGGCTTTTGTCCCGTCCAATTCTGAGAATATTCATTTTCTGACTTTCCTGGAACCAAAAACAACAGAAAACAGGCAGCTGGCACTATGGCATCTTGTTAATAGGTTAGTCCAAGAAAGTGTATAAAAATACTCCAAACTGTGGACAAAACATAAGAAAGTAGATATAAACCAAGCATGGAACATCAAAAAGTATGGATACGTTAGCAACATATCACTCCTTTTTAGCTTTGAAACAATGAGCAATGAACTTGGTTAAAAATATTTCCTACATTTTTGCAACAAGAAAAAGCATCTGAAAGATGACTTGAGTCCATGCTTAGCTCATAGAATTTGATTTTAGAACTACTCCATCTCATTTGAGCTTAATATAAATAGACTCGATAGTACCCTTGATTGAAATTATTTGATTAAATGGATGCTTCGAAGTAGTAGAAATTATGCCACTACTTTTTCTAATAATTATCGTAAGATATTGCTTTATGCATGTCATTACAACCCTGTCGTGCTCCATGGGGAACTATTAACTACGCTGGCCAACGAACGATCTAAATGTGGGAAACCACTTGATTTTGGCTATTGAGTTATGAAAACGTCTGTAGCAGCAATGTTATGACGTGTAAAAAATTTAGTCTCCTCATGCTTTCACGTTCCAAGTGAAGTTGTAGTACTCCTCTGGCCCATTATTGCTCAACAATTATTTATTGGCATGGTCATGAGTGCACAACACAGCCCTAATTAACATATTAAAAATAGTGGCATGATTTCTCTATGAAAGAGCTGAAGTTTTTGAAAGACAAAAGAAAGAAAAAGGTGCTTTGAGAGCCTTGAAATTTTGACATGGGAGTATATGAGTTTTTCTTAAATTAAATGTTTTGATGCCAACTTGAGTCCTCTTAATTGGTTAAATGAACAAGAACAAATAGTTTTCATCTCTCAACAAAGAGAGGCACCAAAAGAATTTGTCTCACTTTCCTAGCTAAACTTTCGACACTTGCGTGGGCATATGATTTATTTGCTAACAAGATATACATGGTTAGGAAGTGGACTCAGTGCAATCTTGTGAATACTTGTATGATCATATTTAAGATTGCAGGAATTGTGAAGAAAAGAATTTGACACCAATTCAAACTTGTGAGTTCCTTTATTTTTAGTCTCGAATCTCTGCTATTCTTCCTTATTTCCTTGTCACTCGAGGGCGAGCAACATCTAATATTGGGGGACTTGATAGCTATGAGATTCGACACATTTTTTATGGCTTTTATTGATGGTTTTCTCCCGGATTTGATCGTTTTCTAGCTTTACCTAACGCTAATACTTCGGTAGCAAAGAAAACTTGGTTTTAATGTGTCTTTTAGGTTCTAAACATCAACAGAAGAATTTAACTAGAGAAATACAATATTCTGGAGAAAACAGCAAGTCTCACTTTGGAAGCACGCGAGGGGAGCTCATGGAAGCTTTAACGATAAACTATATGGCAGGAATATTTTTCCAACCATATAGTTCCCGCTGTATAGTTGTCGACACCTATGTCTTGTCAAAAGGGACAACTTTCATGAAGGGACGGAGGGCAAAAACACAACGCAGCATCCGCCACACCATCCAGAAGGGAGAAAGAAGAGATCCGGAGAAGAAGGAGAAGATGTTCTTCATCTTGCTCCACGATCTTCAACCTCCTAGCCATAACACCTCCATAGCCACTACTTGTACTTGAGAGAGAGAGGGATCTCCACCTTGCAAGACTAGGGTTTGAGATTGTTTCTTCCCACCTTGAACTGTGTTGGATACTTTTCTATTCTTACTGTGGATCTCCACGATGATACCAAGACGAATTCCCTTTATTTGATTATATTGATGATCTGTTTTTCTCTCATGTGTGAGTAATTCCCTTGGGCGTGGGAGATGTAGGGGATTGGTGAGATGTGATGTGCCTTCATATATTTTCCATTAGTTTGTGATTGATTCTAATTACTATATTATGTGTGCTTGACTATATGTGGGCTGCCTAATGCTTGTTGTCCAATTAAGGGCCTAGACAACATGATACTTTGTTCTACATAGATGAGATCTTGTTTGCTAGTGGACCGGCAACCCCCGGGTGACACCGGGATATCAATGGAAAGCTAGTTGACTCGAGGATAACGAGTACCCACTATGCTTATTGCATTAGTCTGATCCAAGGATCTTAATCGCTAAGCGACCTGAACGGTCTTAATTATCTAGTGTCTGACCATGGTTTTGGTAGCAGGCTAGTAGGCTAATTATGGGTTGCTCGCTTACACATATATCTATAAAATTATAATTGTTACATTTACCACTTGTCCACCTGGCACAGTCACTATCACCATGAACTGAATCTCCCCGTGCCTTCTTTCGCCATCTATAGGAAACAACAAACAAGCAAAGTCGTCCTTTACTTTTATGCTTTACATTTATGAAGTTTACATTTTAGTTCTATTTAAATCTATTGAATTTAATCAAAATCCCATTCTTATTTCAACACTTCTAGTCAATTCACTCGAAGACCTGTGACAACTTCGGGCGTGACAAAGACTTCACCAATAAACACTTACCTTTGGGCTCCATGTGGGATCGATATCTGAACTTTGAAACTAGCTACGAACGATCTATGCTCTTGTAGACATCACAGGCACAATGAAATAAGCCTTGAAGGACGCGTCAAGTGCTCACACTTATACACTGGGATTCGACTCTATAAGACCTCTACGGCCTGAGTCGAATTACGCTAGCACTTTTCCGAATTCGAGTCTGGGGACTCGAGTTTGAGTAGATTGCGTTGTTTTGCCCTAAGGCAGTTAATTGATCCTGATACATTGGATAAATCAGGCACATATATCAACAATCCCTATGATACAAATCAGAGCACTCAAAAACATGCTTAGTTGTGCACTCGAAAGACTTCATAAGTGTCCACTTGAATCTGTGATTCAACCGGACACTCGGAGGCTACTAACATGGACATACCTTACAGGTACTCGAGTTTGGCATATACGGTCTAGTCTACCATAAGCCCACGGTGTTACCAGGGTCCAATCAAGGATTCAGGTGACCTTAGGAGACTTCGACTGCTTGCGGCACATGGCGAGCAAAAAAAATAGAAAGTTCAAAGGGAAAACCCTAACTTGTAACTGACTCGACCTACTCTCTCGAGACCTAGTCTATCTATATAAAGGCTAGGAGGGGCGGCGAGGAGGACAATCACAACCCTAGTTTCCACACCATCGCCAGATTGCATCTGCGCACCCCCTATAACTTTCGACTCCCTCGATAATTCCAAGAGCAGACAAGCAGGAGTAGGGTCCTCTATGAGGCATGAACCTGGGTAAACCTTGAGTCCCTGTGTGCTTGTTTGCTAGCCGATTGATGCCTCCAGCGCTCCCCTCTTCTCCAAAATCCAAGTCCATAACAATGGGCATTGATGAGTTTGACCCTCGTCAATCGGTGTCCACAACATCAAGTACGAGCCACGCAAGGCCATAAGTTCGAAAGCTCTGGCTGACTTCCTCGCGGACTGGGAGGACATAGAACAGCCAACAATGCTGCCATACCTCCACTACTGGTCCCTCCACTTCGACGGATCAAAGAACACGGACGGCGCCGGAGCTGGGATAATCCTCACCTCACCCAAGGGCGACAAACTCCGATACATGTTACAGCTTAACTTCACGCCCTGCACCAACAACGTGGCTAAATATGAGGCCCTTCTCCATGGCATGCGAGCCACCAAGGAAATGAACATCAATTGCCTCAAGTGCTACGGTGACTCCGACCTCACCGCCGCACAAGTCACTGGCACCTGTGACGCCATCGCCCCCAACATGATAGCATACCGCCAAGCGGGGGACCAAATGGGGGGCTACTTCGTCGGTTATTCTGTTGAGTGGATCGACCAGCGGAAGAACGAGGAGGCCGATGCCCTCTCGAGCATCAGACCGGCTTTCCAAACACCACCATCGGGCGTATTCCTCGACAAGCCATCGGTCTCCCCCCAAAGAAGATCGACATCGGGATACCGTTGTAGCCCGAGTCTGCTCTAGTCACCATGATCATGGAGCCCAGCGACTATACCACACCCTATGTCGCCTACCTCGAGCACAAGATCCTGCCCCAGCACAAGACAGAGGCGTGAATGATCGTGTGCCGCTGCAAATCTTTCGTCATCATCAACGGCGAGCTCCACAAACACACCATGAAAGGCGTGTACCAACACTGCGTACAACCAGAAGAGGGTCGCAAGATCCTTCAAGACATCCATGCCGGCGACTACGGCCACCACGGAGGCGCAAGGTCGCTAGTCACCAAGGCCATGCGCCACGGCTTCTACTGGCTCACCACACACACAGACACCGTCGACATCGTCTAATGTTACATCAGGTGCCAGAAATACGCCAACCAGACACACATCCTTGGTTCGGCCCTCAAGAATATCCCCATCACATGGCCATTCACCATTTAGGGCATCGACATGGTGGGTTGGTTCAAAACCGCTCCATCAGGCTACACCCACCTGCTAGTCGCATTCAACAAATTCACAAAGTGGGTTGAGGCGAAGCCCATCAAGAAATGCGATGGAAAGACTGCCACCAAGTTTCTTTGCAAACTGATCTACCGGTACGGATACCCGCACAACATCATCACCGACAATGGCACCAACTTCGCCAAGGGTGCCATGGCTGACTTCTGCAAAGAGCATGGCATTCTACTCGACCTCGCCTCAGTCGCCCATCTAGAGTTGAATGGCCAAGCCGAGCGCGCCAACCAGAATGTCCTCCACAGCCTCAAGCGAAGACTGCAGGTCCCCCTCGAGCGAACACCAGGATGCTGGGTCAAAAAACTCCCCTTCGTGCTGTGGGGCATTCGCACCTCCCTCAACTAATCAACAGGGTTCACCCCCTTCTTCATGGTATACAGCGACGAAGCCGTCATGCCGACTGACCTGGAGCATGACTCGCCACGAGTCGTCCACTATGCGGAAGAGGACAACAAAGTCACTCATCAAAATGGAGTCGACCTGCTCGACGAAGCACGCGACCTGGCTTTCTCCCACACCACCATCTATCAGCAAGAGCTCTACCGCTACCACAACCGTCGAGTCTGGACTCACACCTTCTAGAAGGGATACCTCATCCTACGACTCATCTAGGACAAGAAGGGTGAAGGGAATATGCCCGAGAGGCAATAATAAATTGGTTATTATCTTATGCCATGTTTATGATAAATGTTTATTTTGCATGCTATAATTGTATTAATTGGAAACATTAATACATGTGTGTTTAATAAACAAAATACAAAGTTCCTAGTAATGCCTCTCATATAAACTAGCTCGTTGATTAACAAGATGATCAAGGTTTCCTGATCATGGACATTGGATGTTGTTAATAACGAGGTCACAGCATTGGTGGAATGATGTGATGAAAATTCATCCAAAGTATAGCATTACGATCAAAGTCATTATGTTTATATTGCTATAACATCATATGAAGTAATCCTAGTCCTTAGACCATGAGATCATGTTAATCACTAACACCGGAAGAGTATCTTGATAACACCAAACGTCACACCGTAATAGGTTGACTATAAAGGTGGGTTCAATGCTACGAAGGTGTTATGTAGAGGCTCATGGATCAAGAGTGGGATTTGTCCATCCTGATGACGGATAGATATACTCGGGTCCCTCTCGGTGATATCACATTGAAATAGCTTGCAAGCAAGTGATGTGATCACTAGAATGTTATATCACGAGAACGAGAAAAGAGTGCATGTCGGTAACGAGATCAAACTAGGTATTTGGATACCGATGATCGAATCTCGGACATGTAATATATTGCGAGACAAAGGGATTAATTTACTAGCGTTAAAGGTTCACACGATCACAAGAGTCATCGTTGAATGTGTGGGAGTCAGTATAGATCTCCAGGCCCCGCTGTTGATTATTGATCAGAGAGGGGTCTCGATCATGTCTGCATTATTCGTGAACCATAGGGTAACACACTTAAGGGATACCGACACCATTTGTAGCAAATATGTTTCAGATAAAGATTTAAGAAAGCGCTGGAATCATTTCGATGGAAACCGGAATTGTTTCGGGTGAAATTGCAGAAACTGGTTCTACATGTGATATTGAAATGTTGCAGGTGAGTTTATGTGAATGTTTGTTAATTTAAGTAATTAACAGAATTCTGAATAAAATAAATAAAATAGTTTTATTTAATGAGATCTTGCATTAAATTGTGGAAATTTAATGCATGTGTGAGTGGAATTTTGAGTGGAGGCTTTTTATGGGAGTGGGAGCTCCACCCACATGAATGTGGAAGAGGTGGGGGAACCTAGCATGGTTGCCACGCCATGGCCTTTTTCTGCCCCTCCCTCTCCTCCTCTCACAACACACCTCCTGGTGAAGGATCTCTCTCCCCCTCTAGTTATGACCCATGGTCTCGGATTAGCGAGATACATGTTCCCGGTGGCTTTATCTGGAAAGGAGCTGCTGCTTCTGCTGCTTTGCTGGAGCGAGGGACGGAGGTTGTTGGGGTACCAGACGTGTGTGCGATCACGGATGCACCGCTGCTTTGCAGTGCTGGACTTGGTGGTGCTGGATTTGCTGGAGTTAGATCTGATGGACGTGCTAGAGCTAGACTTGCTAGACTTCATCACGATCTTGAGACCGGCAAGTGTACGACTACATCATCCACAAGTTCCATCTCGTTAACAAAGCTTTGTTGTCTTTGATGGTAAGTTCTCTATGGATGTATATCCACTCGTTGCTTGTATCTAATAGATAGATCTTGGCGTATAGTTCCCATCGTAGGAAATTTTTTGTTTTCTATGTGATACATCGCAAATGTATCTATAATTTTTGATGTTCATGCTTAGTTTTATATACTTTCTTGTGTTTTGTTCCAACTTTGGAGTACTTTCTATACACTTTCTTAGACTAACCTATTAACAAGTTCCACAGTGCCAGTTGCCTGTTTTCTGCTGCTTTTGGTTCTAGGAAAGTCAGAAAATCAATATTCTCGGAATTGGACAGGATAAAAGCCAAAGTTGATTTTTTACCGGAAGACTCACGGAGCCAGAAGACGAGACGGAGAGGGGCCACAGGGCGGCCACACCATGCGGTAGCGCGGGCTAGCCCTGGACGCGCCACCAGGTGGTGTGGGCCCCTGATACGTCCAAAACGTATCTACTTTCCCGAACACTTTTGCTATTGTTTCTCCTCTAAACTTGTTTGATTTGGATGCAACTAACGCGGACTGATGCTGTTTTCAGCAGAATTGCCTTGGTGTCTTCTTTTTGTGCAGAAAATCAACTATCAGGAAAAATCCCAGAAAATATTACAAAAATCCTATTTCACCCGAAGACTCCAAGAGCCAGAATGCGAGACGGAGAAGAGCTAGGGGGTGGCCACACCACCTGGTGGCGCGGGCCAGGCCAGGCCGCGCCAGGGGGTGGTGTGGGCCCCCCAGGCACCCCCTCGGTCTCCCTCTTCGCCTATAAGAAGCCTTCTGATCTAAAACCTCCAGGGGGTTCGATGTTTTTCCATTAGGAGTTCCGCTCCGCCGCCACCACCATATTCCACAAAATAGCACCAGAAACTCCGTTTTGGCACCCTGTCGGGACGGGGAATTGGAGGAGATCATCGCCATCATCATCACCATCCCTTCTCCATCGACCATCCATGTTTCCCCCATCTATGAGTGAGTAAACCCTCGATGTAGGCTATGGGGATGGTAGGGATTGGATGAGATCGTTCATGTAATGGCATCAAATTGTTAGGGCTTGGTGCCTAGTATATTTTATTAGTGCTTTATGACTTTGTTGCGACTTGTTGTGCTTAATGCTTGTCACTAGGGCCCGAGTGCCATGATTTCAGATCTGAACATGTTATTGATTCATTATGATAGTATTGTTTTTGGTCTTATCTGCAAGTTGTATACATACGTTGTTATCCGGAACCAATGGCCCCGAAGTGACAGAAATCGGGATAACCGGAGGGAATGGCTTTGATGTGAGGATCACATGTTTTCACGGAGTGTTAATGCTTTGCTCTGGTGCTCTATTAAAAGGAGCACCTTAATTGCCAGTAGTTCCCTTGAGGCCCCGCTGCAAACAGGCTGGCAGGACAAAAGATGTTGTGCAAGTTCTCATTGCAAGCATGTATGACTATATATGGAACACATGCCTAGGATTATCTAGTACTTGGATGCTTTATCTTATTTATCTGCAATTGCCCTATGTTCTGATTGCTATGTGAATTATCTTGTCCATGCAACGCCCATCCATCCATCCCTATGCCTACCGCACTCGAATCCCACTGTTTACTGCTATTGTTACTGCTGTCTTTACTTTACTACTGCTGCTACTTTGCTATTCCTACTACAAAACTGTTGCTACTGATAAACTGTTGTGAGCAAGATTGTTTCCAGGTGCAGCTGAATTGACAACTCAGTTGTTAAGGCTTATAAGTATTCTTTGGCTCCCCTTGTGTCGAATCAATAAATTGGGTTTCACTTCCCTCGAAAATACTGCGATACACCCCCTATACTTATGGGTCATCAAGACTATTTTCTGGCGCCGTTGCCGGGGAGCATAGCTTTATTTATCAAGTTCACTTGGATTCTCTATTGTTCACTGCTATCCATCCATCATGGGTAAGTCTCGTGATGGCAAGTTTCCTATTTTACCATCCACTACAAGAAGAGGTACGATTCTGAACACCTCTGCTGCTCTTGATTCACCATCACATACACATGGTACACACACTACTACTACTGCTGAATCTGAAACTTCTGATGCTTATGATGTTGCTTCTACTGTGCTTGATAAGAGTGGTTGATTAGGTCCTTTCCTAGATGCTACGATTGCTAGAACTATAGCTGGAAATACCGAAACTCCTAATGAAGACACTACCACACCTGTTAGTTCACCTGAGTCTAGTGAAAGTTATGATATTGAATATGGTTATGTTGATATGATCGATGAATTTATTAAGGAATGTAAAAAACACCCATGATTGGAGCACTGCTAAGAGTCTCCTTGAGAGGCATACTATTAGACCCAAATTGTCTCCTGTTGCTAAGTTTGCTGCTTCTCCCATAAACATTATAGATGAAGATTATGATTTCTCTCTCGATCTATCTTACATAGCTATTGTCGAGAAAGAACCTTTTTGTGGGACTATGAATGAAAGTGTGGTAGCACATATGAATGAACTTTCTACCATGAGTGGCGTGTTTTCTGATGATATTAAGATGCGTACTTACTTTGTTGCTAAGATTTTCCCCTTTTCACTGAAAGGAGAAGCTAAAACTTGGATCTATTGATAGCCCTGAGTGCTTGATTAGTACTTTCCTGCAGAAATATTTTCCTCCTAGTGCTAGACATGCTGTTTTGCAGGAACTTTTTTATTTTAAACAGGGAGAAAAAGAGGTATTGCCCGAATCTTGGGCAAGGTTTTGTGCTTTGATTCATGCATAGGCTGGAAGTCCATTACCTAAGAATGAGCTTCTTGATATATTCTATAATGGACTAACCGAGGAATCTAGGACATACCTAGATAATTGTGCTGATTGTGTTTTCAGGAATAGGACTCCAAAGGAAGCTGAGGGATTAATGGCTAAAATAAGTAAGAATTATGAAGATTGGACTCCTCCTGAACAAGCTATACCTGAAGTAATTGTACCTAAACCTACTATTCCGGTGCCTATTCCAACATCAAAGAAGAGCGGAGTTATTGAATTAAATGATGAAGTGATGAAGGAAGCTAAGAAATGTCTTAAGGAGAAGGGAATTAAAGCTACAGATGTCAAGAATTTACCTCCTATTGAAGAATTATGTAAGCCTATTTCCTACTCATCCACCATTGAGGTACACTCTCTCAAACACTTTGATGAAGGTGATATCCCTTACTCTAAACCTCCTAATCAATGCTTAGAAGAATTCAATATCTTTATTGTTAAGCAAGATAACTTTAATAAAAGGGTGCAAAATCATCTAATGGAAAACACTAGAGCTATTGTTGAGTTGAAAGATATTGTGGAAAGAACCTCTAATGATGTTAAAATGATTGTTAAACACTTTCAAATGGTTCAAACTCAAATAGATCAACTCGTTAAAGTGCAAAACGACTTGCTAGTTAATACTGCCAAAGAAAAACATGCTTATGAAATGAGAACTAGAAGTGGAGCTGCTACCCAGGATCCTCTATATCCTGAGGGGCATCCTAAAATAATTAAGCAGGATTCTCAACAATCTGAAAATAGTGGCTCAACTGGTAAGAAAAGGAAAAAGAAACATAAAACTATTATAGAACCCTCTGAACCTGCTATAGATGCTAATAGTATATCTATCTCTGAAGCCGAAACTGAAAGTGGTAATGAAGAAAATGAAGCTCCTAATGAAGAAAAAGTTGAAGAAGAACCTGAAAACCACACTAAGAATACTAAATACACCAAAGAAGATTTTATTGCTAAGAAACATGGGAGTGAAAGAGAACCTTGGGTCCAAAAACCTATGCCTTTCCCTGATAAGAAACACAAGTCAAAGGAAGATGAACACTATAATAAGTTTTGTGAGTGGATGAAACCTTTATTCTTGCAAATTCCTTTGACTGATGCTATTAAATTGCCACCTTACTCAAAGTATATGAAGGATATTGTCTCGAATAAAAGGAAGATCCCTAATGAAGAAATTTCTACTTTGCTTGCTAATTATTCCTTCAATGGTAAGGTTCCTAAGAAACTTGGAGACCTAGGGATTCCAACTATCCCTTGCTCTATTAAGAACAGTTATGTTAGAACTGCTTTGTGTGATTTGGGAGCTGGAGTTAGTGTTATGCCTTTCTCTCTCTATAAGAGGTTTCAACTAGAAAAATTAATACCAACTAATATATCTTTGCAAATGGCTGATAAATCTACCACTATTCCTGTGGGTATATGTGAGGATGTACCTGTTTAAGTGGCTCATAATTGCTTGATATTAACTGATTTTGTTGTGCTTGAAATGCCTGAAGATGATAATATGTCTATTATTCTTGGCAGACCTTTTCTTAATACTGCAGGGGCTGTTATTAATTGTAATCAAGAAAAGGTGACCTTTAATGTTAATGACAAGGAACATACTATCTATTTCCCCAATAAGATTGAAAGGACTTATGGTTTGAATTCAATTGAACATGTTGAGGGCATTCAAGTTGGAGAAATATATTGTCCCATACCAAGAGAAAAATTTGAAACTATTATGATTGGGACCATTGCTATCAAGGTTGAGGTAACATAATCATTAGTGGAATACAAAGTTTTGTCTCATATGGAATTGTTTTGGTTACAAGACCTGATGAACCTTGTTAACAAAAGGATTTCATTGAACAAAACAATGTTTTCACTATAATTATCTTCATTTACTTTTATCCTTTGCTTTTTAGTTTTTGCTTTCGTTTAGCTTTTTTTTTTGTTAGTTGCTTGCATGTTAGGGTGTATTAGAACTTCTGTAGTTCTAGCTTTCTTTTGTCCTTGCATCATGTTTTAAAAAAATCTGTCTGTCAGAAATCATTCTTCTATGCCTGAAAATGCCCAAAAATAAAGTGTCTCGAAAAATTCCAGAAAATTCATATTAAATTTTTGCGTGAAAAAAGGGGCAGAGGAGTACCTGGGAGGTACCAGGGGGGACCCACCAGGCAGGCACACCACCTGGTGGCGCGGCCTGCCCTGGGTGGCGCCATGCCCTGGTGTGGGCCACCCCTGGCCCCCCACTAACTCTCTCACCTGCCACTTTCTTCTCTCTCCCGAGTAAGCTCTAGTTCATTGCTCAAAATCGCGTTCTTGATGTGCTTGCTCTCGATTTTTTCGATCTCCTTGCTCAGCCCATCTTTCTTGCTGAAGTTTGGAGCATTTGTTCCCTGGTATGTGACTCCTCTCCTTGTCCAAGTAGATTTCTGTTTGATGGATTATATATTGAGTATTTTTCTGCTATAGGTGACTGGTTATGAGAGCTTGTAAGCTTGTTTGATGCTTAGAGTTATAGTTTTGATGCATGTTTAGGCCCCTTACAAGTCCCTATGAGTAGAATCCTTCATTATATTTACTTTGCAGTCACTTGTTTAATAGGTGTTTAAATTTCAGAATACCAAGCATGAACAACCATACCTTTGGAGAGATATTTGAGAGTGATGCACCTAGGAGGTCGAGGCCCTCAAGATCAGCCTCTCAGTTTAGACCATCATACAACGAAGATCTCATTGCAACTCGTATTGGTAGTGAAAGGGATGATGGGGATGCTCACCCATCCTCTTTTCCTTGTTTTACTTTCTTACAAGCTCCAGGTATTCTTGATGATTTCTTGCTACTGATTGAGGAGGTTGGTTTGACCTCATATATGCAAGATGAGAGTGCGCAATATGCTATGCACACCAAAACTTTTGTTGAGAGCTTCATGTTTACTAACACATCCTATCAGTCGTCTATCTCTTTTAAAATCTATAATTTGCCCTTCACCATGCCTTTGGAGAGATTTTGCAGTATTGTAGGTGTACGCATGACAGGGACCGTGAAGAAAATTCAAGGGCGACCCGCTGATTTGTTGGATCTTTACCGAGGGGTGACCAATGATGATGACCGCGTGGCGCAACGCGGAAATATAAGAAATATCCAACTCCCCGCTCTTAGATACTTTGCATATTATCTTGCTACTAGTGTACTGGGTAGGGAGAACACAAGTAATATCTCCAACTATCATTTAGCATTCCTTGCTGCTGCACTTAACAATGATACTCGGTACAATCTTGGCTCGCTTATTGCTCGCCGCCTAGCTGCTAGGGGGGCTATCTATGGGGGCATCATTGCCTCGCGTATAGTCAATGCATTAGGTCTTTTAGTGGATCCCAATAATGTTATACTAGCACCACAGAGGCTTGACCTTGTTGCTATGAAAACTCATCACTTTGTCACCGCTACTTCTAATTTGGACAGTCTAGTATATAGGATGCTTTTCACTGACAGGGATGAAAGGGAGATCTTTTTTCCACAACCTTCTTTGTTTAGTGTTCACAGGAGACCGTGATCGCGCTCCAAGGAGGAGGTGGACGAGCAGCTTCGCTTGCTGGGTTTCCACGAGCAGCACCAGGAGGATGTGCCCTCCTATGATTACGCCGCGCATTACGGAGGGACGTACTCGAGCTCGCACCAGGACGAGGGGACCTCTTCGTCGTACCAGGGTGACACTTCATCCTGGCCATCTTGGGATTGATACCAACTTAGGCCAAAAGCCTAAGCTTGGGGGGAGGTACGCCGACACCGCACTCATCTCCATATCATGTTGTGTCGGTACTTTGTATATTCATGTTTTTGTTCTCTTTTTAGTTTTCGTTCTTCTTTGCCTTTGCTTTCTAAAACACAAAAAGACCAAAAATATTTCTGTTGTTTCTCTTTGGTTTGCTTCTTCTTTTTGCCTTGGTTTGTTTTCCCTTTTTGCTTTGTTTACACCATTTGAAAAAACCAAAAAGATTTTGTTTTGCTTGTTTTTCCCTTTTGGTTCTTGTTTAAAAATCGAAAACAACAAAAATATTTGTCGTTCTTCTTTGGTTTTGTGAGTTTGTTGCAGGGTTCGGCAATCCTCAGTGGATATTGGTTTCATATTATTATTCAAGCCACACAAGTGAAGAGAAATAATGAGGATTAATGACAACTTGAGGCGTGGTAAGAGGTTGGTAACGAACTCTATTTGTTTTTCATTTTTGTACATATACTCATCACTGTGGGAATGCTTAGTCCGTTCATGTAGGGTGTATGTTATCTTTGGATGCTTAGTAGTTCTTGCTTTCTTATGATTAGATCCAGCTCGCTAATAGTTTGTAGCATGTCTTATGAATGTTTGCTTGCATTACTCTATTCATAACTTGGTATGACACCGTGGTATCCTCCTCTGAATGTTTCATTTGAATTGACTTGGCACATGATCACGCATGCACATGACTGTAATAATCAGTTAAGCCTTGATGAATTATTTTCCCTTGAGGATCTTGAATCACTTTCATGCCATGATTAGTCATGTTTTGTTGCAAGCATGATAATGACAGCTATTGCTCTCTCGTTTGTCGCTCCCTCACTATTGCTAGCCTTCACTTACACTGAGTGTTTTACTCATGTTTCCAACTCCCTTAAACCAAATATTGCCAAAGTGTCCACCATACCTACCTATTAGCATCATTTGCTATTTCCATGCATATTCAATATGCCTTGTTTTCTTCCGAATAAAATGTTTGCTTGTTATGAGAAAGTTAGTTAGTAAAGCTCTCACGAACTTGATGGCACACTTTATTTTCTGCACTTAATAAACCTGAACCATTGTGACTGTCCATGAAAGTTATATGCTTGCTAATTATAGGCTGGGGATTAGTAGAACCGTGCTATCACGGGGAACGCTTTCAACACTTGTAAATATATACCCAGTTGATACCTTGCTCTTTTGTTTGCGGATGTCGTCGGTGTGAAATAAAAGGGGAGCTTGTAAGTTCATGGAGTTATGTATGTGTGTTAGAGAAACGCCTGGGTCGCTGGTCTAATCCATGCTAACATGGTGGAAACCTGCAGCGTAACCATAATCATATCTATGAAGCATTCTTCTTATAAAAAAAGAGATAGCTATTGAGAAAAAGAGAAAAAAAAGAGATTTATGAAAATAGGAAAGAGAGAAAAAAGCACCATTTTCCCATGGTAAATAAGAAGATTGCTGAGATACTCATTGTCTGCTTGCCTTGTCATTTTGATATGGGGATTCTTCCATGTCATCGGGCAAGGGGTACCCCGTTGGTGGTTGTCGTGGTGGTGTCACGGCAGATGCCATGGATAGGCTAAAGGTGGGGACTAATATGCGCTAGGGGAATCCAGGGAGGGATAGTAGAGTGATTCTCTACACAGAAGCTTTGTATTGATGTTCTATCTCCAAGATTACAAGTGCTCCTGGAGCTGTATTGACAAGAGGAGGAAGAAGAAACTCTCTTACTCTTGCCTACCAACTAGCCCAAGAACCCTAGATCCGCTAGTGCTCAACCCACTAGAATTCTCCCAACTCTGTATCCTCAAAAAACCCAACCCCTCTACCAGAACCCTAACCCCCCCTTATATAGAGGTGGTTCGGTCCTGGCCTAGGGCATACGTGGAGGCATATTCCTAAGAATATGCCCCTTCCCAAAGTAGTAACCCGACAGGGGTGCTTTTCCCCTGCGTCACACTTGATTTAGCTACGTAGCCTCTGTGGCGTGCGTGTCAGCCGACGTGAGCGTCGTCACCCTTGTCGGCCACGATCCGGTGGTCCTGCCCTTGCTTTATTCGCTCATCCAGTACGCACCAGACCTTCTTTTTTGACCAGAGAGATTCCTTCCTTCTCCTAGAAGCCAAGCGAGGATCCGGGTCACAGTTGATCCGGCCACACCTGTTCCTGCATATAAGTTAGACAAGCATTTCCGACTTACTCCTTAACTCGGACGAGACAATGTTAGGCGACCCCCTGGTCCGGGTTACTCCGTGATCCGGCCTGCCTTGAGGTGACTCGGCCAGCATCCGCTTTGACCTTGCCGAACCTTGGCTAACTCGACCCTTATACCCTGGAGTGACCCTACCCGGGGGTATCCCCCCAACATTAGTCCCCGAAGCTGGTGTGGCCTTAGCGGCTTTGGTCGCTAAGGCCACATCAGGTTCATTCGTATTCGAGCCTCGGACGTTTAGTTCCGGGTTAACTTCTTGTCTCGGATTATATGGATTTACGTTCCCTTCGCACGTTCCAAGTTGGCACTTGCCGGCTGGGTTACCATTGTAGCTCGGATCCTATGGTTTTACTTTCCCTCTGCACATTTCAAGTTTTCACTTGTCGGCCGGGTTACCATGGAGGCTCGGATCCGGGTCTTGCTTCCTTCTCTCATACGCCAACCCACGTAAAGGTTAATCATTATGTTTCCTCATTTTAAGGGCCTGCACTGTAACTGTCGCAGTAACTGTCAGTGATTACTGTGCGTGGGTTATGTCACGCCTGTCTCCTCGTTTACCGCAACTGCACGTCGTGTCATGGGATCATATTTACTCTGTGGCCTCCGCTGTGGCTTCTCTCTGATTGGCTAATGCCGGTGATACACGGCCACAGCGTGTGGCTCTCCGGCGCAGCGCGATCCCACTTATCGATTACTGGGGGCAGTTAAATAGGGGAGGGGCGCGCCCCTTAGCACTTTTCCATCTCCGTGCCCCTTCGCCTGTTCCTCTTCTTCTTCCTCGCGACCACGCCGCCGCTAGTGCCCGTTGCAGCAGCGCCGCTGCCGCACCTTCTCCGTGCCTCCGCACCGCAGCCACCGCTGCAAAACTGCTTAGCCACGGGTCCTCGTCAATCTAGACCGCAGAGCCCCGCCGCCGCCAGCTCCAGCGAGGACAACAGATTCGAGATGACGGAGGAGGAGCTCATCGTTGTCGAGCAGGAGATGGGGGAGGACGCCGGCGCGGCGGACCGCGGCGCGTGGGCCGGTTCGTGGGTCTGCCAGGACGACATCGACTGGCTCTACCGGACCCGACGTATTCCCGTCGGCGTCGCCGCTCGTCTCCCCTCCTCGGAATTGGCCCCCTCACCCAATCCGGGTGAGTTCGTTGTTTTCCTATCCCATTTCCAACGGGGATTTGGTCTTCCGGTGAGTGATTTCTTCCGGGAATGGGTCTGGACCTATCACCTGCAACCACATCATCTACCGGCGAACGCCATCACCTCTCTGTCTGCTTTCGTCTCTTCGATCGAGGGCTACACCGTACTATGGCCCACGAAGGAGCTGTGGATCCGGTTCTTCGGCCTCCGTCGCAACGTCGTCCCCAACATCCACGTCGAGTCGGAGGACAAGCAGCTCACTCAGTTCGGAGCTGCCTCGATCTCACCCCGGAGATTTTTAATCTTTCCTCGGGTCACTGGGCTTGACTCCTGCAAAGGATGGGCCCGGACCTTCTTCTACATTCGGAACGAAGGCACCGAAGACTTGATCTGGTTGCTGCCCTATGCTCCAGGTCCCCCGGACACGGATTTCTGGGAGGAGGTCAACAAAAAACCTACAGCTCTGGCCAACCAAGTCCACAAAAGGTTCTCGGAGCTGAAGAAGCTCGGATTGCACAACGAAGATGCCATGATCACATTCGTGCGCAACCGAATCTCTCCCCTCCAGCGGCGCACTCACAAGTTGTGCCATATGAGCTTCAGCCACGACCCCAACCGAACCTCCTCGTTCGAGTTGAGCAATACGGAGATCTTCCGCCGGGTCAAGGCTCTTTTCACCACCCATAAGGATTTTTCCGCCGAATGGACGTGGGGAATCGAGCATTACTGCCGTGACAGGCTCCCTCCCGCGGTAAGCTTCACGGGGTAAACTTATTTCGGATCAATTACGTGTCAGTTCTTATCATATTTTTGACTCTGCTCCTTGTGCTTTTTTCTTAGCTGTTTCTCCAGCAAACCCTCGAGGATGGTACTGATCCGACCCTTAAGTGGGCCCTGGACCGAGAAATCCCGGATGAGGAGGAGCCGGACCAGGAGATGTTCCTCCCCACAACCGACGCCACCAAACGACACAGCGGTAAATTCTCTTCTCTTAGAGATTGGCCCGACGATGAGGATGACTCGGATATCGACATGATTGAACCCGTTGAGGATGTCCCTCTTTCTTTTGCCTTCCCGGCATCAGCTAACCCCGGTGGACACATCCACGAGGATCCTCCACTTGCCACGGGCGATCCTGTTCCGGTGGCGTCGAAGAAGAAGCGCGGATCCGCGTCAAGTTCTTCTTCCAAACCTTCTCAGCCTACCACAAGGCAAAAGAAGGCCGGAGAAAAGACTGCCTCCAAACGGGCAGGCAAAGCCCTGACACGGAGGGCCCGGAAACCTAAGGAGGCCGAGACCTCGGATGCGTAAGTCATTTTTTACTGTGCAACACACTTCTCCCTGCATCGGGGTAATTTCACTCCTAATATTATTTTCTTTTGTAGGGCTCCTGTGGAGGTCCCTCAGAGCGAATCGAGCATCTCTTCTTCCCTTCGGTCCGGTCCTTCCCCTCCTCGTGACGACGAGTCACGCCCGCTGAGCCCTATTCTGGAGGGCTCTGCGGCCACTCCGGGTTCCACAGTACCTCCTTCAGAGGGACACGACCTCGGATCAGGAGGGGTCGGATCGGCCGAGGCAACGGCGTCCATCACTTCGGCATTGCCGCAACCACCAACTACCAGGTCTACCGCAACTCCAGCACCAGCAGCAGCTCCAGCACCAGCCACCGAACCAGCGCCTGTCCCGGCTCCGAAGAAGCCAACAACAGCTCCCAGTCCTGCCACCAAAGCTCCCGTGCCAAGTTCGTCTGCCTCGTCCGAGTCATCCCAAGCTCAGCGAGGAACCACTCCAGCGGCTTCTAAGGGAAAATCCACTGTGGTCACATCCTCCCAGCAAGCCAAAGGCAAGTCTACCTCCATCGAGGCCGGGCAGCGAACCTTGTCGTCAATGCTTCCAAAGAAGTCACCAGCAGCGACGGATCCTCCTGCCGAGCCAGCCGATTCGCAGTAGATGGTTCTTCACACCAGCCCAGCTCTTGCCCTGATTGAGAGGAAGGAGGCTCACGCAAAGGGCTTGGTGGCACCCCACATGCCCACTGGCGAACGGTACCCTCCGAGCCCTATCGAGTTTGTTATGAACTGGAATAAGGCGGAGTTCGTCTACAACGACGATCTCCCAGAAAAGTTCGGCCCCGCTGAATTTTCCGCTCAGATGAATACCGCCGCCAAGGCCATTAACCTCGCTAGGCAAATGATGGAGGTACGTCATTTCTTCTTTACATGCTGTAGATAATAACCATTAGTCCCCGAGCCTCCGGCGGAGTAACTTGTTACTCGGCCGGATGCTCATTAGAAGATCAACGTAGCTGCATGTAAACTTCAAATATGCACACACCTAGAGCCGGGTTAAGTTCCACTTGGCCCGGATCTTGCACACTTCGAATATGCACACACCTAGAGCTGGGTTAAGTTCCGCTCGGCCCGGATCTCGTATACTTCGAATATGCATACACCTAGAGTCGGGTTAAGTTCCGCTTGGCCCGGATCTTGTATACTTCGAATATGCACACACCTAGAGCCGGGTTAAGTTCCGCTTGGCCCGGATCTTGTATACTTCAAATATGCAACAAACTAACTTTACACTCCTGTACCTTTGTCAGGTAACTACCAATCGCCGGAGCGCCGAATTTCAGCGCCTGCTTGATACCCACAAGATCTTGCGCGCAAAACATGTTGCACTTGGCGTGGAGCATGAAAAGAGGGGTAATTTCCTCTCTCGACACCTCTCCGTTTCATTTGTTTCTGCCAGACTAACCTCCTTATTCGGTGTTTTGCAGCTGGGGTGGAGGCTAAAAACAAAATTATGCGGAAGAACTTGGAGGAAATCCGAGGTATGTCCTCCTTCGGCCAACGTTGTTGTGTTTTCCATTCCTTCTTCTCCTTGGCTCGGCAAACATTCACTCCTCGGCTTTGCCGGGTCAACATACTATTTTAGCATCGCTTGAGGATAGTGTGCCCGTGCCTGATATGATGCTGCATTTTCTCGAACAAGGAGGACAACATCAAGCCGAGCTGAAGAAGAAGAACGATGAGCTTGCCCTCCTCCGGACCAAGGACGACGAAATAGCCAAACTCAAGGTCGAGATGGAGAAGATGAAAGCGCAACACAAAACTGAACTCCAAAAAGTTGGCCAGAACTTCACCGAAGAGCGTGAGCGCTTTACCCTTCAGATCTCCAAGGACCAGGACCTGCTTAAGGAATCCGAGGTCCATCTTGGGTCGGCACTCGCTGAGCTTGAACAACTTCGCCAGAGACGCGACAGTTGTATCAAGGAGTTGACCCGGATCCATCATCATATCTCATGTAAGTTTCTTCCCCTTATCCGACATAGTTTTCCAGGTTAGCTCATATGCCTTTGCTTCAGCATCTTCCCTTTCCTTATTTTCAGATCACTTTCCGGAGGGTACTCCCATCGCCAGTGCTGCCGTTGCCAAATTCCGCCGAGAGAGGGTTACTCCCGTCGCTCCTGATGGTGAGAGCGTCCCCTTAGACATGGAGGACCTGTTGGTCAGCGTGTCAGCTCGGGTGGAAACCATCAAGAACTATGGGAAAGATCTCCTCGACGTTGCGGTCCGGATCTACAACACTTTCTGGCCAAGCGAGAGCGCTCCGAAAAGGATCACACTCCTTGCTGAGAAGCTATTGGAAATCGAGACACATCTTGATCTCTGGATAGAATCCGCCGGGCGTGCCGCAGCAGATACGCTCCTCCATCATATCCTTACATGGTACGAGAAGATCGACCTGAGCCTCCTCACACACCGGCGCACCGGATCCAAATGGACCGATGATCCGGAGTGGGTAGCTCGGTGCCAGGCTTGCGCCTACAGCCTTGTCGAATATTCTCCCATCCATGACTGGGTTGAGGGGCCGAGCTTTCTGGAATCCGGCGAGGAAAAGCAGATGGAGAACGTGGAGGATGGGCCAGGCGAGGATGGAGAAGATGCTGCTTCAGATATTGAAGACAGTGATGATGACGCCGAACTTCCTCCTCATGCCGCTCCTTAGTGGAAAAAACTTGAAAATTTATCAGATCCCCGGTATGCCGGGTGCAATTGTATGTTGAATACATGATATTTTGCTACTATGCTTGTATGCCGGATTAACTTGGGCGTAGTCCCCGAGTTTCATTTTCTTGTTCGTCCAATTCTCCGGCTCGATCCGTGCCTACCTTGATTCAGTTTTACGACTTATGAATCCGAGCCCCAAGAATCGTTTTAACAATACTTAGAGACTGTGAGGCTTGGCTCAAAATAACTCAACATAATAATTTGAATGTAAATACGGGGTTAGTCCGAAAAAACAAACGTTAGCTAGAATAAGTTCGTTTCCTTAGTGGTTTTTCATGTGCTACGCAATTCCAAACTTGTTCCCTTGCTTGCCATGAAGCCAATTCTCGTTGGACAGCAGCAAGTCGAAGGGTTGGGTTTTTGGTGCTCACACATTACTAATCTGTGTTAAGTGAAACGAATCATTCCAGCTAACGCATAAAAAGTAACAACAATCATTTATTAAGGTAGTCCCCGAGTTACTGCTCGAGGCTCCGCTATTTCATTGATAAGCTCATTGCCGGCATACATACCGACATATGAGATGACTTGGATACATACACTTCTTAGCTAAGTGTAGAAGGGACGAAGTAGTGCTACATTCCATGGTCGCTTCGATTCCTCTCCGGACCTGTCTGCCTTGTTCTTTTCCTGTGGCTTCGCATCTATAAGATAGTAGGAATCATTGTGCAATGCTTTGCTCACAATAAATGGTCCTTCCCATGTGGGGGATAATTTATGCATGCCAGTGGTACGCCATACCAACCAGAGCACCAGATCGCCTTCCGGAAGACTCGGGGGCACACTTTCCGGCTATGATAGTGTCGGAGATTTTGCTGATATATGGCGGATCTGGACAGTGCCAGTTCTCTCGCTTCTTCCAGCAGATCAACATCATTTTGCCGGGCTTCTTGCACTTCGGCTTCTGTGTATTGGGTGACACTAGGCGAATCATGCTCTATGTCGGCTGGTAATACAGCTTCTGCCCCATATACCAGAAAGAACGGCGTGTAGCCTGTTGATCGATTCGGAGTTGTTCTTAAACTCCACAATACCGCTGGTAGTTCTTCTATCCAGCACCCCGCTGATCTTTGCAGCGGCTCAATGAGCCGGGGTTTTATCCCGGATAGCACTAATCCGTTGGATCTTTCCACTTGTCCGTTTGATGCGGGGTGGGCTACCGAGGCTACTTCGAGTCGGATTTTCTTATCTCGGCAAAAGCACGCAAATGCTCCTTCCGTGAAATTCGTTCCATTGTCAGTTATAATGCTGTGTGGATAACCGTACCTCAAGATGATGTCTTTGAGAAACGTCACGGCCGTAGCTCCATCACATTTTCTTATAGGCTTCACTTTGATTCATTTTGTAAACTTGTCGACCATGACCAGAATGTGTGTCATGTTTCCTCTTGCTGGTTTGAATGGGCCAACCATATCCAAGCACCACACAGCAAATGGCCATGTAATTGGTATGGTTTTGAGTTCCGACATAGGCATATGTGTCTTGGTGGCGTATCTTTGAGAACCATTTCATTTTCTCACCAGATCTTCTGCTTGCTCCAAGGCACTTGGCCAGTAGAATCCATGCCGGAATGCCTTTGCCACTAAGGCCCGGGATGAGGCATGATGCCCGCATTCTCCTTGGTGTATATCTCGGAGGATGTTAAGTCCTTCTTCTGGGTCAACACACCGCTGGAGGACATTGGTTACACTCCGTTTGTACAGCTCGGAATTGATGATTGTGTAAGCTTTGGCTCTCCTCTGAATTTTCCTGGCTAGCACTTCCTCAGTGGGTAACGTTCCATCTTTCAAGAACTGGTATATAGGCAGTGCCCAAGCTGGTATCGCTCGCGCAGGGAACATCTCCTCATCAATTTCCATCCGATCCACCGGCATAACTTCAGCCGGATCACGCTGAACAGTCCCGGGGGTCTAGCGAGGTAGTCCCCGGGTTTGCCGAGGTAGTCCCCGGGTTCGGCGTGCTACCTCCCATGTCAATGTCCATGGGCTCAGCTCTAGATTCCGCGTTTTCCGGGACATAGATTGAATCGGTTCCTGGGGACAGCCTGATAGATGGTTTTCTGAGGTGCTCCAATGCTACGCCCGGTGGAATTGCCTGTCGGGTCGATCCGAGCTTTGACAGCATGTCGGCGGCTTCATTTTCCACGCGAGGTACATGGTGAAATTCGCATCCCTCAAAATAACCCGAGATCTTCTGCACATGAAATCTGTATAGTGCCATGTTTGGATCTAGGGCGTCCCACACTCCGGACACTTGCTGTATTACTAGATCCGAGTCGCCAAAGCATATTATCCGACGTATGCCAATCTCCTTTGCCACTTTGAGACCATGCACAAGAGCCTCATACTCAGCGACATTGTTTGATGCCGCGAAATGGATTTGCAATACGTACTTGAGCTGATCCTTCTTTGGCGAGGTAAGCACAACCCCTACACCTAACCCAGTTTTGGTTTTCGATCCGTCAAAGTGCATCCTCCAGTAGTTCGGATCTGGCGGCGGTGGTTCGTATTGTACCTCGGCCCAATCCATGAAAAAGTCCGCCACAGCCTGAGACTTGATCGCTTCTCTCCTATCATACTAGGGTGCGTAAGGTGCTAGATCAATCGCCCATTTCGCAATTCTGCCATTCGCATATTTGTTACCCATTATCTCGGATATGGGGGCTTCGCATATCACTTTGATGGGATGCTCCTCAAAGTAGTGCTTTAACTTCTTTGCCGCCATATAAACACCGTATGCTACCTTTTGAAAATGCGGGTAGTTCTGTTTTGAGGCAGACAATACCTCGCTCAAGTAATACACTGGCCTCTGCACCGACTTACCCTCTTCGTCACGCTCCACTACAATCACTGCACTTACAACTTGGTTGGTTGTGGCTATGTAGAGCAACATTGGCTCCTTTCACAGTGGAGAAGCTAACACTGGTGCAGTGGCCAACATCTTTTTTAAGTGGGCAAAAGCTTCATCGGCCTGCGGCGTCCAAACGAATTTATCTGACTTTTTCATGAGTTGGTAGAGAGGCAGTGCCTTTTCCCCTAACCGACATACAAACCGACTCAACGACGCCAGGCATCCAGTGAACTTCTGGACATCGTTGAGACACTTCGGCAGCTCCATTCGTTTGATCGCTCGGATCTTAGTAGGATTAACCTCGATACCTCGGCTGGAGACGAGAAATCCGAGTAATTTCCCAGCCGGGACACCGAAGGTACATTTCTCCGGGTTAAGCTTCATCCGGAATCTCCTCAAGTTCGCGAATGTTTTCCTTATGTCGTCAAGGAGCGTTGTGCTTTCCTTGGTCTTAATAACCACATCATCCACGTAGACTTGTACATTTTGACCTATTTGATCGTGCAAACATTTTTGCATACATCTTTGGTACGTTGCTCCTGCATTTCGTAAACCGAATGGCATAGTGTGATAGCAATAAGCCCCGTATGGGGTAATAAAGGCAGTTTTTATTTGATCGTCCGGGTTCAGAGGTATCTGGTGGAAACCAGAATAGGCGTCAATGAATGACAACAGTTCACATCCCGCGGTAGAGTCGATGACCTAATCTATCCTCGGCAGTGGAAATGGATCTTTTGGACACGCCTTGTTCAGGTTCGTGTAATCGATACACATACGCCAAACCACTACCACGTTCGGATCATCCTTCTTCTTTTCTACCAGCACCGGATTAGAGAGCCAATCCGGATACAGCACTTCCATGATAAATCCTGCTGCTAGCAACCGAGCTATCTCGTCACCAATGACCTTTCTCCTATCCTCGGCGAAGTGTCGGAGAGGCTTCTTCACTGGCCTTGCTCCGGGTCTTATGTTCAAAGAGTGCTCGGCCAACTCCCTCGGAACACCTTGCAAGTCCTGTGTGGACCAAGCAAAAATATCCCGATTCTCACGGAGGAAGTTGACAAGCTCGCTTTCCTATTTGTCAGTTAACCCGGCACCAATTGTTACGGTACGCTCCGGAAACATGTTATCCACTAGAATCTTCTTGGTGTCCTTCGCGGCTTGAAACGAAACGCTTCCATGCGGGTTACTTAACACCGGCATATACTGCTGCGCGGACTGAGCTAATGCCGCCACATCTTGGATTTTTCTTTTCTCTTGCGCAATCACGAGTGACTCGGCTAGGTTAGACCCGGCTAAGGCGCACTCAATAGAACGTCGGAAATCCCCAGCGATAGTAATTGCTCCATTTGGCCCGGGCAACTTAATTTTCAGAGAACTAACGTGGCAACTTGCCATGAATTTTCTCAGTGCTGGTCTCCCGAGTAATGCATGATACGCGCTCTCCAAGTTTACCACCTCAAACTCCAGATTCTTAGTTCGGCAGTTATCCCTCGTACCGAATAGCACGTCGACCCGGACTTTGCCTATGGGCTCACAGGAGATGCCTGGTATGATACCATGGAAAGTTGTTCTTGTAGCCTGGAGCATGTTCTCCGAGGTGCCCAACTTGCGCAACGTATCCGCATACATGATGTTAATGCTCCTGCCATTGTTGATTAGTACCTTGGAGAACCTCACATTAATGTTTGGTCCAATGAACGTCGGATCTAACACTAGTGCATACGAGCCCGGACTTGGCATAAGCTTGGGATGATCTTTGACGCTCCAGGTAATTTCCTGGACCGACCAAGGCATGTCCCTCGTCACTGCAGGCATAACCGCGTTAACCTCCATATGTCGATGCTGCAAGCTCTTCCTGTCTGTTTCCTCTGTTGTGAACACACAATAGCTCTGGTGATGTTCCCTATACTCATTCCTTCCCTCGTTTCCGGAGTACCTCTGATCCGGTTGTTGGTGGTTTTCCACCTGATGCACTGCATCCCTTCTCTCACTGTTGTCATACCTCGGCGGAGGGGGAGGCAACATTAGCTGTTGCGTGTTTGCTCTGGAGAGCAGTTGCTGCCGGGGTAACTCCTGCCGAGGTTGATCATTCTGGGGTGGCTGAGCATTCCCCGAACCGGCTTGTTCTATCTTACGCATCCACTCGCATTGCCTCCTTGTGTGACCCGCGGGCTGTTCGGATTTGGCATGTGAAATTTACACGGCTGGTCCAACATTGACTCATAGGTATACCTCGGACGATCTTTCTTTTCTTTCCATTGCTTCTTCTGCTCCGGAGTCCACGTTTTCTTGCCCTCGTTTCGAGGAGTCCATTGCCCTCCCGTTTTCTGGCATTGGTTGCTCCCTGCTCCGGGTTGATCTTGATTCACAGCTGCAACTTGTTGCGAACTATACCGATGATCCGGTCTATCATCTCTCCTTTTTCCCACGTAATCGTTCCTCCGGGAGGACCCGGCTCCGTCCCTCAGATAATACTCCTCATTTGACTCGTTCGACGCGATCCTAGGTTGAGTCGGATCACCCAAAGCATAAGAATCCGCAATCCGGATCATCTCTGCCAATGTGACTGGCATTTTCCTTTGCAATTTCATCCACAACTCGCTGCCATATCTGCACCCTTGTGCGAACCATGCTATGGCCTGTGACTCTATGACTCCCTCACACGAGTTCCTAACAGTACACCACCGGGTCAAGAATTCACGATCCGTTTCGTTAGATCTCTGCTTGCACATTGCCAGGGTCTGCGGTCTATTCGGTCTCTGATGTGTACTTGAGAAGTTGCTGATAAACATTTCTTCAAAATCTATCCAGCAATTGATGCTTCCGGGTGGCAAATTATTCAGCCATACCCTAGCCGGACCTTCCAACATTTGGGGTACGTATCATACAGCCCATCTCAAGTTGCCAGTTGCGATTTTCACAGCTATTGCGTAGTTTATCAGCCAATCCTCCGGCTTTGTACTGCCGTCATACGTCTTCGTGCCCCTGGGTAATTGGAAATTGGGTACTGGCGGTTCCTTCATGATCCGGGGTCCAAAGCACGCTGGACCCAGAGGACCTTGACATTCGATCTGTTCCGACCTATACAGGCGATCCAGCTTTAACATGGCGTCATCCGGCATCAAATCCCTGCTTCCCAATCTCGACCCTATCACATGATAGTCCGGTCTTGCGTATCCCGCATTCATCATCTCCGAGTCTCCGTCATTGTATCGGTCTTGCTCTCGTTGTGCTCCTCTCTGTTGCATACCACGGCCGGCACTTTGCTCTTCCCTTGGTATATTCCGCTGCTACAGTTGACCTGCTCCTGCCGAGTTTCACTGTCCAACATTGCTGTTGACAGCATTCCCTTGACCGGCATTGCCTTGGTCGTGATTACCTCGGCCAGCTTCGCCTCGTCTCACACTTCGTCGATCATCGTTTTTCCGCATCTCTTTTTCTTTTCCCGCACGCGTTGGGTCGTACGGAACAATCTGCTTGTTCCGTCTGGCCAAGGTTACAACCTCTTCTCCCCTTGGGCCACCATGAGGCGACGATGCGGCTCCAGCGGATTTCTCCGGGTTACCCATCGTCGAATGGACGATCTTAGAAGCTCCAACTCTCTCCGGGTTACCTCTCAGCAGCTCCTCGTTCTGCCTATTCGCGATCCGAACTAGCTCGTTAACCCGGTCTTGCTGTCTTTGACGGGCTTCACCCGTCAGACCCTCTAGCTCGGACGCCGCGGCATCTGCTGCTCTGAGGTTCTTTGCCGGGGTACTATACTTCGGCAACCCCACGGACAGATAGTTTTCCAACCCTTCTAGTCCATCATCACCTTCTCTGTTCATCTCACTCATGATATTTTTCCCTTTTACCCTTACTGCATCAACCTTGTTTGCCTTCACGTACTCACGCAGCGTCATGTTCAATGACTGCTGAGCCGCTGCTATTTTCTTTGCGCCCTCCAGTATCTTTTGCCGGGTCTCCTCTAGCTCGGCCTGTGCCTGAGCCGGATCTACCACTGCTGCCACCGGGTTTGCCAAGCTATCCATAGCTTCCCTTAGCATGTTCTCAGGCCTCTCTAGCGGAGGACCCCTAGCTTTCCTCGGTGCCTTAGGCGTTACCTCCGGGTCTGGTGCTGGATCCTTGCTCATGCCCGCGCCTGGAGCAGTCATCATCACCTCTGCATGGTCCGGGGAGAGAGCGATACGCGCCCCGCGAGCCACAGTGAGGGGTGGTTCTCCTGCATCGATGACGCGACGCGGATGAACACAAGACACGTCCACAGAAACGTAGACCTTGTGCGCACCGAGCTTGACGAAGATGCCGTTGCGTGGAAGGGGGCGCGTGCCGAAGCAGCCGACGTTGTCGCTGACATAGTCCAGCGCTCCAAAGCGCTGAACGAGCCCGGAGACGATGCGTTTGCCGGTGCCGATGAGGTTTCCCGTCCGGATCTTCACCCCTGCTAGCGCCGCTAGCCCCATGGTGGGCGCCAACTGTCGTGGTGGTGTCACGGCAGATGCCATGGATAGGCTAAAGGTGGGGACTAATATGCGCTAGGGGAATCCAGGGAGGGATAGTAGAGTGATTCTCTACACAGAAGCTTTGTGTTGATGTTCTATCTCCAAGATTACAAGTTATCCTCGAGCTGTATTGACAAGAGGAGGAAGAAGAAACTCTCTTACTCTTGCCTACCAACTAGCCCAAGAACCCTAGATCCGCTAGTGCTCAACCCACTAGAATTCTCCCAACTCTGTATCCTCAAAAAACCCAACCCCTCTACCAGAACCCTAACCCCCCCTTATATAGAGGTGGTTCGGTCCTGGCCTAGGGCATACGTGGAGGCATATTCCTAAGAATATGCCCCTTCCCAAAGTAGTAACCCGACAGGGGTGCTTTTCCCCTGTGTCACACTTGCTTTAGCTACGTAGCCTCTGCGGCGCCCGCGTCAGCCGACGTGAGCGTCGTCACCCTTGTCGGCCACGATCCGGTGGTCCTGCCCTTGCTTTATTCGCTCATCCAGTACGCACCGGACCTTCATTTTTTACCAGATAGATTCCTTCCTTCTCCTAGAAGCCAAGCGAGGATCCGGGTCATAGTTGATCCGGCCACACCTGTTCCTGCATATAAGTTAGACAAGCATTTCCGACTTACTCCTTAAGTCGGACGAGACAATGTTAGGCGACCCCCCTGGTCCGGGTTACTCCGTGATCCGGCCTGCCTTGAGGTGACTCGGACAGCATCCGCTTTGACCTTGCCGAACCTCGGCTAACTCGGCCCTTATACCCCGGAGTGACCCTACCCGGGGGTATCCCCCCAACAGTGGTTCTCTATGATACGCACATATTTATGATGACAAGAACTTACCAGTAACTAAAGTTGAGTAGCATGAGAAGCGTCCCTCGTACTCAAGGGACTTGGGATTTTCAGTTATAGTCTATCAAGCATATAACTCAGATTAAACCTCACTTTCACCTTAACCACAGTAAAGATGCTTATGATAGGGGCAATGAGAGCTCAAAGCTAATGAGTACCATACTTTCAGCATTTGGAAGCCTTTCAAAGTTATTCAAAACATTTTCCTTTACTTGTTGCGTCTCCATTTATTCTTTGAGCACCTTCTTGAGAGCATAGTTGTCATTCTTTGTGCTTGTCCCATTACTTGATTATTTGTGTTATGACTTTGATGCTTGTATCCTTTTACTTCTAGTCATCACTTGAACTTCAGAGGTGCCTTGATATTCATAATCAAAGGCAAGCGAGTGCCACTCTATCATACCTTTTTATGAGCATTGTAATGTTGCTTATGTTTATGCTTCATGCTACTTATTATTTTTGAGTTGGAATATCTTCATAGCTTGCAATGCCTATTAAGTAAACTTAGTTGCATACTCTTTATTATGAATTGTCTAAGTAGTTGATCACATTGCTGGGAATATTTACATCATATGAAGCAAATGTGTTCGTGAAAGTTCTTTCAACTGAATTGCTTGAGGACAAGCAATAAGCTAAGTTTGCGGGGAGTTGATACGTCCAAAACGTATCTACTTTCCTGAACACTTTTGGTATTGTTTCTCCTCTAAACTTGTGTGATTTGGATGCAACTAACGCGGACTAACGCTGTTTTCAGCAGAATTGCCTTGGTGTCTACTTTTTGTGCAGAAAATCAACTATCAGGAAAAATCCGGAAAATATGCCAAAATATTTCACTTGAAGAATCCAGGAGCCAGAATATGAGACGGAGAGGAGCCAGGGGGTGGCCACACCACCTGGTGGCGCGGGCCAGGCCAGGCCGCGCCAGGGGGTGGTGTGGGCCCCCCAGGCACCCCCTCGGTCTCCCTCTTTGCCTATAAGAAGCCTTCTAACCTAAAAACTCCGGGGTCCCTCTTTGCCTATAAGAAGCCTCTTTGGCTCCCCTTGTGTCGAATCAATAAATTGGGTTTCACTTCCCTCAAAAATACTGCGATACACCCCCTATACTTGTGGGTCATCAGCCCCCTGGCCGCCCACCGACCTTGCCTCTTCGCCTATAAGAAGCCTCCCAATGCATAAACCCTAAATCATCAAGCCTCCAGCCATGAAAAGTTCCACAGCACCACCACCATCGAAGGGGAGATTTAGGGGACAGAAAGCCTCTGTTCCGGCACCCTGCCGGGACGGGGAAGTACCCCAGGAGCCATCTCCATCGATCTCCACCACCATCTCCATCACCATTGCTGATTCCCATGATGAGGAGGGAGTAGTTCTCTCTCGAGGCTAAGGGTTCTACCGGTAGCTATGTGTTCATCTCTCTCTCTATGCGTGATCTTATTGAGATCATGAGCTTGTAATCTATAGATCTACCTTGTTACTCAAGTGCTTTAATAGATCTCTACTCTCCCCATGTGTGTGAAGTTGACAGTGTGCACACCATGGTGGCACTTAGGCTAGAGATTACAAATACTTGTTATGAGTTATATTTGGAGATGGATGTTTCTATGAAATTGTGGTGTTTGTTGGAACCATCCAGAGCTCAAGGTGACAGTGTGGGGTTATCTAGATGGGAAAGATGAACTTTGAGGTGTGCTGTTATAGCCCTACCATGGATTAGAGTGTCCAACCGGAGAGTAGTTAAGAGTAGTATCATAAAGAGAAGATATTTATATGAGAGTGTTCACTAGTGAAAGTATGATCCCTAGGCCTTGTTTCTAAGCACTGAAACACCATTTGCTATTAGATCTGTTACTTGTTTGCTTGCTTCCTTCTTTATTTCAGTTTGCCTTTAGTCTTTTCCCACGTCAACCACACGCCAGCAAGCTATTTTCTGGCACCCTTACCACTTATAATTATCTATACCACTTGTATTTCACTATCTCTTTGCCGAACTAGTGCACCTATACACGTGACAAGTGTATTGGGTGTGTTGGGGACACAAGAGACTTCTTGTATCTTGATTGCAGGGTTACTTGAGAGGGGATACCTTTGACCACTTCCTCCCTGAGTTTGATAAACCTTGGGTGATCCACTTAAGGGAAAACTTGCTGCTATTCTACAAACATCTGCACTTGGAGGCCCAACAACTGTCTACAAGAATAGAAGTGTGTAGACATCACTATGTTGCAAACCCAATAGTGGTATCAGAGCCTGATCTATGCGTAGGTGCTTTGCATGGGTAGTACACATATTTTTATATGTGGGCGATGATGATCATGTTATTGCTTCTTTCATGTATTTTGGATATTGGTGGCATAGTGGGATGAAGCGGCCAGGACCAACTTTACATGTCATCACACATGAGACCGGTTCCACGACTGACATGTAACTAGTTTAGCATAAGTGGCTAGCGGGTGTCTATCTCTCATCCTATAGTCAATATCTGATTTACAACGAGTTGCTAATAACTTATTTATCATCATTGTGGTTCCATGTTCGTAGGTAAGACCGGTTCTATCTTCGAAAGCCCTAAGCCACGTAAAACTTGCAATGGATAAATTAGAAGCGTCTAGTTTAGATTGTTGTTGGGCTAGTGTCATGATATGGTAAGTTGATGTATAAGTTGATACCCTTACAACACACGTAACGTGTAAGGTCCATAGATCTTGGCCTTACACACAAAGGAATGATAGAGATCATACCACGATGCACATGATCGTGATAAAATGCATGGACCATATCATTCCACTTTACACATATGATGTTTGCATCTTATATTGCTACTTTGGCGTTTTAGTAGCATTATGAGATGATCCCCAATTTAGATATCAAGATAAAAATGTGTTCTCCCTTAAGTATGCACCATTTATGTTTCGCCGCTTCAAGACATCACGTGATGATCGGGTGTACTTGAATCCACGATCATATTTCGGGTGTAAGACAGCTTTACACACACGAGTACTAAGGTTCTTACTTGGCGAGCCTGGCATGTACAGACATGGCCTCAGAACATGGACCAAAAGGTTAAGCATGAGTCATATAGTTGATATGATGCCCATATTGATGCTCGTCTTTGAAGCTACACTGACTCACGTGATGATCGGACTTGGTGTAGTGGATTTGGTTCATGTAATCACCAAAAAGACACGAGGGATGTCGTTTTTTAGTGGGAGTTCATTTCTAATTTGGATTAGTCAAACTCAATTTGTCATAAACTAAATCAAAGTGAAATTGCATAACTTTTTGTTGTCATTGGCATCTGTTTACTACCTTATGCTTAGTTTTAATTCAGATTATAGAACTATAGAATTCTGGATATTTGCTTTACGAACTGGTATCGTATTGTTTTGAATGTCAATTTTAGAAGTTCATTGCAAACTTTCAGCAAACTCTATTTACTCCATGAAGTTTAATAAGTAATATTAAATGGAGAGTAAGAATTCCAATGTTAGTATCTAATCTAAAGTATCATGTTTGCCTCCATGATTCTTGATATTCAAAAGTTAATTTTAATATCGAGGTTATCTAAGAGCTGAAAGAATTGTTTCAGAAGCCATCATGCATGGAAGATATTTTGATATCCGAAACAATGTTTATGGTTGCAATATGATAGAGTATAATTTGGAAAAATACATGTTCTCACATTGTATGAGAATTTGCGAATGTTGGAGACGCTAGACGTCCTAATCTCACAAACGGGTTTTGGGAAATAACATTATACTCACAATTCATCCTTATAAGCCATAGTAGCTTGATAATGAAAGTTGTCATGATAAGGATGAATAGAAGATGTAAGTAAAATGTTTACTACACTAAAAGATTACTAAAGAATAGATTTTTGAAAGAACACCAAACATTTGATGATGGTGATCAACTTCAAAGTGCAAGTCCAAAGGTATTAGTATTTCACTATTCATGCTTTGGACTATGTGTCACATATATGGCGCCACTTTTGATGTTGATAGATTCTTTTAAAATGAAAAGAAAATGTTGAAAGAGAATCTATAAAATATTTGGCAGAAAATAAAAGACTAGTAATGCCTAGTTAAGGTATATAGATGATATACATGTTATGGTTATATTCTTTGCTTGTTAAACAATGTGGTTCTTGGGTATTGGATACCGAATTGGTTGGTATGAAATATCATACAGAACGGCACAATTCATGAACTACAATGGCCTAAGTAACTAGCAAAAGAATATGTGATGATGTTCACTGAAAACAAATAAAGTGTTATTGTATTTGTCGTTGACATTAGAACTTGCCTTTAAGATTTGTTTAAATAATTGTTATTTTGTTCCGATATTATGAGAACATTGGTTGTTCAAATAATTAGCATATTCCATAAAATATGGATGAACTTTTACAAGTCTAGTTAGAGAAATCACGTCCATAAAACTAATACTAAAATGTCGCAAGACAAATGATTGAAAGATCACTTACGAAGTGACATCGCCGTTTAAATTATATTGGAAAGAGAACATGAATAAACTCATTTTAATGGATTTTTGGAGTCTTCTGATTTTGATCAATTGACGCTTGTAAAACTTTTCTCGAGATAATTGAAACTCTGTTCATAGGCCAAAGAAAAACGGATGACTAACTTATTGGAATTTGTGCATGATGATGTGCATAGTCCATTATATGTAGCCATGTGCGGTGCATCTTTCGACTTCATATGCTTTCTCCGGAATTTTTTTGAATGAATATATCTATATTTTACTTAATAAGGAAGAAGTATGAAATATTTGAAAATTGTTCAAAGACTTTCAAGATGAAGTGGAAAATCATTGTAACAAGAAAATAAAGATTTTATGATTTGATCATAAAGGGAGATATTTGAGTTACAGGTTTAGCAAAACACCTAAGATTTCAGGAATTGTTCCATGAAATTTGCATTTCCTGATAAAGCACAGGAGTATGGTATGTTCGAGAGATCAAATCAAACCTTGTTTGACATGGTAAGATCAAAGGTGTCATTTAAAAAACTGCCATTATATTTTAAGGATTAAAGCTTTAGAGACTACCGCTTTTACACTAAAAAGAGCACCATCGTGATCCGTTGAAATGACTCCATATAAGTTATGGTTTGGGATAAAACCCGAATTGTATTTTCTTAAATTTTGGTATGCTATGCATAAGTGAAATGTTTACAACCAAAGTCGTATAAGCACGTATTTGTAGGTTATCCCAAAGAATGTGTTGGGTATTCCTCCATAACACCGAGAACAAAATAGTTTGTCGCTTGAAATGTTAAGTTTCCTGAGAAGGATTTTTTTGCGAAAATCTAAGTGGGAGGACAATAGAACTTTGATAAGGTTATTGAACCTTAGCTAAATGTCCTAAGTAGCGCAAAGCCGAAAGTGTTCCAGTGGCGGCCACAATGCTCATGGCTCCCGTGATTACAAAGGTTGTGATCTTGGAGATTAGAGTTTCTATTTGAACCATAGGCTTCGGGTAACAATCAAATAATGAGATTTGATAAACAAGTAATTATTGTTTTGACAATGATGAACCGACTACATGCAAAGAAGCGATGATGGGCCCTGACTCCATAGAATGACTATACGTCATAAAATCCGTGATAGTTTCCATACACGAGAAATCAAGCTTTGAACTTGGAAGACCCTCCGAAAAGGCATAAAGCCTATCTGTCGTGTTTGGATCTATAAAGAAATAGACATGGATGTTTCACATCTATGAAATAATCGACATGTCGAAAAGGAATTTATGACAATGTTTAAGGAGTTGACTATGACAAGATTTGATCTTTCATAGCGATATTTAGTCTTGACGGATTAATCTAGCAACCACTACATATAATTTGGTGTATGGTATTTGAACAAACAAAACAATGTTCTTCTAATAGAATGGTTACCTAGGACGTGTACATGACATCGTCCGACGGGTTTTGTTAATTCAAAGGGTGCTAAAAGGGCATGCAAACTTCAATAGTTGAAGTGAGCATCGCGGAGTTGGAATCTTCAACGTGATGAAAATGTTAAAGGAGTTTAATTTCATCGGAGATGATGAAGATGCTTGCATTTGCAAGAAATTAAGTGGGAACGCTGAGACAAATTTCCAATACATTATACAGAGTACATATTGTTGATTGGAAATGATGTATCTTTTATTGACACGGGTTAAGAATTTCATTTTGATGAAAGACTTGGGCAAAACCGGAATATTCGGCATCAATGTCTATATGGATAGATTGAGGCGCTAATATGGTTGTGCCAGACGTACATATATGAGATATTGAAAAGGGTTCAATATTGTCAACACCCGGATTTTTAATCCCAGATGCATGTTATGCCATACATCTCAATCCCAGGATTACCCTTTTTGCGAGACATAACAAATTGGATATCACAGTACATCATCCATTACAAACCATAATAAGGTCTTACACAAATAAAAGATCTCATGATCCAGTCTTAATACAAACAAGCAGCGGAATAGTAAAGCGTAGTAGTGGGCTCCATCTTCAGTGTCACAGGCAATGCTGACAATGGGAGATGATCCTAGTTGTCGTAGCTGTCCTACTATCCATCTTCCTGATAGTCCTCCTCATAGTCTGGCCACAGGAATAGCCAGGGACAAAGCCATGAGTACTCTTTAAGTACTCGCAAACTATCACTAACAAGTAAGGTAGTTCTAGTAGGAATACTAAGCTCTAAGTTTAGTTGCAAAATCTAGATTTGTCTTAAGCTGAGTTCAGAAGTAAAGAAAGCTAATTTAATGTTCTAAATCACCTAAGGGGGGGACTTAGTTTTCATAGTCACAACCCTGTTGTGGTCAAGTCAAAATCATAAGTCATTTCTCAAGTCATTTTGAAACATCTCACGACGAAACAGTATGGCCACTCCAACTGTCCATGACCGCAGACGCGGCTATTCGAATAGTTTGACACTCTACAGAGGTGGTACACTTTCACCACAAAATTCGATACATCCGTCAGGGATAACGCTGAATCAATCATACTTAGTATGCGAATAATCAATCATAACCTTTCAATTACACACCCTAGTATAGGCACCTCCCCTATGAGCTTGGCCTCCCAGCCATGGCCATCTGCCATCCTGGGCACTGCATAGGTGGACATCATCAAGAGGTAGCCTCAGCTCAAACCTCTTCCGCGAGGGAACCCATACTGATGCATACAAACTTCCGGCTAAGCCTTACCCAATTCAGGTATTATGGTTGTACGGTAAAATTGGAATGGTATCGCATCCGAACCCAACCATTAGTTTTTATAATGTGCTAAGGCTCATGCCTCAACATTTTCATCATCATAAACCATTTGTGTTTCTCAACACATGTCAAAACATCTCAATAGAATGACTCATCAGTTTTCATAATTATTTTCACCAAGTAGTCCCATCTAAAGTGATCAAGTTTTATGCTTAGCACTAGCCACTAAGGTTAAGAGTGTTCCCTAAAGAGGGGTGCTAATCTTCAATCTCATGCCATAGAATGACATCTAAGCATAACTAGATAGGCCTAGTTTAATACTCTTTATGCTATCTATACTAAAAGTAAAGAACTTTGGTAAAGTAAAAGAAAGTAAAGCTTGCAAGTAAAACTTGGGATTTGTATAATCAAATATATAACCAAACCATGCTTAAAGCATCTTGCTTGGTTTAACTTGCATCTAGTGGTGGCTTGCATAGTTAAGAAACTTGCAAGTGTTAACTTGCCAATAATAGCTTGCCTTGATTGGTGCAGTGATTGAAATTCTCCTCGTCTTCTTCGGAGTAGAACTCCTCCTCCTCGTACACTTGGTCGGTACTATCGTCTATAAAGGAATACGGGGTACACAATCACCAAACAATACTTGTCTATTGCTATATAGCACAATAAGGCTCACACTTGATGATCTAGCATCATCACAATCATCACGTGCAATAAAGAACTAGTTTTATTCATTTTATTTTAGAAAAGTAATTTCTACTCATTAAAATTAATTAAGATTTAATATTCTCCAATTAAAATATGGATCATGTTGACACGTGTCATCACCACATATTCTAGTACATGGGAATGTTATTTAAAGTGTTGGTCACATTTTATAAAGTTTAAGACTATTATTTAATAGATTTAAAGTGACTAGAAATGCCTTGATAGCATTATTTGGTACTAGTCCAAAGTCACTGCACGCAAACCTAAATATTTTTATATATTTAGATAGGTATCATCAAATGTGATTTTTGAGAGTTGGAATCAACTCAAAAGCTATTATGGTTGATTTTTGAAAAATGTTTGAATGTAGAAAAGTCTTTGTCTTGTTATTTTTTCTATATGTGATCTCTAACTCCAATTGATTTAATTCCAATAGGCTTGGATGGATATTTTAATTATCTTTCTAAGAAAATTTGAATCATGCATTTTGGTTAAGTGAAACTCTCTGAATTGATTTTTGAATAAGAGGAGAGAATCTAGTTTTAACTAAATTAGAAAAAGATTATTTGAATCGTTGGGCTACGCGCTGGAAAGGAAATGGGCTGGCCCAGCTGCACTGCGCGGGCGCAGCGGGCTGCTGACAGGGTGGTTCTACGTGTCAGCGGCTGTTACTACACGAAGCGGTAAGTTTCAATTTCATTCGTGCGATTAGACTACGATCTAACGGCGGTGGTTCGTCATCCTCGGTGAACAAGTCTCCAACGAGGACAAACCCTAGCGGCACGGTGGGGGTCTACGGGGCTCACCTGGGCTCCAGCTACGGTCGGTGATGGGGGCGTTCGAGCTGGTAGACGACAGCGGCGTGAGGCGTGGTCGCGGCAGCTCCTGGGGCGGCTCCAATCGACGGCGCCTTTCTTCAACTGCAGCGGCCAACTCCGGTGCAATTCCGGCGGACTGAGGCTCGCCTTGCTCCGAGAAGGGGTGTGGGATGGTTCTGAGAGAGAGGGGAGTTGAATGGTGTGCAGAAATGAGGTGGAGAGGGCCTCCTTTTATAGCTCGACGAGGGAACCAATCGGCGTGGGCGCGGCTCGTCGGTGGCAACGCTACAGGCAGCTAGCGGCACGGCTGGGGGTCGGGGACTGTGCGTGGTCTCCTGGCGGTCATCTCTGGCTTAAAGGCGAGGCATGGGGTGGTCGCATTTTGTCGGGAGCGGGCAGTCCTCTGCATGGCAGAGGCGGTGTTCGATGCGGCACACGGGGGCTACGGGTTGAGCGGCGGCAAACATGGATGTCTGGGCGGTTTCTGGGGACATGGCGGAGCAGTGTGTGCGAGGTGAGGTTGAGGCGCTGTCTGTGCGAGCTGGTCGGGCGCGGTGCTCTCGCGAGTGCTCGGCATGGTCGCAGAGAAAAAGGATGGGCAATCACGACGGTTCCTTGGAGTTTCTTTGGTCGAGGGCTGGTCGGTGAGTGGCGGTGGACGGTCGCATGTCTGCTGCTAGGCTCAGGAGAGAGTGGGGCTGCTTGCTGCGAGTTGTCCATGGTCGGCCTACCGCGGCGGCTTCGGGCGGCATGGCACTGGCGCATACAGCAAGGTGATGGTTGCTCCATTGGGCTGGTTGAGACTAGAGGGGACAAGGGGAGTGTAATGGGGGCAAATGGTGGACAAAGCATTGATCAAAAACAGTAATAGTTTGGTAGTTATTACTGTGCTCACTAGATGTTTGATGAAATGACCGAAAGAAATTTATTTTCAAATTTTTGGATGATTTTTGGTGAGTGATCTATAATTATGCTTGGTTATGTATGATTTCTTGGGATTGGCAAGGGGAATTGATTTGATGGGTTTTTCAAAAATGAGGATCTTAACATATGATTTGGATTCAATTTGCCATTGTCCATTTAATTGCTTTGCTAGATGTTTTTGTAAGTTTGTAAAGTGGGCCTTCATACATTTTTACTTGGTCTAGCAAGGGGTGAAAAGAATTGAGAAATTTTCTGTTTGAAATCTTCTTCTAGGAACACTCAAGGTGGCCTAGTGGTTAACTTTGGTCAAAATGACAATTTGCCTTATTTAATCTTATTTGATTTCTTTCTCTTTGGATTTTGTTTGTAAATGGTCTAGATGATGTGGTATTTACCTTTAAACCATTTCATAACATTTAGAACAATCAAGCATGGCATTTTCAATCAAATCTACACTAATGCAAACACACATGCATTCATATGCCTTTTTCTTAATAAAAGTTTTTGTTAACCCTAAATTGGGTGATTTGAACTTTGATAACCTTGATTAAAGTTTTGGGATGTTACAAACCTTCCCTCCTTAAACAAAATCTCGTCCCGAGATTTAAGAAAAACTAGGAACTAAAGAGATCTGGAAACTCAGTCCTAATGTAATCTTCTCGCTCCCAGGTAGCTTCTTCTTCGGTATGGTTGGTCCATTGGATCTTGAGAAACTTGATACTCCGGGTCCTGGTGGTTCTGAAGTCTTCTTCAAAGATACGGATGGGCACTTCACGATACGTCAAATCCTTGTTGATATCAATGGCTCGGTGATCGATGTTCTTGAAAACTTCAGTCTTCTCCGGAACTTCTAATCTCTTGCAAAGTAACGAGATGTGGAACACATTATGGATGGCTGACATCTCCTCTAGCAGTTCCATTTGATACAATCTCCTCGGTGATTCAGAATCTTGAAGGGTCCAATATATCTAGGGGCTAACTTTCCTTTCAGCTGAAAACGTTGCATTCCTTTCAACGGTGACACTTTGAGATACACAAAATCTCCGACATTGAAAGACATGTCTCTATGTCTCTTGTCGACATAACTCTTTTGTCTGGATTGGGCGGTCTTGAGGTGCTCACGGACTTTGTGAACCTTCTCTTCGGCTTCTCGTAGGATGTCGGGTCCAAAAATCTGGCTCTCTCCTACTTGTGACCAATTCAAAGGGGCACGGCACTTTCTTCCATATAGAAATTCAAATGGGGCCATTTGCAAACTGGCTTGATAACTGTTGTTGTATGAGAATTCTGCGAAAGGCAGATAATCTTCCCATTTTGATCCATACTCTAACACACAGGCTCTCAACATATCTTCTAAGATTTGGTTGACTCTTTCAGTCTGTCCATCGGTTTGCGGGTGATAAGTTGTGCTGAAATTCAACTTGGTTCCTAATCCTTCTTGGACTTTCTGCCAAAATCTCGAGGTAAATTGGGTTCCTCGATCCGACACTATGGTCTTGGGGGTTCCATGCAAACTGATGATTCTAGCAATGTACAACTCTGCTAGCTTAGAACTCTGGTAGGTTGTCTTGACAGGTATAAGATGGGCTACCTTGGACAGTCTATCAACTTTGACCCAGATAGAGTCATTTCCCCTACTAGAAGTAGGCAAACCGGTGATAAAAGTACATTCCGACAGAATCCCATTTCCATTCCGGAATCTGCAAGGGTTGCAACAGTCCTGCGGGTCTCTGATGTTCCGCCTTGACTCTCTGACAGATATCACACTTGGCGATGTAGCTTCCGATTTCTCTCTTCATCTTGTGCCACCAAAATTGCTCTTTCAAATCCTGATTCATCTTCGTTCCTCCGGGGTGGATAGAATAAAGATTATCATGAGCTTCCTACATGATAACCTGCTTCAGCTCCGAATCTGCTGGCACACAGATACGTCCTTTGTACCACAAAACTCCTTCTTCATCCTCGGTGAACCCAGGTACCTTTCCTGTACCAATACAATATTTGATTCCGCTGATACTTGCATTTCCCTTCTGGGCTTCCTTGATCTGGCTAATCAAAGTGGGTTGAAGTTCAATGCTAGGTAAAAATCCTTTGCTAACTAGCTCCGTTCTAAACTGCTCCAACTCTTCATGCAAACTTGGATGGGCTTCTTTAATCATGGTGTTTAATCTACACGGCAATCTGCTAAGAGCATCTGCTACCACATTGGCTTTGCCGGGGTGATAGTGAATGTCAAGGTCATAATCCTTGATTAACTCTATCCATCTCCTTTGCCTCATATTCAGCTCCTTCTGAGTGAAAATATACTTCATGCTCTTGTGATCTGAATAAATCTCACAGCGGTTACCCATAAGGTAATGACGTCATGTCTTCAATGCTAAAACTACAGTTGCTAGTTCAAGATCATGGGTAGGGTAGTTCTGCTCATGTTGCTTCAGTTGTCTCGACAAATATGCTATGACTTTGCCTTCTTGCATTAACACACATCCAAGACCAATCTTGGATGCATCACAATACACATCAAAAGGCTTCTTGATATCTTGCATAATCAATATTGGGGCTAAAATCAATCTCTTATTGAGCTCTTGGAAACTTGCTTCACATTTGTCAGTCCACTCAAACTTCTTATCTTTCTTCAACAACTGGGTCATCGGTCTTGCAATGCTCGAAAATCCTTCAACAAACTTGCGGTTATATCCCGCTAATCCGAGAAATGCACGAACTTGGGTTTGAGTGGTTGGGGCTTTCCATGCTTCAACATCTCTGGTCTTGGCGGGATCAACAGCGACTCCTCTTGCCGACACAATATGTCCTAGGAATCCTACTTCCTTCAACCAGAACTCACATTTATTAAACTTGGCATACAACTGATGCTCTCTCAGGGTTTCAAGGACGGTTCTCAGATGTTGCTCATGGTCTTATTTTGACTTGGAATATATAAGAATATCGTCGATAAAAACAACGAAAAACTTATCTAGAAAGTTCATAAAAATCTTATTCATGAGATTCATGAAATAAGCGGAGGCATTGGTTAATCCAAAATACATGACCTTATACTCATACAATCCATATCTGGTGGTAAAGGCGGTCTTTGGAATATCCGTTGCATGAATTTTGAGTTGATGATAACCAGTTCTAAGATCAATCTTAGAAAACACTCTGGCACCAGTCAACTAGTTAAACAGATCCTCAATCTTGGGTAGTGGGTACTTGTTCTTGATGGTGACGTCATTCAGCTTCCGGTAATCTGTGCACAAACGATTACCTCCATCCTTCTTATCAACAAACAAAACAGGTGATCTCCATGGCGATGCGCTTGGCTGAATCAAACCTTTTGCCAGCATAGCATCAAGTTGCTTCTTCAGCTCCACTAATTCAGATGGGTTCATGCTATAAGGTCTCTGAGCTATGGGTCCAGTTGCAGGAATTAGTTCAATAATGAACTCGATATCCCAATCTGGGGGCATACCGGGCAATTCATCTAGGAATACGTCGGGGTATTCACAGACTACTCTGACTTGGTCTATGGTTGGTTGGGCTAGACTCTTGTTGCATTTGAACTGATGGGGCAAGGTTTCAGATACATGCTCTACTGATACTCCAGAGCTACTGGTCATGGTTATGGCTTTCTTGGCACAGTGGATCATTCCTTTATGTTTCGACATCCAATCCATTCCTAGTACTACTTCCAAACCTTTGGTTCCAAGTACTATTAGGTTGGCAAAATCTATCCCATGGATTCTGATAGGTATAGCCTTGCAAATTTTTCTAGCTTTGGTGGTTGAACCAGGTATTTGAACTATCATAACATGCTTCAATTTGGTTGGTTGAATCTTACTAGTGCATGCAAATTCTTCTGTAACAAATGAGTGCGATGCTCCAGAATCAAACAACACTCTTGCTAATACTGAGTTCATAGAAAACATACCCAGCACGACATCTGGCGCTTCCTGGGCTTCTTCAGCATTCATGTGGAACAGACGGCCATTGCGGTTGAGCGAATTCCCTAGGGCAAATCTCCTTCCAGGCTAAACACGACGATGTTGCTGAGCTGGGGCATTCACATTGGTGGTGGCTGCAAGCTTCTTGGGACACTCATTGGAGTAGTGACCCTGCACTCCACATTCAAAGCAAGTAATCTGGGACTTGTCTTTGGCTGCAACAGGCACGGCATTGCTTCTAGTCCTTGGGGAAGTATTGTTGTTGTTGTTGTTGGACTTGGGCGATGCACAGTTGAAGTTGTTGGAATTGCCGGGGTTGTTGTTGTGGTTTCCTACAGACTTCAGGCTTCCTCCGCTACGATTGGGGTAGCTTGGACGGTACATCGGGGGTCTGTTGTTTCTTGGGGCATATCCTGCAGACGGGTTGGGGCAATACTTCTGAGGGTGGTTGGATCCATTCTCGTGCATCATTCTGCGCTTGCGGTTGTCATTAGCTTGGTTGATCTTCCCTTCCATCTAGATGGCAGAGTCGACTAGCTCTTCGAGATCTTCAAAACGGATGTTGACTAGCACAATCTGCATCTCATCATGCAGCCCGTTCAGGAATCTTTCCTTCTTCTTGACTTCAGTGTTGATCTCATCAGGGGCATATCTTGCGAGGGACATAAATTTGTTACGGTATTCAACTACCGTCATCCTGCCTTGCTTCAGTTCTCTGAAATCATCTCTCATTCTGGTGACTAAACCTTGCGGCACATGGGTGCGGCTGAAGTTGATCTTGAAAGCTTCCCACGTCATCACTTGACCATGGTTCATAGTACGGGTGCTATTCCACCAGGCTATTGCATCTCCTGCCAGATAGTGGGTGGCAAACAATACTTTCTCGTTGGTGTCAACTCCTGCGACTTCCAGGTTGTTCTCCATGGTTTGCAACCAATCATCCGCATCCAACGGGTCTTCGGACTTGCTAAAGATAGGGCGATTGGTATTCTGAAAATTCTTAAGCATGGATCCATGATGATCTTGATTTCCCTAGCCTTGATTATTGTGGGCCATCTGAGCTATATGTTGCAGGGTGGCTAGGTTGGCTTGGCGCTCTGCTCTAGTAGCTCCATGGTCGAAAACTAGCATCTGCAGAATCTGCAGCATCGGGTCCTGCTATGAGCTGCTTCCTCCGGGGTTTCCACGAGTCATCTGAATATTGAGATAGATAAAGGGGTAAGAGGGAAAGTTCTAAGGTTCATGGTTTTGTTTTCAAAAGCTTTTAGACTTTTAGTTTGACTCAGGTTTGGCAAACTAACTTCTTCTCATTCATTCATTCATTCAAGCACACAATACAAACACACACACCACAACAAAAGGAAAACAGATGGTTTTAACAACCATTCCATGAACTAAGATACAGTGGGACCGATACAACTCATTCCTACGGTAGTGATCAAGGGCATCTACTCATCATCAATTAAGTCAGAGTCATTATCATTGGTGTAGAAATCCATGGCATCATCCTCCAGGTAGTCATTGTCATCACTGAGGTATGAGTGAATATCTCCCTAGATGTCTTTACCTTCTTCCTCTTCTTATTTTGCTGCAAGCTGAGCTTCTTGTTCCTGGATGGTCTTCTCGAGGTCGGCCACCTTCTTGCGAATATGAGCGATGGTGCGATCCTTCTTCTCGCGTTGACGGCGAAGTGATTGATGATCCTTGACGAGCATGGTGAAAGTCTGGTCCTTCTTGGCGGCAATGGCAAGGTTATGGTTGGTGTAGGCTCGAGCATTGTCCAATTCCTTCTGTCTATCATACAATAGGAAGTCGAGATTCTCCACTTGGCGTTTCATCTCTGGGTGACTTGGCATCTCAAATGGCATTCCCATAGAACCACGCCTTGCATAGTGAGCAAAGCGAGTTCCCTGGATCAAGTTGATGTTTTGCCCACACAGACGGGCAAGAGCTTCATGCATGGCCTGGCTAATCCATCTAGCCAGTTGTTCTCTCTCACGGTGAATTGAATCTTCTCAGAAAGGGGTGCTTCCATCTTGCCTTGAAGATCTGCAACTATCAGCCATTGTAGATCTCCTCCTGGGAAATCCTTGAGTTGAGCTCTGAAGAATTCCGGATGTGGACGCTCAAGATACTCAGACAGTGCATCAAGATCCCTCTCAAAGATCAGTTGGCCTCCATTGCCCAACTGGTAGAACTTGCAATATTGCACTTCCATATATAAGAAGGTAGGGTGAGCAAGTTAGTGAGGTGATCAAGTGTGTCAAATTTTATGTACGAATGTAAGAATTTTTTAGGAACATGAATTTTTTTTAAAGAATCAAGGATAAGAGTGGGAATATGTTTTCATAAATACTTACTTCATTTGTTTTTGAAACTAAGTTTTTGTTTGGACGTCCATTCTAACTAGGGTCTCCTATGGTCAGGATGGCTCTAATACCAACTTGTCAACACCTGGATTTTTAATCCCAGATGCTTGTTATGCCATACATCGCAATCCTAGGATTACCATTTTTGCAAGACATAACAGATTGGATATCACAGAACATCATCCATTACAAACCATAATAAGGTCTTACACAAATAAAGGATCTCATGATCCAATATTAATACAAACAAGCAGCGGAATAGTAAAGCGTAGTAGTGGGCTCCATCTTTAGTGTCACAGGCAATGCTGATGATGGGAGATGATCCTAGTTGTCGTAGCCGTCCTGCTGTCCATCTTCTTGATAGTCCTCCTCATAGTCTGGCCACGGGAATAGTCGGGGACAAAGCCATGAGTACTCTTTAAGTACTCGCAAACTATCACTAACAAGTAAGGTAGTTCTAGTAGGAATACTAAGCTCTAAGTTTAGTTGCAAAAGCTAGATTTGTCTTAAGCTGAGTTCAGAAGTAAAGAAAGCTAATTTAATGTTCTAAATCACCTAGGGGGAACTTAGTTTTCATAGTCACCACCCTGTTGTGCTCAAGTCAAAATCATAAGTCATTTCACAAGTCATTTTGAAAACATCTAACGACGGAATAGTATGGCCACTCCAACTGTCCATTACCACGGACGCGGCTATTCTAATAGTTTGACACTCTGCAGAGGTGGCACACTTTCACCACAAAATTCGATACATCCATCAGGGATAACCCTGAATCAATCATACTTAGTATGTGTATAATCAATCATAACCTTTCAATTACACACCCTAGTATAGGCACCTCCTATATGAGCTTGGCCTCCCAGCCATGGCCATATGCCATCCTGGGCACTTCATAGGTGGACATCAACAAGAGGTAGCCTCAGCTCAAACCTCTTCCACGAGGGAACCCAAACTAATGCATATAAACTTTTGGCTAAGCCTTACCCAATTCAGGTATTATGGTTGTACGGTAAAATTGGAATGGTATCGCATCCGAACCCAACCATTAGTTTTTATAAAGGGCTAAGGATCATGCCTCAACATTTTCATCATCATAAACCATTTGTGTTTCTCAACACATGTCAAAACATCTCAATAGAATGACTCATCATTCCAAGGTTTTCATAATCATTTTCACCAAGTAGTCCCATCTAAAGTGATCAAGTTTTATGCTTAGCACTAGCCACTAAGGTTAAGAGTGTTCCCTAAATAGGGGTGCTAATCTTCAATCTCATGCCATAGAATGACATCTATGTATAACTATATGGGACTAGTTTTATACGCTTTATGCTATATATACTAAAAGTAAAGAACTTTGGTAAAGTAAAAGAAAGTAAAGCTTGCAAGTAAAACTTGGGATTGGTATAATCAAATATATAACCAAAGCATGATTAAGGCATCTTGCTTAGGTTAACTAGCTTGCATCTAGTGGTGGCTTGCATAGTTAAGAAACTTGCAAGTGTTAGCTTGCCAATAATAGCTTGCCTTGATTAGTGCAGTGATTGAAATTCTCCTCGTCTTCTTCGGGGTAGAACTCCTCCTCCTCGTAGTCTTGGTCGGTACTATCGTCAATAAAGGAATACAGGGTACACAATCACCAAACAATACTTGTCTATTGCTATATAGCACAATAAGGCTCACACTTGATGATCTAGCATCATCACAATCATCACGTGCAATAAAGAACTAGTTTTATTCATTTTATTTTAGAAAAGTAATTTCTACTCATTGAAATTAATTAAGATTTAATATTCTCCAATTAAAATATGGGATCATATTGACACATGTCATCACCACATATTCTAATACATGGAAATGTGATTTAAAGTGTTGGTCACATTTTATAAAGTTTAATACTATTATTTAATAGATTTATAGTGACTAGAAATGCCCTAATAGCATTATTTGGTACTAGTCCAAAGTCACTGCATGCAAACCTAAATATTTTTATATATTCAGATAGGTATCATCAAATGTGATTTTTGAAAGTTGGAATCAACTCAAAGGCTATTATGGTTGATTTTAAAAAAAATGTTTGAATGTAGAAAAGTCTCTATCTTGTTATTTTTTCTATATGTGATCTCTAACTCCAATTGATTTAAATCCAACGGGCTTGGATAGATATTTTAATTATCTTTCTAACAAAATTTGAATCATGCATTTTGGTTAAGTGAAACTCTCTGAATTGATTTTTGAATAAGAGGATAGAATCTAGTTTTAACTAAATTAGAAAAAGATTATTTGAATCGTTGGGCTACGCGCGGGAAAAGAAATGGGCCGGCCCATTTGCACTGCACGAGCGCAGCGGGCTGCTGACCGGGTGGTCCTACGTGTCAGCGGCTGTTACTATGTGAAGTGGTAAGTTTCAATTTCAGCCGTGCAATTAGACTACGATCTAACGGCGGTGGTTCGTCGTCCCCGGTGAATAGGTCTCCGGCGAGGACGAACCCTAGCGGCACGGTGGGGGTCTACAGGGTCTCACCTGGGCTCCAACTACGGTCGATGATGGGGGCGTTCGAGCTGGTAGACGATGGCGGTTCGAGGCGTGGTCGCGGTAGCTCCTGGGGCGGCTCCAATCGACGGCGCCTTTCTTCAACTGCAGCGGCCAACTCCGGTGAAATTCCGGCGGACTGAGGCTCGCCTTGCTCCAGGAAGGGGTGTGGGGTGGTTCTAAGAGAGAGGGGAGTTGAATGGTGTGCATAAATGAGGTGGAGAGGGCCTCCTTTTATAGCTCGACGAGGGAACCGAGCGGCGTGGGTGCGGCTCTTAGGTGGCGATGCTACAGGCAGCTAGCGGCGCGGCTGGGGGTAGGGGACGGTGCGTGGTCTCTTGGCAGTCATCTCTGGCTTAATGGCGAGGCATGGTGCGGTCGCATTTGGTCGGGACCGGGCGATTCTCTACGCGGCAGAGGCGGTGTTCGATACGGCGCACGGGGGCTACGGGTCGAGCGGCAGCGAACGGGGATGTCTGGGCGGTTTCTGGGGTCATGGCGGAGCAGTGTGCGCGGGGTGAGGTCAGGGTGATGTTTGTGCGAGCTGGTCGGGCGCGGCGCTCTGGCGCGTGCTCGGCATGGTTGCAGAGAAAAAGGACGCGGCGATCATGGTGGTTCCTTAGCGTTTGTTTGGTCGAGGGCTGGTCGGTGAGTGGCAGTGGACGGTCGCATGTTTGCTGCTAGGCTTGGGAGAGAGCGGGGCTGCTTGCTGCGAGCTGTCCATGGTCGTCCTGGCGCGGCGGCTTCGGGCGGCATGGCACTAGCGCATACAGGAAGGTGAGGGTTGCTCCATTGGTCTGGTTGAGACTAGAGGGGACAAGGGGAGTGTAATGGGGCCAAATGGTGGATAAAGCATTGATCAAAAATAGTAATAGTTTGGCAGTTATTACTGTGCTCACTAGGTGTTTGATGAAATGGCCGAAAGAAATTTATTTTCAAATTTTTGTATGATTTTTGGTGAGTGATCTATACTTATGCTTGATTATCTATGATTGCTTGGGATTGGCAAGGGCAATTGATTTGATGGGTTTTTCAAAAATGAGGATCTTAACATATGATTTGGATTCAATTTTCCATTGTCCATTTAATTGCTTTGCTAGATGTTTTTGTAAGTTTGTAAAGTGGGCCTTCATACATTTTTACTTGGTCTAGCAAGGGGTGAAAAGAATTGAGAAAGTTTCTGTTTGAAATCTTCTTCTAGGAACAGTCAAAGTGGCCTAGTGGTTAACTTTGGTCAAAATGACCATTTGCCTTATTTAACCTTATTTGATTTCTTTCTCTTTGGATTTTGTTTTTAAATGGTCTAGATGATGTGGTATTTACCTTTAAACCATTTCATAACATTTAGAACAATCAAGCATGGCATTTTCAATCCAATCTACACTAATGCAAACACACATGCATCCATATGCCTTTTTCTTAATAAAAGTTTTTGTTAACCCTAAATTGGGTGATTTGAACTTTGATAACCTTGATTAAAGTTTTGGGATGTTACAAATATGGAAACAACAAGAAAGGTTCTTGGTGCATGGAAAGGATTGTATCAAGATTCAAGTGTTTTCAACACTTGGTGAGTAAAATCACATGAAGATTTTGATCAATAATACCATGATTTGTACATATCCAGATATGTCCAATGCTCTAAATGTTATGAGCATATACCAGAATGATTCATAAGATGATCATTGGATATAGTAAATATATTCTTATGAGCTTTGCAAAAACTAAGAATATATCATGTATAAGTGACAAATAGTGAATAAAAGTTCATTGTAATATGTTACATTGATACTAGTTTGTCACAAGATACAAATTGAATTTATCTCAATTTAAACTATGACTGGCACAATATTATGGAAAGGAAATTCCATGATGGATTTGGATGAGTTCCAAAGTTAAGACATTGTGACGGATACTACAACAAAAGGCTAAGTATATGACTGCCATAGTAGCAGCAAAGGAGGGCATTTGTGTCAAGTGTTATCAAACTAGGTGTGGTTCACAATGGGATAATACTATGAAGATATATTGTACGAAAATACTATTGACATGTTTTAACCCAAAAATAACTAAAGGTCTCACCAAAGGACTATATTTATACAAAGCCATCTCATTAGAGAATGAGTGATGCGTAGAGACGCAAAGACATGCAAATACACACGGACCTGAAAGTGCCAGATCCAGAGATTATGTTAACCACTAGCAAACGCGTATATTCAACACCTAGGTGTTGTATATACAAGTTTACAAACTAGAAAAGTTTGCGGGGATCCGATGGATATTGAGATGCTATTTCAGATTGATTATTGATTCTATCATGTCTTTTTTATTTGTGATCTTGCATGCTTTCTGTTGTTAGTAGCTATCTTGGCCGAGTAGATGCTAGCAACTCCAAGAGTTACTATTTATGATCGATAGTGGGTTCATGCCTCTGGTAATCTGGGGAAGTGACAGAAATCTCTAAGGTACTAGATGTGTTGTTGCTACTAGGGAGAAAACAACAATCCTTTGTTCATAGGACAATCGTATTGTTTACTTTACATGCAATTCGTAAAGCAATAATCTGTTGCTTGCAACTTAATACTGGAGGGGGTTCGGATGATGACCTGAAGGTGGATTATTAGTCATAGATGCAGTTGGATGGCGGTCTATGTATAATGTTGTAATGCCCAATCAAGTTCCAAAGGAGTCAAGATGATTAGTATATGCATGTATTTCTTTCTCGATGTTTGTCAATTGCCCTGCTGTAATTTGTTCACCCAGCATGTTATCTATCTTAAGGAGAGCCACCTCTAGTGAACTATGGATCCCGGTCCTTTCTTTTACATACAATCTACAAACTGTTTACTTCTTTGTGATTACTTTCTGCAAACATTTACTTCCTTCCATTCGATACGTTTAATCCTTTGTTTTCAGGAAAACCGGTGAGATTGACAACCTCATCGTAAGTTGGGGACAAAGTTCTGTGGTTGTATTGTGCAGGTCTCCACATTGTTACTAGAACCGGTAGTGCGACCTGCCAAGGCTCAGCTAGCAACACCTTTGGGGTGTTTCCTTGCTCCTACTGGTTCGATTAAACCTTGGTTTCATAACTGAGGGAAACTTGCTGCTGTGCTCATCATACCTTCCTCTTGGTGTTCCCCAACGAGCTCTACATCAACACCGAGCCATCAGAGTGCATGTCGGTAATGAGATCAAACTAGGTATTTGGGTACCGATGATCGAATCTCGGAAATGTAATATATCGCGAGACAAAGGGATTAATTTACTAGTGTTGAAGGTTCACACGATCACAAGAGTCATCGTTGAATGTGTGGGAGTCAGTACGGATCTCCAGGTCCCGCTGTTGATTATTGATCGGAGAGGGGTCTCGATCATGTCTGCATTATTCGCGAACCGTAGGGTGACACACTTAAGGGAAACCAACACCATTTGGAGCAAATATGTTTCAGATAAAGATTTAAGAAAGCGCTTGAATCATTTCGATGGAAACCAGAATTTTTTCGGGTGAAATTGTAGAAACTGGTTCTTCATGTGATATTGAAATGTTGTAGGGGGTTTTATGTGAATGTTTGTTAATTTAAGTAATTAACAAAATTCTGAATAAAATAAATAAAATAGTTTTATTTAATGAGATCTTGCATTCAATTTGGTGGAAATTTAATGCATGTGTGAGTGGAATTTTGAGTGGAGGGTTTTTATGGGAGTGGGAGCTCCACCCACATGAATGTGGAAGAGGTGGGGGCACCCACCATGGCTGCCACACCATGGCCTTTGTCTACCCCCCCCCTGTAACATCCCAAAACTTTAATCCAAGCTTATCAAGATCAAATCATACAAAAATAGGGTTAACAAAAACTTTTCCAAATTTAAAATGAAAGCATTCATATATGTGTGCATTTAAAATAGGAGTTGTTTGAATTGCCATAATTGATTTATCCAATGCTGGTAAAATGTTTCTTAGGTGATTTAAACATCATCTACATCATTCCCAAACTTTTCCTAAAGAAAATCAAATCAAAAAGAATTAAAAAGAAGGAATGGTCATTTTGGCAAATTTAACTCTCATGCCTACTTTGGATATTCCTAGTACTCAATTCTTAACAGAAACAATTCTTGATCTTTGCACCCCTTGCTAGTACACATAATAAGGTACCAAGGCCCACCTTTGGATCTGCTAAAAACATTCTATTAGCTCTTTTAAATGACAGTTTAAAATTGAATCTAATGCATATGCATAGATCACCCCTATTTCAAAAACCATCTATTTGAGCTCCATTTTCAAAACCCTTGCAACCAGAGACTACCTATCACTAGTGGAGATCACTCAAAAATTTTGAACTCAAAATTCAAAACTTTTTCTCTTGCGGCCATTTCATTAAACACTTGGCATGTTTAATCTCACCTCTAATCCTAGCTCACTGTTTCTACAGAGTTTAGCCACCCATTTGACCACAAAACACTCCCTCTGTCTCCACTTGATCAAACCATGCCTTTATCACCCCAACCCCTACACCCTAGTGGCCAGGCCAAGCCATGCCGAGCACCAACTCGCCGGCCAAACTTGCCCTCACCCCAGCAGACCACCTCCTCTTCCCTCTCCATGTCTAGGAGGTAGCCAACACCTCACCGCCCCTCTCTGTCCCCTGCCCGAGCCAAGTGCTACCGTGGACCACCGAGGAGAGACTGCGCCCAGTGCCACCGCACCATGCCAGTGCCCCCCAGAGCGCGCTATGTCCCCGCTCGCACAGACCACCCCTTGGCCTCAGCCCGCGCCCGCCGCTCCGCCACGACCTGGAGAACACCCTAGACACCCCCGCTGGCCGCCCAAAGCCTCACAGCCACCGCTCGCCGTGGACACCGCCGCTTCGGCCGTGCAGAGCGCCACCTCACCCAGACCGCATACCACCGCCCCTACGGCCGCATTCAAGTCCTAGAGCACCGCCAGGGAACCGCCCATCGATCGCCATCCCCAGCCATGCCGCTAGCTCGCCGTAGCCATGTCGCCACCGTCGACCGCCCATCCTGCTCGGTCTCACCGTCGGGCCTATAAAAGGAGCCCTCCCCAGCCATTCTTCTCCACACCATTCCACTCTCCTCACCTCTCTGAACCTCACCCACCTCTAGCCGGAGCAAGTGGAGCAGCAGCTCGCCGGAATTGGAACCGGAGCCACCGCCTCTGGAGGAGAAGGGCGTCGTTGATTTCGACCGCCCCAAGCTCAGCCACGACCACGCCTCGCCTCGCCTTCGTCTTCCACTTTGTTCGCCCGCCTCGCCGACCCTGCTGGAGCCCTGGTACGCCCCAAGTAGACCCCCACCGAGCCGCTAGGGTTCGAGCTCGCCGGTGACCTGTTCGTCATCGACGACGATCCTCAGCCGTTGATCTCGCTTCTAATCGCACGACCCACAGCGCGCGTACGTTTTGCGTGTTAAGTGCCGCTGAAAAGCGGGACCCCCTATCAGCTGAGCCCCGCGCCGTGCAGCGCCACTGATCCGGCCCATTTCTTTTTCGGCCTTAGCCCATAGATAACCAATTTTGTCTGAAAGGTATTGAAATAATCTATCCAAGCCCGTTGGATTTATTTCAATTAGAGTTATAGATCTCTCCTAATAAAAATAAGAAGACAGAAGCTTTTGTAACTTGCAACATTTTTATAAAATCAACCAAGTTAGCTTTTGAGTTGATTCCAACTCTCAAAAATCACATTTCATCATATCTATCTAAATATGTAATAATATTAAGGTTTACATGCAGTGACTTTGGACTAGTACCAAAATAATGCTATATAGGCATTTGTAGTCACTTTAAATCATTAAATAATGAACTCAAACCAAAGTAATATTGATCCAACCCTTAAATCTCATTCCCACATATTAAAATATGTGGTGAGGACATGTGTCCACATGATCCCATATTTTGTTGGTGAATATTAAATTTTATTTAATATTTCAATGAGTAGAAATTACTTTTCTAAAATAAAAAGAATGAAGCTATTGAACTTAAAATTGTGATGTTTGTGATGATAATAGATTATCCAATGTGTGTCTTAGAATGCTATTTAGCCTAGTTAAGTATTGTTTGGTGATTGTGTACTCCATATGTATTTATAGACGATAGTACCGACCAAGTCTACGAGGAGGAGGAGTTCTACCAAGAAGAAGAAGAAGAAGAAGAAAGTTTCAACCACTACACCAACCAAGGAAGGCTATTGTTAGCAAACTAGAATTAAACTAGATGGTTTAGCAAAGATGCCTTAAGCATGCTTTGATCACACCCCTTTAACTATTAGTACCCCAAGTCTCATTGACAAGTTTTACCCCCTTAGGATATACAAAGTTCTTTCCTTAATTTTGAAGGTAGCATAAAAAGTATAAAACTTGACCTACTTAGAAACCTTTAGATGTCATTCTATGGCATGATATTGATCCCATCTGTCCACCTTAGTGAACACTCTTAACTTAGTATTTTAGGATAGATCAAAAACTTGAGTCACCTTAGATGGGAACACTTGGTGAAAATGGATTGTGAAAACCTTGGAATGATGAGTCATTCTATTGAGATGATTTGACATATGTTGAGAGACACAACTGGTTTATGATGATGAAAATGATGAGGCATGAGCCTTAACCCTTTTATAAAACTGATGGTTGGATTCGGATGCGATACCATTCCAAATTTACCGTACAACCACATTACCTTAATTGGGTAAGGCTTAGCTGGAAATTTATATGCATTAGTATTAGTTCCCTCACGCGAGAGGTTTGAGCTGAGGCTACCTCTCAATGTTGTCCACCTATGCAGTGCCCAAGATGACTGATGGTCATGGTTGGGAGGCCATGCTCATAGGAGAGGTGCTTGTACTAGGGTGTGTAAAGGGAAGGTTATGTTTGATTATCTGCATACTAAGTATGATGATTAAGGGTTATCCCTGACAGATGTATCGAATCTTGTGGTGAAAGTGTACCACCTCTGCAGAGTGTCAAACTATTCGAATAGCCGCGTCCGCGGTTATGGACAGTTGGAATGGCCATACTGTTTCGTTGTCAGATGTTTTCTAAATAACTTGAAATGAATGATGAACTTTGACTTGACCACAACAGGGTTGTGTTGATGATAATAGCTTCCCAACTTAAGTGATTCTAGAACTTTACTTTATCTTTCTTTGCTTCTGAACTCAGCTTAGGTTTCAAACTTAATTGGATAGTTAACTTAGATTCAGTACTTTAACTTAGAATTATACCACTTGTTAGTAGTAGTTTGCGAGTACTTAAAGAGTACTCATGGCTTTTGTCCCTGGCTATTATCATGGCCAGACTATGAAGGATATTATCAAGATGATGGTCAGCAGGACGGCTATGATAACTAGGACTATCTGCCTTCGTCAGCATTGCCTGTGCCCCTGAAGATGGACCCCACTGCTACGCTATCGTTTATTTTTCTGCTGCTTGTTATATTAAAGACTGGTGTAAAACCTTATGTATGGTTTGTAATGGATGATGTACTATGATATCCAATCTGTTATGTCTCGCAAAAATGGTAATCCTGGGATTGCGAGGTATGGCATGACGGGCATCTGGGATTAAAAATCCGGGTGTTGACAAGTTGGTATCAGAGCCATCCTGACCATAGGAGACCCTAGTTAGAATGTACGTCCAAACCAAAAACTTAGCTTCAAAACCAAAGTGAGTATTTATGAAAAACTATTTCCCCTCTTACCCTTGTGAACTCATTCTTTCCCAAAAATGCATGTTCCTCAAAATTCTTACATTACTACTTTAAATTTGACACACTTGATCACTTCACTAACTTCCTCATCCTTAATTCTTGTAGATGGAGACTCAGTTCAGCAAGTTTTACCAGTTGGGAAACGGAGGTCAGCTGATCTTCGAGAGGGATCTGGATTCACTGTCGGAGTTACTGGGGCGCCCACATCCGGAGTTTCTTGGAGCTCAACTTCCAGGACCCCTAGGAAGAGACCTACAGTGGCTAGTCACCGCGGATCTTCGAGGAAGCATCGAAGCACCAACTTCTGGGAGAATTCAGTTCTCCGTGAGAGAGAACAACTGGCTAGATGGATTAGCCAGGGCAATGCATGAAGCTCTCGCACGTCTATGTGCCCTCAGCGTCAACAAGGTCCAAGGAACCCGTTTTGCCCACTATGCAAGACGTAACTTCATGGGAATGCCGATGGAGATGCCAAGTCACCCAGAATTGAGGCGTCAAGTGGAGAACCTCGATTTCTTGCTTCATGACCGACAGCAGGAACTAGACAATGCCAGGGAGTTAGCTAACCAGAACCATGCCATTGCCGACCAGAAGGCCCAGACTTTCGCACTGCTTGTCCAAGATCGTCAGTCTCTTTGCCGCCAGCATGCAAAGAAGGATCGCACCATCGCCCGTCTTCGCAAGAAGGTGGCCGACCTCGAGAAGACCGTCAAGGAGTAGGAAGCTCAGCTTGCCGCCAAGGAAGAAGAAGATGAGGGTGAAGACATCCAGGGAGATATGGATTCTTACCTCAGCAACGATGATGACTTTCTGGAAGAGGATGTTGTGGACTTCTACACTGATGATGAAGTCTCTGACTTCATCGACGATGAGTAGATGCACTAGAGCACTGTCGTAGCATGAGATGTATCATCTCATTGTATCATAGTTTACAGAATGGTTCTTCAAACCATCTGTTTTCCCCTTTTTCTTGTTGTGGTGTGTTGTATCGTGTGCTTGCTTGCATGAATGAAAAATAAGTTAGTTGAAAAACCTGAGTCTAACTCAATGTTTTAGATTTGAAAACCCAAAACCATGAACCTTAGAATTTCCCTCTTACCCCTATATCTATCTCAATCTTCAGATGACTCGTGGAAACCAAGGAGGGAGCAGCTCGTCGCAGGACCCAATGCTGCAGATATTGCGGAATCTTATCGCGGACCGTGAAGCAAGCAGGGCCGAGTGTCAAGCCAACTTAGCAACATTGCAGCAGATCGCCCAAATGGCTCTCAACAACCAAGGACATGGAAATCAGGATCACCAAGGATCCAAACTCAAAAACTTTCAGAACACCAATTCCCTAATCTTTAACCAATCTGAAAACCCATTAGATGCTGATGACTGGTTACAGACCATGGAAAACAACTTAGAGGTTGCCAGAGTTGATGAGAATGAGAAAGTGCTCTTCTCCACCCACTATCTGGCGGGAGATGCAAGAGCTTGGTGGAATAGCATCCGCAATATGAACCATGGCCAGGTGATGACCTGGGAAGCATTCAAGGTCAAGTTCAGCCGCACCCACGTGTCGCAAGGTCTTGTCAACAGGATGAGAGATGAATTACGTGAATTGAAGCAAGGAAGAATGAGTGTGGTAGATTACCGTGACAAATTCTTGTCACTTGCCAGATATGCACCGGATGAGATCAACACGGAGGCCAAGAAGAAGGAGAGATTCTTAAACGGACTGCATGATGAGATGCAGACTGTCCTCGTCAACATTCGTTTCGATGATCTCGAAGAGCTAGTCGACTCTGCCATTCAGATGGAATGAAAGATTAACCAGGCAAATGACAAACGCAAGCGCCGTATGATGCAGCAGTCTGGATCCAGTAGTCACCAGAAGTACCGTCCTAACCCCTCACCAGGATATGCACCAAGGAACAACCGGCCCCCAATTTCTCGCCCAAGCTACCCCAACTGTAGCGGAGGTAATGTGAAGTCCGGAGGAAACAATCACAACTCCGGCAATGCCAACATCTTCAACCGTGCCCCTCCCAAGAGCAACAACAACAACACTGCACCCAGAACTAGCAGCAATGCTATACCTGTCGCAGTCAAGGACAAGTCCCAGATCACTTGTTTCGAGTGTGGAGTGAAGGGTCACTACTCCAATGAGTGTCCCAAGAAGACTGCCGCCAATGCCCCTGTGAATGGCCTAGCTCAGCAGCAGCGTCGTGTTCAACCAGGAAGGAGATTTGCCCCAGGGAACCCGCACAACCGCAACGGTCGTCTCTTCCACATGAACGCCGAAGAAGCCTAGGAAGCGCCAGTTGTAGTGCTGGGTATGTTTTCTGTCAACTCAGTTTTAGCAAGAGTATTGTTTGATTCTGGAGCATCGCATTCATTTGTCACCAAAGAATTTGTATGCACTAGTAATATTCGCCCAACCACCCTGAAGCATGTCATGATAGTTCAAATCCCCGGTTCAACAACAAAAGCTAGAAAAATTTGCAAAGTTGTACCTATCAGAATACATGGGATAGATTTTTATGCCAACCTAATTGTACTTGGAACCAAAGGATTGGAAGTAGTACTAGGTATGGATTGGATGTCAAGGCATTAAGGACTGATAGACTGTGCTAAGAAAGCCATCACCATGACCAGTAGTTCTGGAGTAACAGTAGAGCATATCTCCGAAACCTTACCCCGTCAATTCAAGTGCAACAAGAGTGTAGCCCTGCCTACCATTGACCAAGTCAGAGTAGTCTGTGAATACCCCGACGTATTCCCAGATGAATTGCCAGGTATGCCCCCGGATAGGAATATTGAGTTCATTATCAAACTAATCCCCAGAACCGGACCTATAGCCCAGAGACCCTATACCATGAACCCCTCAGAGTTAGTGGAACTGAAGAAGCAATTGGATGCCATGTTAGCAACAGGTTTGATTCAACCAAGTGCATCGCCATGGAGATCACCAGTGTTATTCGTCGACAAGAAAGATGGAAGAAATCGTCTGCGTACAGACTACAGAAAGTTGAATGACGTCACCATCAAGAACAAGTACCCCTTGCCAAAGATAGAGGATATATTTGATCAGTTGACCGGAGCTCAGGTATTCTCAAAGATTGATCTTAGGACTGGTTATCACCAACTTAAGATTCGTGCAACGGATATTCCGAAGACCACCTTTACTACTCGCTATGGTTTATACAGTATACGGTTATGTCTTTTGGATTAACCAATGCCCCTGCTTATTTCATGAATCTCATGAATAAGATCTTTATGAATTTCCTCGATAAGTTTGTAGTTGTATTTATCGACGACATCCTTATCTACTCCAAGTCAGAAGAAGAGCATGAGCAACATCTGAGAATCATCCTAGAAACCCTGAGAGAGCATCAGTTATATGCCAAGTTCAGCAAGTGTCAGTTTTGGCTAAAAGAAGTAGGATTCCTAGGACATATTGTGTCTGCCAAAGGAGTCTCTGTTGATCCCACAAAGATCAAAGATGTCAAAGAATGGGAAGTCCCAACCAATCAAACCCAAGTTCGTTCATTCCTCGGATTAGCGGGATATTACCGCAAGTTCGTAGAAGGATTCTCGAGCATAGCCCGACCAATGACCCAATTGTTGAAGAAGGACAAGAAGTTTGAATGAACAGACAAGTGTGAAGCCAGTTTCCAAGAGCTGAAGAAGAGATTGATATCTGCCCCAATTTTGATCATGCCAGACAACAAGAAGCCCTTTGATGTGTATTGTGACGCATCCAAGATTGGTCTAGGATGAGTATTGATGCAAGAAGGCAAAGTCATCGCTTATCTGTCTCGACAACTGAAGCAGCATGAGCAGAACTATCCGACCCATGATCTTGAACTAGTAGCTGTAGTTCTAGCACTGAAGACATGGCGTCACTATTTGATGGGTAATCGCTGTGAGATTTACTCAGATCATAAGAGCTTGAAGTATATCTTCACCCAGCAGGAGCTGAATATGAGGCAAAGAAGATGGATAGAGTTAATCAAGTATTATGACCTTGACATTCACTATCACCCCGGCAAAGCCAATGTGGTAGCGGATGCTCTTAGCCGATTGCCGTGTAGGCTTAACACCATGATCAAAGAGAACCAACCAAGTTTGTATGAGGAGTTGGAGAAGTTCAGGACTGAGTTAGTTAGCAAAGGATTCCTAGCTAGCATTAAACTTCAACCCACTTTGATTAGCCAAATCAAGGAAGCCTAGAAGGGAAATGAGAGTATCAACAGAATCAAACATCGTATTGGTACAGGAAAGGTACCTGGATTCACCGAAGACGAAGAAGGTGTACTGTGGTACAAAGGACGTATCTGTGTGCCAGCAGATTCAGAGTTGAAGGAGGTTATCATGAAGGAAGCTCATGATACTCTTTATTCTATCCACCCCGGAGGAACAAAGATGTATCAGGATTTGAAAGAGCAATTTTGGTGGCACAAGACGAAGAGAGAGATCGGAAGCTACATCGCCAAATGTGACATCTGTCAAAGAGTCAAAGCAGAGCATCAGAGACCTGCAGAACTACTACAACCATTGTAGATTCCAGAATGGAAATGGGATTCCGTCGGAATGGACTTTATCACCGGTTTACCTACTTCTAGTAGGGGAAATGACTAAATCTGGGTCATAGTTGATAGACTGTCCAAGGTAGCCCACTTCATACCGGTCAAGACAACCTATCAGAGTGCAAAGCTAGCAGAGTTGTACATTGCTAGAATTGTTAGTCTGCATGGAACCCCCAAGACCATCGTCTCAGATCGAGGAACCCGGTTTACTTCAAGATTTTGGCAGAAAGTTCAGGAAGGTTTAGGAACCAAGTTGAATTTCAGTACCGCTTATCACCCGCAAACAGATGGATAGACTGAGAGAGTCAACCAGATCCTAGAGGATATGCTTAGAGCTTGTGTGCTGGAATACGGATCAAAATGGGAAGACTGCCTGCCTTTCGCAGAATTCTCGTATAACAACAGTTATCAGGATAGTTTGCAGATGGCACCATTTGAATTCCTATACGGAAGAAAGTGTCGTACCCCCTTGAATTGGTCGCAATTAGGAGAGAGTCAGATCTTTGGACCTGACATTCTCCGAGAAGCAGAAGAGAAAGTTCACAAAGTCCGTGAGCACCTCAAGACCGCCCAATCCAGACAGAAGAGCTATGCTGACAAGAGAAGGAGAGACCTGACTTTCAATGTCGGAGATTTCGTATATCTCAAGGTTTCACCATTAAAGGGAACTCAACGCTTTAGTCTGAAGGGAAAGTTATCCCCCAGATATATCGGACCTGTCAAGATTCTGAACCATCGAGGAGAAGTATCGTATCAGCTGGAACTGCCTGAAGAGATGTCAGCCATCCATAATGTGTTCCATATCTCATTCGGTCTCACCGTTGGGCCTATAAAAGGAGCCCTCCATAGCCATTCTTCTCCACACCATTCCACTCCCCTCACCTCTCTGAACCTCACCCACCTCTAGCCGGAGCAAGTGGAGCAACAGCTCGCCGGAATTGGAACCGGAGCCGCCGCCTCTGGAGGAGAAGGGCGCCGTTGATTTCGACCGCCCCAAGCTCAGCCGCGACCACGCCTTGCCTCGCCATCGTCTTCCACTTTGTTTGCCCTCCTCGCCAACCCTGCTGGAGCCTTGGTATGCCCCAGTAGACTCCCACCGAGCCGCTAGGGTTCGAGCTCGCCGGCGACCTGTTCGTCGTCGACGACGACCCTCAACCGTTGATCTCGCTTCTAATCGCACGGCCCACAGCGCGCGTACCGTTTCACGTGTTAAGTGCCGCTGACAAGAGGGACCCCCCTGTCAGCTGAACCCCACGCCGCGAAGCGCCACTGGGCTGGCCCATTTCTTTTCCCGCGTTAGCCCGTAGATTCAAATCTGGTTTTTCCTTTTTAGTTAAATCTAGTTTCTGTTCCCTATTTCAAAATTCAATTCAGAGAGTTTTATAAATCCAAATTGCATGAAACCAATTTTTTCTGAAAGGTATTGAAATAATCTATCCAAGCCCGTTGGATTTATTTCAATTAGAGTTATAGATCTCTCCTAATAAAAATAATAAGACAGAAGCTTTTGTAACTTGCAACATTTTTATAAAATCAACCAAGTTAGCTTTTGAGTTGATTCCAACTCTCAAAAATCACATTTCATCATATCTATCTAAATATGTAATAATATTAAGGTTTACATGCAGTGACTTTGGACTAGTACCAAAATAATGCTATATAGGCATTTCTAGTCACTTTAAATCATTAAATAATGAACTTAAACCAAAGTAATATTGATCCAACCCTTAAATCTCATTCCCACATGTTAAAATATGTGGTGAGGACATGTGTCCACATGATCCCATATTTTGGTGGTGAATATTAAATTTTAGTTAATATTTCAATGAGTAGAAATTACTTTTCTAAAATAAAAAGGATGAAGCTATTGAACTTAAACTTGTGATGTTTGTAATGATAATAGATTATACAATGTGTGTCTTAGAATGCTATTTAGCCTAGTTAAGTATTTTTTGGTGATTGTGTACTCCATATGTATTTATAGACTATAGTATCGACCAAGTCTACGAGGAGGAGGAGTTCTACCAAGAAGAAGAAGAAGAAGAAGAAAGTTTCAACCACTACACCAACCAAGGAAGGCTATTGTTAGCAAACTAGAATTAAACTAGATGGTTTAGCAAAGATGCCTTAAGCATGCTTTGATCACACCCCTTTAACTATTAGTACCCCAAGTCTCATTGATAAGTTTTACCCCCTTAGGATATACAAAGTTCTTTCCTTAATTTTGAAGGTAGCATAAAAAGTATAAAACTTGACCTACTTAGAAACCTTTAGATGTCATTCTATGGCATGAGATTGATCCCATCTGTCCACCTTAGTGAACACTCTTAACTTAGTATTTTAGGATAGATCAAAAACTTGAGTCACCTTAGATGGGAACACTTGGTGAAAATGGATTGTGAAAACCTTGGAATGATGAGTCATTCTATTGAGATGATTTGACATATGTTGAGAGACACAACTGGTTTATGATGATGAAAATGATGAGGCATGATCCTTAACCCTTTTATAAAACTGATGGTTGGATTCGGATGCGATACCATTCCAAATTTACCGTACAACCACATTACCTGAATTGGGTAAGGCTTAGCTGGAAATTTATATGCATTAGTATTAGTTCCCTCACGCGAGAGGTTTGAGCTGAGGCTACCTCTCAATGTTGTCCACTTATGCAGTGCCCAAGATGACTGATGGTCATGGTTGGGAGGCCATGCTCATAGGAGAGGTGCTTGTACTAGGGTGTGTAAAGGGAAGGTTATGTTTGATTATCTGCATACTAAGTATGATGATTAAGGGTTATCCCTGACAGATGTATCGAATCTTGTGGTGAAAGTGTACCACCTCTGCAGAGTGTCAAACTATTCGAATAGCCGCGTCCGCGGTTATGGACAATTGGAATGGCCATACTGTTTCGTTGTCAGATGTTTTCTAAATAACTTGAAATGAATGATGAACTTTGACTTGACCACAACAGGGTTGTGTTGATGATAATAGCTTCCCAACTTAAGTGATTCTAGAACTTTACTTTATCTTTCTTTGCTTCTGAACTCAGCTTAGGTTTCAAACTTAATTGGATAGTTAACTTAGATTCAGTACTTTAACTTAGAATTATACCACTTGTTAGTAGTAGTTTGCGAGTACTTAAAGAGTACTCATGGCTTTTGTCCCTGGCTATTATCATGGCCAGACTATGAAGGAGATTATCAAGATGATGGTCAGTAGGACGGCTATGATAACTAGGACTATCTGCCTTCGTCAGCATTGTCTGTGCCCCTAAAGATGGACCCCACCGCTACGCTATCGTTTATTTTTCCGCTGCTTGTTGTATTAAAGACTGGATCATGAGATCCTTATTTGTGTAAAACCTTATGTATGGTTTGTAATGGATGATGTACTGTGATATCCAATCTGTTATGTCTCGCAAAAATGGTAATCCTGGGATTGCGAGGTATGGCACGACGGGCATCTGGGATTAAAAATCCGGGTGTTGACACCCCCCCTCTCCTCCTCTCACAACACACCTCCTGGTGAAGGATCTCTCTCCCCCTCTAGGTATTCCCCATGGTCTCGGATTAGCGAGATACATGTTCCCGGTGGCTTTATCTGGAAAGAAGTTGCTGCTTCCACTGCTTTGCTAGAGCGAGGGACAGAAGTTGTCAGGGTACCAGACGTGTGTGCGATCATGGATGCACCACTGCTTTGTGGTGCTGGACTTGGTGGTGCTAGATTTGCTGGAGCTGGATCTGATGGACGTGCTAGAGCTGGACCTGCTGGACTTGCTGCACTTCATCACGATCTTCAGATTGGCAAGTGTACGACTACATCATCCACGAGTTCCATCTTGTTAACAAAGCTTTGTTGTCTTCGAGGGTAAGTTCTCTATGGATGTATATCCACCGGTTGCTTGTATCTAATAGATAGATCTTGGCGTACAGTTCCCATCGTAGGATTTTTTTTTGTTTTCTATGCTACAAACCCAACAAAGGGCATGCACAAACTCTCCCCCCATGGAAGGGGCCATTTGCCATCAGGAGAGTCCTAGGCAACGGCACCTACTACCTCATCGATATACGAGGTGATGGCCTGCTCGACGTCGAGTGGCCATGGAATGTGAATCTCCTCCGAAAGTTCTACACATAGAACTCAAAATTGTACCTAGTTGCACCAATGATGGAATACAAATACTACTTGCAGAAATTGTGTCCACTCGCATGTTCTTGTCCCAATCGCACTCGTAAATTTAGCAATACACTAACCACGATAGTCAACCCTTGGTCGAGCGCCCGGCATGACTAAGTAGTGCGGTCCAGGGGCACCAAAAACAACTCCGGTCTTGCACCGTCCATGAAAACGCTAACCCGGAGCCACCATTGAAGTTGCCTCGCTCGACTGGCTCTCTGAGCCAACACAATCGGTCATGCTTCCTTGAACTCAGTGACTCTAATAGTTAAGTACCATGCTCGGGGACTGATACATTGCAAATGTATCTATAATTTTTGATGTTCCATGCTTCGTTTTATCCACTTTCTTGTGTTTTGTTCCAACTTTGGAGTACTTTTCCTATGATTTCTTGGACTAACCTATTAACAAGAGCCATAGTGCCAGCTGCCTGTTTTCTGCTGTTTTTGGTTCCAGGAAAGTCAGAAAATGAGTATTCTCAGAATTGGACGGGACAAAAGCCAAAGTTCCTATTTTTCTGGAAGTCATCAGATGCCAGAATACGAGACGGAGAGGGACCAGGGGGCCACCACACCACCTAGCCACACGGCCAGGCTTGGCCCGTGCCAAGGGGTGTTGTTGACATCCCAAGCACCCCCTCGGCCTCTCCTTCCGCCTATATATTGCCCTCAGGACGAAAACCCTAAGTACCCGATCAAAAATCCACGAAAGAGTCTGTAGCCGCCATCATCTCCATCCCTAGATCGGGAGGGATCTGAAGCTCTTCCCGGCACCCTGCCGGAGAGGGGAATTCACCCTGGAGGCCTTCTTCATCACCATGCAAGCTTCTGGTGTGATGCGTGAGTTGTTCATCCTTGGACTACGGATCCATGTAGTAGCTAGATGGCTGGTTCTCCTCCTTTGTGCTTTCATGTCTAGATCTTGTGAGATCCGTTCATGATCAAGATCATCTATTTGTAATTATGCATGTTGTGTTTGCGAGGATCCGATGGATATTGAGATGCTATTTCAGATTGATTATTGATTCTATCATGTCTTTGTTATTTGTGATCTTGCATGCTTTCCGTTGTTAGTAGCTATCTTGGCCGAGTAGATGCTAACAACTCCAAGTGTTAGTATTTATGCTCGATAGTGGGTTCATGCCTCTGGTAATCTGGGGAAGTGACAGAAATCTCTAAGGTACTAGATGTGATGTTGCTACTAGGGAGAAAACAACAATCCTTTGTTCATAGAACAATCGTATTGTTTACTTTACACGCAATTCATAAAGCAATAATCTGTTGCTTGCAACTTAATACTGGAGGGAGTTCGGATGATAACCTGAAGGTGGATTATTAGTCATAGATGCAGTTGGATGGCGGTCTATGTATAATGTTGTAATGCCCAATAAAGTTCCAAAGGAGTCAAGATGATTAGTATATGCATGTATTGCTTTCTCAATGTTTGTCAATTGCCCTGCTGTAATTTGTTCACCCAGCATGTTATCTATCTTAAGGAGAGCCACCTCTAGTGAACTATGGATCCTTGTCCTTGTCTTTTATATTCAATCTACAATCTTTTACTACTTTGTGTTTACTTTCTGCAAACTTTTACTTCTTTCCATTCGATACGTTTAATCCTATGTTTTCCGCAAAACACGGTGAGATTGACAACCTCATCGCAAGTTGGGGACAAAGTTCTGTGGTTGTGTTGTGCAGGTCTCCACGTTGCTACTAGCACCGGTAGTGCGCCCTGCCAAGGCTCAGTTAGCAACACCTTTGGGGTGTTTCCTTGCTCCTATTGGTTCGATTAAACCTTGGTTTCATAACTGAGGGAAACTTGCTGTTGTGCTCATCATACCTTCCTCTTAGGGTTCCCAACGAGCTCTACATCAACATCGCACCAGCATTTTCCTGGCGCCGACACTGAGCCATCAAGCATTTTCCTGGCGCCGTTGCCGGGGAGTCAAGGACATCTTCACAACGGGAGTCCCTCATAACCAGTATCTTTACTTTGTTATTTTTGTTTTGCTTAGTTTCTTTTTTCTTTGTTTGCTTGTTTCTTATTTAAAAACACACAAAAATTAGTTTTACTAGTTTGCTTTCTTATATGAAAACCCCAAAAAAATGACTACTCTTGAAAACACTAAGTTTCGTGACTTCACTAGCACCAACAACAATGATTTTATGAGCACACCTATTGCTCCACCTGTGCCTGAAGATACTTTCTTTGAGATAAAACCTGCTTTGCTCAATCTTGTTATGAGAGAACAATTTTCTGGTATTGGTAATGAAGATGCTGCTGCCCATCTAAATAACTTTGTTGAACTTTGTGAGATGCAAAAGTATAGGGATGTAGATGGAGATATTATTAAGCTGGAATTGTTTCCTTTCTCTTTGAGAGGAAAAGCTAAAGAATGGTTAAATTCCTTAACTAGGAATAGTATTGATTCTTGGTCTAAATGCAAAGATGCTTTCATTGGAAAATACTATCCCCCTGCTAAGATTATATCTATGAAAAGTGAAATAATGAAGTTTAAACAACTTGATAATGAACATGTTGCTCAAGCTTGGGAAAGAATGAAATCTTTGGTAAAGAATTGTCCCACTCATGGACTGACTACTTGGATGATCATCCAAACTTTTTATGCAAGATCGAACTATTCTTCAAGGAACCTATTGGATTCTGCTGCTGGAGGTACCTTTATGACCATCACTTTGGGTGCTGCAACAAAACTTCTGGACAATATGATGGTTAATTATTCTGAATGGCATACTGAGAGAGCTCCACAAGGTAGGAAGGTAAATTCTGTTGAGGAAACCTCCTCCTTGAGTGATAAGATTGATATTATTATGTCTATGCTTGTTAATGGGAAAGCCCATATTGATCCAAATAATGTTCCTTTAGCCTCTTTGGTTGCTCAAGAAGAGCAAGTTGATGTGAACTTCATAAGAAATAACAACTTTGGCAATAATGCTTATAGGAGTAATTTTGGTAACAACAATTATAAGCCATATCCTCCCAACAATGGTAATGCTTATGGAAATTCTTACAACAATAATAGGAGTGCACCCTCTGAACTTGAAGTTATGCTTAAGAGTTTATTAGTAAACAAACTGCTTTCAATAAAACTATTGAGGAAAAACTCTCTAATGCTGAAAGAAATATAACATCTTTGGCTGAAGCTCAATCTTCTTTGAATAAAATAGCTGCTAAACCTGAAACTAATGATAATCCCTTTGCAGCTACTAATGCTATACAAGTAAGAATTGATGAAAATGTTAGTCTATTAGCTGAATTACATGCCAAGTGGGAAAGAGAAGATGAAATTGCTAGAAACATTAGTGTTTCTACTATTACCACCACTAGTGTTGAGGCTAGTAAAAGTTCTACTACTTTAGATGATAAATTTGATTTTGATCTTGATGGTTGTAACATCTCTGAAGTTATTAAGTTCCTACAAAAGCTTGCTAAAAGTCCTAATGCTAGTGCTATGAACATGGCCTTTACAAAACACATTACTGATGCTCTCATAAAGATTAAAGAAGAAAAGATGAAACATAAAGCTTCTATTCCGATTAAACAAGAAGATGGTTGGGAACCCATCATTAATATGAAAGTGAATGACTTTGATTTCAAAGCTTTATGTGATATTGATTGTAGTGTTTCTATTATGCCTAGAAGGATTTATGATATGCTTGATTTGCCTCCTCTTGAAGATTGTTATTTGAATTTCCCACCTGATGATAATGCTAAAAAGAAACTCATGGGGAGTCTAAATGATGTTCTTATTATGGTTAACAATGCCTATGTCTCCATTGATTTCTATGTTTTGGATGTTGAATGCAATGCTTCTTGTCCTATTACTTTGGGAAGACCTTTTCTTAGAACTGTTGGTGCCATTATTGATATGAAAGAAGGCACCATTAAATATCAACTCCTACTCAAGAAAGGTATAGAACACTTCCCTAAGAAGAGAGAGAAGATTTCTTTTGCTTCTCCTATGAAAACAAAATTTGGTCTTAATGCTTCTGCATTTGAGAACACTTAATTCTTTCTTGCTTCTTATGCCTAACTTAAAGGCGTTAAAGAAAAGTACTTATTGGGAGATAACCCAAAAGTTTTAGATGAGTCTTAGAAGTTATTACTTCAGTAATAACCTCTCTTTATCCTTTTTATTTGCTTTTTGTGTCAAGAGTAACCTCTAATGAGAGAGAGAAGTAATGATTGGGAAAGTTGTTGTCCTGAAACAGATTTCTGTGCTTCACCGTAAAAATTCTGGTAAAATCTCTGAACGTCTTTTTGAGGCGTGAATTTTTTTGTTTCTGACCCAGGTTGTTATCTAACTTTCGTTAGTTCAACACTTTTTGATTTGATCAACATAAGGTCTTCGAAAAAATTCGTCTTTACCTGCTGGTCTGTTATGACAAATTTCTGCCATTTTCTGCATTTGCTTCTTGTTGGTTCCTTTTTGACTTATTTTGGGGAATTGAGCTTTCTGAGGGAAGTGCTACAGTAGCTAGTGTTCTAATGGAAGTTTATTTGGTGTTAGAACTGAACCTTAAGACTTATTTATCTTGAGTGCACTAATGTTGCTAATAAGATTGTGTGAAGTTTTGTATGAAGGAAAAATTTCAGGTGTATGGAAGGAATGAGTAATGAGATGAAGGATGGACTAAAGCTCAAGCTTGGGGATGCCACGCGTGTCACCCCAAGAAATATCCAAGAAGTACAAGCGTCAAATCTTGGGGATGCCCAAGGCATCCCCTTCTTCATCAAAAAAAAATCCAGGTTTCTTCCAAACGCTTCATTTTTATTGTTTCATGCAAAGTTGTGTTGTTCTTGGAGCGTCTCTTTTTGGTTTTTCGTTTGCTTTTGTTTGCTTAGTTTTCTGAATAAATTGGTTGGACCCCCTCTTTCATACATTTGTTTGCAAATAGTTTGGTTTGGTTTGGAAAAGAGTAGGAAAGTTCATGCTTATGTGGTAAAAAGAGCTCGTTTTTGACTGTGGCCTATGCTTTGTCATGCCATGCTAGATATTGTTTTGGCTTTATGCTTAGTATTCTTTGCTGTAGAATGACTTGTTATAAACAATTGAGATTTCTTAATGTGCCTTGGATGAATCATGCGTTGTTTTAGCATATTAAAGCATAGTATAATGGTATTCTCCTTTGATGATTTATTTGGGTTGACTTGGCACATGCTCACACCATGTTATGACTATCTCAAGTTACCTAAGCCTTTATGATCCTTTAGTTTTCAACTTGTAGTATCACTTTATGCTTTGATCAATGATGTTTTGTCGCTCTGCATGATTATGGCCACTATTGATCTCTTAGTTTGTCGCTCCCAGTCTTTTGCTAGCCTCCACAACCAAGTATGAGTTCCACTCATGCATCCAACTCCCTAAACCAAGTTATTCCAAAGAGTCCACCATACCTACCTACTAGCTTATGCTATTCCAAGTATATTCATGCTTTTTTTTACCTTTCGAATTAAACTTGTTATGAGAAAACTAGTGATTAAAGCTCTCATGAACTTGATGGCACACTTTACTTTTCTTGCCCTTAATAAACTTGAACCATTGTGTCGTCTATGCTGTATATGCTTGCACTTATTTGTTGGGAATTAGCAGAACCATTCTTTCATGGGGAATGCTTTCAACATTGCACTTGGTACTTGTACCTAGTTGATATCATGCTCTTTTGTATATGGATGTCGTCGGTGTGAAATGAAAGGGGAGCTTGTAAGTCCATGGAGTTATGTATATGTGTTAGAGGAACGCCTGGGCCCCTGGTCTAATCCATGCTGACATGGTGAAAACCTGTAGCGTAACCATAATGAGCTATCTATGAAGCATTCTTCTTATTAAAAAAAGAGTCCTATACTGAGAAAAAAGAGAAAAGAGAAAAAAAGATTATGAAAAGAGGAAAGAGAGAAAAAAGCACCATATTCCCATGGTAAATAAGAAGATTGCTGAGATGCTCGTTGTCTGCTTGCCTTGTCATTTGGATACGGGGATTCTTCCGTATCATCGGGCAAGGGGTACCCTGTTGGCGGTTCTCTATGATACACATGTACTTACAATGACAAGAACTTACCGGTGACTAAACTTGAGTAGCATGAGGAGCGGCCCTCGTATACAAGGGACATGATATTTCTAACTTATACTTCGTCAAGCATGTACACCATAGTTTGTTCACTTTAACCTTAATCACTTCAAGATTCTTATGATAGGGGCAATGAGAGCTGAAAGCTATAAGTACCATAATTTTTGGAAGCTCCTTATGATACTTGAATCCCTAATTCCTTTTATAAAAAGGCCTTTCTTCCACCATTATATTGAGTCTCCATCTTCTACCTTTATGCACCTACTTTGAGAGCATAGTGGCCATTCTTAGTTCTATGTGCATTGTCCCAAGACTAGTTGATTGATGCATAACTTGATATTGCTTGTTTTAAACTATTTGTATCTAGTCACTCTTATGAACTTTGAAGGTGTCCTATGCATTTATATTTGCTACTCTATGAGGGACAAGCGGAATACTATTATGCTATGTTTTCTTTATGTGAAACAAACAAACGTCTTGCAAAGCATTGTTATTCATGAATGTTTTGTTTGTGCCTTTTCATGTTGCATCATAGTTTCTTTGTCTTATTGCTAGAACTTTATATTTCATGTTATGATTAAAGTACTATGATCCCAGCTTTGAATGTTTTACAAATACTTTGATCAAGTCTTTGATGGTGCATGTCACCTCAAAAATTATTCTTTCTTTTTATCACTTACCTACTCGAGGACGAGCAGGAGTTAAGCTTGGGGATGTTGGTACATTGCAAATGTATCTATAATTTTTGATGTTCCATGCTTGGTTTTTATCCACTTTCTTGTGTTTTGTCCACACTTTGGAGTACTTTTCATATGATTTCTTGTACTAACCTATTAATAAGAGCCATAGTGCCAACTGCCTGTTTTCTGCTATTTTTGGTTCCAGGAATGTCAGAAAATGAATATTCTCGGAATTGGACAGGACAAAAGCCAAAGTGCCTATTTTTCGGAAGTCATTAGATGCCAGAAGACGAGACGGAGAGGGGCAAGGGGCCACCACACCACCTGGCCACGCGGCTAGGCTTGGCCCGCGCTAGGGGGTGGTGTGGCCAGCCCAGGCACCCCCTCGGCCTCTCCTTCCGCCTATATATTGCCCTCGGGACGAAAACTCTAAGTACCCGATCAAAAATCCACGAAAGAGTCTGTAGCCACCGTCATCTCCATCCCTAGATCGGTAGGGATCTAAAGCTCTTCCCGGCACCCTGTCGGAGAGGGGAATTCACCCTAGAGGCCTTCTTCATCACCATGCAAGCCTCCGGTGTGATGAGTGAGTAGTTCATCCTTGGACTACGGATCCATGTAGTATCTAGATGGCTGGTTCTCCTCCTTTGTGCTTTCATGTCTAGATCTTTTGAGCTCCGTTCATGATCAAGATCATCTATTTGTAATTCTGCATGTTGTGTTTACAGGGATCCGATGGATATTGAGATGCTATTTCAGATTGATTATTGATTCTATCATGTCTTTGTTATTTGTGATCTTGCATGCTTTCTATTGTTAGTAGCTATCTTGGCCGAGTAGATGCTAGCAACTCCAAGAGTTACTATTTATGCTCGATAGTGGGTTCATGCCTCTGGTAATCTGGGGAAGTGACAGAAATCTCTAAGGTACTAGATGTGTTGTTGCTACTAGGGAGAAAACAACAATCCTTTGTTCATAGGACAATCGTATTGTTTACTTTACATGCAATTCGTAAAGCAATAATCTGTTGCTTGCAACTTAATACTGGAGGGGTTCGGATGATGACCTGAAGGTGGATTATTAGTCATAGATGCAGTTGGATGGCGGTCTATGTATAATGTTGTAATGCCCAATCAAGTTCCAAAGGAGTCAAGATGATTAGTATATGCATGTATTGATTTCTTGATGTTTGTCAATTGCCCCGCTGTAATTTGTTCACCCAGCATGTTACCTATCTTACGGAGAGCCACCTCTAGTGAACTATGGATCCCGGTCCTTTTTCTTTACATACAATCTACAAACTGTTTACTGCTTTGTGTTTACTTTCTGCAAACTTTTACTTCTTTCCATTCGATACGTTTAATCCTTTGTTTTCCGCAAAACACGATGAGATTGACAACCTCATCGCAAGTTGGGGACAAAGTTATGTGGTTGTGTTGTGCAGGTCTCCACGTTGCTATTAGCACCGGTAGTGCGCCCTGCCAAGGCTCAACTAGCAACACCTTTGGGGTGTTTCCTTGCTCCTACTGGTTCGATTAAACCTTGGTTTCATAACTGAGGGAAACTTGCTGCTGTGCTCATCATACCTTCCTCTTGGGGTTCCCAACGAGCTCTACATCAACATCGCACCAGCATTTTCCTGGCACCGACACTGAGCCATCAAGGACTCGTCCTAAAACGAACCCGCACACGGCTCGGGAAAACACTTAGTATGGGAGCGGGCAATGGACTTGCCAAGCGACTGGCTTCCCGGGCCAGGAGGAGAGACGCGCTAAAAACAGCGCCCCATGTCCTTACCTACCTTGGGCGTACGACCCGAACAGTTAAGTACCACGCTCGAGGACTCGTCAACACAAACTCACTCGTGTCCAGGGAAAACACTAAGTACAGAGTACCCCTTGGGGTCGCCACGCGACTGGCTCCACGAGCCATGGAAAGTCGACCTAAGCTAGCTGAACATCTTCTCACAACCATCGATGGTGAGACGCGCTCGTAGAATCGCCCGAGTCAAAACACCCAAGCAATAAAATCAAAACGAACGACTAACTTCGAAATTCCATTCGAAACGACTAGTATATCAATATGTGACAAAATATAATGTTCACCAACAAATATTGTACAAAAGGCCAGTCGTCGAATGAAACTACATTACAAATTAACCCCTCATTCTGCAGGCTTCGACGAGGAAGCACCATCCACACCCTTTTCCCTTACAAAGGGCTTCCACGAGTTCGCCGGATAAGACATCAGTGACTTTGCGATCGACGACTAAAACGGCCGCTCCGACTGAAGGTCGCGATGCATCGGCTCTGCATCATTTGGAGCCACTCGAGTCTCCTGGTACGGTAGGAGGTCGCCCATCGCCAACACTCGCTCCACGTACGGAGCAGCCTTCATATTAAGGGCGTGGACATTGGCGGTCTCCACCTTGCCAATCGCCAAGGGGTACCCGCTGGTGATGTCGTCAAGGTCAAAATCCTCCGGGAAATGGGCGAGCCCAAGGCTCGGTGCCGTGGTAGCTCCGTGTTAGAATGCGGATCGTGCCATCCACTCCACCACCGCATGCGCCTCCTTCGGGTACCTCCACACCTCCATCAAGCCACCGGGAATCACCTTGGTGGGCGAGATGGCTTGGAGGACCGGCCAGACGTACATCGCTGACGTCGTGGCTGCGTTCAGCACCACTATCAGGCACTGCTCAACATTGAATGTCTGCATGGCAGGATCTCCTAGGCCTACAACATCTACACATCATCAGCAAGTCAAGACCCAGCATCAGAAACGCTTGGGGACTTCTCCTCTCGAGGACTCAACGCGTCCAATGGTGCACTGATCTTAACACGGAAACTGAATTAAAGGACGTACAGAGAAGTTTGCGGTAGTTCTCCATGATGAAGTTCTCTAGGGCAGTGAACTTGCGCTGCACTCCAACCATGATGGAGTCGGATGCCTTGCGCCCCTCCTCCACCGCTGCCACCGCGGCCTTTGCTCTCTCCTCGGAGGAGGTCATCACCGATTTCGCCGATTTGAGTTCCTTTGCAATTGTGTTGGCTTTCTCCTCTATTGCGGTCACGGCGGCCTTCACAACATCCAAGTCAGCGGTGAGTACGTAGCCTTCACCAGCCTTGGCGAGCGCGGTGGCATGATCACCTACACAATAAACACCCAATGAGCAAGGCGTAGTTGAAAGAATCCAAAGCAGGCCAAGACTCCAAAACTCACCCGTGGCAGCTTGAAGGAGCCGATTTCCCTCCTTGGCCAACCGCAGGTCACGCTCCACTCGCTCCAGCGCAGCTCGTTGATCAGCGGACTCGCGCTACAACACAAAAAGAAATTACAAATATTCAAGACTTGACTCGCCATATCCTAGCAACCCGGACTGGGGGATCGAAGATTATAAGTGTCTACTCGCTAAAATTTAGCAATCAGACCCTCGGGGACTAGACATACCTGAAGGGCTTCACCCAACATATGGTGGAGCACGACTGCGTCCACTATGGGCATCCGAGGATGCCCGACGCTACTGTTAATCACTTGACCGATGGCAATTGCGTGCCATTCGCCGCGGCTACGGCCTTTGCCATGAATCACGGAAAGGTCGTGGTCACTGCTCCTGGTGTGCCGGTCACCGACGCAGATGCCTGCGGAGTTAGGTTGGCCCTATCCGGCTCAGCTCCCGCAGCCGCATCTCTCTCTTGTATGACCACGACGTCACTTCCTTTCAAGCCCGGGTCAGCCACCTTTGCTGACTCGGTCTTCTTCTTCTTCGCGCCCTCGTCCGGCGCCTGGGCAGTCTCTCCCTTCCTCTTCTTGGGAGCATCTCCCCAACCTCGGGGCCAGTCAGTGGAACCTTGGCCACAGTGGGACAATTGATCTTCTTCGGGCCGCCCCTGGAAGTTCACGACGACCAGTGACCAAAGAGATTCAGAACAACAAACTGCGAATAAAATGAAAGACCAAAGGTACTCACTTGATGACCGAGATGAAGTGCAGGCCCATACTGATATGCAAGGGCTTCTCTAGCTCGGGCCCTATCGGCTGGGTCAACCCCCTCTCTAGCAAACTCACATGCCGCTTCGCCCGGGCTTCTTTGTCGACTTGGTTGTTGATGCGGGGACCTCCGGTTCCTTCGGTGCCGATGCTCCTTCTGGTTCCTTCACCAGTGGAGTCGCCGACCCTGCGGCCGCTTGAGCCTCCAACTCCAGTGTTGTCGAGGTTCTTGGACCTTTAGCCGTGGCCAGGACCACAGTTGTGACATCCTCAGTCGTTGGTTCCATAACTAGGGCTGGGTACTCTGGCGCCTTCGCCGCATCCGCGGCCTCCTCGTTGTTGGTTTCGCCCTCTGACTTGAAGGTGGCCACTGGCTTGGCCGCTGACTTCATCGACGACCTCGTTTTCGGGGCAGGTTTGGCTGGCGTGGGCACCTTCCGAGAGGTGTGCTCGTCGACAAGTTCCACATCGCTATGAAAATCGTTGAGGCTTGGACTAGCCTCGACATCATGCCTCTTCTGGCCACGGGTGTTCTGAGCTATGGAGGGGGGCTCTTGAGCCTCCATGATGTTCTCCTCGTTCTTGGACCTCTCTTCCTCTTCCTCGAGCTCCATGGGAACTTCTTCATTGAGTAGAGGAAGCCAGTTCTCAAGGACCTGGAAAAGGTAAAAACAAGGGGAATCAGCGACTGCAAAAACACGACTGCAAAACTGCGACTATGAAACTGGGAATGAGAAAAATAAGAAAACCTATCGGAGGAGCCTTCTGCTTCCCGACGATATATGGAGCTAACCTAGCCTTCGTCCCGGTGAACTCCGCCTATGTGATCTTCTTCAGCATTGTGATGTAGTCCTTCGACTCCCACGGTTTGCTGCTTGATCGTGTTGGATCTTCCTGCCCGGCGTATTGGTACATCCAATGGGCTCGGGTGGCCAGCAGGACCGGTCGCCACCCGAGCCAATAGTTGCACAGATTGATGATTTCCAGGCCCTCATTCTCTAGCTCCTAGATCTGGGTCATCATTTCGTCCACATCCATCTTCTGGTCATTGGGGAGCTTGTCCGCCGACAACCTGCACGGCTCGCTCCTCTTGGCGGTATACGTCAGGACTGATACCTCGCTAGAGGGGGTCGATTCCTTCACGAAGAACCAAAACTTTTTCCACTCACTTGCCACTTTCTTTGGCAGCTGCAGCTTCAGGAACTTGGCCTTGGGCTTCAGTTGGAAAGTAATGCCACCTTCTGCCAAGATGGGGACACCCTTCCCTTCGCGGTTAACACGACCGTGGAACAGCTCTAGCCAGAGGGGAAAGTAGGGGCAGCACCCCAGATAGCACTCGCAGAATGCCACAAAAATGGCGAGCTGCTCGATACTGTGCGGACCCAAGTCGGAGGGTTTGATGGCATAATAGGGGCAGGAGCACCGGAAGAAGATAGAGGTGGGGAATCCCAGTCCCCTCTCCAGGTGGCTGAGGAAGTAGATAAATTCCCTAGGGAGCGGCTTCAGCTCGGTCTCGCCGGTCGCGAGATCCACCAGTTCCCCTTGATGAGAATCCCGGTATCTTGGAATAATTTCAGGATGGCCGTGCTGCACTTTGATTTTCTCCACAGATCCTTCGGAGGCGCCATCAAGAAGAGAAAAAGGTCGTGTGGTCTACAAATTCTAGATCGGAAGGGGTTATGAAGACTGAAGAAAAACAGGGGGCGGAGAAATGTGGGAAGTGCCCGGGTTTCCCTCCGTCAGTCTCCTTATAAAGCGGTGCTACCTGAAAATTTCGAGATAGCCATTACCTCGTGGTAGATCCACCACAATTACCATTGAAATTAACCAACGGCTAGATTGGTCACTCGACTCGCCTGTTCGCAAGCTCATTCTAATTGTTTGGGCGGAGCGACTCGAGCATGCTTCTAATCGCCAAACCTACGATTGCAAGTACACATGAGTAATGGCTCGTGGTTGATGTAGAGCTCGTTGGGACCTCAAGAGGAAGGTATGATGAGCACAGCAGCAAGTTTCCCTCAGTTATGAAACCAAGGTCTAATCGAACTAGTAGGAGCAAAGAAACACCCCAAAGGTGTTGCTAACTGAGCCTTGGCAGGGCGCACTACCGGTGCTAGAAGCAACATGGAGACCTACACAACACAACCACAGAACTTTGTCCCCAACTTGCGATGAGGTTGTGAATCTCACCGTGTTTTGCTGAAAACAAAGGATTAAACGTATCGAATGGAAAGAAGTAATAGTTTGCAGAAAGTAAACACAAAGCAGTAAACAGTTTATAGATTGTATGTAAAGAAAAGGACCGGGATCCATAGTTCACTAGAGGTGGCTCTCCTTAAGATAGATAACATGATGGGTGAACAAATTACAGCGGGGCAATTGTCAAACATCGAGAAAGCAATACATGCATATACTAATCATCTTGACTCCTTTGAGACTTGATTGGGCATTACAATATTATACATAGACCGCCATCCAACTGCATCTATGACTAATAATACACCTTCAGGTTATCATCCGAACCCCCTCCAATATTAAGTTGCAAGCAACAGATTATTGCTTTACAAACTGCGTGTAAAGTAAACAATACGATTGTTCTATGAACAAAGGATTGTTGTTTTCTCCCTAGTAGCAACAGCACATCTAGTACCTTAGAGATTTCTGTCACTTCCCCAGATTACCAGAGGCATGAACCCACTACCGAGCATAAATACTAACTCTTGGAGTTGCTAGCATCTACTTGGCCAAGATAGATACTAACAACGGAAAGCATGCAAGATCACAAATAACAAAGACATGATAGAATCAATAATCAATCTGAAATAGCATCTCAAAATCCATCGGATCCCCGCAAACACAACATGCAGAATTACAAATAGATGATCTTGATCATGAATGGAGCTCACAAGATCTAGACATGAAAGCACAAAGGAGGAGAACCAGCCATCTAGCTACTACATGGATCTGCAGTCCAAAGATAAACTACTCACGCATCACATCGGAGGCTTGCATGGTGATGAAGAAGGCCTCCAGGGTGAATTCCCCTCTCCGGCAGGGTGCCGGGAAGAGTTTCAGATCCCTCATGATCTAGGGATGGAGATGATGGCGGCTACAAACTCTTTCGTGGATTTTTGATCGGGTACTTAGGGTTTTCGTCCCGAGGGCATCTTATAGGCAGAAGGAGAGGCCGAGGGGGTGCTTGGGCTGGCCACACCACCCCCTGGCGTGGGCCAAGCCTGGCCGCGAGGCCAGGTGGTGTGGCCACCCTCTGGCCCTTCTCCGTCTCATATTCTGGCATCTGATGACTTCCTAAAAAATAGGCACTTTGGCTTTTGTCCCGTCCAATTCCGAGAATATTCATTTTCTGACTTTCCTGGAACCAAAAACAGCAGAAAACATGCAGCTGGCACAGTGGCTCTTGTTAATAGGTTAGTCCAAGAAATCATATGAAAAGTACTCTAAAGTGTGGAGAAAACACAAGAAAGTGGATAAAACCAAGCATGGAACATCAAAAATTATAGATACATTTGCAATGTATCAACATCTCCAAGCTTAACTCCTGGTCGTCCTCGAGTAGGTAAGTGATAAAAAGAAAGAATAATTTTTGAGGTGACATGCACCATCAAAAAATTGATCAAAGTATTTGTAAAACATTCAAAGCTGGGATCATAGTACTTCAATCATAACATGAAAGACAAAGTTCTAGCAATAAGACAAAGAAACTATGATGCAACATGAAAAGGCACAAACAAAAGATTCATGAATAACAATGCTTTGCAAGACGTTTGTTTGTTTCACATAAAGAAAACATAGCATAATAGTATTCAGCTTGTCCCTCATAGAGTAGCAAATATAAATGCATAGGACACCTTCAAAGTTCATAAGAGTGACTAGATACAAATAGTTTAAAACAAGCAATGTCAAGTTATGCATCAATCAACTAGTCTTGGGACAATGCACATAGAACTAAGAATGGCCACTATGCTCTCAAAGTAGGTGCATAAAGGTAGAAGGTGGAGACTCAATATAATGGTGGAAGCAAGGCCTTTATAAAAGGAAGTAGGGATTCAAGTCTCATAAAGAGCTTCCAAAAATTATGGTACTTAATAGCTTTCAGCTCTCATTGCCTTATCATAAGCATCTTGAAGTGATTAAGGTTAAAGTGAACAAACTATGGTGTACATGCTTGACAAAGTATAAGTTAGAAATCTCATGTCCTGTGTATACGAGGGCCGCTCCTCATGCTACTCAAGTTTAGCCACCGGTAAGTTCTTGTCATCGTAAGTGCATGTGTATCATAGAGAACCGCCAACAGGGTACCCCTTGCCCGATGATACGTAAGAATCCCCATATCAAAATGACAAGGGAAGGAGACAACGAGCATCTCAGCAATCTTCTTATTTACCATGGGAATATAGTGTTTTTTTCTCTCTTTCCTCTTTTCATAATCTTTTTTTTCTCTTTTCTCTTTTTTCTCAATATAGGACTCTTTTTTATAAGAAGAATGCTTCATAGACAGCTCATTATGGTTATGCTGCAGGTTTCCACCATGTCAGCATGGATTAGACCAGCGGCCCAGGCGTTTCTCTAACACATATACATAACTCCATGGACTTACAAGCTCCCCTTTTGTTTCACACCGATGACATCCATATACAAAAGAGCATGATATCAACTAGGTACAAGTACTAAGTGCAATGTTGAAAGCGTTCCCCATGACAGCATGGTTCTGCTAATTCCCAACAAATAAGTGCAAGCATATACAACATAGACGACACAATGGTTCAAGTTTATTAAGGGCAAGAAAAGTAAAGTGTGCCATCAAGTTCGTGAGAGCTTTAATCACTAGTTTTCTCATAACAAGTTTAATTTGAAAGGTAAACAAAAGCATGAATATACTTGGAATAGCGTAAACTAGTGGTAGGTATGGTGGACTCTTTGGAATAACTTGGTTTAGGGAGTTGGATGCATGAGTGGAACTCATACTTGGTTGTGGAGGCTAGCAAAAGACTGGGAGCAACAAACTAAGAGAGCAATAATGGCCATAATCATGCAGACCGACAAAACATCATTGATCAAAGCATAAAGTGATACTACAAGTTGAAAACTAAAGGATCATAAAGGCTATGGTGACTTGAGATAGTCATAACATGGTGTGAGCATGCGCCAAGTCAACCCAAATAAAGCATCAAAGGAGAATACCACTATACTATGCTTTAATATGCTAAAACAACGCATGATTCATCCAAAGCACATTAAGCAATCTCAATTGTTTATAACAAGTCATGCTATAGCAAATCATACTAAGCATAAAGCCAAAACAATATCAATCATGGCATGACAAAGCATAGGCCACAGTCAAAAACGAGCTCTTTTTACCACATAAGCATGAACTTTCCTATTCTTTTCCAAACCAAACCAAACTATTTGAAAACCAATGTATGAAAGAGGGGTCTAACCAATTTTTTCAGAAAAGTAAGAAAACCAAGAAAACAAAAACCAAAACAAAAACAAAAAAGAAGATGCTCCAAGAACAACACAACTGTGCAGGAAACAATAAAAATGAAGCGGTTGGAAGAAACCTGGGATTTTTATTGATGAAGAAGGGGATGCCTTGGGCATCCCCAAGCTTTGATGCCTGTACTTCTTGGATATTTCTTGGGGTGACACGCGTGGCATCCCCAATCTTGAGCTTTAGTCCATCCTTCATCTCATTACTCATTCCTTCCATACATCTGAAATTTTTCTTCATACAAAACTTCACACAATCTTTATTAGCAACATTAGTGCACTCAAGATAATAGGTCTTAAAGTTCAGTTCTAACACCAAATAAACTTCCATTAGAACACTAGCTACTGTAGCACTTCCCTCAAAAAGCTCAATTCCCCAAAAAACTCAAAAAGGAACCAAGAAGAAGCAAATGCAGAAAATGGTAGAAATCTGTCAAAACAGACCAGCAGGTAAAGACAAATTTTTTCGAAGACCTTCTATTGCTTAAATCAAACATGTTGAACTAATGAAAGTTAGATAAGAACCTGGGGCAGAAGCACAAAAATTCATGCCTCAAAAAGACATTCAGAGATTTTACACGAATTTTTACGGTGAAGCACAAAAATCTGTTTCGGGACAGCAACTTTCCCAATCATTACTTCTCCCTCATTAGAGGTTACTCTTGGCACAAAAAACAAATAAAAAGGATAAGGAGCGGTTATTACTGAAGTAATAACTTCCAAGACTCATCTAAAACTTTTGGGTTATCTCCCAATAAGTACTTTTGTTTAACGCCTTTAAGTTAGGCATAAGAAGCAAGGAAAAGGATCAAGTGTTCTCAAATGAAGAAGCATTAAGAGCAAATTTTGTTTTCATAGGAGAAGCAAAAGAAATGTTCTCTCTCTTCTTTGGGAAGTGTTCTATACCTTTCTTGAGTGGGAGTTGATATTTAATGGTGCCTTCTTTCATATCAATAATGGCACCAACAGTTCTAAGAAAAGGTCTTCCCAAAGTAATAGGACAAGAAGCATTGCATTCAACATCCAAAACATAGAAATCAACGGGGACATAGGCATTGTTAACCATAATAAGAACATCATGAAGACTCCCCATGATTTTCTTTTTAGCATTATCATCAGGTGGGACATTCAAATAACAATCTTCAAGAGGAGGCAAATCAAGCATATCATAAATCCTTCTAGGCATAATAGAAACACTACAATAAAGATCACATAAAGCTTTAAAATCAAAGTCATTCACTTTCATATTAATATGGGTTCCCAACCATCTTCTTGTTTTATAGGAATAGAAGCTTTATGTTTCATCTTTTCTTCTTTAATCTTTATGAGAGCATCAGTAATGTGTTTTGTAAAGGCCATGTTCATAGCACTAGCATTAGGACTTTTAGCAAGCTTTTGTAGGAACTTAACAACTTCAGAGATATTGCAACCATCAAGATCAAAATCAAAATTATCATCTAAAGTAGTAGAACTATTACTATCCTCAACACTAGTGGTGGTAATAGTAGAAACACTAATGTTTCTAGCAATTTCATCTTCTCTTTCCCACTTGGCATGTAATTCAGCTAATAGTCTAACATTTTCATCAATTCTTACTTGTATATCATTAGTAGCTGCAAAGGGATTATCATTATTTTAGGTTTAGCAGCCATTTTATTGATCAAAGAGGATTGAGCTTCAGATAGAGATGATATATTCCTTTCAGCATTAGAGAGTTTCAATGGTAAACTAGGAATTTCCCTATTTAGACTTTCAAGTTGATGGCTAATGTTCTTCAAGATGGTAGATTGTTCCTCCATAGTTTTAGTAAATAGTTCACTTTGCTCATATTGCATTTGCATGAAGTTTTTAGTGGCTCTTTCAACTTCTAAAATTCTTCCTTCACTAGGTAATCTAGGTTTACCATTATAACCATAAGTATTATTAGGAGGGTAGGGCCTATAATTGTTATTACCATAAGCATTGTTGCCAAAATTGTTATTTCTTATGAAATCACATCAACTTGCTCTTCTTGAGCAACCAAAGAAGCTAAAGGGACATTATTTGGATCAATATGGGCTTTCCCATTCACAAGCATAGACATAACAATATCAATTTTATCACTCAAGGAGGAAGTTTCCTCAACAGAATTTACCTTCCTACCTTGTGGAGCTCTCTCAGTATGCAATTCAGAATAATTAACCATCATATTGTCCAAAAGTTTTGTTGCAGCACCCAAAGTAATGGTCATAAAGGTACCTCTAGCAGTAGAATCCAATAGGTTCCTTGAAGAATAGTTCAATCCTGCATAAAAAGTATGGATGATCATCCAAGCAGTCAGTCCATGAGTGGTACAATTCTTAACCAAAGATTTCATTCTTTCGCAAGCTTGAGCAACATGTTCATTATCAGATTGTTTAAACTTCATTATTTCACTTCTCATAGATATAATCTTAGCAGGACGATACTATTTTCCAATAAAAGCATCTTTGCATTTAGACCAAGAATCAGTACTATTCCTAGTTAAGGAATTCAACCATTCTTTACCTTTTCCTCTTAAAGAGAAAGGAAACAATTTCAGCTTAATATTATCACCATCTACATCCCTATGCTTTTGCATCTCACAAAGTTCAACAAAGTTATTTAGATGGGCAGCAGCATCTTCATTACCAATACCAGAAAATTGTTCTCTCATAACAAGATTGAGTAAAGCAGGTTTTATCTCAAAGAAAGTATCTTCAGGCACATGTGGAGCAATAGGTGTGCTCATAAAATCATTGTTGTTGGTGCTAGTGAAGTCACACAACTTAGTGTTTTCAAGAGTAGTCATTTTTTTGGGTTTTCAAATAAGAAAGCAAACTAGTAAAACTAATTTTTTGTGTTTCTGATAAAGAAACAAGCAAACAAAGCAAAAAGAAACTAAGAAAAACAAAAATAACAAAGTAAAGAGATTGGTTATGAGGGACCCCGGCAACGGCGCCAGAAAAATGCTTGATGGCTCGTGATTGATGTAGAGCTTGTTGGGAACCCCAAGAGGGAGGTATGATGAGCACAGTAGCAAGTTTCCCTCAGTTATGAAACCAAGGTTTAATCGAACCAGTAGGAGCAAGGAAACACCCCAAAGGTGTTGCTAGCTGAGCCTTGGCACGGCGCACTACCGGTGCTAGTAGCAACGTGGAGACCTGCACAACATAACCACAGAACTTTGTCCCCAACTTGCGATGAGGTTGTCAATCTCACCGTGTTTTGCTGAAAACAAAGGATTAAATGTATCGAATGGAAAGAAGTAATAGTTTGCAGAAAGTAAACACAAAGCAGTAAACAGTTTATAGATTGTATGTAAAGAAAAGGATCGGGATCCATAGTTCACTAGAGGTGGCTCTCCTTAAGATAGATAACATGCTGGGTGAACAAATTACAGCGGGGCAATTGGCAAACATCGAGAAAGCAATACATGCATATACTAATCATCTTGACTCCTTTGAGACTTGATTGGGCATTACAACATTATACATAGACCGCCATCCAACTGCATCTATGACTAATAATCCACCTTCAGGTTATCATCCGAACCTCCTCCAGTATTAATTTGCAAGCAACATATTATTGCTTTACGAACTGCGTGTAAAGTAAACAATACGATTGTTCTATGAACAAAGGATTGTTGTTTTCTCCCTAGTAGCAACAGAACATCTAGTACCTTAGAGATTTCTGTCACTTCCCTAGATTACCAGAGGCATGAACCCACTATCGATCATAAATACTAACTCTTGGAGTTGCTAGCATCTACTTGGCCAAGATAGCTACTAACAACGGAAAGCATGGAAGATCACAAATAACAAAGACATGATAGAATCAATAATCAATCTGAAATAGCATCTCAATATCCATCGGATCCCCGCAAACACAACATGCAGAATTACAAATAGATGATCTTGATCATGAACGGAGCTCACAAGATCTAGACATGAAAGCACAAAGGAGGAGAACCAGCCATCTAGCTACTACATGGATCCACAGTCCAAAGATGAACTACTCACACATCACACCGGAGACTTGCATGGTGATGAAGAAGGCGTCCAGGGTGAATTCCCCTCTCCGGCAGGGTACCGGGAAGAGCTTCAGATCCCTCCCGATCTAGGGATGGAGATGACGGTGGCTATAGACTCTTTCGTGGATTTTTGATCGGGTACTTAGGGTTTTCGTCCCGAGGGCATCTTATAGGCGGAAGGAGAGGCCGAGGGGGTGCCTAGGCTGGCCACACCACCCCCTGGCGCGGGCCAAGCCTGGCCGCACGGCCAGGTGGTGTGGACGCCCTCTGGCCCTTCTTCGTCTCGTATTCTGGCATCTGATGACTTCCGGAAAAATAGGCACTTTGGCTTTTGTCCCGTCCAATTCCAAGAATATTCATTTTCTGACTTTCCTGGAACCAAAAATAGCAGAAAACAGGAAGCTGGCACTGTGGCTCTTGTTAATAGGTTAGTCCAAGAAATCATATGAAAAGTACTCCAAAGTGTGGACAATACACAAGAAAGTGGATAAAACCAAGCATGGAACATCAAAAATTATAGATACATTTTCAATGTATCAATGAGAGGCTTCTCCCTTCATTGGAGGAGTTCGCCCCTAATTCAACTGGGCATCCACCTAGACTCGCTTACTCCGACTGCCAAGTTGACACCTTCGATGAACCCCCGTTGCACTCGGGGACTACTGATGGGGATACACCAATCGGGGTATGCCCAGAAGGCCGGTTCGACTGACTTAGGCCTATGTAGAATGGGCCTACAGGCATGGCGACTGGAAACGCGACTAGAAGTGAAGCCCGATGACTGAAGCTGAAGGCCCAAAGTTGTAGATAGGCCCAGTCGGATTAGGTCAACTCCTCCGGAACCTAAACTAATTTGGTTGTAATCTTGTAAACCCTAGCGAGGCACCCCTATATAAACCTCCCTAGGGTACTATGCATACTTACGTGCTATTAGCTACCCCATCCAAGCGACTCGGCGCCAAGCCGCTGAGTTCGCCAACCTTGTAATCCACTCTCCAAGCAATACAATCTAGCAGGAAGTAGGTCTTTAACCTACAGGGGCGAACCTAGGTAAATCCTGGTGTTAGTTCCCAATCTCGCCGCGGATGGAAAATCGCTCTTGCCCCCAATCGTATCAATCGCTACCCCTGGTAGCGACTGCCGTGGTCATTCCCACGACACCATAATAAGAATGGGTGTGGGATTTTACTGCCTCATTGAGGAACCCCTTGTGGCGGATCGGGAAGGACAATGCTCTACACAAGTAGAGCCCTCATCTACACTATATCAACAAACTCCTCCCGCTGAAGAAAATAATGCACCTACTCAACAAATTACTAACGATCATCCATGAACTAATCAAGCTAGAAGTCCCAGGCCGGATTATCCGGCCCCAATGGGCGGATTATCCGGCCCTGCATCTCCCTCAAGTACCAGCAATCAGCTGGTTTTAGTAGAAACTCCCAGACCGGATTATCCGGCCCCTCCCTCGGCCAGATTAACCGGCCCTGCAAGTCCAACATAGCAACCTCCTGATATGGTTGTTAATCAAGATCAAGGGCAAGAATCTCCTCCTACAGTCAGTGATGAACCTACTACTGATCAAGGTCAATTTAATGGTCAAGACAAGGACCAAAATGTTGAAGATATTCCTCCAAGAAATAATAAGGAAATCAAAACTCGTCGCAAATCTCGAGCTCAAAGAAATCTGGAACTCATAGGTCATACACTTGATAAAGTGGTTGGTGATGTAATAAGAAGGGTGTCCACTAGAAGAGAGTTGTCAAGGTTTAGTGATCATCAAGCTCATATCTCCATTGTGGAACCTAAAAAGGTTTTTGAATCTCTTGAAGATCCGAATTAGGTATTGGCTATGCATGAAGAGGTCAACAACTTCGAGCGCAAAAAAAGTGTGTAAGTTAGAGGAGAAACCCAAAGAATGTCGCAATGTTATCGGCATGAAGTGGATTTTCAAAAAACAAGCAAGATGAGAATGGGATTGTGGTAAGAAACAAGGCAAGACTGGTAACACAAGGTTTCTCTCAAGTGGAAGGTATTGACTTTGGCAAAACTTATGCTCTAGTGGCTTGCCTTAAGTCTATCTATATCCTTCTTGCATATGCTGCACATCATAATTTTAAAATATAGCAAATGGATGTTAAGAGTGCCTTTCTTAATGGTCCATTACATGAATTGGTGTATGTTAAGCAACCCCCAAGATTCGAAGACCCCAACTTCCCGAACCATGTCTACAAACTCGATAAGGCGCTCTATGACCTTAAACAAGCCCCACGTGCGTGATATGAGCATCTTAAAGACTTGTTGTTAGACTGTGGCTTTGAGGTTGGGAAGATTGACCCCACTTTTTTTACTAAGAAGGTTAATGGGGAGCTTTTCGTATGCCAATTCTATGTTGATGACATTATATTTGGCTCTACTAACAAAGCTTTTAATGATGAATTTTCAAAGCTTATGGCTAACGGATTTGAGATGTCTATGATGGGAGAGTTAAGGTTCTTCCTTGGATTTGAGATCAAACAACTAAGGGAAGGAACCTTCATAAATCAAGCGAAGTACATTCAGGACATGCTCAAAAGATTCAATATGACGAACCTCAATGGCGTTGCTACACCAATGCAAACCAAATGCCATCTTGAATTAAATCTCAGTGGTAAATATGTGGATCAAAAGGTATACTGGTTTATGATCCAATCATTGCTTTACCTTTGTGCATCTAGACCCGATATTGTGTTGAGTGTAGGAGTGTGTGCAAGGTATCAAGCAGCTCCAAAAGAAAGCCACTTGGTGGCGGTCAAGAGAATCTTCTGATATTTGGTTCATTCCCCTAACTTTGGTTTGTGGTATCCCAAAGGCTCTAATTTCTGTCTATGTGGGTATATGGATTTTGATTGGGCTGGTGATAAGGATGATATAAAATCAACTTCCGGAGCTTGTCAATTTCTGGGCAGATCCTTGGTTTGTTGGTCTTCTAAGAAACAAAATTGCATTTCTCTCTCCACCGCCGAAGCTAAATATGTAGCTGCTACTAGTGCATGCACTCAGTTGTTATGGATGAAGCAAACTTTAAAGGAATACCGTGTCCATTGTGACAAAATTCCTCTTTTATGCGATAATGAGAGTGCTATTAAAATTGCATACAATCCGGTACAACATACAAGAACCAAGCATATTGAGATTCATAATCATTTTATACGATATCATGTTGCTCATGGAGACAATGAACTATCTTATGTAATCACGAAGGATCAACTTGCGAATATTTTCACAAAGCCTCTTGATGAAGCTAGATTTTGCTACTTGAGGAATGAGCTAAATATCATGGATTCAAGGAGCTTGACTTGATTCCCTTGCATACACACCTATGTCTTAACCTTTATTTGGTTTATATGCGGGCATGGACATAGGTGGAGTGTGGTCATAATTATTGGGCTAATCCTCCCTCCATAATGCCGAAAGTAAGACAAATCATTACCCTTAATATCATTTTGTGATATGTGAGCTTATTGATGAGTATTGGTCATGAACCCAAGATACATCTTCGTGATGTCATACCATACACTCCTACATGGTGGCTTCGGCCACCATCCTCTTCTTGTTAAGAGTTGGTTCTATGTGGATCTTTTTGGTTTTTATTGCCTATGTATTGTTCTTATGGAAAACACACCCAATATTGGCTTTTCACTGATTTTGGTTCTTGCAATTTTGGGTGTGTAGTACCATCTCGGTTTGTTTATCTAAACCTAAGCCTACTTCACCTCAAGACATCTCTCCTCTATTGCACAGAAGTCCATTTGACACCTTGTGTCGGTTTGAATACTGTGTAAACATGAATGTTCAGAGAGGGTTGGATTATCCGCCCCTAGTGGGGGCAGGATTAATGGCCTGGGCGGATTTTTCCATTTAGGGCTAGGAGTCGGGGGAGAGGCTCAAACAGAGCAGCACTCCTCCCTAACTCCCTCCTCTTCCACAACTGATGTCGGCCGCCTCTCTCCTCCCCGGTGCTCCCCTAGCCGCCGGTTCCCGCGGATCTCAACCGGATCCACTCCTCCTCCACCCCGGGTATCTTCTCCTCCAGGTAGAACCTCCTATAAGTGAGGTTGAGGGTAACTCCCACATTCCTTGATTTTGTGTGGAAGTTGTTGTTTTGTTGTTGAAACTTGGAGTATAGGTTGCCCATTGGCTCATATGCATGTTAATTTCAGTAGATTATCAACCTTGTTTGCTAATCTACACGTATGCCTCTGATCTGAATCAAATAGCAAAATTTTGCCAGGGGCAGATGGCCGGATTATCTGGCCTGGAAGGTTCAGACCTGCTATTGTTTGATTCATTTTACTCCATCGTGTAGTTGCATCTTGGTTGCTTTTCTATTGTGTTTAACTATTCCTTCTGGACTTGTGTGTGCTTATGTTGTGCTACCCCTTACTCTTTTCACAGGTGGGTTCTCGTGGTCCGGCTAAGACCTATTAGCATCTCCCTCGTGCTCGGTATTTGCGTCCCAATGCAGAAGGTGGTTTTACTGATGAGGTTTAAGTAAGGATATAGGCACAAGAGACTAAGAGGATGGATGAACAGGCAAAGAGAGAGAAGAGGGCTCGGGCTGCTTCGAAGAGAAAGGGCAAGGAAACTAGGGTCAACTATAAGACCATGAACATCATTGAGTACTCCACCCTCTGACAGCGTGATTGGTTTAAGTATGTTGCGCGTGATGCGGGTCTTTATGACCCTAATTTTTGGTGTGCCCCTCAGATGTACATCTTTCAGGACATTTACTCTAGCTGGAAGATTTGCCCCATGCACCCTCTGTATTTGACTGCCACAAAGAACAAGCCTCATTTCGGTCATGCTCTTGTTGTGACTGAGAAGATGGGGATGCATCATCTTATGGAGATCTAGTGTGACTATGACACTACGTTGGTTCAATAGTTTTTCTCTATGCTCGTGATTTGTGGGGATGAGAATCGGACTATGAAGTGGATGTCAAGTTCCCAATTCAGCTTAGCTGACTTCTACACCTTTGCTCGGTTACTCTGCTACCCCTTCCGGGGCTGTGATAGTTGCCATGGGCATCGCATCTATAGCCCTAATCGTCCCAGCAAGGACGCTTTACTCTCAACATGCTATGGACCCAATGGTGTGGTTGGAAAGGTTGAGGGTCTTTTTGCTCTCTACTCTCAGTTGGTTCTCATGTTCCGTGATTGCATTCTTCCGCGCGGGGTTAACAATGATGGCATTCGTGATCATCTAGTTAATTTACTTTACTTTGCATATGAATGTTCCAATAGTGAAGACCCCTCTACGGATTACACCTTGGATGACAAGGGGTAACCTTGGCAATGCCCATGGTGATGGACTTAGGGTTTAGCGGAAAAGAGAATGCTGGGGATTTTGTCGGATGTCAGGAAAACAATGAAGTCAAAGTCGCCTGAATATTGGAGAAATCGCAGTATTACAAGTTGTCTTGTATATTTCGGTGTCTATTGACTAGATCCAAAGTTGGTTGTAATGTCTATTGTATTGTGTTCCTCCTTGTTGGCCCCTCCTAGCCTTTATATATGGGGAGGCTAGGTCTTGGGTACCAATACGAGTTGGTTTACAAGTTAAAGTTTGTATCTAGTCTAGTCTTGGACTTTCCTTGTCTTATATCACCAGGAATCTGTGTCCTTGTAGGCTTCGTATCAGCCAAACCGTTTTGGGCTTCATGGATCTTGGCAAATCTTCGGGTGGGGCTTCCGTTGGGCCGCACCATATATACCAATAATAGGCACTCGAAGGGTCATGCCCATGCCAGTAGCCCCCGAGGCTATGTTCGGATGCTTGTATCTGAGCATAGGCTCAAAGTCCTTTTTAATATGCTCGGAAGGTGAACTCAAAGATTTCTTCGGATGCGTGGACTTGTCGATGTCTTGTTTGGCTGATGCAATGGATGGCATTGTCTTGTTCTTGAACTGATGTCAGCATTTTCGTAGGGTACTCCTGATGGGAGTAACCTTTGAGGCTACACTCGGGTAGACTCAAAGTTACGCTTTTTCATTGTAGATATTTTTCCATCGACTCCTGTTTGGAGGATTTCTGTTTTTTCTATCGGGTGCACGGCCAGCGCTCCCGATGGGAGTAGCCCCCGAGGCTATGTTCGGGTGTTTATACCAGAGCATAGGCTCAGAAATCTTCTTCATCCGAGAATTTCTCCATGTAGATAAAATTGGGACCCTGGAAAAGTACATGTAGATTGTGTAAAGTTTATATATGTATCAGTCGAAAGTATAGCTTGTTGTAATTTGGAATCTTTATATATTTTTGTCGATGGATATGGCGTTTGCACCCCTCGCGAGACTTTTTCGTTATCCTGATGCCCATTGGGCTGGATTAGCTACTTGGGTCAATGTTGGGCCATGCAAAGATAAACAAAACGTTTTCCCTACGCTGCGATCCCAAGATCTAGCTGAGGTAGTAGGCCACAAGAATTACCACTAGACGCGCAGTTGTGGAATCGATGTACAATGTTGCTTGATGCACTGCCGTCCTCACGATCCGTTCCGATCCATGATCGTCGAAGTGTTGAACGTACAGCACCTCCGCCAGTATCAACACGTACGAGAAGGAGCGCCGGCGATGGACTTCTAGGTCCGGTACGGCGGCGACGGGACTAGACTGGAGCTAGGGTTTCCAACACATGGAGTGAACTAACCGTGTGCTCTAAGCACCTGTGCCCTAGCTTATATAGGGAGTGAAAGTGGGATCCACTCACTTGTGGCCCATTCACTAAAAGGCCTATATTAGTCACTACGAGTCCAACTCACTGACTAAGTCCATGTCTCTATTTGGGTCCAACCCAAATAGATTTCCTCTTTGGGTCTAACCCAAACTTTCTCCCTCTCTTAAGTGTGTGACCCGACTGGTGACCCGGACACGATCCGAGTCTCACTCATGATCGATCAATCGGTAGCGGCTCTTAGCAGAACGTGTCGACTCCCAAGTACCAAGGAGTCATGACGACATACCTTCCAATGCAACTTTCGTCTGAGTCCATTTTGCCTCACGATATACCTTGTCGAACTATAGGCGAATAATCGTCATCCCTTAAATAGTTCGACTCTCTTTCTCGATCCGAGATAAGTGATTCATCCGACTAACTCTTAGTCGATTACCTCGGTTAACATTTCACTGAGTCACGCATGGCCATGCTTTCCGAATCATATCTTCCGAGAGGGCCTAGAGAATATTGATGCACTCGACTTTCAATGTAGAGCTCGTTGGGAACCCCAAGAGGAAGGTATGATGAGCACAGCAGTAAGTTTTCCCTTAGTTATGAAACCAAGGTTTAATCGAACCAGTAGGAGCAAGAAAACACCCCAAAGGTGTTACTAGCTGAGCTTTGGTAGGGCGCACTACCGGTGCTAGTAGCAAGTGGAGACCTGCACAACACAACCACAAAACTTTGTCCCCAACTTGCGATGAGGTTGTCAATCTCACCGTGTTTTGCGGAAAACAAAGGATTAAACGTATCGAATGGAAAGAAGTAAAAGTTTGCAGAAAGTAAACACAAAGCAGTAAAAGATTGTAGATTGAATATAAAATACAAGGACCGGGATCCATAGTTCACTAGAGGTGGCTCTCCTTAAATAAATAACATGCTGGGTGAAAAAATTACAGCGGGGCAATTGACAAACACCGAGAAAGCAATACATGCATATAATAATCATCTTGACTCCTTTGAGACTTGATTGGGCAATACAACATAATACATAGACCGCCATCCAACTGCATCTATGACTAATAATCCACCTTCAGGTTATCATCCGAACCCCCTCTAGTATTAAGTTGCAAGCAACAGATTATTGCTTTACGAACTACGTGTAAGGTAAACAATACAATTGTTCTATGAACAAAGGGTTGTTGTTTTATCCCTAATAGTAACAGCACATCTAGTACCTTAGAGATTTCTGTCACTTCCCCAGATTACCAGAGGCATGAACCCACTATCGAGCATAAATACTAACTCTTGGAGTTGCTAGCATCTACTTGGCCAAGATAGCTACTAACAACGAAAAGCATGCAAGATCTCAAATAACAAAGACATGATAGAATCAATAATCAATCTGAAATATCATCTCAATATCCATCCGATCCCCGCAAACACAACATGTATGAATTACAAATAGATGATCTTGATCATGAACGGAGCTCACAAGATCTAAACATGAAAGCACAAAGGAGGAGAAACCAGCCATCTAGGTACTACATGGATCCGTAGTCCAAGGATGAACTACTCACGCATCACACCGGAGGATTGCATGGTGATGAAGAAGGCCTCCAGAGTGAATTCCCCTCTCCGGCAGGGTGCCGGGAAGAGCTTCAGATCCCTCCCGGTCTAGGGATGGAGATGACGGCGGCTACAGACTCTTTCGTGGATTTTTTGATCGGGTACCTAGGGTTTTCATCCCGAGGGAAACTTATAGGCAGAAGGAGAGGCCGAGGGGGTGTTGGGGTCGGCTAGACCACCCCCTGGCGCGGGCCAAGCCTGGCCGCGCGGCCAGGTGGTGTGGCCGGCCCCTGGCCCCTCTCCGTCTCGTATTCTGGCACTTGATCCCTTCCAGAAAAATAGGCACTTCGGCTTTTGTCCCGTCCAATTCCGAGAATATTCATTTTCTGACTTTCCTGGAACCAAAAACAGCAGAAAACAGGCAGCTGGCACTGTGGCTCTTGTTAATAGGTTAGTCCAAGAAATCGTATGAAAAGTACTCCAAAGTTGGAACAAACACAAGAAAGTGGATAAAACCAAGCATGGAACATCAAAAATTATAGATACATTTGCAATGTATCAACATCCCCAAGCTTAACTCCTGCTCGTCCTCGAGTAGGTAAGTGATAAAAAGAAATAATTTTTGAGGTGACATGCACCATCAAAGACTTGATCAAAGTATTTGTAAAACATTCTAGGCGGGGATCATAGTACTTCAATCATAACATGAAAGACAAAGTTCTAGCAATAAGCAAAGAAACTATGATGCAACATGAAAAGGCACAAACAAAAGATTCATGAATAACAATGCTTTGCAAGACGTTTGTTTGTTTCACATAAAGAAAACATAGCATAAAAGTATTCAGCTTGTCCCTCAATAGAGTAGCAAATATAAATGCATAGGACACCTTCAAAGTTCATAAGAGTGACTAGATACAATAGTTTAAAACAAGCAATATCAAGGTGGAGACTCAATATAATGGTGGAAGAAAGGCCTTTTGTAAAAAGGAAGTAGGGATTCAAGTCTCATAAAGAGATTCCAAAAATTATGGTACTTGTAGTTTTCAGCTCTCATTGACCCTATCATAAGCATCTTGAAGTGGTTAAGGTTAAAGTGACACAACTAAGAGGATATGCTTGACAAGTTATAAATCGAAATCTCATGCCCCTTACTTATGAAGACCGATCCTCATGCTACTCAACTTCAGTCACGAGTAAGCTCTTGTCATTGTAAGTATATGTGTATCGTTAAGAACCGCCAACGGGGTACCCCTTGCACATGATACGGGAGCTTTCCCATAATCAAAATGATAAGGCAAGCAGACAATGAGCATCTCAGCGATCTTTTTATTTGCTATTTGCATAGGTTTTTATTGAGGATGCTTCATAGAGTGCTCATTATGGTGATGCTACAAGTTTCCACCATGATTAGGCATGGCTTAGGCTAGCGGCCCAGGCGTTTCTCTAACACACATACAAACTCCATGATCTTACAAGTACCACTTTTATTTCACACCGTCGGGATCCGTAAGCAAAAGAACATGGTATCAACGGGGTACAAAGTACAAGTGCAATGTTGAAAGCGTTCCCCATGAAACATGGTTCTGCTAATTTCAACTTATAAAGCGCAAGCATATACGCAACAAAGAAGGACCCAATGGTTCAAGTTTATTAGAGGCAATAAAGTAAAGTGTGCCATCAAGTACGTGAGAGATTTAATCACTAGTTTTCTCATAACAAGTGGAAGATAAACAAAAGCATGAATGTACTTGGAATAGCATAAGCTAGTAGGTAGGTATGGTGGACTCTTTGGAATAACTTGGTTTAGGGAGTGGAACTCATACTTTGTTGTGGAGGCTAGCAAAAGACTGGGAGCGACAAACTAAGAGAGCAATAATGGCCATAATCATGCAGACCGACAAAACATCATTGATCAAAGCATAAAGTGATACTACAAGTTGAAAACTAAAAGATCATAAAGGCTATGGTGACTTGTGACAGTCATAACATGGTGTGAGCATGTGCCAAGTTAACCCAAATAAAGCATGAAAGGATAATACCACTATATTATGCTTTAATATGCTAAAACAACGCATGATTCATACAAGGCACATTAAGCAATCTCAATTGTGTATGACAAGCCATGCTACAGCAAAGAATACTAAGCATAAAGCCAAAACAATATCAAGCATGGCATGACAAAGCATAGCCACAGTCAAAACGAGCTCTTTTTACCACATAAGTATGAACTTTCCTACTCTTTTCCAAACCAAACCAAACTAATTGCAAACCAAAGTATGAAAGAGGGGGTCCAACCAACTTATTCAGAAAACTAAGCAAACCAAAGCAAACTAAAAACCAAAATGAAAACGAAAAAGAAGACGCTCCAAGAAAAACACAACTGTGCATGAAACAATAAAAATGAAGCGTTTGGAAGAAACCGTGGATTTTTATTGATGAAGAAGGGGATGCCTTGGGCATCCCCAAGCTTTGACGCTTGTACTTCTTGGATATTTCTTGGGGTGACACGCGTGGCATCCCCAAGCTTGAGCTTTAGTCCATCCTTCATCTCATTACTCATTCCTTCCATACACCTGAAAATTTTCCTTCATACAAAACTTCACACAATCTTTATTAGCAACATTAGTGCACTCAAGATAAATAAGTCTCAAGGTTCAGTTCTAACACCAAATAAACTTCCATTAGAACAATAGCTACTGTAGCACTTCCTTAAAAATGCTCAATTCGCCAAAAGAACTTAAGAAGGAACTAACAAGAAGCAAATGTAGAAAATGGCAAAAATCTGTCAAAACAGACCAACAGGTAAAGACGATTTTTTTCGAAGACCTTCTGTTGCTCAAATCAAAAAGTGTTGAACTAACAAAACTTAGATAACAACCTGGGGCAGAAGAAAAAAACATTACAGCTCAATCCGACGTACATAACTCTCTCAGGAATTTTTACGGTGAAGCACAGAAATCTGTTTCGGGACAGCAACTTTCCCAATCATTACTTCACTCTCATTAGAGGTTACTCTTGGCACAAAAAGCAAATAAAAAGGATAAGGAGAGGTTATTACCGAGGTAATAACTTCCAAGACTCATCTAAAACTCTTGGGTTATCTCCCAACAAGTACTTTTCTTTAACACCTTTAAGTTAGGCATAAGAAGCAAAGAAAGAATCAACTGTTCTCAAATGAAGAAGCATTAAGACCAAATTTCTTGCCCTTACCTCTCTTATTTTTATTCTTAGCCTTTGGGAAAATGTGATTGTTTGGTGGAGAAGAAAGGTACATGGTCCCCTTTCCCACATCTATTATTGCTCCAAGGAGTTCTAATAGGGACCTTCCAAGTGTAATTTGTCCTTTTCCTGCACATTTAATAACAAGATAATCAGTAGAAATCATTTTCCCAAGGATCTTTGTAAACACTTCTTCAGCTATTCCAATAGGAAATAAGGTAGCATTATTAGCAAGAGATATTTCTTTTCCTCCTTCAGTAAGCCCCCAAAGATTCAAAGATTCATAAATATCTTTGGGCATAAGACAAAATTCAGACATGATATCGTAGCGGGCTTGAAAAGTTTCAGTATTTATCTCAATCTTTACTGTAGGGAGCCACTTTGATGGTTCAGAATTTATTGGAACATAATTGTGATGCTCCCTAAGCGTATTATAGCAACTTTCTAAGCTAGTAGTGCTAGCCTCAAGAGTGTTCAACCTAGCAAATATTTTTGCGAAAGAAATATTAGTTTGGCTAGGCATGTTGTAAGTGAGGATCAATTTATTTATAGCATTAATGGCATCATCCTCATTATTTTGGAGGAAATCTCCTCCCATAATAGCATCTAAAGCATATCTATAGCAAAGAGCAATCCCAAGGTAAAAACTGCTAAGGAACAAGCTTTGAGTCATTTTAGGCTCAGTTTTTTCATGTAGATCAGAGATTATAGACCAAGCTTCCTTAAAACTTTCCTCAATTCCTTGTTTAAAAGTGAAAATCATTTCCTCGGGTGACATAGTGATTGGAGCAAGGCTAGACATAGTGGCAACTCAAGATAGGAACTAATTTTTTTGTGTTTTCAAATAAGAAAGCAAAACAAGTAAAACTAATTTTTTTTGTGTTTTTGAAGAACAAAACAAGCAAACAAAGCAAAAAAGAAACTAAGCAAAACAAAAACAACAAAGTAAAGAGATTGGTTATGAGGGACTCCCCTTGTGAAGATGTCCTTGACTCCCCGGCAACGGCGCTAGAAAAGATCTTGATGCACTCGACTTTCAACGTAGAGCTCGTTGGGAACCCCAAGAGGAAGGTATGATGAGCACAGCAGTAAGTTTTCCCTCAGTTATGAAACCAAGGTTTAATCGAACCAGTAGGAGCAAGGAAACACCCCAAAGGTGTTACTAGCTGAGCTTTGGCAGGGCGCACTACCAGTGCTAGTAGCAACATGGAGACCTGCACAACACAACCATAGAACTTTGTCCCCAACTTGCGATGAGGTTGTCAATCTCACCTGTTTTGCGGAAAACAAAGGATTAAACGTATCGAATGGAAAGAAGTAAAAGTTTGCAGAAAGTAAACACAAAGCAGTAAAAGATTGTAGATTGAATATAAAAGACAAGGACCAGGATCCATAGTTCACTAGAGGTGGCTCTCCTTAGATAAATAACATGCTGGGTGAACAAAATACAGCGAGGCAATTGACAAACACCGAGAAAGCAATACATGCATATACTAATCATCTTGACTCCTTTGAGACTTGATTGGGCAATACAACATAATACATAGACCGCCATCCAACTGCATATATGACTAGTAATCCACCTTCAGGTTATCATCCGAACACCCTCCAGTTTTAAGTTGCAAGCAACAGATTATTGCTTTACGAACTGCGTGTAAGGTAAACAATACAATTGTTCTATGAACAAAGGATTGTTGTTTTCTCCCTAGTAGCAACAGCACATCTAGTACCTTAGAGATTTCTGTCACTTCCCCAGATTACTAGAGGCATGAACCCACTATCGAGCATAAATACTAACTCTTGGAGTTGCTAGCATCTACTTGGCCAAGATAGCTACTAACAACGGAAAGCATGCAAGATCTCTAATAACAAAGACATGATAGAATCAATAATCAATCTGAAATAGCATCTCAATATCCATCGGATCCCCGCAAACACAACATGTATGAATTACAAATAGATGATCTTGATCATGAACGGAGCTCACAAGATCTAAACATGAAAGCACAAAGGATGAGAAACCAGCCATCTAGCTATTACATGGATCTGTAGTCCAAGGATGAACTACTCACGCATCACACTAGAGGCTTGCATGGTGATGAAGAAGGCCTCTAGGGTGAATTCCCCTCTCCGACAGGGTGCCGGGAAGAGCTTCAGATCCCTCCCGATCTAGGGATGGAGATGACGGTGGCTACAGACTCTTTCGTGGATTTTTTGATCGGGTACCTAGGGTTTTCGTCCCGATGGCAACTTATAGGAGGAAGGAGAGGCCGAGGGGGTGTTGGGGTCGGCCAGACCACCCCCTGGTGCGGGCAAGCCTGGCCGCACGGCCAGGTGGTGTGGCCGGCCCCTGGCCCCTCTCTGTCTCGTATTCTGGCACTTGATCCCTTCCGCAAAAATGGGCACTTTGGCTTTTGTCCCGTCCAATTCCGAGAATATTCATTTTCTGACTTTCCTGGAACCAAAAACAGCAGAAAATAGGCAGCTGGCACTGTGGCTCTTGTTAATAGGTTAGTCCAAGAAATCATATGAAAAGTACTCCAAAGTTGGAACAAAACACAAGAAAGTGGATAAAACCAAGCATGGAACATCAAAAATTATAGATACATTTGCAATGTATCAAATATCTCTCCAGACGGAGGGGCAAAATCCCATCTTGGTTATTCACATCACGCAGCTTGATTCTCAGTCGATCCGAACTCCGCCTTTATAACTTCCCAGTGACGGAACAGCGTTTGACAGAACCTAAGTCGGTGATCCTCAACTCGGATTTTGCAATAACCTTAGGTCTAAGGATTACATTGATTAAGATATACAAATGAAGACTTATTCATTATATCTCAATATGGGTCAGTCCGACTCGCTAAACTCTTTAGCCAAATCTGTGTAAGTCGGAATAGCATCTATATGCCCATGACAAGTGGAACCGAGTCATCAACCGACTTTCACATTAGTCTAAGTTGTGTGTCCAGCACAACCTCAACGACCAAGGACAATCAGTATAAACAACATGAATATATAGTTCCACAATTAAATCACATATTCAATGATACATACTAGTAGTTCATACATGGACAATAACTTTATGAATACATTGGAAATAATATCATTTATGATTGCCTCTAGGGCATATTCCCAACAGTCTCCCACTTGCACTAGAGTCAATCATCTAATATCATATGTCTAGGCATCTAATTCCCATAGCTCTCAGGTGCACCTCATGCTTCGGCTGTGAAAGTGGCTTTGTCAACGAATCCGCAATGTTTGCATCCGTGTGTACCTTGCATAACTTGATATCACCTTGATCCACGAACTGGCGAATAAGGTGGTACCGCATGAGTATATGTTTGTTCTTCTGGTGTTGTCTAGGTTCCTTGGCTTGTGCAATAGCACCATTGTTGTCACAATACACGTCTAACGGATTGGACGAGCCCTGAACCACACCGAGATCCATGAGGAAATTCCTCATCCAAACGGCTTCCTTTGCCTCCTCCGAGGCAGCAATATACTCAGCCTCTATCATAGACGCAGACACCGTCTCTTGCTTGGAACTCTTCCAGCTCACAGCCCCTCCGTTTATCATAAACACATATCCGGATTGCAAGCGAGAATCATCCGAGTCAGTGAGATAACTCGTATCCGTGTAACCCCTTACACTGAGTTCATCCTCACCTCCATAAACCAGGAACATATCCTTAGTCCTTCTCAAGTATTTAAGGATATTTTTAGCCGCTGCCTAGTGGATCTCTCTAGGGTCAGCCTGGTATCTGCTCACAACACTTAGAGCATAGGAAACATCCAGCCTAGTACAAATCATAGCGTACATGATGGACCCGACTACAGAAGCATATGGAATCGCACTCATCCGAATTTGCTCATTAGTTGTCGAAGGACACTGAGTCTTGCTAAGTTTTACGCCATGGGACATCGGTAAGAACCCCTTCTTAGATGATTCCATGTTGAAATTCTTCAGCACTTTGTCCAAATATGTACTCTGACTCAATCCAATGAGCCGCCTTGATCTATCTCTATAGATCCAGATTCCTAGTATGTAAGTCGCCTCACCCAAGTCTTCCATTGGAAAACTTGGTTTCTTCAAACATCTGGACATCATTTCCAATTAGTAATATGTTATCCACATATAAGATCAGAAAGTTTACTTTGCTCCCACTAAACTTCTTGTATAAACAAGAATCATGATCAGTCTTGATGAAGCCAAACGATTTGACTACTTCATCAAAGCGAATATTCCAACTCTGAGATGCTTGCTTCAACCCATAAATGGATTTCTGAAGTTTGCATACCTTGTTAGCATTAGCCGGATCGACAAAACCCTCGGGCTATATCATATACACGTCCTAGGTTAAATTTCCATTGAGGAAAGCCATCTTGACATCCATCTGTCATATCTCATAGTCAAAATAGGCTGCTATAGCTAACATGATCCGAACTGATTTAAGCATCGCCACGGGAGAGAAAGTCTCATCATAGTCAACTCCTTGAACTTGTCAGAACCCTTTCGTGACAAGTCGTGCTTTATAGATAGAAACGTTTCCATCCATATCAGTTTTCTTCTTAAAGACCCATTTGCACTCGACGGGTCTTGCACCGTCTGGCAGATCAACCAAATTCCAAACTTGATTTTTATCCATGGACTTTAACTTGGATCTCCTGGCTCCAAGCCATGACTCGGAATTAGAACCCACCATCGCTTCCGAATAAGTTGTTGGCTCATCACTGTCCAACAGTAACACATCATGAACACTTCACAATCTGGCCGATCTTCGCAGTGTCGGTGCAGTTGCCGGCTCAGGTACCACGACCGGCTCAACCTCCAAGATTTTTGCCAACTCGCTGCTGGCCGATACCTCTCAAATTTCTTTGAGCTGCATCGTTCTCCCACTTTTCAAAGGCTTCCGACTTATGTTTCATCAAGTAGATATATCATACCTACTCAAATCATCAGTGAAGGTAATGAAGTACTCATAACCACCTCTAGCTGTCATGCTCATTGGGCCACATACATCACTATGTACTAGTCCCAACAAGTCGGACGTCCTTTCACAACTCTTTGCATAAGGTGTCTTGGTCATCTTGCCGAGTAGGCAGGATTCACATGTCTCGAATGACTCCAAGTCGAACGAAGTTAGGAGTCCATCATCATGGAGCTTCTTCATGCGTTTCCAACTTATATGACCAAGCCGACAATGCCAAAAGTAAGTCATATTCAGATCATTTGGTTTTAACCTTTTCACATTTATATTATAGACAGATTCACCATCAAGTTTCAAAATAAATAACCCATCCTGGACAGGTGCAAAGCCATGAAACATATCATTCAAATATAAAGAACAGCCATTATTCTTAATATTCGACTCATAGTCTTGTCTCATCAAACATGAGGTAGAAATAATGTTTTGGCTAAGCACTGGAACATAATAACAATTATTTAGATCCATTAAGAATATAGAAGGTAAATGAAGTTGCATCGTGCCGACTTCCGACGCAGCGACTCTCGCCTTGTTGCCGAGTTGAATGTTAACCTCGCCTCTTGCCACACTCCTAGTTCTTACCAGTCCCTGCAACGAGTTGCAGATGTGAATAACTGGTCTGGTATCATATACCCAAGAACTACCAGGTGCTCAGCAAGATAAATGTCTATAACATTGCAAACAAGCGTACCTAAGCCAGAAGTCACACCTCCACTCTTGGCTTTGTCAGCCAGATACTTGCTGCCATTCCTCTTCCAGTGGCCATCCGCCTTGCAGTAGAAGCAAGTGGGTCCGGCTCCAGGAGATGGCTTAGTCTCGGAGGAAGCGCTTTGGACTGGGTCCTCAGCCTTACCTTCCGACTTTGCCTTCTTCTTCTTAGTCCAAGAACTCTTCTTGAACTTAGCCTTATTCTACACCATCAACACTTGACTGGCGCCTTTCTTGAGATCCGCCTCAGCCTGCTTGAGCATCCCATGTAATTCAGTGAGCTTCTTATCCATACCATGCATATGATAGTTCGATATGAACTGACCATACGCACTAGGAAGAGAGTTCAGAATTATGTCTGTAGCGAACTCTTCGCTAATGGGGTAGCCAAGCCTTTCTAGAGACTGCACGTAACCAAGCATCTTGATCACATGCGGACTCAGTGGATTGCCATCCTTAAGCTTGTAGCTCAATAAAGCCTGAGAGACTTGATACCTCTCAGTCTTTTCCTGAGCCTGGAACATACTTTTGAGGCTTTCGATCATATCGTAGGCCTCAACATTCTCGAACTGTTGCTGCAAGTCCGGTTCCATGTGAGCAAGCATAAGACAGCTAATCTCTGTGAATTCATCACAAATCCTACGGTAGGCATTAGTGGCTGCAACAGTCGCATTCTCATTCGGCTCATCTGGAGGTGGGTTGTCTAGGACATGGTCCCGTTTTTCTTGCTTGAGAACAATTCTCAGATTACGATACTAGTTGGTGAAATTAGTTCCATTTAGCTTATCTTTCTCTAAGATGGTTCTCAAAGCAAAACTGGAAATCTGAGGGAGACTGCTAGGTGCCATTGATCTACAACAGAAAAATATGCAAAACACTTAAGACATGTATTCATAAAAGAGCAAGCATATTAAACATTTTAATATTTATGCTCCCACTAGAACCAACACCCCTTCGATGGTTACTTAGTGATTCAGGACCCCAGATAAGCAAGTCGACTAGTGAGCTTTAGCATCACCGTTAGTCGTCAAGTGATCTAGGTAGACAACTCCTTGTCAATCGCATCGCATACGACTCCTATTGGATGGGTGGCATCACATGCCCCGGATCCCATCCGACTTTTCCCCGAGTCCCACAACCGTTGTTATAGACCCGTCTAGATTACCGAGTGCTTCCTCTGTAAGAGTCCGACTCGAACCCACCTAGTCGGAAAGAATTGATAGCACCTCAATTTTATGAGCCCACTACCAAAAATGTCCGACTTGTGATGGTGCAGCACTGGCGGGGAAAATGACTAGACCTTCTTTGAGGGATTACTTTCTATCAACTATCTAACAAAGGTAAAACAGAGACATAACAATAACACAAAATAAAGCAATTATAATGTGAAATGGGATGGCTCTCTTCATGGCGATCTCCATCTCCACAAAGTCTGTAATCCGACTCGTGTAAACTCTTGTCACGTGCCGCCTTACACCATGTAGTCGACTTGTACATCAACTTGTAGGCCTTCCGGATTCTCCAAACAGCTACACTAGCCAGTAAAGTAAATTACATAGAGAATTCGACATGCAGGTCATTATACAATAAGATGACAACACCTAGGCTCCAGCCGGCTGACAAAACCCGTGATATGCAGATCACGTATGGATTAGACACATCACATGCAAATAAGCCATACCATTCACAACATTATCCTGCAAAAACAAGTTATGCAAAGATACGATATCTGCCGGCATTGTGAAAACTCGCAACGACATCTAAGGTGCTATCCCATGGCGAAGCCGAAAACGCAGATCTCATATGCATTCCGGACATGCATTTCTTCATCGGATAAAACAATTTTACCCAAATCCGATCTATACTCCTATTCGACCAAACTCTTTGATCTTCGATCACCGCATCTGGATTTACGTGTCACAGTCTACCCCAATGGCGAAAGCCGATCGGTAGGGGTATGTTGTTCCACGACCTTATCAGTTAGATCACGGAAACCAGATCATTCATTCCCCGAGTACGGTTGATCCAATCAACTTCGTACAAAACCGATCTATCTCATAGACCGACCACCAAAACTACAATTAGATCCAATCTAAACGCCAATCGCATATCACACATGCACGATCTCGAGCCTAAAACCAGAAGCTAATGCTCTGATACCACTGTTGGTCCACGTAGAGATAAACAAAACTTTTTCCCTACACGGTGATCCCAAGATCTAGCTGAGGTAGTAGGCCACAAGAATTACCACTAGACGCGCGGTTGCGGAATCGATGTAGCACGTCGCTTGATGTAGTGCAGTCCTCATGATCCATTCCGATCCACGATCGTCGAAGCGTACAGCACCTCCGCCAGTATCTACATGTACGAGGAGGAGCGCCGGTGATGGACTACTAGGTCCGGTACGGCGGCGACAGGACTGGATTGGAGCTAGGGTTTCCAACACATGGAGTGACCTAACCGTGTCCTCTAAGCACCTACACCCCAGCTTATATAGGGAGTGAAAGTAGGCTCCACTCACTTGAGGCCCATTCACTAAAAGGCCTATACTAGTCACTACAAGTCTAACTCACTGACTAAGTCCATGTCTCTGTTTGGGTCCAACCCAAATAGATTTCCTGTTTGGGTCTAACCCAAACATGCTCCCGTTCTTAAGTGTGTGACCCGACAGGCTCATGGTGACCCGGACACGATCCGAGTCTCACTCGTGACCGATCAGTCAGTAGTGGCTCCTAGCAGAACGTGCCGACTCCCAAGTACCAAGGAGTCATGACGACATATCTTCCAATGCAACTTTCGTCTAAGTCCTTTTGCCTCATGATATACCTTGTCGAACTATAGGCGAATAATCGTCATCCCTTAAATAGTTCGACTCTTTTTCTCGATCCAAGATAAGTGATTCATCCGACTAACTCTTAGTCGATTGCCTCGGTTAACATTTAACCGAGTCACGCATGGCCATGCTTTCCGAATCACATATTCAATGATACATATCAGTAGTTCATACATGGACAATAACTTTATGAATACATTGGAAATAACATCATATATGATTGCCTCTAGGGCATATTCCCAACAGTCAAAGCGTGCTTTTAACGTATTTCATGGCGGAGCCGAAGAATTTTCAAGTTTGCGCTGAATAGCGAAGCCCCCTACTATCGGAGTATGATTATGTAATAATTTTTTCAACTGAGTCCCCGAGTACGGGTGTAATTGAATAATGAAAAGTGGACTCGGTTAAGAGAACTTAGCTTTATTAATATCAGGTGCGCGAAGATGATCTTCATCCGAAGAATTTCTCGACTCCGGTCTTGACATAAGTTGACGCGTGTGATGTTAGTTGGCTTTGTTGGATGACCCGATAAAATAGCTCATTGTAGTTGACATCCTTGCAAAAAGAACATAGAGAATTATGAAGAACTTGCATCTTGTAAAGAATATTGCTTTTCGATATGTCATAACATTTTCTAGTGCCATCGGACCCGACACTTTTGCACTGTAACACGAGACCTTTTCGTTATCCTAACGCCCTTAGTCTCAGTACCTTGCCGACCTGTCAGTTGGGTTGCAACTAGGTCAAAGGTCAAGGATTCGACGCTCAGGTAGAGTCAGCTATTCAGGAAATCACGTATGAGGTGCTCGAGTGCACAAATTCGATGACACTTAGGTTACTCAAAGAGGACGTAGCCCACGAGTGTTTCGAGTACGATAATACTAAGAAAGAAAATCAACTTGAAGTAGATAACTTAGCTCTGTTGGTAGTCGATGAAGTTGATGTGGTTGGATGAGCCGGAGCCGATGATGGCAATGGGTCGCCGCATTCGAAGATTTATAGCAGGTTGCCGCATCCAAAGATTTTTACGGATCACTGCAGCCAAAGATTTTAGCGGGTCACCGCGGCCGAGGATTTGTAGTGGGTCGCACGGCAGAGTCGGTGTAGCCCCCGGGTGTAGAATTGGTCTGGTTGACGGAGCCGCGCGATGGACACTGAGTTGATGCAGTAGAAGGTTGGTGGAGCCCCCAAAGTTGATTAATTGACCAATCCGTCGATATGCACTCTTTCTCATGAAATAATAAATCGGCGGGTACCAATACAGGGGTGGGTGGGCGTGGATCTGCTTTCGTCGAGTTGATGTTTGGTGGAGAGCAGTCCGCCGAATACATGGTTCCATCATTTCGGTTTACCACAGACAGCGACAATTGAAGAGGGGTAACCTCGGCAATGCCCATGGTGATGGACTTAGGGTTTCGCGGAAAAGAGAATGTTGGGAATTTCGTCGGATGTCAAGAAAACAATGAAGTCAAAGTCGCCTGAATATTGGGGAAAACGCACTATTACAAGTTGTCTTCTAGATTTCGGTGTCTATTGTCCAGATCCAAAGTTGGGTGTAACGTTTATTGTATTGTGTTCCTCCTCGTTGGCCCCTCCTAGCCTTTATATATGGGGAGGCTAGGTCTCGGGTACCAATACGAGTTGGTTTACAAGTTAAAGTTTGTATCTAGTCTAGTCTTGGACTTTCCTTGTCTTGTATCACCAGGAGTATGTATCCTTGTAGGCTTCGTATCAGCCAAACCGTTGTGGGCTTCATGGATCTTGGCAAATCTTCGGGTGGGGCTTCTGTTGGGCCGCACCATATATACCAATAATAGGCACCCGAAGGGTCATGCCCATGTCATTGGATGTTATGGACTTCATTTATCATGAGATGGCTGACGCATTGTACAACATGCATTCTATTCCATATGCTCCTTACATTATGATGCTCATCAAGTCCATGCTCCCCAATGAGGATTTCAGTGGTCCACTCGATGGGGTTCACAAGGTCAAAAAGCCATATATCAAGAAAAATAAGACCACCTCCTCTTCTGCAGAGTCTGATAATTTTATGGGTGATGCCCGAGCTAGTGGTAACACTCATGGAAGGAGTCCTCCTGTCCTGACCATTGCTAGAGAGGTTAAGCAACTCAACTGGTTTCAGCGTAACATTCTTTGCATGGGTGTGGATACTCACAAGGGATAGTACGAGACATACCGTTAGCGTCATGACATGGCTCATACCCAGCAGCTCATTCTTCACCATGTCTCTAGGGTGTTGGACAATCCCCTACAATAGTCTGTCCCAACTCCATATGCTCAATGGAACACCTCATGCATCGATTATGGAGAGATGGAGCGCCACTTGTTCCCTACCCCAGCAGAGATGATGATGAGGATGAGGAGGAGGAGTACGATGATGAGGATGAGGACGAGGACGAGGACATGGACGGGGACGAGGATGAGGATGAGTGATCTCCCGAGTCGTTAGCATCGCTCTTTTCCCTTTTGGCGTGTTGATGCCAAAGGGGGAGAAGTAGTTCTATTAGGCCATCTAGGGGATTTGCAAGGGTCGAGTACAAGCTCATTTGCTTTTTGAGCACTTTTCTATCCTTGCTTGTACCCATTTACGTTGAATTTTTATTTGCTCCTTTGGTTTGTATTGTCGAGACTCTATGGTTATCATCATGGATCTATCTATTGAGACTATGGTTATTGTCATGGATTTATCTATGGAATTCTAGATGTGGACAAATTCCCAAAGTTATCACTATGGAATTATCCTTATTGAGATGGTATTATCATTGGAATTATCAATACGCATTTATTGAAATGGTAGTACCTATATATCATTGAGATTTCAGTGTGGTTGGTATGATAAATCTCTTCATCATTTGTTTTTAGTTTCCAAATCATAAATAGTTTTGTACCTACATGTGTGCATTTGTATTCAAATGAAAATTACTTATATGCACACATTTATGGGGAGTCTATTTATCCTTTGGAATGATGATGTTAAATCCTAGTATTGTCATCTAACACCAAAAAGGGGGAGACTGAAAGAACATTTCATGATCCCTAGAGTTTTGTGTGTTAGATAACACTACCAAGGACAGTTTAATTATGTGGCGAGTGCTGCAGATTTCACTTCCAAAAAGGAATCCTGCTCAGATGAAGCATTTCAAAGTATCTGGGGGCGAATTATCTGCCCATGGCTTGGGACGAATTATCCCCCCGGGATTTCTAAAGGGTCACAAGGTGCCTCGCTCGGAGAGGGGGCGGAATATTCCCCCGATAATCCGACCAGGGCCGGAGCTTTTTCCCTGGCCGAATAATCCGCCCCTGGCTTGGGCCAGATTATCCACCCTCGGGTTTTCAAAAGGGTAACAAGGCGTGTCGCTCAGAGAGGGGGCCGGGGTATTCCCCGGATAATCTAACTAGGGCCAGAGATTTTGCCTTGGACGGATAATGGTCCCCTCCTGGCGTGCCAGATTATTTTCCCCCGGGTTTTCCAAAGGGTAACAAGGCACATCACTCAGATGGGGGGCAGAGTTTTGGCCCAGATTTTGGATGCCGGTCCTGATGGGGTTCATTGCATAGAAAACAAAAAATTCCTACGGTTGCAACTTCCAAGATCGTATCTAGGAAATACTTGTAACAGTTTTAGAAGGACTCACCCTCGAAGACCGTAAGCGGGAAAACATTCCCACAAACAAACATGGTTGGTGTAGACTGTACACGATCATCCTAAAGGACGTGATGACTATAAGCGGCACAAAGGGGTAGCGCCTCCGTAACCGGTCACACGTTTGGTCTGTCGATGACTTCCGTCCCTCGCTCCAGCTGGGCAGCGGAAGTAGGGGATCCTCGAGAACTCCGCCAACACTATGACATGGTCGTGATGGTGGTGGAGAAGATCTTGAACGGGGTTTCTCCTAAGCACCATGCTCGTGGCAATGGACAAGGCTAGAAAGGGGAAGAAGATGCCAACCAAATGGCATATGAGAGAAGGAAGGATGAGTGTGACAGAGGAGGTGCTCCACCCCACCTTTTTATAGGGGGGGTCTGCCCCTTGCCATGGCCGTCAGCCAAGAGGGGTTCCCCCACCTCCTCCCTCATTCATGTGGGTGGACACTCCACTCACAAAAATTGATCTCCACTTTCTCCCATTTATTCTCCACTCAAAATCAAGAGTCTCTTCATTTAAAACACCTTTTTAATTCACTTGATTTAATGCCACTCATTAAATGAACACTTCATTTAATGATTAATGAACACTTCATTTAATGAGTACTTCATTTAATGAACACATCAACAATTCAATCCCTTGTATTAATTTGATACACCAAAACTATTCTGGCAGATTTATCAGAACAATTCATGCGATGTCTAGTATTTTCTTCGGTGTTCCCTATCCAATCAAATGTGTTGACTACCCTTAAGTGTGTCTCCTACGGGCTCGTGAATTATGTGGGCATGATCGAGACTTTCTCCGATCAATAATCATTAGCGGGACCTGGAGATCCATAATGACTCCCACTAATTCAACGATGAACTAGTGATCGCTTGAACCTTTTCCGCAGTAACCAATTCCTTTTGTCTTGCGATATTTTACTTGTCTGAGATCTGATCATTTGGTACCATCTATACCTAGTTCGGTCTCGTTACCGACAAGTACTATTTTCTTGTTCCCGTGATATAACATTCTTAGTGATCTTTATCACTTGCTTGCAAGCTATGTCAATGTGATATCACCGAGATGACCCTGAGTATATCTCTCCATCATTAGGATGGACAAATCCCACTCATGATCCATGAGTCTCAACTAAGAATTTCCAAGTACCTGATGACATCTTTATAATCACCCTATTACGATGTAACATTTGATGGAATCAAAGTACTCTTCCAGAGTTAGTGATTAACGTGATCTCATGGTCTAAGGATTAGAGTTACTTCAAATAACATTATAGCCATGTAAACATAATGGCATTATCGTATTACTATACTTTGGGAGAATGTTCATCACATCATTCTACCAATGTTGTGACCTCGTTATTAACAACATCCGATTTCATGATCAGAAAACCTTGATCATTTGTTAATCAATAAGCTAGTGTAATGAGAGACGTTACTAGGAACATTTTCGTTGTTTATTAAACACACATATATTAATGTTTCGAGTTAACACAATTATAGCATGAGAAATAAAATTTTGTCATAAACATGGAATATAATATAATAATCACTTTATTATTGCCTCTTGGGCATATTCCTTTTAGGGCCAGACTTTTTCCCCGGATAGATAATCCACCCCTCTCTAGGGCTGGATAATCCGCCCTCAGTTTGCTCCAATGGCTTCTTTGGGGGATGGGGTACATATACCCCATCCCATCTTCATTTTGGAGCTGTTGGATCTGATGAAAAAGCTTAGCTCTTCTGAAATCGATTTACAACAAGATCTCCACTTTCATCCGTCCAACGGCCTTATCCTTTGGGGAATCGAAGGAGGAGGCCTTGATCTACATCTTCACCGAAGAGATCATCACTTCCTCTCCAATTGATGTGGGGGGCTCTTGATCTAAAGTTTCATTCGAATTTCTAGATCTCGATTTTATTACTTATCACTTGCTTTATTGTAGCAGCTTGTTGTCATCACGGGAGCCTCTAATTAAGTTGTAGATGTATGCCCTGATCCAGTTGTAAAGGCACCAATTCCTGCCTCGTAGGGTACCATATAGTGGAAAGGTGGATCATGCCAGTTGTGGTGAGATACATCGGAGAACAGGGTGAGGCCTATTGTGGTGTGATGGTCTTCGTACCGCCCACCCCGCAGATATACTTTCCTTAACAAGGAAGGAACTACGGTAAAACAAATCCTATGTCTCCGCGTGCTACACTGTCGGTTACCTCGTTCCTCTCACTGCCTTTACCGTTTAGTAGCTCCATTGACATATAGAGAATTTTATCGTAGTTACATATCTAAAGAATTTACAAGCCTAAAATTGAAAAATAATTAAAAATTGGAGTAGCACCTGTTCCCCGTCTACATGCCCGTACAAACCATTTCACCCTGTCCTTCCCTACCTCGTGACTTGCGGTGATCCGACAAGGGCGTCCCGTGGCACCTTCTTCCAATCCTATCGCACGGAGATGTGAGCTCCTGCATGCACGACAATGGTGTCGAGGAAAACCTACACCTACACTATTGCTCTGCTCGACTGCAGATGGATTCCTGATAGACACCTCTGCTGCGCCGACACCCTGGAGAATCCGACAGGCTCGCCTATGCCAGAGGCTTCTCACGAGGAACATGAGAGCGATGTGCGCGAAGCCGGTTGCCTCACATGTGGTTGCTGTTGCAGTGCCAGAATGATGCTCTCTCATCCTTACCAAGCCAGCCGGTTGCAAGAAGGCGTCGGTGTCTACGCCAAATACATCTTACAACGATGTAGATCACGCACTACTCTCACTCCAAGCGCAAGATGCAGGCGTTCTCCCAACCTTGGTCAGATCTCGCCTATGCATACCACGCCAAGCTTGGTTATACAAGGATGGCCACTCAATTTGGTATGGCCAGCTCGCTAGAAGAGAGAATAAATGATATCAAGACACTTGGTTAGATAGATAGAGTAGCTAAAAAGAAGAAAGGCTAAAAGGGGATATATATATTAGAGAAGAAAGGGTTATTTTGTTGTTGCTCAACGAATAGAGCTCTCGTTTCTTCACCTAGACGACCAGATGGGTTTATAGCTAGAAGGATTAAAATGGTGACCCAAACGAGAAAGTTCTCGATTCTTACAGGGGGTAGGTTAACTGGACTTCACCTAGTGGATAAGCACCAAGTAGTACAATAGTACAAAGAATTGAAAAAAGGTCGTTGGAGGCTATAATTTACCTCTCCGTTCATAATCTAGTTTAGTCAAATTCAAACTTTATAAAATTTGACCAAATGTTCTAAAAATTATCAACATTCACAATATAACATCCATGTTATCTGAATAGTCATAAACAATATTTTCATATTATATGCATTTGCTATTATGAATGTACATTTTTTTCTTACTTTTTGTCAAACTTTACAAAGAAATGACTTTGACTAAACCCAGGACGCGAAGTAATTGTGAATAGAGGGAGTATTATAGAATAGAGGGATCCAGAAATGACTCTCGACACCACAGCCGGTCGCACCGACGTCGGGGACAACACCACTTGTCCACGAAGAGTCGAGAGATGTCGTGACGGAGAAGTGAAAGGGCCTCCTCAAAGGCACATCCAGGGGGTTGATGATGAAGCGGCTCGGCCGGAAACGCTGCACGGTGTAACATCCCAGCATTAGAGCTTAGAAATAAGTTGAGCTTAGGTGTGTGTATTGCATTCATGCATAGAAAATATGGATAATTTTCGCGCTTTTAAATAAAACTTGTCAAAGTGATTGAAGATTCTCTTAACTTGGTGGAACTGAAGTAGATCATCAAGTTGACTTTGATAAGTTTCAATATGACCTTTGCTAAAACCTTATCTTTGGGTAACATAATTTGATCTAAGGGTAGATCAAATGTAATAAAACTAAGTCACAACACACTATTCAATATGGAGTACTAGATCTTCTAGAGATCATGACATGGTATTCCATACAACAACTCAAGGATGAATACTTAATATTCTAAAGATGATATCAAGGATTATCTACAACAAACCCTGAATACCCAGTCAAGTATATAACTTAAGTAAAAGAAACTCATAACTAAATCTTGAAATACTTGCTTGCCATAGTTATTCCTACCATGAGCATCATGGTAGTTCTTAAACATTAACTCTTATTACAAATAGAGTAGAAAGAGAAGTTGAGCCAAGACCATCCATCACATACCCTTAGTGTCATGTTAATAGATGACAATCCTATTTAACCAAGTCCTAGAGACAATTGATCATCAAGGTTGAGTGATCAATTCTTGACCTAGAACTTATTGATTCTTAGCTTTAACTTGTTATATTGACCTTCCAAAGACCTTAAGTAATTTAATAAGAAGAAGGAACTAGTATGGTAGAGTATGCCATCATCAATGGAATGTGATCCTTGGTGGAGATCCAACCATCTGATGTTGGAGGAGATAACTCACTCATGAGTTTACTAGAAGAATTACCTAAACCCAAGAGTTAAGCTAGTGACCATGAAGCTATGATAAAGCTAGTAGTATTAGATTATCTAATGGTAATCTTGTTAAGCCAAGTAGGTAAAAACCTAAAGCAAGTTTCCTTAATAAGATAAGCCTTATAGAGAGACTAGTACAAGTCTACTACTTAGTGTTAATAGATCTCGATCTAACAATTAGAAGCCTAAGCTTTGCTTGATCAAACGTTGGTGGTCACTATTCTCAAGTCATTTGAGAATAGATGACCAGCTGATAAAAAAGAGTTGTGAGTATACCAAATTAGGTAAAGCCCTAGTAAGAGAAATCATCTAGCTTGATCATGAAAAGTCAAGCTAGAGTATGATGACGTATATAACATGAGTATATGGAGTAGTTGGATGCATAGTAATTTAACCAAGACAATACAAGAACAAACTTGTATTATGGGGAGCAGTACCATACATATTCCAGAGGATTGATATCCCTTGTTATATATAGTGAAGATTGCAGTCTTTCAACCCTTGGTAGCAATTGCAAGATGGAATTAAAAGAATTAATATATGGACTTAGAAGTAGCTACATTGATGGATTCATCAAGGGTAATTTAGAAATGGAAGTCATATATACTAGGAGAAGAATGAAGGAGTAATGTTGATGTGGCATGGCCATGTCATCATATGATGATGGATATGGTGGAGTCAGATGATTATCTGATTCAGGAAGATGTGATCTTTGTGAATAAGATAAGAGAGATGTATAGAGTATATTTAGGAAAGGAATTATTTGTTTAAAGATAAGCTTAGTGTAGTATTAAGAATAGAAGCTCTTGAGAAATCCTTAACCAAGATTATATCAAGCTATGACAAGACCCATGTCTACCTCTTTGTCCAAAACCTCAGAATTAAGTTACTAGTTAAACCAACTCCTATTTTTAGGCAGCCAATGGATAGTATCTCTTAGTCAAATGAAATGTCTAAGAGATAAGTAGAATACCAGTTGAGAGTGTATTGGTGAGAGCCTTGCATATCTTGTTATCTTAAACCCTAATACAAATTTATAAGAATAGATCCATCAAGATCCCATTAGGAAAGCAATCTCAATAGCTTAGTCTAAGTGAGATATTATTCATGGTCACAAAACATGAAGGTCAAAGATCTTAACTCTTAATCTTTATCCATATTCATAATAGAGTATGAGCCTATTAAACCTTCCCAAAACTCATGGTAATTATTTGGAAATGAACACTTCAATTATGTATTGTTAGTCATGCATAATGACTTAACCAAGATTGTGCGAAGGAAATTATAATGCTAAACACCAAGTAGATTTGAGTAGAAGAAATCACCATATTCTGAACCACAAGATTTAAAGCATTAATAGGGATATATATAAATTCTTATATGATGCCAAGTGTGTATAGAATCATATACACATCATTAGCCATTCAAACCATTACCATTAAAAAATTATCAAGTGAAAACAAATCATTTTTATAAGGCTTCTGGATAATGAATAAAACATTAAACCCTAAGGAATAAATGTTGCCATCAATAAACTAGGTTCTCTACTAGTTTAAAATTGATAAAGAAACATGAAAAATATAAGCTCACTTTAAGATTTCACAAACTTTTTGAATGAATAAATAGTTTAGAAATCAAATTTGAAAGGAATTTTAATTGAAAATGGTTTATGGAAACATAAAACTGAAATAGAAAAAGAAAAAGCAGCACCGCAGTACTGGCCCACGGCCCATGTCGTCCCTGTGCTAACTGTCACTCGCGTGCACCAGCTGTCGCTCTCCGCTCACTCTTATAGAGCCCAGTCGCAGCCCAGCCCAGGATACCTCTTTGTTGTCACTCTGGCAAGCAGGGCCCACACGAGGAGAGAACCATCGTCCTCGTCTTCCTCCACTAGACCGACACGCCGCTGGTAAGCCACATCGCCGCCGTCATTGTGGACTTCTCCGGACGTGATTGACCACCTCAGAACATCACCCTACTTGCTTGGAGTGTGCTTCCGCCTGTCCCATCAAGATTCGTGCCCAAATCGAGCACATCACCGCCGCCACATCTCGTCAGTCCTCGTCGTCATGCCTAGGTGTCCGAGCCTGCCGAGCCATATGATACATTGCAAATGTATCTATAATTTTTGATGTTCCATGCTTGGTTTTATCCACTTTCTTGTGTTTTGTCCACACTTTGGAGTACTTTTCATATGATTTCTTGGACTAACCTATTAACGAGAGCCACAGTGCCAGCTGCCTGTTTTCTGCTGTTTTTAGTTTTAGGAAAGTCAGAAAATGAATATTCTCGGAATTGGACGGGACAAAAGCCAAAGTGCCTATTTTTTGGAAGTCATCAGATGCCAGAATACGAGACGGAGAAGGGCTAGGGGCCGGCCACACCACCTGGGGGTGCGGCCAGACCTGGCCCGCGCCAGAGGGTGGTCTGATCGACCCCAGCACCCCCTTGGCCTCTCCTTCCGCCTATATATTGCCCTCGGGACGAAAACCCTAAGTGCCCGATCAAAAATCCACGAAAGAGTCTATAGCTGCCGTCATCTCCATCCCTAGATCGGGAGGGATCTGAAGCTCTTCCCGGTACCCTGCCGGAGAGGGGAATTCACCCTGTAGGCCTTCTTCATCATCATGGAAGCCTCTGGTGTGATGCGTGAGTAGTTCATCTTTGGACTACGGATCCATGTAGTAGCTAGATGGCTGGTTCTCCTCCTTTGTGCTTTCATGTCTAGATCTTGTGAGCTCCGTTCATGATCAAGATCATCTATTTGTAATTCTGCATGTTGTGTTTGCGGGGACCCGATGGATATTGAGATGCTATTTCAGATTGATTATTGATTCTATCATGTCTTTGTTATTTGTGATCTTGCATCTTTCCGTTGTTAGTAGCTATCTTGGCCAAGTAGATGCTAGCAACTCCAAGAGTTAGTATTTATGCTCGATAGTGGGTTCATGCCTCTAGTAATCTGGGAAGTGACAGAAATCTCTAAGGTACTAGATGTGTTGTTGCTACTAGGGAGAAAACAACAATCCTTTGTTCATAGAACAATCGTATTGTTTACTTTACACGCAATTCATAAATCAATAATCTATTGCTTGCAACTTAATACTGGAGGGGGTTCGGATGATAACCTGAAGGTGGATTATTAGTCATACATGCAGCTGGATGGCGGTCTATGTATAATGTTGTAATGCCCAATCAAGTTCCAGCATGTATTGCTTTCATGATGTTTGTCAATTGCCCCGCTGTAATTTGTTCACCCATCATGTTATCTATCTTAAGGAGAGCCACCTCTAGTGAACTATGGATCCCGGTCCTTTCTTTTACATACAATCTACAAACTGTTTACTGCTTTGTGTTTACTTTCTGCAAACTTTTACTTCCTTCCATTTGATATGTTTAATCATTTGTTTTTAGCAAAACCGGTGAGATTGACAACCTCATCGCAAGTTAGGGGCAAAGTTCTGTGGTTGTGTTGTGCAGGTCTCCACATTGCTACTAGCACCGGTAGTGCGCCCTGCCAAGGCTCATCTAGCAACACCTTTGGGGTGTTTCCTTGCTCCTACTGGTTCGATTAAACCTTGGTTTCATAACTGAGGGAAACTTGCTGTTGTGCTCATCATACCTACCTCTTGGGGTTCCCCAACGAGCTCTACATCAACACCGAGCCATCAAGCATTTTTCTGGCGCCGTTGCCGGGGAGTCAAGGACATCTTCACAAGGGGAGTCCCTCATAACCAATCTCTTTACTTTGTTATTTTTGTTTTGCTTTGTTTCTTTTTGCTTTGTTTGCTTGTTTCTTTATTAAAAACACAAAAAACTTAGTTTTACTAGTTTGCTTTCTTATTTGAAAAACACAAAAAAATTAGTTCCTTTCTTAAGTTGCCACTATGTCTAGCCTTACTCCAATCACTAGGTCACCCTAGGAAATGATTTTCACTTTTAAACAAGGAATTGTGGAAAGTTTTAAGGAAGCTTGTTCTAGAATCTCTGATCTACATGAAAAAACTGAGCCTAAAATGACTCAAAGCTTGTTCCTTAGCAGTTTTTACCTTGGAATTGCTCTTTGATATAGATATGCTTTAGATGTTGTTGTGGGAGGAGATTTCCTCTAATGTAATGAGGATGATGCTATTAATGCTATAAAGAAATTGATCCTTACTTACAACTTGCCTAGCCAAACTGATATTTCTTTCGCAAGAATATTTGCTAGATTGAACACTCTTGAGACTAGCACTGCTAGCTTAAAAGATTGCTATAATACGCTTAGGGAGCATCATAATTATGTTCCAATAAATTATGAACCATCAAAGTGGCTCCCTACAGTAAAGATTGAGATAAACACTAAAATTTTTCAAGCCCGTTGTGATATCATGTCTGCATTTTGTCTTATGCCCAAAGATATTTATGAATCTTTGAATCTTTGGGGGCTTACTGAAGAAGGAAAAGAAATATCTCTTGCTAATAATGTTACCATATTACCTACTAGAATAGCTGAAGGAGTGTTTACAAAGATCCTTGGGAAAATTATTTCTACTGATTATCTTGTTATTGAATGTGCAGGAAAAGGACAAATTACACTTGGAAGGTCCCTATTAGAACTCCTTGGAGCAATAATAGATGTGGGAAAGGGGACCATGCACCTTTCTTCTCCACCAAACAATCATATTTTCCCCAAGGTTAAGAATAAAAGTAAGAGAGGTAAGGACAAGAAATTTGGTCTTAATGCTTCTTCATTTGAGAACACTTGATTCTTTCTTGCTTCTTATGCCTAACTTAAAGGCGTTAAAGAAAAGTACTTATTGGGAGATAACCCAAAAGTTTTAGATGAGTCTTGGAAGTTATTACTTCAGTAATAAGCGCTCCTTATCCTTTTTATTTGCTTTTTGTGCCAAGAGTAACCTCTAATGAGAGATAAGTAATGATTGGGAAAGTTGCTGTCCCAAAACAGATTTCTGTACTTCACCGTAAAAATTCGTGTAAAATATCTCAACGTCTTTTTGAGGCGTGAATTTTTATGCTTCTGACCCAGGTTGTTATCTAACTTTCTTTAGTTCAACACTTTTTTATTTGAAGAACAGAAGGTCTTCGAAAAAATTCGTCTTTACCTGCTGGTCTGTTTTGACAGATTTCTGCCATTTTCTGCATTTGGTTCCTTTTTTAGATCTTTTGGGGAATTGAGCTTTTTGAGGGAAGTTCTTCAGTAGCTAGTGTTTTAGTGGAAGTTTATTTGGTATTAGAACTGAACCTTAAGACTTATTATCTTGAGTGCACTAATGTTGCTAATAAAGATTGTGTGAAGTTTTGTATGAAGGAAAATTTTAGGTGTATGGAAGGAATGAGTAATGAGATGAAGGATGGACTAAAGCTAAAGCTTGGGGATGCCACGCATGTCACCCCATGAAATATCCAAGAAGTACAAGCGTCAAAGCTTGGGGATGCCCAAGGCATCCCCCTCTTCATCAATAAAAATCTCAGGTTTCTTCCAAACGCTTCATTTTCATTGTTTCATGCACAGTTGTGTTGTTCTTGGAGCGTCTTCTTTTTCGTTTTCATTTTGGTTTTTCATTTGCTTTTGTTTTGTTAGTTTTCTGAATAAATTGGTTGGACCCCCTCTTTAATACATTGGTTTTCAAATAGTTTGGTTTGGTTTGGAAAAGAGTAGGAAAGTTCATGCTTATGTGGTAAAAAGAGCTCGTTTTTTATATTGTTTTGGCTTTATGCTTAGTATTCTTTGCTGTAGAATGACTTGTTTTAAACAATTGAGATTTCTTAATGTGCCTTGGATGAATCATGCATTGTTTTAGCATATTAAAGCATAGTATAATGGTATTCTCCTTTGATGATTTATTTGGGTTGACTTGGCACATGATCACACCATGTTATGACTATCTCAAGTTACCTAAGCCTTTATGATCCTTTAGTTTTCAACTTGTAGTATCACTTTATGCTTTTATCAATGATGTTTTGTCGCTCTACATGATTATGGCCATTATTGCTCTCTTAGTTTGTCGCTCCTAGTCTTTTGCTAGCCTCCGCAACCAAGTATGAGTTCCACTCATGCATCCAATTCCCTAAACCAAGTTATTCCAAAGAGTCCACCATACCTACCTACTAGCTTATGCTATTCCAAGTATATTCATGCTTTTGTTTACCTTCCGAATTAAACTTGTTATGAGAAAACTAGTGATTAAAGCTCTCACGAACTTGATGGCACACTTTACTTTTCTTGCCCTTAATAAACTTGAACCATTGTGTCGTCTATGTTGTATATGCTTGCACTTATTTGTTGGGAATTAGCAGAACCATGCTGTCATGGGGAACACTTTCAACATTGCACTTGGTACTTGTACCTAGTTGATATCATGCTCTTTTGTATATGGATGTCGTTGGTGTGAAATGAAAGGGGAGCTTGTAAGTCCATGGAGTTATGTATATGTGTTAGAGAAACGCCTGGGCCGCTGGTCTAATCCATGCTGACATGGTGGAAACCTGCAGCATAACCAATATTGAGAAAAAAAGAGAAAAAGAGAAAAAAAGAGATTATGAAAAGAGGAAAGAGAGAAAAAAGCACCATATTCCCATGGTAAATAAGAAGATTGCTGAGATGCTCGTTGTCTGCTTGCCTTGTCATTTTGATATGGGGATTCTTCTGTATCATCGTGCAAGGGGTACCCCGTTGGCGGTTCTCTATGATACACATGTACTCACAATGACAAGAACTTACCGGTGACTAAACTTGAGTAGCATGAGGAGCGGCCCTCGTATACAAGGGACATGAGATTTCTAACTTATACTTCGTCAAGCATGTACACCATAGTTTGTTCACTTTAACCTTAATCACTTCAAGATGCTTATGATAGGGGCAATGGGAGCTAAAAGCTATAAGTACCATAATTTTTGGAAGCTCTTTATGAGATTTGAATCCCTACTTCCTTTTATGAAAGCATTTCTTCCACCATTATATTGAGTCTCCACCTTCTACCTTTATGCACCTACTTTGAGAGCATAGTGGCCATTCTTAGTTCTATGTGCATTGTCCCAAGACTAGTTCATTGATGCATAACTTGATATTGCTTGTTTTAAACTATTTGTATCTAGTCACTCTTATGAACTTTGAAGGTGTCCTATGCATTTATATTTGCTACTCTATGAGGGACAAGCTGAATACTATTATGCTATGTTTTCTTTATGTAAAACAAACAAACGTCTTGCAAAGTATTGCTATTCATGAATATTTTGTTTGTGCCTTTTCATGTTGCATTGTAGTTTCTTTGTCTTATTGCTAGAACTTGGTCTTTCATGTTATGATTGAAGTACTATGATCCCAGCTTTGAATGTTTTACAAATACTTTGATCAAGTCTTTGATGGTGCATGTCACCTCAAAAATTATTCTTTCTTTTTGACATGGGTATACCCTGTAGGTACTCGAGCTTGGTATATACGGTCCAAATACATACGGGCCCATAGTGTCGCCAAGACCCGGATGGAGGGACTCGAGTAACCTACGGACTCTCGATTGCTTGAAGGACAAGAAGAAGCTAAAGATAGAAAGTTTGAAGGGGAAAACCCTAACTTGTAACCGACTCGACCTGCTACCTGAGACCTAGCCTATCTATATAAAGGCTAGGAGGGGGCGGCGAGGAGGACACACACGCAACCCTAGTTTCCACAACCCTTGCCAGATTGCATCTGCGCACCATTGTAACTTTCAACTCCTTCGATAATTCCACGAGAAGACAAGCAGGAGTAGGGACCTCTACGAGGCCTAAACCTGGGTAAATCCTTTGTCCCCTGTGTGCTTGTTTGCTAGCCGATAGATGTCTCCAGCGCTCCCTCCTTCTCCAAAACCCAAGTCCATAACAATGGGCATTGACGAGTTAAACCCTCGTCAATTGGCGCCGTCTGTGGGAATTGGGAGTGCTGATGTTGCGGCTTCTTTGTCCCCATCAAACGCGATCTACAACTCTGCAATAGCAGAGATTCGCCACCTTTTCAGCGCCTTCGACTTCACCGTCCACACGCCGGCCACTCGCCCGGCCTTCGAGTCCGTAGGCGACAGAATCAGCCTGGCGATTGGGAGCTTCCACTTCCTAGTTGGTCAGATGGGCACGCTTCACATGCCCGATCAGCCGACAGCATCGGCGATTGCCCCAGCATCATGGTTCCCTCCATCGATCGGCACCCTCAGCGAGCTCAATGCTCAGACGGTAGTCGGGAACATGGTCAGCGACAGCAGTCGCGACTCCGATCTAAGCGATCTGGCCACTGAAGATGGAACCTACGGTTCCGGATCTGAAAGTTGTGGAAGCAACAGCTTCCCAAATCACTTCATGTGCGCCGTCATCAACGCAGGAGACACCTCCGCCAACCGTGGCAACGGTGGTAACACCGGCAACGGCACCAACCCGCCCAACACCGCCAACGGCGGCAACGGCGGCAATGGAGGAGCAGTCGAACCCCCCAGCATAATCAACGAGCAAACCGGCGAACGGGTCGTGATCAGGCTCAACGAGCAAGAGTGGGAACGCTGCCGCGAAGCCCTACGAGGTGCACCTCTACCCTTCGGGTCCCCTCAGGAACTACTGATGGGTTACCACTGGCTCCTAAAAGAGGAATTCAAGCGCCAGAAACAAGCAATTGCGCAACTTGAGGCGCGTAAAAAGGCGGCGGACGAGTCAAACCTTCGCTGCGCTAGGCTCTCCTCCTACGGAGGATCCTCCTCAAGAGGCAACGAGCATCTTGCCAGGAAGAGGCAATCGTGGATGGCTCACCTCACCGAACAAGAACGCATAGACGCCACGAAATTCCTCGACTTAGGCTCTATGACAGTCGACACGAGAGGCAACGTGGTTCCCAGGACGCCACATGCCACAGTGACAGCGGCCACCATGTACCTTCTCAATAACCAGCCACCGGATAGAGATCCCCGAACGGCCATGCACCAATCTACGATCGTGGGCCTAGGGTTAATCGAGGCCGCCCTCGGCAAAGAACCAGTACCAGACCCAAAAAAGGGCAAAGCGTTAGAAAAACGCTACTCCTCGTCCTCGTCAAGTGATGACGGTCACGACCTGTCTCGGTGCCGCCGTTCACGACGACACGATCGCGACTACGATGCACGTGACGAGCTCACGCAGCGCAAGATCGACAAGTCAAGGGCACGACGTGCTCGGTCGACTGATTCGGAAGAAGAAGATGGGGAGCTCTGTGGCGCCAGATGCTTCAGCAGATCCATCAGGCAAAAGCGAATGCCTAAAGGGTTCAAACTCCCATCGGAGAACCCGAAATTTGACGGTCTGCAGGACCCCAAGATCTGGCTGGAGGATCACATCTCCTCTGTCAGACTGCACGGAGGCAGTCGAAGTACTGCCATGCAATGCTTGCAGCTACAGCTGCAGGGTGCCGCCCGGGCATGGCTCAACAACCTCCCGCGCGGATCCATTCGCAGCTGGCATGAGCTGGTCTATAGCTTCGTGCGCAATTTTAAGGGCACGTACAAACGCCCCGCTTCAATCGAAGAACTGAGATGCTGCCAGCAAAAATCTTGCTAATCGCTACGCTCTTACATCCAAAGATGGTCCATCATCAAGAACTCCGCGGAGAACATCTCGGAAGACCGCGCGATTGATGCATTCAATGGTGGCGTCCGCCGCATGGAACTCAGGGAGGAGCTAGGCCGCTCGAAGCCCAAGACCATCGACCACCTGATGGAGATCGCGAATCGGTGGGCCGATGGGGAAGATTCGTTGAAGAACCGTGTTCACTCTGACGAGGAGGCATAACTCGAACGAAGACGCGACCGTCGGAGTAAACGTCGTATGCGCGTCTACGACGATCGCGATGACGTCAACATGGTCACAGCCGGCTACGCCGATAGACGCGACAATAACCGCAACAGCGGATACCGCAAAGGCGGATACCGCGACTCCGGGAAAACCACGCAAGTATGGCAACGCCGCACTCGCGATGAAGCACCCGCGACCTCCGTCGAAGACAAACTATCCGGACCATGCACGGTACACTTCTACATCGACAAGCATGACGGCAAGAGAAAGTCCAGTCACCTCCTCAAGGACTGCCGCGAGTTCCTCAAGCTACATGAGGGGTTGGTTCGGATGAACCACAATGCAGCCGAAAGAGGCTACGGAACCGCTCCAGGCGCAGTGGCACATGGCGCACCACCACCACCACCTGGGTCACCCCCGAACGAAGCTGCACCGGACCAGCACCACGGAGGTGAACCATACCCATGGGCCATGGGTACCATGATGATCCAAAAGGGACGCCCCTCCAATAGGGTGCAGAAGGCCATCACTCGCCAAGTCAACTTGGCCATGCACTCGCCACCATCCACCACTGAGTACCTCAGTGGTAGTGAGTCGTGCATTACCTTTGACAAACGCGACCACCCGCCTCAAGTACCTCGCCCAGGTCATTGCCCCCTCATACTCGAGGCGCAAATTGGAGGCTTCGACATGAGTCGCGTCTTCATGGATGGCGGAAGCGGTATCAACCTCATATTCGCGAGTACCTTGCGAGCAATGAGGATCCCTCTAACCTGCTTGGAGGCATCGGACACAACGTTCCACGGCATCGTCCTAGGAAAAGGTGTATACCCCCTGGGCAAAATCAACCTCGACGTCATATTCGGCACGCCGAAGAACTTCCAGCGCGAGCGCATCGACTTTGAAGTTGTCGACTGGCCCTCACAATACCACTGCATCCTCGGGCGCGTCGCGTTCGCTAGGTTCATGGCAGTACCTCACTACGCCTACCTGCAGATGAAAATGCCAGGTCCCAACGGCGTCATCACGATCAACGGGAGTTTTGAGCGATCTGACACTTCCGACAGGGAATTCAACAGAATCTCCCAGTCCTTCTGCATGTAGGAGGAGCTCGCGCGATTGAAGGAAACGACAGACAACAGTCTGCCCCCCCCCCCTGAGCAGGCCAAGCTCACCTGACCTCTCATTCGACTCATCTGTGCACACAAAGAAGGTGCAGGTCCATCCATCAGATCCCGCTAAAATGACCCTCATCGCCAACAACTTGAGTCCCGCATAGGAACTCGCACTCGTCGAATTCCTCCGTGAGCACTAGGAGACTTTCGCCTGGTGTCCTGCGGACATGCCAGGAGTTCCCAGGGAATTCGCCGAGCACACACTCAACGTCAACCCCGACGCAAGGCCAGTCAAGCAAACAATCAGGCGAATGTCTGAGCCACGGGCACAGGCAGTCGGAATGGAGATCAACAGACTCCTCGAGGCCAAATTCATACGCGAGATCAAGGAAAGCACTTGGCTCGCCAATACGGTGCTGGTGCCAAAAAAGGACACGGATATCCTGCGGATGTGCGTGGACTTCACTTCTCTAAACAAGCACTGCCCAAAAGATCACTTCCCGCTACACGGATCGATCAAATCATCGACTCCACTGCTGGATGCAAGCGCCTCTGCTTCCTCGACGCCTACTCAGGCTATAACCAAATTCTAATGAAGGAGGAAGACCAGGAGAAGACCGCGTTTACAACGCCCTTCGGCGTGTTCTGCTACAACACAATGCCCTTCAGGCTAAAAAACGCAGGAGCCACGTACCAGCGGTGCATGCAGGCCTGCCTCAAGGAGCAACTTGGTCGCAACATCCAAGTCTATGTCGATGACATAGTAATCAAAACCAAGGAAGAAGCCTCTCTAATCGACGACTTGCGCGAAACCTTCGCCAATCTCGATCGCTACCGGATAAAGCTCAATCCGGACAAATGCGCCTTCGGCGTACCCTCTGGGCAGCTGCTCGGGTACCTCATCTCCGCAAGACGGATTGAGGCAAACCCAAAAAAGATAAAGGCCATACCGGCCATGGAGAAGCCAAAAAACATAAGAGGCGTTCAAGAACTAGCCGGGCGAATCGCGGCCCTCAGTCGATTTATCAGTCGAATGGGAGAAAAGGCGCTGCCCTTCTATCAGCTCCTCCGCAAAGCTGACAAATTTGAGTAGACCAACGAAGCGCAAGAAGCATTCGAAGACCTCAAGCGCCTGCTATCCACCTCGCCAGTATTGGTAACTCCACGAGAAAGGGAACCACTGCTGCTGTACATCTCCGCCACCAACCAAGTGGTTAGCACAGTGCTCGTCGTCGAACGGGCTGAGGAAAACAAGGTCCACGGCGTACAACGCCCGGTATACTACCTCAGCGAGGTCCTCACGCCAACAAAACAGCAGTACCCGCACTACCAGAAGCTGGCGTACGGTGTCTTTATGACCACCCGACGACTGCGCCATTACTTCCAGGAACACCCAATCGTGGTAGTCAACGACGCCCCATTGGGACATATCCTCAATAACCCTGACGCCACAGGGCGAGTCGCGCTTTGGGGAATTGAACTGTCTCCACGAGACATCACATACGAAAAGCGTGACGCAATCAAGTCGCAAGTTCTCCCTGACTTCCTTGTACATTGGATGGAAAACCAACTCCCGGACAAGCCAGACATGTCCTACCTCTGGACAATGCACTTCGATGGGTCCAAGAGGAAAGATGGAGCAGGAGCAGGTGTCATACTGGCATCGCCTCAAGGGGACAAGCTGAAATACGTCCTGCGAATGCAGTTCACAGCCTCAAACAACGAGGCTGAATACGAGGCCCTGTTACACGGGATGAGGATGGCAAAAGCCTGCGGCGCAAAGAGTCTAATCATATATGACGACTCCAAGCTGGTCGTCAACCAAACAATGCACGAGTGTGACGCACTAAATGACAACATGATCGCATACCGCGACCTCTACGACACACTTGAAGGAGACTTTGATGGTTGCGAGTTACGACACATAGGTCGCGAAAGTAATGAGGAGGCGGACGCACTCGCCAACATAGGCTCCACCTGCGCACCCATACCACCTGGGGTATTTCTCGAGTGCATATGGTAACGCTCCATCAAGCCGAAGGCCGCAGAGAAGAAAACAAGTGTAGCAACGGACTCGGGGGCTACGCCACCCAATGAGCCAATGACAATCGATGACTTGGAGCTCGACACAGGACTCGAGGGACCAATGAGCGTCATGATGATCGAACAATCCTGGCTGCAGCCATATATTACATACCTCCTCAGCAAGCGCCTACCGGACGACCCGACAGACACACGACACATCACGCGACGCTCCAAGGCATTCGCCGTTATCAACGGTGAACTGTATAAACGCAACATTACAGGTGTATTACAACGATGCGTCTCCCTAGCCGATGGAAGAGCAGTCCTCCTCGACATCCATGAAGGGACCTGCGGGCACCACGCTGGCAGTCGTGCCCTCGTTGCCAAAGCTCTACAAGATGGATTCTACTGGCCCACGGCCATGCACGACGCCAAGGATATAGTCCAAAAATGCAACGCTTGTCAGCGATTCGCGGACAAGCCACACGCACCAGGCGCAGAACTACGGCCTATTCCATTGGCCTGGCCCTTCGCCCAGTGGGGACTCGACATGGTTGGCAAACTTCCAAGGTTCTCGCAAGGAGGCTACGTCTACCTCTTGGTCGCAGTCGACAAATTCACCAAGTGGATTGAGGCCATGCCAGTGACCAAGCAATCAGGACACAGCGCAGTCAAGTTCTTCGAGTCCATCGTCTACCGCTTCAGCGTGCCGCATAGCATCATCACCGACAACGGAACAAACTTCACATCCAAGGAGTTCCAAGATTTCTGCGAGAACCTGGGGATCAACATCAGCTGTGCCTCAGTAGCACACCCACAGACCAACGGTCAGGTGGAAAAGGCAAACGGGCTCGTCTGTAGCGGCATCAAGAAGCGACTCCTCCGACCACTCGAACAAGCCATGGGCTACTGGCCAAACGAACTGCAATCCGTACTCTAGAGCATGTGTACAACTCCAAACAGCGCCACCGGCTACACACCATTCTTTATGGTACATCGAGCAGAGGCAGTACTACCCGCCGAGGTACGGTACAAAGCGCCATGCGTAGTCGCCTACAGCGAGAAGGAGTCATCCCTCGCACTCGAAGACTCTGTCGACCTCCTTGACGAAGCAAGAGAAATCGCCGTAGAAAGATCTACGATCTACCAGCAGAACCTGCGCAACTACCATAGCAGAAGGCTTCGCCCAAGATCCTTCATCGAAAATGACCTGGTCCTGCGACTGAAGCAGCAGGGGCATCTCAAGCTCGAGTCCCCCTGGGAAGGACCGTATGTGGTTACAGAAGTAATCCCAGGTGGCGCCTATCGCCTTCAAGATTTAGCGACAGGAGTCGCATACTCCAACCCTTGGAACGTCGCACAACTGCGATGTTTCTACCCTTAGTCGTTTTCTTTACTTTTGCATCGCAAATAAGGCTATTCAGCCAAGGCTACTTAGCCGCACATTGTACTTCGTACTGTTCTCCGAATAAATAAAAGCTAAGTGCCCCAAAACTCCGTGTTCTCCTTTACTTTGTCAATTTTCATACTCGGGGGCTACGCCACCCTATACACATATGTTCTTCAAACAATAACGTGACATCCTGAGTAGCTGGCACATCAATCGAACCCCTTAAACACAAACTCAACCCAGCTGCAACGCACCTGACAGGTTGACAAGGGAACGATACAAAGATGGCCAGGCTAACGAAAAGGACTCGCATAAGTGCAACGCACCCCACGCTTATAAAGCTATTTGTATACATTCAACAATAAATTATCTACAAATATATATGAGCTTTACAAACACTAGTACACGTATGTGCAGGATACATATTTGGCTACCCTTGCAACAAAAGAATATTAGTCTGTTCCTCGAAGAAGTCGACGATCTCCTCGGCTGGACGGTCCACCGCCTGATAGTTCGGCACCATGTTCCAGGAAGATCCTATTGGTGGCACCGGTGGCCCAGAGGCAATGGCGGCGACATCCACGTCAGGCCTGTGCAAACGCACCACGGAGAGGGCAGCCTTGGCACTAGCCACCAACTGCTGCCTCACGCACTCACGAACCGCGGACATATCTTGAAATTTGGTCAGAAGAGCCAACAGGCTTGACGGAGCATCATCCAGCGAGAACATCTCCCGGTAGATGTTCTTCAGAAAGAGCAAAACTCACGAGGCGCGATCCTGCAGGGTCGCTAACACAGTCGCACGATCATGATCTACCCAGAAGTATCCACTCTCCTGAAGTTGCTCCTGGGTGAGATCATGAAGGCGGATGGCAATCCTATCCTTCTCCTCCTGCGGACGGCGTGCGCTAACAACTACATGAAGCAGCATCAACAGCATGAGTACAACGTACCATTGCGATTAACTACAAAGGAAAAGACGAGGATGAGCAAACTATCATTTAAACTGGTCGCCCAGTTGCGTCACCTTGCCAAGCAGATATTGCTCACGGGCGGCGGCTTTTTCAGCCTTTGACTTCCACACGTCCGCGCTACCGCGGATCACGGGCAACTCACGCTCCAGTTGCTTAACGCGATCACGAAGTCGCGAAAGCAAGGAAAGCTCCTCTACCCTGGAGCATGGTGGTGCCATTGTATTCTCAAGAGATGGCGAGTCCGGGGTTCCCCCCACAGGGCCACTTGACGTACCCTACCAAAAATCAAGCCAGAGGCAAATAAGGTGACCAACTCAAAAGTCAAAAGTAACAGATGCATTCAGGATCAATAAAAGTATCTACAAACACATTCGCCAACAGGCATGTTCTCCAATCAAAAGAGCAAGTTCATCAGCTATTACAAGAAACTAACTACGGAGCAGCTGGCTTCTTCGACTTCGATGACCTCGGGGGCTTCATCAAGTCCGTGGCAGTATCAGATGCCACTGACTTTCTGCCGGCCCCTGAGGCCAAAGTTTTCGCCGCCTTCTTTGCGCGATTGAGCTCCTCCGAATACTTGGCAACAGTGTTTATCAAGGAATGGCCATATTTGGCACAGGCAGTCGCAAAGGGAGCGAATACTACCTGCTGACCATCCGCGCCAATAGGCATCGTCTTCGACACCGCAGAGGGATCCACTTCGACTCCGTGGGCTTGCACCATTTCAAGCGACATGGTCGCGCCAGCCGCGCGGAGGGAGTTCTTGTACGTGGCAGGCACACCCCCAGCGAGAGACTCCACTAGCTCTTCCACATTGTCGACCAGCTCCGCCTTCGGCATCAGCTCCTCCCGGAGGCGACTCAGGGTGGCGTTGGCTTTGAACAGCGTATTTTGGACAGCGGCGCTACGATCTTCGACCGCAGATACCGCGCCCGCCAGAGCGTCATCACGACCAAGGGCTTGTGGATCAAAACTCAAGCCACCAGCATCTACACCAAAATACACACATGGATCAAACTTCTAATGCCACCGGCACTACAGAGGAAGAGAAGAACATCAATAAAATATCTACCAAGTAAAGGTACCTGAGAGGGCCTTGGCGACTGACAACAGTTGCTCTTCGAACAATTTCTCCCTGGCTGCAAAGGAGGCACGCAGACCCTCTCCGCGCTTCTGGGCTTCATCACGAGCCGCGATTGCCTCGTCGCGCCCCTTCACAGCTGCGGCTAGCGTCTTCTCCAATGTGGTGACATCACGCAGCAAGGCATTATGCTCAGCTACATGGCAGTCAAAAATTGGCTGTCAGTCGATTATACCAAAAATAGAGAGAAGACGAAAAGAATAAGTATAGCACACTCAATCTCAACCATGCGGTGGAGCGTCTCCAGCATCGCATGCTGGCAACCCATCGCCATCACTTGCTCCGCCACCTGCGCGGCTTCCTTTACAAGGAGCTGTCGCACAAAACAAGGAGTCAGCAGAGGGCAACAAAGGGCGTTGACTGCCAAATTATATAAGAAAGAAAGATATACTTACAGGGTCCTCCAGCGACTCTGAAGAAGATTGCTGAACCGTCATCCGAGCAACTACTCGATGCTCCCCTACGTGAGGAGAGCTCGAAGAATTGTGCCCGGAGTGGGCCGCCGCCGGAGGAGAAGGAGCGCGCTCGACCTCTGTCTTGGCCTTTGAGGTCGCGACTCCTGATTCCTTCAAAAATTCGACGTCGCCAGAAGATGACGACGCCTCTTGACTGCAAGACAAAATCCGCACTCAGAAAGGGCAAACTCCAGGGCAAAGCCAACAAGAAGAAAACAAGAGAAGAATGAATGCACTAGCAAACTTACCAGTCAAATCTGTCAAGATCAAATGTGGCCTCCGTCGACTCTGACGAAGACTCCTTGGGCAATCGCATCTTCTTGCGAGAAGACGGTGCCACAGCCCTCATAGGAACAGCTGGAATTGGCGACTCCGCGTCAACAGCCGTGCCTCCTGGAGATAAAGGAGTCGACGCGTCGGAATCCCCGCTACGTGAATGCTTGCGAGTATCTGGACTCTCGGACTCGGGGGCTTCCTCTTCCACATCAGAAGGGACAGTCGACTCAGACTCGTCCTCTTCCAAAGCTTCACGAGGAATAATCCCCTCAGGAAGGGGAGGCATACAAGGCGACACCGCCCACTCCTGCATACAAAAAGTAAAGATAAGCAAACACAATAGGAAACGCAATCGAGAAAATAAGCTACTACGTAGCGCAACTGTACCTTGGGAGGAGGATTCGAAGCATCGAAGGGAGGAACGACTGGCTCGTTCGGAAGCACATCCTTGAGGGTGTACTTCGTGACCAGTCGCACCCTCTTATCTACCTCACTCATGGACATGCCATCAGCAGACACGCGAGTGGGATCATCAGCACCACCCCATTGGAACATGGGATGGACCCTAGCCTGGAGAGGCTGGACGCGACGATGCAGCCAAGTCCTGACAAGGGCGTAGCCTCCCTCTTCTACGCCTATGTGACTCTCGAGGTCGCAGACGCGCTGATATAACACGTCTGTCTCCGCGAGTTCGGAAGGCATGATCATGTTCTTCCAAGAATGCATCTTCTTGCAGGGAGTCGTGGGATCGAAAGGCGCGAGTCCAAAGTGCTCATCCTTCGCCTTCTGGTCGCGCACATAGAACCATTTGTCCCTCCATCCCTGGACGGACTTGGTAAGCTTGATATCAAAGTAGGTGGCAGATGGGTCAACATGGATTCCGCAACCACCTACGTCATAAACTAAAGAGCCAGATGCGGACTGACGCTTCAATTAAAGATGCGTTTGAAAAGACCAAAGTGCGGCTCGATTCCGAGCCAGCACTCGCAGAGAGTGATGAAACAAGTGATGTGGAGGAGAGAATTTGGGGACAGCTGATGGAGATGGAACCCATAGAAACAAAGAAGGCCCCGAAGAAAGGGGTGAAGAGGCAACGAAAGACCGCGAATGATGAAAGCAAGAAACATCACTCGATAACCAGCGGGAGGCACAGGAATGGTCTCACCGCTGGGGATGCGCGAATCGGCGACTGCTGCAGAAATCACTCCGTCTTGGCGAAGAAGACGGAGATCCGACGCCTTGATGATAGAGGGGCGCCATGCGCCATTGGTCACGCGGGTGCCCGCGACCTTCTTCTTCCCGACGGCGGCGGCACTGGTGCCCGCAGCAGCGGAGCCACTTTTCTTCTTCGCTGCAGCGAGGGTGGCTGTGGAATCAGCGGCAGCGCCTCCCTTCTTCTTCCCCATTGCGCGGCGGCGATGTGAGCGAAGGAAGTAGCTTGGGAAGAAACAGAGCTGGTCCAGCGTCGTGGAGAAGATGGGCGCAGGGGAAAGCAGAAAAGCAACAGCAATGGCGATGGCAGCAAGGAAGAAAGAGCACAGATGGGAAATCACCGCCGCAGCATCGCTACTTAACCCCTGGGAGATGCAAATCCAACGGCTGACAAAAACCCTATTGGACGCGTGGCACGCATCGCGTAGGACACGTGGAGAAGAGGAAGCACGAACCGTCCCCCCACCTCTACCATTACGCGCGGAAATCGAGGAGGCACAGTTAAAAATAAGATTACGCACGCCTAGTCAAATCAAAGTCAGAAAGTGGGACCCATCGCTCGTCACGTCCCGTCAAAACCGCTCACGCGGGCACTACTAAGGTCATACAAGCGTCAGCACTGACGCCACCAAGGCTATGCAGTGGAAATCTTCGACTATTTTTAGTCCTTGTTGGAGTCTTCGACTCCACCAAGCACTCGGGGGCTACTCCCATAGGGAGCGCTGGCCACGCACCCTATGATTTTTCTTTTTCTTGTTGCAGGAACATGGGCAATCACAAAAGCAAACCCAATCACTCGAAACGCAGTTCGATTATGGACATGTGTTACTCCCATAGGGAGCGCCGGAAACAAGAAGGCAAAAGACGACAGCAGTCGCAAAAGTGTTTTAGTACCTGCCTGAGTCATCGACTGAAACAAGCAGGCAAAAGACGACAGCAGTCGCAAAAGTGTTTTAGTACCTGCCCGAGTCATCGACTGAAACAAGCAAGTGAAAACGACAGCTGTCTCAAAAGTTCTTTAGTCCCTGACCGAGTCTTCGACTCAACCAGGCACTCGGGGGCTATTCCCATAGGGAGCACTGGTCGCGCACCCTATGATTATTTGTACAAAAAACTGTGTGTTGATAACATCCACACTCGAAACTCATGGAGACACCGCCTCATAATTTTTCCTCTACAAAGAGACTGCGTCTCCGCGATGATAAAATTCAGATGCCGCGCCTACGGCGTGAATGTAAGACCTGAATAAGGTCTGGCAACGCATTTAACTGCGCACTACCAGAAACATATCCGTACCTACAGGTATGATGAACATGCCTTGACGGACGCGTCAAGTGCTCACACCCATATAACTGGAATTTGACTCCTGTAAGACCTCCGCGGCCTGAGTCGAATTACACCAGCACTTTTCCAGATTCGAGTCTGGGGACTCGAATTTGAGTAGATTGCGTTGTTTCACCCTAAGGTGGTTAACTGATACCGATACTTCGGTTATATCAGGCACGTATATCAACAATCCCTATGACACAAATAAAAGCAATCGAAATGTACTCATTTAGGCACTCGAAGGCTTCAAAAAGTCCCTAGTCGAATCTGCGATTCCACTGGACACTCGAGGGCTACTGACATGGGTATACCCTGCAGGTACTCGAGCTTGGTATATACGGTCCAAATACATACGGGCCCACGATGTCGCCAAGACCCGGATGGAGGGACTCGAGTAACCTACGGACTCTCGATTGCTTGAAGGACAAGAAGAACCTAAAGATAGAAAGTTTGAAGGGGAAAACCCTAACCTGTAACCGACTCGACCTGCTACCTGAGACCTAGCCTATCTATATAAAGGCTAGGAGGGGGCGGCGAGGAGGACACACACGCAACCCTAGTTTCCACAACCCTTGCCAGATTGCATATGTGCACCGTTGTAACTTTCGACTCCTTCGATAATTCCACGAGCAGACAAGCAGGAGTAGGGACCTCTACGAGGCCTAAACCTGGGTAAATCCTTTGTCCCCTCTGTGCTTGTTTGCTAGCTGATAGATGTCTCCGGCGCTCCCTCCTTCTCCAAAACCCAAGTCCATAACAATGGGCATTGACGAGTTAAACCCTCGTCACTTTTTATCACTTACCTACTCGAGGACAAGCAGGAGTTAAGCTTGGGGATGTTGATACATTGCAATCATTTTTGATGTTCCATGCTTGGTTTTATCCACTTTCTTGTGTTTTGTCCACACTTTGGAGTACTTTTCATATGATTTCTTGGACTAACCTATTAACGAGAGCCACAGTGATAGCTGCCTGTTTTCTGCTGTTTTTGGTTCCAGGAAAGTCAGAAAATGAATATTCTCGGAATTGGACGGGACAAAATCCAAAGTGCCTATTTTTTTGGAAGATCAGATTCCAGAATACGAGACGGAGAAGGGCTGGGGGCCAGCCACATCACCTGGCCGCGCGGCCAGGCCTGGCCCGCGCCAGGGGGTGGTCGGGCCAGGCCGACCCCAGCACCCCCTCGGCCTCTCCTTCCACCTATATATTGCCCTCGGGACAAAAACCCTAAGTGCCCGATCAAAAATGCACGAAAGAGTCTATAGCCGCCGTCATCTCCATCCCAAGATCTGGAGGGGTCTGAAGCTCTTCCCGGCACCCTGTCGAAGAGGGGAATACACCCTGGAGGCCTTCTTCATCATCATGCAAGCGTCCGGTGTGATGCGTGAGTAGTTCATCTTTGGACTACGGATCCATGTAGTATCTAGATGGCTGGTTCTCCTCCTTTGTGCCTTCATGTCTAGATCTTGTGAGCTCCGTTCATGATCAAGATCATCTATTTGTAATTCTGCATGTTGTGTTTGCGGGGATCCAATGGATATTGAGATGCTATTTCATATTGATTATTGATTCTATCATGTATTTGTTATTTGTGATCTTGCATGCTTTCTGTTGTTAGTAGCTATCTTGGCCAAGTAGATGCTAGCAACTCCAAGAGTTAGTATTTATGCTCGATAGTAGGTTCATGCCTCTAGTAATCTGGGGAAGTGACAGAAATCTCTAAGGTACTAGATGTGTTGTTGCTACTAGGGAGAAAACAACAATCCTTTGTTCATAGAACAATCGTATTGTTTACTTTACACGCAATTCGTAAAGCAATAATCTGTTGCTTGCAACTTAATACTAGAGGGGGTTCGGATGATAACCTGAAGGTGGATTATTAGTCATAGATGTAGTTGGATGGTGGTCTATGTATAATGTTGTGATGCCTAATCAAGTTCCAAAGGAGTCAAGATGATTAGTATATGCATTTATTGCTTTCTCGATGTTTGTCAATTGCCCCGCTGTAATTTGTTCACCCAGCATGTTATCTATCTTAAGGAGAGCCACCTCTAGTGAACTATGGATCCCGGTCCTTTCTTTTACATACAATGTACAAACTGTTTACTACTTTGTGTTTACTTTCTACAAACTTTTACTTCCTTCCATTCGATACGTTTAATCCTTTGTTTTCAGCAAAACCGGTGAGATTGACAACCTCATCGCAAGTTGGGGGCAAAGTTCTGTGGTTGTGTTGTGTAGGTCTCCACGTTGCTACTAGCACCGGTAGTGCGCCCTGCCAAGGCTCAGCTAGCAACACCTTTGTGGTGTTTCCTTGCTCCTACTGGTTCGATTAAACCTTAGTTTCATAACTGAGGGAAACTTGCAGCTGTGCTCATCATACCTTCCTCTTGGGGTTCCCCAACGAGCTCTACATCAACACCGAGCCATCAAGCATTTTTCTGGCGCCGTTGCCGGGGAGTCAAGGACATCTTCACAAGGGGAGTCCCTCATAACCAATCTCTTTACTTTGTTATTTTTGTTTTGCTTAGTTTCTTTTTGCTTTGTTTGCTTGTTTCTTTATCAAAAACACAAAAAAAAGTTTTACTAGTTTGCTTTCTTATTTGAAAAACACAAAAAAATTAGTTCCTTTCTTAAGTTGCCACTATGTCTAGCCTTGCTCCAATCACTAGGTCACCTGAGGAAATGATTTTCACTTTTAAACAAGGAATTGTGGAAAGTTTTAAGGAAGCTTGTTCTAGAATCTCTGATCTACATGAAAAAACTGAGCCTAAAATGACTCAAAGCTTGTTCCTTAGCAGTTTTTACCTTGGAATTGCTATTTGATATAGATATGATTTAGATGTTGTTGTGGGAGGATATTTCCTCTAATGTAATGAGGATGATGCTATTAATGCTATAAAGAAATTGATCCTTACTTACAACTTGCCTAGCCAAACTGATATTTCTTTCGCAAGAATATTTGCTAGATTGAACACTCTTGAGACTAGCACTGCTAGCTTAAAAGATTGCTATAATACACTTAGGGAGCATCATAATTATGTTCCAATAAATTATGAACCATCAAAGTGGCTCCCTACAGTAAAGATTGAGATAAACACTAAAACTTTTCAAGCCCGTTGTGATATCATGTCTGCATTTTGTCTTATGCCCAAAGATATTTATGAATCTATGAATCTTTGGGGGATTACTGAAGAAGGAAAAGAAATATCTCTTGCTAATAATGTTACCATATTACCGACTGAAATAGCTGAAGGAGTGTTTACAAAGATCCTTGGGAAAATGATTTCTACTGATTATCTTGTTATTGAATGTGCAGGAAAAGGACAAATTACACTTGGAAGGTCCCTATTAGAACTCCTTGGAGCAATAATAGATGTGGGAAAGGGGACCATGCACCTTTCTTCTCCACCAAACAATCATATTTTCCCCAAAGTTAAGAATAAAAGTAAGAGAGGTAAGGGCAAGAAATTTTGTCTTAATGCTTCTTCATTTGAGAACACTTGATTCTGTCTTGCTTCTTATGCCTAACTTAAAGGCGTTAAAGAAAAATACTTATTGGGAGATAACCCAAAAGTTTTAGATGAGTCTTGGAAGTTATTACTTCAGTAATAACCGTTCCTTATCCTTTTTATTTACTTTTTGTGCCAAGAGTAACCTCTAATGAGAGAGAAGTAATGATTGGGAAAGTTGTTGTCCTGAAATAGATTTCTGTGCTTCACCGTAAAAATTCGTGTAAAATATCTGAATGTCTTTTTGAGGCGTGAATTTTTGTGCTTCTGTCCCAGGTTGTTATCTAACTTTCGTTAGTTCAACACTTTTTAATTTGAGCAACAGAAGGTCTTCGAAAAAATTGTCTTTACCTGCTGGTCTGTTTTGACAGATTTCTGCCATTTTCTGCATTTGCTTCTTGCTGGTTCCTTTTTGAGTTCTTTTGGGGAATTGAGATTTTTGAGGGAAGTGCTTCATTAGCTAGTGTTTTAATGGAAGTTTATTTGGTATTAGAACTGAACCTTAAGACTTATTGTCTTGAGTGCACTAATGTTGCTAATAAAGATTGTGTGAAGTTTTGTATGAAGGAAAAATTTCAGGTGTATGAAAGGAATGAGTAATGAGATGAATGATGGACTAAAGCTAAAGCTTGGGGATGCCACGCGTGTCACCCCAAGAAATATCCAAGAAGTACAAGCGTCAAAGCTTGGGGATGCCCAAGGCATCCCCCTCTTCATCAATAAAAATCCCAGGTTTCTTCCAAACGCTTCATTTTTATTGTTTCATGCATAGTTGTGTTGTTCTTGGAGCGTCTTCTTTTTTGTTTTCATTTGCTTTTGTTTGCTTAGTTTTATGAATAAATTAGTTGGACCCCCTCTTTCATACATTGGTTTTCAAATAGTTTGGTTTGGTTTGGAAAAGAGTAGGAAAGTTCATGCTTATGTGGTTAAAAGAGGTTGTTTTTGACTGTGGCCTATGCGATGTCATGCCATGCTTGATATTGTTTTGGCTTTATGCTTAGTATTATTAACTATAGCATGACTTGTTATAAACAATTGAGATTTCTTAATGTGCCTTGGATGAATCATGCGTTGTTTTAGCATATTAAAGCATAGTATAGTGGTATTCTCCTTTGATGCTTTATTTGGGTTGACTTGGCGCATGCTCACACCATGTTATGACTATCTCAAGTCACCATAGCCTTTATGATCCTTGATTTTTCAACTTGTAGTATCACTTTATGCTTTGATCAATGATGTTTTGTCGCTCTACATGATTATGGCCATTATTGCTCTCTTAGTTTGTCCCTCCCAGTCTTTTGCTAGCCTCCACAACCAAGTATGAGTTCCACTCATGCATCCAACTCCCTAAACCAAGTTATTCCAAAGAGTCCACCATACCTACCTACTAGCTTATGCTATTCCAAGTATATTCATGCTTTTGTTTACCTTCCGAATTAAACTTGTTATGAGAAAACTAGTGATTAAAGCTCTCACGAACTTGATGGCACACTTTACTTTTCTTGCCCTTAATAAACTTGAACCATTGTGTCGTCTATGTTGTATATGCTTGCACTTATTTGTTGGGAATTAGCAGAACCATGCTGTCATGGGGAACGCTTTCAACATTGCACTTGGTACTTGTACCTAGTTGATATCATGCTCTTTTGTATATGGATGTCGTTGGTGTGAAATGAAAGGGGAGCTTGTAAGTCCATGGAGTTATGTATATGTGTTAGAGAAACGCCTGGGCCGCTGGTCTAATCCATGCTGACATGGTGGAAACCTGCAGCGTAACCAATATTGAGAAAAAAAGAGAAAAAGAGAAAAAAAAGAGATTATGAAAAGAGGAAAGAGAGAAAAAAGCACCATATTCCCATGGTAAATAAGAAGATTGCTGAGATGCTCGTTGTCTGCTTGCCTTGTCATTTTGATATGGGGATTCTTCCGTATCATCGGGCAAGGGGTACCCCGTTGGCGGTTCTCTATGATACACATGTACTTATGATGACAAGAACTTACCGGTGACTAAACTTGAGTAGCATGAGGAGTGGCCCTCGTATACAAGGGACATGAGATTTCTAACTTATACTTCGTCAAGCATGTACACCATCGTTTGTTCACTTTAATCTTAATCACTTCAAGATGCTTATGATAGGGGCAATGAGAGCTGAAAGCTATAAGTACCATAATTTTTGGAAGCTCTTTATGAGACTTGAATCCCTACTTCCTTTTATGAAGGCATTTCTTCCACCATTATATTGAGTCTCCACCTTCTACCTTTATGCACCTACTTGGAGAGCATAGTGGCCATTCTTAGTTCTATGTGCATTGTCCCAAGACTAGTTGATTGATGCATAACTTGATATTGCTTGCTTTAAACTATTTGTATCTAGTCACTCTTATGAACTTTGAAGGTGTCCTATGCATTTATATCTACTACTCTATGAGGGACAAGTTGAATACTATTATGCTATGTTTTCTTTATGTGAAACAAATGTCTTGCAAAGCATTGCTATTCATGAATCTTTTGTTTGTGCCTTTTCATGTTGCATCGTAGTTTCTTTGTCTTATTGCTAGAAACTTGTCTTTCATGTTATGATTGAAGTATTATGATCCCATCTTTGAATTTTTTACAAATACTTTGATCAAGTCTTTGTTGGTGCATGTCACCTCAAAAATTATTCTTTCTTTTTATCACTTACCTACTCGAGGACGAGCAGGAGTTAAACTTGGGGATGTTGATACATTGCAAATGTATCTATAATTTTCGATGTTCCATGCTTGGTTTTATCCACTTTCTTGTGTTTTGTCCACACTTTGGAGTACTTTTCATATGATTTCTTGGACTAACCTATTAACGTGAGCCACAGTGATAGCTGCCTGTTTTCTGCTGTTTTTGGTTCCAGGAAAGTCAGAAAATGAATATTCTCGGAATTGGACGGGACAAAAGCCAAAGTGCCTATTTTTCCGGAAGTCATCAGATGCCAGAATACGAGATGAAGAAGGGTTGGGGGCCGGCCACACCACCTGGCCGCGCGACCAGGCCTGGCCCGTGCCAGGGGGTGGTCTGGCCGACCCCAGCACCCCCTCGGCCTCTCCTTCCGCCTATATATTACCCTCGGGACGAAAACCCTAAGTGCCCGATCAAAAATCCACGAAAGAGACTTTAGCCACTGTCATCTCCATCCCTAGATCGGGAGGGATCTGAAGCTCTTCCCGGCACCCTGCCGGAGAGGGGAATTCACCCAGGAGGCCTTCTTCATCATCATGCAAGCCTCCGGTGTGATGTGTGAGTAGTTCATCTTTGGACTACGGATCCATGTAGTAGCTAGATGGCTGGTTCTCCTCCTTTGTGCTTTCATGTCTAGATCTTGTGAGCTCCGTTCATGATCAAGATCATCTATTTATAATTCTGCATGTTGTGTTTGCGGGGATCCGATGGATATTGAGATGCTATTTCAGATTGATTATTGATTCTATCATGTCTTTGTTATTTGTGATCTTGCATGCTTTCCGTTGTTAGTAGCTATCTTGGCCAAGTAGATGCTAGCAACTCCAAGAGTTAGTATTTATGCTCGATAGTGGGTTCATGCCTCTGGTAATCTAGGGAAGTGACAGAAATCTCTAAGGTACTAGATGTGTTGTTGCTACTAGGGAGAAAACAACAATCCTTTGTTCATAGAACAATCGTATTGTTTAATTTACACGCAATTCGTAAAGCAATAATCTGTTGCTTGCAACTTAATACTAGAGGGGGTTCGGATGATAACCTGAAGGTGGATTATTAGTCATAGATGTAGTTGGATGGTGGTCTATGTATAATGTTGTGATGCCTAATCAAGTTCCAAAGGAGTCAAGATGATTAGTATATGCATTTATTGCTTTCTCGATGTTTGTCAATTGCCCCGCTGTAATTTGTTCACCCAGCATGTTATCTATCTTAAGGAGAGCCACCTCTAGTGAACTATGGATCCTGGTCCTTTCTTTTACATACAATCTACAAACTGTTTACTGCTTTGTGTTTACTTTCTATAAACTTTTACTTTCTTCCATTCGATTCGTTTAATTCTTTGTTTTCAGCAAAACCAGTGCGATTGACAACCTCATCGCAAGTTGGGGGCAAAGTTTTGTGGTTGTGTTGTGCAGGTCTCCACGTTGCTACTAGAACCAGTAGTGCGCCCTGCCAAGGCTCAGCTAGCAACACCTTTGGGGTGTTTCCTTGCTCCTACTGGTTCGATTAAACCTTGGTTTCATAACTGAGGGAAACTTGCTCCTGTGCTCATCATACCTTCCTCTTGGGGTTCCCCAACGAGCTCTACATCAACACCAAGCCATCACCCTATAAAATAGCCGCATGCGACCTCCTCGAGCTCCTGGTCGATCCTCATCCTCTATTTTCCTCCCTCTCGCTCTTAGTCATCCTCCAGCTCACCGAAGCTGCCGCCGGCGGGCTTTAGCTAGGCACCGAATCAATCCACCTACGGTTCCGTGGAGTGGCCTAGGAGAAGGCCCTCACCGTCGTGATCATTTCGGTGCAAGCAGACGCCAAGAGGAGGTTGGATCTAGGAGTATTTCTCGATTTCCTTTCGTCTGTGATCGTCGGATTTCTTGATCGTGTGCTCATCTCCGACCACCATCATCGCCATGGACCAGACAACAATGATTAGGGTGAGAATACGCATCTCTAACCGTATTATCGCTTCCTAGTTTTAGCCCTAGCCTAAGTTGTCACTTGGCCGGTGAGCACCGCCGCAGGTGCTCGTCGTTGTCACTGTTCCAGTGGCCGTAATGGGGCAGCGCCACCATCAGTAGGTTCACCTTGCTCTCCTCTTTCGAACCACCCCAACCGAGCCTGCCAAAACTCTCCCAATCGTCGCCGCCGTCCGAACATCACCGGCAGGGTGACATCATCACGATGTCAGACCCGCGTCACACCCCTGCCACGTCGTGAGTTTGACTAGTCCACGCTTAGGTGGCATCCAACGTAGCATAGGCCCACTCGTCAGTGGCTGTAGGTTAGGTGTGAGTGTGGTGTAAAAAGAACTAGAGTGGAGCTTACGTCAGCAGTGATGCAATAATCATTTAGATAATTTATTTTTAAATCCAAAAAATGATTAAATCTTGTTAATTTAATATCTTTTGTTTTATAATTTAGAAAAATATATTTAATATATCAAAATGTTCAGAAAAATAAAATCTATAATATAAACCTATTATTGTATTTTATTTCCAACTTAAATAAGATAATAATTATTATTTGTAAATAATCTATTAAGGATTAATCTTTTAAAATGTATATTCTATTATTGAAAATTCTTAAAAATAAGTATAAGATACCAAAATTCTTAGAAAAACAAAATCTACAGTTATAAACTTGTCTCAAATATTTTTTATGTTACTTAACTAAATGTTATTATTTATTAAGTCTTTATGAAATGCTAAAACTTATCAAAACCATATTTTATTATTTAAAAATCACAAAAATACATATAATATACCAAAAGGATCACAAAAATAAAATCTATGCATTAAAAATATCCTCTTTCATAATTGAAGCAAAATAAAGGTAAGGGTCTAATAAAACTTATTCAAACCCTTTTCTTTTGTTTTAATTCATTAAAAAAGTATAAATCTTTACTTTTACCTTTATCATTAATTGTTCAAAGTCTAAAAGTAAATGACAAGTTCCATTGATGTCAAGTGAAGTTAAAATAGGTCTAACTATTTTAAGATGTATTTACTAAAACTGTCATCTAAAATTAAGTGTATCTTAATTTTCCTAAAAAGATTCTACCAATTATAAAATCACCAAACTCTTATTTACTAATTCTTTCACAAGTTTGAGAAAACCACTTAAATATTTTAACCAAGTTCTAAAGTAATTGAAGTAATACATATTCCTTACTTGTGAAGTATAACCATTGATTTTAAAGATAGGAAAGTGAACTCATCCACTTATAACTTTAATAAAACACCAACTCATTCAAGTAATAATACTTAAATTCTAACTTTGTGGAATGTTAAGAAGTCAACCATCTACAATGTGGTGCCTTATTCAAAACATGTAAATCTCCACCACTTGTGCTATGATTGTTTAATGTAGTAATGTTTTCCCCTTTAATAATCTTAGTTAATAAGAAATCTTAAAAGTATAAATTCATGATTGAACTGCTTTCACTTATGAGGTACCCTTTCGTCAAAAGTAATTCTTTTAAAAGTAAATATAAATGAACTCTACATTTGTCTTTAATTCTCTAAGGCTATAATAGAAAGCTTGACTAGAATAAAATTTGAATCAATTGTCAACATCTTGGATGCCGTGTCATTGAATGTTACTTATTGCTTTCGCCTATTGTATCTCATACACACTCACAAGCCTTAATAAGAAGCACAAGTGTGAAGCTAGTATAAAAGTGCCACACATTCCAAGGAACTCATCACAAGCTTCAAACCCTAGATCGAATATGATTAGTCCGGGGATTCATGTTTATCAAACTGCATTACATTACTTATGCATAATTATATCTTGCTTCTTTAAACATTCGTCCTTACCGGACCAATGATGCTGTTTACAGAATTTGGATCTTCTAATATCTTGAAGACCGTGATTGCATAATCTTGCAAGCACAAAAGGCAAGTTCACACTTGCTCATGTCCTTTGATCATTTTCTATGCTTGTAACTCAACTGTTGTCATCACCTGCATTTCAAAAAGGTCGAAAACACTATTTTCATAATTAACTTGAAGTATCGGTTACTGATCTAGGGTGATCAACTAATCTATCATAACTGGTAATGGAAATGCCATTGTACAGGAAATGTATCATCTAGGACTTAACAACCAATGTCGCCAGTGATTCTAGCTCCGTATATTACGCATTAACTATGAGATTTGGAATAGGACGGAGAAGTCAGCTAGATCTTCTTCCTTTTGCATGGAAGGATGACCTGATCATGAGGCTGAGGATTTCTCGTGGAGAAACCTAGCACATGGGTGGAACCCCTTAGTTTCCCATGATTTTGGTGTCTAGATTATCTTGAGAGGCTGCAGGTGGTTTAGCTAGACCTTTAAGGGAGCTTGCCAGGGCATAACCGTCTCATAGAGTCTTCAGGTGCCTACCAGAGTTATAGCCGGTCCTATAAGGGGCTTAACAAAGGTGGGGCATGTCCTGGAGGATCGTGTCTTCATGCAGGGTCACAAAGAGGGGCAGTGATTGGCTTGGATCATCTACTGGGCCCCACATCACAAAATTGTGGACAGGAAAGATTCACCCGGTTGTGCAATAAAGGATTTGGTCTCTCATGGGTAAAGCAACGCACCTCTGCAGAGTGTAAGAACTGTGACATGTTACTCCCTGTTTCGGGAAGGAGCTACGAACGCGGCAGGAAAGGAACTCCATGAAAGTTCTGGTCAACCTGTGAAGGCCGTCGGACATAGTTTTCAGAATAAAAGCAACCTTTGAAGAACTGTTTACGAAAACCTGCATTGCCTATGACCTTTGGTCTGTGGCTATAGTGATAGTGCATCAAACACTCCTTTTTAGTGAACTTGCTGAGTACGCTCGTACTCAACTGTACCTTCTTAACCCTTGCTAGGTTATAAGTTGTTGAAGACGACGTCAACACTAACTCATGCTCAAGAAACCATCATTGACAGCTCAAGTTCTTCAAGAAAGTCAATGAAGTCAACATATACATCAGCTGAAATAAAGACGAAGTCTCTGATTAGATAGGAGTAGATACTCTAGCCATAAAACCTACTTCTGTAGAGCAATGCAATAGTAGCATTTGCAAACCAGATAGTTTAGATGATAGTCTTATTAGCTAGATAGTTTTGAGTTATTATTTCTGGTTCTTCTTTGTAAGAAGTTTCTTTCTCCCTCTTTAACCTAGATTGTTCTTTGGATCTTTTGTAAAGAGTCGAGTTGTAATCTATAGTCATGTCTTGGACCTGCTATGTTTCTATTGTACCACTCTGAGGAATGTAATACTAGTGAACGGTGTTTCATTGGTATTATGTCAACGACTATAGTGTACTACATCATGCAGTGGTATACTGAGTCACTGCACACGGAGTGGTTGCCATGACCAAGAATAGCGGTGGCGCCAGCTCGCCGCCGCTTGGGTGCTCCGCCAGAAGAAGCAGCATATCTCCAACAATGAGGAAGAAGGTAGCACACCACCGTCCCTTCACCATGGCCATCTCCTTGATGGCTATAGGGAAAGGCAAGGGAGGAACGAACCATCCCCTCATCGGCACAACGAGTCTTCAACTACCGCCGCATGAGACGCTGGCCGCCAACAAACTCTGAATCTACCACTTGCCGGAGTAGGGAGCCGAAGAAGAAGGTTGAAGAAGGCATGCGACACCTGGATCTTATTAGGAGGGCGATTGGTGGTCTTCACCTTCACAGAATTTGGCTCTCCCGATGATAGCACCTCCGTCGAGGAAAGAGGGACCAAATCGAGGAGTGGGAGATCCATCCCCATCGGCTCGAAACACCTGAGGCTGGCCTTATTCCAAGGGATGTATGCCTTGGACCGAATCCTCCGCGTCGCTGCTTGCCACCGGCGGGACACATCGGAGCGGGCCAGGAACGCAACGCGGCAGATCTGGTCACCGGAGATCGCCGACCAACCCTCAAACACCACTGGGGCAGACGCCATAAAGGACAAATCTACTACTACTATATTACAAAGGGGCGGGACCCTCACCCGATCTCGACGCCGGCCATCACCGGAGAAGAGAGGGGGAGGGGCCGGACAACCCTGGGAGGGAGGAGCTCTGGGCGGTGGGATACTAGGGGGGAGAGCAGAGGAGTTGGTGTCTGGTGACTCCGGAGTTTTGGAGTCGCGCGTGCCGAAAGTCCGTAGACGACGATATTGATTTGGCTTTCTGTTCAGCAAACTCGACACAATCATGTGGGCGCACGTTTGATGCTGGGCATAATTTCTTCTTAGTAGAGCGCATCAATAAATACGATCAATCCATGGTAATCAAGGTTAACCCGTAGAAACACACAGAGCATCCGAAAATCGAAAAAATTAGTAATTTACGGTCTTTTCTCTTCCTATTTTTCCCCTTGAGTGTTGCATGAGACTAGGCATGATAAAATTTTGTACGCCACCAGACATTTTTACGGTATGACCTGACAAGGACGCTTTATTTCATCGACAAAACAAGATTTCCAGCTGTTAAATTCTCCTTGGAGTAAAAGATATTTAATAAATATCAATCCATACACGGTTAATTTGCTAGTTATCTTTACTATAAAAAGTCTAGAGGTAGGTTGGTCGTACCCCAGATTTCTGTCCACTTTTTTTAGGACCGTTCTGCCCCTGGCTATCTGAGGATATTACAAGGGAGCCACCTCTCCGTCCCGACACGCGGCGCTGCCGCCCAGATCATCCCGACCCCTCCGCCCCGACATGGCGCTGCCGCCTAGCTCGCCTCTGTCCCTGTTGCCGCGCCCTTCTTTGTAGCACCACGACAGCTCGGGGGTCGGTGTTGCGCCGTTGGTGTGTACGCCGTTGGTGGGGAGGCCGCAGTGGAGGTAGGAGGACGCGAGCGCGTCTTCGTCAGGTGCTGCGTCGAGCTCCCGCTGCAGCCCCGATTCCCGTGTCATCGCGGGTGTCGGCTAGGCAGAAGCAGCCGGACTAGCACCGCCAGGTACGTGCGGAGGAAGAATCCCTCACAAGATGCTCTACTGGCTCTGCTTTGAGGAATTTTCACCGGTCAAACCTTGGTATTGGGCTGCTGGGTTGCTTCACGTGCTATTGTAGCGGTGCCGACGCCAGGAAGAAGCTGCAGGAAGTGCAACAGGTGATTCACTCGATTCCTATCTCGCTATCTCCGGCGTTCGGCCGGAGGTGAAGACTATTCGCTCGATTCCGTGCATCCAGCCTCGATTCCTTCAAGGATTAATAGGATGGAGGCGAGGCGGAACTCCTGGACACGGCAACTTGTCCCGGGGAGGTCTGCAGCAATGGCACGGCGCGAGCTGCGGCGGCGACCTTGACCTGAGCGGCGGCGACGACGACCTTGACCTGAGCGGCGGCCTCCTGCAGTCGTGCGGCGACTACCAGGTCCTGAGCAGTGGAGGCAGCCGAGACTCAGCGCAGCAAGGTGCCGGCTCTGCTGTTTCATTCTGGAGTGCGAGTTCTCCAGTCAAATGCGTCGTGTGCAGGGTGTCTGACTGGTCAGGTTCTACTATGAGGCTTACCCGTAGATGCACATGTTCTATAGACGCGCACACTTCTTCCTCTTCCACATGTAGTGGACCGACTACAGACTCGCTCAGCATGCTCGGATTCCTCGGAGTCCTCGTTCTACAAGTTTCTGTCAAGTCGATTGTTGGTTCACACAAGGCCGTCAGGCAACAGGCAAGCTGGCCTGTTCTTGCATATTCTGGCTATGCTTACATCTAGATGCGTAGAGGTTCCTCTTGTCTGAATCTTGCTTTATAGTGGAAGAAATACGCCTTCCTGGTAGTTAAGTACATCAGCCTACCAATGGATGTAATAAACTTGTTACTCGTCAGACTCTTGACCCAATTATCAGAGAAACCTTCTTTATTTCAGTTGCTTTGGGAATCTCTCTGCAGTTCAAAGTATCCTGTAAGCTGCAATGAGCTAGATCATCCATTTGTGTAGCTGGCAATGTGCAGCTGAGTAGGATAAATATGTGATAGTATCCTTGTGCTTGCTTTTCTGGTCGATCGTTTGTCACGCGTTTGAATGAGTTCCTCCGGGACAAGCTGCAGACCTGATGTTCATCCAGCAGGTCCCTGCAAGTCCCTGATGTTCATCCAGCAAAAAGAAAAAGAATCCATCAAAGTAGTCGTGGTTGCCCAACTGTAGCCAAGCTGTCTGCATCAAGTGCTATCTTCATTGGTGAGAACCAGAACCGGATCCCTTTAACTTGTATGTTGAATCACATCAGATATGTTTTGTCTAATGGGAGTTTCAAAGGATGTTTAGCCTATACTTTATTTTGGTCTTATTAAGTGCTCGACGCCAGATAAATAATGTTCTGCTCAAAAGCTGGTAATGTCTTTGAGACTATGAACAGTATTGCTTAATAGGAAGGGATGGTACTTGCTGATACTACACTCCGATCATTAGCAGCCGAGGAGAAGTACTAGACCATGATTACTAAACAGCAATTTCCGTAAATCGAAAAAAAAACACTTTAATCTCAAACTCCTATCCGCACTCGGCTCTCTTTCATTGTTGTATCAATTTGGCAGCTACATAAAGCAATATAGTAAGAAAGTTGAAATTTGCATAGTGAGATTTGGAGAGACCATTGGAGTCCAACAAAAAAGTTATTATATTCTATGCATATGAAGTCGAATTATGCAGAGTGAAAATTTAATTTTTTTTTAATAATTTATTTCTATACATAGATATGTGCAACAATAAATAATTTTTTTTACCAAAAAGCCGTGGCAACACACGGGGCACTCAGCTAGTATAGCTAAATAATACTACAAGAGCATAGTCACGTGATCATTAGTCAAAATTGGCAAACGGAAACAAAAATGGCCTACACATTGCAAAGAGTGGGGTTCATGGACCGAGAGGTTGAAGTGTACTCGAGAATATAAGATTTTTTAGAGGTTATTTAGCAAAACTACCAAAACCTTCACCGTCTTGCGTCTTCCTCTTTTCTGCGCAAACTTCAGGAGCATCATCGCCATCTCCGCACCCGCGCACCGCCCAAGCTCTCCCCTCCACCGCCACGCTCCCACCCACCCGCCCTACCACCGCTACTAGTTTAGCACCTCCAGCTGCACAAACCCTAGCTCTAGATTCGCTCTCCCGCCACCTCCCCGCATTCCCGGCAGATCCACCGTCGGCAGCCCAGATCCACCCATGCGCCTCCCGGTCCTCCTCCTGCTGCTGCTCGCCGCGGCAGCGTCGGAGGACGCGGCGAAGCTCTCTACGAGGATGGTGCACCGGCTCTCCGACGAGGCGCGGCTGGCGGCGGGGACGCACGGCGGGCTGTGGCCGCGGCGCGGAAGCGGGGGTTACTACCGGTCGCTGGTGCGGAGCGACCTCCAGCGGCAGAAGCGGCGGCTCGGCGGCAAGAACCAGCTCCTCTCCATCTCCGAAGGCGGCGGCGTCTTCTCACCTGGCAACGATTTCGGATGGTGCGTCGGGTCTTACTACATTCCTCAGCTCTTTTACGGTTCTACCGCACTGTCAGTGCAGGAGCTTAAAATAAAATAGTTCACATGCTCCACTAGATCGAAATGATTTTGTTGGCAGTTGGCACCGGTGATAGAGATAGAGTAATGCGGCATTAGAAAACGGGAAGATACTTTGCTATGGGGCGCGTTTTTATGAATTATGATAGTCGGCAGCTGTGCTTTCTAAGCTAAATGGTGTTTATTCTGTCTCTTTGTGCAGGTTGTATTACACATGGGTGGAAGTTGGGACGCCAAACACTTCCTTTATGGTCGCATTGGATACTGGAAGTGATTTGTTCTGGGTACCCTGTGACTGTATCGAGTGTGCTCCATTGTCTGGCTACCGTGGGAGCTTGGTATGCACCCTTTTGAACATTAACATCGTGTTAAGGTCTGCATATGCTGCATTGGGACCTGATCGTGTCAATGTTCGTGCATAAGTAACCCGAAAAATAGAAATAAATTTCCGAGTGACTTAAAGCAGTAACGCAATGTGACTCTCTTATGTCTAAGTCGACGCCCTTAGCCAGTCAGCTAGCACCATCGTATTAGATATAAGAAAATCTAAGTCGATTTAGATGTAGATGGTCCCAAATAATAATAGTACTCTGTCTAGATACATCCAAATTTAGAAAAGTTTGCGACATCTATTTTGAGACGGAAGGAGTAGTACAAATACTGGTGCATATTTAACACTCTTTTCCATAAGTGATACTTTGCCAGCTTCTTGGATAAAATAGCGTAATCTCCAAGCACTTGATATCTGATGTAGGCGCAGCAACACCCCAAAACACAGCAAAATTCAATTTACATAAAGCTTTAAATCTCAAGTAAGAGGAATTTTCAGTCTCACAAATTTCAAACTAATTGCAAGTAACACTGTTGTAAATTTATTGATACTATTAATCAAGAGTATCCTATTTACTGATACTATTAATCAAGAGTATCCTACAATGCTAACACAGTAGCGTGCATATAACATATCTTCATAAGAATCTTACATCAGCAGCTCTTGAGTTTTTAGCAGTGTTATAATGGGTTCCATACTCTTGATGGTTTCACTTATAAGGTCCTTAATGCATCTCCCCTTACGTCCATAAACTTCTGTGTAAAAATGTAATGGATGCGGACAAAGTGTAGAGCATGTGATTATTCCTTGAAGGTTGAAGAAACTAATAGATTGCATGCCTGTTTTTTCTGTTACTTTATTAGAACATTCTATTAAATTTAGAACAAATTGGGCCACATAGTTCAGTTTCAGTGTTAAAGCAGCTAAAATTGCTGATGTTAGTGGAAATAGAAGTCCAAAGCTTACTGACATCATCTTCGCAGGGTAAATTACTTAAGGCATCATCCGTCTACATAATGATGGAAATCAGTTTCACATATCCACTTAACTGTGCCGTGTTACCACTCCACTTGTGGCTAATAAGAATGCTACAATGCCCATCCCCTTTCCCAACCACCATCAGAACCCAAATGCCACATGGTTCACCCAAGATACTCCACATAGGCGATCCATCTGAGTTTCACACCTGTATACCGCCGCCACCACCGCATCAGCTTTAACTAATGGCAGTAATCTGAGTAACACGGTTTGCAACTTAAGTCCAAGTGTCAGTTTGCGACATGCTTAGTGACCTATGGTACAAATTTCTCTTGAATTTGTTGATCTTAAGTTTCTTATTACTCCATACCTGATAGTCTGATTCAAATGCACAAACAAGTGGACATATACAAATCTGGAAGCAGTTTTAGCACTTATTTGCAATGATTGATTGGCAGGTGCTCCATCATATATGGAGTATCTATTATGCAGGATAGAGATCTCGGGATTTACAAACCAGCTGAATCAACGACGAGTCGGCATCTGCCCTGCAGCCATGAGCTTTGCTCATCGGGTTCAGGCTGTGCAACCGCAAAGCAGCCTTGCCCATACAGTATCGAGTATTTTCAAGAAAATACAACCAGCTCGGGTTTGCTAATCGAGGATACTCTGCACTTGGATTCCAGGGAGAGCCGTGTACCAGTGAAGGCTTCAGTCATTATAGGGTAAGCTTCTGTACTAGCTGCGTTCACTCTTTGTAGGAGTTCTAGCAAACAACATTTCGTTTCCTTTTCTGCGCTTGTTTTCTGATGTGGGTAGTTGTATACTGTGTGAAACTGTATATGCATCATATTCATTTGTTCATATAGTTGTCTCATGTCATATTCAGTGCACTCTTAGAACAAAATGGTTGGAAATACGGGTTGTGCTCTGATACTGAAGAATTAGTGAATTATTAGTTTCATGAGTAGTGTTTGCTTACTGAGATTTCCAGATTAACTAAGTTCTGGTAATTTTCTTTTCTAGTTGTGGTAGGAAGCAAAGTGGTAGCTATTTGGATGGCATTGCACCAGATGGACTACTTGGCCTTGGGATGGCAGATATCTCAGTTCCCAGCTTCCTTGCAAGAGCTGGATTAGTTCGGAATTCCTTTTCGATGTGTTTTAACAAAGATTCTGGGAGAATTTTCTTCGGCGATCAAGGAGTGCCTACCCAACAGTCGACACCATTTGTTCCTTTAAATGGAAAACTGTGAGTGCCTTGGTAGCGTCGTCAGTTGTTCTAGTTCTGAGGTTATTTACATCTCCACTGACATCCGTAATTTTTGTTTCTTCCCAGTCAAACTTATGCTGTTAATGTCGACAAATCTTGTGTTGGCCATAAATGTTTTGAGGGGACTAGCTTCCAGGCCTTAGTTGACAGTGGAACATCATTTACAGCTCTTCCTCTAGATGTTTACAAGGCTATCGCTATCGAGGTGAATATTTACTCCTTCTCTGGTAGTTCTTTGGTGGATAAATTTCGTCACTGATTCATAACTTTGCAGTTTGACAAACAAGTTAATGCCTCAAGAATAACCCAGGAAGATGATTCTTTTGAATATTGCTACAGTGTCGGGTAACTTCTGAATTCTGATTGCACTTAAGGTTGCCACTCGTTAGGAACTAGGCAGGTTTCTTTTATATGGAATTTTCATTTCACTTGTGTGTGATTTCAGTTCTCTGGAGATGCCAAATGTGCCAACTGTAACTCTGACTCTCGCTGCAAACAAGAGCTTTCAGGCTGTTAATCCTACAGTTTCACGCAGTGACCAAGAGGTATTTTATTTTGTCTTGGGAGAAAAAATGGGGTCTCGAGTCAAAATTAATCAGCTTAGAATGATGGCAAATCATGTTCTTTGCCTTTTGTTGATTAGTTTTAGACAATCTCCTAAGATAAAACTAGTGCATTCCCAATACCAAGTTCCTGTATGCCAACATGACTCACTCATATTTTTCTGTTCTTTCTTCGAGAGCTGGCTCCAGTTATCTCGGTTACATAAAAACGAGAGTGATGATACCAATGCACGATCTAACATACTAATCCAAAAGGCTCTTTCCAATGTGTTCAGTTGTTCACAGCAGGAAATTGAACAGACACAATGTTTATCCATTTACTAAGATACTGACAATAAGTTAATGGGCATAAGTACAGCTGTTTCCTAACTCGAGGTTGAGTTATCATTTATCCTTTGACATCAAAGCATGATTCATACTACATATGATACGAAACACATCCCTGTGATGAAGAAAGTAATGTGGAGCAGATAATGTAGAACTGCAGTTGTTCTCCGGGTCAGTAGTATATTATCTGATTTGCTAATTTTCAGGGAGCAATGACCAGCTTTTGCTTAGCTGTACAGCCATTACCGGAATCTGTTGGAATTATTGGACGTGAGTGCTTAAATCTAGTCCGGGTGTACTTGTTTGAATTTTCTTTGAAAAAATCTCTTTGGTCATTGATGCAGAGAACTTCTTGGTAGGATATCACGTTGTTTTCGACAGAGAAAACATGAATCTGGGCTGGTACCGGTCTGAATGTAAGTGGGACTTAGTTAATTGGAAATTACATTAAGTATCTTCCGATCAGTACAGGAAATGTTAATCCTCATTCATTTGTACATAGGCCATGACCTTGACAACAGCACGACGGTTCCCTTGGGCCCGTCGCAGCACAACAGCCCGGAGGATCCACTACCGTCGAACGAGCAGCAGACATCACCCGCCGTGACGCCTGCTGTTGCTGGCAAGGCACCGGCCTCTTCAGGCGGACCGGCGAATCTACATAAGCTACTTCCCAGCTGTTACTTGCTGCTGTTATTACCTATGTCTACTGTGTTCTTTATCTCATGAATTCCCACGTGATGAACCCTAACTGATAGCCCCTGTAAATTTTATGCGTCTCATATATGGCCTCTTTTTGGTTGCTTCAAATTCTCCTTGATTAATAGATCGGCTCTACCTTTCTCCTTGGTTGCTTCAAATTCTACGCTCGCTCGTGAATGCCCCGGAAATGGGGTAGTCGTTCTTTAGTCTCAAAAGAGCAGTTGCGTTACAGTGATTTGCTGGTAACAATAACACGAGATCGGATCGGTGATGTTTCACAGGCATGGGCGAATCCCTTTTTCCCATGTTGCAGCCTTGCAGGCGATTTCTTGCACCCTGCTGTGTCTCAGTGTCTGCACTGCTGCACTACGCTAGCCAAAGCCAAGGTCCTGGCTCGGCCTACTGCAACACACAACCGAGCCTCTCCCCCTCCACTGCATGCATGCTCTAGCACGACGACATGGGCACATGGCCATGGCCACCACCACCACGGGCCAGTCCACCGCTCCCTCTATCACTTTTCGTGTTCTCTTGTCAGCCTCCACACTCAGGCACCACCACCAGCAGCAACTTCACTCTCTCCTGTCCCCTCGTGCTGCCCTGCCCACCAAGTGCCATTGCCTTGTTCAGGTAGCCTTCGTTCAAAGTTGAAACCAACAGTTCCTTGCTCGCTCCATACAAAGCCAGGCAATGCCGACCCATTATGCACCCCTCCATAGCAGCAGCAGTAGCTAGGCTAGGCTTCTTCTCATCCACTTAAATCTCTAGCTTGTTGCATTCCTCATGGGAGGCACACTGAAGCAGCTGGTGCTCGGCCTGCTGGGAGCGGCGAGTGGAGGCCACAGGGGCAAGAAGAAGGAGACGAGGCAGACGGTGGTGGAGCTGAGGGCCAGGATGGACTGCGAGCGGTGCGAGCGTCAGGTCAGGAAGGCCCTCACCGGCATCAGAGGTTGGTCGGTCACTTGTTGACCCTGCGCAAAGTTTTGCACATCTTTTCTGTGCTCGTTAGCATTGTGCCCAGGACTACTTAGTACTATGCCCTGATCAATAATGTATGGCCGTTGTGTCATGTCTGCTCAACCTTTTTCCAAACCGTACACTTGTCGCCTAAACAGAGAAGCACTTTTCTTGTAGACACTGCATTCTCTCTGTTTTAGTGGTGCCAATGGCGGTGCTTTCTGCCCTTTTTGCCCCCAAAAAATAAAAATACACAGGAGCAGTTTTGTTAACACTAAGATGGCACTTTTCTTGTACAACTGTTCTGCAATTTTTTAGACTGATGATAGAGTACAGAGTAAATCTAATACGGAGGTGTGGGTAATTTTTTTTTGAAACTCATCATATATATATAGCATACAAGCCGTCTCATTAAAACCTTCCAGTCCCTATAGGTATCCTGGTAAGGAAAAAGAGTGCGTAACAAACTTGCAGCCTCTCAAACAATAGTTACATCGTTCAGCAGGTCATCTAAAGTAAAGCTAGGGGGTTCATCAACCCAATTACAAGAAGATCTAGAATTAAAACACTCCCTAGCTATTCCATGAGCAACTTTATTAGAATTCCTACTACAGTGGTTGAACTCAACATTACCAATAGCCCCTGCTTGCACCATTATCTCGGCATATATTGCAGTAGCATCGTTCCAAATACGCTCCTCGCCTGAACAAAGCTGAATAACCTCCAAGGAGTCAGATTCCGCTTCAACTTGGTGAAAGCCCAGATTGTTGACTAGAGTCAAGCCATGCAACATCGCCCAAGCTTCAGCTGCAGCAACAGATGATACATGTGGTATAAACATTGATGAGGCTGCCACAAAAACACCTTGGCTATTACGAATAATGGCACCAGCTGCACCTATCCCTTCTTCTGCCATATAAGCTGCATCAATATTAAGTTTGATTTGATTATGTCTTGGTTTTACCCACATCTCTTTCATTGGACGAAAAGCTTGAGCAATACTTCTTGCGCAATTTGCTATAATAGCACGGATAGAAGCCACACAGTTCTGTATAGGTGGTACCTGCTCACCATGCGATTGCCGACGTCGTAGCCACCAAATATACCATGCCGCTACTGCCATCAAATTATGCACTTTGATGGAACTATACCAGGAACTTCAGTCGCCGGTAATCGAAGAAGAGATTCAAAAACTTCAGCTCCTGTTCGATCTGGGACAATGGCATCCGTGATCGTATGTTCTAGTCCCAGATATTTCTAAATCTTTTTTGCCCCTCGACATATAAACAGCATGTGCATGAAATCCTCGTTTGAACTGTTACATAGAGGACAAACACCATCGGTACCAATATGGCGCTTAAACAAAATATCCTTTAGGGGTAGAATACCATGCAAAATTCTCCAACAAAAAATCTTGACTTTTGATGGGACAGTTAGGCTCCAAAGGATTTTCCATGTTGGGTTATTCAAGAATGTAGCTCTGATGAGAGACCTACACGTGACTCCATTGAATTGGTGTTTCCACTCCACATGGTAGGCTGAGCGAACAGAGAACATACCCGATCGTGTTCCATGCCAGGCTAAAAAGTCATTAAACCCATTTATGCTCAAAGGAATTTGGAGGATCCTTGAAGCATCGATGGGGTGAAAGATATTCTAAATAAGTACTTGATCCCAGGACCCAGTGACAGGGTCTATCAGCTCACACACTTTTGTTAGAACACAATCTCCGTGCGGTGTGACAATCTTTCGGTCCGGGCTGCTAGGTATCCACGGAGCATTCCATATCTGAATCGATTCCCCATTGCCAACACGCCAAATGCAACCCCTTTTAAAAGTTTGGATACCTGCGACAATGCTTTGCCATGTAAAAGAGCTCCCTGACTTTGGACCTGATTTTAGAATATCACCATCCGGATAATACTTAGCACGTAAAACTTGGGCACATAGAGAGTTTGGTTCATCTATTAATCTCCAAACTTGTTTAGCAAGCATGGCGAGATTGAAAGAGTGGAGGTCTCTAAATCCCATTCCGCCATCTCTTTTTGGAAAACACATTTTCCACCACGCATACCAATGCATCTTTTTATCATCATCATCATCGCCCCACCAGAATTGAGAGATCAAACCTGTAATCTTTTTGCAAATATTCTTTGGTAGAAGAAACACTGACATGGCGTAAACAGGAATTGCCTGTATAATTGCTTTAATAAGGATCTCCTTACCACCAATAGATAGGAGCTTTTCCTTCCAACCCTTTATTCTCTGTAGCACTCTTTCCACAAAATGTAGGAAGCAATCACTCCTATCCGCTCCAACAATTGCAGGTAAGCCCAAATATTTATCCGAGATAGCTTCAGTATTAATATTAAGCGTATTGCAGATGTCCACTTTCACATCAACATGAGTATTAGGACTGAAATAAATGCTGGATTTGGCTACACTCACCAGTTGTCCTGAATTCGAACAGTAAGTATCAAGGATTTGTTGCAACGAGATTGCATTACTCAAATCTGCTTTCAAGAGAATCAAAGAATCATCAACAAATAGTAGGTGTGAAACTGATGGTGCATTCCTGCACACTTTGATTCCTTCAATGCCACCAATCTCCTCCGCGTGCAACAGAAGACTTGATAAACCCTCTGCACAAAGTAGAAACAAATATGGGGATAGGGGGTCCCCTTGTCGGATACCTCTAGTGGGAATAAACCTGTCAGTCATCTGGGAATTAAACCTGATTGAATAGGATACCGAGGTAACATAAGCCATCACCAACTCAATCCACTGGTTATGAAACCCAAGCTTAATCAACATCTGTCTCAAAAAATTCCACTCCACTCTATCGTATGCTTTATGCATATCTAGCTTCACAGCACAAAGCCCAAACTTCCCCTTCCTTTTATTCTTTATTTTATGGACACACTTGTATGCCACAAGAACATTGTCCGTGATAAGTCTCCCAGGTACAAAAGCACTTTGGGTAGATGATATAATCTCTGGGAGTATCCCTTTCAATCTTCTTGTAAGCATCTTAGAAATAATCTTATAGACTACATTACAAAGTGAAATAGGCCGAAATTGTGATACCTCCTCCGGGTTGTCGACTTTAGGAATCAAGACAACCACCGTCTCATTCCATCCAGGTGGTATTACCTTGTCATTGATCGCCTTCAACACTGCCACTGTTATGTCATTATCCACTAGATGCCAGAATTTTTTGTAAAACAGTGCATGCAAGCCATCAACCCCTGGTGCTTTAAGATCACCAATACTAAACACCGCTTTTTTAACATCCTCTGCTGTGAACGGAGCAATTAAGGCTGCATTCATCTCATTAGTCACTTTAGGAACAATTTTATCCAAGAAATTCGGCTCAATCTCATTATTTTCAGAGGTGAAAAGATTTGAAAAATATTGAAGAATAATAGGATTCAGACTATCTGTACCTTCCACCATTTGTCCGTTCGGCCCTTTAATTTTCTTGATGAAGTTTTTCTTTTTCCGAGCAGAAGCGAACTTGTGAAAATAGCTTGTGTTTTTGTCCCCATTTTGGAGCCAATTTGCACGGGAGCGCTGGCTCCATTTTATTTCTTCTTGCTCCAGTAGTTTCTCGATCAAACGTGCCAACTCGTTTTTACGCTGATCGTTTGCTCCCGATATTGGCCCTCGCATGATCTCCTCAAGCTCATGCTGGGCCTTACGAAGCTGCTGTTTGGGTTTCTTTAACACCCGCATGTCCCATGCATGTAGCCCAGCATGCATGGATTTCAGTCTGGCTAGTACATCATTAGCATTCTGGTGAGTCTCCGTGGCTTTCCACTATTCTTCAACCTCTTCACAGAAGCCTTCCTCCTTAAACCACTTTGCCTCAAAATTTGTTTGCTTATTACGCTGATTCGGTGGAGCAGCAACATAGAACTCTGTATCCATCAAGAGAGGTCGATGATCCGAATGGTTATATTCCAGATGGACAACAGCCGCTTGCTCATGCATTTGGCTCCAACTCGGATTTGCTAGGCCTCTATCTAATCTCTCCCTTATCTGTCCTCGGTGCCAAGTAAACATGTCCCCCACAAAACCAATATCCTCCAGACCACACTCCTCTAACGCATCATGGAAGGCCTGTCGAAATCGTTCAGGCCTTACGTTACCACCCTCCTTCTCATGAACATAAAGAATCTCGTTCAAATCTCCCATGATCAACCATGGTAGATTGGTTTGCTGGTATATACTTCTCATCCTATCCCATGTCTTGTATTTATCAGCCCATCGAAATTCGCCATACATTCCGGTGAATCTCCATATTTTATTTTCCTCCTCCTCAATACGGACATCAATATAATTTGGGCATGCATATATTTGGTACAACTTTACCTCCCTTTTCCACATCATCAGAATCCCTCCCTTTCTTCCATCACTTGGCTGAATAATACTCACATCCATATTCATACGCCTACGTAGACACTCTGCCAGATAACGATCAAGGTGGGTTTCCGACAAAAACACCACTTCGGGGTAATGGCGTCTCATAACATCAAGGAGCGCTAGGACTGCCGCGGTATTACCCAGCCCATGACAGTTCCATACGAGGATCCTCATTGCGACCGGACAGGTTCCTTGTAGGAACCCGTCGATCCTATTGAAGGGGAGTCAGCTCCATCCTTCTTTGGGCGCTTCTTCCGGTCCTCTTCCTTCTCAACTATCTGGTCTTGGATATCATCTGTAACCATAGAAGCTATGACATCCTTCTTATTTCTGAGATCATTTTCCTCTAAACCCTCCTTTGACATATCAAGAGTCCTCTTTGCACTCGGATCAGAAGAAATCAGGTTTTCAGTATCCATTTCAGTAGGTTTTACCGGGCTTGTAGCCGTATCCTCCAATTCACCATTGTTTTTCTGTTCGGTGGTAGCAGGGATTATAGCATTACTACGCCATGGGGTCATAATATCATGTCCTCGTCCAGCCGGGTCACCACCTCTACCTCGACCAGAACGTCCTCCACCACGAGCTCCACCACGAGAGCCCCCAATCCCACGGCCATGCCAAGTACTCCAGTCGGCCTTCAAGAAATCACCCCACTTCAGGTTGTTTTCCTCATGCTCCCTGATCCGCACTCTAGGTGAATGTGACCAAATAGGCCACACGCCCCGCAGAATTTTGGGATCTTCTCATACATAACTTGATAAAATTCTCTTTTGCTTTGTCTTGAGACTGTCACAAATCGTGCAAGGGGTTTTCGAACATCTAGTTTCACCCATACACGAACAAAGTTTCCAGCTCCATGAACATTTGTTTCAACTGAAACCACCTCTCCAACTTTCTTCTGCGTTAGGTTTTTATCAAAACAGGATCTCTATATCCAATCGGCAATTTATGAATCTGAATCCAAGCAGGAAAATAGTTCAGATCTATTGTATCAGGATCAGCAAAACCGTCGTATTTCTCAATGCAAACAGGGTTTTGTCTAAACAGCCACGGTCCTCCCTGCTCCACTTTCATCCAATCGCCGAGACAAAAGCATTGGATCGTGAAGATATTTTCCTCTAATTGCTGAAATGTAACATCTCTAGCCGGACTCCATGCCACCCTCATATGTTGTTCAAACGTCTGCGGAATAAAATAATTATTCGTATGTACCTTAGCAAGAGCCATCCACTTTATCCCTTCCTTTGGTGCCGTTTCTTCATCCTCAAACACTGATCATCAATTTCATCTTCTTCAAATCCTAGGCGCTGCAGCAGATCATCAATGGCCTTTAGTTTCCCTTCTTGAGACCCCTCCCGCCTGATTAGTCGAGCTTGCAGGACTCGCCATCTTGGTTTCCAGAAAAGGCGATTACGAAAACTCCACCCAGATCGCTTCACAATGAAACTCTCGCAGAGAGCTTTGTAGAAAGATGGGAAAAAACTAAACCTAGATCGGAGATCGTTCTCAGCCGAGGAGAACACCAATCCAGGTCTTAATTGGACTTCGAGCCGGATGAGATCTGCGATCAGAAGATTGGAAACCCTAGTCGCCCTGGCTGTCGCTAAAGCGCTAGGTCAAACACACCGTTTCGGGTAAGGTGTGGGTAATTTTGAAGCTGCAGGGGTGGAGCATGTGGAGGTGAACCGGAGGCAACAGAGGGTGACTGTCACCGGCAACGTGGACCCACAGAAGGTCCTGCGGAGGGCCCGGTCCACAGGTAAGAAGGCGGAGTTGTGGCACCAGGAGCAGAATCCATGCTACAACGGCGACGTCAGAGCGGCCCAGACCCATGAGAGGTGGGCCCCGCCTATGTACCCCAGACACGCGGACGCCATCGGCGCCGGCGCCGAGCAGATCACCAACATGTTCAGCGACGAGAACCCGAATGCCTGCTTGATCATGTGATGCTACTGAGTCTCACATATATAGATAGTTGGGCTTTGTGCTTTATTAGCTACACTAGATAGCCGTAGGAGTTCACTGTCTTGGTCGAGGCATTAAGCAGATTTCCAGTTGGTTTGATGTAATCTCGACTCGACGTACCACGACTATCTTGCTACTACTCCCTCCGTTCCAAAATATAAGATGTTATAGCTTTGTGAATGGAATGTATCTAGATCTTTTTTAGTGTGTAGGTTAAAACATCTTATATTTTGGAACGGAGGGAGTAGATCTTTGTATGCCGCCAATGTACGTGTGACGACACGAGAAGCTCCATACACGGAGGATCCCAACCAAAAAACAGGCCCAGAATCTAGGCCACCCTGGGATGGATCGACCGACCGATCACCACCTGTGAGGTGTTAGATACGTACTCAGACGACAAAGAATCGAGTAAGATGCCAAGCAGGTAGCTATAGTTTATGCTAACCTGTCTGCGCTCCTCGCCGTTCTTTAGTTTCAAGTCGCGACATGGTGATATATAATGGAACATGAGCCGTCCAGACTGCAGAGGTCAACAAACAGATACTACATCCCCCACTTACCGTCCATTTCTTTTCGTTTAAAACGGCCTCCGAAAGCACGCGTTGATGATATACAGTACTACTAGTACTAGTAGTATAAAGCAGCGGGTCCAGTCCAGTCCAGGAGTAATGGAGTTCAGTCAGTTAGTGCGTGGTGACACCGTGAAGTCCATGTGCAGATGCTGATGCACTGTCTTTGTGCGGCAAAGCCTTCTTCTCCTACTTTTGAGCTCATCTCCGCCCTTCTAGATTGCTCTTGTCCTTGGCTTGTTGCGTGCGGACGCATCTGGTGCTTTCGCTGTTCGCAGAACACTGCTGATGCAGTGGTGGTTCTGTCTTCTGTGCCGGACGGTCTGGCCAACGGGCTGAGAACGTACCACTGATTATTGAGTCCATGGCAGCGATCCCCTTCCGGTCTACAGCAGCAGCCGGAGTCACCATGGGAGTCAACTGATCTGCAGCTGCAGTCCGTCCTGGCCGAGCAGGCCGAGTTGCTTCGCGCCGAGCTGCTAGGGTGCCTTGCATGGGTCGAGCGTTTTCTGGCAAGGGGGAGGCTTCTCTTGGTAGGCCCCACGTTGATTCTGACGTCTCTCCTCCATCCGAGCAACATGTTAACTTCGTGAACGATGAGGAAGTATGTTTCTATGGCAGTTTTTCTCCACGTGCTGGGCCATTCTTTGTCCTCGCAACCCATTTTGCATGACGCATCTAAGAGCAAGGATATCTCGGGGATGACTTAATTGATCGAGATGATGCCTGAGTTGCAAGAGATTTGTTGGGGGCCCTCCTCTGCGAAGATGGGCTTCATTGGGACCCCGGTAATGCCAATCATCACTGAGGTTGTTGCTCCTGTTCTCCACATTCTTCTGGAGCTGCAGGAGATATATGGGGAGCCATCTGTATTATCCATTGTGATCTCGAAGAGGTGGTGTCTTCGCGTTATGAGGTTGATGAGGTGGGTGCATTGGCACCTAATTCCGATACTCTCTTTGCAAAGGAGGTTTGCGACTTACTCACCACTTTGGAGGCGGCTTGCCTTGGATCTAGCTGTTGGTGAACGCGTTACGTAAAAAAATTTTTTTAGCACATAACCAAGATCAAATGCTAGTGAGAAGATAACGGATCATACTCTCGAAGATCGAACTAGCAAAAATTTGTCGATGACGAGGTTGGCAGTGCATCGATCCCGCAACAAGCCTTCGCGAGTCACGGGGAGATGTATTGTCCCATGGAAGGCTCCAACGATCAAGTGCTCCACATGTCGCACCTACACCGGTATCCACACGTCCAACAAGAACGACGCCGTGTCTAAGTGAGATCAAGCTCACGAACAAAGCGGGAACGTGTCGATAAAGATCCGGTAGCACTTCGTCGTCCGACTAGATTGAATCTAGACGAAGGTAGAAGACGAGCATCGCTCCGGCGTGAAAAAGAAGAAGCTCCTTGTGAAGACGACGTCAACGCGAAGGAGGGTTGGAAGACAAGCTCCAAGGCACTAAGGCGGCGACGACCGGCGGCGACAGTGCGATGGCGGTGGTGGTGGCGGTGGCGGACAGAGCTAGGGCGAGGCTCTCCAACTTCTTGTGTCTAGTGCCTCTGGCCCTGCCCCCATATATATATGAGCGGCTAGTCTCTCTCCAAGAGAGAGTAGAAGTGGGACTCCAAGTCCTAGCAGGACTTCCCTTTCCTTTTCTCCACTCATACAAAGGGAGAGTAGAAGTAGAACTCATAGTCCAAGTAGGAACCCTCCTACCTCCTCCAACTCGACTAGGGAGGGAGTACGAGTCCCAGAGGGACTCCTCCCTCCCCACCGCCGTACCTCCATCCACCGGCCTTGGGAGGCCCTAGACTACTCGGCCAAGGTCCCCCATTTCTTCGCGCGCGACCATGTGGGTCCCATGCGGCCCCTCTGGCTAAGATCCAAATAAGAACCAAGAAATATGAATTACCACAAGCTCTAGAGCCTCACATGGATAAGATCCAAATAAGAACCAAGAAATATGATGCCAAGTATGCAAAGGTATGATCTCTCTCCAAAGGATATGCTCTAGTTACTCACTCGAGAGCCCCTCTTGATAGCACGGTTATCTATCCTATAAATCGGTCTCTCCAGCTAACACCACGAGACCGGTAAGAAGGAAATCCTATCAAGATCATACCTTTGCCTTACGCATATTCTACTTGAGCTTGATGATGCCGATCTTCTCCACCTCAAGATGGGACACCTTTCTTGATTGCGCTAGCTTGACGAAATGCAAATTGCTCCCCCATCCTCCACTATGGTAGAACTACTCTTTTAGGCATATCATCTTCCCATATCCATGATCACCATAGGATGGCAAGCTTTAAGCACCTGATCTCTTCGAGATGACTCATCTTGAACTTGCACATCATTTGTTCTTTCTTCATTGTGTTGGTGTCTTAAAGGTACATAAGAGATATCACTCCAACTTGTCCATACAGATTGTCATCAAATCCTACAAGTAAAAACTCAATGCAAACATAAGTCTATATAGATTGTAATCAATTACCAAAATCACACATGGGGACACACATGCACTTCCAACAACTTTCTAGGTTCTTGAGTTTTCAGCAGGGTTTCTTTTGCGTTGTGGTGATCCATGTATTGAGAGTATCGAGAGTCAGTGATTGTAGCATGTGAGGAGAGTGTGTCGGTGAGTTCATGCTCCCGAGAGTAGTCTACGTGTTTGTTGTGATGGTTTTCGCCCGACTTCCCATCAATTAACGAAGCAATTCTCATTTTATTGAATAGATTGAGGCAAAGTTTTTGCCTCTGTCTCAAAAAAGTAAGTCCAAGGTCTGAAGAATAGGTTTAGTTTGGGATTTGGTTATTACACGTGATCAGAAACTAATTCCTGTTTGGACTGCACCTGTTTGGATGAAATGAATGTGCTTCCATGGTGAAAACGGCCGACGTTCCTGGATGCATGTGTGGTGATAGTGGAAACTATGCCACCACGAGGAAATAACACATAACACAAGTTGTTGGTGACTTCTTTGCAGAAAACCACAAGTTTTATTTTTTTTGCAAAGAACACCACATTTTCTTATAATCTTTTGCATAAAACACAGAAATCTCGATTACCCTCCTTCACAGCAGATTAGAAAACTAGGCCCACAACCAATGTTAACCATATAAAGTAAAAGGCTTAATCTAGACTCTCGAATGTGATGCAAAAGACTCGATGTAGATCTAGAATAAACTGCTACAGAACATTCTTTCCCAAAATGACTGCTAGTACAGAATATGAACGAGCTTCCATTAGTCATTCAACTAAGATACATTTTCAGTGAACTTATAATGAAGATGTTGCACGCTTAGATTTTAGGCAATAAACTTATAAAATAATATCGTCGGAACATGCATTAGAGGAACTCTAATGTAAATTGCGTTAGGAGAATGTTTTCCAGCACTGGATAAGCATCAATCTACTATCCAATCCTATGAGCATAAACAAAACAGAATGCCAGCGGAGCAGTTATGCTGGTATAAATTTTGCTTCAATCAAATTAACCAAAACTTAACACGAATATGTGCTAATTTAGACAAATCTAAATCGTTTATTTTTGGACAGAGGAAGTAGTACGTACTTTGTATCAGTTTCTTCCGTAGATTACAAAGACGTACGCTTACACGCACCGTTTTCACACAACAGCGTACACTCCATATCATGACTCGTGACCGACGAGGCTATTCCTGAAAGAATGCCACCTTATTGGCCTGCATGCTCTCTCGACACGCGAGCATATATATAAACTGTTGGGGCTTCAAGTCAGATCGTCCCCTCGTGGCAGTACGATGCAAAATTGCCTTGTCCGACCAAGATGCACAAAGTGTTGCCGTACGTGTGCAGCTACACAGTAGTACAAGGGACGAAGCTCCTGTGTCTGTGTCGCCCCAGCCTGAACGTGGAAAGGGCGGAGCTCGACAGCGACCGGGGAGCCCTTTCCGGTGCATGCGCATCCCTGCCCGTGGCCGCGCCCGCCCGCACGGAGAACACCTTTCCCGCTGCCTCCACGTACGGAAGCGATCGGAACCCTCCCGGCTGGACGTGCACTGTGCTACCTCTGCCTGCCCACCTGCCACTGGAAGCCAGCGCGTCCGACCACGATACCGACCCCGATCGACACACCGGCCGAACCCCTCGCTGGACGTGTCACCATCCAAACCACGACGATGGACCAAATGCACGTAGTTTTAACATTGAGATACCTCCACTTTAGGGACCTAACTTAAACAGTTTTACAATATTAGAGTGATCAAGACTTACAGAGCAAAAACCTTTTACAGGTACTCCCGTTCAGAAATTTAAGACGTTTTAATTTTATGAGTCAAATCTCAAATGTATCTAGATATTTTTTTAATATAAGACTAGTCGGCACTAAACGGCAGAATCGCGCACCCCGTAAAAGGAAAGGAACTGGGACCCGGGTCTCACCGATGGAAAGTTCTGCTGCAGTGAATTCCTCTTTTGTCAAATAAAAAGTAGACGAGAGTGCACTTGGCTGCATACGTGACCATGCCCCGCGCGTGTATGCGCTGCAGCTTTCCCTGACGCCTACTCGTACATCGTACTACTTTATCTTGTTATAACATGGATCTTATGTCTAAACTTACTACACTGGATGCATCTAGTCTGTTGGGTTAGCGTGTGGTACCTGATTAAGCAATTTTGCGGCCGGTCACCGCACTAACAGAGCAACTTTGGTTCCCGGCTACCGACTGAGTAACTTCTAGACGAGGGAACATCGGAGTCTGAAGAGGCAACTTCGGAACTCGATAGGGCAACTTGCGCCCGACTGAGCAACTTTGGTGTCCGACGAGACAACTACTGTGCCCGACGTGGCAACTTTCATAGGTCATTAGGACGGCGCTGTCGTGGTGCGTAAGGACGACCCTTCTTCATGCAAGTCGTTGCTAGACGAGGCAACATCAGAGCCGACGAGGCAACTTCGGGCCCGACAAGGCAACTTGTCCCCGACTGAGCAATTTGGTGCCCGACGAGGCAACTACTATGCCCAACAAGGCAACTTCGGTAGGTCATTAGGATGGCCCTGCGGTGGTGAGTAAGAGCGGTCCTTCTTCAGGCAAGCCGCTGCCCGAAGAGGCAACATCGGAGCCCGATGAGGCAACTTCGGAGCCCGACGAGGCAACTTTGGTAGGCCATTACGACGGTGTTGCCGTGCTGGGTGAGGATGGTCCTTCATCAGGAAAGCCGCTACCGGCGAGGCAACATCAGAACCCGACGAGACAACGTCGGTAGGCCATTAGGATGGCACTGGCGTGGTGGGTGAGGACGACCCTTCTTCATGCAAGTCGTTGCTTGACGAGGAAATATCGTAACCCTACGAGGCAACTTTGGAGCCCTGCGAGGCAACTTCGTTGCCCGACAATGCAACTTGTGTCCGACTGGGCAACTTTGGTGTCCGACGAGGAAACTACTGTGCCTGGCGAGGCAAATTCGGTAGGCCATTAGGACAGGCCCGAGGAGGAAACATCGGAGCCCGACAAGGAAACTTGTGCTCGATTGCGTAACTTTGGTGCCTGACGAGGCAACTTCGGTAGGCCATTAGGACGGTGTTGCCGCGTTGGGTGAGGACGACCCTTCTTCAGGCAAGTTGCTGCCTCGTCGGGCTCTGAAGTTGCCTTGCCGGGCACCGAAGTTGCTTCGTCGGGGTCCAAAGTTGCCTCGTCAGGCACAGAAGTTGCCCTGTCGGGCACCAAAGTTGCCTCGTCGAGCAAAAGTTTCCGCATGGTGTGTGAGCATGGCCCTTCTTCGGGCAATCCGCTACCCGATGAGGCAACATCGGAGCCTGATGAGGCAACTCCGGAGCCCGACGAGGCAACTTCTTTGCCCTACTGAGCAACTTTGGTGCCCAACGAGGCAACTTTGATAGGCCATTAGGATGGCGCTGCCGTGGTGTGTGAGGACGACCCTTCTTTGGGCAAGCCGCTACCCGACGGGTCAACATCGGAGCCCCGGGAGGCAACTTCGGAGCTTAACAAGACAACTTCGCATCTCGACGAGGCATCTTCGGAACCCGACAAGGCAACTTGTGCTCGACTGAGCAACTTTGGAGCCCGATGAGGCAACTTCGGTAGGCCATTTAAGAAGGCGTTGCCGTGGTGCATGAGGACCCTTCTTCGTGCAAGCCGCTACCCGACGAGGCAACATCAAAGCCTGATGAGGCAACTCCGAAGCCCGATGAGGCAACTTTTGTGCCCGACTGAGTAACTTTGGTGCCCAACGAGGCAACTTTGGCAGGCCATTAGGACACTGCTGCCATGGTGCATGAGAACGATCCTTCTTCGGGCAAGTCACTACCTGACGAGGCAACATTGGAGCCCGACGACGCAACTTCAGAGCCCGAGGAGGCAACTTCAGAGCCTAGCGAGGCAACTTCGGAGCCCTACAAGGCAACTTTTGCCCGACTAAGCAACTTTGGTGCCTGACGGGGCAACTTCAGAACCCAACGAGGCAACTTTGGAGCCTGAAGAGGCAACTTGTACCCGATTGAGCAACATCAGAGCCGAACGAGGCAACATCGGAACCCGACGAGGCACCTTCGAATCCCGGCAACTTCTGTGTACGACTGAGCAACTTTGGCGCCCAACGATACAACTTTGGCAGGCCATTAGGACGGTGTTGCCGTGGTGCGTGAGGAAGACTCTTCTTCGGGCAAGCCACTACCTGAGGAGGCAACATCGAAGACCAACGATGCAACTTCGGAGTCCGACAAGACAACTTTTGCCCAACTGAGCAACTTTGGTGCTTGACAGGGCAACTTGAAAACCCAGAGAGGCAACTTCGGAGCCCACCGAGACAACTTTGAAGCCCGGCGAGACAACTTCAGTGCCAACTTTGATACCCGACGAGCCAATATCGGAAGCCGATGAGGCAATTTCAGAGTCCGACGAGGCAACTTTATGTGTATTTTTATGTGTTATCGATACTAATTCAGTAGTATGATAGTGAATTCCTCTTTTGTCAAATAAAAAGCATGACCACGCCCCGCGCGTGTATGCGCTGTAGCTTTCCCTGACGCCTACTCGTACATCGTACTACTTTATCTTGTTATAACGTGGATCTTATGTCTAAACTTACTACACTGGATGCATCTAGTCTGTTGGGTTAGTGTGTGGTACCCGCTTAAACAATTTTGAGGCCGGTCACCGCACTATCAGAGCAACTTTGGTTCCCGGCTATGCAAGTAGTGTCGGACCGAGCAATATTGATGCTCAATGAGACAATTTGATGTCCGACGAGGGTACTTGTGTGTCTGATAAGGTAATTTCGAAACTTCTGTACGCGATGAGGCAACTTCGGATATCGATGAGGAAACTTGTGCCCCGACCGAGCAATGTTGGTGTTCGACGAGGCCAATTCGGTGCCCGACGAGACAATTTTTGTGACTGACAGAGAAACTTTGGTGCCCGGCGATGCCACTTTGGTGCCTGATGAGCAACTTTGATGACCGAAGAAGCAACTTTGGTGCCTAATGATTTAAATTTGGTGCCCGACGAGGCAACTTCAATGCCCGACTGAGCAAGTTTGGTGCATGAAAAGGAAATTTGATGCTGACAGAGAAACTTTGGTGCCCGACTTGGGTGCCCAACGGGGAAACTTTGGTGCCTAAAAGAGCAACTTCGGTGCATGACGAGGCAATTTCGGTGCACGATGAGACAACTTCGGTGCCCAATGAGGCAACTTCAGTGTGTGATTAGGATGGCGCTGCCGCGGTGGGTGAGGACGACCCTTCTTCATGCAATCCGCTTCTAGACGAGGGAACATTGGAGTCTAGAGAGGCAACTTCGGAGCCTGATAGGACAACTTGCGCCCGACTGAGCATCTTTGGTGCCCGGCGAGGCAACTACTATGCCCGGTGAGGCAACTTTCATAGGCCATTAGGACGGCGCTGTCGTGGTTCGTAAGGACGACCCTTCTTAGTTGCTAGACGAAGCAACATTGGAGCCCGACGAGGCAACTTCGGGCCCCGCGAGGCAACTTGTCCCCGACTGAGCAATTTGTTGCTCGACGAGGCAACTACTATGCCCAACGAGGCAACTTCGGTAGGTCATTAGGATGGCGCTGCGGTGGTGAGTAAGAGCGGTCCTTCTTCAGGCAAGCCGCTGCCCGACGAGGCAACATCGAAGCCTGATGAGGCAACTTCGGAGCCCGGCGAGGCAACTTTGGTAGGCCATTACCACGGCGTTGCCGTGGTGGGTGAGGACGGTCCTTCATCAGGAAAGCCGCTACCGACGAGGCAACATCAGAGCCTGATGAGGCAACTTTTGAGCTTGACGAGGCAACATCGGTAGGCCATTAGGATGGCGCTGCCGTGGTGGGTGAGGATGACCCTTCTTCATGCAAGACGTTGCTTGACGAGGCAATATCGTAACCCTACGAGGCAACTTTGGAGCCCTGTGAGGCAACTTCGTTGCCCGGCAATGCAACTTGTGCCCGACTGAGCAACTTTGGTGTCCGATGAGGAAACTACTGTGCCCAGCGAGGCAAATTTGGTAGGCCATTAGGACGGGCCCGAGGAGAAAACATTGGAGCCCGATGAGGCAACTTTGGAGCCTGACAAGGAAACTTGTGTTGGATTGCATAACTTTGGTGCCTAACGAGGCAACTTCGGTAAGCCATTAGGATGGCGTTGCCGCGTTGGGTGAGGATGACCCTTCTTCAGGCAAGTCGCTGCCTCATCGGGCTCTGAAGTTGCCTCGCCGGGCACCGAAGTTGCTTCGTCGGGCTCCGAAGTGCCTCGTCCGGCACAGAAGTTGCCCCGCCAGGCACCGAAGTTGCCTCGCCGAGCAAAAAGTTGCCGCATGGTGTGTGAAGATGGCCCTTCTTCGGGCAAGCCGCTACCCGATGAGGCAACATCGGAGCCTGATGAGGCAACTCTGGAACCCGACGAGGCAACTTATGTGCCTGACTGAGCAACTTTGGTGCCCAACGAGGCAACTTTGGTGTCCAACGAGGCAACTTTGACATGCCATTCGGATGGCGCTGCCGTGGTGCGTGAGGACGACCCTTCCTTGGGCAAGTCTCTACCTGACGGGTCAACATCAGAGCCATGGGAGGCAACTTCGGAGCTTAACAAGACAAATTTTCGCATCCCGACGAGGCATCTTTGGAACCCGACAAGGCAACTTGTGCTCGACTGAGCAACTTTGGAGCCCGACGAGGCAACTTCGGTAGGCCATTTAAGAAGGCGTTGTCGTGGTGCATGAGGACGACCCTTCTTCGTGCAAGCCGCTACCCGACAAGGAAACATCGAAGCCTGATGAGGCAACTCCGAAGCCCGATGAGGCAACTTTTGTGCCTGACTGAGCAGCTTTGGTGCCCAACGAGGCAACTTTGGCAGGCCATTAGGACACCGCTGCGATGGTGCATGAGGACGACTCTTCTTTGGGCAAGCCACTACCCGACGAGGCAACATCAGAGCCCGATGACGCAACTTCAGAGCCCGAGGAGGCAACTTCGGAGCCCAGCGAGGCATCTTCGGAGCCCGACAAGGCAACTTTTGCCCGACTGAGCAACTTTGGTGCCCGACGGGGCAACTTCAGAACCCGACGAGGCAACTTCAGAACCCAACGAGGCAACTGTGGAGCCCGGCGAGGCAACTTGTACCCGACTGAGCAACATCGGAGCTGGACGAGGCAACATCGGAACCCGACAAGGCACCTTCAGATCTCGGCAACTTCTGTGTACGACTGAGCAACTTTGGTGCCCAACGATACAACTTTGGCAGGCTATTAGGACGATATTGCCGTGGTGCGTGAGGACGACTCTTATTCGGGCAAGCCACTACCCGAGGAGGCAACATCTAAGACCGACGATGCAACTTCGGAGCCCGGCGAGGCAACTTCGGAGCCCGACAAGACAACTTTTGCCCGACTGAGAAACTTTGGTGCTTGGCGGGGCCACTTCAGAACCCGGAGAGGCAACTTCGGAGCCCGACGAGACAACTTTGGAACCCAGCGAGACAACTTCAGTGCCCGACCGAACAATTTTGATACCCGACGAGCCAACTCGGAAGCCGATGAGGAAATTTGGGAGTGAGGCAACTTTATGTGTATTTCTTATGTGTATTTTTATGTGTATTTTGTATCGATACTAATTCAGTAGTATGATAGAGAACAGTTCGCAAAACCCTGAAATGACGGTACTGGTTGCAAAATCCTGAAACAATTTGCAACGCTAGGAAAATTTCGCAACAATTAGGACAACTTTTGGACCGTTTCGCCAATCCTGAAACATACAAAATCGATAGAGTACAAAGTAATAACTAGCATCGATTCATAGTTTCACACTTCACAGGGGAAATTTCAACCAATGGAGGCAGCCAGATGTATCCATGCAAACGCCATAGAGGAAGGTGCCAGCCTCCATGGACGCCTCGAAGCAGCCGTGCAGGGGAAGCTGGTCGGGAGACCACGGACGCAGCTGCGAGGGAGGGCAGGAGCATTGAAGCATGGTAGGACGACAAAGATGTAGACACTAACTAGGGGACAAGGACCGCCCTGGGCGTGCGTCGTCTCTATGCCAGAGCAAGATTCCGGAGGAGCGGCGGCGGGTCTCTGTGCGCCGGAGCTGAAGTCCACTCGCCATTTCTTGTGCCAATCACGCCCGTACATCTAGCAAAATGCTAACCATGGTAGTCAACCCTTGGTCGAGCAACCGACACGGCTAAGTAGTGCGGTTCATGGGGACCAAAAATATTCGGGCCTTGCACCGTCCACAAAAACGCAAACTCGGAGCCACCATCAGAGTCGCCTCGCTTGACTGGCTCTCCGATCCAAGGCAATTGATCATGCTTCCTACCACGCCTTGTCCTCCCCATCCTCGTGAAAAGCAACTCGAACGGTTAAGTACCACGCTCGGGGACTCATTCAAAGCGACCCTCACGTGGCTCAAGAACACACCAAGTATGAACGCATGCCTTGGACTCACCACGCGACTAGCTTTTCAAGTCAGGAGGAGAGACGTGTTACAAACAACGCACCACATCCTTACCTACTTTGGGCATGCGACTCGAACAGTTAAGTACCACGCTCGGGGACTCGCCCAGTCGACCCCGTCCGCATTCAGGGAAAACACCAAATACAGAGCACCCCTTGCGGTCACCAAGCGACTGGCTTCATGAGCCACGACAAGTTGACCTAAGCTATACAAACAACTTCTAAACCCCGAAGACGAGGCAGGGACCAGTGCTCCGCCTACGGACGACAAATTACCCCCTCCTTCGATTGATGATCCGGCTCATGCTGCCGCTCCATGAGCCAAAAAACACTTTGACATTCATCAGATCCCCAGTATGCCGGGTGCAAATGTATTATGTACAATGGTTTGTGTTTTTCTACAAGTTCTTAATGTCATATTAACTTGGGCGGAGTCCTCGAGTTTCCTTGTCTTGTTCCTCCAATTTTATGATTTGGCTCGCGTCTATCTTGATTCGGTTTTGAACTTACGATTCCGAAGTTCAAAAATTGACTTAACAATACTTGAAACCTTGGGATTAGCTCAAAATAATTCAACATGACATAAATGAAACAGATATAGGGTTAGTCTAAATAAAAAAATTCGGCTCGATCATGTTCCTTTCCTTAGTCATTTTTCATGTGCCTTGCAATTTCAAACTTGTTCTCTTGCTTGCCATGAAGCCAATTCTTGTTGGACAACAACAAGTTGAAGAATTAGGTTTTTGGTGCCTACACACTACTAATCTGGCTAAGGTATAAGTAATTTAAGACAGCCGACATATAAAAAGTAAATACAGAAAAGACAATTATTAAGGCAGTCCCCGAGTTTCAGCTTGGGGTGCTGAGGTTTCATTGATATGCTCATTGCCGACATACATACTGACATATGAGAGACCTGGATACATACACTTCTTTGCTAAGTGTAAAATGGACGAAGTAGAGCTATATTCCATGGACGCTTAGATTTCTCGCCAGACCTGTCCGCCTTGTTTTTCTCCTGTGGCTGTGCATCGATAAGATAATAGGAATCATTGTGCAATGCTTTGCTTACAATGAAGGGTCCTTCCCATGGAGGGGATAACTTATGCATACCAACAGTGCGCCGCTGCACCAGCCGAAGTACGAGATCACCTTCCCGGAAGACTCGGGGGTTTACTTTCTGGCTATGTAAGCGTCGGAAGTTTTGCTGATATATGACGGATCTGGATAGGGCCAGTTCTCTTGCTTCTTCTAGCAGATCAACAACATTTTGCTGGGCTTCTCACACTTCGGCTTCTATGTATTGGGTGACCCTGGGCGAATCATGCTCTATGTTGGCTGGTAGTATAGCTTCTTCCCCATATACCAGAAAGAATGGCGTATAGCCTATTGATCGATTTGGAGTTGTTCTTAAACTCCACAGTACCGCTGGTAGTTCTTCTATCCAGCACCCCGCTGATGTTTGCAGCGGCTCAATGAGCCGGGGTTTTATTCTGGACAAAACTAGTCCGTTGGATCTTTCCACTTGCCCGTTCGATGCGGGGTGGGCTACTGAGGCAATATCTAGCCGGATCTTCTTTCTCGGCAGAACCTCGCAAATGCTACTTTAGCAAAATTTGTGCCATTATCAATTATGATACTATGGGGATAGCCATATCTCAAGATTATATCTTTGAGGAATGTCACAGTTGTTGCCCCATCACATTTCTTGATTGGCTTTACCTCAATCCATGTGGTAAACTTGTCCACCATAACCAAGATGTGAGTCATGTTTTCTTTTGACGGCTTAAATGGGCCAACCATATCCAAACACCATACCGCAAACGGCCAAGTGATGGGTATAGTTTTTAGTTTCGACATTGGCATATGCGTCTTCGTGGCGTACCTCTGATAGCCATTGCATTTTCTTACAAGATCCTCTACTTGCTCCAAGGCACTTGGCCAATAAGATCCATGCCGGAAAGCTTTTGCCACTAATGCTCTGGAGGATGCATGATGACCACATTCTCCTTGATGGATATCCCGTAGGATGTCAAGCCCTTCTTCCGGGTCTACGCATCGCTGCAGAACACTTGTAACACTCCTTTTGTAGAGTTCGACGTTGATGATAGTGTATGCCTTTGCTCTTATCTAGATCTGCCTCGAGAGTATCTCATCACTCGGCAAGGTTCCTTCTTTTAGGAATTCAAATATTGGCTTTTCGCATGCATGTATAGCTCGAACAGGGAAAAGCTATTCGTCAATTTCCATCGCATCTACCGACATAACTCAAGCTGGATCAGGCTGAACAGTCCCCAGGTTCTACAAGACAGTCCCCAAGTCTGCCGAAGTAGTCCTCGGGTTTTCTGAGGTGCTTCCCCAGTCTATATCCATATGGTAGCTTCTGATCCAGAGAGAGCCGAGACATAGATTGAGTCAGATTCCAGTGACAGTGTGATGGATGGTTTTTCAAGTGTTCCAATGCATCACCTAGCGGGATTGGTTACCGAGATGACCCCAACTTAGATAATACATCGACTGCCTCATTTTCAATCCGAGGTATGTGATGAAATTCACATCCTTCAAAGAACCCACTTATCTTTTGAATGTGGAATCTATAAAGGGCCATGTTTGCATCCGGAGCATCCCAATTGCCGGACACTTGCTGTACCCCCAAATCCGAGTCTCCAAAACACTGTATCCGACGTATTCCCACTTCCTTTGCTACTTTAAGTCCATGTACGAGTGCTTAATACTTGGCAACATTGTTTGATGCGCTGAAATGGATTTGGAGGACATATTTCAACTAATCTTTCTTGGGCGAGGTAAGTACTACCCCGGCCCCCAGTCCTTCCTTAAGCTTCGATCCATCAAAGTGCATTCGCCAATAATTTGAGTCCAGCAAAGGTGGTTCGTATTGCATCTCAGCCTAATCCATGAAAAAATCCGCCACAGTTTGCGATTTGATCGCATCTCTTCTATCAAACTGAGGTGCGTATGGGGCTAGCGCAATTGCCCATTTTGCAATTCGGCCACTGGCATATTTGTTGCTCATAATCTCGGATATGGGCGCTTCGCATATCACCTTGATATGGTGTTCCTCAAAGTAATGCTTGAGTTTCTTGGCTGCCATGTACACCCCGTATGCCATCTTATGGTAGTGAGGGTAATTCTGCTTCGAAGTTGATAATACCTTGCTTAGGTAATACACTGGTCTTTGCACCGACTTACCTTCCTCATCATGCTCCACCACTATCACTGGACTTATGACTCGGTTGGTCACGGCTCTATAGACCAACATTGGCTCTTTAGGTAGTGGCGCGGCTAACACTGGTGCTGGAGACATCATCTTTTTTAACTCACGGAATGCGCTATCCGCTTGCGGTGTCCATGTAAATTTGTATGCCTTCTCTCCTAGCCGACTCACAAACCGACTTAATGATGCCAGGCAACCCGTAAACTTCTGCACATCATTAAGACATTTTGGCAGTTTCATTCTTTCTATGGCTCGGATTTTTGTGGGGTTGGCCTCGATACCTCGACTGGATACAAGAAAACCGAGTAACTTCCCAGCCGCATGCCAAAAGTACATTTCTCCGGGTTAAGCTTCATCCGGAACTGCCTTAGGTTCGCGAATGTCTGCCGGATATCATTAAGGAGCGTTTTTCTTTCCTTAGTTTTTATCACAACATCATCCACATAAACTTGCACATTTCGACCAATTAGGTCATGTAGACATTTCTGCATGCATCGTTGATACATTGCTCTTGCATTACGTAATCCAAACGGCATAGTGCGATAGCAATAAGCCCCATACGGGGTGATAAATGCAGTCTACATTTGATCATCCAGGTTCAGAGGTATCTGGTGGAAACCAGAATATGCATCTATAAATGATAACAATTCACACCAGACAGTTGAGTCTATGACTTGGTCTATCCTTGGAAGTGGAAATGGATCTTTTAGACACGCCTTATTCAGGTTTGTGTAATCGATACACGTACGCCACACCACTGCCACATTTGGATCATCTTTTTTCTTCTCCACGAGCACCAGATTCGAGAGCCAATCCGGATAAAGTACTTCCATGATAAACCGAGCCACAAGGAGCCAAGCTATCTCATATCCAATGTCTTTTCTCCTTTCTTCGGTGAAGTGGCGGAGAGGTTGCTTCACCGGCTTAGCCCCGGGTCTTACATTCAAAGAGTGCTCGGCCAACTCCCTCGGCACACCTTGCAGATCCTGTGTGGACCAAGCAAAGATATCCTGATTCTCACGGAGGAAGTTGACGAGCTCTCTTTCCTATTTGTCGCCTAACCCAGCACCAACTAATCATCATTGGGCACCTTCTTTGTATCTTTTATCGCTTGAAACAACACACTCCCACGCGGGTTGGTCAGAGACGACATATGCTGCTGCATGGACTAAGCCAATGTTGCCACTTCCTAAATTCTCCTCTTCTCTTGAGAAATCACAAGTGACTCGGCCAAGTTAGATCCGGCGGAAGCGCACTCAATGGAACGCCTAAAGTCCCCAGCTATGGTAATCACCCCTTGGTCCGGGAAATTTCATATTTAGGTAACCGACATGAGTGCACGCCATGAACTTGTTCAGAGCAGGCCTGCCAAGTAATGCATGATACGCGCTTTCCAGGTTCACAACCTCAAACTCGAAGTTTTCAGTCCGGTATTTGTCCCTTGTGCTGAATAACACGTCAACTCGGACCTTTCGAATGGTCTCACAGGAGATACCTGGCACGATGCCATGAAAAGTTGTTCTTGTTGCTTGAAGCATATTCTCCGATATTCCCAACTTGTGCATGGTATCCTTGTAGATGATGTTAATGCTACTGCCATTGTCTATCAGCACCTTGGAGAACCTCACGTTGATATTCGGCCCAATGAATGTCGGATCCAACACTAGTGCATACGATCCAGGACTCGGCATGAGCCTAGGGCGATCTTTGATGCTCCAAGTGATTTCCTGATCTGACCAAGGCATATACCTCGTCAGAGCTGGCATTAATGCGTTTACCTCCATATGCCGGTGCTGCAAGCTCTTTCTGTCAGTCTCCTCTATGGTGAATACACAGTAACTTTGGTGATGATCCTTGTACTTGTTCCTCCCTTCATTACCGTGATACCCTTGGTCTTGCTGCTGCTGGTTATTCACTTGATGCACTACACCCCTTCTTTCTTGATTTTCATACCTTGGTGGAGGTGGAGGCAACATCAGCTGCTGTCCATTCCCCCCAGTGAGCAGTTGCTGCCGATGTGCTTCATTTTGAGGTGCTTCGTGCCAAGGTCCATCATGCCGAGGTGCATCATGCCGAGGTGCCTGAGCATTCCCCGAGCTACTCTACTCTAGCTTCCTCATGCATTCACATTGCCGGGTCGTATGATTCGCCGAATTATTCGGACTTGGCGTATGGAACTTGCACGGCTGATCGAGCATAGACTCGAATGTGTATGTCGGCCGATCCTTTCTTTCCTGCCACTGTTTCTTCTGCTCTGGCATCCAAAGCTTCTTGCCTTCACCCTTTTGCTGCGAATGCTGCCCTCCAGTTTTTTGGCGATGGCTAGCGCCAACATTGGGCTGATCTTGATCTACAGCCGCCACTTGCTGCGAGCTATACCTGTAATCCTGATGATCATCTCTCCTCTTGCCCCAGAAGTCATTCGTTCGGGATGATCTAGAACCAACTATGTTGTAGTACTCCTCATTTGACTCGCTTGACATCAACCGAGGTTGGTTGGATCTCCCAAAGCATATGAATCCACGATCCGGATCATCTCGGCCAGGGTGGTTGGCATATCTCGCTGCAACCTCTGCCACAACATACTTCCATATCTACATCCTTGGGCGAACCACACGATTTCTTGTGATTCAATTACCCCCTCACAAGAATTGCGCACATTACACCACCGGGTTAGAAACTCTTGGTCCAGCTCATTCGGTCTCTGCTTGCACAGTGCCAAGGTTTGTGGCCTATTCGGCCTCTTGTATGTGCTCGAGAAATTGCTGATGAACAACTCCTCAAAATCTAACCAACAGTTGATGCTTCCCGGCGGCAAGTTGTTCAACCAGACCCTTGCTGGTCCTTCCAGCATCTGGGGCACATATCTCACAGCCCATCTCAAGTTACCCGTGGCAATATTCACCGCAGTTGCATAATCAGTGAGCCAATCTTCTAGTTTGGTGCTGCTGTCATACGTCTTCATCCCACAGGTGGTTCTCTCATGATCCGAGGTCCAAAACATGCCGGACCCGGAGGACCCTGCACCTCAATCATCTCCGACCTATAGATTCGGTCCAGCTTCAGTCTTGCGTCATCCGGCTGCAAATTCCTGTTTCCCAATCTCGATCCAATCACATGGTGCTCCGGTCTAGGGAATCCAGTATCAGCCATTGCCGAGTAACCATCATTATACCTATCTTGACCTGGACGAGCATTTTGCTGCTGCATTGCTGGGCCAGCACTTCTCTCCTGTCGAGGTGCGTACTGCTACTGCTATTGCCGAGGTACATTTTGCCCTGTTCCTGCCGGGTTACGCTGTCCGGCAGTGCCGCTGGCAGCATTTCTCTGACCAACATTGCCTTGGTCGCAGTTACCTTGGCCAGCTTCACCCTAGCTGGCACTGTGACGATCCTCATCAACTTGCACTATTTTTCCATTTCCTGCCCTTACAGGGTCATACGGGACCATCTGCTTGTCTTTTCTCCCGAGGTTACCACTTCCTCTCTCCTAGGGCCGTCATGAGGTGATGACGCAGCTCTAGTGACTTCGCCGGGTTATTCCTTGCTGAATAAACCACGTGCGATGCTCCGGGTTGCGCCAGGTTTGCTTTGTTTATTTCCTCATTCTGCTGACATGCTACCCTCAACAAGTGGTTAACTCTCTCTTGTTGCCTCTCTCAGGCTTCTCCGGCTAAACCTTCTAACTCGGATGCAACCGCATTGGCAGCCCTGAGGTTCTTTGCCGGGGTACTATACCTCTCCAGCCCCGCTGTTACTATAGTAGCTGTCTGACCCAGCTTAGTCACATACTCCTTGTCAATTTCAGTAATCAGGTTTCCACCTCGGATTTTACTCCATCTACGCGGTTTGCCTTTGCATACTCCCGTAGAGTGATGTTCAGGGACTGCTATAACTCAGCTACCTTTATTGCTCCAGCTAGCATTTTCTGCCTAGTTTCCTCTAACTCGGCCTGTGCCTGAGCCGGATCCACTACTAGCGCTATGGGTGTTGCTAAGCTATCTATTGCCTGTTGTAGTACATTCTCTGGCCTCTCTAGTGGAGGGAATCTAGACCTTGCCTGCTTCGTTGTGGCGTCTGGATCTGGCGCCGGGTCCTTGCTTGCTCCTGCATCTGGCGCCATCGTCATGACCTCAACGCAGCTTGCGGGGCGAGTGATACGTGTGCCGCGGGCCACGTTGAGAGGTGGCTCGCCTCCCTCGACGACGTGCTGCAGATGTACGCAGGACTCGTTGATGCTGACATAGATCTTATGGGCACCAAGCTTGACGAAGAGGCCATTGCACAGAGGAGGGCGCCTACCGAAGCTCCCCACGTTGTCGCTGACGTAGTCTAGCGCTCCAAAGCACTGAACCAGCCCAGAGATGATGCGTTTTCTAGTGCCAAAGATGTTTCCCGTCTGGATTTTTACTCCCGCTAGCACTGCGTGCCCCATGGTGGGCACCAACTATCATGGTGGTGGCACGGCAGATGCCATGGATAGGCTAAAGATGGGACCAATGTGCACTAGAGGAATCCAGGGAGGGATAGTGTGGTGATTCCACACACGGATGTTTGTATTTCTCTCTTGATGATGGTGGATTACAAGGGCTCCTCGAGCTGTTCGTGAGAAGGAGACTAGTTCTCTTACTGCCTACTACTGTGCTTTAGGGTTCTTCCTTAGACAAAATGACCGATCCCCTTCTATGGAGGCCCTGGTGCTCCTTATATAGAGGAGCCCAGGTTACAAATTTAGGACACACGTCGAGGCATATTCTCTGAATATGCCCTTTGGATAAAGTAAGATGCCTCTTTTTACACTTTAAATGGCTTGTCCGGACTCAGGGCGTAAGCCTCTCTGAGCCCCTCTACAGTGCTGCATCACCCGACACTAGTGGCGTCAGCCGACATTGGCTACATCACCATTGTCGGCCATGCCCCATTGGTCCTTCCCTCTGCCTGCTTTGCTCACACTACAGTGGACAAAAGCCACCTTTTGACCAGCGAGATTCCTTCCTTCTCTTGGAAGCCAAGTGATAACCCGGCTAGTGCCTGGCTAACCCGGCTACGTGGGTACCTGCAAACAAGGTAGATCGAACATAGCCAACATATGTTTTATGCCGACCGGGTTATTGTTAGGTGAACACCCACCGGGTCGGGTCATTCCGTAAGTCGGCCTGCCTTGAGGTGACTCGGTCAGCATTCGCTTTGACCACGCCGTACCTCGGCTAACTCGGCCTTTATACCCCGGCGTGACCCTACCCGGGGGTATCCCCCCAACAATGCATACATTAAGTCTATTAGTAATAACTAGCTACCCATATTGAGAATACATCCTACCATGCTATGAAATTTTGGGGGTGGTGACATGATGGTTCTAGAACATGTTGGAGTTTGCTCTAGGTACTATTCAACACGAATCCAGCTGCTCTGAACCATTGGATCTAACAACCCAACAATCAGGATTGGTGCTATGGATCCAATTCAAAACTGCTCCATTGTAGTAGTAGAGAGAATACATCCTACTATGCTATGAAATTTTGGGGGTGGTGACATGATGGTTCTAGAAAATGGTGGAGTTTGCTCTAGATACTATTCAACATGAATCCAGGTGCTCTATACCATTAGATCTAACAGCCCAACGGTCAGGATTGGTGCTAAGGATCCAATTCAAAACTGCTCCATTATAATAGTAGAGATATAGTGGTAAGATAAGATAAGATTGTAGGGGTTCCGCGTATGAAAACAATAAATTTTTACCCTACGCCCCTGAACCCCTGATGCTACCAGGACCTATCTATTGGTAATACAGTAACGGGAGGGGCTTTTCGCGAACTTACCCTTGAAGACCGAAAAGCGTTGTCAACGCTCAGGAGAGCGTGGTTGATGTAGACGAGCCGAAGCCGACCTCAAGGTCGTGATGAAGTCCTTGTGCTCCTTTGGCTCCAACAACTTGAGTGCCTCAAGTGCGACACCTCGCGGGGAGTTACACACATCCGGTGCCTGACGATGACTCCCGCTTCCTCGATCCAGCAGCAGTTGCAGAAGTAGAGCTCCTGGATCCAAATCCCGTAGCGCGACGGCGCTCCGCAGTGAAGATGTCTCTCGTTCGCGCAGTCCGAACTTGGGACCATGGTCACGAGAGAGAGAGAGAATATCAACTGGAGGTCCTCCCAAAAGTGAGAAGACCTTTATTGAATATTGTGTGTGTTTATCTGGCCAAATACCCCCAGTATATATAGGGGGAGGGGAGGTACTACCCCCCTCAAAGTCCTGGGGTGGGACTAAAGGAGAGGAGAGGGGGAGGGGGTGGTGCTGCCGGCCATCCCATGGGCGCCACACGGGGGGCTGGCCCACTAGGGCGCCAACCTCCCCTCTTGGCCCTTCTCCCTCTTGCCTTTTCCCTAATGGGCCCTCTTCCCTCCGGAATTAACCCATTAAGCCTTTGACCATTTAAATTGATTTTCTCTTTATTAAATAATTATGAATAACTGATTAAATCATTATTTAACATTCATTCACATATTATTCAACCTCCATGGCTATGGAACGCTTCCACCTCCACTCCGGACATCCTCCAGAGTTACCAAAACCCTTCCGGTTTTCTCTCTACTATTCTTCGACGATTCTTCCAATCCTTTAAACACTCTCTAAGCATCATCAAGCCCTTAAGCGTGATACCCCATGGTTCAGGAACACTCCAGACATGGTCGGGACACTCCCGGACCAATGATCGACAGAGGGACCTGGATGGCCATGTGACCCCTGTGCGTTCCACGAAGATCTTTCGTCGTTTGAACCGGGGCAGTCGTGTCTTATTCCCTTTGTCTCTTGATACTTGCATTGCCTGAGATCTGATCAATGACATCACCATGTCGTGGTCAATCTCGTTACCGAACAATGCTACTTGACTCGTTCTGACAAGTGATATCCCTGTGATCAAATCACACGCTGCGCAACTATTGGATATAACCTCTCCGAGTGGGCCCTTGAGTATCTTTCTGTCACATGGACAGACAAATCCTGCTCTTGACATATATTGCCTCTACGGTTTCCTCCGAGCACCTGAACACACCTTTATAACCATTGTATTACCAAGTGGCGCTTGATGCTATCTAAGCACTCTCGGGAGACAGTGATTGATATAGCCTCACGGTCTAAGGAATAGTCTACGAGGATCCATTTCTAATCATCGTAACTTGAACTTAGTGACATGATCGGGTCACGATGTTTAGGTTGGGTATTGGTTCATCATCTCATTATCAGAATGAGTTGACTCCATTTCCAACTAGCATAAATGCCACATGATCAGGAAACTTGATCATCTGTGGACCAATGAAACAGTGACTAGAGTTTCACTGGGAACCCCTGGTTGTTTGTATATCACGCGTGTATTAATGTTTCCACTCAATATAGTTATGGCATGATATAAAACTTAATCATAAACTATATGAAATATGATAATAGTCCTTATTACTATTTGTCTCTAGGGCATATTTCCAATAGTCTCCCACTTGCACTAGAGTACAAATACACTAGCTGCATTTGTTCTTAATCATTGGCACCATATATCCGGCACCCTGAACATGCTTGTTCATGGAAGAGGTTGAGTCTTGGGCCTGTACTTTATAGTCCCAAATCCTTTGCAACTTACTAATGTCACCTTGATTAACATTAATACTTTATCATCACATGATAATATCTATGTGTATGCATCATCGCTATGGCAGCAGAACGAGGCCTGATTCTAGGAGCCTACAGTGACTTTAGATCAACCTCGAGGGCTTTCTCATGGGCACTGTTCCCTAGAACACATCATTCTATGTTAAAAGAGAACTAGCCCCACCATAACATTATACAACACTTTAGATGGCACCCTTATCTATTATTATAAATGTATTCACCGAAACACTAGTGCACTCTGTGCAACTTTCGATGTTTTGTTCACCTTGCTTCCTACTTGACTTTAATCGGTATTTACAGGAGTTTCCAACATGTTCCCGTATAACATAACCCTTTATGCTTTAAGATATGTCATCCTTTATGGATTTGGAAAATGTGTCTACAGTTCTCTATTAGACACTACGGACAAACTTAGCTCAACATTCTGTGATTCAAACTTAATCACTTTCAAACGTTCCTTATTGGATCATATATTATGTTAAGTTATCATCATGGTTTTCTAAGATAGAACCTATGTCTCAACATTATGGATGATGGTCATCCTTTTCTTTCTCTCAACCATTGATGTTAAACTTAATGCTATTCCTAACTTGAGTTATAAAGGACTAGTTCCTTAATTAACTTCTATTCCGAAACCCTTTTCAGAATCCCTTAAGGAATATTACATAATATCATAATACACCTATTATCAACTTCTACACCTCATAAATCATTATTTTTTGGTACTTGCGCTTTTATTCTTAACATACTTAAGAATCACTCCTATAAGCTCCCACTCAAATATGTTTCTAACATATTTGGGTATGAGTCACTACTCTTACTCAAACTATGTTCCTACATATTTGAATTTGAGACTTATATTGCTCCCACTCAAAAATATGTCATTCACATATTGTTTTAGGAAGACTTTCATAGCTCCCACTCAATTTCATGCAAATTGCACATCTACTCACTATTTTGAACAACTTCAAAAGTTTTGATCAAATATCAAACTTGGAGATTTACTTTGATATACTAGTACTTTTACTAGTTTTAAATCCACTAGACATTAAGCACACACGAATCAAATTCATTTGAATTCATCCAATACTTGACAAATTGTGCTTTCGTCATTCACCCCCTTTTCCACTATGGCTTTGCAGTCATTTGGGAAAATTCAAGTAATGCCTTTTACTTGTGAGATTCAGCAACGAATTGCTTTCTAATCTCAAGGGAATTCTGCTTTGGGATTTCTCATAATTCTAGTTTACCATTATTTCCTTAGTAGTTCGTAGGTATGTCATATTCCAAGAATCATGAGATATGATTCACAAATGTCTCCGTACTAGATATGGATTACATTTTGAATCCTACTTCATGTAGTGAAAACACCAGTGGGGAAAACACAATGATCAACATCATTGATTCTTTCCTTTGTGAAGAGAATCGTTCAGGAACGTTGTCCGTTGTGCTTCTCAACACTCTGATGTAGGGATTTGAATCCACATCGTGTTTTTCACTATCTTCCATTTTCTCCATAATTGAGAAATATCACTTAAAGTGAGCTTTCTCAAGAATGCACCAAAATCCAAGCAATACAAGTTTTGCTTCTGTTTTGGTTTCAGCTATGGATTTCGTATTCAAAGTTTCCACTGAATACTCTACAAGGACTTATTCGCTATTGTTTTGGTTATATCGAATAACCCCAAAACTTCTACGATGATCCATACTAGATATGGAGCCGCTTTCACGAATCCAGATGGTTCACTATATATTCTAATTGAGTGCTAACTATTTCTAACTAATGGTCTCTACATCTATACTACAACGATTTATTTGGCGCCATCTATTCACCCATTTTGATATCTAATATCATATTGTGATGCTTTGCATTTTGACATTTCAAAACACTTTGCATTCCACAATTTATTTATGTCATTCTTATAAAGTCGAATTTCATTACTATTGATCAAATCATAGTAATTAGATTCTATTTTATATTTATACCCTTTGTTGATGAAACATTTTGATCAAATCAAATAGTTTCATACTTATGTTTCCTTTGGTAAACTACTTTACACATTTAAACAATCATATAATGATAATTACCATTTGTCAAAACACAATACATCGAATATGTATTTACTTTTAACAATTCATTAAACACTTTGTATTCAAGTAATACACGGTGTTCAAGTTATTTTGCCGAACTTAGGCATGATTTATATGTGACAAGAAATCGAATGACTTTCACATATTATCAACATAACTTTGAATTTAAACAATGGTTTCATTCATTAATGAATATATCATTAAGTTGGGTATTTTAAGTCATGTCAATATTTTACAAATGTTCATGCATTATCAATTAGTTTCAAAACAAGCAGGATAATTCACATATAATCAAACAAGATATGAACAAAAATAGAAATCATTCATAAAAGTAGAACAACTGTTTGTTACAAACTCATATGAATAACCGTCTCACAAAGTGTGAGACACACTAAAGAAGTTCATAATATTTTGATTACAATAACTATCCAAAACATAAACTAAGTGATAAATGTCGAGGGAGAGTGTCGTCGGCCATCATCGTCATGCTCGCCATCAACACGCAACGTCACCTCCTCTCCAGCAAGCACCTCTCATGCAGAAGGACCTGTTTTCAGCAAAACAGAACAAGTATCAAATATACTTAACACTGCAAATGTGTTTGCAAGATTATAACATTTATAAAATTTTCAAATATATACCTTTGTCATTTATGACCTCAATGACATCTGGTTCAACCAACACATTCCTGAGATGTGTTACGAACCAATGGAATTCCATTGATTCCGCGTCGCCTCTCATAATGCAAGTCCTGACTTGTGCTTGGTAGCTTGGTGGCAGCGACCGCATCACAACGCCATTTGCAAAAGAGTCCGTCATCTAGCTATCCAGGAAGTATGCATGCCTCATGTACACATCATGCATGTGCTCCAATTGGTCGTCAAGTGATGAGTTCTCCTCCATCTTAATGGAGAGGAAGTCTCCCATCAGCTCATGCTCCCATATGCGTGCTTGTTCAACGAAATGTGTCCTAAGCTGTAGCATTACCGTAAGGGTTAACATCACCCACGAAAGGCCACAACTCATCCACCATTCCGACACGGATTGTAACTGAAATGAAGGAGGCCATCTCCCGACAGAGATAGCGGTCTTCCCGCTGCTCTAGGGTCTCTAGGTCAATGGGCTGATCCAAATCCATCCCATTGAGTATGTAGTCGACCACGTCATTCTCGCTAAGGAGAACGTGGAGACGTGCAACCCATATAGAGAAGTTTGATCCATCTAATCTGAGCTTCTCTCCTTCTAACCAATCAATCGTCAACAGGAAAGGTGACATCAGGGAGAACTTTTCTACATTTACAATTGCAAAAAGGAATTTAGACTAAGTTTATAATTAAATGAGTTAATAATAACTCCACTCAGAAACACCTATCCCTATAAGGGTTCCTAGTGATAACATGACCCCTATCAGCCACATCTCCCCCGATCGTCATAGCCATCTATGTGGGTTCAAGGGTGGACGCTAAACGTCGGTCACATCATTAATGCGACTCATGCTCGATCTTTCGACCATCCGCGTTCCGAGGCCATGTCTGCACATGCTAGGCTCGCCAACTCAACCTTAGTGTATTTTCTGTGCAACATGGCTTACACCTACTGTATGCGAATGTAGATATGTCTGACACCCACGCCTGTACCGTGGATCGCCTCATACCGAAGAACTTTATTGGTGGTGCACACTAAGGGGGAACACAATCGTTGGTAATTTTTAACAGGGATCATCTTATTAGGCTACCATCGAGTATCTAATACTAGCACACAATAAGATATACAAACAATAACATTGAATGTAAATGCGATGTGATATGATCCTTCACGTCGTGATCTCCATCCGTCGTCACCGGATTTCGGCACCAGGGTTCCGGTGCCGTAGACACCAGGGTATCGGTGTCATTCCGACGTGGTAGTCCGTCACCTCCGTGACTATCTACTACTACGTAACATAAGGTAATCACTTTACCTTTTCCACAACCATATCACAAAGCAACGCCCCCTACAAAACAAAGTTAGACGCCTCTACTTTATCTTTGCATGTTTTACGTGGCTGAATGAGCTTTCACACAAGAACCGTTCTTACCTACGAACTTTCAGCACAACACTGATCAAGTAGTTGTCTCTACTACACCCCTTTTGGGGCCCTCCGTTGCAAATGGTATACCAACTAATGCGAGAGAGACAGACACCCCCTAAGCCACTTTATACGGTACAAGCCGTATGTCAAGCGGGGACCAGTCTCGCGAATGAACGCGTAAAGTCGGTTGGGGGGTGCTTCATCAAGCATTACTGCGGTATACACAAGTACACGTGGGAGGGTAACAACTAAAATATCAACGCCCACATGCTACATCTCGTGTGTTCTACCCGTACTAGCATTACTACACATAGACCTGGCTCTGATACCACTGTAGGGGTTCCGCGTATGAAAACAATAAATTTTTACCCTACGCCCCTGAACCCCTGATGCTGCCAGGACCTATCTATTAGTAATACAGTAACAGGAGGGGCTTTTCGCAAACTTACCCTTGAAGACCGAAAAGCGTTGTCAACGCTCAGGAGAGCATGGTTGATGTAGACGAGCCGAAGCCGACCTCAAGGTCGTGATGAAGTCCTTGTGCTCCTTTGGCTCCAATGACTTGAGTGCCTCAAGTGCGACACCTCGTGGGGAGTTACACACGTCCGGTGCCCGACGATGACTCCCGCTTCCCCGATCCAGCAGCAGTTGTGGAAGTAGAGCTCCTGGATCCGAATCCCGCAGGGCGATGGTGCTCCGGGGTGAAGATGTCTCTCGTTCGCGCAGTCCGAACTTGGGACCATGGTCACAATAGAGAGAGAATATCAACTGGAGGTCCTCCCAAAAGTGAGAAGACCTTTATTGAATATTGTGTGTGTTTATCTGGCCAAATACCCCCACTATATATAGGGGGAGGGGAGGTACTACCTCCCTCAAAGTCCCGGGGTGGGACTAAAGAAGAGGAGAGGGGGAGGGGGTGGCGCCGCCGGCCACCCCATGGGCCCCGCGCTGGGGGGCTAGCCCACTAGGGCGCCGGCCTCCCCTCTTGGCCCTTCTCCCTCTTGCCTTTTCCCTAATGGGCCCTCTTCCCTCCGGAATTGGCCCATTAAGCCTTTGACCATTTAAATTGATTTTCTCTTTATTAAATAATTATGAATAAATGATTAAATCACTATTTAACATTCATTCACATATTATTCAACCTCCGTGGCTATGGAACACTTCCACCTCCACTCCGGACATTGTCCGGACTTACCGAAACCCTTTCGGTTTTCTCTCTACTATTCTTCGGTGATTCTTCCAATCCTATAAACACTCTCTAAGCATCATCAATCCCTTAAGCGTGATACCCCATGGTTCAGGAACACTCCAGACATGGTCAAGACACTCCTGGACCAATGATCGACAGAGGGACCTGGATGGTCATGTGACCCCTATGCGTTCCACGAAGATCTTTCATCGTTTAAACCAGGACACTCATGTCTTATTCCCTTTGTCTCTCGATACTTGCATTTCCCGAGATCTGATCAATGACATCACCATGTCGTGTTCAATCTCGTTACCGAACAATGCTACTTGACTCGTTCCGACAAGTAATATCCCTGTGATCAAATCACACGCTGCGTAGCTATTGGATATAACCTCTCCGAGTGGGCCCTTGAGTATCTTTCCGTCACATGGACGAACAAATCCTGCTCTTGACATATATTGCCTCTACGGTTTCCTCCAAGCACCTGAACACACCTTTATAACCACTGTATTACTAAGTGGCACTTGATGCTATCTAAGCACTCTCGGGAGACAGTGATTGATATAGCCTCACGGTCTAAGGAATAGTATACGAGGATCAATTTCTAATCATCATAACTTGAACTTCGTGACATGATCGGGTCACGATGTTTAGGTTGGGTATTGGTTCATCATCTCATTCTCAGAATGAGTTGACTCCATTTCCAACTGGCATAAATGCCACATGATCAGGAAACTTGATCATCTGTTGACCAATGAACCAGTGACTAGAGTTTCACTGGGAACCCTGGTTGTTTGTATATCACACGTGTATTGATGTTTCCACTCAATACAATTATAGCATGATATAAAACTTAATCATAAACTATATGAAATATGATAATAGTCCTTATAATTATTTGTCTCTAGGGCATATTTCCAACAAAGATAAGATAAGATAAGATAGGAAATAACCAGTGAGTTGCAAGTGCCTTGCACGTGAGAATCAGATAATATAAGTATGTGATACGTCGATTTTGCATCACTATTCTATGTCTTAATTCACTATTATTCGTTGATATATTTCATATTGAGAGGTGATACTTATGTTATTTCATCTGTTTTTGCATGGTTGATGACTTTTGGAGCATGGACCGCTGCAGTCAGGATTCTGATGGAAAAGGTGCTGCTTGGAGGCAAAATTCGCGAAGATCAGAAAATCCGGGAAAATATACGGAAAATCCTATTTTTCTAGAAGACTAAGGATGCCAGAAGACGGAGTGGATATGGGCCACAAGGGGCCCACACAGCCCCTGGCGCGGGAAGCCCTAGGCCGTGCCTGGAGGTGGTGTGGCCACCCTGGCCCACTCCAGCCTCTCCCCTCTGGCGTATATCAACCTCCTGAAACCCTAAGACTAGGAGAGGGACCACAAAAAGATTCCGCCGCCTCTGCAGGGCGTAAAACACCGAGAGAGAAAGATCTCTCTGGCAGACAGATTTCTGCCGGGGGAATTCCTTCCCAGAGAGGGGAGATCGCCGCCATCAACACCACCATCAAGCCAGACTTCATCGAGATCATCATCATCATCACCACCATCATCACCATCAGCACCCTCATCACCATCTCCATATTGCTGTAACAATTGCGTTGAATCTTGCATTAGTTCATAGGGGAAACTTTCCCGGTGTTGATTACTCTTTGTAGTTGATGCTATTGAGTGAACCATTGAATTATTGTTTATGTTCAGATTGTTATACATCATTATTCCATCTCTGATCATGATCCATATGATGTCTTGTGAGTAGTTCGTTTGTTCGATCTTGGGGACATGGGAGAAGTCTTGTTGTTAGTAGTGGAGTTGTGTTGAGAAAGATTCAATAGATTGTTATTTAAGTTGTGGTGTACTTCTCCTAGTGGTGTCATGTGAATGTCGACTACATGACACTTCACCTATATGGGCCTAGGGGAATGCATTGTATATTTGGCTACTAATCGTAGGGGTTGCCGGAGTGACAGATACCTGAACCCCTGTTAGGAAACCATTGCACAAGTGACGTAAGGGTCTTAGAGTTTAAAGCTGTGGTTAGGTTTCTACCTTAATTACTTTCTTGTACTTACGGATGTTTGCAAGGGGTATAATCACAAGTATGTATTAGTCTTGGATGGGTCGGTACATTAGCACAGGTTCACCCACACAACACTTAGCAAGCTAAAGAACATTAATCAACTATATGAAGCGAAAGCACTTGACAGTCTTCCCATGTGTCCTCGAAAACGTTTGGTCATCTTAAGTAATACAACCGTCTTGTCCTTTGCTGCATAAAGGATTGGGCCACTTGCTGCATTTATTCCTAGTGTCTTTTGTTTACTCGTACTTTGTTTACTTGCTTTATCAAAAACCCCTAAAAATCCATTTGCTAAGTAATTGCAGAGAATTCCTGATCCATACCACTAGCCAGCACCTTCTGCTCCTCGTTGGGTTCGACACTCTTACTTATCGAAAATACTGTGATACACCCCCTATACTTGTGGGTCATCAAGACTATTTTCTGGCGCCGTTGCCGGGGAGTGAAGCGCTATTGGAGAGTGGAACTGGTAAAGGAAACTTATACCGTGAGTATTGTTTACTACTGTTAGTTGCTTTATTTTCGTTATGGATAATTTGTTGAGTTTCTTATTTGGTAATGCTACTACCACTGCTAAGGTAGTAGATAAGCCACCACCTGCTGAGAATGATGTTTTCAAAATACCTAAAAGAATTATTGATCGTGTTATGGATAACTACTATGTTGGGGATGGAACTGTCCATCCCGGTGATCATTTACTCTTTATACATGAATTATGCGGGTTGTTCAAGTGTGCAGGTATTACTACAGATCAAGTTAAGAAGAAGTTATTCTCATTATCGCTAAAAGGAAGATCTGAGGAATGGTATAAGCTGCTGAAGAATGGTCAAGCTCTGGAATGGGAGGAAATAGTGCCTCTCTTTTATTCAAAGTTTTATACTCCTAGTGAGATTCATAAAGATCGGAATCAAATATACAACTTTTGGCCTCTTGATGGAGAGAGTACAGCTCAAGCTTGGGGGAGATTGAAGTTACTAATGCTCAAATGTCCCATTCATGAGCTCACCAACAATATTATTATCAATAACTTTTATGCAAGGCTCCCTCTACATGATAAAGATTTATTGGATGCTTCTTGTGCTGGATCATTCACTCGCATGAAAGAAGAAGCTAAATGGGGTCTTCTGGACCGTATTCAAGACAATGCTGAAGCTTGGGAGAATGACAAAGGTAGAAAGTCAGGTATAAATTATGATTATGAATGCATTGAATCTTTTATGGGAACTAATGACTTTCAAAATATTAAAAATGCTTATGGTCTAGACTCTCAAGCTATTGCTTCTTATTTTAAGGCTTTTGCTTCCTATATTGAAGTGCCTAAAAAGAAGTGGGATAAGTATCATGAACCTTATAAAGATATTTCTAAGAGTGTTCCTTCAAGAAATACTGAAGTTTATACTGCTAATCATGTTTTACCTGAACCTTACATTGAGAAAATGCCTTTCCAAGTTAAGGTAAAGGAACATTCTATGATAGCTAGTATGGTTAATGAAAGTACAAATAAAGCTGTTGAACCTGATAAACAAATGGTTGATGAACCTATAATAGCAAGTGTGAAAGACTTTGTCACTAAATATGAAAAAGAGGGACACCCTATCCTTTGTAAGGATACCTCTAACATTGTTTCACATAGTAGTGTTATGAGAGCTACTATTCCCATGTTTTCTGTTAGAATAAGTGATCATTGCTATGATGGTCCTTGTGATAGATATATTGTTAAGTTTATGCATGATACTGAAAGCTACTATGAGAGAGGGAAAAGTGTTCTTATGTATCTCAATAATATCAAGTTTCTTCGCTTTATGCTGAAAGTTTTTATGTTGCACTTCTTTTGCCTTCTTATGCAAGTTGCCTCTGGTTTCAACAACTTGTTTGTTTACAAAATTCCCTTGCATAGGAAGTGGGTTAGACTTAAATGTGTGTGTGTTTTTGCTTCTTAATGCTCTCTTTCACTTCAATTCATATCCCTATGAGAGCTTCTTCAAAATTATCATGCCCATCTTAAAGGCTATAAAGAAAGAGCTTTATGGGAGACAACCCAATTTGTTTTTCCTTTCAGTTTGTTTTTGTTTCTTTGAGTCTTGGAAGTTATTACTTCGGTAATAACCGCTCCTTATCCGTTTTGTTTGGTTTTGTGTCAAGATCAACCTCTAATGAGAGAGAAGTAATATTTGGGGAAGTTGCTGTCCCGAAACAGATTTTTTGTGCTTCACCGTAAAAATTCGTGAGAGATCTCTGTATGTCGGATTGAGCTGTAATTTTTTGTGCTTCTGCCCCAGGTTGTTATTTAACTTTCGTTAGTTTTGCACTTTTTGATTGGAGCAACAGAAGATTTTCGAAAAAATTGATCTTTACCTGCTGGTCTGTTTTGGCAGATTTTGCCACTCTTGCATCTGCTTCTTTATTCGATTTCCTTTTTGAATTCTTTTTGGGTTTTCGGAAGGAGTTCTTTCAGTAGATTTTGTTTTGATGGTTTTCAGTTGAAGTTGGAATCAAAAATTTTTATCACTTCACTTATACTAATGTTGCTAATGAGAACTGTGTGAAGTTTTGTGTGAAAGAAATTTCCAGAAAGTGGAGATAATGGTGTAATAAGGAAGAGAAAGGTTTTATGACTCAAGTAATAAGTGTATGAAGATGAAGATATTAATGATATTCAAGTGGTGACTCCAGAAGAATCTACTAGATACCAAATTCAGAGACCTGCAGAGTCTGTTTTCAAATAGGTAACGGTTCTTGTAAGAAAAGTTCCGCGAAATTACAATACAACTATATTTTAGCAGTTTTCAGTCAATAAGGAAAGTTACGAAGTGAAAAAGGGACGGAACCGGAGCCAGGGTGGCTCACACTACCCTGTGGCGCGGGCCCATCCCTGGCCGCGCCACCAGGTGGTGAGTCCATCCCGGACTCCGCCTCCGACTCGTTTTCTCCCAGTACCTTCCTTTTGATGTGAAACTTCGTAATATATAACCCCTTGGATCCCCCGAGGTCCATATATCGTGTTTTTGTCGTGTTTTTGTTTTGATCTGTTTCTGCTAAGTAAAATCTCAGATTTGTAGCCTCAATGTCTTCCACTGGATCAGTTAAGGGAGATTCCTTGGAAGATATCATCAACCCATACATGAGAGAATGGAAGATTCATCCCAAGGAGTTATTGCTCGAAGGTGGGGAGGTTCAGATTAAAGAGGTTCAAGGCCCTAAAGGTGAAGGAAGTCTGGAGGACAGGATGGAAGCATTGGAACAAGAAGTCTTTAGGTACAAGAAGATGGCAGAGCGTGAAGTGGATATCATCCATAAGATTTGTTCCGAACTCATCACCGAGCACCAAAAGGAGACTGCTGAACTCAAAGACGAAGTCCTCTCACTCTGCCAAACAACCAACAAACTACAAGCACAGTTCTATGATGTTCAAAATCAAAACTGTGAGTATGAGGCTAGATTTAAACTCATAAGTGCTGCTGCAAGTTTCAGGATGTTGGAAACCACGATGTCCTTTGTTGATGGGAAGCCTTTACCTTGGAAGACGGACGAAGATGAGAGGATACCACCACCACCTAAGGAGTAATTCGTCATCAGGTTTGGCATCCCCTTGGTTTGTTCCAAGCTTGGGGGAGTGCCGTGGTATCACATCACTATCTTCTATCTTTTTACCTTATTAGTAGAGTCATATCATGAATAGAGGAGTTATTATGTAGTATGGTTTGCATTATGGAAGTGTCCCCTCTCTCGTTAGATATGTATCCCTTGGTGTGAGTTGCCACTATGGAATATTAATGAGAAGTTCCATCAGTCACTCTTTTGCATAGCTTATATTAGTTTTCAATTCGTGGTTATATGATTGATCTTGTTGTTATTATTGGTATCACTCTGGGATCATTGAGTTAATTTAGTTGGTTTTGGCAAAACTGGCTCGGTCAGTAGCAACACTATTTTTGAGAGTTGAATGAAAAAGATAGAAGTACTCTAGAGAAAAATAATTTCATCATCTTTCTTTCTTGATTTGCTCATAAGTCTAGTATTCTCTAGTTAAGATCTTTTGTGCTTCCAAGGAAGATTGCATGTTTGTCTTTATCACTTGTATGTTTGTTTGTTTCCTTCAACTCTTATACTTGCTACCCAACCTTGCTAGCCAAAAACCTGTACTGAGAGGATTTCTTCTCGTGCATCCACCTCCTTTAAACCAAAACCTTTGCCATTTGTGTCCACCATACCTACCTAGTAGCATTATTGCTATTCCAAGTAAATTCTTGTTTTATCTACCTCCCAAATTAAACTTGTTATGTGAAAATTAGTGATTAAAGCTCTCACGAACTTGATGGCACACTTTACTTTCTTGCACTTAATAAACTTGAACCATTGTGCTCACCTATGTTGCGTATATGCTTGCGCTTTGTAAGTTTTGAATTAGCAGAACCATGCTGTCATGGGGAACGCTTTCAACATTACATTGGTACTTTGTACCAACTTGATATCATGTTCTTTTGTCTATGGATGTCGTCGGTGTGAAATGAAAGGGGAGCTTGTAAGTCCATGGAGTTATGCATGTGTGTTAGAGAAACGCCTGGGCCGCTGGTCTAATCCATGCTGACATGGTGGAAACCTGCAGCGTAACTATAACGAGTATCTATGAAGCATTCTTCTTATAACAAAAGAGTCTGATATTGAGAAAAAAGAGAAAAAGAAAAAAAAGATATTATGAAAAGAGGAAAGAGAGAAAAAAGCACCATATTCCCATGGTAAATAAGAAGATTGCTGAGATGCTTGTTGTCTGCTTGCCTTGTCATTTTTATATGAGGATTCTTCCGTATCATCGGGCAAGGGGTACCCCGTTGGCGGTTCTCTATGATACACATATGCTTACGATGACAAGAACTTACCGGTGACTAAACTTGAGTAGTATGAGGAGCGGCCCTCGTATTCAAGGGACATGAGATTCTCAACTTACAACTTGTCAATGCATATCCTCATTTTTGATCACTTTAACCTTAATCACCTAAAGATGCCTATGATAGGGGCAATGAGAGCTGAAAGCTAGTAAGTATCATAATTTTTGGGAGCTCTTTATGAGACTTGCAATCCCTACTTCCCTCTTTGAAGGGCCTTTCTTTCACTTTGTAGTTGAGTCAGTAAACCTATTCCCTTCTATCTCAGCAAGTATTTTGAGTTGTTGTGTTTCATTCATTCATATGATGATTTATTCACTCATGTTTCTTATGTTCCTTGTTTGCACATTGCTCTTATCCTGATGTTTACTACTTTGAAAGCTTTCATTGAAAAACCAGTTATTTGTGAACTCCAGCAAATTATCAACTATTCTTCGACCAAGAGCTAAGTTTGCCATTACCAATTATGATTCACTTTATGTATCTTTATTGTGTTTCCTTTACTTATTACAAGTTGAGTTATATAATAGTGAGTTGTCTTCTATTATGATCTATGTATTTGATGAATGTGATGCTTCTTGTCCGTATTCTTTTATCGACTCTTCACTCCATAAACCTGAGGCCATGTTTATTGAGCTCAGTTTCGCTTGGGGACAAGCGAAGTCTAAGCTTGGGGGGAGTTGATACGTCCATTTTGCATCACTATTCTATGTCTTAATTCACTATTATTCATTGATATATTTCATATTGAGAGGTGATACTTATGTTATTTCATCTGTTTTTGCATGGTTGATGACTTTTGGAGCATGGACCGCTGCAGTCAGGATTCTGATGGAAAAGGTGCTATTTGGAGGAAAAATTCGTGAAGATCAGAAAATCCGGGAAAATATACAGAAAATCCTATTTTTCTAGAAGACTAAGGATGCCAGAAGACGGAGTGGAGATGGGCCACAGGGGGCCCACACCACCCCCTGGCGCGGGCAGCCCTAGGCCGCGCCTGGAGGTGGTGTGGCCACCCTGGCCCACTCCAGCCTCTCCCCTCTGGCGTATATCAACCTCCCGAAACCCTAAGACTAGGAGAGGGACCACAGAAAGATTCCGCCGCCTCTGCGGGGCGGAAAACACCAAGAGAGAAAGATCTCTCCAGCAGACAGATTTCTGCCGGGGGAATTCCTTTCCGGAGAGGGGAGATCGTCGCCATCAATACCACCATCAAGATGGACTTCATCAGGATCATCATCATCATCACCACCATCATCACCATCAACACCCTCATCACGATCTCCATATTGCTGTAACAATTGCGTTGAATCTTGCATTAGTTCATAGGGGAAACTTTCCCGGTGTTGATTACTCTTTGTAGTTGATGCTATTGAGTGAACCATTGAATTATTGTTTATGTTCAGATTGTTATACATCATTATTCCATCTCTGATCATGATCCATATGATGTCTCGTGAGTAGTTCGTTTGTTCTTTAGGACATGGGAGAAGTCTTGTTGTTAGTAGTGGAGTTGTGTTGAGAAAGATTCAATAGATTGTTATTTAAGTTGTGGTGTACTTCTTCTAGTGGTTTCATGTGAACGTCGACTACATGACACTTCACCTATATGGGCCTAGGGGAATGCATTGTGTATTTGGATACTAATCGTAGGGGTTGCCGGAGTGACAGAAACCTGAACCCCCGTTAGGAAACCATTGCACAAGGGACGTAAGGGTCTTAGAGTTTAAAGTTGTGGTTAGGTTTCTACCTTAATTACTTTCTTGTACTTACAGATGTTTGCAAGGGGTATAATCACAAGTATGTATTAGTCTTGGATGGGGCGGTACATTAGCACAGGTTCACCCACACAACACTTAGCAAGCTAAAGAAGATTAATCAACTATCTGAAGCGAAAGCACTTGACAGTCTTCCCATGTGTCCTCGAGAACGTTTGGTCATCTTAAGTAATACAACCAGCTTGTCCTTTGCTGCATAAAGGATTGGGCCACTTGCTGCATTTATTCCTACTGTCTTTTGTTTACTCGTACTTTGTTTACTTGCTTTATCAAAAACCCCTAAAAATCCGTTTGCTAAGTATTTGCAGAGAATTCCTGATCCATACCACTAGCCAGCACCTTCTGCTCCTCGTTGGGTTCGACACTCTTACTTATCGAAAATACTGCGATATACCCCCTATACTTGTGGGTCATCATTATGACATATCATTTTTTTATAAAATTATAGTAGTAGGTGAAACTCAAAAAATATTTATACTTTCGAGCCACGTTCATAAAGAATCCCGTGTGTTTGGTTCTTGTACTTTTTGTATAATCTAGAAATCAACCTATAGCCGTAAATAATCCGTGTCCGTAAAACTAACCCGTAAATAAATTCTATTCTATAGGAGTATGTGGGCAGGGCCGGGGGAAACTACGTGCCCTTTCATCTCTAGAACCGCTCATGCATGCATCTCCCAATCTTCCTAGCAGTTCCTTTCTTCTCTATCCCATTCCTTTTCTGTCACCCGACCGGACCTCTGCAAAACAAAAGAAGGCCCATGGCGGCACCGTTGGACAAGATGTACTGCTTCTTGGACCCTGGCAATACCACACTACAGGTGGCGTATACCAACAGAGCGTCGGTGGTGAATGATTACATCAAGAAAATCCAAAAGCTCCTAGAGGAAATGGACGACAAGATTGTTGTCCTTGACGTCGAGTACACCAATGAGCAATCTTCGATGCAGAAGGCTGCTGTTGTCCAGCTATGTGTGGGCATGGATTGCCTGGTCTACCAGATATGCCAGGCCGACCAGCCATGCTCCAAGCTAGCAGAGTTCCTCGCCAACCCTAAAAATTTCCTTTGCAGGCGTCGACATAAGCAACGACTGTATCAGGCTTAGGCGTTCTCTAGTGCTAGTGATGAACTTCGTGGACATCCAGAAGAGGTGGAAGCATGCCGGTTCCATGAATGAGAAGGATTCTTTGGCTGACTATGAGGTGGCCCTCATAGACATGCGTTACAAAGTGATGAAGAAGAAGAAGGATGTGGACCACAAGAAGTGGGGGAACATGCCCCTGACTGAAGAGTAGATCAAGTATGCAAGCCTCGATGCCTACACGACCAACGAGGTATACATGCGGATAGTGAACTTCGAGAGGGGTCAACAAACTCTCGAAATGTTCAACCAAGAAAAAGAACTAAGGAAGAAGGGCAAGGGAAAGGGAGAGCAGACCAAAGAAGAAGACGAAGACGAAGACTCAGAATGGTACACCATGTGACCTATGAGTATATCTTTGTGTTTCAGTATATCCTTGCTTGATACTACTCCTACTTGGACTACTACTCGCAGAAGTTAATGCATATATATACTGCAGGCATGCAAGGGGCGGAGGGAAGAATTAATGCAAGGAATCGTAGCTGTTTCCTTTATTTTGACTGCAGAGTGATAGTAGGAGTAGGCATCATAGTATGCGAATAGCCCACCCCACCTCAATGAATTGTCTTGTCAATCAACAACCATGGTAGATTATAATTTTATAGTGGTAGAGACTTTCTTTGAGTAATTCTATTTATATTGCTTAAGGGCGGAGTATTGCTGAAAGACAGAGGGTGAATGGGCACCAAAAAAACTGCTAGTAGCACTATAGCAGCAGAACCGAAAGATGAACTTTTGTCGATTGCCCAAATGTATATTGAGTTAGTACAGTATAAATATATATATTACTACTACCTGCTATGTACTAGTACTACTACTAGCAAAAAACCACCGTCCCTACTGTGGAAAAAATATGATTTCTTCCAACCAAACTAGTACTACTCCAAAAATGGCTATATTTACTTGTCGCGAAAATGGATGTATCCAGACATGTTTTAGTGCTAGATACGAGTACATCCAATCCAGTGACAATTTATATGAATCGGAGGGGAGTACTACTACTACCGTACTCCACTATTGTACTACTACTACAGAGTACATACTAGTACTCCCAAATGTATGTTGACCAGTACTCCTACCTCTGTTTGGGATTATTAGGCCAAAGAGATTTTTAAAATTGTTATAAATTATAAGACCTATCTTCTTTATTGTCTTAATCCCCGTGACTCATTAATTTAGATTTCTCTATTTTCTCTCAGTCTCCCAATGCATGTTGTTTCATCTATCATCATGTCCCTTTTTTTATCTAGCGTCTCATGCATGTAAAACTAGTGGTGCATGCATAAATTAATTAGATTGAATAATTCATCTACTTGGTAGTATTACGAATTGGCCCTCTGGCCTTCCTAAACAGAGAGCCTTAATCCTATTCAGCTTACTACTCAGCAGAGTATATCCACCCAACCCATCAAAAGTTAAGACTTCATGAAAAATACTCAGGAGAGTACATCCACCAAACTCATCTACCTTCATTTGAAGGAATAAGATGCACACACGCTCCAAAGTAAAGTTTGATCAAATAAATGGAGCAACTAAAATTTACTTATATTGTGTAAAATTTGTTTCATTGAATTCGTATTGAAACGCACTTTCCAATAATGCTAAATTTGTATAGTACCAACATTCTTTATATATATTACAGTAAATCTTGGTCAAACAAAAAACAATAAAAATAAGGGAACCTTATTTCTTGGGACGGAGATAGAGTACTACTACTACAAAATCCACCATTTGTGGTATGAAAATGATCTTTCTGTAATTAAACCAATTAACAACAGCTTACATCACCACTAAAACTCGACACGAAAGAAGAAATGTAGCTCCTTGGACGTAGCAGGATCGACCAGGTAATGAGGCGGCGCCGCCAGGTAAGACGTAAGGTCCTCAAACGCGATGTTGCTCGGCTTAGCGGAGCTCGACGCGTCGAGCTCCACCGTCATGGTGCCGGTCCTCCTCCTGCCATCTGTCCAGGAGAGCAACAGCGGCTATGCCGCCCACATCCTCACCCTGTACATCGGCAAGTCGCACATCTCGGCCCTAACACAGACCGTAGACATGAAGGGGACCGTGCTTACCGTGCCAATCATTAGGATGAACACGACGCCGTCCTGCTCCCCAACGAGGATGAGCCGGCATGACGCCTCGCTCGGCAGTGGCACCAGATCCTAGAAAGCTTTGGTGGTGGCATACTGGATCTTGTGCACTTGGATCGAGTGGACCGCTTCGAGGTGGGCAACGAGCGCTGGCGATGGGGCGGCGAAGTCGCACCCGGTCTCCGTGCAAGTGCAAGGAGCGTACCAACAGATGATTTCATGCTCATGGAGTTCGTAGTAGGGCAGCAAATTACTACAACCTTTGTGGGCGTACTCGACCCTAGCCGCTAATATGACATTGTCCATGGCGGGCTCGTGGGTGAATCCTCCGCTAGGATGCTCGCACTTCTGGCAGGAGGTGATCTTGCGGATGTAGCAGTGGCAGACTAGATGAATATCCACGCACTATAGAAATGGAAGTTCAAAAAATAAAATAGTTGCACGGAAGAACTGACAAAAGAAAAATCAGTGGATTGTGAGGGAGAAATGGAGAGACCTTGTATACCCACCTGGGATTAAGGGGCTGGGAGCAGGAGTAACAGTTGAGGGTGGCTTCCATCTTCATAGTGACCGTCCCAAGCATTGTGATTTGGGTGGGGGGAAATGAGGACTCTCTGATTCGGCCTTGAGTCGTGCCCACCGCTGATAATCAATGAAGCTCTACCTGATTGCGCCTTTTCTTTCTATACTAGGGTCCTCTTTGTATATTTTGAGGCCTATTATCTACAAATTCCTGGTTTAATTGGACAAGATTAGCAGCCTCTTTGTATTTGTGCACCATCCTTTTATTAGTAAGTTGTCACGTGAGACCCACATAATAATAAGGTATGACATATCATCACTATATAAAATTATGCTCTGTAATAGGTAAAAGTCAAAAAAAATATGAAAGAGCCACATCTATAAAAAGTAACGATGTATATTTGTTTTCACCCAATACACTTTGAAGGTACTGTAGTAACATGTGAAAGTTTTACTAGACTAAGTTATTTAGCACTATGAAGAGTATCCTAATATGGAAGAGAAAGAAAACATCCAGCCAGAGCTCATTTTTGGGTGGAAGCACGAGGCAAACAGAAGGAAAGTTGGGCTAGACCACCACGGGCCCCAACTTTCTCTTCACTGCTATGCCTGCATGGTTGTACTCCATTACGCGGAAGCTTACATGGGAAGGAAGAGGTGACTGCTGCGATGCTTCTCACCTGAGAAAGTGCCAGACATAGATGCATGAGTGGAGCATAGCAGCCAATGCCGCATTGAGGAGGAGAGAGGGAGGATGATTCTCCTTTATCCAGGAGCCTTTTCTCTCACGAAAGGCAGCGACGAGACATAATTTTGGGTGGAGGAGCATTCAAAAAAACAAGGCAAAATATTTGCGGTGGAAGGAGCCCTTGCTCGCCTTGCTAGTAGTACGGCTATTTTTTTAAATAATATGATTTAATTAACAAATTTCACGAATAATACATGAATTTGAGGAATTCGAATCTAGCGCGGCATCGATGTTTTAAATACCGACCAGTACCTATCAACATTTGAAATATCAACCAGTACCTATCAGCATTTGAAATACCGACCACACATGTCATCGTCTTGTTATTAACAAAGGAAAGAGAGCCCAGTCAGTAGTCCAAAGGCTGATAGGTCTAGTCGGTCTTTCAAATGCCGATAGGTACTGGTCGGTGTTTCAAACACTGATGCCATGCTAGATTCACAATTCCTCAAATTCATGTATTATTCATGAAATTTGTTAAATAAATCGTATTATCTTAATTTTTTTAGCAACAATACAAGATCGACTAGGCACCAAAAGCTGAGTACTAATAATACAAACAAGATTAATACTTGAGTACTAATACTAGTACTTCTAGTTGCTATAAAAGTTCTATAGTTCCATCCAGGAGCAATAGTGGCTAGTAGTACTAAGTACACTAGCTTGTCAGGATCCTTCTTGCTTCCTCGAATGCCTTGATGAATACAAGTTCGATGGTATTCATATCAACTTCCAATGAAGCGGGATATATTGAGTAATAAAGTAAAAATAGGATCGGAGGGAATAAGAAAGAGCTCACTTTATCAATTTGTTTTCACCCATCAACTTAATCATCTACGTAGGGCCCACAGATTGGGGAGGTCGCGGTCGCCTTGGACGCACCACAAAATTATGACTGGGCCATCAAGTGAGGAAAGCAGAGTCAACGTTCTGTCCAATCGCTTACCCTAGTCATCATCATCGATATTTTCCACACACATCGTGACATGGGTATACCCTGCAGGTACTCGAGTTTGGTATATACGGTCCAGGTACGGTGGAGGCCCACAGTGTTGCCACGACCCGATGAAGGCTTCGAGTGACCCACAGACTCTCGATTACTTGCGAGACAAGAAGAGGCTTAAAGATAGAAAGTTTAAAAGGGAAAACCCTAATCTGTAACCGACTCGACCTGCTACCCGAGACCTAGCCTATCTATATAAAGGCTAGGAGGGGGCAGCAAGGAGGACACACGCAACCCTAGTTTCCACAACTCTCGCCAGATTGCATCTGCGTGCCCCTGTATTCTTCGATTCCTTCGTTAATTCCAAGAGCAGACAAGCAGGAGTAGGGACCTCTACGAGGCCTGAACCTGGGTAAACCTTGCGTTCCCGTGTGCTTGTTTGTTAGCCGACTGATGCCTCTAGCGCTCCCTCCTTCTCCAAAACCCAAGTCCATAACAATGGGCATTGATGAGTTAAACCCTCGTCAATTGGTGCCGTCTATGGGAATTGGGAGTGCTGATGTCGCGGCTTCTTCAGCCCCACCAACTGCGATCTACAACTCTGCAACAGTAGAGATTCGCCAGCTCTTCAGCGCGTTCGACTTCACCGTCCACACGCCGGCCACTCGCCCAACTTTCGAGTCCATGGGCGATGGAATCAGCCTGGCGATCGGGAGCTTCCGCTTCCAAGTTGGTCAGATGGGAACGTTTCGCATGCCTGACCAGCCAATAGCATCCGCGATTGCTCCAGCATCATGGTTACCGCCACCAATCGACACCCTCAGCGAACTCAACACCTCAGCAGCAGCTGAGAACACGGACATCGACAATAGTCGCGGATCCGATCTAGGCGACCTGGCGATGGAAGATGGAGTCTACAGCTCCAGATCCGAAAGTTGCGGAAGCAACAACTTCCTCAACCACTTCATGTGCGCCGTCATCAACGCCGGCGAAACTAGCGCCAATCGCGAAAACAACGGCAACGGTTCTGATCCACCCAACGGTGGCCTACCTAATGGCAGACCACCCAACATCGGCCCCACCAACGGTGGTAATGGCGCGCCCGTCAACAACGGAAGGGCGGTCGAACCTCCAACCATGGTGAACGAGCAGACTGGTGAACATGTCATGATTAGACTCAGCGACAACGAGTGGGCCCGCTGCCGAGAAGCTCTGCGAGGCAACCCTCTACCTCTCGGCATGCCGCAGGACATGCTGATGGGCTACCATTGGCTGCTAAAGGAGGAGTACAGATGGCCGATACAGGCAATCGTGCAACTCGAAGCACGTAAAAAGGCGGCGGATGAGTCGAGTCTTCGTCGAGCTGGGCTCTCCTCCCACGGAGGATCCTCCTCTAAGGGAAATGAGTACATGGCCAACAAAAGACGATCTCGGATGGCCCATCTAACCGAGCATGAACGCATAGAAGCCGTGAAAGTCCTTGACTTCAGCTCTATGACAGTCGACACATGGGGCAATGTGGTCCCAAAGACACCACAAGCCGCGGTGACAACGGCCACCATGTACCTCCTCAACAACCAGCCACCAGTTGGAGATCCGCGAGCCGCCATGCACCGATCTATGATTCGCGGGCATGGGATTAGTCGAGGCTGCTCTCGACAAAGAGCCAATGCTGGAGCCGAAGAAGGGCAAAGCTCTGGCAAAATGCTATTCCTCACCTTCATCCAGCGATGACAGTCACGATCTGTCTTGACGTCGCCGCTCACGGCGGCATGATCGCGATTATGATGCACGCGACGACCTCACGCAGTGAAAAATCACAAATCAAGGGCAAGACACACTTGTTCGACTGACTCCGAAGAGGACGAGACTGAACTCTGCGGCGCCAGATGCTTCAGCAGGGCCATCAGGCAGAAGCGAATGCCTAAAGGGTTCAAACTCCCGTCGGAGAATCCAAAATTCGACGGCCTACAAGACCCAAAGATCTGGTTGGAGGACCACACCTCCTCCATCAGGATACATGGCGGGAGTCGAAGCACGACCATGCAATGCCTGCAGCTACAGCTGCAGGGCATCGCCCGCGCATGGCTCAACAACCTCCCGCGCGGATCCATTCGCAGCTGGGAAGAGCTGGTTTACAGCTTTGTATGCAACTTCAAGGGTACTTACAAAAGACCCGCATCAATCGAAGAGCTGAGGAGCTGCCAGCAAAGGTCGGGCGAGTCGCTACGCTCGTACATCCAGAGGTGGTCCATCATCAAGAACTCCCCAGAAAACATCTCGGAGGACCGCGCAATCGATGCATTGAACGGCGGTGTTCGCCACATAGAGCTCAGGGAGGAGCTGGGCCGCTCGAAGCCCAAGACAACCGACCACCTGATGGAAATTGCGAATCGGTGGGCAGATGGAGAAGACTCGGTGAAAAACCACGTTCACTCTGACGACGAAGCGGAACTTGAGCGCAGACGCAATCACCGAATCAAGCGTCGAATGCGCATCTACGATGATCGCGACGATGTCAAGATGGTCGCAGCTGGCTACGCCGACAAATGCGATGACAACTGCAACAACGACTATCGCAACGGTGGATACCGCGACTCCGGGAAAACCACGCAGGTATGGCAACGCCACACTCGTGAAGAGGCACCCGCAACAACCATCGAGGACAAACTGTCCGGACAATGGAACGTGCACTTCTACATCGACAAGCACGACGACAAGAAAAAATCCAGCCACCTTCTCAAAGACTGCCGCGAGTTTCTCAAGGTCCACGAAGGTCTTGCTCGGATGAATCGCGATGCAGTCAACAGGGGCTATGGAGTCGCCCCAGGTGTCGTGGCACATGGAGCTCCTCCACCACCGCCCAGAATACTACCACCCGCAGCCGCACCGGTCCAGAATCACGGTGGTGAACCATACCCACGACCCGTGGGCAACATGGGGATGATCCAAAAGGGGCGTCCCTCAAATCGAGTGCAGAAGGCCATCACTCGCCAAGTCAACTTGGCGATCAACTCTCCACCTCCCACCACTGAGTACCTTAGTGGAAGCGACTCCTGCATCACCTTCGATAGGCGTGAGCACCCGCGCCAAGTCCCTCGTCCAGCCCACTGTCCCCTCGTACTCGAGGCATAGATTGGGGGCTTCGACATGAGCTGCGTCTTCATGGACGGCGGCAGCGGCATCAACCTAATGTTCACGAGTACCTTGCGTGCAATGAGGATCCCTCTGATGTGTCTGGAAGTATCAGACACAATGTTCCACGACATCATCCCAGGGAAAGGGGTATATCCCCTGGGCAAAATCAACCTCGACATCATCTTCGGCACCTTGCAAAATTTTCGGCGAGAGCGCATCAACTTCGAGGTCGTCGATTGGCCTTCACAATATCACTTCATCCTCGGACTTGTCGCGTTCGCAAGGTTCATGGCGGTGCCACACTACGCCTACCTGCAGATGAAGATGCCGAGCCCAAATGGCGTAATCACAATCAACGGTAACTTCGAGAGGTCCGACAGTTGCGACAGGGAATTCAACAGAATCTCCCAGTCCTTCGGTATGTAGTAGGAACTCGCAAGATTAAAGGAGTCGATAGACAACAGTCTGCCTCCTCTGAGCCGGCCAAGTTCACCCGACCTGTCCTTCGACTCGTCGGTGCACACGAAGAGAGTCCAGGTCCACCCAACGAACCCGACGAAGACGACCCTCATTGCCAACAACCTGAGTTCCGCATAGGAACTCGCGCTCGTCGAATTCCTCCGTGAGCATTGGGAAATCTTCACCTGGTGTCCAGCAGACATGCCAGGGGTTCCCAGGGAATTCACCGAGCACGCACTCAACGTCAACCCAGACGCAAGGCCAATCAAGCAGACAATTCGGCGACTGTCTGAACCAAGGGCAAAAGTGGTCGGAATGGAGATCAACAGACTCCTCGACGCCAAATTCATACGCGAGATCAAGGAAAGCAGTTGGCTCGCCAACATGGTGCTGGTACCTAAAAAATACACGGATATCCTATGGATGTGCGTGGACTTCACCTCCCTGAACAAGCACTGCCCAAAGGATCACTTCCCGCTGCCGCGAATCAACCAAATCATCGACTCCACCGCGGGATGTGATTGTCTATGCTTCCTCGACGCCTACTCAGGCTACAACCAGATTCGAATGAAGGAGGAAGACCAAGAGAATGGCATTTACGATGCCTTTTGGTGTGTTCTACTACAACAGAATGCCCTTCGGGCTCAAAAACGCAGGAGCCACCTATCAGGGGTGCACGCAGGCTTGCCTCAAGAACCAACTTGGTCGCAACATCCAAGCCTACATTGATGACATCATCATCAAAACAAAAGAGGAAGCCTCGCTAATCGATGATTTACGCGAAACCTTTGCCAACCTTGACCACTATCGGATCAAGCTCAATCCGGGCAAATGCGCCTTCGGCGTACCATCCGGGCAACTACTCGGATATCTCATCCCCGCGAGAGGGATTGAGGCGAACCCGAAGAAAATAAAAGCCATACTGGCCATGGAGAAGCCGAAAAACGTAAGAGGCGTCCAACAGCTGGCTGGGCGAATCGCGATGCCCAGTCAATTCATCAGTCGAATGGGCGAAAAGGCACTGCCCTTCTACCAACTTCTCCGCAAAACTGACAAGTTCGAGTGGCCCGATGAGGCACAGGAAGCATTCGAAGACCTCAAGCGTCTACTATCTACCTCGCTAGTACTGGTGACTCCACACGAAAAAGAACCATTGCTGCTACACATCTCCGCCACCAACCAGGTGGTCAGCACGGTGCTCGTGGTGGAACAAGCCGAAGAAAACAAAGTCCACGGGGTGCAACGCCCTGTCTACTACCTCAGCTAGGTGCTAACGCCAACAAAGCAGCGGTACCGGCACTATCAGAAGCTGGCATACAACGTCTTCATGACAGCCAGGCGACTGCGCTACTACTTCCAAGAGCACCCAATCGTGGTGGTCAATGACGCCCCGCTTGGTCATATACTCAACAACCCCGATCCCACCGGACGAGTCGCGCTTTGGGGAATCGAGCTGTCTCCACAAGACATTACATACGAAAAGCGCGACGCGATCAAATCGGAAGTCCTCCCTGACTTCCTCGTGCACTGGATGGAGAACCAGGCCCCCGAAAAGCCAGATATGTCTTACCTCTAGACGATGCACTTTGATGGATCCAAGCGTATGGACGGGGCTGACGCAGGTGTCATACTGACATCGCCCCAAGGCGACAAGCTGAAATACATTATGCGAATGCAGTTCACTGCCTCCAACAACGAAGCTGAATACGAGGCCCTATTGCACGGGATGCGGATGGCAAAAGCCTGCGGCGCCAAGAGGCTCATCATCTACGGCGACTCCAAGCTGGTCGCCAACCAGACAATGCATGAGTGCGACGCGCTGAACAACAATATGATCGCCTACCGTGACCTCTACGACACACTCGAAGGTGACTTTGACGGCTGCGAGCTACGGCATGTAGGCCACGAAAGCAATGAAGAGGCGGACGCACTCGCCAACATTGGCTCCACCTACACCCCCATACCACCTGGGGTATTTCTCGAGCGTATCTGCGAACGCTCCATCAAGCCAAAGGCCACAGAGAAGAAAACAAGCACAACAACGGACTCGGGGGCTACGCCACCAAATGAGCCAGTGGCACTTGACGACCTGGACCTTAACACAAGACTTGAGGGACCAATGGGGGTCATGATGATCGAGCCATCTTGGACTCAACCCTACATCACATATCTTCTCAGCAAGAGGCTGCCGGACGACCCAACTGACACGCGACACATCGCACGGAGATCCAAGGCATTCGCCGTCATCAACGACGAACTATACAAGCGCATCATCACATGAGTACTCCAACAGTGCGTCTCCAACACAGACGGAAGGGCCGTCCTCCTTGACGTCCACGAAGGGACTTGTGGACACCATGCTGGCAGTCGCGCCCTCGTCGCCAAAGCTCTACGAGCTGGATTCTACTGGCTCACATCCATGCGCGACGCCAAGGACATCGTCCACCGATGCAATGCTTGTCAGCGATTCGCGGACAAACCGCACGCACCTAGCACGGAACTCCGGCCAATACCATTGGCTTGGCCCTTTGTGCAATGGGGACTCGACATGGTCGGCAAGCTCCCAAAGTCCTAACGAGGAGGCTATGTCTACCTCTTGGTCGCAGTCGACAAATTCACCAAGTGGATAGAGGCCATGCCAGTGACAAACCAGTCAGGAGCTAGTGCCGTCAAGTTCTTCGAGTCCATTGTCTATCGCTTCGGAGTGCCACATAGCATCATCACGGACAATGGAACAAACTTCACCTCTAAGGAGTTCTAGGGTTTCTGCGAAAACCTGGGAATCAACGTAAGCTATGCCTCCGTAGATCATCCACAGACCAACGGTCAAGTCGAAAAGGCCAACGGCCTCGTCTGCGGTGTAATCAAGAAGCGACTCCTCCGGCCACTTGAGCAAGCCGCTGGATGTTGGCCAGACGAGCTACAGTCTGTACTGTGGAGCCTGCGCACAACCCCAAATAGCGCCACGGGATATACCCCGTTCTTCATGGTGCACGGCACCGAAGCAATGCTACCCGCAGAAGTACGCTTTAAAGCCCCACGGGTAGTCGCGTACAGCGAGAAGGAGTCGACACTTGCACTCGAAGACTCAGTCGATCTCCTTGACGAGGCACAAGACATCGTAGCAGAAAGATCGACGATCTACCAGCAGAACCTGCACAACTACCATAGCAGAAGGCTACGTCCCAGATCCTTCGTCGAAGGAGACCTGGTCCTGCGACTGAAGCAGCAAGGGCACCTCAAGCTCGACTCCCCTTGGGAGGGACCATACGTGATTATAGAAGTAATCCCAGGTGGCGCCTATCGCCTCAAAGATTTCGAGACAAGAGTCGCATACTCCAACCCCTGGAACGTCGCGCAGCTACGACGCTTCTACCCTTAGTCGTTCTTTTCTTTTTTCTTACATTACAAATAAGGCTATTGATCCATGCTACTTAGCCACACATTGTACCTCGTACTGATTCTGCGAATAAATAAAGCTAAGTGCCCCGAAACTCTGTGTATTCCTCATTTTTCTAGCAATTCTATCACTCGGGGGCTATGCCACCCTTTACACCCTAGTTCTATGAACAAGTCGTAGTATCCCGAGTAGCTGACACAACAATAATCGAACCCTTGATACAACACCAACCTAGCCACAACGCACCTGACGGGTTGGCAAGGTGTTGAGATAAATTAAGCCAGGCTAACGAAAAGGAACTGCAGAGTACAAATACACTTGCAAAACACATAAGCTAGCAATCTCTTTACATATCAATATCAATTAATTACATATATCCACACGAACTTTTACAACACTGGTATACTTATGTGCAGGATACAAATCACACTACTACTGCAGCAGAAGAACGTTCGTTTGTTCCTCAAAGAAGTCAACAATTTCTTATGCGGAACGATCCACCGCCTGGTAATGCGGAACCATGTTCCAAGTCGAGCCTGCTGGTGGAGTCAGCGACCCAGCAGCAACAGCCACAACGTCTACATCAGGCCTATGCAGTCGCACTAGCGACAAAGCAGCCTTGGCACCAGCCACCAACTGCTGCCGCACGCACTTGCGAACTGCACTCAAATCCTAGAATCTCGCTAGAAGGGCCAATAGGCTTGAAGGGGCCGCGTCCAGCGGAAACACCGTCTGATAGATGTGCCTGAGGCATGACTGCACCTTCTTCAGAAAATGAAGCAGTCGAGCAGCATGATCCTGCAGAGTCGCAAGGGTAACTGCATGGTCATGATCCACCCAGAAGTACACACTCGCCTGTAGTTTCTATTGGGTCAAATCATTCATTCGAACAGCGATCCGATCTTTTTCATCCTACAGATGGCGAGCACTGACAACTACACCACACAAAAGCAAAGTGTGAAAGATAGGCATCGCTGCGATTGACTAAAGGAAAAGATAAGAGGATAGAAGGCTAACACTTGAACTGCTCACTCAGCTGGACCACCTCCTCCAATAGGTACTTCTCGCGAGCAGAGGCTTTCTCCGCCTTCGACTTCCATACATCGGCGCTACCACGGAGGATGGGCAACGCACGCTCCAGTTGTTTAATACGATCGCGAAGTTGCGAAAGCAACGACAACTCCTCCACCTTCGAACGAGGCTGTGCCAAGTTCTCATCGGCAGAAGGAGGATCACAAGGATCACTCGAAGGAGCACTCAATGTACCCGACCACGAATCAAGCAAAAAGCAAATAAGAGACCAAAAATACATTTGGCAAAGGGCATATATGCATTTAGACAAAGGAAAAGTTTCGATTGGGACACCCCCACAAAATCATTGTTCCATAAAGCAAAAGGCTAAGCCACTACAGCTATTACAGAAGGAGACTAAGGCGCAACATGTTTCTTTGATTTGGACTTAGGCCTCGGGGGCTTCATCACATCCGTGGTTGTCTCCGATGCCACGGACTTGCCGACAGTACCCCCAGAAGCCGTAGCCTTTGTAGCCTTCGCTTGACGCCGCTCTTCGGAGTACTTGGCGAGTGTCTCGATAAGCTGGGGACCGTAATTTTTGCATTTAGCAGCATAGGGAGCAAAAACTACCTGCTGGCCTACAACGTCGACATGCATCGCCTCAGAGATAGCTGTGGGATCCATCTCCATGCCATGGGCCTGCACCATTGCAAGTGCCATGGTGGTGCCGACGGAGCGCCATTGAAGTCCACATGAATTCCTCTAGCCAGGGATTCCACCAGGTCACCGAGGTTGTCGATCATCCCAGCCTTGGGAGTCAAGTCCTCACGGATGTGACTGAGCACATCCTTGGCCTTCCCTAGCGTCTCCTGGAGGGAAACACTGAGGTCCTCGACTACAGCGATGGCACCAGTCAAAGCATCCGCGTGGCGTAGAGATTGGGCATCAAAACTCAAGCCGCTGGCATCTGCATACAAAAAGAATTAGTACAACAATCATACGTCAAAGCACAGAAGAGCAAGACAGATCAAGATGAAAAAGTCATACCTGAGAGGGACTTGGCAATCGAGAGAAGCTGCTCCTCGAACATCTTCTCCCTCTTAGTAGTGGAGGCGAGGAGATCCTGCTCTCGCTTCCGCGACTCCTCCAAGGCTGCGACTGCCTCGTCATGATTCTTCGTCGCCGTGGCCAATGTCTTCTCCAATGCAGCAACATGGCGAAGTAATTCATTGTGCTCAGCTACAACAAAAAAAGAGTGTTACCAAATCGAATCAATAATATTCGCAAAAGACAAGGACGAAGTCAAAACTTACTTTCAACAATGCGATGGCAATTGTCCAGTCGTGCATGCTGTCGACCCATGTTAAGGACCTGCTCCGCCAGGCGGGCAGCTTCCTTCACGATGAGCTGCATCAGAGACATTCCAAGTTCAAGTAAAAGCACGCCAAGAATAAATTCGACTGTGAACTACAAGATACTTACATGATCCTCCACAGAATCTGAAGAAGGCTATTGCACAGTCATCCGGGTAACCATCTGATGCTCCCCAGCATGCGGGGAACTCGATGAGTTATGCCCGGAGTGGGCTGCCAATGGAGGAGAAGGAGATCGCGATGCCACCTTGTTGGACTTGGAGTCCGCGACTCCAAACTCTTTCAAAAATTGGACGTCGTCAGAAGACAACGTCGCCACTTGACTGAAACACAAAATCAAACAAGAGCTTCAAGATAGATGACAACTCAAAGAAGGAACCAAAACAAATTCGGGAATACTAAACTTACCAGTCAAATCTATCAAGATCGAAGGACTGCTCCTCCGACTCTGACGATTCCTTTGGCATTCGAAGCTTCTTTCGGGCAGGAGGAGCCATAGAGCACACAGGAATAACGAGTATAGGCTCCTCCACACCGATAGATGGGCCCTCTAGAGTCGAAGGAGAAGAAGCATCCGAATCCTTGCTGCAAGAACGCTTGCGTGTGTCCGGACCGCTGGACTCGGGGGCTTCCTCCTCCTCTTCAAGTGGGACGGTCTATTCTGACTCATCCTCTTCATCTACTTCGTGAGGAATAACCCCCTCAGGAAGAGGGGGGAAACTGGGAGACACCTTCCAATCCTGCATTTAGAAAACAACTCATTATACATCAAGAAACTAGAAGCAATCGACAAATAAAGCTACTTCGTAGCACAAATCTACCTCAGGAGGAGGGTTAGAGGCGTCGAAGGGAGGTACGACTGGTTTGCCTGGGAGAACCTCCTTGGTGGTGTACTTTGTCACCAATCGCAACCTCTTATCTACTTCACCCACGGAAATGCCATCGGTAGATACGCGAGTGGCATCGTCTGCACCAGCCCATTGGAACATGGGGTGGACTCTGGCTTGCAGAGGCTGGATGCGATGGTGCAACCATGTGCGAATGAGGGCGGCACCTCCCTATTCTTTACCCATGCGGCTCTAGAGATCACAAACGCGCTTGTATAGCACTTCCGTCTCCCCGGACTCGCCAGGCATAACCACGTTCTTCCAAGAACTCCTCCTCCTGCACGGCGTCGCGGGATCGAAGGGCGTGAGTCCGTACTGCTCTCCGTCAGCCTTCTGGTCGCGGATGTAGAACCACTTATCTCTCTACCCTTGGACGGACGCCATGAGCTTGATATCGAAATATGTGGCAGAGGAGTCGACATGGATCCCGCAGCCTCCTACGTCATAGACTACAGAACCAAATGCCGACTGGCGCTTCAGCTTGAAAATCCTCTTAAAGAGGCCAAAGTGTGGCTTGATTCTGAGCCAGCACTCGCAAAGTGTAATGTAGCAGGCGATGTGGAGAATAGAGTTGGGGGACAGCTGATGCAGCTGGATCCCGTAGAAACAAAGGAGGCCCCTGAAGAAAGGATCCAAGGGCAGAGAAAGACCGCGGATGATGAACGCTACGAACATCACCCAGAAACCAGCCGGAGGACAAGGAGTTACCTTGTCACCTGGCAATCGCGAGTCATCTACCATGAGTGACAGAACTCCATATTGACGGAGGAGACGAAGCTCGGAGGATTTGATCATGTACGCGCGCCATGCACCATTGGTGACGCGGGTACCCGCGCCCTTCTTCTTCCCGGCGCTAGCGGTGCTGGTGCCTACAGTGGTGGAGCCGCCCTTCTTCTTGGCAGCAGCAATGGCGGCAGTGGACTCAGCGGCGGCGCCTCCCTTCTGTTTCCCCATCTTGTGATGGCAGTGTGAGCGGAGGAAGTAGCTCGGGAACACACGGAGTTGGTCCAACGCCACAAAAAGGACGAGCTCTAGGAAGCAGAGAGCAGCGGCAATGGTGATGGAAGCACACGCAGAGAAAGGGCAGATGGGAAAATTACTGCAGCTGCGTTGCTACTTAACCCCCTTGCAGATGCCATCCAACGGCTAGTCGAAACCCTACTGGACGCGTGGCGCACATCACGGTCGACACGTGGAAAAGCCAAAACATGAACCGTCCCCCACTATCTCCATTATGCATGGAAATCGAGGAGGCGCAGTTAAAACGAAAGATTACGCACGCCCGATCAAATCAAAGTTAGAAAATGGGACCCACCGCTCGTCACGTCCTGTCAAAGCCGCTCACGCGGGCAACTGAGGTCATCACATCGTCCACACTGATGTCATCAAGATGAGCACCAGAATACTTCGACTACTTTAGTCCTTGATCGAGTCTTCGACTCCACCAAGCACTCGGGGGCTACTCCCATAGGGAGCACTGGTCGCGCACCCTACGATTTTCTTTTTATGCAGGAATAGGAACATTCAAAGCATACGAACCACTCGAATCTACGATTCAACTATGGGTCATGGGTTACTCCCATAGGGAGCACTGGAAGCAAATTCGACTGAAACAAGCAACAAAATACGACAGTAGTCGCAAAGTGTTTTTAGTCCCTGCCTAAGTCTTCGACTCAACCAGGCACTCGGACTACTCCCATAGGGAGCACTGGTCGTGCACCCTATGATTATTTGTACGTCGTACTATGTGTTGATAACATCCACACTCGAAGTCTATGGCGACGCCGCCTCATATTTTTCCCTACAAAGAGACTGCGTCTCCCGGGTCACCCGAATCATCTCCGTGATGACAAAAATTCGGACGCCACGCTTGCAGCGTGAAGATAAGACCTGAATAAGGCCTAGCAACGTATTTGCTACGCACTACCAGAAATATATCCGTTCCTACAGGTACGACGAACATGCCTTGATGGACGCGTCGAGTGCTCACACCCATATACTGGAATTCGACTCCTGTAAGACCTCCGCGGCTTGAGTCAAATTACACCAGCACTTTTCCGAATTCGTGTCCGGGGACTCGAGTTCGAGTAGATTGCGTTGTTTTTCCCTAAGGCAGTTAACTGATACTGATACATCGGTGAAATCAGGCACACATATCAACAATCCCTATGACAGAAAAAGAACACTCAAAAAAATACTCAGTCATGCACTCAAAAGGCTTCATAAAGTCCCTAGTCGAATCTATGATTCCACTGGACACTCGGGGACTACTGACATGGGTATACCCTGCAGGTACTCGAGTTTGGTATATATGGTCTAGGTACGGTGGAAGCCCACGGTGTTGCCACGGCCCGATGAAGACTTCGAGTGATCCACGGACTCTCGATTACTTGCGAGACAAGAAGAAACTTAAAGATGGAAAGTTTAAAAGGGAAAACACTAATCTGTAACCGACTTGACCTGCTACCCGAGACCTAGCCTATCTACATAAAGGCTAGGAGGGGGCGGTGAGGAGGATACACACAACCCTAGTTTCTACAACTCTCGCCAGATTGCATCTGCGCGCCCCTATAATCTTCGATTCCTTCGTTAATTCCAAGAGCAGACAAGCAGGAGTAGGGACCTCTATGAGGCCTGAACCTGGGTAAACCTTGCGTCCCTGTGTGCTTGTTTGCTAGCCGACTGATGCCTCCAGCGCTCCCTCCTTCTCCAAAACCCAAGTCCATAACAATGGGCATTGATGAGTTAAACCCTCGTCACATCGGCTTCGTCAATGATACATTGCAAATGTATCTATAATTTTTGATGTTCCATGCTTGGTTTTATCCACTTTCTTGTGTTTTGTCCACACTTTGGAGTACTTTTCATATGTTTTCTTGGACAACCTATTAACAAGAGCCACAGTGCCAGCTGCCTGTTTCCTGCTGTTTTTGGTTCCAGGAAAGTCAGAAAATGAATTCTCGGAATTGGACGGGACAAAAGCCAAAGTGCCTATTTTTCCGGAAGTCATCAGATGCCAGAATACGAGACGAAAATGGGCCAGAGGGCGGCCACACCACCTGGACGCCCAGCCAGGCTTGGCCCGTGCTAGGGGGTGGTGTGGCTAGCCCAGGCACCCCCTCGGCCTCTCCTTCCGCCTATATATTGCCCTCGGGACGAAAACCCTAAGTACCCGATCAAAAAAATCCACGAAAGAGTCTGTAGCCGCCGTCATCTCCATCCCTAGATCGGGAGGGATCTGAAGCTCTTCCCGGCATCCTACCGGAGAGGGGAATTCACCCTGGAGGCCTTCTTCATCATCATGCAAGCCTACGGTGTGATGCATGAGTAATTCATCCTTGGACTACGGATCCATGTAGTAGCTAGATGGCTGGTTCTCCTCCTTTGTGCTTTCATGTCTACATCTTGTGAGCTTCGTTCATGATCAAGATCATCTATTTGTAATTCTGCATGTTGTGTTTGCGGGGATCCGATGGATATTGAGATGCTATTTCAGATTGATTATTGATTCTATCATGTCTTTGTTATTTGTGATCTTGCATGCTTTCCGTTGTTAGTAGCTATCTTGGCCAAGTAGATGCTAGCAACTCCAAGAGTTAGTATTTATGCTCGATAGTGGGTTCATGCCTCTGGTAATCTGGGGAAGTGACAGAAATCTCTAAGGTACTAGATGTTTTGTTGCTACTAGGGAGAAAACAACAATCCTTTGTTCATATAACAATCGTATTGTTTACTTTACACGCAATTCGTAAAGCAATAATCTATTGCTTGCAACTTGATACTAGAGGGGGTTCGGATGATAACCTGAAGGTGGATTATTAGTCATAGATGCAGTTGGATGGCGGTCTATGTATAATGTTGTAATGCCCAATAAAGTTCCAAAGGATTCAAGATGATTAGTATATGCATATATTGCTTTCTTGATGTTTGTCAATTGCCCCGCTGTAATTTGTTCACCTAGCATGTTATCTAGCTTAAGGAGAGCCACCTCTAGTGAACTATGGATCCCGGTCCTTTCTTTTACATACAATCTATAAACTGTTTACTGCTTTGTGTTTACTTTCTACAAACTATTACTTCCTTCCATTCGATACGTTTAATCCTTTGTTTTCAACAAAATCGGTGAGATTGACAACCTCATCGCAAGTTGGGGATAGAGTTCTGTGGTTGTGTTGTGCATGTCTCCACATTGCTGGTGGCACCGGTAGTGCGCCCTGCCAACGTTCAGCTAGCTACAACTTTGGGGTGTTTCCTTGCTCCTACTGGATTGATAACCTTGGTTTCATACTGAGGGAAAACTTGCTGCTGTGCTCATCATACCTTCCTCTTGGGGTTCCCCAACGAGCTCGATATATTTTGGGCCATCAAGCATATTTTCTGGGGCCGTTGTCGGGGAGTCAAGGACATCTTCACAAGGGGAGTCCCTCATAACCAATCTCTTTACTTTGTTCTTTTTGCTTTGTTTGCTTGTTTCTTTATCAAAAACACAAAAAAAATAGTTTTACTAGTTTGCTTTCTTATTTGAAAACCCAAAAAAATGACTACTCTTGAAAACACTAAGTTGTGTGACTTCACTAGCACCAACAATAATGATTTTATGAGCACACCTATTGCTCCACCTATGCCTGAAGATACTTTCTTTGAGATAAAACCTGCTTTGCTCAATCTTGTTATGAGAGAACAATTTTCTAGTATTGGTAATGAAGATGCTGCTGCCCATCTAAATAACTTTGTTGAACTTTGTGATATGCAAAAGCATAGGGATGTAGATGGTGATATTATTAAGCTGAAATTGTTTCCTTTCTCTTTGAGAGGAAAAGATAAAGAATGGTTGAATTCCTTAACTAAGAATAGTATTGATTCTTGGACTAAGTGCAAATATGCTTTCATTGGAAAATACTATCCTCCTGCTAAGAGTATATCTATGAGAAGTGAAATAATGAAGTTTAAACAATCTGATAATGAGCATGTTGCTCAAGCTTGGGAAAGAATAAAATCTTTGGTAAAGAATTGTCCCACTCATGGACTGACTGCTTGGATGATCATCCAAACTTTTTATGCAGGATTGAACTATTCTTCAAGGAACCTATTGGATTCTGCTGCTGGAGGTACCTTTATGCCCATCACTTTGGGTGTTGCAACAAAACTTCTAGACAATATGATGGTTAATTATTCTGAATGGCATACTGAGAGAGCTCCACAAGGTAGGAAGGTAAATTATGTTGAGGAAACTTCCTCCTTGAGTGATAAGATTGATATTATTATGTCTATGCTTGTGAATGGGAAAGCCCATATTGATCCAAATAATGTTCCTTTAGCCTCTTTGGTTGCTCAAGAAGAGCAAGTTGATGTGAACTTCATAAGAAATAATAATTTTGGCAACAATGCTTATGGTAATAACAATTATAGGCCCTACCCTCCTAATAATACCTATGGCTATAATGGTAAACTTGGATTACCTAGTGAAGGAAGAATTTTAGAAGTTGAAAGAGCCACTAAAAACATCATGCAAATGCAATAAGAGCAAAATAAACTATTCACTAAAACTATGGAGGAACAATCTACCATTTTGAAGAACATTACCATCAACTTGAGAGTCTAAATAGGAAAATTCCTAGTTTACAATTGAAACTCTCTAATGCTGAAAGAAATATATCATCTTTGTCTGAAGCTCAATCCTCTTTGATCAATAAAATGGCTGCCAAACCTGAAACTAATGATAATCCCTTTGCAGCTACTAATGCTATACAAGTAGTAATTGATGAAAATGTTAGACTATTAGCTGAATTACATGCTAAGTGGGAAAGAGAAGATGAAATTGCTAGAAACATTAGTGTTTCTACTATTACCACCACTAGTGTTGAGGCTAGTAATAGTTCTACTACTTTAGATGATAAATTTGATTTTGATCTTGATGGTTGCAATATCTCTGAAGTTATTAAGTTCCTACAAAAGCTTGCTAAAAGTCCTAATGCTAGTGCTATGAACATGGCCTTTACAAAACACATTACTGATGCTCTCATAAAGATTAAAGAAAAAAAGATGAAACATAAAGCTTCTATTCCTATAAAACAAGAAGATGGTTGGGAACCCATCATTAATATGAAAGTGAATGACTTTGATTTCAAAGCTTTATGTGATCTTGATAGTAGTGTTTCTATTATGCCTAGAAGGATTTATGATATGCTTGATTTGCCTCCACTTGAAGATTGTTATTTGAATGTCCCACTTGATGATAAAGCTAAAAATAAACTCATGGGGAGTCTTAATTATGTTCTTATTATGGTTAACAATGCCTATGTCCCCGTTGATTTCTATGTTTTGGATGCTGAATGCAATGCTTCTTGTCCTATTACTTTGGGAAGACCTTTTCTTAGAACTATTGGTGCCATTATTGATATGAAAGAAGGCACCATTAAATATCAACTCCCACTCAAGAAAGGTATAGAACACTTCCCTAAGAAGAGAGAGAATATTTCTTTTGCTTCTCCTATGAAAACAAAATTTGGTCTTAATGCTTCGTCATTTGAGAACACTTGATTCTTTCTTGCTTCTTATGCCTAACTTAAAGGCGTTAAAGAAAAGTACTTATTGGGAGATAACCCAAAAGTTTTAGATGAGTCTTGGAAGTTATTACCTCAGTAATAACCGCTCCTTATCCTTTTTATTTGCTTTTTGTGCCAAGAGTAACCTCTAATGAGAGAGAAGTAATGATTGGGAAAGTTGCTATCCCGAAACAGATTTCTGTGCTTCACCGTAAACATTCGTGTAAAATCTATGAACGTCTTTTTGAGGGGTGAATTTTTGTGCTTCTGCCCCAGGTTGTTATATAACTTTCGTTAGTTCAACACCTTTTGATTTGAGCAACAGAAGGTCTTCGAAAAAATTCGTCTTTACCTGCTGGTCTGTTTTGACAGATTTCTGCCATTTTCTGCATTTGCTTCTTGTTGGTTCCTTTTTGAGTTCTTTTGGGGAATTGAGATTTTTGAGGGAAGTGCTACAGTAGCTAGTGTTCTAATGGAAGTTTATTTGGTGTTGGAACTGAACCTTAAGACTTATTATGTTGAGTGCACTAATGTTGCTAATAAAGATTGTGTGAAGTTTTGTATGAAGGAATAATTTCAGGTGTATGAAAGGAATGAGTAATGAGATGAAGGATGGACTAAAGCTCAATCTTGGGGATGCCACACGTGTCACCCCAAGAAATATCCAAGAAGTACAAGTGTCAAAGCTTGGGGATGCCCAAGGCATCCCCTTCTTCATCAATAAAAATCCCAGGTTTCTTCCAAACGCTTCATTTTTATTGTTTCATGCACAGTTGTGTTGTTCTTGGAGCATCTTCTTTTTATTTTTGTTTTGGTTTTCATTTTCTTTTGTTTGCTTAGTTTGCTGAATAAATTGGTTGGACCCCCTCTTTCATACAATGGTTTTCAAATAGTTTGGTTTGGTCTGGGAAAGAGTAGGAAAGTTCATGCTTATGTGGTAAAAAGAGCTCGTTTTTGACTATGGCCTATGCTTTGTCATGCCATGCTTGATACTGTTTTGGCTTTATTCTTAGTATTCTTTGTTGTAGCATTACTTGTTATAAACAATTGAGATTGCTTAATGTGCCTTGGATGAATCATGCGTTGTTTTAGCATATTAAAGCATAGTATAGTGGTATTCTCCTTTGATGCTTTATTTGGGTTGACTTGGCACATGCTCACACCATGTTATGACTATCTCAAGTCACCATAGCCTTTATGATCCTTTAGTTTTCAACTTGTAGTATCACTTTATGCTTTGATCAATGATGTTTTGTCGCTCTGCATGATTATGGCCATTATTGCTGTCTTAGTTTGTCGCTCCCAGTCTTTTGCTAGCCTCCACAACCAAGTATGAGTTCCACTCATGCATCCAACTCCCTAAACCAAGTTATTCCAAAGAGTCCACCATACCTACCTACTAGCTTATTCTATTCCAAGTATATTCATGCTTTTGTTTACCTTCCGAATTAAACTTGTTATGAGAAAAATAGTGATTAAAGCTCTCACGAACTTGATGGCACACTTTACTTTTCTTGCCCGTAATAAACTTGAACCATTGTGTCGTCTATTCTGTATATGCTTGCACTTATTTGTTGGGAATTAGCAGGACCATGCTGTCATGGGGAACTCTTTCAACATTGCACTTGGTACTTGTACCTAGTTGATAACATGCTCTTTTGTATATGGATGTCGTCGGTGTGAAATGAAAGGGGAGCTTGTAAGTCCATGGAGTTATGTATATGTGTTAGAGAAACGCCTGGGACGCTGGTCTAATCCATGCTGACATGGTGGAAACCTGCAGCGTAACCATAATGAGCTGTCTATGAAGCATTATTCTTATAAAAAAAGAGTCCTATATTGAGGAAAAAAGATAAAAAGAAAAAAAGATATATTATGAAAAGAGGAAAGAGAGAAAAAAGCACCATATTCCCATGGTAAATAAGAAGATTGCTGATATGCTTGTTGTCTGCTTGCCTTGTCATTTTGATATGGGGATTCTTCCGTATCATCAGGCAAGGGGTACCCTGTTGGCGGTTCTCTATGATACACATGTACTTACGATGACAAGAACTTATCGGTGACTAAACTTGAGTAGCATGAGGAGCGGCCCTTGTATACAAGGGACATGAGATTTCTAACTTATACTTCGTCAAGAATGTACACCATAGTTTGTTCACTTTAACCTTAATCACTTCAAGATGCATATGATAGGGGCAATGAGAGCTGAAAGCTATACGTACCATAATTTTTGGAAGCTCTTTATGATACTTGAATCTCTGCTTCCTTCTATGAAGGCCTTTCTTCCACCATTATATTGAGTCTCCACCTTCTACCTTTATGACCTACTTTGAGAGCATAGTGGCCATTCTTAGTTATATGTGCATTGTCCCAAGACTTGTTGATTGATGCATATCTTGATATTGCTTGTTTTAAACTATTTGTATCTAGTCACTCTTATGAACTTTGAAGGTGTCCTATGCATTTATATTTGCTACTCTACGAGGGACAAGCTGAATACTATTATTCTATGTTTTCTTTATGTGAAACAAACAAACGTCTTGCAAAGCATTGTTATTCATGAATCTTTTGTTTGTGCCTTTTCATGTTGCATCATAGTTTCATTGTCTTATTGCTAGAACTTTGTCTTTCATGTTATGATTGAAGTACTATGATCCTAGCTTTGAATGTTTTACAAATACTTTGATCAAGTCTTTGATGGTGCATGTCACCTCAAAAATTATTCTTTCTTTTTTATCACTTACCTACTCGAGGACGAGTAGGAGTTAAGCTTGGGGATGTTGATACATTGCAAATGTATATATAATTTTTGATGTTCCATGCTTGGTTTTATCCACTTTCTTGTGTTTTGTCCACACTTTGGAGTACTTTTCATATGATTTCTTGGACTAACCTATTAACAAGAGCCACAGTGTCAGCTGCCTATTTTCTGCTGTTTTTGGTTCCAGGAAAGTCAGAAAATGAATATTCTCGGAATTGGACAGGACAAAAGCCAAAGTGCCTATTTTTCTAGAAGTCATCAAATGCCAGAATACGAGACGGAGAAGGGCCAGAGGGCGGCCGCACCACCTGGCCGCGTGGCCAGGCTTGGCCCACGCCAGGGGGTGGTGTAGCCAGCCCAGGCACCCCCTCGGCCTCTCCTTCCGCCTATATATTGCCCTCAGGACGAAAACCCTAAGTACCCGATCAAAAAAATCCACGTAAGAGTCTGTAGCCGCCGTCATCTCCATCCCTAGATCGAGAGGGATCTGAAGCTCTTCCCGGCACCCTGCCGGAGAGGGGAATTCACCCTGGAGGCCTTCTTCATCATCATGCAAGCCTCCAGTGTGATGCGTGAGTAGTTCATCCTTAGACTACTGATCCATGTAGTATCTATATGGCTAGTTCTTCTCCTTTGTGCTTTCATGTCTACATCTTGTGAGCTCCGTTCATGATCAAGATCATCTATTTGTAATTCTGCATGTTGTGTTTGCGGGGATCCGATGGATATTGAGATGCTATTTTAGATTGATTATTGATTCTATCATGTCTTTGTTATTTGTGATCTTGCATGCTTTCCGTTGTTAGTAGCTATCTTGGCCAAGTAGATGCTAGCAACTCCAAGAGTTAGTATTTATGCTCGATAGTGGGTTCATGCCTCTCGTAATCTAGGGAAGTGACAGAAATCTCTAAGGTACTAGATGTGCTGTTGCTACTAGGGAGAAAACAACAATCCTTTGTTCATAGAACAATCATATTGTTTACTTTACACGCAATTCTTAAAGCAATAATCTGTTGCTTGCAACTTAATACTGGAGGGGGTTTGGATGATAACCTGAAGGTGGATTATTAGTCATAGATGCAGTTGGATGGCGGTCTATGTATAATGTTGTAATGCCCAATCAAGTTCCAAAGGAGTCAAGATGATTAGTATATGCATATATTGCTTTCTCGATGTTTGTCAATTGCCCCGCTGTAATTTTTTCACCCAGCATGTTATCTATCTTAAGGAGATCTACCTCTAGTGAACTATGGATCCCGGTCCTTTCTTTTACATACAATCTATAAACTGTTTACTGCTTTGTGTTTACTTTCTGCAAACTATTACTTCCTTCCATTCGATACGTTTAATCCTTTGTTTTCAGCAAAACCGGTGAGATTGACAACCTCATCGCAAGTTGGGGACAGAGTTCTGTGGTTGTGTTGTGCAGGTCTCCACGTTGCTGCTGGCACCGGTAGTGCGCCCTGCCAACGTTCAGCTAGCTACACCTTTGGGGTGTTTCCTTGCTCCTACTGGATTGATAACCTTGGTTTCGTACTGAGGGAAAACTTGCTGCTGTGCTCATCATACCTTCCTCTTGGGGTTCCCCAACGTGCTCGATATATTTTGGGCCATCAGTCAGCGACATTGATTGTCCCCTTGCTTCGGTAATCTGTCACATTAATCTCGGATCATCTCCTTCCTATTTATCCTCTCCCCTTCCCCGTACCAATCTATCTCTAATCCCCAGCTTCCAGCAACCATCTCCGTCCTCGTTTGTCATCCATGGCCACCTTCCGACTACCGCCCGCCGTACCGAAGCACAAAGACCCCGACATAGCCGCACATGAGGACAATGCCCTACACATTTGGGCCTTCTCCCCGCAGAGAACAAAGTGGCAACTGTCGTGCACCTTCCTCGATGGTGGGTATGGTCGCCACAAGTACCATATGTATCACCTCCACGACAATCCAGACGGGATGTTGAAGGTCAAGTTCGTCAACTTCAGGGACACCCATCTCCTCTATGGCCAGGCCTTCCACTGTGGCTATGATATGGTGGTGTTCACCAATGCCAACATTTTCACCAACTACTAGGACCGGTTCCCTAAGAAGGGCAACTTCATCCATAGTGTCCTGCCGAAGTTGCCGATGGCTCCGGAGGTACCGCCGATGGCTCTGGAGGTACCGCCGCCATATTCGGAGGTGCCACCGATGGCTCAGGAGGTACCACCGTGTTATCCGGAGGTGCCACCGATGGCTCAGGAAGTGCCGCTGCGTTATCCGGAGGTGCCGATGAGTCAGGACCCGGCTGTGTCGCTAGAGCTGGCGTTGGTGCCGATGTCACGAGCTGCCACTAGCAGCGCGGACTAGGTGCTAGGAGGCGCCGAACCTGCACTAGTTCAGCAGCGAGTCTTTATATGTCAACTCATGCTGTTATGTTAATGGTTGAATGAAGTTTCTTTTTGGACGTCCTTTCTTTTGGTACTATCGTCAAAAAACAGTTTCTTTTGTTACTACTCACTGTACCCTATAGTACTAGTAATACTGCGAGTGGCGATCTATTGATTATCCTTCCCCCAGATGTTTGTGAAGGAAGTGAAAATTTTGAAACTGGGAAAGTTTGAATTGCTACTCTAATGTACACCCTCAAATTACTTGAACTCGATTTTTTTCTAGATTCGGATGTATATAAACATGTTCTAGTTCTAGATGCATTCGAATCTGATAAATGCAAGTCAATTAATTTGGGTCGGAGGGAGTAGGAGTCGGGTTCGGCTCCTTCTCAAGAGAGCAGCTGATCGAGCCATACATTCCATACTACTTCCTCTTCGATTGTTTTACAAATATGACCAAATCTGTCGCCATGCAAATTCTTGGATATGGGATCATAAAGTATGATGTAGAGAAATGGCCTTGACCTTGTGGTTGTTCGGCTTGAAATCCAAGAAAGTTCATACTCATTGACAGGTAAGCTTAATTTTGTTTAAATTTCACCACTTACTTTTAGGTTAGCATTTTAGACGACCGGTGGGAGAATATTTTACATCAAAGACCTAAAAAAGGGAAATTTACATGGAGGTTAATACATTTAGTCCACAGGACCTTAAAAGGAAAACTTTCTGGTTCGGCTCCTTCTTGAGAGATCAGCTGATCTGAGCCAAACTCTTCATACTACTTCCTCTTTGATTGTTTTCATAATATGGCCAAATATGTTGCCGTGCAAATTCTCTCATATGGGGCCATCAGCATAAAGTATGATGTTGATATGGCCTTGACCTTGGTCGTTCGGCTTAAAATCCAAGACTGTTCATATTCGTTGACAAGTAAGCTTAAATTCGTTTAAATTTCACCACTTATACTTTTTGGTTAGAATTTTACGTGGATGGTGGGACTACATTTTCCATCAAGGACCTAAAAAAGGGAAAATTGCATCGAGGTCCATACATTTAGCACAAAGGACCCTAAAACCAAACAAGGAATTGAAAATAGTCAGGTACTGCTCCTCGAGAGAGCAGCTGATCGACAAAATCTTCTTACTTGCTTTTCAGAAAATAAATTCCTGTCACTTAGAAAATTGAAATTGACTATTTTTTGTTTCTAATATCTTCGATTGTTTTCAAAAGATGGCCAAATTTGTCACCATGCACATTCTTGGATATGGGATCATAAGCATAAAGTACATTCTACATAAAGGACCTAAAAAAGGGAAAATTACATTGAGGTCCATACATTTAGAACAAAGGAACCAAAAATTGAGCAAAGAAAACAGTCGGGTTCGGCTCCTTCTTGAGAGAGCAGCTGGTCGAGCCATACTCTTCATACTACTTCATGTTCGACTGTTTTCAAAATATGGCCAAATCTGTCGCCATGAAATTCTTGAATATGGGATCATCAACATAAAGTATGATGTAGAGATATGGCCTTGACCTCGTGGTCGTTCGGCTTGAAATCCAAGATTTTTTCATACTCGTTGACAACTATGCTTAAATTCATTGAAATTTCACCACTTACTTTTAGGTTATCATTTTACACGGTTGGTGAGAGTACATTCTATATCAAGGACCTAAAAAAGGGAAACAAATACATCGAGATCCATACATTTAGCACAAAGGACCCTGAAATTGAGCAAAGAAAACAATCGGGTTCGGCTCCTTCTCGAGAGAGCGGCTGATCGAGCCATACTCTTCATACTACTTTCTCTTTGATTGTTTTCACAATATGGCCAAATCTATTGCCATGCCAATTCTTGGATACTCGATCATCAGAATAAAGTATGATCTAGAGATACGGCCTTGACCTTGTGATCGTTCAGCATGAAATCAAAGAATGTTCATACTCATTGACAACTATATGCTAAAATTCGTTCAAATTTCACCACTTACTTTTAGGTTAGAATTTTACACGGTCGATGGGAGTACATTTTATAACAAGGACCTAAAAAGGGGGAAAATTACATCGAGGTCCATACATTTAGCACAAATGACCCTAAAATTAAGCAAGCAAAACAGTCGGGTTCGGCTCCTTCTCGAGAGAGTAGATGATCGAGACACACTCTTCATACTACTTGATCTTCGATTATTTTCAAAATATGGCCAAATTTGTCGGTATGCAAATTCTTGAATATGGGATCATCAGCATAAAGTATGATGTAGATATGGCCTTGACCTTGGTCGTTCGTCTTGAAATATAGGAATGGTTCATACTCATTGACAACTAAGCTTAAATTCATTTAAATTTCACCACTTACTTTTACGTTGGAACTTTACACGGCCAATCGAAGTACATTTTACATCAGGGACATCAAAAAGCAAAAATTACATCGAGGTCCATACATTTAGCATAAAGGACCCTAAAGGAAAATTTTCTGGTTCAACTCCTTCTCGAGAGATCAGCTGATCTAAGCCAAACTCTTGATACTACTTCCTCTTTGATTGTATTCAAAACATGCAAATTCTCTGACATGGGATCATTAGCATATAAAGTATGATGTTGATATGGCCTTGACGACCTTGGTCGTTCGGCTTGAAATCCAAGAATGTTCATACTCATTGATAAGTAAGCTTAAAATCGTCTAAATTTCACCACTTACACTTTTAGACCTAAAAAGGGGAAAATTACATCGAGGTCCATACATTTAGCACAAAGGACCCTAAAATTAAGCAAGGAAAACAGTCGGGTTCGGATCCTTCTCACGAGAGTAGCTAATCGAGCCATACTCTTCATACTACTTAATCTTTGATTGTTTTCAAAATATGGCCTAATTTGTCAGCATGCAAATTGTTGGATATGGGATCATGAGCATAAAGTGTGATGGATATATGGCCTTGACCTTGGTAGTTTGTCTTGAAATTGAAGAATTGTTCATACTCATTGACAACTAAACTTAAATTCGTTTAAATTTCAGCACTTACTTTTAGGTTAGAACTTTACACGGTCGATCGGAGTACATTTTACATCAGGAACCTCAAAAAAGCAAAAATTACATCGAGGTCCATACATTTAGCATAAAGGACCCTAAAAGGAAAAATTTCTGGTTCGACTTCTTCTCGAGAGTTCAACTGATCTGAGCGAAACTCTTAATACTACTTCCTCTTCGATTTTCCAAAACATGGCCAGATCTGTTGCCATGCACATTCTCTAACATGGGATCATGAGGATAAACTATGATGTTGATATGGCCTTGACAACCTTCGTCATTCGGCTTGAAATCCAAGAATGTTCATAATCGTTGACAAGTAAGCATAAAATAATCGTATAAATTTCACCACTTACACTTTTAGACCTAAAAGGGGGAAAATTACATCGAGGGCCATACATTTAGCACAAAGGATCCTAAAATCCAGCAAGGAAAACAGTCAGGTTCGGCTCCTTCTCACGAGAGTAGCTGATCGAGCCATACCCTTCATACTACTTCATCTTTGATTTTTTTCATAATATGGACAAATCTATCACCATGCAAATTCTTTGATATGGGATCATCAGCGTAAAGTATGATGTAGAGATATGGCCTTGACCTTGTGGTCTTTCAGATTGAAATCTAAGAAAGTTCATACTCGTTGACAACTAAGCTTAAATTCGTTTAAATTTCACCACTTACTTTTAGGTTTGCATTTTATATGGTCGATAGGAGCATATTTTACATCAAGGACCTGAAAAGGGGAAAATTACATCGATGTCTGTACATTTAGCACAAAGGACCCTAAAAGGAAAACCTTTAGTTGGTTCGGCTCCTTCTCGAGAGATTAGCTGATCTGAGCCAAACTCTTCATACTACTTCCTCTTTGATTATTTTCAAAATATGGCCAAATCTATTGCCATGCAAATTCTCTGATATGGGGTCATCAGCATAAAGTATGATGTTGATATGGCCTTGACCTTGGTCATTCGTCTTGAAATCCAAGGATTTTTCGTACTCGTCGACAACTATGCTTAAATTCGTTTCGATTTCACCACTTACTTTTAGATTAGAATTTTACATGGGCGGTGGCACTACATTTTACATCAATGACATAAAAAGGGAAAATTACAATGAGGTCCATACATTTAGCACAAATGACCCTAAAATTGAGCAAAGAAAATAGTCAGGTTCGGCTCATTCTCGAGAGAGTAGCTGATCGAGCCTTACGTTTTATACTACTTCCTCTTCGATTGTTTTACAAACATGGCCAAATTTTTCGCCATGCAAATTCTTGGATATGGGATCATCAACATAAAGTATGATGTAGAGATATGGCCTTGACCTTGTGGTCGTTCGGCTTGAAATCCAAGAAAGTTCCTACTCGTTGACAACTAAGCTTAAATTCGTTTAAATTTCACCACTTACTTTTAGGTTAGCATTTTACACGGTTGGTGGGAGCATATTTTACATCAAAGACCTAAAAAGGGAAATTTACATGGAGGTCCATAAATTTAGCCCAAAGGACCGTAAAAGGAAAACTTTCTGGTTCGGCTCCTTTTCGAGACATCAACTGATATGATCAAAACTCTTCATACTACTTCCTCTTCGATATTTTTCAAAATATGGCCCAATCTGTTGCCATGCAAATTCTCTCGTATGGGGCCATCAGCATAAAGTATGATGTTGATATGGCCTTGACCTTGGTCGTTCGGCTTGAAATCCAAGAATGTTCATACTCGTTGACAAGTAAGCTTAAATTCGTTTAAATTTCACCACTTACACTTTTTGATTAGAATTTTACATGGATGGTTGAACTACATTTTACATCAAGGACCTAAAAAGAGGGAAAATTACATCGAGGTTCATACATTTAGGACAAAGAACCCTAAAACCAAGCAAGGAAAACAGTCGGGTACAACTCCTCGAGAGAGCAACTGATCAAGCCATACTCTTCATACTGCTTCCTCTTTCCCAAATTAGGACGCATATTAGGTTTGGTCAAAGTCAACCTTTATAAAGTTTGACCAACTATATGTAAAAACATACTCACTTTTCTAATGACAAATGCACATAATATGAAAATATAGTTCATGATGATTCTAATAACATTGAGTTGATGCTGTACACTTAGTCAAAGTTTATTAAATTTGACTCTGACCATAAGTAGTACGCGTCCTGATTTGGGAAGGAGGGAGTACTACTTGGTTCATGGAAAAAATGAGCGCTCCTCACTTTTGAACCAGCTTGCTACGGGTGTGCTTGGTGCTTCCTCTTCCTAGGGTATGGAATTTGAGTGGGGCGGAGTAGAAAGGCTGGCCAGATCATAATGGTGAGCATCCAATGCGATTTGACGTTTTTGTTTTTTGGCTGGCCAGATCAACCAATCCCTTGTCGAGCACTTAAGTAGTACTCGTACTTGTACTAGTAGTACTACGAATGGTGATTTTTTGAATATCCTTCCCCCCGGATGTTTGTGAAGGAAGTGAAAATTTTGAAACCGGGAAAGTTTGAATTTCTACTCTATTGTACTGTACTCCCCGCGTCCGCAAATAAGTGTATTTCTAGCCTTATCCTAAGTCAAAGTTAGTAAAGTTTGATTAATTTTATAGAAAAACACAGCAATATTTATAACTGTAAATTGGTACAAGTAGATATGTTTTCAAATTTAGTTTCATAATATATCAATTTGATGTAATATATGTTACTATATTTATCTATAAAGTTGGTCAAATTTGATAAAATTTGACTTACGCAAAAGCTAGAGGTACACTTAATTGCAGACGGAGGGAGTAGTAGTAATACTTTTTTCCGCCAAGCACCAAAATGGTTCCCACCAACGCAGCTGACGAACACACCAGACATAGACACAAAGCCACCGACACAAGGCAGGTTGTCGCTCGACGCGCGTGCGCAGCGCCACTTTGTGGATGAGGGAGACATCAGCCAGCCGGGGTGTGGGGTGGTGAGGCTGGTCATAGTGGGGAGTAACTTAGAGTAGTAACATGCATATGTTACTAGTCTAAGTTACGATCTCCATACTGGGAAATAATATAGGTGTGGTATCATGCAAAGCCTCATTTATTGCAATGCAGACTCATTTTCTCTTGAAACGTGTGATGTTAACATAGCTAGTTACCACAAGACTCTCTTTCATCATTTAATTGCATGCCATGCCATATAAACGTTTAGTTGGCAATACATGTAGGACTATGTTACTATCCAAGTTACTCCCACTATGACTAGCCTGATGAGGGAGTGTAGGAGAGAGAAAACACATTTTGTTTTGCGTGCATACATATCGTGGTCCTGAAATTTACTCTACTCACTGTACCCTGTACCTCGTGTCAGGAACCCATCCCAGATTTGCTCTAACATTGCACCGCCTTCAAATCCTCATCTTCTCAGCTCTCTTGCTGCCTCCTCTGTGCTCATGTAGTCTCTTCTTGTTCTTTATTTTTTTAACAAAAAAAGGAAATAAATTCCTCTTACTTGCTTTTCAGAAAATAAATTCCTGTCACTTGGAAAAATGAAATTGATTATTTTTTGTTTTTAATATCTTTGATTGTTTTCAAAAGATGGCCAAATTTGCCAGCATGCAAATTTTTGGATATGGGATCATAAGCATAAAGTACATTCTACATAAAGGACCTAAAAAGGGAAAATTACATCAAGGTCCATACATTTAGCATAAAAGGAACCTAAAATTGAGCAAAGAAAATAGTCGGGTTAGGCTCCTTCTCGAGAGAGCAGCTGGTCGAGCCATACTCTTCATACTACTTCCTCTTCGATTGTTTTCAAAATATGGGCAAATCTGTCGCCATGCAAATTCTTGAATATGGGATCATCAACATAAAGTATGATGTAGAGATATGGCCTTGACCTCGTGGTCGTTTGGCTTGAAATCCAAGATTTGTTCATACTCGTTGACAACTATGCTTAAATTCATTGAAATTTCACTACTTAATTTTAGGCTAGCTTTTTTACATGCTCGGTCCGGAGTACATTCTACATCAAGGACCTAAAAAAGGGAAAATTACATCGAGGTCCATACATTTAGCACAAAGGACCCTAAAATTGAGCAAAGAAAACAATCAGGTTCAGATCCTTCTCGAGAGAGCAGCTGATCAAGCCATACTCTTCATACTACTTTCTCTTTGATTGTTTTCACAATATGACCAAATATATCACCATGCAAATTGTTGGATACTCGATCATCAGAATAAAGTATGATGTAGAGATATGGCCTTGACATTGTGGTCGTTCGGCTTGAAATCAAAGAATGTTCATACTCGTTGACAACTATAAGCTGAAATTCGTTTAAATTTCACCACTTACTTTTAGGTTAGAATTTTACACGGTTTATGGGAGTACATTTTACAACAAGGACCTACAAAGGGGGAATATTACATCAAGGTCCATACATTTAGCACAAAGAACCCTAAAATTAAGGAAGCAAAACAGTCGGGTTCAGCTCCTTCACGAGATAGTAGCTGATCGAGTCACACTCTTCATACTACTTCATCTTCGATTGTTTTCAAAATATGGCCAAATTTGTCAGTATGCAAATTCTTGAATATGGGATCATCAGCATAAAGTATGATGTAGATATGGCCTTGACCTTGGTCGTTCATCTTGAAATACAAGAATGGTTTGTATCGTTGACAAATTAGCTTAAATTCTTTTAAATTTCACCACTTACTTTTAGGTTAGAACTTTACACGGTCGATCGGAGTACATTTTACATCAGGGACCTTAAAAAATCAAAAAATACATCGAGGTCCATACATTTAGCATAAAGGACCCTAAAAGGGAAAAATTCTAGTTTGACTACTTATCGAGAGATCAGCTTATCTGAGCCAAACTCTTGATACTTCTTCCTCTTCGATTGTTTTCAAAACATGGCCAGATCTATTGCCATGCAAATTCTCTGACATGGGATCATCAGCATATTAAGTATGATGTTCATATGGCCTTGACGACCTTGGTCGTTCGTCTTGAAATCCAAGAATGTTCATACTCGTTGACAAGTAACCTTAAAATAATCGTATAAATTTCACCACTTACACTTTTAGACCTAAAAAGGGGGAAATTACATCGAGGTCCATACATTTAGCACAAAGGACCCTAAAATCAAGCAAGGAAAATAGTTGGATTCGGCTCCTTCTCACGAGAGTAGCTGATCGATCCATACTCTTCATACTACTTCCTCTTTGATTTTCTTCAAAATATGGCCAAATCTATCGCCATCCAAATTCTTTGATATGGGATCATCAGTATAAAGTATGATATAGAGATATCGCCTTGACCTTGTGGTTGTTCGCCTTGAAATCTAAGGAAGTTCATACTCGTTGACAACTAAGCTTAAATTTATTTAAATTTCACCACTTACTTTTAGGTTAGTATTTTACATAGTCGATGGGAGCATATTTTACATCAAGGACCTAAAAAAGGGGAAAAATGCATTGATGTCCATACATTTAGCACAAAGGACCCTAAATGGAAAACTTTTGTTGGCTCGGATCCTTCTCAAGTGATTAGCTGATCTGAGCCAAACTCTTCATAGTACTTCCTCTTCGTTTGTTTTCAAAATATGGCCAAATCAGTTGCCATGCAAATTCTCTGATATGGGGTCATCAACATAAAGTATGATGTTGATATGGCCTTGACCTTGGTTGTTCGTCTTGAAATCCAAGAATTTTTCGTACTCGTCGACAACTATGCTTAAATTCGTTTCAATTTCACCACTTACTTTTATGTTAGAATTGTACACGGGTGGTCATAGTACATTTTACATCAAGGACCTAAAAAAGGGAAAATTACATTGAGGTTCATACATTTAACAGAAATGACCCTAAAATTGAGCAAAGAAAATAGTCGGGTTTGGATCCTTCTCGAGGGAGTAGCTAATCAAGCCATACATTTCATACTACTTCCTCTTTGATTGTTTACAAATATGGCCAAATTTTTCGCCATGTAAATTCTTGGATATGGGATCATCAGCATAAAGTATGATGTAGAGATATGGCCTTGACCTTGTGGTCGTTCGGCTTGAAATCCAAGAAAGTTCCTACTCGTTGACAGTTAAGCTTAAATTCATTTAAATTTCACCACTTACTTTTAGGTAAGAATTTTACACGGTCGGTGGGAGCATATTTTACATCAAAAACCTAAAAAGGGAAATTTACATGAAGGTCCATACATTTAGCCCAAAGGACCGTATAAGGAAAACTTTCTGGTTTTCCTCCTTCTCGAGACATCAATTGATCTAAGCCAAACTCTTCATAATACTTCCTCTTCGATTGTTTTCAAAATATGGCCCAATCTATTGCCATGCAAATTCTCTCGTATGGGGCCATCAGCATAAAGTATGATGTTGATATTGCCTTGACCTTGGTCGTTCGGCTTGAAATCCAAGAATGTTCATACTCGTTGACAAGTAAGCTTAAATTCGTTTAAATTTCACCACTTACAGTTTTTGATTAGAATTTTACATGGATGGTTGAACTACATTTTACATCAAGGACCTAAAAAGAGGGAAAAATTACATCGAGGTTCATACATTTAGGACAAAGAACCCTAAAACCAAGCAAGGAAAATAGTCGGGTACGGCTCCTGAGAGAGCAGCTGATCGAGCCATACTCTTCATACTGCTTCCTCTTTCCCAAATTAGGACGCATATTAGGTTTGGACAAAGTAAATCTTTATAAAGTTTGACCAACTATATGTAAAAACATACTGACTTTTCTAATGACAAATGCATATAATATGAAAATATGGTTCATGATGATTCTAATAACATTGAGTTGATGTCGTACACTTAGTCAAAGGTTATTAAATTTGACTCTAACCAGAAGTAATACGCGTCGTAATTTGGGAAGGAGGGAGTACTACTTGCTTCACGGAAAAAAAGGAGCACTCCTCACTTTCAAACCAGCTTGCTACGGGTGTGCTTGATGCTTCCTATTCCTAGGGTATGGAGGTGGAGTAGTGCGGAGTAGGAAGGCTAGCTAGATCATAATGGTGAGCATCCAATGCGATGGGACATTTTTGTTTTTTGGCTGGCCAGATCAACCAATCCCTTGTCCAGCACTTAAGTAGTACTCATACTTGTACTAGTAGTACTACGAATGACGATCTTTTGAATATCCTTCCCCCCGAATGTTTATGAAGGAACCTAAAAATAAGCAAGGAAAATAGTTGTGTATGGCTCCTTCTCGAGAGAGAAGCTGATCGAGCCATACTCTTGATACTAATTCCTCTTCGATTGTTTTCAAAATATGTCCAAATCTATCGACATGCTAATCTTGGACATGGCATCATCACCATAAAGTATGATGTTGATATCGCCTTGGCCTCGTGGTCGTTCGGCTTGAAATCCAAGAATTTTCATACTCATTTACAACTAAGCTTAAATTTGTTCAAATTTCACTAGTTACACTTTTTGGTTAGAATTTTACACGGATGGTGGGGGTACATTTTACACCAAGGACCTAAAAAAAGGTAAAACTACACTGAGGTCCATGCATTTAGCATAAAGTACCATAAAATTTAGCAAAGAAAACAGCCGGGTTCGGCTCCTCGAGAGAAGACGATCGGGTCCTACTCTTCATACTACTTCCTCTTCGATTTATAAGAAAATTTTATTATGCAGGGAACAGGAGCAGAGTAGTACTATTCTGAAGGGAACTAGAGCAGAGGAACATACGCCTGTTTTCATTTTATTCAACTTGGCCTATACGCTCTATCCCGAGTTCCCCATTACCCTACATCTACGCTAAGCGTCGTCATTCTTCTCCTCCACAATGCCGATTTCCGATCCTTTTCACCATACAGTATGCGAGTGTTTGTTCTTCTTCCTGCCCCGCCTTCCGCCATCGATCTTTCCTCTTTTCTAGAAAACCAAATCAAGCCATTGTCCCAACTTCCATCAGCTCCCTTGTGATGGAAGGACCGAGCAAGGCAGTGATGATTCTGAGCTGTTTCAGGATGTTTTTATCGAAGGCCCGCTTGAAGAACTCATAACTAGATGCGACGTCATCATCGCCGCGAGCCTCGTCATTTCGTCCAAACATCTTCTTGACTCGCCAAAATATAGTACAACTTTACATGCTTCTCAGCCGTTTGGCCTCCCCTATGTTCTTCATTCTCACCCGACTAAGAAATCATGGGAATGGAACAAGTACTTCGAGGGAAACGGCACGACATGCAAGCTGACGTTGCTGGACAGGTTCTCCTCCGACGCTGTGTTCTAAAATTGTATGGGTAAGCAGTGGGTAGGTGCCAATGAAGATTGGATCGCCACTGTTGGGTCCGAGTGCAAGTGGGAGCTTGTCAATGTGTACACTCATCAACGCGTTCCTCTACCACATGTCAATGAGTTTGTACCCACCAACGATCCATTTACATTCATGCATAATGATCACCCTATTCTCCTCCAGAAGATTGCTATTTGCCGAGCTCCCACAGCTACGGCGGATTATTTAGAATTCTCTCTTGTCGCTATCTTCGACTACTCAATTGCTAACCTTGATGGCGATGAGTATGCATGGACAGTTCTTGTGAACCAGTTCCAGTGCTATTTTAGATACAGTGATGCACTTATCCACAAGGGTCTGGTGTTTGCAGCCATTGGGAGTGGCCATGTTTATGTCTGGAATCATATGTATTTTGGTAAGTTTGATCCATCTCTGTTCTAAACACTAGCTTCAGTTTTAATGGATGTAAACTAGTGTTGGCTGATTTGGCCATCATTTCTTTTTGAAGGTCCTATTCTGCTCCCGTCACCACCTATCGTGCATCTCGAGGAGGGCAACCTTGATGCCATAGATGATGACAAGCACAAACTTGGTTTATTGTTCTTAGCAATATCTGCAGATGAATCTCGCCTTCTTCTTATCCATACCGTGGGCGTTACTTATGAGGAGTTTTATGGCGGTACTTATTATGGTCATGGCAATCCTGTTGCTGATCATAGTGTTGATCATTGCGGTCGCACTTGTGGCGCCTATGCTACTGGGTTTGGCTGCAAGGTGTACTCAAAGGACACTGCTTACTTGTATCCACCTAAGCCATGGATAGAGATTGCTGACCTGGGAGCATATTCCCTTTTCCTTGGATTGAACTATCCGATTAACATTGCGGTAGGCGGTCTAGATGTTGCCCCAGGATATCTGACAAGAAGCAACTGTGTCTACACCTCCCACCATACAATAGGACTTGGATATATGCCGTTTCCTGAAATATGCTGCTTCACTCTAAATACCGAAGAAGTAGCTGTTGGTTTCTCAACCAACATTGCATGGAAATCTCTGTAGACTCCATTATGGTCCATCTCGAGCTTCGCCAATGCCCGCGATTGGAACCAAACTACCGTAAGTAACCATAATACTATTTAATAGGATAACTCCGTTTAGATCAAGTGTAGTAGATGGTCTTGCTTTTCTTTTGTAACTTGGCCTTGTCATAAACTCATAATCTAGACAATGCTTTGAGCATTTTGAATTGCCTATGGAGGTCACACATAGGCATTGATGTGAGAACGAGGCATGCACACAAAAGCAGACTTGATCGTCAGTTTTGTTTCTTCCAATGACGAGTGTTCGGAGAAAAGGGCAAACTGAATTTGTCACTTTAAAATGCTGCCGAATATGTCCAAGTGCCACTGACGAGGGTTAAACTAATCAATGCCCATTGTTATTGACTTGGTTTTGGAAAAGAGGGGAGTGCTGGAGGCATCAATCGGCTAGCAAACAAGCACACATGGATGCAAGGTTTACCTAGGTCCAGGCCTCGCAGAGGACCCTACTCCTGCTTGTTTATGACCCACAAGTATAGGGGGTGTATCGCAGTATTTTCGATAAGTAAGAGTGTCGAACCCAACGAGGAGCAGAAGATGTTGACGAGTGGTATGGATCAGGAATTCTCTGTAAATACTCAGCAAACGGATTTTTGGGGTTTTTGACAATGCAGATAAATAAAGTACGAGTAAATAAAAGACAATAATAATAAATGTAGCAAGTGGCCTAATCCTTTCTTTAGCAAAGGACAAGCCGGTTGTATTACTTAATATGACCAAACGTTCTCAAGGACACATGGGAATATCGTCAAGTGCTTTTGCTTCATATAGTTGATTAATCTTCTTTGGTTGGATAAGTGTTGTGTGGGTGAACCTGTGCTAATGTACTGACCTTCCTAGGACTAAGCATCCGCAACTACAAGAAAGTAATTAAGATAAAAACCTAACCACAACCTTAAACTTTGAGATCCTACACTCCCTTTTGCAAAGGTTTCCTAACGGGGTTCAGGTTTCTGTCACTCCGGCAACCCCTACGATTAGTAGCCAAATACACAATGCATTCCCCTAGGCACATAAAGGTGAAGTATCATGTAGTTGACGTTCACATGACACCACTAGAAGAATAACACCACAACTTAAATGTCAAACCATTGAATCTTTCTCAACACAATTCCACTACTAACAACATGACTTCTCCCATGTCCTCAAGAACTAAACGAACTACTCAAAAGACATCATATGGATCAAGAGCAGAGATGAAATAATGATAAGTAACAATCTGAACATGAACAATAATTCAATGGTTCCACTCAATAGCATCAACTACAACAAGTAATCAATACCGGGAAAGTTTCCCCTAAGAACTATGCAAGATTCAACCCAATTGTTACAGCGGTACGAAGTGGTGATGATGGTCCTGGTGGAGATGATGATGATGATCCCGATGAAGTCCAACTTGATGGTGGTGTTGATGGCGACGATCTCCCCTCTCCAGGAAGGAATTTCCCCGGCAGATTTTTGCCTACCGGAGAGCTCTTTCTCTCTCTGTAGTTTCTGCCCCGCAGAGGCGGTGGAACCTTTCTATGGTTGCTCCCCGAGTCTTAGGGTTTCGGGAGGATTATATACGCCAAAGAGCAGTGCTAGAGGTGGGCCAGGGTGGCCACACCACCTGGTGGTGCGTCCTAGGGTGGCCCGTGCCAGGGGGTCATGTGGACCCCTGTGGCCCATCTCCGCTCCCCCTTCTAGCTTCCTTCGTATTCTGGAAAAAATAGGATTTTCCATATATTTTTCGGGATTTTCTGATCTTCACGAATTTTGGCTCCAAACAGTGCCTTTTTCATCAGAATCCTGACCTCAGCGGTCCATCCTCCAAAAGTCATCAACCATGCAAAAACAGATGAAATAACATAAGTATCATCTTTTAATATGAAATATATCAATGACTAACAGTAAATTATGATATAGAATAGTGATACAAAATGGACGTATCACTTGTCTGCTCTTGGAATTATCAAGGGAGTCAAAAGTTACAGGGGGTGCGTAGATGCAATCCGGCGATGGTGTGGAAACTAGGGTTGTGATTGTCCTCCTCGCCACCCCTCCTAGTATTTATATAGATAGGCTAGGTCTCGGGATAGCAGGTCCAGTCGGTTACAAGTTAGGGTTTTTCCCTTCAAACTTTCTATCTTGAGCTCGCCGTGTTCTACAAGCAGTCGGAGTCTCCTTAGGTCACCCGAATCCTTGATTGGGCCCTAATAACGTCGTGGGCTTCTGCCAGACAGGACCGTATATGCCAAACTCGAGTACCTGTAAGGTATGTCCATGTCAGTAGCCCCGAGTGTCTGGTTGAATCGTAGATTTGAGTGGAGACTTATGAAGTCTTTCGAGTGCACAACCGAGCATGTTTCCGAGTGCTTTGATTGATATCATAGGGATTGTTGATATACGTGCCTGATCTATCGATGTATTGGGATCAGTTAATGCCTTAGGGCAAAACAACACAATCAAATCAAACTCAAGTCCCTGGACTCGAATTCGGAAACATGCTGGCGTAATTCGACTCAGGCCGCGGAGGTCTTATAGAGTCGAATCCCAGTATATAAGTGTGAGCACTCGATGCATCTGTCAAGGCTTATTTCATCGTGCCTATAGGAATGTATTATGTCTAGTAGAGCGTAGTCGGGTGTGTTGCCAGGCCTTATTCATGTCTTATCTTCACGTCTTAGACGTGGCATCCAGATTTTTTCATCGCAGAGATGATTTTGGTGGCCCAGGAGATGTAGTCTCTTTGCAGGGAAAATATGAGGCGAAGTCGCCGAGGCTTTCGGGTGTGGACGTAGTCAACACACAAGTATGTGTAAGAAAAAATCATAGGATGCGCGACTAGCGCTCCCTATGGGAGTAGCCCCCGAGTGCCTATTCAAGTCGTAGACTCGAGTGGGGACTATAAGTATTTTGCGACTGCTGTTGTCTTTTGCTTGTTTCAGTCGAATGTGTTTTCAGCGCTCCCTATGGGAGTAACCCGGAGTCCACAATCGAATCATTGATGCGAGTGAAGGGTTTCGGTGATAAAATAAGTTCTCATAATGCTTGGATGTCTTACAAATTATCTTGGGTGCGCGGCTAGTGCTCCTGTTAGGAGTAGCCCCCGAGTGCTTGGTTGAGTCGAAGACTCGAGTAGTAACAAAGTGCTCCTACTTGAGTTTGATGATGTCAGTGCTGGCGATGTGGTGATCTCAGTTACTGTCAACACCCGGATTTTTAATCCCAGATGCCTATTATGCCATACCTCGCAATCCCAGGATTACCATTTTTGTGAGACATAACAGATTGATATCACAATACATCATCCAGTACAAACCATAATAAGGTCTTACACAAATAAAGGATCTCATGATCCAGTCTTAATACAAATCAAGAAGTGGAAATTAAACATAGTAGGGGCTCTATCTTCAGTGTCATAGGGAATGATGACGAGGGGAGATGATCCTAGTTGTCATAGACCTCCTGCTGTCCATCATCCTGATAGTCCTCCTCATAGTCTGGCCACGGGAATAGCCAGGGACAAAGCCATGAGTACTCTTTAAGTACGCGCAAACTGTCACTAACAAGTAAGGTAGTTCTAGTAGGAATCTTAAGCTCTAGGTTTATTTGCAAAAAGCCAGATTTATCTAAACTGAGTTTAGAAGTTAAGAAAACTAAGTTAATGTTCTAAATCACTTAAGTGGGAACCTAGTTTTCATATTCACAACCCTGTTATGGCCAAGTCAAGATCATAGTTCACTTCACAAGTCATTTTGACAACATCTGACCACGGAACAGTATGGCCACTCCAACTGTCCATGACCGCGGACGTGGCTATTCGAATAGTTTGACACTCTACAGAGGTGGTACACTTTCACCACAAAATTCGATACATCTGTCAGGGATAACCCTGAATCATCATACTTAGTATGCGGATAATCAATCATAACCTTCCAATTACACACTCTAGTATAGGCACCTCCCCTATGAGCTTGGCCTCCCAGCCATGGCCATCTTCCATCCTAGGCACTACATAGGTGGACATTCACACTCACGAGGTAGCCTCAGCTCAAACCTCTTCCGCGAGGGAACCCATACTAAGGCATATAAACTTCTAGCTAAGCCCTACCCAATTCAGGTATTGTGGTTGTACAGTAAAATTGGAATGGTATCGCATCCGAACCCAACCATCAGTTTTTATAAAGGGCTAAGGCTCATGCCTCAACATTTTCATCATCAAATCCTTTTGTGTCCATAACACATGTCAAAACATTTCAATAGAATGAAGCATCATTCCAAGGTTTTCATAATCATTTTCACCAAGTATTCCCATCTAAAGTGATCAACTTTTATGCTTAGCACTAGCCACTAAAGTTAAGAGTGTTCACTAATGAGGGGTGCTAATCTCCAATCTCATGCCATGGAATGACATCTAAGTATAACTAGTTAGGCCTAGTTTTATACTCTTTATGCTATCTATGCTATTTTTCCAATACTCACAAAGCACTAACTAAAAGTAAAGAACTTTGGTAAAGTAAAAAGAATAAAGCTTGCAAGTAAAACTTGGGATTGGTATAATCAAAGTTATATAACAAAGCATGCCTAATGCATCTTTTTTAGGTTATCTTGCAATTAGTGATGGCTTGCCTTGAGTAGAGCAGTGGTTGAAGTTTTCTTCTTCTTCTTCTTCTTCTTCTTCTTCTTCTTCTTCTTGGTAGTACTCCTCCTTCTCGTATCCCGCGTCGGTACTATCGTCCATAAATGAATACGGGGTACACAACCACCAAACAATACTTAACTAATTCTATTTAGCACCCTAAGGCTCACACTTGATGATCTAGCATCATCACAATCATCACATGGAATAAAGACTTAGTTTTATTTATCTTATTTTAGAAAAGTAATTTCTACTCATTGAAAATAATTAAGATTTAATATTCTCTAATTAAAATATGGGATCATGTTGACACATGTCATCACCACATATTGTAATACAAGGGAATGTGATTTAAAGTGTTGGTCATATTTTATAAAGTTTAATATTATCATTTCATAGAATTAAAGTGACTAGAAATGCCTATATAGCATTCTTTTGGTACTAGTCTAATGTCACTTTATGCAAACCTAAATATTTTTACATATTCAGACATACCTTATCAAATGTGATTTTTGAGAGTTGGAATCAACTCAAAAGCATTTATGGTTGATTTTTGAAAAATGTTTGAAGTTGAAAAAATATCTGTCTTAATATTTTTTGGTATAGGTGATCTCTAACTCCAAATGATTTAAATCCAACAGGCTTGGATAGATAATTTAAATATCTTTATAACAAAATTTTAATCATGCAATTTGGTTCAGTGAATCTCTCTGAATTGATTTTTGAATCTACTGACAGAATGTGGTTTTAACTAAATTGGAAAATACTTATTCGAATTGCCAGGCCTGCGCAGGAAACTAAACGGGCCGGCCCAATCTGCATAGCACAGCACATCGGGCTGCTGACAGAGGGGTCCACTAGTCAATGACATAAACTAACCGAAACGGTATCGTTAAATCTTGGCCGTGCGATTAAAAGACGATCTAACGGCTGTGATTCGACGTATCCGACGAACAGCTCCGATGAGGAATTAAACCTAACGCGGTGGTGGGGGTCTGGTGTGGCTCACCTGGGCTCTAGCTAGGGTCGGTGATGGGGGCGAATGATGTGGTTGACGACGGCGGTTCGAACGGTGGTCGCAGTAGCTCCTGGGGTGGCTCCAATCGACGACGCTGATGACCGACAAGTATAGGGGGTGTTTCGCAGTATTTTCGAGGGAAGTGAAACCCAATTTATTGATTCGACATAAGGGGAGCCAAAGAATATTTATAAGCCTTAACAACTAAGTTGTCAATTCAGCTGCACCTGGAAACAATCTTACTCATAGCAGTTTATCAGTAGGAACAGTTTTGTAGTAGGAATAGTAAAGTAGCAGCAATAGTAAAGTAAAGACAGTAGTGACAATAGCAGTAAACAGTAGGATTCGAGTGCGGTAGGCATAGGGATGGATGGATGGGCGTTGCATGGACAAGACAATTCACATAGCAATCAGAACAGAGGGAAATTGCAGATAAATAAGATAAAGCATCCAAGTACTAGATAGTCCTAGGCATGTGTTCCATATATAGTCATATATGCTCGCAATGAGAACTTGCACAACATATTTTGTCCTGCCAGCCCGTTTGCAGCGGGGCCTCAAGGGAACTACTGGCAATTAAGGTGCTCCTTTTAATAGAGTACCGGAGCAAAGCATTAACACTCCATGAATACATGTGATCCTCACATCAAAGCCATTCCCTCCGATTATCCCGATTTCCGTCACTTCGGGGCCATTGGTTCCGGACAACAACGTGTGTATACAACTTGCAGGTAAGACCAAAAACAATACTATCATAATGAATCAATAACATGTTCAGATCTAAAATCATGGCACTCGGGCCCTAGTGATAAGCATTAAGCATAACAAGTCGCAACAAAGTCATAAAGCACTAATAAAAGATACTAGGCACCATGCCCTAACAATCTGATGCCATTACATGAACGATCTCATCCAATCCCTACCATCCCCATAGCCTATAGCGGGTTATTACTCACTAATAGATGGGGGAAACATGTATGGTCGATGGAGAAGCGATGGTGATGATGATGGTGATGATCTCCTCCAATTCCCCGTCCCGACAGGGTGCCAGAACGGAGTTTCTGGTGCTGTTTCATGGAATCTGGTGGTGGCAGCGGAGCGAAACTCCATCTGGAAAAACGTCGAACCCCCCTGAGTTTTTAGGTCATAAGGCAACTTATAGGAGAAGAGGGAGATAGTTGGGGATTCTGGGGCGGCCTGACCACCCCCTGGCGCGGCCTGGGCTAGCTCGCGCGGCTAGGTGGTGTGGCCTGGGCCCAGCCCCCCTCCGTCTCGTATTCTGGCTCTGGGTGTCTTCTGGTGAAATAGGATTTTTGGCATATTTTCCGGGATTTTTCCTGATAGTTGATTTTCTGCACAAAAAGTAGACACCAAGGCAATTCTGCTGAAAATAGCGTCAGTCCGCGTTATTTGCATCCAAATCACACAAGTTTAGAGGAGAAACAATAGCAAAAGTGTTCAGGAAAGTAGATACGTTTTGGATGTATCAACTCCCCCCAAGCTTAGCTTATTTCTTGTCCTCAAGCAATTTAGTTGAAAACTGAGTGCGATAGAAGAAACTTTCATGAACATATTTGTTTCATAAGATGTATATATGCTCAACATGTGATCAACTACTTAGACAATTCATAATAAAGAGTATGCAACTAAGTTTACTTAATAGGCATTGCAAGCTATGAAGAGACTCCAACTTAAAAATAATAAGTAGCATGAAGTGTAAATATAAGCAACATTACAATGCTCATAACAAGGTATGATAGAGTGGTATCTTGCTTGACTTTTTATTGTGAATGTCAAGGCGCCTCTGAAGTTCTGGTGAAGACTAGAAGTAAAGATGTCAAAGATACAAGCATCAAAGTCATAACACAAATAATTAAGTCATGAGACAGGCACAAAGAATGATAACTATGCTCTCAAGAAGGTGCTCAAAGAATATGTGGAGACTCAATAAGTAAAAGAAAATGTTTTGAATAATTTGAAAAGCTTCCAAATGCTGAAAGTATGGTACTCATTAGCTTTGAGATCTCATTGCCTATCAACACCCGGATTTTTAATCCCAGATGCCCGTTATGTCATACCTCGCAATCCCAGGATTACCATTTTTGCGAGACATAATGGATTGGATATCGCAGTACATCATCCATTACAAACCATACATAAGGTCTTACACAAATAAGGATCTCATGATCCAGTCTTAATACAACAAGCAGCGGAAATAAATATAAGGCGTAGCGGTGGGGTCCATCTTCAGGGGCACAGGCAATGCCGACGAAGGCAGATAGTCCTAGTTATCATAGCCGTCCTGCTGGCCCTCATCTTGGTAATCTCCTTCATAGTCTGGCCATGAGAATAGCCAGGGACAAAAGCCATGAGTACTCTTTAAGTACTCGCAAACTACCACTAACAAGTAGTATAATTCTAAGTTAAAGTGCTAAATCTAAGTTTAACTATAAGGTTAAGTTTGAAACCTAAGCTGAGTTCTGAAGCAAAGAAAGATAAAACAAAGTTCTAGAATCACTTAAGTTGGGAGGCTATTTTCATAAACACAACCCTGTTGTGGTCAAGTCAAGATTCATCATTCATTTCATAAGTTGTTTGGAAAACATCTGACAACGAAATAGTATGGCCATTCCAACTGTCCCTAACCGCGGACACGGCTATTCGAATAGTTTGACAATCTACAGAGGTCGTACACTTTCACCACAAGATTCGATACATCTGTCAGGGATAACCCTGAATCATCATACTTAGTATGCAGATAATCAAACATAACCTTCCCTTTACACACCCTAGTATAAGCACCTCTCCCATGAGCATGGCCTCCCAACCATGACCATCAGTCATCTTGGGCACTGCATAGGTGGACAACATTGAGAGGTAGCCTCAGCTGAAACCTCTCCCGCAAGGGAACTAATACTAATGCATATAAACTTCCGGCTAAGCCTTACCCAATTCAGGTAGTGTGGTTGTACGGTAAATTTGGAATGGTATCACATCTGAATCCAACCATCAGTTTTATAAAAGGGCTAAGGCTCATGCCTCAACATTTTCACCATCATAAACCATTTGTGTTTCTCAACACATGTCAAAACATCTCAATAGGCTGTCTCATCATTCTAAGGTTTTCATAATTCATTTTCACCAAGTGTTCCCATCTAAAGTGACTCAAGTTTTTGATCTACTCTAAACTACTAAGTTAAGAGTGTTCACTAAGGTGGAAAAATGGTGGGATCAATCTCATGCCATAGAATGACATCTAAAGGGTTCTAAATAGGTCAAGTTTTATACTTTTTATGCTACCTTCAAAACAAGTAAAGAACTTTGGGTAAAGTAAAGGAATTAAAGCTTGAAAATAAGGCTGGGATGAAATACTAGTCAAGGTAGTATAACTCCCGCATGCCTAAAGTATCTTTGCTAAACCATCTAGTTCAATCCTAGCTTGCTAAGCATTATACTTGCAAGTGTTAGCTTGCATTGTTAATGGTGGCTTGCCTTGGTTGGTGCAGTGGTATAACATCCCAAAACATTAATCCAAGCTTATCAAGATCAAATCATCCAAAAATAGGGTTAACAAAAACTTTTCCCAATAAAAAATGAAAGCATTCATATGTGTGTGCATTTAAAATAGGAGTTGATTTGAAGTGCCTTGTTTAAGTGATCCAATGCTTGTAAAATGTTTCTTAGGTGATTTAAACATCATATACATCATTCCCAAACTTTTACCAAAGAAAATCAAATCAAAAACAATTAAATAGGAGGAATGGTCATTTTGGCCATTTTAATCCACTACACTACTTTGAGTGTTCCTAGCACTCATTTCTTAATAGAAACAATTCATGATCTTTGCACCCCTTGCTAGTACACATAATGAGGTATCAAGGCCCACCTTGTGATCTGCAAAAATCTTTCAAATGCTAATTTTAAATGATAGTTCAAAATTGAATCTAGTTCATATGGGAAGATCCCACTTTTTCAAAAACCATTCAAACAAGCTCCACTTTCAAAACCCTTGCAACCAGAGACTACCTAGCACTAGTGGAGAACACCCAAAAAATTTGAAATCAAAATTCAAAAGTTTTTCTCTTTCGGCCATTTTGTCAAACACCTTGCTGGCAAGATCAATGTGGCCTAACTATTACTGATTTGGGCTGATCTTGTCTAGCAAATTTGAAGTGATTTGATCATCTTTGTCCCCCTCAAGCCTAACCAGACCCACACCAGCACATCCCCTACCTCCTAGCTGCACTGTATTGCCATGCCGAGCCACTCCTCGCCGGCCGACCGTGCACTCGCAGCAGCAGACCTCTCCAGCCTCTCTCCCCATGTCTAGCACGTTGCGAGTGGTCCACCTCCATCGTCCAACCAGCCCCAAGCCAGAGACAGAGAGCAGAGCGGCCAGGAACCGCCACGCCCGGAGCTGGTCGACCATGCCGATGCCGCCCGCAGAGCACGCTCTATCCCCGTGTGCACAGACCGCCCCTTGGCCGCAGCCCGCGCCCACTGCTCCGCCATGACCTGGGGAACACCCCAGACACCCCCGCTGGCCGCCCAACTCACCCCAGCCACCGCTCGCCGTGGACACCGCCACCTCTGGCGCTCAGAGCGCCAGCTCGCCCAGACCGCATGCCATCGCCCCTACGCCCGCATTCACTTCCTAGAGCACCGCTAGGAGACCACCTATCGATCGCCATCCTCTGCCATGCCGCTAGCCGCCCGTAACCGTGTCGATGGAGTGGCCTGCCCATACCCTTCGATCTCACCGTCGGGCCTATATAAACCGGCCTCCCCCACACCATTTCTCCACATCCCCTCACTCCCCACCTCTCACTGATCCTTTCACCCCTCTCGCCGGAGCCAAGCGAGCAGCAGCTCGCCAGAATTGGAGCCGGAGCAGCCGCAGCAAGAGGAGAAGGGCGCCTGCGATTTAGGGCACCCCAAGCCCCGCCGCAACCGTGCCTCGCCTCGCCATCGTCTTCCAATTTGTTTGCCCGCCTTGCCTACCCCTATGGAGCCCTGGTACGTCCCCAGCAGACCCCCACCGAGCCGCTAGGGTTCGAGCTCGCCGACGACCTGTTCGTCGTCGACGATGACCCTCAGCCGTAGATCCCCTTTCTAATCCTACGGCCCATAGCACGCGTACCGTTTCGCGTATTAAGGCCCACTGACAAGCGGGACCCCTGTCAGCTGAGCCCTGCGCCGTGGAGCGCCACTGGGCCGGCCCAAGTTCTTTCCCACGCTAGCCCAACCGTTCAAATCTAGAATTTTCTTTTTAAGTTGAATCTAGTTTTTGTCCACTAGTTTAAAATTCAATTCTGGGAGCTTTATAAATCCAAAGTGCATGAAACCAATTTTGTCTGAAAGGTATTGAGATGATCTATCCAATCCCATTGAATTTAATTCAATTAGAGTTATAGATCTCTCCTAATAAAAATAACAAAACAAAAGCATTTGCACCTTACAACATTTTTATAAAATCAACCAAGTTAGCTTTTGAGTTGATTCCAACTCTCAAAAATCACATTTCATCATATCTATCTAAATATGTAATAATATTAAGGTTTATATGCAGTGACCTTGGACTAGTACCAAAATAATGCTATATAGGCATTTCTAGTCACTTTAAATCATTAAATAATGAACTTAAACCAAAGTAATTATTATCCAACCTTTAAATCTCATTCACAGATGTTAGAATATATGGTTATGACACATGTCCACATGATCCCATATTTTAAATGGTGAATATTAAATCTTAGTTAATTTTTCAATGAGTAGAAATTACTTTTCTAAAATAAAAAGAATGAAACTATTGAATTAAACTTGTGATGCTTGTGATGATAATAGATCATCAATTGTGTGTCTTAGAAAGCTATTTAGCCTAGTTAAGTATTGTTTGGTGATTGTGTACTCCGTATGTATTTGTAGAAGATAGTACCGACCAAGCTTACGAGGTGGAGGAGTTCTACCAAGAAGAAGAAGAAGAAAACTTCAACCACTGCACCAACGAAGGCAAGCCACCATTAACAGTGCAAGCTAACACTTGAAAGTTTAGTGCTTAGCAAGCTACAATCAAAATAGATGGTTTAACAAAGATACCTTAAGCATGCTTTGATCACACCCCTTTTTAACTAGTAGTTACCTCAAGTCTTTGTTTACAAGTTTTTACCTCCCTTAGTTTACACCAAGTTCTTTACTTGTTCTGAAGGTAGCATAAAAAGTATAAAACTTGACCTATTTAGAAAGCTTTAGATGTCATTCTATGGCATGAGATTGAACCCATCACTTCCACCTTAGTGAACACTCTTAACTTAGTAATTTAGAGTAGATCAAAAACTTGAGTCACTTTAGATGGGAACACTTGGTGAAAATGAATTATGAAAACCTTGGAATGATGAGTCATTCTATTGAGATGTTTTGACATGTGTTGAGAAACACAAATGGTTGATGATGATGAAAATGTTGAGGCATGAGCCTTAACCCTTTTATAAAACTGATGGTTGGATTCGGATGCGATACCATTCCAAATTTACTGTACAACCACAGTACCTGAATTGGGTAATGTTTAGCTGGAAATTTATGTGCATTAGTATTAGTTCCCTCACGGGTGAGGTTTGAGCTGAGGCTACCTCTCAATGATGTCCACCTATGCAGTGCCCAAGATGACTGATGGTCATGGTTGGGAGGCCATGCTCATAGGAGAGGTGCTTATACTAGGGTGTGTAAAGGGAAAGTTAGGTTTGATTATCTACATACTAAGTATGATGATTCAAGGTTATTCCTGATAGATGTATCGAATCTTGTGGTGAAAGTGTACCACCTCTGTAGAGTTTCAAACTATTCGAATAGCCGCGTCCGCGGTTATGGACAGTTGGAATGGCCATACTGTTTCGTTGTCAGATGTTTTCTAAATAACTTGAAATGAATGATGAATCTTGACTTGACCACAACAAGGTTGTGTTTATGACAATAACTTCCCAACTTAAGTGATTCTAGAACTTTACTTTATCTTTCTTTGCTTCTGAACCCAGCTTAGGTTTCAAACTTAACTTTATAATTATACTTAGATTTAGCATTTTAACCTAGAATTATAATACTTGTTAGTGGTAGTTTGCGAGTACTTAAAGAGTACTCATGGATTTTGTCCCTGGATATTCTCATGGCCAGAGTATGAAGGAGACTATCAAGATGATGGCCAGCAGGATGACTATGATAACTAGGATTATCTGCCTTCGTCAGCATTCCCCGTGCCCCTGAAGATGGACCCCACTTCTATGATTATCTTTTATTTCCACTCCTTGTTGTATTAAAGACTGGATCATGAGATCCTTATTTGTGTAAGACCTTATGTATGGTTTGTAATGGATGATGCACTGTGATATCCAATCTGTTATGTCTCGCAAAAATGGTAATCCTGGGATTGCGAGGTATGGCATAACGAGCATCTGGGATTAAAAATCCGGGTGTTGACAAGTTGGTATCAGAGCCATCCTGACCATAGGAGACCCTAGTTAGAATGGACGTCCAAACCAAAAACTTAGCTTCAAAACCAAAGTGAGTATTTATGAAAAACTATTTCCTCTCTTACCCTTGTGAACTCATTCTTTCTCAAAAATTCATGTTCCTCAAAATTCTTACATTACTACTTAAAACTTGACACACTTGATCACCTCACTAATTTCCTCATCCTTAATTCTTGTAGATGGAGACTCAGTTCAGCAAGTTTTACCAGTTGGGAAATGGAGGTCAGCTGATCTTCGAGAGGGATCTAGATTCCCTGTCGGAGTTACTGGGATGCCCACATGCGGAGTTTCTTGGAGATCAACTTCCAGGACCCCCAGGAGGAGACCTACAGTGGCTAGTCACCGTAGATCTTAGAGGAAGCATCGAAGCACCAACTTCTGGGAGAATTCAGTTCTCTGTGAGAGAGAACAACTGGCTAGATGGATTATCTAGGGCAATGCATGAAGCTCTAGCACGTCTATGTGCCCTTAGCGTCAACAAGATCCAAGGAACCCGTTTTGCCCACTATGCAAGACGTGATTTCATGGGAATGCCGATGGAGATGCCAAGTCACCCCGAGTTGAGGCGTCAAGTGAAGAACCTTGACTTCTTGCTGCATGACAGACAACAGGAACTGGACAATGCCAGAGAGTTAGCCAACCAGAACTGTGCCATTGCCGACCAGAAGGCCCAGACTTTCGCACTGCTTGTCCAAGACTGCCAGTCTCTTTGCCGCCAGTGTGCCAAGAAGGATCGCACCATCGCCCGTCTTCGCAAGAAGGTGGCCGATCTCAAGAAGACCGTCAAGGAGCAGGAAGCTCAGCTTGTAGCCAAGGAAGAAGAAGATGAGGGTGAAGACATCCAGGGAGACATGGATTCTTACCTCAGCAACGATGATGACTTTCTTGAGGAGGATGCTGTGGACTTCTACACCGATGATGAGGACTCCGACTTCATCGACGATGAGTAGATGCACGAGAGCACTGTCGTAGCCTGAGTTGTATCGGTCCCACTGTATCGTAGCTTGCAGAATGGTTCTTCAAACCATCTCCTTTCCCTTTGTTTGTTGTGGTGTGTGTTGTATCGTGTGCTTGCGTGCATAAATGAAAATGAAGTTAGTTGAAAAACCTGAGTCTAACTCAAAGTTTTAGCTTTGAAAACCCAAAACCATGAACCTTAGAATTTCCCTCTTACCCCTATATCTATCTCAATCTTCATATGACCCGTGGAAACCAAGGAGGGAGCAGCTCATCGTAGGACCCAATGCTGCAGATCTTGTAGAATCTCATCACAGACCGTGAAGCAAGCAGGGCCGAACGCCGAGCCAACTTAGCAACATTACAGCAGATCGCCCAGATGGCTCTCAACAACCAAGGACATGGAAATCATGATCACCATGGATCCAAACTCAAAAAATTTCAGAATACCAATCCCCCAATCTTCAACCAATCTTAAAACCCATTAGATGCTGACGACTGGTTACAGACGATGGAAAACAACCTTGATGTTGCAGGAGTTGATGAAAATGAGAAAGTCCTCTTGGCCACCCACTACCTGGCGGGAGATGCAAGAGATTGGTGGAATAGCATCTGCAATATGAACCATGGTCAGGTTATGACATGGGAAGCATTCAAAGTCAAGTTCAGCCACCCCCACGTGCCGCAAGGTCTAGTCAACATGATGAGAGATGAGTTCCGCGAATTGAAGCAAGGAAGAATCACTGTGGTGGAGTACCGTGACAGATTCCTATCACTTGCCAGATATGCACCTGATGAGATCAACATAGAGGCCAAGAAGAAGGAGAGATTCTTGAACGGACTGCATGATGAGATGCAGACTGTCCTTGTCAACATCCGTTTCCAGGACCTCGAAGAGCTAGTCGACTCTGGCATTCAAATGGAAGGGAATATTAACCAGGCAAACGACAACCGCATGCGTCGTATGATGCAGCAGTCTGGATCCAGTAGTCACCAGAAGTACCGTCCCAACCCTTCACCAGGATATGCACCAAGGAACAACCGACCCCCAAATTCTCGCCCAAGCTACCCCAACCGTAGCGAGGCAATGTGAAGACCGGAGGAAACAATCAAAACTCCGGCAATACCAACCATTTCAACCGTGCCCCTCCCAAGAGCAACAACAACAACGACACTACACCCAGAACTGGCAGCAATGTTGTGCCTGTCGCAGTCAAGGACAAGTCCCAGGTCACTTGTTTTGAGTGTGGAGTGAAGGGTCACTACTCCAATGAGTGTCCCAAGAAGACTGCCGCCAATGCCCCTGTGAATGCCCCAGCTCAGCAGCAGCGTCGTGTTCAACCAGGAAGGAGCTTTTCCCTAGGGAACCCTCACAACCGCAACGGTCGTCTCTTCCACATGAACGCAGAAGAAGCCCAAGAAGCTCCAGATGTAGTGCTGGGTATGTTTTCTATCAACTCAGTTTTAGCAAGAGTATTGTTTGATTCTGGAGCATCGCATTCATTTGTCACCGAAGAATTTGCATGCACTAGTAAGATTCACCCAACCAACCTGAAGCATGTCATGATAGTTCAAATCCCCGGTTCAACTACAAAAGCTAGAAAAATTTGCAAAGCTGTACCTATCAGAATACATGGGATAGATTTTTATGCCAACCTAATTGTACTTGGAACCAAAGGATTGGAAGTAGTACTAGGTATGGACTGGATGTCAAGGCATAAAGGATTGATATACTGTGCTAAGAAATCCATCACCATGACCAGTAGTTCTGGAGTCATAGTAGAGCATATCTCTGAAACCTTACCCCGTCAATTCAAGTGCAACAAGAGTGTAGCCCTGCCCACCATAGACCAAGTCAGAGTAGTTTGTGAATACCCCGACGTATTCCCAGTTGAATTGCCAGGTATGCCCCTAGATAGGGATATTGAGTTCATTATCGAACTAATCCCTGGAACCGGACCTATAGCCCAGAGACCCTATAGCATGAACCCCTCAGAGTTAGTGGAACTGAAGAAGCAGTTGGATGCCATGTTAGCAACAGGCTTGATTCAGCCAAGCGCATCGCCATGGAGATCACCAGTGTTATTCATCGACAAGAAATATGGAGGCAACGATCTGTGTACAGATTACAGAAAGTTGAATGACGTCACCATCAAGAACAAGTACCCCTTGCCAAAGATAGAGGATCTATTTGATTAGTTGACCGGAGCTCAGGTATTCTCAAAGATTGATCTTAGGACTGGTTATCACCAACTTAAGATTCGTGCAACGGATATTCAAAAGACCACCTTTACTACTCGCTATGGTTTATACGAGTATACGGTTATGTTTTTTGGATTAACCAATGCCCCTGCTTATTTCTTGAATCTCATGAATAAGATATTTATGAATTTCCTAGATAAGTTTGTAGTTGTGTTTATCGATGACATCCTTATCTACTCCAAGTCAGAAGAAGAGCATGAGCAACATCTGAGAGTTATCCTAGAAACCCTGAGAGAGCATCAGTTATATGCCAAGTTCAGCAAGTGTGAGTTTTGGCTGAAGGAAGTAGGATTCCTAGGACATATTGTGTCTGCCGGAGGAGTCTCTATTGATCCCGCCAAGATCAAAGATGTCGAAGAATGGGAAGCCCCAACCACTCAAACCCAAGTCCGTGCATTTCTCAGATTAGCGGGGTACTACCGCAAGTTCGTAGAAGGATTCTCGAGCATCGCCCGACCCATGACCCAATTGTTGAAGAAGGACAAGAAGTTTGAATGGACAGACAAGTGTGAAGCCAGTTTCCAGGAGCTAAAGAAGAGATTGATATCAGCCCCAATTTTGATCATTCCAGACATCAAGAAGCCATTTTATGTATACTGTGATGCGTCCAAGATTGGTCTAGGATGTGTATTGATGCAATAAGGCAAAGTTATCGCATATTTGTCTCGACAACTGAAGCAGCATGAGCAAAACTATCCGACCCATGATCTTGAGCTAGCAGCTGTGGTTCTAGCATTGAAGACATGGTGTCATTATATGATGGGTAATCGCTGTGAGATTTACTCAGATCACAAGAGCTTGAAGTATATCTTCACTCAGAAGGAGCTAAATATGAGACAAAGGAGATGGATAGAGTTAATCAAGGATTATGACCTTGACATTCACTATCACCCCGGCAAAGCCAATGTGGTAGCGGATGCTCTTAGCAGATTGCCGTGTAGGCTTAACATCATGATCAAGGAGAAGCAACCAAGTTTGTATGAGGAGTTGGAGCAGTTCAGGACTGAGTTAGTTAGCAAAGGATTCTTAGCTAGCATTGAACTTCAACCCACTTTGATTAGCCAAATCAAGGAATCCCAAAAGGGGGATGAAAGTATTAACGGAATCAAACGTCGTATTGGTACAGGAAAGGTACCTGGATTCACCGAAGACAAGGAAGGAGTACTGTGGTACAAAGGACGTATCTATGTGCCAGCAGATTCGGAACTGAAGGAAATTATCATGAAGGAAGCTCATGATACTCTTTATTCTATCGACCCCGGAGGAACAAAGATGTATCAGGATTTGAAAGAGCAATTTTGGTGGCACAAGATGAAGAGAGAGATCGGAAGCTACATCACCAAATGTGACATCTGTCAAAGAGTCAAAGCCGAGCATCAGAGACCTGCAGGACTATTGCAACCATTGCAGATCTCGGAATGGAAATGGGATTCCGTCGGAATGGACTTTAACACCGGCTTACCAAGGTAGGCCACTTCATACCTGTCAAGACAACCTACCAGAGTGCAAAGTTAGCAGCGCTGTACATTGCTAGGATTGTTAGTCTGCATGGAACCCCCAAGACCATCGTATCAGATCGAGGAACCCAGTTTACCTCGAGATTTTGGCAGAAAGTTCAGGAAGGATTAGGAACCAAGTTGAAATTCAGTACCGCTTATCACCCGCAAACAGATGGACAGACTAAGAGAGTCAACCAGATCCTTGAGGATATGCTTAGAGCTTGTGTGTTGGAATACGGATCAAAATGGGAAGACTGCCTGCCTTTCGCAGAATTCTCATATAACAACAGTTATCAAGCTAGTTTGCAGATGGCACCATTTGAATTCCTATACGGAAGAAAGTGCCGTACCCCTTTGAATTGGTCGCAAGTAGGAGAGAGTCAGATCTTTGGACCCGACATTCTCTGAGAAGCAGAATAGAAAGTTCACAAAGTTCGTGAGCACCTCAAGACCGCCCAATCCAGACAGAAGAGTTATGCTGACAAAAGAAGGAGAGACCTGACTTTCAATGTTGGAGATTTTGTATATCTCAAAGTTTCACCATTGAAGGGAACTCAACGCTTTAGCCTGAAGGGAAAGTTAGCCCCTAGATATATCGGACCTTTCAAAATTTTGAACCGCCAAGGAGAAGTATCGTATCAACTGGAACTGCCGGAAGAGATGTCAGCCATCCACAATGTGTTCCATATCTCGTTACTTCCCAAATGCTTAGAAGTGCCTGACAAGACTGAAGTTTTCAAGAACATCGATCACAGAGCTGTGGAAATCAACAATGACCTGACCTATCGGGAAGTTCCCATCCATATCTTAGAAGAAGCCTACAGAACCACCAGGACCAGGAGCATCAAGTTTCTCAAGATCAAGTGGAGCAACCATACCGAGGAGGAAGCTACTTGGGAGCGAGAAGATTACATTAGGACAGAGTTCCCAGATCTCTTTAGCACCTAGTTCTCTTTGTAAATCTCGGGACAAGATTTTGTTTAAGGGGGGAAGGTTTGTAACATCACAAAACTTTAATCCAAGCTTATCAAGATCAAATCATCCAAAAATATGGTTAACAAAAACTTTTCCCAATAAAAAATGAAAGCATTCATATGTGTGTGCATTTAAAATAGGAGTTGATTTAGAGTGCCCTGTTTAAGTGATCCAATGCTTGTAAAATGTTTCTTAGGTGATTTAAACATCATCTACATCATTCCCAAACTTTTCCCAAAGAAAATCAAATCAAAAATAATTAAAAAGGAGGAATGGTCATTTTGGCCATTTTAATCCACTACAATACTTTGAGTCTTCCTAGCACTCATTTCTTAATAGAAACAATTCATGATCTTTGCACCCCTTGGTAGTACACATAATGAGGTACCAAGGCCCACCTTGTGATCTGCAAAAATCTTTCAAATGCTAATTTTAAATGATAGTTCAAAATTGAATCTAGTTCATATGGGAAGATCCCACATTTTCAAAAACCATTCAAACAAGATCCACTTTCAAAACCCTTGCAACCAGAGACTACCTAGCACTAGTGGAGAACACCCAAAAATTTGAAATCAAAATTCAAAAGTTTCTCTTTCGGCCATTTTGTCAAACACCTTGTTGGCAAGATCAATGTAGCCTAACTATTACTGTTTTGGGCTGATCTTGTCTAGCAAATTTGAAGTGCTTTGATCATCTTTGTCCCCCTCAAGCCTAACCAGACCCACACCAGCACATCCCCTACCTCCTAGCTGCACTTCATTGCCATGCCGAGCCACTCCTCGCCGACCGACCGTGCACTCACAGCAGCAGACCTCTCCAGCCTCTCTCGCCATGTCTAGCACGTCGCCAGTGGTCCACCTCCACCGTCCAACCAGCCCCAGGCCAGAGACAGAGAGCAGAGCAGCCAGGAACCGCCACGCCCGGAGCTGGTCGACCATGCCGACGCCACCCGCAGAGCACGCTCTGTCCCCGTGTGCACAGACCGCCCCTTGGCCGCAGCCCGCACCCATCGCTCCGCTATGACCTGGGGAACACCCCAGACACCCCCGCTGGCTGCCAAACTCACCCCAGCCACCGCTCACCGTGGACACCACCGCCTCTGCCGCTCAGAGCGCCAGCTCGCCCAGACCGCATGCTACCGCCCCTACACCTGCATTCCCTTCCTAGATCACCGCCAGGAGACCACCTGTCGATCGCCATCCTCCGCCATGCCGCTAACCGCCAATAGCCGTGTCGCCGGAGTCGCCTGCCCATACCCTTCGGTCTCACCGTCGGGCCTATATAAACCGGCCTCCCCCGCACCATTTCTCCATATCCCCTCACTCCCCACCTCTAACTGATCCTTTCACCCCTCTCGCCGGAGCCAAGCGAGCAGCAGCTCGCCGGAATTGGAGCCGGAGTAGCCGCAACAGGAGGAGAAGGGCGCCTACGATTTAGGGCACCCCAAGCTCCGCCGCAACCGTGCCTCGCCTCGCCGTCATCTTCCAGTTTGTTTGCCCGCCTCGCCTACCCCGCTGGAGCCCTGGTACGTCCCCAGCAGACCCCCACCGAGCCGCTAGGGTTCGAGCTCGCCGGCGACCTGTTCGTCGTCGACGACGACCCTCAGCCGTAGATCCCCTTTATAATCCTACGGCCCACAGCGCGCGTACAGTTTCGCGTATTAAGGCCCACTGACAAGCGGGACACCCCTGTCAGCTGAGCCCCACGCTGCGGAGCTCCACTGGGCCGGCCCAAGTTCTTTCCCGCGCTAGCCCAACCGTTCAAATCTGGATTTTTCTTTTTAAGTTGAATCTAGTTTCTGTGCACTAGTTTAAAATTCAATTCTGGGAGTTTTATAAATCCAAATTGCATGAAACCAATTTTGTCTAAAAGGTATTGAGATGATATATCAAAGCCCATTGGATTTAATTCAATTAGAGTTATAGATCTCTCCTAATAAAATAACAAAACAGAAGCATTTGCACCTTACAACATTTTTATAAAATCAACCAAGTTAGCTTTTGAGTTGATTCCAACTCTCAAAAATCGCATTTCATCATATCTATCTAAATATGTAATAATATTAAGGTTTATATGCAGTGACTTTGGACTAGTAACAAAATAATGCTATATAGGCATTTCTAGTCACTTTAAATCATTAAATAATGAACTTAAACCAAAGTAATTATGATCCAACCTTTAAATGTCCACATGTTAGAATATGTGGTGATGACATGTGTCCACATGATCCCATATTTTAAATGATGAATATTAAATCTTAGTTAATTTTTCAATGAGTAGAAATTACTTTTCTAAAATAAAAAGAATGAAACTATTGAATTAAACTTGTGATGCTTGTGATGATAATAGATCATCAATTGTGTGTCTTAGAAAGCTATTTAGCCTAGTTAAGTATTGTTTGGTGATTGTGTACTCCATATGTATTTATAAAAGATAGTACCGACAAAGCTTACGAGGAGGAGGAGTTCTACCAAGAAGAAGAAGAAAACTTCAACCACTGCACCAACCAAGGCAATCCACCATTAACAGTGCAAGCTAACACTTGCAAGTTTAGTGCTTAGCAAGCTAGGATCAAAATAGATGGTTTAGTAGAGATGCCTTAAGCATGCTTTGATCACACCCCTTTTTAACTAGTAGTTACCTCAAGTCTTTGTTTACGAGTTTTTACCTCCCTTAGTTTACACCAAGTTCTTTACTTGTTCTGAAGGTAGCATAAAAAGTATAAAACTTGACCTATTTAGAAACCTTTAGATGTCATTCTATGGCATGAGATTGAACCCATCACTTCCACCTTAGTGAACACTCTTAACTTAGTAATTTAGAGTAGATCAAAAACTTGAGTCACTTTAGATGGGAACACTTAATGAAAATGAATTATGAAAACCTTGGAATGATGAGTTATTCTATTGAGATGTTTTGACATGTGTTGAGAAACACAAATGGTTGATGATGATGAAAATGTTGAGGCATGAGCCTTAACCCTTTTATAAAGTGATGGTTGGATTCGGATGCAATACCATTCCAAATTTACTGTACAACCACATTACCTAAATTGGGTAAGGCTTAGCTGGAAATTTATGTGCACTAGTATTAGTTCCCTCGCGGGAGAGGTTTGAGCTGAGGCTACCTCTCAATGATGTCCACCTATGCAGTGCCCAAGATGACTGATGGTCATGGTTGGGAGGCCATGCTCATAGGAGAGGTGCTTATACTAGGGTGTGTAAAGGGAAAGTTATGTTTGATTATCTGCATACTAAGTATGATGATTCAGGGTTATGAGATCATGAGATCCTTATTTGTGTAAGACCTTATGTATGGTTTGTAATGGATGATGTACTGTGATATCCAATCCGTTATGTCTCGCAAAAATGGTAATCCTGAGATTGCGAGGTATGGCATAACGGGCATCTAGGATTAAAAATCCGGGTGTTGACAAGTGGTTGAAGTTTTCTTCTTCTTCTTCTTGGTAGAACTCCTCCTCCTCGTAAGCTTGGTCGGTACTATCTTCTATAAATACATACGGAGTACACAATCACCAAACAATACTTAACTAGTCTAATTAGTACTGTAAGGCACACATTTTATGATCTATTATCATCACAAGCATCACAAGTTTTATTCACTAGTTTCCTCCTTTTTATTTTAGAAAAGTAATTTCTACTCATTGAAAAATTAACTAAGATTTAATATTCACCACTTAAAATGTGGGGTCATGTGCACACATGTCATCACCACATATTCTAACATGTGGGAATATGATTCAAGGGTTGGATCATAATTATTTTGGTTTAAGTTCATTATTTAATGATTTAAAGTGACTAGAAATGCCTATATAGCATTATTTTGGTACTAGTCCAAAGTCACTGCATGTAAACCTTAATATTATTACATATTTAGATAGATATGATGAAATGTAATTTTTGAGAGTTGGAATCAACTCAAAACCTATCTTAGTTGATTTTATAAAAATGTTGCAAGGTGCAAAAGCTTCTGTTTTATTATTTTTACTAGGAGAGATCTATAACTCTAATTGAATTAAATCCAACGGGCTTGGATACATCATTTCAATACCTTTCAGACATAATTGGTTTCATGCAATTTGGATTTGTCAAACTCCCAGAATTGATTTTTAAACTAGTGGATAGAAACTAGATTAACTCTAAATAGAAAAAACTAAATTTGAAACTTTAATACGTGCGGGAACTAACTGGGCCGACCCATCTATGCACAGTGCACAGTGGGCTGCCTGACATGCGGGCTCCACCAGTTAGCTGCACAAAATTAACGAAACGGTATCTAGCATCCTGGGCCACACGATCTAAAGACGATCCAACGGTGGTGAGTCATCGTCGACGACGGATCATTCCGGCGAGAACCTGACCTCGACGCGGCAGTGGGGGTCGATTGGGGAAATACCAGGGCTCCAGCAAGGTCGTTGAGGCGGGAAAACGTGCTGGTAGACGACGGCGAGGCGAGGGGCGGTTGCGGCGGAGCTTGGGGTGCCCTAAATCGCAGACGCCCTTCTCCTCCTGCTGCGGCGGCTTCGGCTTCAATTCCGGCGAGACAGAGCTCGAGCGGCTTCGACGAGGGGTGGGTAAGGTTCAGAAAGAGGTGGGAAGTGAGTGAGTGTGGAGAATTGAGGCTGGGTGGCTGCTTTATATAGGGTCGACGAGGGGACAGAACGGGCGCCGGTGAGGTCATCGGTGACGATGATGCGGGGCTCTCCCGGCATGGGCGAGGGCGGCGATGGATGCTCTATTCCCCGGCGGTCCTCTAGGGCTTAAAGGCACGGCAAGGTGAGGTCTCTACTGGTCGGGAGCGTGCGGTGAACTGCGCGCGGACGGCGGTGTTCGACGCGGTTCCTCCGGGCCGCTGGTCACTAGGCGGCGAACGACGATGTCTGGGCGGTTGCTGGGCCTGCTGCGGGTGCTGACACGCAAGGCTAGGGCTAGGCGAGGTCGGTGCTGCTCTGGCGGGCACGGCGCTCCGGGGTGATGGCATGCCAGACAGTGATACATTGCAAATGTATCTATAATTTTTGATGCTCCATGCTTGGTTTTATCTACTTTCTTGTGGTTTGTCCACACTTTGGAGTAATTTTCATATGATTTCTTGGACTAACCTATTAACAAGAGCCACAGTGCCAGCTGCCTGTTTTCTGCTATTTTTGGTTCCAGGAAAGTCAGAAATAGAATATTCCCGAAATTGGACGGGACAAAAGCCAAAGTGCCTATTTTTCCAGAAGACTCCAGGAGCCAGAATACGAGACGGAGGAGAGCCAGGGGCTGGCCACACCACCCCTAGGCGCGGGCTGGGCCTGGCCATGCCAGGGCATGGTGTGGTGGCCCCAGGCACCCCCTCGGTTTCCCTCTTAACCTATAAGAAGCCTTCTGACCTAAAAACTCTAGGGGGTTCGACGTTTTTCCACAAAAAGTTCCGCTGCACCGCCGCCACCGAAGGGGAGATTCGGGGGACAGAAAGTCTCTGTTCCGGCACCCTGCCGGGACGGGAAGTGCCCTCGGAGCCATCTCCATCGATCTCCACCATCATCTTCATCGACCATCCATGTTTCCCCCATCTATGAGTGAGTAATCCCCCACTGTAGGCTATGGGGATGGTAGGGATTGGATGAGATCGTTCATGTAATGGCATCACATTGTTAGGGCATGGTGCATAGTATCTTTTATTAGTGCTTTATGACTTTGTTGTGACTTGTTGTGCTTAATGCTTGTCACTAGGGCCCGAGTGCCATGATTTCAGATCTAAACATGTTATTGATTCATTATGATAGTATTGTTCTTGGTCTTATCTACAAGTTGTATACACACGTTGTTGTCCGGAACCTATGGCCCCGAAGTGACAGAAATCGGGATAACCGGAAGGGAATGGCTTTGATGTAAGGATCACATGTGTTCACGGAGTGTTAATGCTTTGCTCCGGTGCTCTATTAAAAGGAGCACCTTAATTGCCAGTAGTTCCCTAGAGGCCCCGCTGCAAACGGGCTGGCAGGACAAAAGATGTTGTGCAAGTTCTCATTGCGAGCACGTATGAATATATATGGAACACATGCCTAGGATTGTCTAGTACTTGGGTGCTTTATCTTATTTATCTGCAATTGCCCTATGTTCTGATTGCTATGTGAATTTTCTTATCCATGCAACGCCCGTCCATCCATCCCTATGCCTACCGCACTTGAATCCCACTGTTACTGCTTTTGTTACTACTGTCTTTGCTTTACTACTGCGGTTGCTTTACTATTCCTACTACAAAACTATTGCTACTGATAAACTGCTGTGAGCAAGATTGTTTCCAGGTGCAGCTGAATTGACAACTCAGTTGTTAAGGCTTATAAATATTCTTTGGCTCCCCTTGTGTCGAATCAATAAATTGGGTTTCACTTCCCTCGAAAATACTACGATACACCCCCTATACTTGTGGGTCATCAAGACTATTTTCTGGCGCCATTGCTGGGGAGCATAGCTTTATTTATCAAGTCCACTTGGAATCACTTTTGTTCAAGCTAAGTTTATCTTTCTCCTTGTCTGCTTGTTTCTTTATCAAAAATACAAAAAAATTGGTTCGTACTCTAGTTGTTATTTTCGTTGGTCTGTTATTGTCTTGCTTTGTCATGCTTGTTGTCAATGGTTGGTTTCTTTGAAACCGAAGCTTATTGGCAAGCTAGGTTCACGGAAGATCAAAAATATTATTATAAGGAACACCGTTGTCACAAAAAGGGAAACACTTATGGGAACAAATTGATAGATTGTATACCATTGCTAGAAACATGTGCTCTACATATAATGTTACTTATTGCTGTGATGAGTCGTGTTGCAGAAAGAGGTATAAATACCTCCCTTTTCAATGTGAGTATAGTGATAATGATACCATATCTTCCTATGCTAAAGGAATTTATGACTTTGATGATGCGGAACAAATTGAAGAATTTATTGCTTGGAAGGGTGCTTTTGAACTTGCTAGTTTGCTTGAAAATATTGATGATTCACCTTACAAATATGAGGTTTATGGTATACTTAAATTTTGCTTTGATAATTACAAGGATGAAAATAGCTATATCCTTGAATATTTTAATAGATGCTTTCCACAAATGGAAGAGACTAATGCCTTCTAGGATCCTATGGAAGAAGAAATTGATGAACCTAAAACCTCATTAGATGAAAAAGAGGAGGAGAGTGATGCACAAAAGGAGGAAGAATGGATTAGCTACCCATGCCTACCTTCTAATGAGAGTAACTCTTTATCCCTTACATTATGTGATTGTCCTCCATGCTTACTAAAGGAGGATGAATGTTATGTTCCTGAGGTTTCCTTTGAAAATGTTTATGATAAGGCTCTAGTGCTTGTAGATCATGAAAAGCATGCTTTATATGATAGTTATATTGTTGAGTTTATTCATGAGGCTACTGAAAATTATTTTGAGAGAGGAAAATATGGTGGTAGGAGTTTTCATGGTATTGAAACACCTCTCTATGTGCTGAAAGTTTTGAAGTTACTCTTGTTTTATCTTCCTATGCCTATCACTTTGTTCTTTTCAAATTTATTTGCTTACAAGATTCCTATGCATAGGAAGTGGGTTAGACTTAAATGTGTTTTGAATTTGCTTCTTGATGCTCTCTTTTACTTCAATTCTTATTTCTAATGAGAGCATCCTCTCAAACTATTATGCCTAAAGATGATAATATGTCTATTATTCTTGGGAGACATTTTTCTTAAATACTGTAGGAGCTATTATTAATTGTAATCAAGGGAAGGTGACCGTCAATGTCAATGACAAGGAACATATTGTCTATTTCCTCAAGAAGATTGAAAGGACTTATGGTTTGAATTCAATTGAACATGTTGAAGGCATTCAAGTTGGAGAAATATATTGTCCCATACCAAGAGAAAAATTTGAAACTATTATGATTGGGACCATTGCTATCAAGGTTGAGGTAACATAATCATTAGTGGGATACAAAGTTTTGTCTCATATGGAATTGTTTTGGTAACAAGACCTGATCAACCTTGTTAAAAAAAGGATTTCATTGAACAAAACAATGTTTTCACCATGATTATATCCGCTTACTTCTATTCTATCCATTTTAGTTTTTGCTTTTGCCTAACTTAAAGGCGTTAAAGAAAAGTACTTATTGGGAGATAACCCAAAAGTTTTAGATGAGTCTTGGAAGTTATTAATTCAGTAATAACCTCTCCTTATCCTTTTTATTTGCTTTTTGTGCCAAGATTAACCTCTAATGAGAGATAAGTAATGATTGGGAAAGTTGCTGTCCCGAAACAGATTTCTGTGCTTCACCGTAAAAAATCATGAGAGAGCTCTGTATGTCGGTTTGAGCTGTAATGTTTTTTGATTCTGCCCCAGGTTGTTATCTAACTTTCGTTAGTTCAACACTTTTTGATTTGAGCAACAGAAGGTCTTCGAAAAAATTCGTCTTTACCTGCTGGTCTGTTTTGACAGATTTCTGCCATTTTCTGCATTTGCTTCTTGTGGGTTCCTTTTTGAGTTCTTTTGGGGAATTGAGCTTTTTGAGGGAAGTGCTACAGTATCTAGTATTCTAATGGAAGTTTATTTGGTCTCAGAACTGAACCTTAAGACTTATTTATATTGAGTGCACTAATGTTGCTAATAAAGATTGTGTGAAGTTTTGTATGAAGGAAAAATTACAGGTGTATGGAAGGAATGAGTAATGGGATGAAGGATGGACTAAAGCTCAAGCTTGGGGATGCCACGCGTGTCACCCCAAGAAATATCCAAGAAGTACAAGCGTGAAAGCTTGGGGATGCCCAAGGCATCCCCTTCTTCATCAATAAAAATCCCAGGTTTCTTCCAAACGCTTCATTTTTATTGTTTCATGCAAAGTTGTGTTGTTCTTGGAGCGTCTTCTTTTTTGTTTTTTTGTTTTGGTTTTCGTTTTCTTGGTTTGCTGAATAAATTTGTTGGACCTCCTCTTTCATACATTGGTGTTCAAATAGTTTGGTTTGGATTGGAAAAGAGTAGGAAAGCTCATGCTTAAGTGGTAAGACAGCTTGTTTTTGACTGTGGCCTATGCTCTATCATGCCATGCTTGATATTGTTTTGGCTTTATGCTTAGTATTCTTTGCTGTAGAATGACTTGTTATAAACAATTGCGATTGCTTAATGTGACTTGGATGAATCATGCGTTGTTTTATCATATTAAAGCATAGTATAGTGGTATTCTCCTTTGATGCTTTATTTGGGTTGACTTGGCACATGCACACACCATTTTATGACTATCCAAAGTCACCATAGCCTTTATGATCCTTTAGTTTTCAACTTGTAGTATCACTTTGTGCTTTGATCAATGATGTTTTGTCTCTCTGCATGATTATGGCCATTATTGCTCTCTCGTTTGTCGCTCCCTTACTATTGCTAGCCTTCACTTACACTGAGTGTTTTACTCATGTTTCCAACTCCCTTAAACCAAATATTGCCAAATTGTCCACCATACCTACCTATTAGCATCATTTGCTACTTCCGTGCATATTCACTATGTTCTTCCGAATAAAATGTTTGCTTGTTATGAGAAAGTTAGTTAGTAAAGCTCTCACGAACTTGATGGCACACTTTATTTCCTGCACTTAATAAACCTGAACCATTGTGAACTCTCCATGAAAGTTATATGCTTGCTAATTATAGGCTGGGTATTAGCAGAACCGTGCTGTCACGGGGAACGCTTTCAACACTTGTAAATATATACCCAGTTGATACCTTGCTCTTTTGTTTGCGTATGTCGTCGGTGTGAAATAAAAGGGGAGCTTGTAAGTCCATGGAGTTATGTATGTGTGTTAGAGAAAACGCCTAGGCCGCTGGTTTAATCCATGCTGACATGGTGGAAACCTACAGCGTAACCATAATGATATCTATGAAGCATTCTTCTTATGAAAAAAGAGAGAGATAGCTATTGAGAAAAAGAAAAAAAAAGGGATCTATGAAAAGAGGAAAGAGAGGAAAAAGCACCATATTCCCATGGTAAATAAGAAGAATGTTGAGATGCTCGTTGTCTGCTTGCCTTGTCATTTTGATATGGGGATTCTTCCGTATCATCGGCCAAGGGGTACCCCGTTGGCGGTTCTCTATGATACACATGTACTTACGATGACAATAACTTACCGGTGACTAAACATGAGTAGCGGCCCTCGTATACAAGGGACATGAGATTTCTGACTTATACTTCGTCAAGCATGTACACCATAGTTTGTTCACTTTAACCTTAATAACTTCAAGATGCTTATGATAGGGGCAATGAGAGCTGAAAGCTATAAGTATCATTATTTTTGGAAGCTCTTTATGAGACTTGAATCCCTACTTCCTTTTTACAAAAGGCCTTTCTTCCACCATTATATTGAGTCTCCACCTTCTAACTGTATGCACCTACTTTGAGAGCATAGTGGCCATTCTTAGTTCTATGTGCATTGTCCCAAGACTAGTTGATTGATGCATAACTTGTTATTGCTTGTTTGAAACTATTGTATCTAGTCACTCTTATGAACTTTGAAGGTGTCCTATGCATTTATATTTGCTACTCTATTGAGGGACAAGCTGAATACTTTTATGCTATGTTTTCTTTATGTGAAACAAACAAACGTCTTGCAAAGCATTGTTATTCATGAATCTTTTGTTTGTGCCTTTTCATGTTGCATCTTAGTTTATTTGCTTATTGCTAGAACTTTGTCTTTCATGTTATGATTGAAGTACTATGATCCCAGCTTTGAATGTTTACAAATACTTTGGTCAAGCCTTTGATGGTGCATATCACCTAAAAAATTATTCTTTCTTTTTATCACTTACCTACTCGAGGACGAGCAGGAGTTAAGCTTGGGGGTGTTGATACATTGCAAATGTATCTATAATTTTTGATGCTCCATGCTTGGTTTTATCTACTTTCTTGTGTTTTGTCCACACTTTGGAGTACTTTTCATATGATTTCTTGGATTAACCTATTAACAAGAGCCACAGTGCCAGCTGCCTGTTTTCTGCTGTTTTTGGTTCCAGGAAAGTTAGAAAATGAATATTCTCGGAATTGGATGGGACAAAAGCCAAAGTGCCTATTTTTCCAGAAGACTCCAGGAGCCAGAATACGAGACGGAAGAGAGCCAGGGGCTGGCCACACCACCCCTAGGCGCGGGCTGGGCCTGGCCGCGCCAGGGCATGGTGTGGTGGCCCAGGCACCCCCTCGGTCTCCCTCTTCACCTATAAGAAGCCTTATGACCTAAAAACTCTGGGGGGTTCGACGTTTTTCCACAAAAAGTTCCGCTGCACCGCCGCCACCGAAGGGGAGATTCGGGGGACAGAAAGTCTCTGTTCCGGCACCCTGCCGGGACAGGGAAGTGCCCCCGGAGCCATCTCCATCGATCTCCACCATCATCTTCATCGACCATCCATGTTTCTCCCATCTATGAGTGAGTAATCCCCCGCTGTAGGCTATGGGGATGGTAGGGATTGGATAAGATCATTCATGTAATGGCAACAGATTGTTAGGGCATGGTGCCTAGTATCTTTTATTAGTGCTTTATGACTTTGTTGCGACTTGTTGTGCTTAATTCTTGTCACCAGGGCCCAAGTGCCATGATTTCAGATCTAAACATGTTATTGATTCATTATGATAGTATTGTTCTTGGTCTTATCTACAAGTTGTATACACACGTTGTTGTCCAGAACCTATGGCCCCGAAGTGACAGAAATCGGGATAACCGGAAGGGAATGGCTTTGATGTGAGGATCACATGTGTTCACAGAGTGTTAATGCTTTGCTCCGGTGCTCTATTAAAAGGAGCACCTTAATTGCCAGTAGTTCCCTAGAGGCCCCGCTGCAAACGGGATGGCAGGACAAAAGATGTTGTGCAAGTTCTCATTGCGAGCACGTATGACTATATATGGAACACATGCCTAGGATTGTCTAGTACTTGGGTGATTTATCTTATTTATGCCCTATGTACTGATTGCTATGTGAATTGTCTTATCCATGCAACGCCCGTCCATCCATCCCTATGCCTACCGCACTCGAATCCCACTGTTACTGCTTTTGTTACTACTGTCTTTGTTTTACTACTGCTGTTGCTTTACTATTCCTACTACAAAACTGTTGCTACTGATAAACTGTTGTGAGCAATATTGTTTCCAGGTGCAGCTGCATTGACAACTTAGTTGTTAAGGCTTATAAATATTCTTTGGCTCCCCTTGTGTTAAATCAATAAATTGGTTTTCACTTGCCTCGAAAATACTTCGATACACCCCCTATACTTGTGGATCATCAACAGCGGCATGGGCGCGAGCCAATGAGGCTTGTCCTCCGCTCGATTTTGGTCGGGGGCTGGTCAGGGCGGAGCGGTGTGATGGCGCCTGTCTCCTAACAAGCGAAGGAGAGCGCGGGACGGGCTGAGGCGAGTTATCCGTGGTCGACCTGGCGCATGGCATCGGGCAGCTTGCTATTGGAGCAGACAGGGGAGAGGGAGAGAGAGTTAGGGCCGAGGTTTTAGGTGGGGGAACAAGGGGACCAAGTTAGGCCCAAATGGAGACCAAAGTTACTGCTCACTGTAGTGTTTTAGGTTTTGTGAGATTTGTGTCTGCCACCTGTTTGATGAAATGGCCGCAAGAAGCAAAAGTTTGAATTTTGGTTTCAAAATTTTTGAGTGATCTCCACTAGTACTAGGTAGCCTCTGGTTGCAAGGGTTTTGAAAATGGAGTTCAAATGGATGGTTTTTGAAATAGGGGTGATCTAGGCATATGCATTGAATTCAATTTTCACATGCCATTTAAAATAAGTATTTGAATGTTTTTAGCAGATCGAAAAGTGGGCCTTGGTACCTCATTATGTGTACTAGCAAGGGGTGTAAATATCTAGAATTATTTCTGTTGAGAAATGAGTGCTAGGAACACTCAAAGTAGTGTAGTGGATTAAAATGACCAAAATGACCATTCCTCATTTTTAATTGTTTTTTATTTGATTTTCTTTGGGATTTGCTTGGGAAAGAGTTAGATGATGTTTAATTTACCAAACAAACATTTTACAACCAAAGAATCATGGAACCATGGCAATTCAAATCAACTCCTAAATTACATGCACATACACATGAATGCTTTCATTTTTAATTTGGAAAAGTGTTTGTTAACCCTAATTTTGATGATCTGGATCTTGATAAGCTTGGATTAAAGTTTTGGGATGTTACAAACCTTCCCCCCTTAAACAAAATCTTGTCCAGAGATTTACAAGGAAAACTAGGAACTAAAGAGATCTGGGAACTCTGTCCTAATGTAATCCTCGCGCTCCCAAGTGGCTTCCTCCTCGGTATGGTTGCTCCACTGAATCTTGAGAAACTTGATGCTCCTGGTCCTGGTGGTTCTGTAGGCTTCTTTTAAGATACGGATGGGCACTTCCCGATAGGTCACGTCATTGTTGATATCTACAGCTCTGTGGTCGATGTTCTTAAAAACTTCAGTCTTCTCTGGCACTTCCAAGCATTTGCAAAGTAACGAGATATGGAACACATTGTGGATGGCTGACATCTCTTCAGGAAGTTCCAGTTGATAAGATACTTCTCCCCGACGGTTCAGAATCTTGAAGGGCCCGATATATCTAGGGGCTAACTTTCCTTTCAGACTAAAGCGTTGAGTTCCCTTCAATGGTGAAACCTTGAGATATACAAAATCTCCGACATTGAAAGTCAGGTCTTTCCTTCTTTTGTCAGCATAACTCTTTTGTCTAGATTGGGCGGTCTTGACGTGCTCACGGACTTTGTGAACCTTCTCTTCGGCTTCTCGGAGAATGTCGGGTCCAAAGATCTGACTCTCTCCTACTTGCGACCAATTTAAAGGGGTACGACACTTTCTTCCGTATAGGAATTCAAAGGGTGCCATCTGCAAACTAGCTTGATAACTGTTGTTATATGAGAATTCTATGAAAGGCAGGTAGTCTTCCCATTTTGATCCGTATTCCAACACACAAGCTCAAAGGGTGCCATCTGTTTGTGGGTGATACGAGGTGCTGAAGTTCAACTTGGTGCCTAATCCTTCCTGAACTTTCTGCCAAAATCTCGAGGTAAACTGGGTTCCTCGATCTGATACTATGGTCATGGGGGTTCCATGCAGACTAACAATCCTATCAATGTACTGTTCTGCTAGTTTCGCACTCTGGTAGGTAGTCTTGACAGGTATAAAGTGGGCTACCTTGGACAGTCTATCAACTATGACCCAGATTGAGTCATTTCCCCTACTGGAAGTAGGCAAACCGGTGATAAAGTCCATTCCGACGGAATCCCATTTCCATTCTAGAATCTGCAATGGTTGCAACAGTCCTGCAGGTGTCTGATGCTCTGCTTTGACTTTTTGACAGATATCACACTTGGCGATGTAGCTTCCGATTTCTCTCTTCATCTTGTGCCACCAAAATTGCTCTTTCAAATCCTGATACATCTTCGTTCCTCCGGGGTGGATAGAATATAGAGTATCATGAGCTTCCTTCATGATAACTTGCTTTAGCTCCGAATCTGCTGGCACACAGATACGTCCTTTGTACCACAGTACTCCTTCTTCGTCTTTGGTGAATCCAGGTACCTTTCCTGTACCAATACGATGTTTGATTCCGTCGATACTTTCATTCCCCTTCTGGGATTCCTTGATTTGGCTAATCAAAGTGGGTTGAAGTTCAATGCCAGCTAAGAATCCTTTGCTAACCAATTCAGTCCTGAACTACTCCAACTCCTCATACAAACTTGGCTGCTTCTCCTTGATCATGGTCTTTAGCCTACACAGCAATCTGCTAAGAGCATCTGCTACCACATTGGCTTTGCCGGGGTGATAGTGAATGTCAAGGTCATAATCCTTGATTAACTCTATCCATCTCCTTTGCCTCATATTCAGCTCCTTCTGAGTGAAAATAAACTTCAAGCTCTTATGATCTGAGTAAATCTCACAGCGATTACCCATCAAATAATGACGCCATGTCTTCAATGCCAACACTACGACTGCTAATTCAAGATCATGGGTCGGATAGTTCTGCTCATGCTGCTTCAGCTGTCGAGACAGATACACGATGACTTTGCCTTCTTGCATCAATACACATCCGAGACCAATCTTGGATGCATCACAATACACATCAAACGTCTTCTTGATGTCCGGCATTGAAATGGATCGTATGGGCACCTAGAGGGGAGGGTGAATAGGTGCTACAACAATTTTTAATTCTTTTTCAATTTTAGGCTTCGCAGAAAGGGTAAATTCTCTAGACAAACTATTAGGTGGAATTTCCCTATATGTAAACCTATCTACTAGCGAGTAAAGAGCGAGTGGAAGAGGAACGAGTAAACCGAAGTGAAGCACGCGGAGACACATGATTTGTTTGACCGCAGTTCCTTCCTTGTTAAGGGAAGTACGTCTGTGTTGGAGGGGTGGGCGGTACTAAGACCACCATGCCACAAAAGGCCTCACCGTGTTCTCCGATGGATCTCGCCACAAAAGTCCTGATCCACCTTCCACTATAGGTATCCTTCGAGGCGGGCACCGGCGCCTTTACACAACTAGCGGGGCAACAACTCCACAACAACTTGGAGGCTCCCGAAATGACAACAAGCTGCCACAAGAACAAACTTATCAAATACAATAAACAAGATCTAGGTATTAACAAGAATACTAGATCAGGGATTTCTCCAAGTGAATGGAGAGGAGTTGAAGCGCTTGATTCCTGATGATGATGAACTTCTCCTCCTTCAATTCCACCAAAGATCAAGACCTTCGGGTGGTTGAAGTGGGAGATCGAGAATGAGAGCTCTTGCACAATGTCTGGTCAATTTCGAATGAATCAAGAGTTCTGAACGTTGGGGCAGAAGGGGTATTTATACCCCCCCTTCAAAAACCAGCCATTGCACACTTTGGGGGCCGGACTATCCGGCCCAAGTGAGGGTCGGATTATCCGTCCTGGGGAAAACACAGCCCCAGACTCAGAATATCCGACAGAAAGTCCGACCCCTATTAGAGAGACGCGCCGAGCTTGCCCTTGATCAACTTCTGGGGGCCGGATTATCCGGTCCTATGTGAAGGCCGGATTATCCGGCTTGGGGAAGAAAAACCGCCCCAGTTCGGATTTTCCGGGAGAAAATCCGACCGGATACCGTGCGACGCGCCTTGGCCCCTTTTGCTCGAAAACTGGGGGCCGGATTATCCGGCCCGTATGACACCCGGATTATCCGGCCTGGGGAGGAAAAACCGCCCCAGTTCAGATTTTCCGGAAGAAAATCCGAACGGGTACCGAGCGACGTGTCTTGGCTTCCTTTGAGCGATGAGGTAGGCCGGATTATCCGGCCCTTGGTGGGGCGGATTATCTGGCCCCCCTCAAAACTTTCTGCACACTTAGCGCACATGAATAGTCTCCATAGTATTGTTATCTAACACGCAAAACATAGGAAAACATGAAATGTTCTTTCAATCCCCCCCTTTTTGGTGTTAGATGACAATACCAGGATTTGCAGGAGAAAAACACAAAACAAACATTGATGACTATGAAAGAGACTCCCCCTCAATATGTGCATAAATGAGTTTTGCATTGGAATACACATGCACACAAATATGTGAGTCTATTCCATAGACATATGAGCAATAAACACATACCACCGAAGTAGATAGTAGGCATCCTTGACATGCTTGACATAAGTCACAATTATTACCGGATAACCATTATGAGTGCGCCTTCCGTGATAAACCTCCAACAATACGATATGAATAGGTAGATCCATAAGCATAATCCATGATAAGAAATCCAGAAGCATAATCCAGACAACCACATAAAGTCTCAAACAACCACAAATCACGAATTTAAAGTTCAACGCTAAATGGGCATAAGCAAGAAATAACGAATAGAAAAGTGCAAGTGCTTATGCCCGACCCATGCAAATCCACGGACATCCTAATAGAACTACTTCTCCCCCTTTCGCATCGAGACACCAAAAAGGGAGAAGAGCGATAACCATAGTGAAAAGTAGTCAAAAGTTCATAGGACAAAACTACTCAATGCATACACCATAGTGAAACTGAAGCAGAATCGAATCTGTCAGGCCGAATTATCCGGCCTGGCCAGGGGAGGATAATCCGGCCCTGGCAGAAATTTTCGATTTCACCTAGATGGAATGCAAAAAAGTAGATCGGGCCTAGAAACTGCAAGACTATGATTTCTATGCGAAAACACATCCTTCTAGACAACGTTCCACCCAACAAGATACACATCTATCCAAAGATGGGGAGAGAGGGAGTTACCCTCACTCATTGGAGGAAGAATGCAGAGGAGAAGGTACCCATAGGCGCGGAGAAGAAGATTCGGGGAGGCCCGGAAAATCCGGTGGTCGGAGAGGCTCCGGGGAGGGTGAAGGGCGGCAAGCGGCGGCTATGGAGGAGGAGAGGTCTGGGGTAGAAGTGCTGCTCGTTATGAGCCCTTCCCCCCGAGCCCTGCCCTTTAAGATGAAATCCGCCAGGGCCAAACTATCCGGCTAAATTCTGGGATTCTGTTATACACAGAACCAGGTCCGCGCGACCCCAAACAACACCCCCACAAGGTGTACAAGGGACTTGTGTGCAAGAATAGATGGCTTAGGGGTAGGGAAGGCTTGGGATTAAGAGTGCCAAACTGAGATGGTACTAGACACTCAAAATTTCAAAATCCAAATCAAATAAAAGCCAAGATTGAGTGAGATTCCCATAAGAACATGAGAGAGCAAATAACAGCCAAAAAGATCCAATTCTCCTCAAGGGAGAGGGCGGTGGCCAAAGCCACCTTGTTGGAGTGTATGGTGTGACACCGCAAAGATATAACTTGGGTTCACGACCAATACTCATCAATAAGCTCACATATCACAACATGATATTAAGAGAAATGATTTATCTTGCTATTGGCATTATGGGGGGAGGGTTAGCCCAATGAGTTAGGACCACACTCCCCCTATATCCATGCCCACACCTAGACCAAAGAAGGATTGATGATGTACAAGTGAGTGCATGGGTAATCAAGACAAGCTCCCGGAATCAATGATATTTAGCTCATTCCTCAAATAGCAGAATCTTGCTTCATCAAGCGGCTTTGTGAAAATATCAGCCAGTTGGTTCTTCGTGCTCACAAAGGATAGATCAATATCGCCGCGAGCAACATGGTCCCGAATAAAATGATTCCGAATCTCAATATGCTTCGTCCTTGTGTGCTGAACAGGATTGTACACAATTTTGATTGCACTTTCATTATCGCATAAAAGAGGCACTTTGTCACAATTGACACCGTATTCCTTTAAAGTTTGCCTCATCCACAATAATTGAGTGCAAGCACTGGAAGCAGCAACATATTCAGCTTCAGCGGTGGAGAGAGATATACAATTCTACTTTTTAGAGGACCAACATACAAGAGATCTTCCCAAGAATTGACAAGCTCCAGAAGTGGATTTCCGATCATCCTTATCACCAGCCCAGTCTGAGTCAGTATAACCACATAAAGTGAAATTGGAGCCCTTGGGATACCATAGACCAAAGTTAGGGGAATGAACCAAATATCGAAAGATCCTCTTGACCGCCACTAAGTGGCTTTCTTTAGGAGCTGCTTGATACCTTGCACACACCCCCACTCAACACTATATCGGGTCTAGATGTGCAGAGGTAAAGAAGAGAGCCGATCATGGAACGGTATACCTTTTGATCCACATCTTTACCATGTTGGTTAATTTCAAGATGACATTTTGTTTGCATCGGAGTGGCGACACCATTTAAATCAGTCATCTTGAATCTCTTGAGCATGTCTTGGATGTACTTTGCTTGATTAATAAAGGTTCCTTCTCTAAGTTGCTTGATCTCGAATCCAAGAAAGAACCGTAATTATCCCATCATAGACATCTCGAACATGTCAGTCATAAGCTTTGAAAATTCATCATTAAAAGCTTTATTAGTAGAACCAAAGATGATATCGTCTACATATAGGTGGCATACGAAGAGCTCCCCCTTAACCTTCTTAGTAAAAAGAGTGGGATCGATTTTCCCAACTTCGAAGACATGATCTAACAAAAGCTCTTTAAGGTGCTCATACCACGCATGTGGGGCTTGTTTAAGGCCATAGAGTGCCTTATCGAGTTTGTAGACATGGTTCGGAAAGTTAGGATCCTCAAACCCCGGGGGTTGCTTTACGTATACCAACTCATGTAGAGGACCGTTAAGGAAGGCACTCTTGACGTCCATTTGCTGCAACTTAAAATTGTTATGAGCAGCATAAGCAAGAAGGATACGGATGGACTCAAGACGAGCCACTGGAGCATAGGTCTCTCCAAAGTGGATGCCCTCAACCTGGGAGTAACCTTGTGCCACAAGTCTTGCCTTGTTTCTCACAATAATGCCATTCTCATCTTGCTTGTTTTTGAAAATCCATTTGATGCCGATAACATTGCGGCATTCTTTGGGTTTCTCCACGAGTTTCCAGACTTTGTTGCGCTCAAAAATATTAAATTCTTCATGCATAGCAACAAACCAGTCTGGGTCTTCAAGAGCTTCAAAGACCTTCTTAGGTTCCACCATAGAGATATGAGCTTGATGCTCACCAAAACTGGCCAATTCTCTTCTTGTAGAAACCCTTCGTCGAAGATCACCAACAACCTTGTCGAGAGTGTGACCCCTCAACTCAAGGTTACGATCAGCTCGAGCCTGGTGACGAAGTTCAATAAGTTTATTGTCTCTTGGAGGATGAGATTCATCACTTGAGTCATCATCGGACGCATTTGCTCGACCTTGATCAGGAACTGGAATGTCAAAAGCAGGTGGTGGAGACGCGTGCCCTTGAGGTGAGTCCGTAGCCGTAACAGGAGGCTGCAGAACTGGAGAGTCAGGGCTGGATAATCCGGCCGATGGAGAGGCCGGATAATCTGGCCTGGGAGTATTTGTAGCAGCTTCATCAGGGAGCCTAGGGCTTGCTTGAACTAGCGAGGGGCCGGATAATCCGGGGCTAGCCGGAAAATCTGGCCTGGAGCTTGCGTTGATATCTTCACCACCAGGAGTAGAATGATCAGCTGGAACAGGGTGGCCGGATAATCCGGTGTCAACCAGAAAATCCGTCCTAGAGCTTTCTGGAACAACTTGACCTTCAGCAGTTGATGGAGATGGTGTAGAAGTTGCCCCCGTTGTTGGAACATATTGAGCATGTGTAGATGAGGGCTCTATATGAGTAGAGCATTGTCCTTCCCGGTCCGCCACAAGGGGTTCCTCAATGGGGCGGAAAAATCCCACGCCCATTCTTCTTATGGCATCTTGGGGTATTTCAACATCTGCATCACAGACACCAACTTGCTCCGCACGGTAACCGTCATTTTCCTCGAACACCACACTATAGGATTCTACAACAGTTCCGGAGAGCTTATTGTAGACTCTATAAGTGTGGGATTCGGCACCATAACCAACAAAATACCTTCTAAAGCCTTAGATTCAAATTTAGATAAACGAACTCCTTTAATAAGAAAGAAACACTTACACCCGAATACCCAAAAGTATGAGATGTTTGGCTTGTTACCGGTAAGTATTTCATACGGAGTCTTGTCCAAGATCTTACGAAGGTATAAACGGTTGGATGAATGACAAGCAGTTGAGATTGCTTCAGCCTAGAAGTTATATGGAGATTTAAATTCGGCTAACATTGATCTTGCCATATCCATTGATCTCGGTTACACCATTTTGTTGAGGGGTGTACGCAGCGGAATATTGATGTCTTATCCCCTCTTCACTTAGGAACTCATTTAAGGTGTCGTTCTTGAACTCCGAGCCGTTATCACTCTTTATAGCCAGAATGGGGACGTTGTGTTAACGTTGAACCTCGTTGGCGAAGTCGATGACAGTTTGTTGAGTTTCACTCTTCAACTTGAAGAGATAAACCTAAGTGTATCTTGAGTAATCATCAACAATCACAAGACAATACTTCTTCCCACCGAGGCTTGCATGAGATGGAGGTCCGAAGAGGTCCACATGAAGGAGCTCCAAAATCCTTTTTGAAGAGATAATGGTTTTCCTTCGATAAGGTGAGTCATGCATTTTCCCTTCAACACACGCCCTGCAAACACGATCTTGGCAAAAGAGACATTTTCTTTTAGTCCAAGAATATGGCCACCCTTGTGGAGACTTTGCAAAGTTCTCATATTGACATGGGCTAGTCGGCGATGCCATAGCCAACCCGCGTCAGCCTTTCCGAAAAGACACATCGGGCCTGTAGTGGTTTTCCCCGAAAAGTCCACCACGTACAGGCCGTTTTCGACATATCCCACGAAAGCGACTTTTAGAGACTTGATCCACAAGAGTACCACCAAATCAACATCAATGTAAACTGCAAAGCCCATCTTACCAAGGGCACGAACTGAAAGTAAGTTGTACCCGAGGGTCTCAACAAGCATGACGTCCACGAGAGAAATATCGTGAGCCACCACAACTTTGCCGAGACCCAATACCTCAGATTTTGACTTGTCACCATAGGAGACGGTTATGTGATCAAGATTTGGCCGCATCTCCGTGATGATCTCCTTCCTTCCGGTCATATGACTCGTGCAACCGCTATCGAGTACCCATTTAGAACCACCGGAAGCATTGCCCTGCAGGAAACATACTTCTTGGTTTTAGGTACCCATTTCCTCTCATGTTAGTAACAAGGGTCGTGGGAACCCAAATATACCAAGGAATGTAACAATCATAAGGCCCTACATAACTAGCATAAACATCACCATAACAATCACAATATAGTTCAAAGTTAGGATTGTTGATCCCTGCAAGACCATCATAATTAGTCTTGTCATTGGTAATGTTGCTAGTCTTTGATTGAGCAATCTTGCTCTTCTTCTTCTTCTTCTTCTTCTTCTTCTTCTTCTTCTTCTTCTTGTTTTTCTTGCTCTTTATCTTGGGTATGTAACCAAGACCTTCTTTACTATTGTTTGTCCTTTGCTTGCTCAGTATCTCATCAATAACCCCTTTACCTTTGTGTTGAGAACTTCTTGCAAGATCTTCCTTTCCATAGGATGAAGTGGAGGTACTTGGCACATCATACCATTTCAATTGAGTTTGGAGCTGGTCATGAGACTCATTTAAAGTAGAATGATCACTCTTCAATGCCTTGTGAGCACTTTCAAGATTATCAAACTTCTCCAAAAGTCTAGCATGAACAGCCCCAAAGTCAATCTTTTCTTTCTTTAGTTTCTTTACCTTAGCAAGAGCATGGTCATGTTCTTTAATGAGCTGAGCTACAGCTTCTTCTTGTGACTCCTCAAGTGATTCGAGTCTTTCTTCCAAAGATACTCGAGCTTCCTCTTCCTCTTCCAAGGCATTCTTCAACGAAGCTATCTCCAAAGCATCTTCTCTTTCAATTCTGCCCTTTTCTTCAAGGAGATCTTCGGCTTGAGCAAGTTGACTCATAAGAGCATCAAAATGGAGTTTGTGCTCACCTTGTAGGTTAATGAAAAAAGTATCCAAGGTAATAACTTCTTCTTTCATTTCAAGACTGTCATGATCATCCATATCCAAATTATGTTAGTCTTAGGAAATGAAGAGCTAGAAGTTGATACCTCGGACCCTCTTGCCATTAGACAAGTGGCATTGTTGTTGATGGTGTTCTCGTTCGGCAAGTCGAAGAGAGAGGAGGGAGTCGATGTGGTGGCTATAGCAGCCACCTCGCGGGAACTATCATCATCCTCTTCATCTTCACTTGCGGAGGAGTATTCCTCTTGAGCTACAAGGACAATCTTGGGTTGCTTCTTGAAAGGGCCATTCTTCTTAATAAACGGCTTCTTCTTAGGAGCTTTAGATTTCTCTTTAAGAATGAGCCTGCCACCATTATCTTCTCTATTTTGATATGGACACTCGGCTACAAAGTGCATTCTATCTCCACAGTTGAAGCAAGTTCTCAATCTTGGGCCACTTTCTCTTCTTCCATTTGACCCGTTCTTGTGCACAAGTTCAGACTTGGCTTTGGCAGGGTGCTTCCAAAAGTTCCTTGCATAGAATGCCATGTACTCACCATGAGCACGTTTGACCTCATCGGGGCAGTCCATGGATACCCCCTCAAAAGCTCCTTCATCTTCCTCTTGCTCAACAACATTGGCTTTGAGAGCCACATTGACACCCTTTTGCATTCCAATGGCCCAAGCACGGGCATCTTCAGCATTCTTTGCTGCCACTTTGAATGAAGCCATTTCTTGCATGACTTCGTTGGATGTCATTTGATGATAGTTGTGTCTACCTTGTAGGCTCTTCAAATCCGTTGGCTCGAAAGGCATTAAGGCACTCACATATTTTCTTTTTATCCATGCATCATCAATGTGAGTGGCCCCATGCTTTCGAAATGTTGTTGCGATACCCTTGAGTCTTCTATACATGTCCTCATGGTTTTCACCATCCAACATGTAGAATCCCTCAGCTTCATTACTAAGGGCATCATACCTGTTTCTTCTCATGCTTTCATTTCAAACAAAAAGATCCGTAAGAGCATCCCAAGCCTCTTTAGCTATGTTGAGATGTTCAATGTGTGGCATGTCCTTGGGACCCACACCCAGCTGTATCATGTGGAGAGCGGTGGCATTTAACTGGCTATCCACAACTTCTCTTTTTGTTAGGTTGGTTTGATCTCCAATATGAAGACCCTCTTTAATAATCCTCCACAATTCAATAGAGGAGCTGCAAACATGAGATTCATTAGGAATTGCCATTGATTAAAGGAGGATGCAGTGAGCTTGGGTGGATCACCCCTATTATTTATATGAGGACGAGGGATAGGTGGGTCGAGGGAATATACGTGGCGAACCTCACTATATTCCTCCTTACCACTTCCCTTTTTGGAGGTGGAACCATTAAGTTTTTCACCTTCCACATCATCATCCTTGGATCCGGTGTTACCCTTTTTCTTAGATGATGGTGTGGGAGCCTCATAGGAGGATGGAGATGGGGCTATGGATGATGTAAGGCGAGCAATCATTTGATTCATCTCCTCCATCTTGGCCTCAAAGGATTTCAACAAGGTTGTTTCCAACGACTTGAGATCATCCATTGTGACCTTATCCACAACCTCATTTCCATCATCCTTGGTACCCATACTACTCTTAGGCGGTTAAGCCCGATTTAAGAGCCAGGGCTCTGATACCAATTGAAATGGATCGTATGGGTGAATAGGTGCTACACCAATTTTTAATTCTTTTTCAATTTTAGGCTTCGCACAATGGGTAAATTCTCTAGACAAACTATTAGGTGGAATTTCCCTATATGCAAACCTATCTACTAGCGAGTAAAGAGCGAGTGGAAGAGGAACGAGTAAACCGAAGTGAAGCACGTGGAGACACAGGATTTGTTTGACCACAGTTCCTTCCTTATTAAGGGAAGTACGTCTGTGTTGGAGGGGTGGGCGGTACTAAGACCACCACGCCACAAAAGGCCTCACCCTGTTCTCCGATGGATCTCGCCACAAAAGGACTGATCCACCTTCCACTATAGGTACCCTTCGAAGCGGGCACCGGCGCCTTTACACAACTAGCGGGGCAATAACTCCACAACAACTTGGAGGCTCCCGAAATGACAACAAGCTGCCACAAGAACAAACTTATCAAATACAATAAACAAGATCTAGGTATTAATAAGAATACTAGATCAGGGATTTCTCCAAGTGAACGGAGAGGAGTTGAAGCGCTTGATTCTTGATGATGATAAACTTCTCCTCCTTCAATTCCACCAAAGATCAAGACCTTCGGGTGGTTGAAGTGGGAGATCGAGAATGAGAGCTCTTGCACAATGTCTGGTCAATTTTGAATGAATCAAGAGTTCTGAACGTTGGGGCAGAAGGGGTATTTATATCCCCCTTCAAAAACCAGCCGTGGCCTAGGGAAAACACCGCCCCAGACTCGGAATATCCGGCAGAAAGTCCGACCCCTATCAGAGAGACGCGTCGAGCTTGCCCTTGATCAACTTCTGGGGGCCGGATTATCCGGTCCTATGTGAAGGCCGGATTATCCGGCCTGGGGAAGAAAAACCGCCCCAGTTCGGATTTTCTGGGAGAAAATCCGACCGGATACTGTGCGATGCGCCTTGGCCCCTTTTGCTCGAAAACTGGGGGCCGGATTATCCGGCCCGTACGACACCCGGATTATCCGGCCTAGGGAGGAAAAACCGCCCCAGTTCGGATTTTCCGGAAGAAAATCCGACCGGGTACCGAGCGACGCGCCTTGGCTTCCTTTGAGCGATGAGGTAGGCCAGATTATCCGGCCCTTGGTGGGGCGGATTATCCGCCCCCCCTCAAAACTTCCTGCACACTTAGCACACATGAATAGTCTCCATAGTATTGTTATCTAACACGCAAAACATAGGAAAACATGAAATGTTCTTTCAGGCATGATCAATATTGGGGATGATATCAATCTCTTCTTTAGCTCCTGAAAACTGGCTTCACATTTGTCAGTCCATTCAAACTTCTTGTCCTTCTTCAACAATTGGGTCATGGGTCTAGCGATGCTTGAGAATCCTTCCACGAACTTGCGGTAGTATCCCGCTAATCCGAAAAATGCACGGACTTGGGTTTGAGTGGTTGGGGCTTCCCATTCTTCGACATCTTTGATCTTGGCGGTATCAACAGAGAGTTCCCCGGCAGACACAATATGTCCTAGGAATCCTACTTCTTTCAGCCAAAACTCACACTTGCTGAACCTGGCATATAACTGATGCTCTCTCAGGGTTTCTAGGATGATTCTCAGATGTTGCTCATGCTCTTCTTCTGACTTGGAGTAGATAAGGATGTTGTCGATAAACACAACTACAAACTTATCTAGGAATTTCATAAAGATCTTATTCATGAGACTCATGAAATATGCAGGGCATTGGTTAATCCAAAATACATAACCATATACTCGTATAAACCATAGCGAGTAGTAAAGGCGGTCTTCGGAATATCCGTTGCACGAATCTTAAGTTGGTGATAACCAGTTCTAAGATCAATCTTTGAGAATACCTGGGCTCCGGTCAACTGATCAAATAGATTCTCTATCTTTGGCAAGGGGTACTTGTTCTTGATGGTGACGTCATTCAACGTTCTGTAATCTGTACACAGACGATTGCCTCCATCTTTCTTGTCGACGAATAACACTGGTGATCTCCATGGCGATGCGCTTGGCTGAATTAAGCCTGTTGCTAACATGGCATCTAACTGCTTCTTCAACTCAACTAACCCTGAGGGGTTCATGCTATAGGGCCTCTAGGCTATGGGTCCGGTTCCGGGGATTAGTTCTATTATGAACTCAATATCCCTATCCGGGGGCATACCTGGCAATTCATCTGGGAATACGTCAGGGTATTCACAGACTACTCTTACTTGGTCTATGGTGGGTAGGGCTAGACTCTTGTTGCACTTGAATTGGCGAGGTAAGGTTTCAGATATATGCTCTACTGTGACTCCAGAACTACTGGTCATGGTGATGGCTTTCTTAGCACAGTCTATCAGTCCTTGATTCCTTGACATCTAGTCCATACCTAGTACTACTTCCAATCCTTTGGTTCCAAGTACTATTAGGTTGTCATAAAAATCTATCCCATGTATTCTGATAGGCACAGCTTTGCAAATTTTTCTAGCTTTTGTAGTTGAACCGGGGATTTGAACTATTGATACGTCCATTTTGCATCACTATTCTATGTCTTAATTCACTATTATTCATTGATATATTTCGTATTGAGAGGTGATACTTATGTTATTTCATCTATTTTTGTATGGTTGATTACTTTTGGAGCATGGACCGCTGCAGTCAGGATTCTGATGGAAAAGGTGTTGTTTGGAGGCAAAATTCACGAAGATCAGAAAATCCGGGAAAATATATGGAAAATTCTATTTTTCCAAAAGACTCAAGATGCCAGAATATGGACTGGAGGTGGGCCACAGGGGCCCCACACCACCCCATGGCGCGGGAAGCCCTAGGCCGCGCCAGGGAGTGGTGTGGCCACCCTGGCCCACTCCAGCCTCTCCCCTCTGGCTTATATCTTCCTCCTAGAACCCTAAGACTGGAGGAGCGACCACAGAAAGATTCTGCCGCCTCTGCGGGGCAGAAAACACCGAGAGAGAAAGATCTCCCCGGCAGACAGATTTCTGCCGGGGGAATTCCTTCCCGGAGAGGGGAGATCGTCGCCATCAACACCACCATCAAGCTGGACTTCATCGGGATCATCATCATCATCACCACCATCATCACCATCAGCACTCTCATCACCATCTCCATATTGCTGTAACAATTGGTTGAATCTTGCTATAGTTCATAGGGGAAACTTTCCCGGTGTTGATTACTCTTTGTAGTTGATGCTATTGAGTGAACCATTGAATTATTGTTTATGTTCAGATTGTTATTCATCATTATTCCATCTCTGATCATGATCCATATGATGTCTTGTGAGTAGTTCATTTTGTTCTTGAGGACATGGAGAAGTCTTGTTGTTAGTAGTGGAGTTGCGTTGAGAAAGATTCAATAGATTGTTATTTAAGTTGTGGTGTACTTCTTCTAGTGGTGTCATGTGAACGTCGACTACATGACACTTCACCTATATGGGCCTAGGGGAATGCATTGTGTATTTGGCTACTAATTGTAGGGGTTGCCGGAGTGACAGAAACCTGAACCCCCGTTAGGAAACCATTGCACAAGGGACGTAAGGTTCTTAGAGTTTAAAGCTGTGGTTAGGTTTCTACCTTAATTACTTTCTTGTACTTATGGGTGTTTGCAAGGGGGTTTAATCACAAGTATGTATTAAGTCTTGGATGGGACGGTACATTAGCACATGTTCACCCACACAACACTTAGCAAGCTAGAGAAGATTAATCGACTATATGAAGGGAAAGCACTTGACAGTCTTCCCATGTGTCCTCGAGAATGTTTGGTCATCTATAGAAATACAACCGGCTTGTCGTTTGCTGCATAAAGGATTGGGCCACTTGCTACATTCATTCTTACTGTCTTTTGTTTACTCGTACTTTGTTTACTTTCTTTATCGAAAACCCCTAAAAATCCGTTTGCTAAGTATTTGCTGAGAATTCCTGATCCATACCACTAGCCAGCACCTTCTACTCCTTGTTGGGTTCGACACTCTTACTTATCGAAAATACTGCGATACACCCCCTATACTTGTGGGTCATCAAGACTATTTTCTGGCGCCGTTGCCGGGGAGTGAAGCACTATTGGAGAGTGGAACTGGTAAAGGAAACTTCTACTGTGAGTATTGTTTACTTCTGCTAGTTGCTTTATTTTCGTTATGGATAATTCGCTGAGTTTCTTATTTGGTAATGCTACTACCACTGCTAAGGTAGTATATAAGCCACCACCTGCTGAGAAAGATTTTTTCAAAATACCTACAAGAATTATTGATCGTGTTATGGATAACCACTATGTTGGGGATGGAACTGTCCATCCCGGTGATCATTTGCTCTTTATACACGAATTATGCCGGTTGTTCAAGTGTGCAGCTATTACTACAAATCAAGTTAAGAAGAAGTTATTCTCATTATCACTAAAAGGAAGAGCTGAGGAATGGTATAAGCTGCTGAAGAATGGTCAAGCTCTAGAATGGGAGGAAATAGTGCCTCTCTTTTATTCAAAGTTTTATCCTCCTAGTGAGATTCATAAAGATCGGAATCAAATATACAACTTTTGGCCTCTTGATGGAGAGAGTACAGCTCAAGCTTGGGGGAGATTGAAGTCACTAATGCTCAAATGTCCCATTCATGAGCTCCCCAACAATATTATTATCAACAACTTTTATGCAAGGCTCCCTCTACATGATAAGGATTTATTAGATGCTTCTTGTCCTGGATCATTCACTCGTATGGAAGAAGAAGTTAAATGGGACCTTCTAGACTGTATTCAAGACAATGCTGAAGCTTGGGAAAATGACAAAGGTAGAAAGTCAGGTATAAATTATGATTATGAATGCATTGAATCTTTTATGGGAACTGATGACTTTCAAAATATTAGTAATCTTTATGGTCTTGATTTGCAAGTTATTACGAATTGCTTTAGAGCTTTTGCTTCCTATATCGAAATTCCAAAAAGGGGATGGAACATGTACCATGCACCTTACAAAGATATTGTAGACTATGCTCCTATTGGAAGTGGTGAGTATTGCATTATTGATCCCATCTTACCCGAGCCTTATATTGAGAAGATTCCCTTTCCCGAAAAGGTAAAGGACCATCCTATGATAACTAATGTAATCACCAAAAGTGAAAAAAGAACTGTAAAACCTGATGAACAAATAAACATTAAACCTGTGGTAGCAATTGTGAAAGACCTGTCACTAAAAGCGTAGAAGATGGGGACATAGTCTTCTGTGAGGATGCTTCTAATATTGTTTCACATCCCAATAGGTCTAAAAAGGCTAGTGTTCCTGTGCTTTCTGTTAGGATAGGTGATCATTTCTATTATGGTTCATGTGATATTGGTGCAAGTTCTAGTGCTATTCCTTATGAACTTTATAGAGAAATTATGCATGAAATCAGTCCTTGCGAGTTGGAGGAGATTGATGTGGTTATTCACCTTGCTAATAGAGAGACCATCTCTCCAATTGGTATTGTTCGAGACGTGGAAGTTCTTTGTGGTAAGATTAAGTACCCTGCTGATTTTCTAGTACTTGGTTCAGCCGCTAGTAAAACTTATCCTATCATTTTTGGTAGACCTTTCTTGAGTACTTGTGGTGCTATTATTGATTTCAAGAGGGATAAATCTTGACTAAGTTTGATGGGGAATCCTATGAGTTTAATTTTTCGAAATTTGCTAAAGAACCTTGCGAAGAGGAAACCCATAATGAGGATTTTGGGGTTGAACAACTTGCTTCTATTTCTCTTGCTCCTAACAATGCTTTGCAGCAATTTATGGAGGAACATGAAAGTGAAATCTTCATGGAAGAAATAAATGATATTGACATGATTCTCCGTGATCAACCAGTGATGCTTAAGCACGACCTGCCTGTAGAAGACTTGGGTACCACGATGCCACCTAAAAAGGATCCGGTCTTCGATCTAAAACCTCTCCCTGATGATCTTAAATATGCTTTTATTGATGATAAAAAGATATACCCTGTTATTATTAGCGCTAAACTTTCAGGGGAGGAAGAAGAAAGATTATTGGAATTTTTGAAGAAACACCGAGGAGCTATGGGCTATACTCTGGATGATTTGAAAGGGATTTCACCTACTATATGTCAGCATTCTATCAACATAGAACCAGATGCGAAGCCAGTAGTGGAGCACCAACGACGTTTAAATCCTAAGATGAAGGAAGTGGTAAGGAATGAGGTATTGAATCTCCTTGATGCTGGTATTATTTACCCTATTGCTGATAGTGAATGGGTTAGTCCTGTTCATTGTGTTCCTAAAAAGGGAGGTATTACCGTTGTCCCTAATGATAACGATGAGCTTATTCCTCAAAGAATAGTAGTAGGCTATAGGATGTGCATCGATTTTAGGAAAGTCAATAAAGTTACTAAGAAAGACCATTACCCGCTTCCTTTTATTGATCAAATGTTGGAAAGATTGTCTAAAAAGACCCATTTTTGTTTTCTTGATGGTTATTCTGGTTTCTCTCAAATTGCTGTTAAACAACAAGACCAAGAAAAAACTACCTTTACTTGCCCTTATGGAACTTATGCTTATAGACGTATGCCTTTTGGTTTATGTAATGCTCCTGCTACTTTCCAAAGGTGCATGTCTTCTATCTTTCATGGCTTTTGTGAGGAAATTGTAGAAGTGTTCATGGATGACTTTTCTATCTACGGAACTTCTTTTGATAATTGTCTGCACAACCTTGATAAAGTTTTGCAGAGATGTGAAGAAACTAATCTTGTTCTTAATTGGGAGAAATGCCACTTCATGGTTAACAAAGGGATTGTTCTTGGGCATAAAGTTTCCGAAAGAGGCATAGAAGTTGATAGAGCTAAGGTTGAGGCAATTGAGAAGATGCCATGCTCAAGAGACATCAAAGGTATTCGTAGTATCCTTGGTCATGCTGGTTTCTATAGAAGGTTTATTAAAGACTTTTCTAGGATATCAAAACCCCTTACTAATCTTCTTCAAAAAGATGTACCTTTCGTTTTTGATGATGATTGTAAGGAAGCTTTTGAAACTCTTAAGAAGGCTTTAACTACAGCTCCTATTGTTCAACCACCTGATTAGAGTTTACCCTTTGAAATAATGTGTGATGCTAGTGATTTTGCTGTAGGTGTTGTCCTTGGGCAACATATTGATAAAAAGCTAAAAGTTATCCACTATGCTAGTAAGACTTTAGACGCTGCTCAAAGGAACTATGCTACTACTGAAAAGGAATTTCTAGCTGTTGTTTTTGCTTGTGATAAGTTTAGGCCCTATATTGTGGACTCAAAAGTAACTATTCATACTGATCATGCTGCTATTAAATATCTTATGAAAAAGAAGGACGCTAAGCCTAGGCTTATTAGATGGGTACTGCTTTTACAAGAGTTTGATCTACATATAGTAGATAGAAAGGGTGTTGAAAATCCTGTAGCTGATAATTTATCTTGCTTGGAAAACATCTCTTTTGATCCTATGCCTGTTAATGATAGTTTTCCAAATGAGCAATTAGCCGCAGTAGGGGTGAACTCGTGAGGAAGCCCTTGGTATGTTGATTATGCTAACTTTATTGTCTCCAAGTATTTGCCTCCAACTTTTACAACTCAGCAAAGAAGAAAGTTCTTTTATGATTTGAGGCATTAGTTTTGGGATGACCCACACTTAAACAAAGAAGGGTTGATGGTATTATGCGAAGATGTGTTCCAGAGTATGAACAAAAAGAGATATTGCATAAATGTCACGGGAGCGCCTTTGGAGGACATCATGCAGGAGATAGAACTGCACAAAAGGTACTACAATCAGGTTTCTACTGGCCTACCCTTTTTAAAGATGCAAGAAAATTTGTTTTATCTTGTGATGAATGTCAACGTGTTGGTAATATTTCTAGACGCAATGAAATGCCTATGAATTACTCTCTAGTTATTGAACATTTTGATTGTTGGGGATTCGACTTTATGGGTCCTTTCCCTCCTTCGAAGGGTTACACTCATATTCTTGTTGCCGTTGATTATTTTACTAAGTGGGTAGAAGCCAATCCTATGAAAAGTGCTGACGGGGAAACCTCTCTAAAAATGCTTAAGGATGTTATCTTTCCTAGGTTTGGAGTGCCTAGGTATCTCATGACTGATGGGGGTTCTCATTTCATTCATGGCGGTTTTAGGAAGACCCTCGCTAAGTATGATGTTAATCATAGAATTGCTTCAGCTTATCACCCCCAAACTAGCGGGCAAGTAGAGTTATCAAATAGAGAAATTAAATCTATCTTGCAAAAGACTGTTAATAGGTCTAGAAAAAACTGGGCTAAGAAGTTGAATGATGCTTTATGGGCTTATAGAACTTCTTATAAGAATCCCATGGGAATGTCTCCTTATAAAATGGTTTATGGGAAAGCTTGTCACTTACCCTTAGAATTAGAACACAAAGCTTATTGGGCAGTGAAAGAACTAAATAGAGATTGTAAGCTAGCTGGTGAGAAAAGACTTCTTGACTTAAGCTCTTTAGATGAATGGAGGAGTGAAGCCTATGAGAATGCTAGGCTCTTTAAAGAAAAAGTTAAAAGATGGCATGACAAGCGAATACTTAAGAGAGAATTTCATGTTGGTGAGAAAGTTCTATTCTATAGGTCTCGTCTTAGATTTTTTGCAAGTAAGCTACTATCAAAATGGGAAGGACCTTTCATCATTGAAGAAGTATACCGTTCAGGAGCAATACAAATTTCTTCTCTAAAAGATAATACTACGCAAGTAGTAAATGGACAACGACTCAAACACTATATTGCTGGAGATTCTTACAATGAGGATGTTGATGCCTTTCAAGTTATAACTCTAGAGAAATTCATTGAGGACCAAATTCAGAGACCTGCAGAGTCCGTTTCCAACTAGGTAACAGTTCTGCTAAGAAAAGTTCCGCGAAAATACAATCCAACTATATTTTTGCAGTTTTTAGTCAATAAGGAAAGCTACAAAGCGAAAAAGGGACGGAACCAGAGCCAGGGTGGCCCACACCACCCCATGGCGCGGGCCAACCCCTGGCCGCGCCACCAGGTGGTGAGGCCACCCAAGACTCCGTCTCCGACCTGTTTTCTCCCAGTACCTTCCTTTTGATATGAAACTTCGTAATATATAACCCCCCGGATCCCCCGAGGTTCATATATCCTGTTTTCGTCGTGTTTTTGTTTCGATCTGTTTTTGCCAGGACATACTCTTTGAAGGTTTAGAAGCACAATGGTGTCCGCCAAGGATAAAGGGAAGGAACCTATGGAGGAAGACCTCCAAGACCCCGGGAAGGAGAAGGAGATCAAGAGTGAAGGTGAAGAGGAGGCAAAGCACACTGGCACTACCATTGCAAGCATTGGAGTGGTGGCGAACCCTGCCAGGATCAGAAGGACTGCACGGATACAGACTGGGGGGAAAGCTCCTCGTCACGGTTTAGCACCAAGGACACCTTCTCTGAACACCAAGAGTACCTTCCATACCTTTGCTCATAACCATGTAGGAAAAGAAGACTCCAAGTGGGAAGAATGGAAGAAGAATCACAAGAGCTGGATCCACAAACTGAGATGATTATGGGCCGTATTGAGCATAACTCGGAATTGATTCGCACTCTCACCTTCGAGATTGAGGACCTTGGGAAACTGATCAAGGAGCTCATCAAGAGGATACCACCACCACCGAAGGAGTAAGTCATCATCAGGTTTGGCATCCCCTTGGTTTGTTCCAAGCTTGGGGGAGTGTCGCGGTATCACATAACTATCTTCTATCTTTTTACCTTTTTAGTAGAGTCATATCATGAATAGAGGAGTTATTTTGTAGTATGGTTTGCATTATGGAAGTGTCCCCTCTCTCGTTAGATATGTATCCCTTGGTGTGAGTTTCCGTTATAGGAATATTAATGAGAAGTTCTATCATTCACTCTTTTGCTTAGCTTATGTTAGTTTTCAATTCGTGGTTATATGATTGATCTTGTTGTTAGTATTGGTAGCACTTTGGGATCATTGAGTTAATTTAGTTGGTTTTGGCAAACCTGGCTCAGTAAGTAGCAACACCCTTTTTGAGAGTTGAAAAGAAAAAGATAGAAGTACTCTAGAGAAAAATAATTTCATCATCTTTCTTTCTTGATTTGCTCATAAGTCTAGTATTCTCTAGTTAAGATCTTTTGTGTTTCCAAGGAAGATTGCCTGTTTGTTTTTATCACTTGTATGTTTGTTTGTTTCCTTCAACTCTTATACTTGCTACCCAGCCTTGCTAGCCAAAAACCTGTACTGAGAGGGTATTCTTCTCGTGCATCCACCTCCTTTAAACCAAAACCTTTGCCATTCGTGTCCACCATACCTACCTAGTAGCATTATTGCTGTTCCAAGTAAATTCCTATTTTATCTACCTCCCAAATTAAACTTGTTATGTGAAAATTAGTGATTAAAGCTCTCACGAACTTGATGGCACACTTTATTTTCTTGCATTTAATAAACTTGAACCATTGGGTCCTTCTTTGTTGCATATATGCTTGCGCTTTATGAGTTGAAGTTAGCCGAACCATGTATCATGGGGATCGCTTTCAACACTTCATTGGTACTTGTACCTAGTTGATATCATGTTATTTTGCTTATGGATCCCGGTGGTGTGAAATAAAAGTGGAACTTGTAAGATCATGGAGTTTATATGTGTGTTAGAGGAACGCCTGGGCCGCTAGCCTAAGCCATGCCTAATCATGGTGGAAACTTGCAGCATAACTATAGTGATCATTCTATGAAGCATCCTCAATAAAAACCTATGCAAATAGCAAATAAAAAGATCGCTGAGATGCTCACTGTCTGCTTGTCTTGTCATTTTGATTATGGGATAGCTCCTGTGTCATGTGCAAGGGGTACCCCGTTGGCAGTTCTCAATGATATGCATGTATTTACAATGACAAGAGCTTGCTCGTGACTGAAGTTGAGTAGCATGAGGATCGGTACTCATAAGTAAGGGGCTTGAGATTTCAACTTATAATTTGTCAAGCATATCCTCTTAGTTGTGTCACTTTAACCTTAATCACCTAAAGATGCCTATGATAGGGGCAATGAGAGCTGAAAGCTAGTAAGTATCATAATTTTTGGGAGCTCTTTATGAGACTTGTAATCCCTGATTCCCTCTTTGAAGGGCCCTTTCTTTTACTTTGTAGTTGAAGTCAGTAAACCTATTCCCTTCTATCTCGGCAAGTATTTTGAGTTGATGTGTTTCATTCATTCATATGATGATTTTTGCATTCATGTTCTTATGTTCCTTGTTTTGCACATTGCTCTTATCTTGATGTTTACTACTTTGAAAGCTTTCATTGAAAAACCAGCTATTTGTGAACTCCAGCAAATTATCAACTATTCTTCGACCAAGAGCTAAGTTTGCCATTACCAATTATGATTCACTTTATGTATCTTTATTGTCTTTACTTTACTCATTGCAAGTTGAGTTATATAATAGTGAGTTGTCTTCTATTATGATCTATGTATTTGATGACTGTGATGCTTCTTGTCCGTATCCATTTATCGACTCTTCACTCCATAAACTTGAGGTCATGTTTATTGAGCTCAGTTTCGCTTGGGGACAAGCGAAGTCTAAGCTTGGGGGGAGTTGATACATCCATTTTGCATCACTATTCTATGTCTTAATTCACTATTATTCATTGATATATTTCGTATTGAGAGGTGATACTTATGTTATTTCATCTGTTTTTGCATGGTTGATGACTTTTGGAGCATGGACCGCTGCAGTCAGGATTCTGATGGAAAAGGTGCTGTTTGGAGGCAAAATTCGCGAAGATCAGAAAATCCGGGAAAATATACGGAAAATTCTATTTTTCTAGAAGACTCAAGATGCCAGAAGATGGAGTGGAGGTGGGCCACAGGGGGCCCACACCACCCCATGGCGCGGGCAGGCCTAGGCCACGCCAGGGAGTGGTGTGGCCACCCTGGCCCACTCCAGCCTCTCCCCTCTGGCGTATATCTTCCTCCCGAAACCCTAAGACTGGAGGAGCGACCACAGAAAGATTCCGCCGCCTCTGTGGGGCGGAAAACATCGAGAGAGAAAGATCTCTCCGGCAGACAGATTTCTGCCGGGGGAATTCCTTCCCGGAGAGGGGAGATCATCGCCATCAACACCACCATCAAGCTGGACTTCATAGGGATCATCATCATCATCATCACCACCATCATCACCATCAGCACTCTCATCACCATCTCCATATTGCTGTAACAATTGGTTGAATCTTGCTATAGTTCATAGGGGAAACTTTCCCGATGTTGATTACTCTTTGTAGTTGATGCTATTGAGTGAACCGTTGAATTATTGTTTATGTTCAGATTGTTATTCATCATTATTCCATCTCTGATCATGATCCGTATGATTTCTTGTGAGTAGTTCGTTTTGTTCTTGAGGACATGGGAGAAGTCTTGTTGTTAGTAGTGGAGTTGCGTTGAGAAAGATTCAATATATTTTTATTTAAGTTGTGGTGTACTTCTTCTAGTGGTGTCATGTGAATGTCGACTACATGACACTTCACCTATATGGGCCTAGGGGAATGCATTGTGTATTTGGCTACTAATCGTAGGGGTTGCCGGAGTGACAGAAACATGAACCCCCGTTAGGAAACCATTGCATAAGGGACGTAAGGGTCTTAGAGTTTAAAGATGTGGTTAGGTTTCTACCTTAATTACTTCCTTGTACTTACGGATGTTTGCAAGGGGGTTTAATCACAAGTGTGTATTAAGTCTTGGATGGGACGGTACATTAGCACAGGTCCACCCACACAACACTTAGCAAGCTAGAGAAGATTAATCGACTATATGAAGCGAAAGCACTTGATAGTCTTCCCATGTGTCCTCGAGAACGTTTGGTCATCTATAAAAATACAACCGGCTTGTCCTTTGCTGCATAAAGGACTGGGCCACTTGCTGCATTCATTCTTACTGTCTTTTGTTTACTCGTACTTTGTTTACTTGCTTTATCGAAAAACCCTAAAAATCCGTTTGCTAAGTATTTGCAGAGAATTCCTGATCCATACCACTAGCCAGCACCTTCTGCTCCTCGTTGGGTTTGACACTCTTACTTTTCTAAAATACTGCGATACACCCCCTATACTTGTGGGTCATCAACTATCATGACATGCTTCAGGTTGGTTGGGTGAATCTTACTAGTGCATGCAAATTATTCAGTGACAAATGAATGCGATGCTCCCGAATCAAACAATACTCTTGCTAAAACTGAGTTGACAGAAAACATACCGAGCACTACATCTGGCGCTTCTTGGGCTTCTTCTGTGTTCATGTGGAAGAGACAACCGTTGCGGTTGTGAGGGTTCCCTGGGACAAACCTTCTGCCTGGTTGAACACGACGCTGTTGTTGAGCTGGGGCATTCACAGTGGCATTGGCGGCAGTCTTCTTGGGACACTCATTGGAGTAGTGGCCCTTCACTCCACACTCAAAACAAGTGATCTGGGACTTGTCCTTGACTGCGACAGGCATAGAATTGCTGCCAGTTCTAGGTGCAGTGTTGTTGTTGTTGCTGCTCTTGGGAGGTGCACGGTTGAAGTTGTTGGCATTGCCGGAGTTGTGATTATTCCCTCCGGACTTCACATTGCCTCTGCTACGGTTGGGGTAGCTTGGGCGAGACATTGGGGGTTGGTTGTTCCTTGGTGCATATCCTGGTGAGGGGTTGGGACGGTACTTCTGGTGACTACTGGATCCTGATTGCTGCATCATATGACATTTGTGGTTGTCGTTTGCCTGATTAATCTTTCCTTCCATCTGAATGGCAGAGTCAACTAGCTCTTCGAGATCCTGAAAACGGATGTTAACGAGGACAGTCTGCATCTCATCATGCAGTCCGTTCAAGAATCTCTCCTTCTTCTTGGCCTCCGTGTTGATTTCATCAGGTGCATATCTGGCAAGTGACAGGAATCTGTCACGGTATTCTACCACAGTCATTCTTCCTTGCTTCAATTCGTGGAATTCATCTCTCATCCTGTTGACTAGACCTTGCGGCACGTGGGTGTGGCTAAACTTGACTTTGAATGCTTCCCATGTCATAACCTGACCATGGTTCATATTGCGGTTACTATTCCACCAAGCTCTTGCATCTCCCGCCAGATAGTGGGTGGCGAAGAGAACTTTCTCGTTTTCATCAACTCCTGCAACCTCGAGGTTGTTTTCCATCATCTGCAACCAGTCATCAGTATCTAATGGGTTTTTAGATTGGTTGAAGATTGGGGGATTGGTATTATGATTTTTTTTTAGTTTGGATCCATGGTGATCCTGATTTCCATGCCCTTGGTTGTTGAGAGCCATCTGGGCGATCTTCTGCAATGTTGCTAAGTTGGTTTGACGTTTTGCCCTGCTTGCTTCACAGTCTGCGATGAGATTCTGCAAGATCTGCAGCATTGGGTCTTGCGACGATCTGCTCCCTCCTTGGTTTCCACGAGTTATCTGAAGATTGCGGTAGATAAAGGGGTAAGAGGGAAATTCTAAGGTTCATGGTTTTGGTTTCAAAGCTAAAACTTTGAGTTAGACTCGGGTTTTTCAACTAACTCCATTTCATTCATGCAAACAAACACACGATACAACGCACACCACAATAAACAAAGGAAAACAGATTGTTTGAAGAACCATTCTGCAAGCTACGATACAGTGGGACCGATACATCTCATGCTACGACAGTGCTCTAGTGCATCTACTCATCGTCGATGAAGTCAGAGTCCTCACCGTCAGTGTAGAAGTCCACGGTATCCTCCTCCAGAAAGTCATCATCATTGCTGAGGTAAGAATCCATGTCTCCCTAGATGTCTTCACCCTCATCTTCTTCTTCCTTGGCGGCAAGCTGAGCTTCCTGCTCCTTGACGGTCTTCTCGAGGTCGGCCACCTTCTTGCGAAGACGGACGATGGTGCGATCCTTCTTTGCACGTTGGTGGCGAAGAGATTGGCGATCCTGGACGAGAAGTGCGAAAGTCTGGGCCTTCTGGTCGGCAATGGCACGGTTCTGGTTGGCTAACTCTCTGGCATTGTCCAGTTCCTACTGTCTGTCGTGCAGTAAGAAGTCAAGATTCTCCACTTGACGCCTCAACTCTGGGTGACTTGGCATCTCCATCGGCATTCCCATGAAGTCACGTCTTGCATAGTGAGAAAAACGGGTTCCTTGGATTTTGTTGACGCTGAGGGCACATAGACGTGCAAGAGCTTCATGCATTGCCCTGGCTAATCCATCTAGCCAGTTGTTCTCTCTCACGGAGAACTGAATTCTCCCAGAAGTTGGTGCTTCAATGCTTCCTCTAAGATCTGCGGTGACTAGCCACTAGAGGTCTCCTCCTGGGGGTCCTAGAAGTTGAGCTCCAAGAAACTCCGGATGTGGGCGTCCCAATAACTCCGACAGTGAATCCAGATCCCTCTCGAAGATCAACTGACCTCCGTTTCCCAACTGGTAAAACTTGCTAAACTGAGTCTCCATCTACAAGAATTAAGGATGAGGAAATTAGTGAAGTGATCAAGCGTGTCAAATTTTATGTAGTAATGTAAGAATTTTGAGGAACGTGAATTTTGAGAAAGAATGAATCCACAAGGATAATAGAGGAGATAGTTTTTCGTAAATACTCACTTTGGTTTTCGAAACTAAGTTTTTGTTCGGATGTCCCTTCTAACTAGGGTCACCTATGGTCAACCTGGCTCTAATACCAACTTGTCAACACCCGTATTTTTTATCCCAGATGCCCGTTATGCTATACCTTGCAATCCCAAGATTACCATTTTTGCGAGACATAACGGATTGGATATCACAGTACATCATCCATTACAAACCATACATAAGGTCTTACACAAATAAGGATGTCATGATCCAGTCTTAATACAACAAGCAGTGGAAATAAATATAAGGCGTAGCGGTGGGATCCTTCTTTAGGGGCACATGCAATGCTGACGAAGGCAGATAGTCCTAGTTATCATAGCCGTCCTGCTGGCCCTCATCTTGGTAATATCCTTCATAGTCTGGCCATGAGAATAGCTAGGGACAAAAGCCATGAGTACTCTTTAAGTACTCTCAAACTACCACTAACAAGTAGTATAATTCTAAGTTATAGTGCTAAATCTAAGTTTAACTATAAGGTTAAGTTTGAAACCTAAGCTGAGTTCTGAAGCAAAGAAAGATAAAACAAAGTTCTAGAATCACTTAAGTTGGGAAGCTATTTTCATAAACACAACCCCGTTGTGGTCAAGTCAAGATTCATCATTCATTTCATAAGTTGTTTGGAAAACATTTGACAACGAAACAGTATGGCCATTCCAACTGTCCCTAACCACGGACGCGGCTATTCGAATAGTTTGACACTCTGCAGAGGTGGTACACTTTCACCACAAGATTCGATACATCTGTCAGGGATAACCCTGAATCATCATACTTAGTATGCAGATAATCAAACATAACCTTCCCTTTACACACCCTAGTATAAGCACCTCTCCCATGAGCATGGCCTCCCAACCATGACCATCAGTCATCTTGGGCACTGCATAGGTGGACAACATTGAGAGGTAGCCTCAGCTCAAACCTCTCCCGCGAGGGAACTAATACTAATGCATATAAACTTCCTTCTAAGCCTTACGCATTTCAGGTAGTGTGGTTGTATGGTAAATTTGGAATGGTATCGCATCTGAATCCAACCATCAGTTTTATAAAAGGGCTAAGGCTCATGCCTCAACATTTTCACCATCATAAACCATTTGTGTTTCTCAACACATGTCAAAACATCTCAATAGAATGACTCATCATTCCAAGGTTTTCATAATTCATTTTCACCAAGTGTTCCCATCTAAAGTGACACAAGTTTTTGATCTACTCTATACTACTAAGTTAAGAGTGTTCACTAAGGTGGAAAAATGGTGGGATCAATCTCATGCCATAGAATGACATCTAAAGGGTTCTAAATAGGCCAAGTTTTATACTTTTTATGCTACCTTCAAAACAAGTAAAGAACTTTGGGTAGAGTAAAGGAAGTAAAGCTTGAAAATAAGACTGGGATGAAATACTAGTCAAGGTAGTATAACTCCCGCATGCCTAAAGTATCTTTGCTAAACCATCTAGTTCAATCCTAGCTTGCTAAGCATTATACTTGCAAGTGTTAGCTTGCATTGTTAATGGTGGCTTGCCTTGGTTGGTGCAGTGGTTGAAGTTTTCTTCTTCTTCTTCTTCTTGGTAGAACTCCTCCTCGTAAGCTTGGTCGGTACTATCTTCTATAAATACATACGGAGTACACAATCACAAAACAATACTTAACTAGTCTAATTAGTACTCTAAGGCACACACTTGATGATCTATTATCATCACAAGCATCACAAGTTTTATTCACTAGTTTCCTCCTTTTTATTTTAGAAAAGTAATTTCTACTCATTCAAAAATTAACTAAGATTTAATATTCACCACTTAAAATATGGGGTCATGTGGACACATGTCATCACCACATATTCTAACATGTGGGAATGTGATTTAAGGGTTGGATCATAATTACTTTGGTTTAAGTTCATTATTTAATGATTTAAAGTGACTAGAAATGCCTATATAGCATTATTTTGGTACTAGTCCAAAGTCACTACATGTAAACCTAAATATTATTACGTATTTAGATAGATATGATGAAATGTGATTTTTGAGAGTTGGAATCAACTCAAAACCTATCTTAGTTGATTTTATAAAAATGTTGCAAGGTGCAAAAGCTTCCGTTTTATTATTTTTACTAGGAGAGATCTATAACTCTAATTGAATTAAATCCAATGGGCTTGGATAGATCATTTCAATACCTTTCGGACAAAATTGGTTTCATGCAATTTGGATTTGTCAAACTCCTAGAATTCATTTTTAAACTAGTGGACAGAAACTAGATTAACTCTAAATAGAAAAAACTAAATTTGAAACTTTAATACGCGCGGGAACTAACTGGGCCGGCCCATCTATGCACAGTGCACGCAGCGGGCTGCCTGACATGCGGGCTCCACCAGTCAGCGGCACAAAATCACCGAAACGGTATCTAGCATCCTAGGCCACACGATCTAAAGATGATCCAACGGTATTGAGTCATCATCGACGACAGATCATTCCGGCGAGAACCTGACCTAGACACGGTGGTGGGGGTCGATTGGGGGCATACCAGCGCTCCAGCAAGGTCGGTGAGGCGGGCAAATGGGCTGGTAGACGACGGCGAGGCGAGGCACGGTTGCGGCGGAGCTTGGGGTGCCCTAAATCACAGACGCCCTTCTCCTCCTGCTGCGGCGGCTTCGGCTTCAATTCCGGCGAGACAGAGCTTGAGCGGCTTCGGCGAGGGGTGGGGAGTGAGTGAGTGTGGAGAATTGAGGCTGGGGTGGCCGCTTTATATAGGGTCGACGAGGGGACAGAACGGGCGCCGGTGAGGTCATTGGTGACGATGATGCGGGGATCTCCCGGCATGGGCGAGAGCGGCGATGGATGCTCTGTTCCCCGGCGGTCCTCTGGGGATTAAAGGTGCGACAATGTGATGTCTCTACTGGTCGGGAGCATGCGGTGAACTGTGCGCGGACGACGGTGTTCGACGCGGTTCCTCCGGTCTACTGGTCACTAGGCGGTGAACGATGATGTCTGGGCGGTTGCTGGGCCTGCTGCGGGTGCTGACATGCAAGGCTAGGGCTAGGCGAGGTCGGTGCTGCTCTGGCGGGCGCGATGCTCTGGGGTGATTGGCATTGAGACAGCAGCATGGGCGCGAGCCAATGAGGCTTGTCCTCCGCTCGATTTTGGTCGGGGGCTGGTCAGGACAGAGCGGTGTGATGGCACCTGTCTCCCGGCAAGCGAAGGAGAGCGCGGGACAGGCTGATGCGAGCTGTCCATGGTCGACCTAGCGCATGGCGTCGGGCGGCTTGCTACTGGAGCAGACAGGGGTGAGGGAGAGAGAGTTAGGGCCGAGGTTTTAGCTGGGGGAACAAGGGGACCAAGTTAGGCCCAAATGGAGACCAAAGCTACTACTCACTATAGTGTTTTAGGTTTTGTGAGATTTGTGTCTGCCACCTGTTTGATGAAATGGCCGCAAGAAGCAAAAGTTTGAATTTTGGTTTCAAAATTTTTGAGTGATCTCCACTAGTACTAGGTAGCCTCTGGTTGCAAGGGTTTTGAAAATGGAGTTCAAATGGATGGTTTTTGAAATAGGGGTGATCTAGGCATATGCATTGAATTCAATTTTCACATGCCATTTAAAATAAGTATTTGAATGTTTTTAGCAGATCAAAAAGTGGATGTTGGTACCTCATTATGTGTACTAGCAAGGGGTATAAAGATCTAGAATTATTTCTGTTGAGAAATGAGTGCTAGGAACACTCAAAGTAGTGTAGTGGATTAAAATGACCAAAATGACCATTCCTCATTTTTAATTGTTTTTTATTTGATTTTCTTTGGGATTTGCTTGGGAAAGAGTTAGATGATGTTTAATTTACCAAACAAACATTTTACAACCAAAGAATCACAGAACCATGGAAATTCAAATCAACTCCTAAATTACATGCACATACACATGAATGCTTTCATTTTTAATTTGGAAAAGTTTTTGTTAACCCTAATTTTCATGATCTGGATCTTGATAAGCTTGGATTGAAGTTTTGGGATGTTACATTTCCCCTATCATAAGCATTTTAATGTGGTTAAGGTGAAAGTAAGGTCCAATCTGAGTTATATGCTTGACAGACTATAAACTGAAATCCCATGTCCCTTGAGTACGAGGGCCGCTCCTCATGCTACTCAACTTTAGTTACCGGTAAGTTCTTGTCATCGTAAATATGTGCATATCATAGAGAACCACCAATGGGGTACCCCTTGCCCGATGATATGGAAGAATCCCCATATCAAAATAACAAGGCAAGCAGACAATGAGTATCTCAGCAATCTTCTTATTTACCATGGGAAAATGGTGCTTTTTTCTCTCTTTCCTCTTTTCATAAATCTCTTTTTTTCTTTTTCTTAATAGCTATCTCTCTTTTTTATAAGAAGAATGCTTCATAGATATCATTATGGTTACGCTGCAGGTTTCCACCATGTCAGCATGGATTAGACCAGCGGCCCAGGCGTTTCTCTAACACACATACATAACTCCATGGACTTACAAGCCCCCCTTTTATTTCACACCGACGACATCCGCAAACAAAAGAGCATGGTATCAACTGGGTATATATTTACAAGTGTTGAAAGCGTTCCCCGTGACAGCACGGTTCTGCTAATCCCCAGCCTATAATTTGCAAGCATATAACTTTCATGGACAGTCACAATGGTTAAGGTTTATTAAGTGCAGAAAATAAAGTGTGCCATCAAGTTTGTGAGAGCTTACTAACTAACTTTCTCATAACAAGAAAACATTTTATTCAGAAGAAAACAAGGCATATTGAATATGCACGGAAGTAGCAAATGATGATAATAGGTAGATATGGAGGACACTTTGGAAATATTTGGTTTAGGGAGTTGGAAACTTGAGTAAAACATACTCAGTGTAAGTGAAGGCTAGCAATAGTAAGGGGGCGACAAACGAGAGAGCAATAGCGGTCATAATCATGCTTGCAACAAAACAAGACTAAACATGGCATGAAAGTGATTCAAGATCCTCAAGACAAAATAATTCATCGAGGCTTAACTGATTATTTCAGTTATATGCATGCATGAGCATGTGCCAAGTCAATTCAAATGAAACATTCAGAGGACGATACCACGGTGTCATACCAAGTTATGAATAGAGTAATGCAAGCAAACATTCATATGTCATGCTACAAACTATTAGCAAGCTGGAACTAATCATACGAAAGTAAGAACTACTAAGCATCCAAAGATAACATACACCCTACACGAACAGGCTAATAATGCCCACAATGATGAGTATACGTACAAAAATGAAAACAAGTAGAGTTTGTTACCAGCCTCTTACCATGCCTCAAGTTGTCATTAATCCTCATTATTCCTCTTCACTTGTGTGGCTTGAATAATAATATGAAACCAATATCCACTAAGGACTACTGAACCCTGTAGCAATCTCACAAAACCAAAGAAGAACGACAAACATTTTTGTTGTTTTCGATTTTTAAAACAAGAACCAAAAAAGAAAAACAAGAAAAGCAAAATCTTTTTGGGTTTTTCGAATAGTTCAAACAAAGCAAAAAGGGAAAAACAAACCAAGGCGAAAAGAAGAAGAAGCAAACAAGAGAAACAAGAGAAATATTTTTGGTCTTTTTGTGTTTTAGAAAGCAAAAGCAAAGAAAGAACGAAAACTAAAAAGAGAACGAAACATGAATATACAAAGTACCGATGCAACAAGATAGGGAGATGAGTGTGATGTCAGCGTACCTCCCTCTAAGCTTAGGCTTTTTTTCTAAGTGGGTATCAATCCCAAGCCAGCCAGGATGACGTGTCACCATAGTATGACGAGGAGGTACCCTCGTCCTGGTGCGAGCTCGAGTATGTCCCTCCATAGTGTGCAGAGTAATCGTAGGAGGGTACATCCTCCTGATGCTGCTCGTGGAAACCCAGCAAGCGAAGCTGCTCGTCCACCTCCTCCTTGGAGCGCAACCATGGTCTCCTGTGAACACTAAACAAAGAAGACTGTGGCAAAGGGATCTCCCTCTCATCCCCGTCAGTAAACAACATCCTATATACTAGACTGTCCAAATCAGAAGCAGTAGTGACAAAGTGATGAGTTTTCATAGCAACAAGGTCAAGCCTTTGTGGTGCCAATACATTATCATTGGGGTCCACTGAAAGCTCTAATGCATTGACCATACGTGAGGCAATGATGTCCCCATAGATAGGCCCCCTAGCAGTTAGGCGGCGAGCAACAAGCGAGCCAAGATTGTACCGAGTATCATTGTTGAGCGCAGCAGGAAGGAAAGCTAAATGATAGTTGGAGATATTACTTGTGTTCTCCCTACCAAGTACGCTAGTAGCAAGATAATATGCAAAGTATCTAAGAGCAGGGAGTTGGATATTTCTTATCTTTCCGCGTTGCACCACACGGTCATCATCATTGGTCACCCCTCGGTATAGCTCTAGCAAATCAGTGGGTCACCCTTGAATTTTCTTCACGGTCCCTGTCATGCTTACACCTACAATACTGCAAAATCTTTCCAATGGCATGGTAAAGGGCAGATTATAAATTTTGAAAGAGACAGTTGACTGATAGGGCGTGTTAGTAAATGTGAAGCTCTCAACAAAGGTTTTGGTGATCATAGCGTATTGCTCACTTTCATCTTGCATATATGAGGTCAAACCAATCCTCTCAATCAGTAGCAAGAAATCATCAAAAATCCCTATATCTTGTAAGAAAGTAAAACAAGGAAAAGTGGATTGGTGAGCATCCCCATCATCCCTTTCATTACCAATACGAGTTGCAATGAGATCTTTGTTGTATGATGGCCTAAACTGAGAGGCTGATCTTGAGGGCCTCGACCTCCTAGGTGCATCCCTCTCAAATATCTCTCCAAAGGTATGGTTTTTCATGCTTGGTATTCTGAAATTTAAACACCTATTAAACAAGTGATTGCAAAGTGAATATAATGAAGGATTCTACTCATAGGGACTTGTAAGACAGATTTTTTTGGGCAATTTTCAGGCATAGATGCATGATTTTCTGACAGACAGATTTTTTTGAAATGATGCAATGACAAAACAAGGCTAGAACTACAGGATTTCTAAGACACTCTAACATGCAAGCAACTAACAACAAAAAGGAAACTAAATGAAAACAAAAACTAAAATGGATAGAATAGAAGTACACGAAAATAATCATAGTGAAAATATTGTTTTGTTCATGAAATCCTTTTGTTAACAAGGTTGATCAGGTCTTGTTACCAAAACAATTCCATATGAGACAAAACTTTGTATTCCACTAATGATTATGTTACCTCAACCTTGATAGCAATGGTCCCGATCATAATAGTTTCAAAATTTTCTCTTGGTATGGGACAATATATTTCTCTAACTTGAATGCCCTCAACATGTTCAATTGAATTCAAACCATAAGTCCTTTCAATCTTATTGGGGAAATAGACAGTATGTTCCTTGTCATTAACATTAAAGGTCACCTTTTCTTGATTACAGTTAATAACAGCCCCTGCAGTATTAAGAAAAGGTCTACCAAGAATAATAGACATATTATCATCTTTAGGCATTTCAAGCACAACAAAATTAGTTAATATCAAGCAATTATGAGCCACTTGAACAGGTACATCCTCACATATACCAACAGGAATAGTGGTAGATTTATCAGCCATTTGCAAAGATATATCAGTTGGTATTAGTTTTTCTAGTTGAAGCCTCTTATAGAGAGAGAAAGGCATAACACTAACTCCAGCTCCCAAATCACACAAAGCAGTTCTAACATAACTATTCTTAATAGAGCAAGGCATAGTTGGAATCCCTGGGTCTCCAAGTTTCTTAGGAGCCTTACCATTAAAGGAATAATTAGCAAGCAAAGTAGAAATTTATTCATTAGGGATCTTCCTTTTGTTCGAGACAATATCCTTCATATACTTTGAGTAAGGAGGCAATTTAATAGCATCAGTCAAAGGAATTTGCAAGAATAAAGGTTTCATCCACTCACAAAACTTATTATAGTGTTCATCTTCCTTTGACTTGTGTTTCTTATCAGGGAAAGGCATATGTTTTTGGACCCAAGGCTCTCTTTCACTACCATGTTTCTTAGCAACAAAATCTGCTTTAGTGTATTTAGTATTCTTAGTGTGCTTTTCAGGTTCTTCTTCAACTTTTTCTTCATTAGGAGCTTCATTTTCTTCATTACCACTTTCAGTTTCAGCATCAGAGATAGATATACTATTAGGATCTATAGCAGGTTCAGAGGGTTCTACAACAGTTTTATGTTTCTTTTTTCCTTTTCTTACGAGTAGAGCCACTATTTTTTAGCTTGTTGAGAATCCTGCTCAATTCTTTTGGGATGCCCCTCAGGATATAGAGGATCCTGGGTAGCAGCACCACTTCTAGTTCTAATTTCATAAGCATGTTTTTCTTTAGCAGCGTTAATTAGCAAGTATTTTTGCACTTTAATGAGTTGATCTATTTGCCTTAGAACCATTTGAAAGTGTTTAACAATCATTTTAACACCATTAGAGGTTCTTTCCACAATATCTTTCAACTCAACAATAGCTCTAGTGTTTTCCATTAGATGATTTTGCACCCTTCTATTAAAATTATCTTGCTTAACAATAAAGATATCGAATTCTTCTAAGCATTAATCAGGAGGTTTAGAGTAAGGGATATCACCTTTATCAAAGTGTTGGAGAGAGTGTACCTCAATAGTGGATGAGTAGGGGATAGGCTTACATAATTTTTCAATAGGAGGTAAATTCTTGACATATGCAGCTTTAATTCCCTTCTCCTTAAGACATTTCTTAGCTTCCTTCATCACTTCATCATTTAACTCGATAACTCCCCTCTTCTTTGATGTTGGAATAGGCACCGGTATAGTAGGTTCAGGTACAATTACTTCAAGTATAGCTTGTTCAGGAGGAGTCCAATCTTCAAGTTCTTGCTTATTTTAGCCATTAATTCCTCAGCTTCCTTAGGAGTCCTATTCCTGAAAACACAATCAACACAACTATCTAGGTATGTCCTATTTTCTTCAGTTAGTCCATTATAAAGTATATCAAGAAGCTCATTCTTAGGTAATGGACTTCCAGCCTGTGCATGAATCAAAGCACAAAACCTTGCCCATGATTCAGGCAATATCTCTTTTTCTCCCTGTTTAAAATCAAAAAGTTCCTGCAAAATAGCATGTCTAGCACTTGGAGGAAAATATTTCTGTAGGAAAGTACTAATCAAGCAATCAGGGCTATCAATAGATCCAGGAGGTAAATTACTAAACGAAGTTTTAGCTTCTCCTTTTAGTGAAAAGGGGAAAATCTTAGCAACAAAGTAAGTACGCATCTTAATATCATCAGAAAACAGGCCACTCATAGTAGAAAGCTCAGTCATATGTGCTACCGCACTTTCATTCTTAGTCCCACAAAAAGGTTCTTTCTCAACAATGGCTATGTAAGATAGATCGAGAGAGAAATCATAATCTTTATCTTTAATATTTATGGGAGAAGCAGCAAACTTAGCAATAGGAGACAATTTGGGTCTAATAGCACGCCTCTCAAGGAGACTCTTAGCAGCGCTCCTATCATGGGTGTTTTTACATTCTTTAATAAATTCATCGGTCATCTCAACATAACCATCTTCAATATCATAACTTTCACTAGACTCAGGTGAACTAACAGGTGTAGTAGTGTCTTCATTAGGAGTTTCGGTATTTCCAGCTATAGTTCTAGCAATCGTAGCATCTAGGAAAGGACCTAATGAACCACTCTTATCAAGCACAGTAGAAGCAGCATCATCAGTATCAGAAGTTTCAGATTCAGCAGTAGTAGCAGTGTGTGTAGCATGTGTCTGTGGTGGTGTAACGAGCTTACTCATAATAGATGGTGAATCAAGAGCAATAGAGGTGTTCAGAACCGTACCTCTTCTTGTAGTGGATGGTAAAATAGGAACCTTACCATCACGAGATTTACCCATGATGGATGGATAGCAGCGAACAATAGAGAATCCAGGTGAACTTGATAAATAAAGCTATGCTCCCTGGCAACGGCGCAAGAAAATAGTCTTGATGACCCACAAGTATAGGGGGTGTATCACAGTATTTTTGAGGGAAGTGAAACCCAATTTATTGATTCGACACAAGGGGAGCCAAAGAATATTTATAAGCCTTAACAACTGAGTTGTCAATTGAGCTGCACCTGGAAACAATCTTGCTCACATCAGTTTATCAGTAGCAACAGTTTTGCAGTAGGAAGAGTAAAGTAGCAGCAATAGTAAAGTAAAGACAGTAGTAACAATAGCAGTAAACAGTAGGATTCGAGTGCGGTAGGCATAGGGATGGATGGATGGGCGTTGCACGGACAAGACAATTCACATAGCAATCAGAACATACGGCAATTACAGATAAATAAGATAAAGTATCCAAGTACTAGATAATCCTAGGCATGTGTTCCATATATAGTCATACGTGCTCGCAATGAGAACTTGCACAACATCTTTTGTCCTGCCAGCCATTTGCCGTGGGGCCTCAAGGGAACTACTGGCAATTAAGGTGCTCCTTTTAATAGAGCACCGGAGCAAAGCATTAACACTCCGTGAACACATGTGATCCTCAAATCAAAGCCATTCCCTCCAGTTATCCCGATTTCTGTCACTTCGGGGCCATTGGTTTCGGACAACAACGTGTGTATACAACTTGCAGGTAAGACCAAAAACAATACTATCATAATGAATCAATAACATGTTCAGATCTGAAATCATGGCACTCGGGCCCTAGTGACAAGCATTAAGCATAACAAGTCGCAACAAAGTCATAAAGCACTAATAAAAGATACTAGGCACCATGCCCTAACAATCTAATGCTATTACATGAACGATCTCATCCAATCCCTACCATTCCCATAGCCTACAGCGGGGGATTACTCACTCATAGATGGGGGAAATATGGATGGTCGATGGAGAAGCGATGGTGATGATGATGGCGATGATCTCCTCCAGTTCCCTGTCCTGGCAGGGTGCCAAGACAGAGTTTCTGGTGCTGTTTCGTGGAATCTGGTGGTGGCGGCGGAGCGGAAATCCTTCTGGAAAAACGTCGAACCCCCCTGGGTTTTTAGGTCAGAAGGCAACTTATAGGCGAAGAGGGAGACCGAGGGGGAGTCTGGGGCGTCCAGACCACCCCCTGGCGTGGCCTGGGCTAGCCCGCACGTCCAGGTGGTGTGGACTGGGCCCAGCCCCCCTCCGTCTTGTATTCTGGCTCCGGGAGTCTTCTGGTGAAATAGGATTTTTGGCATATTTTCGGGATTTTTCCTGATAGTTGATTTTCTGCACAAAAAGTAGACACCAAGGCAACTCTACTGAAAACAGCGCCAGTCCGCGTTAGTTGCATCCAAATCACACAAGTTTAGAGGAGAAGCAATAGCAAAAGTGTTCAGGAAAGCAGATACGTTTTGGACGTATCAGACGTCCTTCTCCTCCTGCAGTGGCGTGCTCCGGCCAAATTCCGGTGAAGCGGCGCTCGCCTTGCTCCGGGGAAGGGTGTGGGAGGCTCAGTGAGGAGTGGGGAGTGTGTTGGTGTGGAGAATGGAGGCGGAGGGGGTCTCTATTTATACAACAACGAGGGGACCGAATGGGATGGGCTCGGGCTCTTCGGTGACGATGATATAGGCGGCTAGCGGCGCGGCTGAGGGTAGGCGGTAGCATGGTGTTCCCTGGCGGTCGTCACTGGCTTAATGGATAGGCACGGGGTGATATAGGTTGGTTTGGCGCGTGTGATGCTCTATGCGGGAGCGGCGGTGTTTGCGACGGTGTACGGGGGATACGGATCACGCGGCGGCGAACGGGGGTGTCTGTGATCATGGCGAGTGTGCGCGTGCACGGAGAGAGCGAGGCACGGTCTATGCGAGCCAGTCAGGTGCGGTGCTCTGGCGCGTTCTCGGCACGACGCAGAGAGAATGGGTGCAGCGTCACTGGGGTGGTCCAGGGCTTGGCTATGGTTGAGGCTTGGACAGGGGGTGGCGGTGGACGGTGGCGTGTCTGGTGTGCATCATGGGCGAGGCCGGCGTGGCCTCTAGAGATCTGTCCACGGTTGGCCGGCGAGTGTGGTTTTGGGCAACGACGCACTGGTGCACAACGGCCAAAGGGGAGCATATCTGGTGCAGCTAGACACTGGGGAGATAGGGGAGTGAAGAGGGAACCACTTGGTCGAGAGATCACTGCTCAAATAGTGAAGTTAGGCCAGAGTTAATTAGTGTAAGCAAGATGTTTGATTAAAAGACCGCAAGAGATTAAGTTTGAAAATTTTGAATGAAATTTGGTGAGTGTTTGAATCTTATGCTTGAGTATCTATGGTTGCTTGGAAAAGTCAAGCGGAATTGGTTTGAGTGGTTTTTGAAAAAGTGTGATCTTACCATATGAACTAGATTCAAATTTGAACTGTCGATTAAATAGATTTGAAAATAGTTTATGTGGGTTTGTAAAGTGGGATTGGGTTCACTTTTCCTTGGTCTAGCAAGGGGTGAAAAGAAGTAGAAATGTTTCTGTTAGAAATTCTCTTCTAGGAGAACTCAAAGTGTCCTGGTGGTTAACTTTGGTCAAAATGACCATTTGATCTTTTTATTCATATTTGATTTCTTTCTCTATGGATTTTGTTTGTAATTTGCCTAGATGATGTAGTATTCATCTTTAAACCATTTCTCATAATTTGTAGCAATCAAACATGGCAAATTCAATCAATTCTACACTAATGCAAATCACACATGCATTCTTATAGATTTTTGGAAATAAAGTTTTTGTTAACCCTAAACTTAGGTGATTAGAACTTGATAAACTTGATTAGCATTTTTGGGGTGTTATAGTTGCCCGCGTGAGCGGTTTTTGCAGGACGTGATGAAGAGGTGGGTCCCATTTTCTAACTTGGATTTGACCGGGCATGCGTAATCTTTGGTTTTAACTGTGTCTCCTTGATTCTCGCGTGTAATGGGGGGGAGTGGCGCGACGGTTTGTGGTTTATCCTGCCACACATCAACACTGATGGGTGCCAGGCGTCTAGTTGATTCTCTCCTGGCCGTTGGATGGCATCGTCGATGAGGTTAAGTAGAGATCCGTCGTGAGGTAATTCCCTACATCTTCTTCTTTCTCACCCACTGCCGCCATTGCTACTCCTTTTGTTCCATTGCTCTCATTATCCTTGCTGCACTGGACCAACTCCGCACTTTCCCGAGCTACTTCCTATGCTCCCGCCACAAGAGCCAGATGGGGAAGAAGAAAGGAAGCTCTGCCGCTGGATCTGCGGTGGCCACTACTGCGGCCAAGAAGAAGGGCACCTCCACCGCGGGCACTAGCGCTGCCGGCGGAGCTAGGAAGAAGAAGGGCCCTAGGACCCACATCACGAATGGGTCGTGGCGCGCCTCCATCATCAAGCATGCGGAGCTCTTTACTCAACGTCAGTATGGGACGCTCCCCGCTGCGGAAGATGACTGCCGCATCCACGGCGACGAGGAAATCCCTAGTCCTCCTACTGGGTTTCGAGTGATGTTCCTCACTTTCATCATTCCCGGTTTGTCCCTCCCCCTTGACAAGTTTGTGAGGGGTTTGCTTTGTGTCTATGGGCTCCAGCTGCACCAGCTGACCCGAAAATCCATCCTCCACATCGCTTGTTTCATTACTCTCTGCGAGTGCTGGCTCGGAATTGAGCCACACTTCGGCCTCTTTAAAAAACTCTTCAAACTCAAATGCCAATCGGGCGCTGGATCTGAAGTCTACGATATAGGAGGCTATAGTATCCATGTCGACTCCAACATCACCTATTTCGCCATCAATTTCAATGCATCCGTCCAAGGGTGGAGAGAGAAGTGGTTCTACATTCACGACCAAAAGGTGGATGGAGAGCACTACGGACTCGCGGCCTTTGACCCAGTTGTAGTCTTTGCAAGAGGAGGAGGTAGTGGAAGAATGTTGTGATGCCCGGAAAAGCCGAGGAAACAAAGATGCTATACCAGTGGGTCTGTGACTTGGAGGGTCGCATAGGCAAACAGATATGTGGTGTAGACCTCATTCGCACATGGATGCACCATCTTGTGCAGCCACTGCAGGCTAGGGTGCACCCCTTGTGCTGCTGGACTGGTATCAAGGATGTCACTCGCATCTCGCGAGAGGGCATTTCTTCGGGCGAAGTCGACAGGAGATTTCAACTACTGACCAAGCATATCGCCAAGGAGGAACTCCCGGGTGAATCAGTCATGTTTCCCTTCTGCGCAAGCAATCCTCTGCCTGAGGTGGATTTCTCTTTAATGTTTTCTTGATTTTTGACTGCCTATTAGGTGTCTTTTATACTGATGCTTTGTGATGGTTTCAGGACTGGAAGGTGGCCACTAACTTACCTCCTCAGCCCGAGGGGGTAATTCCTCGTGAGGCCAAAGAGGAGGATGAGTCGGGCTCTACCGTTCCCGTGGAGGAGGAACGCAAAGCCCCCGAGTCCGAGGGGACTCGCAAGTGCTCCCGAAGCATGGACTTAGATGCCTCGTCGCCGTTGACGCTAGAGGATCCTCCTGCTATAGCAGAGGAGCCAATTCCTGCCGTGCCCGTGCGCACCGTGGCTCCTCCTTCACGGAAGAAGTTGAGGTTGCCAAAGGAGTCGTCTGATGATTCCTTCGACCTCGACAAGTTTGAGGGGGTATGTGTGTATATTTTTGCGAGTTCGTCCTGCCTTCTCAAAATCTGTCCTTATGAAGTAGTTCTGGGTATTCTTGTAGTCAAACAGCATCGTCATCGTCCGATGAATGTCGCTTTGTCAAGGAGACCGGAGTCGTGGACTCCAAATACAAGGAGGTGGCGGTACCATCTCCTTCCCCTCCGGTGGCGGCCCACTCTGGTGCCAATTCTTCGAGCTCCCCACATGATGGGGAGCATCAAATTGTTGCCTGGACATCGTGGAGTCCCTAGAGGAACACGTGAGTTTTCTATTCCGTTGGTAGTCGAATTTTGTGTTAATGCTCACACTGCTTCCCTTTTCTTGTAGCCTATTGTGAAAGATTATTCTCGCTTCACCGAGCAAATCATTTCCTTGGGTCGACAACATGCTTCGCTGGAAACCCGCCACCATGCTTTCCAAGGTTAGTTTTATACTTTTCTCTCTGTTTTGTTTGCGTAGATGTTTGTAGTCTTAGGTTTTGCCATTGTAAGTGAGCATAATGATCTTCGTCGCATCGACTCCCTGGAGAAGGGACTTGCCGTAGCGGATAAGAAACGCAACGAGGCAATCGAGGCTCTGGACGATTCGAAAAAGCGTGAGGAAGACGGGCGCTCTTCCACCACTGAGAGGGAGAATGTGTTTGTAGAACAGCTCTTCTCTATTGTGAAAGCGCTCTCAGGTATGATGTTGCTTCACTTGAATTTGCCAAGAACTTTTCTTTCATGCCATTGTTCTCATATGTATATTTTGTAGATGCCGCTGGCGTGGACTTTGACGCCCAGGCTTTGACCTACGCGGATGCCTTGGCCGGCACCATGACTGCAGTCGAAGACCGCAACGTCTCTGTCAAGGAAACACTTGAGAGGGCCAAGGGCGTGCTGGGCCGTCTTCGAGAGGAAATACTCCCCAAGGCGAAGCTGATCGAGAATCTTGATGGATTGGTGGAATCCTTCACGGAAGGTGTGCCTATGGACTTCAAGAACGCACAACAGGGAGTTGGAGCTACCATGGGACTCGCGATGGCGCAGGCTCATGACGTGGATCTAAACCCCAGCCAAATCTCCTCAGTGATGCCATTCACTTCGGATGGCCAGTAGGTAGTGTTTGCTCCTTTTGCCACCAGCTGCAATAAATATGGGCCTCAGCTCATTGATACACTCGCCACGTACTGTGTTGAGTTGAGGCGGCAGAACAAAGCGAAAACCATTACATCAGAGGCTGTAGTCGAGAAGAACATGGCGTTAGAGACTACCACAGACTCGAAGAATCCCTCGAGGGCCAACGCCTAGCTGTAGCCTACTGTTTTAGTCTTCTTTTGTAATAGTTTAGCTTTTCCCATTGGATTGTACCTCGTGGGGGTTCCCCTTTTGAGACTCACTGAACCTTGATGTTTCTTCTACTGAATTTATTTATAAATAGTTTGCCTTATTTGCTTCTTATTCTGCCTATAATAGGGTCCTTCGAGTGGTCCATCTGACTCGCCTCCCACCGATGAACCTATGGCGCAACCACGTTCAAAGGTGGAGGAGGTGTTGCTGCTTTCTCGATTGCACGACCGCATAAAACATTTGGAGCGGGAGATACCCATGATCCGTGGTAGCGCGGACGTGTGGAAGTCGAAGGCTGAAAAGGCCAGTGCGCCCGAGAAGTACCTTATGGGTGAGGTGGCTTAGTTGAATGAGCAATTTAAGTGTTAGTTCTCTAGCCTCTTATCCTTTCTTAGCTATTTGTGGCGGCACTTTGTTCTTATGCTTTTGCTCTGCTTCTTGTAGTTGTTAGCGTCCGTCGCCTGCAGGATGAGAGGGGTCGAGTTGCCAGTCAACTGAATGACCTGATCCAAGAGCAGCTGGAAGCTAGCGAGTATTTCTAGGTGGATCATGATTGTGGAGTCGCATTGGCGACGCTGCAGGATTGTGCATCGCGGGTGCTGCAGTACTTGAAGAAGTCATAATCGTCCTTAAAGCATATTTTTCAGGCGATGTTTCCCCTGGATGTGGTGCCTTCAAGCTTTCTAGCGCTGTTGTCGAAATTTCAAGATATTAGCATAGTCCGTGAGTGAGTGTGCCATCAGCTGGTCGCGGGTGCCAAGGTTGCGTTGGCGCTTGTTCGCCTGCACCAGCCAGATATGGATTTCACGGCTATTGCCGCTGGGCCACCACCTCCGCCAAAAGGGATGACACGGAACATGGTGCCACACTACTGGGCGCTTGATCAACCAGCCGAAGTTATCGTTGATTTCTTCGAAGAGAAGGAGAATGTTCTCCTTTTACCTCAGTAGTGTAGTATAGATCTGCACATGAAGTGCATAGGTGTTGTAAAGTTCATATAAGACTGTCGGGTGTTTTGTTACCTGTTCATATGTAATAGCTTTCTAGCTTGTATATTTTTTGAGTGTTTTGTACTCTATAGTTCCTTTTTGTTAGCCTGACCAGTATTCATCTCAGCAACTTCTCAACCTGTCAGGTGTGTTGCAGCTGGGTTGATTTTGCCAAGGGTTCGATTGATAGTACGTCAGCTACTCAGGATACTGTGTTTAGTCGTGTGATAACCACAAGTATAGGGGATCATGTGTAGCCTTTTCGATAAGTAAGAGTGTCAAACCCAATGAGGAGCTAAAGGTAGGATAAATATTCTCTCAAGTTCTATCAACCACTGATACAACTCTATGCACACTAAACGTTTGCATTATCTAGGAAATAAAACTAGAGCAACAATACGAGTAATAGAGATAGCTTTGCATGATAATAAATAACAAGAAAGTAAAGCTAGTTGCTGCATCAATAAAATACACTAAACTAACAGAACCATGAGTGTGGAATAGTGGTGGTAATTGTGGTGGCTTTGTCCAAGTTTAAATAGCGAATAGATCGGGTTCATTGTTTTCGATGCAGTTTTCTATGTGGGAGAGGCTAAATATACATGCGCTTCACTACTTGGAATTACATGTACTATATGATTGGGTTGTTAGCAAACATTCGTAAGTACTAATCAATGAATTAAGGTTTCCCCAACCATAGCCTTAAGTTTAATGGTCCTCTTACTCCCATACGTGCAACGTTCCGGTTCACATTCTCAGGTTTCTGTCACTCCGGCAGAACTTTCCCCCTTCCTTTTACACATACTACAAACCCTATGATGTTTAATCCATGCGCGCACAAATATAATGGACACCAAAGGACTATACCATATCAACATATAACTCTAATGAACCAAAGACGTTCAACCATTCAATCTAAGAACAAAGAAACTACGCAAACATGACATAGATCATAGGATTATAACTTATAGCATCAAACACCATGTTTACATAGGACGGTACAGAGGTGTGTGAGAGGATGAACCACTGCATACTAGGAGGATTATATGATGTCGATAGCGGTGAAGATGGTGAAGAGGGCGGCGGCGGCACGGGGGACTCCTTCCCCGCCGCCGGTATCATGGGGGAGCACCGCCCCTTAGCCTCCTTACTTCATTTCTTTTTGGGAGCCCTTCCCCATGGAGATAGGATCCATGGGGGAGGAAAAAACCTGGCTTTGGTGGCTGCAAATTCGTGGGTGGAGATGCCCTGGGCGAATTAGGTTTCCTCCCTTTATATAGCTTCTCGGATTCCCGTCACCCCATCTTGGGCTGCAGTAAATCGGGCCTAGAAGGCCCGTCCGGACTCGGAATCAGCTAAATTTTATGTACAGAACGTTTGTAGCGAAATTTCCAACAACTTTGTAGTTGAAGAGTTTTCCGTTTGACGCTGTCTTCGATCCGAAACGTGACCATCTTCAAAAAGAGTTCCGAGACAGATTTCTGGAAAAATCCCAATTTGACTCCAACAAGGTTTCCACTTGTATTCTTGGTAGTTCCTACACATCAAAGTGTAAAACAAGAACATTGTGCACGTTTACAACTATTAGTAGGTTAGTCCAAATAAATCATAAACTTTAAACAAAAAGGAGTGTCAAAAGCATATTATTAGCATAAAACCATAAAAATTATAGATACGTTATGGACGTATCATCGTGTAACAAGGTTGAGAAGGTGGCGCAGCCCCCGAGTAATGTAATTGCAAGTAAGAAATAAAGACACGGAGTTTGGGGCACTTAGCTTTATTTATTCGCAGAATATCATGAGGTACAATATATGGCTAAGTAGCCTGGCTAAATAACCTTATTTGCAAAGTAAAAACATCTAGGGTAGAAACGATGCAGCTGTGCGACGTTCCAAGCGTTGGAGTATGTGACTCCACTTTCTACGTCCTTAAGGTAGTAGGCGTCACCTAGGATTACTTTAGTAATCACGTAAGGTCCTTTCCAAGGGGACTCGAATTTGAGGTTCCCTTGCTTCTTCAGTCGTAGGACAAGGTCTCCTTCGACGAAGGATCTGGGGCATAGCCTTCTGCTATGGTAATTGTGGAGGTTCTGTTGGTAGATCGTGGATCTCTCCGCTGCAATCTTGCGTGCTTCATCGAGGAGATCTACGGAATCTTCGAGTGCGAGGGTTGACTCTGCCTTGCTGTATGCTACTATCCGTGGGGCTTTGTAGCGCACCTCTGCGGGTAGTACCGCCTCGGCGCCGTGTACCATGAAGAACAGAGTGTAGCCTATAGCGCTGTTTGGAGTTGTGTGCAGGCTCCATAGTAACGATTGCAGCTCCTCGGGCTAGCACCCAACAGCTTTTTCAAGTGGGAGGAGGAGCCTTTTCTTGATCCCGCAGCAGACGAGGCCGTTGGCCTTTTCGACTTGACTGTTGGTCTGAGGGTGTGCTACCGAGGCATAGCGGATGTTGCTTCCCAGGTTATCGGAGAAATCCTGGAACTCTTTGGAGGTGAAGTTCGTCCCATTGTCCGTGATGATGCTGTGTGGCACCCCAAAATGAAAGACGATGGACTCGAAGAATTTTACGATTGCTGCCCCTGATTGGTTTGTTACCGGCATGGCCTCAATCCACTTTGTGAAATTGTCGACTGCGGCCGGGAGGTAGACGTATCCTCCAGGTGAAGATTTTTGCAGCTTGCCGACCATGTCGAGTCCCCATTGCACGAAGGGCCAGGCCACAGGTATGGGCCTGAGCTCAGCGCCAGGTGTGTGCGGCTTGTCCGCGAATCACTAGCAAGCGTTGCATCCCTGGACGATGTGCTTAGCATCACGCAGCGCCGTTGGCCAGTAGAATCCAGCTTGTAGAGCTTTGGTGACGAGGGCGCGACTACCCGCATGATGGCCGCAAGTTCTTTCATGTATGTCGAGGAGGATGGCTCTTCCATCGTCGTTGGAGACACACCTGTGGAGGACTCCTATGATGCTACGCTTGTACAGTTTGCCATTGATAAGGGCGAATGCCTTGGATCGTCGTGCTATATGACGCGCATCTGTCGGGTCATCTGGCAACCTTTTGCTGAGCTAGTATGTGATATATGGTTGCGTCCAGGATGGCTCGATCATCATGACCTCCATGGGGCCTTCGAGTCCTGTATCTGGATCCATGTCGTCGATTTCCGTTGGCTCGTTGGGTGGCGTAGCCCTCGAGTCCTTTGCCATGCTTGCTTTCTGCTTTGGAGCCTTGGGCTTGATGGAGCACTTGCAGATGCGCTCTAAAAATACTCCAGGTGGCACTGGGGCACAAGTGGAGCCAATGTTAGCGAGTGTATCCACCTCCTCATTGCTCACGCGACCGACGTGCCACAGCTTAGAGCCGTCGATATCTCCTTCGAGTGCGTCGTAGAGGTCACAGTAGGAGATCATGTTGTCGCTCAAGGCATCGCACTCGTTCATTGTTTGGTTGACCACTAGTTTGGAGTCGACGTAGATGATGAGTCGCTTCGCGCCACAGGCTTTTGCCATACACATCCCGTGGAGTAAGGCTTCGTATTCAACTTCATTGTTGGAGGCGGTGAACTGCATTTGCAGAACATATCTCATCTTGTCACCTTGTGGCGAGGTCAGGATGATACCCGCGCTAGCTCCCTCCTTGCGCTTGGACCCATCGAAGTGCATTGTCCGTAGGTAGGACATGTCTGGCTTGTCGGGGAGCTGGTTTTCCATCCAGTGTACGAGCAAGTCTAGGAGAACTTGCAACTTGATCGCATCTCGCTTCTCGTAGGTGATGTCTTGTGGAGACAGTTCTATCCCCCAAAGCGCGACTCTCCTAGTGGCGTCGGGTTTGTTGAGGATGTGCCCTAGCGGGGCATCGTTCACCATGATAATTTGATGCTCCTGGAAGTAGTGGCGCAGTCGCCTGGCTATCATGAAGACGCCGTGCGCCAGCTTTTGATAGTGCGGGTACCGCTTCTTTATTGGTGTGAGCACCTCGCCGAGGTAGTAGACTGGGCATTGTATCCCTTAGACTTTATTTTCTTCGGATTGTTCCACCAAGAGCACAGTGATAACGACCTGGTTGGTGGCAGAGATGTATAGCAATAGCGGCTCCTTTCACGAGGTGTTACCAACACCGGCGAGGTGGACAATAGATGCTTGAGGTCCTCAAATGCTTCTTGTGCTTCGTTTGTCCACTCGAATTTGTTAGCCTTGCGGAGAAGTTGGTAGAAAGGCAGTGCCTTTTTGCCCATCCGACTAATGAATCGACTGAGTGTCGCGATTCGCCCAGCCAGCTACAGGTAGCCTTTTACGTTCTTTGGCTTCTCCATAGCCAGTATGGCCTTTATTTTCTTCGGGTTGGCCTTGATCCCTCTCGTGGAGATGAGGTACCCAAGCAATTGCCCAGATGGTACGCCGAAGGCACATTTGTCCGGATTCAGCTTGATCCGGTAGCAGTCGAGGTTGTCGAAGGTCTCGCGGAGATTGTCGAGTAACGAGGCTTCCTCCTTGGTTTTGACGATAATGTCATCGACGTAGACTTGAATGTTGCGGCCAAGCTGGCTTTTAAGGAAGGTCTGCATACACCGCTGGTAGGTGGCCCCCGCGTTCTTCAGCCCGAAGGGCATTGTTATGTAGAAGAAGACACCAAAGGGCGTGATGAACGCTGTTTTCTCCTGGTCCTCCTCCTTCATTCGAATCTGATGATAGCCTGAGTAGGCGCCGAGGAAGAAGAGGCACTCGCATCCCGTGGTGGAGTCGATTATCTGATCGATCCGTGGCAACGGGAAGTGGTCCTTTGGGCAATGCTTATTCAAGGAGGTGAAGTCCACGCACATCCGCAGGATATCCGTGTCTTTTTTAGGAATGAGCACGGGGTTTGCTACCCAGGTGCTTTCCTTGATCTCGTGTATGAAATTAGCATCGAGGAGTCTATTGACTTCCATACCGACCACTTTTTCCCTTGGTTCAAACAATCGCCATATTGTTTGTTTGACTAGCCTTGCTTCGGGATTCACGTTGAGTGAGTGCTCGGCGAATTCCCTGGGAACTCCTGGCATGTCCGCTGGACACCAGGCAAATATTTCCCAGCGCTCACGGAGGAATTTGACGAGCGTGAGTTCCTATGCAAAACTCAAGTTGATGGAGATGAGGGCCATCTTGGTCGGGTCTGTTGGGTGGACCTAGACCACCTTGGTGTGGCTTGAGGTGTTGAAGGATTGGTTAGGTGAGCTTGGATTACTTAGTGGTGGCAGACTGTTTTCTGTCGACTCCTTCAATCGCACCAACTCCTCTTGCATGCCAAAAGACTAGGAGATTCTGTTGAACTCCGTATCGCAGCTGTTGGACCTCTCGAAGCTCCCATTGACTGTAACAATGCCGTTTGGACCCGGCATCTTCATCTACATGTAGGCATAGTGTGGCACTGCCATGAACCTCGCGAATGCGACACGTCCGAGAATGCAATGGTATTGCAAGGGCCAGTCGTCGACTTCAAATTTAATGTGTTCTTGTCGAAAGTTTACTGGTGTGCCGAAGATGATGTCGAGGCTAATCTTGCCCAGGGGTATATGCCCTTCCCTGGGATGATTCCGTGGAAGGTTGTGTCTGCAGCTTCTAGACATGACAGAGGAATTCGCATTGCACGCAAGGTACTTACGAACATAAGGTTAATGCCGCTTCCACTATCCATGAAGACACGACTCATCTCGAAGCCCCCAATCTGTGCTTTGAGTACCAAAGGACAGTGGCCTGGGTGAGGTACTTGGTGCGTATGATCGCGCTTCTCGAAGGTGATGCAGGACTCGCTTCCACTGAGGTACTCAGTGGTGGAGGGCGGAGAGTTCATCGCCAAATTTACTTGGCGAGTGATTTATTTTTGCACTCGATTTGAGGGGCGTCCTTTTTGGATCATCCCCATGTTCCCCAACGGTCGGGGGTATGGCTCGCCTCCATGGTTCTGGACTGGCGCGGCCGTAGGTGGTGGTGGCTGATACATTGCAAATGTATCTATAATTTTTGATGTTCCATGCTTGGTTTTATCCACTTTCTTGTGTTTTGTTCCAACTTTGGAGTACTTTTCATATGATTTCTTGGACTAACCTATTAACAAGAGCCATAGTGCCAGCTGCCTTTTTTCTGCTGTTTTTGGTTCTAGGAAAGTCAGAAAATGAATATTCTCGGAATTGGACGGGACAAAAGCCAAAGTGCCTATTTTTCCGGAGGGGATCAAGTGCTAGAATACGAGACGGAGAAGGGCCAGGGAGCCACCACACCACCTGGCCGCGCGGCCAGGCCTAGCCCGCGCCAGGGGGTGGTGTGGCCGCTCCCGGCACCCCCTCGGCCTCTCCTTCCGCCTATAAGTTTCCCTCGGGACAAAAACCCTAAGGACCCGATCAAAAAGCCAAGAAAGAGTCTGTAGCCGCCGTCATCTCCATCCCTAGATCGGGAGGGATCTCAAGCTCTTCCCGGCACCCTGCCGGAGAGGGGAATTCACCCTGGAGGCCTTCTTCATCACCATGCAAGCCTCCGGTGTGATGCGTGAGTAGTTCATCCTTGGACTACGGATCCATGTAGTAGCTAGATGGCTGGTTTCTCCTCCTTTGTGCTTTCATGTTTAGATCTTGTGAGCTCCGTTCATGATCAAGATCATCTATTTGTAATTCATACATGTTGTGTTTGCGGGGATCCGATGGATATTGAGATGCTATTTCAGATTGATTATTGATTCTATCATGTCTTTGTTATTTGAGATCTTGCATGCTTTCCATTGTTAGTAGCTATCTTGGCCAAGTAGATGCTAGCAACTCCAAGAGTTAGTATTTATGCTCGATAGCGGGTTCATGCCTCTGGTAATCTGGGGAAGTGACAGAAATCTCTAAGGTACAAGATGTGTTGTTGCTACTAGGGAGAAAACAACAATCATTTGTTCATAGATCAATCGTATTGTTTACTTTACACGCAGTTCGTAAAGCAATAATCTATTGTTTGCAACTTAATACTGGAGGGGGTTCAGATGATAACCTGAAGGTGGATTATTAGTCATAGATGCAGTTGGATGGCGGTCTATGTATTATGGTGTATTGCCCAATCAAGTCTCAAAGGAGTCAAGATGATTAGTATATGCATGTATCGCTTTCTCTGTGTTTGTCAATTGCCCCGCTGTAGTTTGTTCACCCAGCATGTTATCTATCTTAAGGAGAGCCACCTCTAGTGAACTATGGATCCCGGTCCTTTGTTTTTACATACAATCTACAATCTTTTACTGCTTTGTGTTTACTTTCTGCAAACTTTTACTTCTTTCCATTTGATACGTTTAATCCTTTGTTTTCTGCAAAACACGGTGAGATTGACAACCTCATCGCAAGTTGGGGACAAAGTTCTGTGGTTGTGTTGTGCAGGTCTCCACGTTGCTACTAGCACCGGTAGTGCGCCCTGCCAAAGCTCAGCTATTAACACCTTTGAGGTGTTTCCTTGCTCCTACTGGTTCGATTAAACCTTGGTTTCATAACTGAGGGAAACTTGCTGCTATGCTTATCATACCTTCCTCTTGGGGTTCCCAACGAGCTCTACATCAACCACGAGCCATCAACACTTTTCTGGGCGCCGTGCATTGAGCCATCAAGCATTTTTCTGGCGCCGTTGCCGGGGAGTCAAGGACATATTCACAAGGGGAGTCCCTCATAACCAATCTCTTTATTTTGTTGTTTTTGTTTTGCTTAGTTTCTTTTTGCTTTGTTTGCTTGTTTTGTTCTTCAAAAAACACAAAAAAATTAGTTTAACAGGTTTGCTTTCTTATTTGAAAACCCAAAAAAATGACTACTCTTGAAAACACTAAGTTGTGTGACTCCACTAGCACCAACAACAATGATTTTATGAGCACACCTATTGCTCCACCTGTGGCTGAAAATACTTTCTTTGAGATAAAACCTGCTTTGCTTAATCTTGTTATGAGAGAGCAATTTTCTGGTATTGGTAATGAAGATGCTGCTTCCCATCTAAATAACTTTGTTGAACTTTGTGAGATGCAAAAGCATAGGGATATAGATGGTGATATTATTAAGCTGAAATTGTTTCCTTTCCCTTTGAGAGGAAAAGCTAAAGAGTGGTTGAATTCCTTAACTAGGAATAGTATTGATTCTTGGACTAAGTGCAAAGATGCTTTTATTGGAAAATACTATCCTCCTGCTAAGATTATATCCATGAGAAGTGAAATAATGAAGTTTAAACAACTTGATAATGAGCATGTTGCTCAAGCTTGGGAAAGAATGAAATCTTTGGTAAAGAATTGTCCCACTAATGGACTGACTGCTTGGATGATCATCCAAACTTTTTATGCAGGATTGAACTATTCTTCAAGGAACCTATTGGATTCTGCTGCTGGAGGTACCTTTATAACCATCACTTTGGGTGCTGCAACGAAACTTCTGGACAATATGATGGTTAATTATTCTGAATGGCATACTAAGAGAGCTCCAAAAGGTAAGAAGGTAAATTCTGTTGAGAAAACCTCCTCCTTGAGTGATAAGATTGATATTATTATGTCTATGCTTGTTAATGGGAAAGCCCATATTGATCCAAATAATGTTCCTTTAGCTTCTTTGGTTACTCAAGAAGAGCAAGTTGATATGAACTTCATAAGAAATAACAATTTTGGCAACAATGCTTATGGTAATAATGCTTATAGGAACAATTTTGGTAACAAAAATTATAAGCCATATCCTCCCAACAATGGTAATGCTTATGGAAATTCTTACAACAATAATAAGAGTGCTCCCTCTGAACTTGAAGTTATGCTTAAAGAGTTTATTAGTAAACAAACTGCTTTCAATAAAACTATTGAGGAAAAACTCTCTAATGCTGAAAGAAATATAGCATCTTTGGCTGAAGCTCAATCTTATTTGTATAAAATGGCTGCTAAACCTAAAACTAATGAGAATCCCTTTGCAGCTACTAATGCTATACAAGTAAGAATTGATGAAAATGTTAGACTATTAGCTGAATTACATGCTAAGTGGGAAAGAGAAGACAAAATTGCTAGAAACATTAGTGTTTCTACTATTACCACCACTAGTGTTGAGGCTACTAATAGTTCTACTACTTTAGATGATAAATTTGATTTTGATCTTGATGGTTGCAACATCTCTAAAGTTATTAAGTTCCTACAAAATCTTGCTAAAAGTCCTAATGCTAGTGCTATGAACATGGCTTTTACAAAACACATTACTGATGCTCTCATAAAAATTAAAGAAGAAAAGATGAAACATAAAGCTTCTATTCCTATAAAATAAGAAGATGGTTGGGAACCCATCATTAATATGAAAGTGAATGATTTTCATTTCAAAGCTTTGTGTGATCTTGATAGTAGTGTTTCTATTATGCCTAGAAGGATTTATGATATGCTTGATTTGCCTCCTCTTGAAGATTGCTATTTGAATGTCCCACTTGATGATAATGCTAAAAATAAACTCATGGGGAATCTTAATGATGTTCTTATTATGGTTAATGATTCCTATGTCCCCATTGATTTCTATGTTTTGGATGTTGAATACAATGATTCTTGTCCTATTACTTTGGGAAGACCTTTTCTTAGAACTGTTGGTGCCATCATTGATATGAAATAAGGCACCATTAAATATCAACTCCCACTCAAGAAATGTATAGAACACTTCCCCAAAAAGAGAGAAAAGATTTCTTTTGCTTCTCCTATGAAAACAAAATTTGGTTTTAATGCTTCTTCATTTGAGAACACTTGATTCTTTCTTTGGTTCTTATGCCTAACTTAAAGGCGTTAAAGAAAAGTAATTGTTGGGAGATAACCCAAGAGTTTTAGATGAGTCTTGGAAGTTATTACCTCTGTAATAACCGCTCCTTATCCTTTTTATTTGCTTTTTGTGCCAAGAGTAACCTCTAATGAGAGTGAAGTAATGATTGGGAAAGTTGTTGTCCCGAAACAGATTTTTGTGCCTCACCGTAAAAATTCCTGAGAGAGCTCTGTAAGTCGGATTGAGCTTTAATTTTTTGTTCTTCTGACCCAGGTTGTTATCTAACTTTCGTTAGTTCAACACTTTTTGATTTGAGCAACAGAAGGTCTTCGAAACAATTCATCTTTACCTGCTGGTCTGTTTTGACAGATTTCTGCCATTTTCTGCATTGGTTTCTTGTTGGTTCCTTCTTGAGTTCTTTTGGGGAATTGAGCTTTTTGAGGGAAGTTCTACAGTAGCTAGTGTTCTAATGGAAGTTTATTTGGTGTTAGAACTGAACCTTAAGACTTATTTATCTTGAGTGCACTAATGTTGCTAATAAAGATTGTGTGAAGTTTTGTATGAAGGAAAATTTTCAGGTCTATGGAAGGAATGAGTAATGAGATGAAGGATGGACTAAAGCTCAAGCTTGGGGATGCCACGCGTGTCACCCCAAGAAATATCCAAGAAGTACAAGCGTCAAATCTTGGGGATGTCCAAGGCATCCCCTTCTTCATTAATAAAAATCCCAGGTTTCTTCCAAACGCTTCATTTTTATTGTTTCATGCATAGTTGTGTTGTTCTTGGAGCGTCTTCTTTTTCGTTTTTGTTTTGGTTTTTAGTTTTCTTGGTTTTCTTAGTTTTCTGAATAAGTTGGTTGGACCCCCTCTTTCATACATTGGTTTGCAAATGGTTTGGTTTGGTTTGGAAAAGAGTAGGAAAGTTCATGCTTATGTGGTAAAAAGAGCTCGTTTTTGACTGTGGCTATGCTCTGTCATGCCGTGCTTGATATTGTTTTGGCTTTATGCTTAGTATTCTTTGCTGTATCATGACTTGTTATAAACAATTGAGATTGCTTAATGTGCCTTGGATGAATCATGCGTTGTTTTAGCATATTAAAGCATAGTATAGTGGTATTCTCCTTTGATGCTTTATTTGGGTTGACTTGGCACATGCTCACACCATGTTATGACTGTCACAAGTCACCATAGACTTTTTGATCCTTTAGTTTTCAACTTGTAGTATCACTTAATGCTTTGATCAATGATGTTTTATCGCTCTGCATGATTATGGCCATTATTGCTCTCTTAGTTTGTCGATCCCAGTCTTTTGCTAGCCTCCACAACCAAGTATGAGTTCCACTCATGCATCCAACTCCCTATACCAAGTTATTCCAAATAGTCCACCATACCTACCTACTAGCTTATGCTATTCCAAGTATATTCATTCTTTTGTTTACCTTCCACTTGTTATGAGAAAACTAGTGATTAAAGCTCTCACGAACTTGATGGCACACTTTACTTTACCTGCCCTTAATAAACTTGAATCGTTGTGTTGTCTATGTTGTATATGCTTGCACTTATTTGTTGGGAATTAGCAGAACCATGCTTTCATGGGGAACGCTTTCAACATTGCACTTGGTACTTGTACCTAGTTGATATCATGCTCTTTTGTATATGGATGTCGTCGGTGTGAAATGAAAGGGGAGCTTGTAAGTCCATGGAGTTATGTATATGTGTTAGAGAAACGCCTGGGCCGCTGGTCTAATCCATGCTGACATGGTGGAAACCTGCAACGTAACCATAATGAGTCGTCTATGAAGCATTCTTCTTATAAAAAAAGAGTCATATATTGAGAAAAAAGAGAAAAGAAAAAAAGAGATACTATGAAAAGAGGAAAGAGAGAAAAAAGCACCATATTCCCATGGTAAATAAGAAGAATGCTGAGATGCTCGTTGTCTGCTTGCCTTATCATTTTGATATGGGGATTCTTCCGTATCATCGGGCAAGGGGTACCCCGTTGGCGGTTCTCTATGATACACATGTACTTACGATGACAAGAACTTACCGGTGAGTAAACTTGAGTAGCATGAGGAGCGGCCCTCGTATACAAGGGACATGAGTTTTCTGACTTATACTTCGTCAAGCATGTACACCATAGTTTGTTCACTTTAACCTTAATAACTTCAAGATGCTTATGATAGGGGCAATTAGAGCTGAAAGCTTTAAGTACCATAATTTTTGGAAGCTCTTTATGAGACTTGAATCCCTACTTCCTTTTACAAAGGCCTTTCTTCCACCATTATATTGAGTCTCCACCTTCTATCTTTATGCACCTACTTTGAGAGCATAGTGGCCATTCTTAGTTCTATGTGCATTGTCCCAAGACTAGTTGATTGATGCATAACTTGATATTGCTTGTTTTTAACTATTGTATCTAGTCACTCTTATGAACTTTGAAGGTGTCCTATGCATTTATATTTGCTACTCTATTGAGGGACAAGCTGAATACTATTATGCTATGTTTTCTTTATGTGAAACAAACAAATGTCTTGCAAAGCATGTTATTCATGATTCTTTTGTTTGTGCCTTTTCATGTTACATCATAGTTTCTTTGCCTATTGCTAGAACTTTGTCTTTCATGTTATGATTGAAGTATTATGATCCCAGCCTTGAATGTTTTGCAAATACTTTGATCAAGTCTTTGATGGTGCATGTCACCGCAAAAATTCTTTCTTTTTATCACTTACCTACTCGAGGACGAGCAGGTGTTAAGCTTGGGGATGTTGATACATTGCAAATGTATCTATAATTTTTGATGTTCCATGCTTGGTTTTATCCACTTTCTTGTGTTTTGTTCCAACTTTGGAGTACTTTTCATATGATTTCTTGGACTAACCTATTAACAAGAGCCACAATGTCAGCTGCCTGTTTTCTGCTGTTTTTGGTTCCAGGAAGAAAATGAATATTCTCGGAATTGGACGGGACAAAATCCAAAGTGCCTATTTTTCCGGAGGGGATCAAGTGCCAGAATACGAGACGGAGAAGGGCCAGGGAGCCACCACACCACCTGGCCGTGCGGCCAGGCCTGGCCCGCGCCAGGGAGTGGTGTGCCGCTCCCGGCACCCCCTCGGCCTCTCCTTCCGCCTATAAGTTTCCCTCGGGACGAAAACCCTAAGGACCTGATCAAAAATCCACGAAAGAGTCTATAGCCGCCGTCATCTCCATCCCTAGATTAGGAGGGATCTGAAGCTCTTCCTGGCACCCTGCCGGAGAGGGGAATTCACCCTGGAGGACTTCTTCATCACCATGCAAGCCTCCGGTGTGATGCTTGAGTAGTTCATCCTTGGACTACGGATCCATGTAGTAGCTAGATGGCTGGTTTCTCCTCCTTTGTGCTTTCATGTTTAGATCTTGTGAGCTCCGTTCATGATCAACATCATCTATTTGTAATTCATACATGTTGTGTTTGCGGGGATCCGATGGATATTGAGATGCTATTTCAGATTGATTATTGATTCTATCATGTCTTTGTTATTTGAGATCTTGCATGCTTTCCATTGTTAGTAGCTATCTTGGCCAAGTAGATGCTAGCAACTCCAAGAGTTAGTATTTATGCTCGATAGCGGGTTCATGCCTCTGGTAATCTGGGGAAGTGACAGAAATCTCTAAGGTACAAGATGTGTTGTTGCTACTAGGGAGAAAACAACAATCATTTGTTCATAGATCAATCGTATTGTTTACTTTACACGTAGTTCGTAAAGCAATAATCTATTGTTTGCAACTTAATACTGGAGGGGGTTCAGATGATAACCTGAAGGTGGATTATTAGTCATAGATGCAGCTGGATGGCGGTCTATGTATTATGTTGTATTGCCCAATCAAGTCTCAAAGGAGTCAAGATGATTAGTATATGCATGTATCGCTTTCTCTGTGTTTGTCAATTGCCCCGCTGTAGTTTGTTCACCCAGCATGTTATCTATCTTAAGGAGAGCCACCTCTAGTGAACTATGGATCCCGGTCCTTTGTTTTTACATACAATCTACAATCTTTTACTGCTTTGTGTTTACTTTCTGCAAACTTTTACTTCTTTCCATTTGATACGTTTAATCCTTTGTTTTCTGCAAAACACGGTGAGATTGACAACCTCATCGCAAGTTGGGGACAAAGTTCTGTGGTTGTGTTGTGCAGGTCTCCACGTTGCTACTAGCACCGGTAGTGCGCCCTGCCAAAGCTCAGCTATTAACACCTTTGAGGTGTTTCCTTGCTCCTACTGGTTCGATTAAACCTTGGTTTCATAACTGAGGAAAACTTGCTGCTATGCTTATCATACCTTCCTCTTGGGGTTCCCAACGAGCTCTACATCAACCACGAGCCATCAACACTTTTCTGGGCGCCGTGCATTGATCCATCAGTGGCCCGGGTGGTGGTGGAGGTGATCCATGAACCACAGCACCTGGGGCAGCTCCATAGCCTTGGTTTATCGCGTCACGATTCATCTGTGCTAGGCCTTCGTGTAGCTTGAGGAACTCGCAACAATCCTTTAGAAGGTGGCTGGACCTTTTCTTGCGGTCGTGCCTACCGATTTAGAAGTGTACGTTGCACGGTCTAGATAGCTTGTCCTGGATAGATGTTCCAGGTGCCTCATCGCGAGTGCGGTGTTGCACCACTTGTGTGGTTTTCCTGCTGTCGCAATATCCACCGCTGCGGTATCCGCTGTTGCGGTTGTTGTCATCGTGTTTGTCAGTGTAGCCAACCGTGACCATGTCGACCTCCTTGCGGTCCTCGTAACCGCGTAGTCGACGTTTTCCTCGGCGGTTGCGTCTACGGCCGAGGTTGTCGTCATAGTCGGAGTGGACACGGTTCTTTACCGAGTCCTCCCATTGGCCTACCTGTTTGCGATCTCCAGGTGGTCGATTGTTTTGGGCTTCGAGCTGCCCAGCTCCTCCTTGAGCTCTCTACGGCGTACGCCGCCATTGAACGCGTCGATTGCGCGGTCTTCGGAGATTTCTTCTGTGGAGTTTTTGATGATGGACCATCTATGGATGTACGAGCGTAGGGACTCGCCAGTCTTCTGGTAGCAGCCTCTCAATTCTTCGATTGATGCAGGTCTTTTGTAAGTGCCCTTGAAAATTCGTACAAAACTATAGACTAGCTCTTCCCAGCTGCAAATCGATCCGCATGGGAGGTTGTTGAGCCACGCACAAGCAGCGCCTTGCAGTTGTAGCTAGAGGCATTGCATTGCCATACTCGTGGTTCCACCATGGAGCCTGACGGAGGAGATATGATCCTCTAACCAGATCTTTGGGTCCTACAGGCCATTGAATTTCAGGTTCTCTGATGGGAGTTTAAACCCCTTTGGCATCCGCTTCTTTCGAATGGCCCTGCTGAAGCAGCTAGCGCCACCGAGCTCTATCCCGTTGTCTTCCGAGTCAGTCGAACGGGCACACCTCGCGCGCATATTTTCGACCTTGCGTTGCGTGATGTCATTACGCGCGTCGTAGTCGTAGTCGTGTCGCCGTGAGCGGTGTCGTCGCGACAAGTCGTGGTTGTCATCACTGGAGGAGGGTGAAGAGTAGCGTTTGGCTAGAGCTTTACTTTTCTTCGGTTCCGGTGTTGGCTCCTTGATGAGGGTTGCTTTGACTAGCCCCAGGCCCGCGATCGTAGATTGGTGCATGGCAGCCCGTGGGTCCCCAGCCGATGGCTGGTTCTTGAGGAGGTACATGGTGGCCGATGTCACCGCTGCTTGTGCTGTCTTCGGGAGCACATTGCCTCACGTATCCACCATCATGGATGAGAAGTCGAGGACTCGTGCAGCCTCTTCTTGCTCCTTATCGGTGAGGTGGGCCAGTCGAGAGCGTCTTTTGGCGGTCATATGCTCGTTGCCCTTGGAGGAGGATCCTCCCATGGAGGAGAGTTGAGGTCGCCGAAGGCTCGACTCATCCGCTGCCTTTCTGCGCACCTCGAGTTGGGCGATCACTTGCTGTTGGCACTTGAATTCTTCCTTGAGCAGCCAGTGATAACCCATCAGCATGCCTTGTGATGAGTTTGGTGGCAGGGGGTTGCCCCACAAGGCCTCTCGGCAGCCAGCCCACTCAGCATCATTGAGCTTAATCATCACGCGCTCCTGGGCGTGCTCATTCATAGTAAGGGCCAGATGATTCTCCGGCCCGTTGTTGGTGGGTGCTCTATTGGAGGGACCACCGTTCATGACTAGGATACCACCGTTGGATGGACCAGTACCGGTGTTGTCGCGATTTCTGCCGTTGTCGCCTGTGTTGATGATGACGCACATGTAGTGATTGGGGAAGCTGTTGCATCCATAGCTTTCAGATCCGGAGCCGTAGGCTCTATCTTCCGTGGCTAGATCGCCCAGATCAGACTCGCGACTATTGTCACTGTCCATATTCCCGACAGTTGTCGGGGTGTTGAGTTCGCTTAGGGTGCCGATCGGTGGTGGAAACCACGATGCTAGGGCAATCGCGGGGATCATCGACTGATCAGGGAGGTGAAGCGTGCCCAGATGACCAACTTGGAAGCGTAAGCTCCCGATCGTTAGGACGATTCCATCGCCCACAGACTCAAAATGCAGGCGTGTGTCCAGCGTGTGCACGGTGAAGTTGAAAGCACCGAAGAGGAGGGGAATCTCTGCTATTGCAGAGTTGTAGATCGCAGTTGATGGGGCCGAAGAAGCCGTGACATCAGCACTCCCGATTCCCACAAACGGTTCCCATTGACGAGGGTTAAACTCATCAATACCCATTGTTATTGACTTGGGTTTTGGAGAAGAGGGGAGCGCTGGAGGCATCAATCGGCTAGCAAACAAGCACACTGGGACGCAAGGTTTACCCAGGTTTAGGCCTCGCAGAGGACCCTACTCCTGCTTGTCTACTCTTGGAATTATCGAGGGAGTCGAAAGTTACAGGGGGTGCGCAGATGCAATCTGGCGATGGTGTGGAAACTAGGGTTGTGATTATCCTCCTCGCCGCCCCCTACTAGCCTTTATATAGATAGGCTAGGTCTCAGGTTAGCAGGTCGAGTCGGTTATAAGTTAGGGTTTTTCCCTTCAAACTTTCTATCTTGAGCTCGCCGTGTGCTGCAAGCAGTCAGAGTCTCGTTAGGTCACTCGAATCCTTGATTGGGCCCTGATAACATCGTGGGCTTCTGCTAGACAGGACCATATATGCCAAACTCGAGTACCTGTAAGGTATGTCCATGTCAGCCGCTGAATGTGAACTAGGAATTTTTCGATATTTTTGTTTCTTATTATGTACTGCTGAATCTTGCAAATGTTACTGAACCTGTCAAAAGTTTTGTTTGGTACTTGTTCAGATCGACCGGCCGAGTGCAGAATATGGTCTCACTTTCCTTTTGAATCAGGCCTTGCTACATCTATTGAATTTCAATGTCGGCATTGCCTGTCAATTATTTTGGTCACTGTCTGTGTACTTCCAGCCGATAAATTTGAATGTTGTGCTGACTCTGTCAAGTGCTATTGAATATCAACCGGGAATCTGTCTGATATTTTCACGGTCTTATTCTGTATTGCTGGATCTTTCAAATGCTACTCAATTTTTCAAATGCTTTGTCGTAACTATTAGTACAATATTTTGTAGAACAAATTGTGATGTACTGGTACTTGTTTAGATGAAGTGCATCAGATTGTCTTGCTTCTCTTTTGAAACCTAGCATTGTCACAATTATCTACATTTGTCTTGGGCAGTTTGGGTTGCATATGGGCGGTCACACATGCATTGACATAAGGAGGAGGTATTCACACAGAAGCAGACTTGATCGTCAGTTTTGCTTGCTCCGATGGTCTCTTCGGAGAACAAGGCAAACTGATCGTGCGCCAAGTTTTTTTCTACCTTATTTTGTACTACTGAATTTTGACATGAATAGCTACCAAAGAGAATTATCGCTTTTCCCCCTCCCTCTCTGAGGTCTTTGTTTCGAATCCGGCCAAGCACATCACAATGCAATTTTTATTAACCAAGAGAAGAAATTTAGTAGCTCATTCGGCCCCTCTTTATCCCAGGACATTTTTATTCGGACTTTTCGGGGTCAGGGGACTGTTAACCACATCCCAGTGAAATTTGAGAAAGGAGCCCATGGATCATAACCGAGAACATATTAATTCGGCCTTTTAGGGGTCAGGGGACTGCTGAGCACAACCCACTGAAATTTGGGAATGAAGCCCATGGAGCATAGCCTATGGAGTATAACCCATGTAGAGCAGCCTATGTAGAATAGCCAAAATCTTTTTAATTCGGCCTTTTGGGCATTGCCCCCACCTCTCAAAATAAAATAAAATACTCTGCCTACCCATGTTTTTAAGAAAATACTCCATTATGTGGCATTTTATAAATTGAGATGCCAGGAGCGCTGCCCTTTTATATTTTAAAAGAGATAAACATAGACACACAAAATATTTTTAAGAAGACTAATACATAAATTGTAGTACTAATAAAAGTTTAATCATATTTAGTCTATAAATATCTTTGTTGTAGTCGCAACGCTCTCAGTTTACGTTTATTTAATTTGAAGGTATTTTGTTCGAATCGTATCTTGGGTTTACATTTGTTTCTAGCAATATCCTATTATGGAGAGGCTGACATCATGGACCCACCAACATGCAGCGTCCCTGGACTTTGTTTTGAGGATGGGTTCGAAAAATAAGTTTAAATACTTGTACAGAGAGGCTCGCATCAGGGACCTACCAGACAGAACATTCAAGGCTGCATCAGGGACCTACAAGCTAGAACTTGCCAGAGAGGCTGACATAAGGGCCCCAACAGTAAGACCATACACGGATGCCACAGTGAAAACAGCGGACATTGCCGAAAAAAAGTCCATCATACACATGTTGCACTTACAGAGAAGCTGACATGTCGGACCAAACAGGCGCAAGCATAGCCCATGAAATTAGCCTATTAGCCCCAAGCATAGCCCAATACCTTCTAATTCGACCTTTTCGTGGTCTTGTGGCCACCGACCATAGCCCATTCAATTTAGGAGTGAGCCCATGGAATATAAGCCATGACGAATAGGGCATCCACCCCGAGTTAGCCTAGAATATTTTTAATTCGGCCTTTATGAGCATTTTTGTACTCTGAGCCTGACATCTGGGACCCGAAAAAACAGTTCAACATACACACGTTTCTTACAAATAGAGGCTGTCAGCTGGGACCTAGCATAGACACGTTTCCTGCACAGAGGTGGTTGACATGTGGGACCTAGCAAGTTGCCAAGGTCAAAACAGCGGACATGGCTAAAAAAAGTCCATCATACGCACGTTTCATTTATAGAGAGGCTGATATGTGGGACCTAGCAGTGCGACCTTATACAGATGGTGCATCGAGCAGCGTTGCTAGTTCGAAACAGGGAGGCGCGAGCGAGAAAAAAGTTCAGCATGCACACGTTTCTTGTAATGAGAGGCTGAAATGGGGGACCCAACAGCGTGAGCAAATGACAGGTTCGTCGAGCAATGCTATCTAGGTCAGAACAGGATAGTGCTAGAGAAGAAAAAATTCCATCATACCCATGATTCTTTTAATGTGAGGCTGACATAAGGGACCCACCAACCTGAATAAATGGCTGATGCAGCGAGCAACACTATCAAGTTCGGAACACGGAAGCATGACAGAGGGTAAAAAAATCCATCATACACACGTTTCTTCTAATGAGAGGATGACATGTGGGGCCTAGTAGCGTGATTAAATGGTAGATGCATCGAACAACGCTATCAAGTTCGGAACAGGGTAGTGCGAGCGAAGGAAGAAAATCCATCATACACATGTTTCTTCTAATGAGAGTATGACATGTGGGGCTCAGGAGGTTGGTTAAACGGTAGATGTGTCGAGCAGCGCTATCAACTTTGGAACAGGGTAGCGCCAGCGAAGGAAAAAAATTCCATCATACACACGTTTCTTCTAATGAGAGGACGACATGTGGGTCCCAAGAGGTTGATTAAACGGTAGATGCATCGAGCAGCGCTATCAACTTTGGAACAGGGTAGCAAGAGCGAAGGAAAAAAATTCCATCATACACATGATCCTTCTAATGAGAGGCTGACATGTGGGACCTAGCAGCTTGACTAAACGGCAGACGCATCGAGCAATGTTATCTAGGTCAAATCAGGGAGGTGTGACCGAAAGTATGGTTTGCTAGAGACACTGACGTCCGAGACCCACACGCCTCAAAATACTTCAGCTTGTCAACATCGTGCGAGGAAACAAAAATCTTGATTTTGCCATGCGCTGGCCGAGCTTCCTCCATGTTTTAGCGGATTCATCGTAATAGAGGGCCGTGAAACTGGAAAAAAAAGTTTTCCATCGGCCATGGCCGAGCCGAGAATTTCATCATGGAAGACACGCCTTCTACGACAACCATCGAGCCAAGTCATTGCGGAAGGAAACTTTTCTTGTAGTGTGTCTTCATCTTGATGTTGAGAGAAGTTGACCTCTCAATATTTTCCTCTCATCAGGACTTGATGGAGGGAACTACTTGTTGGTAGATGAAGGTGTGTTAGCACTTATAGTGACTATAAAGCTGTTGGCACCCCTTACGTATCAACTTGGGAACCGAGGAAACTCACGGAACACTATCCATGCCATGGGATACGTCCTACAGGATTAAGTCCCTTAATAACGCAGTAATTTGATTGATGTCGATTGCTGACTGCTATGGTTATAAGGATGATGTGAGTAGTGGTTACTGCCTATTTGTCCAAATACAGAGTTCCTCCCACACATACATAGTTGAGAATGTTCATGATAATAATCTTTATTTGAACTCTTTATAATGCTAGTGGTGTATCCGCTACTTCTTGAGAACGCTTTTCCCTATTGTAGTTCCAAATATCTTTTACATACGGGATACTTACTTTCTGTGTTTAGTTATTTTACTTTACTTATTGTTCTCTTATACCAAAAACCCCCAAAACACCTTTTTACACAATACTCGCATTTTATCTTGTTACTTAGAACTTTATTTAGCATTTATATTGCAATATTTAATTCAAGAGTTATTAGACTTCAGACTCCTGCTCCTTGTGGGATCAATATCTTTATTTCAAAACTAGCTACAAACGATCTGTGCACTTGCAGCTATCAAGGGCCAATCGCCACACAAACTTATGCTTCAAAGCAATTCTTCATTCTGCAGGCTTTGATTTAGAGGCACCATCACCGCCCTTGACCCGAAAAAAAGGATCCCAGAGGTTCGCCGAGTAGGTCGTCAACTGCTTCACGAGTGATGATCGGAATGGCTGCTCCGATTTCAGGTCGAGATGCGCCAGCTCAACGTTGTTCGACACCACCCGTGTCTCCTGATAAGGCAGCAGATCGCCCATTGCCAACACACGCTCCGCATACGGAGCGGCCTTGGCGTTTAGCTTGAGGACTTTAGCAATCTCCACCTTGTCCGTCATCAAGGGGTACCCTAGTAATGTTGTCGAGATCAAAATCTTCTGGGAAATGTGCAAGTCCAAGGCTCAACACAGTAGTGGCTCCGTGGCGGAATGCGGACGGCATCATCCATTCGATGACTGCGGGCGCTTCTTCGAGGTACCGCCACACCTTAGTCAGTACCTCAGGAATTACTTCGGTGGGGGAAATACCTTGGAGGACGTCCTGGATGCACATCAATGATGGTGTGGCGGCATTCAGCACCACCGTCATGCACTGCTCAGCATCGAACGTCTGCACAACTAGATCTCCTTGATCTATAACAGCAGCACAACATCAGAAAATCAATCTCCGGCGAAAGAACACCCTCGGGGACTCACTCGCTCGAGGACTCACTCGCTCAGGGACTCTCCACGACCAAAATAATGCGCTACTCGCAAAACAAGCAAACGGAGGAAAACAAGACTTACCAAGGAGCTCATCACAGTTCTATGTGATGAACTTCTCTAGCGCGGAGAGCTTCCCCTACAACCCCACAATAATGAAGTCAGAGGCCTTACGCTCCTCCTCCGCCACCACGACCGTTGCCTTCGCCTTCTCCTCAGAAGAGTTCATCATCGCCTTCTCCACTTCCAGCTCCTTTGCGAGCAAGATGGCCCTCTCCTTTGCTGTGGTTGCCAAAGCCTTCGCAGCGTCCAGATCAATGGCAGGAACATAGCCCTCACGAGCCTTGGTGAGCGTGGCGGCGTGATCGTCTATAGTCAAGGAAATCCAAATCAACAATCACATAGTCATAGGAACGTCAAACTTTGCAAGATAGAAACTGACATGTGGTCGCTTGGAGTCGCCGATTAGCCTCTTGAGCCACTCGCAGGTCGCGCTTCATTTGCTCCATTGTGACCCGCCGCTCAACCGATTCACTCTACAAGCCCTAACATAAAAACGTTAGACACGACCCTATGGACCCGACCCTTGGGGACTGAACAATCGAAGCTTGAGTGTCTAGCCGCTGAAATTCAACGACTAGACGCTCGGGGACTGGATAATCGAAGCTTGAGTGTCTAGTCACTGAAATTCAGCGACTAGACCCTCGAGGACTGGATAATCAAAGCTTGAGTGTCTAGCTGCTGAAATTCAGTGACTAGACCCTCGGGGACTGGACATACTTGGAGTGCGGCACCCAACATGCGGTGAAGCTCCATGGCATCCACTGAAGGCACCAGGAATGTCGTGCACCCATGATGCTTCCTGATGTCGCTGCTAATGATTTCAGCAACCTGTGGCGACTATGTCTCAGCTGTCGCGACAAAGGCCTTCGACATAAATCGCGGGAACGTCGTGGTCATCGCCCCTAGAGCGCTGGTCGTTGGCACGGATGCCTCCGATGGTAGGCCTGCCTTGGCCGGCTGCGTCCCAACGGTCACTTCCTCTTCAGGAGGGACTGTGGAGTCGCCTTCCTCCGTGCCTAAATCCACCGCAGTGATGGGTGTCGCCCCTCTTCTTCTTTGCACCTGCATCTGGAGCCTCGACGGTCTCCACCTTCCTCTTCTTGGAAGGGCATTTTCAACTTCTGTACCGACCGGTGGAACTTTGGCCATCGAAGGGCGGTTGATCTTCTTAGGGCCGCCCCTGAGAACTTGCTACGATCAGCGACTTGGAAATTCTAGGAATAGGAAAATTATGATAAGTGACAAAGACAAAAACTCACATGGCGACCGGAATGAAGCGCATGCCCGTGCTAATGTGCACGGGCTTCTCCATCTCTAGGCCTATCTTGCATGTTAGCCCCCTCTCCAATATGCTTACCTCCCACGTCGCCATAGGCTTTTCCGCTGACGCGGCTACAGTCGCAGGGACCACCGGCCCTGTTGATGCTGGTGTCTCCTTCGCCACCTTCGTCGGTGGAGTCATTGATCCCGTGGCTGCTTCGACTCCTGGCTCTAGTCGCACCGAATTCTCTGGTACTATCACGGTGATTGGGGCCTCCGACCCCACAATAACAACTGTGGCCTCTGACTCCATCATTGGAGTTGGTTTCTCGAGAACCTTCACCGCATTCGTGGCCTCTTCTTCGTCGGATTCTCCTTCCGACTCAAACATCACAATCGATTTGGTCGACGACTTCGGCTTCGCCGGTGACTTAGCCTTCATTGGTGACTTCAACTTTACCGTAGGTTTGGCCAGCGTGGCCACCCTCCAAGAATTGTGCTCGTCGACGAGATCAATGTTGTTGTCATGCTCCTGGTGGATGCGACAGGCCTCGATCTCGTGTTGCTTCTAGCCATGGGTCTTCCGGGTCGCGGACGAGGGTGCATGCACCTCCATGACTTCGTCTTTGCTCTCGGAGGATTATTTTTCCTCCTCGAGCTCTTTAGGAATTTCCTCATCGAGCGGAGGAAGCTAGTTTTAAAGAATCTGGAAAGCTGATGAATAAAAGGATAAGTGACTTAGTCCTAGCTATGAAAAACGTACGACTATGAATACAAAGGAATTTACCGAAGGAGCTTTCCGCTTTCCAGTGGTGTACGGAGCCAACTCGGCCTTTGAACCGGTGTACTCTGTGTTAGTGATTTTCTTCAGTGCTGCAATATAATCTTCTTCTTCCAAGGCCTCATGGCTCGATCTAGTCGCGTCTTCGGGCCTAGTATATTGGTACATCCAGTGAGCCCATTTCACGAGCGGGACTAGTCGCAGTCTGAGCCAGCAATTGTACAAGTTAATGGTCTCCAGCCCTTCATTCTCTAGCTCCTTGATCCCCGTGAGCATATCATCCAAGGCCATTTTTTGGTCGCTGGGAAGTGAATCTGCCCACAATTTGCATGGCTCGCGCCTCTCTCCGGTGAATGTTGGCGGTGACACTTCGCAGGAGGGAGTGGACTCTTTGGCATAGAACCAAAACTTTTCCACTCATTCGCTGCCTTCTACGACAGTAGTAGCTTCACGAATTTAGCCTTGGGCTTCAACTGGAAGGTGACGCCTCCTACAGCCAGGATGGAGCCGCCATCCCCTTCATGGCTGATGCGGCCGTGGAATAGCTCCAGCCAGAGAGGGAAGTACGGGTGGCAGCCTAGGTAGCACTCGCAAAATACCACAAAAATGGCGAGCTCCTCGATGCTATGCGGTCCCAGGTCAGATGGCTTGATCGCATAGTAGGAGAAGAAGCAGCGGAAGAAGAGGTAGGTTGGGAATTCCAATCCCCTTTCGAGGTGGCTCTGGAAGCAAATGAACTCCCACGGCCATGGCCTCTGTTCAGTCTCAGCGGCCGTGGAGATCCGCCAGTTCCGCTTGGTGAGAATCCTAGCATCCTGGAACGATTTCAGGACGGTCGTGGAGCACTTATATCTGCCCCACAAATCCGTCAGATGCACCATCAAAAAAGGGATCACTCGGTCTGGAAATTCTAGATCGGGAGTGGTTCTGGAGACTGAAGGCAGGAGGAGGCGGAGAAATGAGAGGAAGGTCTGCATTTTCCTCTCCCACTCTCCTTATAAAGCGGTGCCACCCGGCAATCCCGGGGTAGCCATTACCTCACGGTAATTTCGTCAAAGTTATCATTGGAGTTACCAAATGGCTAGTTTGACCAAATTGACGATCCAACTTCAGCCACTCAACTCGCTTGATTGCCTACCCCTTTGAATTGTTTGGGTGTGGCGACTCGAGCATATTTCCACTCGCTAGTGCTACGATTGAGGACCCGCGAGAGAGACTTCTCCCTTTATTGGAGGAGCTCGCCAAAGCTACGACTAATGTTGTGACGAGAGGGCTTCTTCCTTCATTAGAGGAGTCCACCGCCGATTCGACTAGGCATCCACCTGGACTCGCCTACTCCGACCGCCAAGCTGACGCCTACGCCGAACCCCCGTTGCTCTCGGGGACTACTGATGGGGATATGCCAATCGGGGTATGCCTAGAAGGCCGATTCGACTGGCCCAAGCCCATAGAAAGTGGGCCTGCAATCATGGTGACTGGAAAGCAATTGAAGAAGAAGCCGAGGGACTAGAAGCTGAACGCTCAAGATCTTAGATAGGCCTAGTCAGATTAGGTCAAATATTCTGAAACCTGAACTAATTCGGTTGTAATCCTGTAACCCTAGCGAGGTACCCCTACATAAACCTCCCTAGGGTACTCTGCATACTTACGTTCTATTAGCTACCCCATCCAAGCAACTCGCTGGCTAGCTGCCGAGCTCGCTGATCTTGTAATCCACTCACCAGAAATACAATCTAGCAGGAAGTAGGTCTTTACCCTACGGGGGCCCAAACCTGGGTAAATCCCTTGTGTTTGTTCCCAATCTCGCACCATAGATGGTGACTCGCTCTTGCCCCCAATCTTATCAATCGCTACCTTTGGTAGCGACTGCCGTGGTCATTCCCATGACACCCCCACCCACACGAGTCCACACCCACATGTCCACTCGAGGACTACCAACAGCCCCACGTATATAAATCCGGTCGTCCTTCTTCTTCCACGAGCTCGTGTCATTTTTGCCAATCTGTCTAGTCACAAAACCCCAATCTACACCTTCCGCGCGCGCTGAAGCTCCTTCACTTGCACCACCGCCCTCCCTAGCTGCGCCATGAAGCGTATTCGTGGAGACGAGACGGAGGTGAAGCCAGTTGGAGGCGCAGCAGCAGATGGCACGGTCATCGCCGAGCAGGCAGAGGCGGCTTCTCCGGGCACGCACGCCGCTCGTCGCCATGCCGTCAAGGGTTTGGGCTCCGTCCAGCTAGTCGTCGTCACCGTCGAGCAATAGGTGGACAACAACATCGTGGTGCCAGTGACAGATCTAGATGAGGGGCATGCGGCAGGCGGAGGCAACCTAGTACTCTACATCAATGACCCCATCCTCCACGAAGAAACCATCAACACAATCATGGAGAATGACGAGATGAGTGATGTCTATGCACTTCTATTCTTGTAGACAGTTGTTGGGCCTCCAAGTACAGAGGTTTGTAGAACAGCAGCAAGTTTCCCTTAAGTGGATTACCCAAGGTTTATCGAACTTAGGGAGGAAGTGGTCAAAGGTATTCCCTCTCAAGCAACCCTGCAATCAAGATACAAGAAGTCTCTTGTGTCCCCAACACACCCAATACACTTGTCAGGTGTATAGGTGCACTAGTTCGGCGAAGAGATAGTGAAATACAAGTGGTCTAGATAATTATAAGTGGTAACGGTGATAGAAAATAGCTTTGATGGCGTGGAAGAGACTAAAGGCAAAAAGATGCAAGCAAGCAAACATGTAACAGATCTAGTTGCAAACGGTGTTTCAATGCTTAGAAACTAGGCCTAGTGAACACTCTCATATAAATATCTTCTCTTCATGATACTACTCTTAACTACTCTCCGGTTGGACACTCTAATCGTTGGTAGGGCCATAACAGCACACCTCAAAGTTCGCTTTCTGCATCTAGATAACCCCACACTGTCACCTTGATCACTAGATGGTTCAAACAAACACCACAATTTCATAAATACATCCAACTCCAAATATAACTCATAACAAGTATTTGTAATCTCTAGCCTAAGTGACACCATGGTGTGCACACTGTCAACTTCACACACACGGGGAGAGCAGAGATCTATTAAAGCACTTGAGTAGCAAGGTAGATCTATAGATTACAAGCTCATGATATCAATAAGATCATGCATAGAGAGAGAGATGAACACATAGCTACCGGTAGAACCCTTAGCCTCGAGAGAGAACTACTCCCTCCTCATCATGGGAATCAGCAATGGTGATGGAGATGGTGGTGGAGATCGATGGAGATGGCTCCGGGGGCACTTCCCCGTCCCGGCTGGGTGCCGAAATAGAGACTTTCTATCCCCGGAATCTCCCCTTCGGTGGCGGCAGCACTGCGGAACTTTTCGTGGCTGGAGGCTTGACGATTTAGGGTTTTTGCATCGGGAGGCATCTTATAGGCGAAGAGGCAAGGTCGGTGGGTGGCCAGGGGGCCCACACCACCTGGTGGCCCAGCCAGGGCTAGCCCGCGCCACCATATGGTGTGGCCACCCTATGGCCCCTCTCCGTCTCGTCTTCTGGCTCCATGAGTCTTCCGGTAAAATATCGACTTTGGCTTTTGTCCGGTCCAATTCCGAGAATATTGATTTTCTGACTTTCCTGGAACCAAAAACAACAGAAAATAGGCAACTGGAACTATGGCATCTTGTTAATAGGTTAGTCCAGGAAAGTGTATAAAAAGTACTCCAAAGTGTGGACAAAACATAAGAAAGTAGATAAAACCAAGCATGGAACATCAACAATTATGGATACGTTAGCAACGTATCAACATCCCGAAGCTTAACTCCTGCTCGTACTCGAGTAGGTAAGTGATAAAAAGAAAGAATAATTTTTGAGGTGACATGCACCATCATAAACTTGATCAAACTATTTGTAAAACATTCGAAGCTAGGATCATAGTACTTCAATCATAACATGAAAGACAAAGTTCTAGCAATAATACAAAGAAACTATGTTGCAACATGAAAAGGCATAAACAAAAGATTCATGAATAACAATGCTTGCAAGACGTTTGTTTGTTTCACATAAAACCAAGAATGGAACATCAAAAATTATGGATACGTTAGCAACGTATCAATGAGGTCTCCGAAGAGGCGTCCAAGGTACTACTTTGCTAGCTTCTCTAGTCGCAGCCGCATATTTTACTGTTCGTACATAGGATTTGCTCAATCGTCTATAGATTCTTTTGCTTTTGCTGGAGAGAATATATATGGTTTGAACGATCAATTGTTTTGGAGATTTGATTAGATCTGCTCATTTTCCATCTAGTAAACTTACATTTGCTTAACTTGTTTTTGTTCATACGGTCCTTTTTGTGCTGTAAATTTAATTGATCTGTAACATTTGATTTAAGGGGTTTTAGGGTTTGCTAGCTGAGTGTTGATTTTGATACACAATATGCATATAACATTACATTTACATTTCCTTACGCAGGCCAGTGATTCAATTTTGCCCCAAAAGAATGCAAGGGGAGACACATATGATGGTGTCAGATTTTTTTAGGGATGACTAGTGAACCTGAGGCAATATACAACAATATAGTTGTGCAATTGGTACTTTGGTTTGCTAACTCTATCTCTAAAAAAATTATGAGGCCCCAGATTTTTCTACACATATGAACTATGATCTTTGAACTATTTCTTACTTAGGATGATGATTGAAATTTGCCCCCAGATTTATTCTACATTCATAGAACTATGATCGTTGAATTGTTATTGCATGCATTCATAGTGTATAAGAATTACATTTCAGTTTCTCACTAAGGCCGATGATTGAAATTTGCCCCAAAAGAGTGTAGTGGTGACATATTTGTGAAGGGAATATGCCTGAGAGGCAATAATAAAGTGGTTATTATCTTATTCCATATTTATAATAAATGTTTATTTTGCATGCTATAATTTTATTGATCGGAAACATCAATACATGTGTGTTTAATAAACAAAAAGGGTTCCTAGTTATGCCTCTCTTATAGACTAGCTCATTGATTAACAAGATGATCAAGGTTTCCTGATCATGGACATTGGATGTTGTTAATAACGAGGTCACAACATTGGTGGAATGATGTGATGAACATTCATCCGAAGTATAGCATTATGATCAAGTCATTATGTTTATATTGATATAACATCATACGAAGTAATCTTTATCCTTAGACCATGGGATCATGTTAATTGCAAACACCGGAAGAGTATCTTGATAACATCAAACGTCACACCGTAACAGGGTGACTATAAAGATGGGTTCAGTGCTACGAAGGTGTTATGTTGAGGCTCATGGATCAAGAGTGGAATTTGTCAATCCCGATGACGGATAGATATACTCTGGGCCCTCTCGGTGATATCACATTAAGATAGCTTGCAAGCAAGTGATGTGATCACTAGAATGTTATATCACGGGAACGAGAAAAGAGTGCATGTCGGCAACGAGATCAAACTAGGTATGGAGATACCGATGATAGAATCTTGGACATGTAATATATCGCGAGACAAAGGGATTTAGTTACAAGCGTTAAAGGTTCTCACGATCACAGAAGTCATCGTTGAATATGCAGGAGTCAGTATGGATCTCCAGGTCCCGCTTCTGATTATTGATTTGAGAGGAGTCTCAATCATGTCTGCATTATTCATGAACCATAGGGTTGACACTTAAGGGATACTGACACCATTTGGAGCAAATATGTTTCAGATAAAGATTTAAGAAAGCGCTGGAATTATTTCAATAGACACCGAAACTGTTTTGGGTGAAATTGCTAAAATTGGTTCTGCATGTAATATTGAAATGTTGCAGGGGGTTTTATGTGAATGTTTGTTAATTAAAGTAATTAACAAAATTCTGAATAAAAATAATAAAAGAGTTTTATTAAATGAGAGAGCATTAAATTTGGAGAAATTTAATGCATTTAAAGTGGAGACTTTAACAGAGAATGTGAAGGGCATTTTAATGTGGAGGGGTTACCACCACATGAATGGGGGAGGTGAGGAGTCACCCCCCATGGGGCGCCGGCCATGGGGAGGGGTACCCCCCTCCTTCTATAAAATGCCCCCCTCACTCCCCTTCTTCCTCACACCTCGTCGTGAAGGATCTCTCTCCCACTCAAGTATTATTCCCCCATGGTCTCGGATTAGCGAGATACATGTTCCCGGTGGCTTTATCTGGAAAGGAGTTGCTGCTTCTGCTGCTTTGCTGGAGCGAGGGACGGAGGTTGTCGGGGTACCGGACGTGTGTGCGATCACGGATGCACCGCTGCTTTGCGGTGCTGGACTTGCTGGAGCTGGATCTGAAGGACGTGCTAGAGCCGGACCTGCTCGGACTTTCACACGATCTTGAGATCGGCAAGTGTACGACTACATCAACCACGAGTTCCTACTCATTAACAAAACTCGTTGTCTTCGAGGGTAAGTTCTCTATGGATGTATGTCCACCCGTTGCTCTGTACCTAGTAGATAGATCTTGGCGTATAGTTCTCATCGTAGGAGTTTTTTTGTTTTTCTATGCTGCGGACCCAACAGTGGTATCAGAGCCTGATCTATGCGTAGGTGCTTTGCACGGGTAGTACACATATGTTTATATGTGGGCGATGATGATCATGTTATTGCTTCTTTCATGTATTTTGGATATTGGTGGCATAGTGGGATGAAGCGGCCCGGACCAACCTTACATGTCATCGTACATGAGACCGGTTCCACGACTGACATGCAACTAGTTTTGCATAAGTGGCTGGCGGGTGTCTGTCTCTCCTACTATAGTCAATATCTGATTTACAATGACTTGGTTATCCTCGTTGTGGTTCCATGTTCGTAGGTAAGAACGGTTCTATCTTTGAAAGCCCTAAGCCACGTAAAACTTGCAATTGATAAATTAGAGGCGTCTAGTTTAGATCGTTGCTGGGCTAGTGTCATGATATGGTAATGTTGTAAGTAGATGTATGATAGATACTCTAACAACACACCTAACGTGTAAGTTCCATAGACCTTGGCCTTACACACAAAGGAATGATAGAGATCATACCACGATGCAAATGATAGAGATCAAATGCATGGACCATATCATCTCACTTTACACATTAGATGTTAGCATCTTATACTGCTAGTTTGGCGTTTTCTGTAGCATTGTAAGATGATCCCTCATTTAGATATCAAGATAAAAAATGTGTTCTTCCTTAAGTATGCACCATTTTGTGGATCGTGTTTCGAGACATCACGTGATGATCAGGTGTACTCGAATTTATGCTTTCATAGAAACGGGTGTAAGACAGTTTTACACACGCGAATACTAAGGTTCTTACTTGGCGAGCCTAGCATGTACAGACATGGCCTCGGAACACATACCGAAATTTTAAGCATGAGTCATATAGTTGATATGATGCCCATATAGATGCTCTCCTTTGAAGCTACATCAACTCACGTGATGATCGGACTTGGTGTAGTGGATTTGGTTCATGTAATCACCAAAAAGGCACGAGGGATGTCGTTTTTGAGTGGGAGTTCATTTCTAATTTGGATTAGTCTAACTCAATTTGTCATAAACTAAATCAAAGTGAATTTGCATAATTTGTTGTAGTCATTGGCGTCTGTTCACTACCTTATGCTTAGTTTCAATTGAGATAATAGAACTATAGCATTCTGGATATTTACTTTACGAACTGGTATCGTATTGTTTTGAATGTCAATTTAAAGTTTATAAGTCATATTGCAAACTTTCATCAAACTCTATTTACTCCATGAGGTTTAATAAGTAGTATTAAATCAAGAGTAAGAATTCCAATGTTAGTATCTAAAGTATCATGTTTGCCTCCATGATTATTGATATTCAAAAGTTGTTTTAATATCAAGATTATATTGGAGCTGAAAATTGTTTCAGAAACCATCATGTGTGAAAGATATTGTGATGTCTGCAATAATGTTTTTGGTTGCATTATGATAGAGTATAATTTAGGAAAATACATGTTCTCATATTGTATGAGAATTTGTGAAGGATGGAGATGCTAAGCATCCTGATCTCCCAAAAAGGTTTTGGGAACTAACATTATACTCACGATTCTTCCTTATAGGTTATAGTAGCTTGATAATGAAATTTGTCATGATAAGGATGAATAGAAGATGTAAGTAAAATGTTTACTACACTAAAAGATTACTAAAGAATGGATTTTTGAAAGAATGCCAAACATTTGATGATGGTGAGCCACTTCAAAGTGCAAGTCCAAAGGTATTAGTGGTTGACTATATACGTTTTGTACTATGTGTCATGTGAATGACACCACTATTGATGTTGATAGATTCTTTTAAAAGGAAAAGGAATTGCTGAAAGAGAATCTATAAAATATTTGGCAGAAAAGAAAAAGTTGGAAATGTCTAGATTAGGTATATAAAAGATATACATGTTATGGCTATATTCCTTGCTTGTTAAACAATGTGGTTCTTAGGTATTGGATACCGGTATTGGATACCAAATTGGTTGGTATAAAGTGTCATACAGGACAACGCAATTCATGAACTACAATGTCCTAAGTAACTAGCAAGAGAATAAGTGATGATGTTCATCAAAAACAAATAAAGTGTTATTGTGTTTTTTCGTTGTCATCAAACCTAGCCTTCAAGGTTTGTTTAAATAATTGTTATTTTGTTCCGGTATTATGAGAACAATGGTTGTTCAAATAATTACCGTATTCCATAAATGATGGATGAACTTTTACAAGTCTAGTGGGAGAAATCACATCCATAAACACTATTGCTAAAATGTCGCAAGACAAATGATTGAAAGATCACTTATGAATGACATCGCTGTTTTACATTATATTGGAAAGAAAACATGAAGAAACTCCATGTTGATGGAATTTTTGGAGTCTTTGATTTTGTTCAATTGACGCTTGTGAAACTTTCCTCGAGATAATTGAAACTCCGTCCATAGGCCAAAGAGGAATGGATGACTAGCTTACTGGAAATTGTGCATGCTGATGTGCATAGTCGATTATGTGTAGCCATATGCGATGGATCTTTTTGCTTCATATGCTTTCTCCGAAAATTTGAGTGAATATATCTGTATATTTACTTAATAAGGAAGAAGTATGAAACATTTGAAAATTGTTCAAAGACTTTCAAGATGAAGTGAAAAATCATTGTAACAAGAAAATAAAGAGTTTATGATTCGATCATAAAGGAAGATATTTGAGTTACATGTTTAGCAAAACACCTAAGATTTGAGGAATTGTTCCATGATTTGTGTTTCCCGATAAACCATAGGAGTATGGCATATTCGAGAGATGAAATCAAACCATGTTTGACATGGTAAGATCAAAGATGCCATTTATAAAACTGCCATTAAGTTTTAAGGATTGAAGCTTTAGAGACTGCCGCTTTTACACTAAAAAGAGCACCATAGTGATCCGTTGAAATGACACCATATAAGTTATGGTTTGGGATAAAACCCGAATTGCCTTTTCTTAAATTTTGGTATGCTATGCATAAGTAAAATGTTTACAACCAAAGTCGGATAAGCACGTCTTTGTAGGTTATCCCAAATAATTTGTTGGGAATTTCTCCATAACACCAAGGACAAAAGAGTTTGTTACTTGGAACGTCAAGTTTCTTGAGAAGGAATTTTTCGTGAAAAGTTAAGTGGGAGCACAATAGAACTTTGATAAGGTTGTTGAACCTTAGCTATATGTTCTAAGTAGCACAGCGCCGGAAAGTGTCCCGGTGGCGGCCACAATGCTCATGGCTCCCGTGATTGCAAAGGTTGTAATCTCGGAGATTAGAGTTCATATTGAACTGTGTGGGTCGGTAAGAATCAAATAGTGATATTTGATAAACAAGTCGTTATTGTTTTGACAATGATGAACCGACTGCATGCAAAGAAGCGATGATGGGCCCTGACTCCATAAAATGACTAGAAGTCATAGAATCCGTGATAGTATCCATACACGAGAATTAAGTTTCTGAACTTGGAAGACCCTCTGAAAAGGCGTAAATCCTATCGGTCGTGTTTGGATCTATAAAGAAATAGACATGGATGTTTAACATCTATGAAATAGTCAACATGTCGGAAAGAAGTTTACGGCAATGTTCAAGGAGTTGACTATGACAAGATTTGATCTTTCATAGCGATATAGTCTTGACGGATTAATGTAGCAACCACTACATATAATTTGGTATATGGTAGTTGAATAAACAAAACAAGGTTCTTCTAATAGAACGGTTACCTAGGACGTGTACATGACATGGTCTGAAGGGTTTTGTTAATTCAAAGGGTGCTAAAAGGGCATGCAAACTTCAATAGTTGAAGTAAGCATAGCGGAGTTGGAATCTTCACCATGATGAAACTATTAAAAGAGTTTAAATTCATCGGAGATGATGAAGATGCTTGCATTTGCAAGAAATTAAGTGGGAACGCTGAGACATATTTCTAATACATTATGTAGAGGACATATTGTTGATTGGAAAGGATGTATCTTGTATTGACACAAGTTAAGAATTTCATTAAAATAAGATTTCGATGAAAGACTTGGGAAAAACCGAAATATTAGGCATCAATATCTATATGGATAGATTGAGGCGCTAATATGGTTGTGCCAGACATACATATATGAGATATTGAAAGGGTTTAATATGGAAACAACAAGAAAGGTTCTTGCTGCATGGAAAGGATTGTATCAAGATTCAAGTGTTCCAACACTTGGTGAGTAAAATCACATGAAGATTTTAATCGATTATACTGTGATATGTATATATCCAGAATGTCCTATGCTCTAAATGTTATGAGCACATACCAGAATGATCCATAAGATGATCATTGGACAATAGTAAAGATATTCTTATGAGCTTTGGAAGAACTTAGAATATATCATGTATAAGTGACAAATAGTTAAAGGTAGTTCATTGTAAAGTGTTACATTGATACTAGTTTTGTCACAGGATACAAATTAAATTTAGCTCAATTTAGACTATGGGTGGCACAATATAATGGAAAGGATGTTCCATGATGGATTTGGATGAGTTCCAAAGTTGAGACATTGTGACGGATACTACAACAAAAAGGCTAAGTATATGACTGCTATAGTAGCAGCATAGGAGGGCATTTGTGTTAAATAGTTTGTTATAAAACTAGGTGTGGTTCAAAGTGGGCTAATACTATGAAGATATATTGTGTGACAATAATATCAACATATTTTAACTGGAACGAACTAAAGGTCTCACGAAAGGAACAAATTTATACAATGCCATCTCATTTGAGAATGAGTGATGCGTAGAGATGCAAAGACATGCAAATAAACACGGACCTGAAACTGTCAGGTCCGAAGATTATGTTAACCACTAGCAATAGCGTATATGCAACACCAGAAAGCCATAGGTCTTCAATACGCAAAGTTTTTCAAACTAGATTATTGACTCTAGTGCAAGTGGGAGACTGAAGGGAATATGCCCGAGAGGCAATAATAAAGTGGTTATTATCTTATTCCATGTTTATGATAAATGTTTATTTTGCATGCTATAATTGTATTGATTAGAAACATCAATACATGTGTGTTTAATAAACAAAAAGGGTTCCTAGTTATGCCTCTCTTATAGACTAGCTCGTTGATTAACAAGATGATCAAGGTTTCCTGATCATGGACATTGGATGTTGTTAATAACGAGGTCACAACATTGGTGGAATGATGTGATGAACATTCATCCGAAGTATAGCATTACGATCAAGTCATTATGTTTATATTGCTATAACATCATACGAAGTAATCTTTATCCTTAGACCATGAGATCATGTTAATTGCTAACACCGGAAGAGTATCTTGATAACATCAAACGTCACACCGTAACAGGGTGACTATAAAGATGGGTTCAGTGCTACGAAGGTGTTATGTTGAGGCTCATGGATCAAGAGTGGAATTTTTCAATCCCGATGATGATAGATATACTCTGGGTCCTCTCGGTGATATCACATTAAGATAGCTTGCAAGCAAGTGATGTGATCACTAGAATGTTTTATCACGGGAACGAGAAAAGAGTGCACGTCGGCAACGAGATCAAACTAGGTATGGAGATACCGATGATCGAATCTCGGACATGTAATATATCGCGAGACAAAGGGATTTAGTTACAAGCGTTAAAGTTTCTCACGATCACAGAAGTCATCGTTGAATATGCAGGAGTCAGTATGGATCTCCAGGTCCCGCTTCTGATTATTGATCTGAGAGGAGTCTCAATCATGTATGCATTATTCGCGAACCGTAGGGTGACACAATTAATGGATACCGACACCATTTGGAGAAAATATGTTTCAGATAAAGATTTAAGAAAGTGTTGGAATTATTTCAATAGACACCGAAATTGTTTTGGGTGAAATTGCTGAAATTGGTTCTGCATGTAATATTGAAATGTTGCAGGGGGTTTTATGTGAATGTTTGTTAATTAAAGTAATTAACAAAATTCTGAATAAAAATAATAAAAGAGTTTTATTAAAAGAGTTTTATTAAAGGAGAAATTTAATGCATTTAAAGTGGAGACTTTAAAAGAGAATGTGAAGGGGCATTTTAATGTGGAGGGGTTACCACCACATGAATGGGGGAGGTGAGGAGTCAACCCCCATGGGGCGCCGGCCATGGGGAGGGGTACCCCCTCCTCCTATAAAAGGCCCCCTCACTCCCCTTCTTCCTCATACCTCCTCGTGAAGGATTTCCCTCCCCCTCTTGTATTATTCCCCCATGGTCTTGGATTAGCGAGATACATGTTCCCGGTGGCTTTATCTAGAAAGGAGTTGCTGCTTCCGCTGCTTTGTTGGAGCGAGGCACAAAGCTTGTCGGGGTACCGGACGTGTGTGCGATCACGGATACACTGCTGCTTTGCGGTGCTGGACTTGCTGGAGCTGGATCTGAAGGACGTGCTGGAGCTGGACCTGCTCGGACTTCCACACGATCTTGAGATCGGAAAGTGTATGACTACATCAACCACGAGTTCCTACTTGTTAACAAAACTCGTTGTCTTCGAGGGTAAGTTCTCGATGGATGTATGTCGACCCATTGCTTTGTACCTAGTAGAGAGATCTTGACGTATAGTTCTCATCGTAGGAATTTTTTGTTTTTCTATGCTGCGGACCCAACAATTTGTTGGTGTCGTTTTTCTAGGGATGGGTTAGTAAACCTGAGGCAGCAATGTACACAAATAATATAGGTTGTGTTGTTGGTACTTTGGTTCGCCAAGTCCATATCTAAAACAAATCATGAGGCCCTTGATTTATTCTCATATGAAACCATATCTAAAACAATGGCGTGGGGATCAAGAGGGGGGCGATGCGGAGACTAGGATAATGCGTCATACAGTCCATCGTCTTGTTGCCGCTGTGCATCGGGTGCGCAGTGCTAACGTGCGTAATGTGACAGGACATAACATAGTGGTAAACTATTTGTGATCATTATGCCCAACGAAATTAAGGGACATATAAGATAGATGAACTCGGGACACCATAGTTTTGTGCATGTGTAAGTAAATTATTTAGAACCAAGAGAATTATGACTTCTGGATATTATGATTATGCCACTACAGCCCATCGAATCAAAGGAAGTAAATTACTAGGCAATTGAAATGCAAAGCAAGAGTAAAAACGATCAAACAAGGTTTCAAACACAAATGATAACATAGCATCAAGTTTAACACACCACGTAGTTTTAGGTTTTAGCAATGGCAGGATAAGTAAAAATTATTAGGGTTCAGGGGCAATAGCACAGTCAATTCTTCGTCGGGTTGCTGCTGCCGATCCCGGTCCTGACCCCGAAGTAATGGGACACCAGGCCGGTCTTGACATACTCCCTCAGGAATTTTCCATACACACTGTGCTTAGCCTTGGTCACTGCCTTGTGTTTACTCTCAGGGATTTTACCGATGCTAACCACATGTGGAATCAAGTTGTCAATCCTTGGGTTGACTCATTTGTTATAGAAAGAGCACCTGAGCTCCCCAAGTCTAGTGTAGAAAGGGGTTCCCCCGCTCTTGAACTTATTCATGATGTGGTGGCCCTTGCGATCCATGTCCTCCTTGTCAGGGTCCACATCACTAGAATCTACCTATAACATATAAAGTGCAAAAGAAATGAGAAAAATAAATTTACTTAGTCTACATGTTCCCAAATAATTGCACAAACTAGTAATTCATTTATCAGGAATGCATAGATATTCGAATAACTATTCCAAGTTACTCCCTCTATCTCGGTTTATAGGGCTCAAAACATTTTGCATCGTGACCAAGACAATATTTCATTGGACTTCTCCTCTCTATAATTAGCTGCCACCATTAATCCATCTCTTTAACACCACACACATGCAGCCAATCAGGTGTGCAAACTGGTTTTGTTTCCACCCCATCTGCATGCACCGGGTAAATAGTGAGGGGCTACTACTCTTAATTAAATGCATGCAGACCTTAGAGGGGAGGTATTGTGGGACAAATATTTTTTTAGATTAGGCGCAATAAACCGGGACAGAGGGAGTACATTGAAAACAACAACATATTATATAGGTTTATTACGGCTGTCTCCCCAGCTCACTCCTAAATTACTTTGATAACTTATTAAATCTAGAATGTAGATTAATTCAGAATAGACTAACTCTCTCCGCGGACCAGTTCGTATGGTGCATTTGATCAGTAGGACTAGATTAAGGAGTACATGAACAGATTAAGGAGTACATCTATAGCCTGAGCAGAAAATATGAACCATAAACTAGAAACATGGAGAAATAGATGTACCTCCGGGTACACGAGCAGAGCGTGCTTGTCGAACTACTCGCCTCATTGGTGGCTCCAAAGTCGTCTGCACCATTGAGTACATAGTCCTCCTAAGGGTCGAACTGGACGTTTCACTCACCCTAGGCTGCATGCTGCTCCTCCAGATCTGCGGCCGGGGCACCACATCGTCCGTAGCAGGAACATCCACCCCAGAGGTGATCCCCATGAACTCACCTCCATGCACTTGCTTCATGGCGTCGGAATGGAGAATGTTGGTGGCATGGTAGGCAGCTGTTTGGCCTCTAGGTGTACAGTGAGGTTTGGGGGGTTTTGCTAGATTGGGGAGAGGGAGTGGATGCGTGCGAGAGAGACAATGTAGATGACTGGGTTTTATAGGCGGGGGAATTAGCTCTCCTCAAGCAGACACATGGACGGTTCAGCCGGTGGGGCCTAGTTAGGAGTGAGATTGCAGCCATGCTAGCTAAAAATGGGACATGGATTAGTAAAATCCAGTGACAATAAATTGCAGTGCCCAATTGGTAGCGGGACACGCGGGTAGGCGACATGACACGCTAGGACGATTGTGGTTGACCGCACACTGTGAGGCCTGTTTTCATGTGCATGTGTTGTGAAGTAGTCGTCTTTTTTACACAAGATTAAAATTTACATGACCATACAACGAATTCTTTAATGTACATGGGCTCGATCGTGTTCCCTCTCGTAGAAGAGTCGCTAAGAGAGACTCCTAAAAACGCAACAGATAAATTAGAGTGGAATGGCTAGGCCAGTCAACAAGTGGACGTCTATGCGGTTTCACGCTGTACTATGAAGCGCATGATGCGTGCAACTAATGCATCGTTCAACCTCCACTGACATGAAATTACGGTGCACATTACTTCTTCCATGGTGGATGCATTGCAACAGGATAGCCGGGCATACCGTCGCATGGAGATAAGCACCGTTGGACGCGCTCCTGCCATCGACTGGCGCGCATAGAGCACGCACAGAGCACACACAAAGCATGGTCATACCCCCTCACTACCCAAAACATGGAATCACTCCATGAGTTAAGCCCAAACCCGACACTTAGCTCCCTCTCAGCATTCCAAGCAACTTCTCCAACTAGGGATTTCTTGGTTATTTGAAGAAATCTTGACTTTCCATTTTTTGAATCCAAAAAACCGATGTTTTTCCATAAGAGGTGCAAGATTTGAGCAGGACAAGGGCCATGAAAAAATTTACACGGATGCTACACCGCATAAAACGGCAATAACCTGGAGCTAGGTATTTATATCGACATGGAGGAATATACTTTTTTTCCTTGAGCTACGCCCCAGTAATGGTGGTTTCTAACTATAGGTACCATAGAAAGACACTCAATTTTCAGGAAAAAACTGGTTTGGGTGCCCCATAGGGTACCCCGGCTGGATAAATGCCTAGGTTCAAGATTGTACTGACCCTTGCATGATTGCGCACGCCAGCAAGTTTGCAATTTTCCGAACCCTAACAAAGGAAATTCAAAAAATCACAAAATTATGAAACCAACTCCTGGAGCCCTTATGCGTGACCCACTACCCGCAAAAATCATAAACAAGACATTAGGCACCCAAGGCACCACCAGGATGGCTATCGAGTAGGAGTTAACTTGTCTTTCAACCCTAGATCCCCCCACATTTCCCAAAACATGGCAACACTGCATGGATTGAGCACAAACCTGACACTTAGCTCCTTCTCTATATTCAAAGCAACTTCTCCAACTAGGGTTTTCTTGGTTCTTTGAAAAAATCTTGACTTTCCTATTTTCGAATCCAAAAAACTTGTGTTTTTCCAAAGAAGGTGCAATATTTGAGCGCAATAACGGCCGGGAGGAAATTTACACGGATCCTACACTGCATAAAATGACCATAACCTGGAGTTTGTATTTATCTCGGCGTGGAGGCATATACTGTTTTTTTCTTGAGTTACGCCCCGGTAATGGGGATTTCTAACTGTAGGCACCCTAGAAAACACACTCAATTTTCAGGAAAAAGTGGTTGTAGGTACAGTAGAAAACACACACAATTTTCAGGAAAAATGGTTTGGGGTGCCCCATAGGGTACCTAGGCTGGATACATGCTTAGGTTCAAGCTTGCACTGAGCCTTGCGTGGTTGTGCACACCGGTGAGTTTGCCCATTTTCTGAAACTCGACAAAGGAAATTCAAAAAAATATCATAAAATTACGAAACCAGCTGCTAGAGCCTTTATATGTGACCCACTACCCCAAAAAAAACATAAACAGGACATACCACGGCTTTTGCACCCAAGGCACCTCCCATATGTCTATTGTGTAGGAGTTAACTTGGCTTTAAACCCTAGATCCCCCTTACTTCCCAAAATAATGCACCACTCCACGGATTGAGCCCAAAACCAGTAGTTAGCTCCTCTCGGCATTCCAAGCAACTTATCCAACTAGGGATTTCTTGGTTATTTGAACAAATCTTGACTTTCCATGTTTTGAATCCAAAACACCAGTGTTTTGCCAAAGGATGTGCATGATTTGAGCGTGACAAGCGTTGGGAGGCAATTTACACGGATACTACACCGCATAAAACGGCCATAACCTGGAGCCGGGTATTTATCTCGGTGTGGAGGTATATGCTATTTTTTTCTTAAGTTACACCCCAATAATGGCAGTTTCTAACTGTAGTTACAATAGAAAACACTCTCATTTTTTAGGAAAATATGGTTTGGGTGCCCCATAGGGTACCTAGGCTGGATACATGCCTAGGTTCAAGATTGCACTTGCCCTTGCATGGTTGCATACGCTGTGAGTTTCCTATTTTCAAACTCCAACAAAGGAAATTCAAAAAAACATAATAAAATTATGAAACCAGCTCCTAGAGCCCTCATATGTGACCCACTACCCCCAAAAAATCATAAACAAGACATACCAAGACGTTTGGCGCCCAAGGCACCACCCGAACGGCTACCGAGTAGGAGTTTACTTGGCTTTCAACCCTAGATCCCCCTCACTGCCCAAAACATGGCACCACTCCATGATTGATCCCAAACCCAGCATTTATCAACCTCTCGGCATTCCAAGCAACTTCTCTAACTAGATATTTCTTGGTTATTTGAAGAAATCTTGACTTTCCATTTTTTGAATCCAAAAACCCGTGTTTAACTAGTTTTTTCCAAAGGAGGTGCAAGATTTCACTACGACAAAGGCCAGAGGAAATTTACACGGATGCTATAAAAACAGCCATAACCACTTTAGAAAAAGTATTTTTTGAATGACTTATGATTATTTGAAATCTGGTCAAACACATGATAACCTAGTTGACTGGCTCAAAACCTAGCAAAAACTAGCATAACCCTAATGACCAATACAAGTTGTTGGATCGTAACCCTAGTGCCCAATGGTGGTCGTTAGATTCTGTCTTCTAGAAGCCCCCCTGCGAGGACGCTGGTTCCGCGTCCCGATTGTTACAGACCATTCGATCGGGGCATGTGGACAATTAGGATGGTTCTTCGTAATGGCGATCCATGAGTAGGCTGTTCTATGACATGATTGGTTGCACTAAATATGCACTTATACTATTATTTCCACTCCCCTCTACCGTACTATCTATAGAGATCGTGACTGAGCATGTCTCTTCACCAGCCATACCCCCTCCTCTCCTCCACCCCACTCGACGTGCCCAAACTTCATATGGGGCAGCCCCTCAACGAGGAGTACATACTGTTGAACCCCGAGAATCTAGAGATCATCACGTGCAACACCGTAGTGATGTTCTCGCTCGTGTGCACCCACCCAAGATGCTTTTGCCGTTTCTCCTACTACGAGCTCCATGGCCACGAGCTCGCGTGTCCACGGTACGTGCGCTTGCACGGAGCCCGACTGCAACTAAACCATCCCACCGGTAGAGCTCGTGGTCCAACTTGCAGTGGATCACCTGATCGAAGTGATTAGGTTCTCATACGTCCATGTCCAAATTCTCCAAGAGTAGGTGTCTTTCCCTGACTCGGCATGCCACCGGCTCATTTGTCAGGGGGAGGACAACTCTGTTTTTGTCTTGACCATCACCTCTAGCATTTTGAGAACCATCATTCGGCCCACCAACGTGTGTGCATTTGCATCAGTTTAGACTCGAGCGCATGGCCCCTGTACATGGTGAGCTTGTGGGTGCATGCCCAACCATAGTCGTCTGATAACATGATGTGAACAACCAAGGCGCCCAGCTACCCGTCGCCGGGCGAGGTGGAGTTTGCAGACCTACGGTCGGTCCTTTGTTTCCCATATAAGTACCTTGTCGGTGTTGGACCGTTCAAGCAGATGCATTTCTACATTTTCATTGATAATACCAACAGGGAGTTGTAGTACTTATGCTATGGTTAAATGTAAGCCGTAATCAATACTACTCCAGTGTGGAGAGCATACTTCTTGCGGGAATGTACCATAGTTGTAGTTTTTTAATATTCCTTAATAATTTGATGAGTTTACTTATCCAACGGATAATAATAACTCACATTAGCTTGTTGTTGTCACACTGAAAAGTTTTCTTGCTCTAGACAAACTTCCAATAGCGTGTGCTCCCACCTTCCAGTGTCACGTGTTTCGTGTGCCCTGTGCCAAAGATGTTAGATCTGTTCGTATGTGTCTCCATGATATAACAGTCGTTAGATTTGTTGTTAGTGTTGGTGTTCTCCTTTACTTCTCTTACTTCCCCTTGAAGCCACTGTCTTCACTCCTCGATACCGTCGTAGACGTAAGCCGACGGCACCTTCAGTGATTTCTCCCGCCGCCACCCTACTCCCCTACCTCCCTTTCGTCATGGCTTCATGGGGAGACGACGAGGAAACGCGTCAAGATCACATCAATGGTGAAAGCGCGTGTGTCGCATCATGTCTGAAAGGGCATGTATGCCCCCATGTGTGGTTTTGGTAATTAATGAAAATCTCTATGGACTAATGTGTGAATTGAGTTTCACTTGTAGGTTTTGTCCATTGGCATTGCTTGGGCCATGTGTTGGTTTCAAGGTTGAAAAATGAAGAAGAAGCAATGCCCAAGGGTTTGTGCCTATTGGAATCATGTAGAAGAATAAGAATAAGAATAAGAAGAAGAAGAAGAAGAAGAAAAAGATCAAGAGTGTCTTGGAAAAGAAGATGGAATTCCTCATGGCTATCTGCAAGACATCATCAAAAAATGAAGCGAAAGCTCAATATGCGCAATCTCTAGAAGATCTCATGCTTGAAGCTTTCCATCCTCAGTGATCATGGTGTGAAAGAAGAGGTTTCCCCAAGGATTATGGGGGAGAAATTCGTAAGTCTTCATCAAGCGAGCGCGAGCAAACGCAATCAAGAAGGGTGTTACATCTTGGAGAAGAAACGATCTTGTACATCAAGCCCAAGTGGAATGCTCAAGGCAAAGGTATGATCTTGACACGTTTTCTATTTTACCGGTTTCTTGTAGTTGTTGGGAGACCGGGTTGAGGATAAATATCCGTACTCTCAGTGTCAGCGGGATGACCTCCGGATACCCCAACCGAACAAGAACTACGGTAGTCGGTTTGCATCCGGCTGGCTGAGCGCAGCCGGACATGAGCAAGTCATACCGGCTACTTTACAGTAGCTGGAACCACGAGGAGCAGCAAGGCATGGGACCGGCTACATCAGCATAGCCGGACTCAATAAGGAGGACAGAGCGACATGCTGCACAGTGCACGGTACACCCTGGTATGATGACAAGACCCGCAACTACACGGCCATACCGAAGACTTTGCTGGGTGACACAGGAACAGTGGCCAGATGCTGACGATAGGCTCGCACAGTGTTCACTGTACCCACGATGACCCTACCGCATGTACTCTGATGGGATGTAAGTGTACCGGATACTGTAGATGACTAGCCGGCTGGGACCCGCCTGTGGGGCCCGCCAGCCGGACTGGCCAGTGAGACCATTGCCTCTCTGCCTATATAAGGAGAGGCAAGGCTCTCATAGCAAGGGTTGGTCTCAGTGCATTTAAGGTGGTAGCAAGAGAATACAGCTCGAGGAGCGATTGTAGCCCGTATACTACTCATAGTCAGATCGGCAGGAGTAGGAGCTTTACCTCACCACGAGGGCTCCGAACCTGGGTACTTCCTGTGCATCGATAAACTTGCTCGTATCCAATCCCACCTGAGGACGCCATCGAGAGCTTCCCTGCTAGTCCCCACACCTCTATCTAACCTGCTTAGGTATTGCCGTTCCCAATACACCGATAATTGGCGCCCACCGTGGGGCTGATGGCTTCGACTGGAGTCACGTTCCGCACGAGCCCCGCACTTCAGCCGGTGAGCACTTGGCCTCTGGCCTAGTGCTTACGCTCGGCAAGTTCGACTGCATCATCGACAATGCTTCGTGTTTCGCCGGATCCACGTTTCTGGCAAACGGTTCTATTCTGCTTTTCAGCGACCTCCCCGTCTACCTCGCCACCGTGCTGCAGCGTTTCCCTAGGGAGATCGTTTCCGTCATGGAGCCGCTGCACCTCGGCAGCGGCAGCTCCGTTGCTCCTCGCGGCGTCAAGGTGATGATGGCCGGCTCCAGCTCTTAGCCTCGCCAGCCGCGCGAGTGGGACACGGATGAGGTCGGAACTTCTACTCCACCACGGTCTAGGAACCCGGTGGAAGAGGCTATCGACCGGCTCCTCATGCCGGTTAACCTCGGGGATAACCCGGAGGAGGCGGAGGCCAACTTCGCCTTGGAGAGGCAGCTTCTCTTACAGGAGGCCATGGAGCAGGCTGCGACCCGGGAGCAGCTCGAGATCACCCGGCGCGAGTACGATCACGCGCATGGACACACTCCGGCTACCGCGGAGCCGAGCCGACGTGGACAAGTGCGGCGCGCCAGACGGTAGGATGGAAAGGGATGGCGAGCCAGATCCGCAATTCGCTCTCATCCGGCCCACATACAGCACAACCATCAAGAACCTGCGTGCGGCATGAGCCGTCGCAGACGAACTACCCAACATGGAGGGCGAGGAGCAAGACCGGCAGCACGCCCGGGTGTAGGAGCTCCTCCGGATCGCGGATGAGAAGGCTGATGCCATCTGCAAGATGCACGAGGACCCTAGCTGCTCTAGGGGAAGCAAGCCACCCGACAACAGCAAGGGCGCACCCTGTGACACCCAGTAGGCGTCCTTTCCTCTGGCCAAGGCCCGCAGCAAGCACCACAGCTCTGGCAACAAGGGCCAGACGCGCCGGGAGCAAACGGTGAACAGCAACCCACTGCCTCCCCCTCCACCAACCGGAGCGCCAAGACCTACCGGTTCCCGTCTCTCGGGCCGGGTAGGAGCGCCCAACCCGGATCGTCCAGATGCCCACGACTGCATCGAGCTCCTCGCTCGAGCGCGTGTCATGGAAGAAGAAGATTCAACTGGACCGGTTTGTTTTGGACCCTGCATCCGAAACGAGCCGTTTCCGGATAAGTTCACCCTTCCCAGGGATACCCTCAAGTACGACAGCAGCATGAGACCGGAAGACTGGCTGACCGACTACGCCACAACAGTTGGCATCGCCCATGGGAACAAGCGCACAACTGTGCACTACGGCCCCCTCATGCTAACCGGATCAGCGAGAACATGGCTCAACAGCCTCGCACCCAACATCATCAACTTCTGGCCAGATTTTGAGAAGGTGTTCGTCTGCAACTTCAACGACATGTACAAGCATCCGGGCCGTCCGCGTGACCTGGCCCTGTGCGTACAGGGTGACTGCGACTTAGACCGCGAGTACCTCGCCAGGTGGACGGAGCTGCGCAACACCTATGAGGGCATCCTGGAGAGCCAGGCGATCGGCTTATTCGTCGAGGGGTGCCGAGAAGGCACCATGTTTCTCCACCGGCTATTGTGTGACGAGCCAAAAACCATGGTGGAGCTCATGACGGTTGCAGACCAGTATGCCACGGCAGATGCCGTGATGAAGAAGCTCCTCCGAGTAAGTGCTGACGGGCGTCCGACTCCTTCGGAGCCGGCTCGCGACCATCCGAGCAATCCGGCTGGAGAAGCCGGATCCTCCAGGTGCCACGGCAACGACAACCGGTTCCATGGGGACCGCCAAGACGGACACCAGAAGCCTCGCTACCATGCACGGTAGGTCAATGCTGTGGAGGGCACGCCCGGCGCACCGGCTAATGATGCAAGAAGGCAGAAGCCACGGCTCACATTCGACCAAATGTTTGACGGCCCGTGCAAGTGGCATAGAGGTCCCTTCAAGCCGGCTACACACACCACCCGGAACTACAGCTGGACCCGCCAACTAAAGGACCAAGGCAACCAGCAACGTCTACCCCCGCCCCCTCCTAGTGGACCCCCACCACCGGCTAGGGGAGACGGTAATGATGGTAACAGAGGCAATGGCGGCAACAACAACAACGACTACCCCCAGCCGCACGCCGCCTACCACATCTTCGAGACCAAGCTGGACGAAAAGCACAGCCATGGGCGACGCTCTAAGGAGGTCAACGCCATCGTCTCCCCATTCCCCCAGTACATGAAATAGTCAGAGACCCCCATCACCTAGAGCCGGGAAGATCAGCCGAATGAGCTTCCGAATCCCGGAGGCTACACCATGGTACTTGACCCCCTCATCGTCTCCAATGAGCACACCTGCCTCTTCTCGTGCGTTCTCATCGATGGAGGCAGCAACCTCAACCTTCACTACCGGACTTTGCTGGAGAAGCTTGGCATCCGCGAGTGCGACCTGCGCCCGACTACCACGACATTCCACGGTGTACTGCTGGGGCCGGCTTGTGCTCCACTGGGTAAAATCCAGCTGGATGATGAACTCTGGTGGGAGTCCTGTGAAATTTATGAATGCGATCCAGAGCTGAGATTTTAGGATCTGGCGACCAGGCGACTACATGGTGATCTAGATCGACAAGCACCCCTCATCGCTGGTGGCCACTCTGTCCACCGGCGTCCACCCTCTTATTCTCTCTTCCCCTCTTCAACTCTCTTCCTACATCATGCCTACCTCTCTTATTTTGGATCGGTCTGCTTGGCGTTGGAAGGCTCTTTATTCCATGACTTTGGACTGACGTGTAGATCACATTTGTTCAGGTTTTCTAGTGGTAATCCCGAGGCTGAAGAAGATTCAATTGGTTGCATCTAATGGGGTGGTTATTGATGATCGTGTCTTAAAGGTACGCGAATTTATCTCATCTGGCTCAGTCATTTCTCTTAAATGTCATCATGTTAAGGTGCAATCTCGATTGGTTTTAAGTAAAGGGAGATTATTGGATAGTGGTGCCCCTATTTCTTTCAACCTGGATTGGACACACATTAGAATTCTTGACTCTGACCCCATTGATCCCTCAACCATGGTTGTGCATGCTGCAAAAACCTTGGACTTGGATTTCTCTCCAGGGATTAATATTGCTAAGAGGGCCAGAACTCTTTTCTAGTCATTAGTTCATCCTTTCATTGGGTCTGATCACTTTACAATTGTTGTTTCTTTTGGTCATGCCTCCTTTAAACTTGATGAAGACACTGTGGGCTTGGCACTTGAAGTGGCAATTGGGGGTTTTTGTGGTGAGATGAATGTGTCACTGCTAAGGGACAGTGTTTTCTTGTTTTAGGTTTCTTTATATTAGGTATGAGATCTTTAGAATCTTTTCAATTCAAATGTTTTTTCCACCTTTGGGGACGTGGTGGAACAAATTGGCAACTTGAAGAAAAAAGGTGGTTCAAAGAGAAGAATGTACAAGGGATTAATGTTGCTAAGCAACATGCAAGTGTTAGGCCCTCTGAATCAGCTCACACAACAGATATTACCACAGAGGTTTTTGATAAAAGTCTAGCTGCTGCTGATGCTCAGGTTGCTGACAACACATCTTTAGCTGATCTACCTATGGGGGATTTTATCTTGAAGGGAAATGGCACATCTAGTAGTCAGATTGTCTCTTTGATTGAAAAATCTTCTGATGTTGTTGATATGCATTGCAAATCTTCTTTGCACTCTTCTGGCCCTTCTTCAGAAGACTCAGACCAAGATTTTATGCAAATGATTGATGACATGGCTTTTAAAGTTTGGCAATGCTCCAAGTGCCTAAGTTTTGATAACGTTATTGTTAAATGTCCTAATGATGTACATTGTGTTGCTTGCTACCGAAGTGGACACATTAAAAGGTTCTGTCCAGGTAATCCAGGGGAAAATTCGTCTTTTCATTGGATCGCCAAACCGTCAAATCAATCTGCCCACTACCCTGCTCAACCTGCCAAGGACTCTGCACCGAGGGTTAAGACAGATTTATCTAGGGCTTTGCCGTTTGCGTTTGCTGCAAAACCATCTGGCTCTTTGCATATCTCAACTTCTCCGCCAAGAAATCCTAACCTAGCAATGGCGAACTTCCCTGTTGATCCTAAACGCTTCACTCCGGCGGGGATGCAAGTTCTTCATCCTTGGGGTGATGATGAGAGACCTGCTAGGATTTATGTCACCTCCTCGGTTACTCCTCCAAAGTCTCATGAACTGGGCCATGGCGGTGGTGTTGCCAAGACCAGAGGGAGATGAGATTGACCAGGTACTTGATCAGATTGCCCACCATATCCATGATGATCTGCACCTTGAGGTACTGTCTTTTGCTAAAAGTGTTGTTGGCATTGTCCTATTTCAGATGGCGGATTCAGTTAGGCATGATCTTCTAGTTTCACAGCCTGAGTTCAACCTGGGTAATGGTCATATGTTAAATTTTACTCGACATGATGCTGGACCAAACTTTAGAGCCACAATCTATACGGTTACTAGGTGGATAATGCTATTGAACCTTCCTATGGACTATCGTAATGAAGATTTTCTTAGGGAAACTGTAGCTATGTTTTGGAAGATGAGAGGCTGGTATAGAGAGGACCCTTATCCAATAAGAACTTTGATTAAATGTAGTTATATTGGAGCTAGGGACATCCCCAAATCAATCATTGTTAGAGAGCCTCACCGATATGGTGGCACTGCAGTGTCTTGGACTGTCCCCTGTTTCATTCTCATGAGTGAGCAAGAGGATGTTCTGCCTGGAGATGAATCCCCTGAGTCACAAAATGGGATTCCACACCCTCTGCCTGGACAGTTTCTAGGGGATCATGAGGTTGATGATGAGGATAATCATTGGATTCCTGACAACATTCAACCTGAAGTGCCTAGATGGGATGCTTGGGAACAGGAGCATGCTGCTGAGAATGTGATTCAGGATATTCAGCCAGCACAGAATCAGTCATCCATCATCTTTTCTATCTCAGGAGCTTCTGGTTCATCTGTTCACTTTGTACAAGGTGGGGGTGCAGCGCAAATAGTTGAAGGACCTATCATTGGGGAACCTGTGATACAGTAAGTGCAGAAGGAAAATCCCTTGGCCATTGTTCCTGCTGATAACCAAGCTGATAACAATAACCTGCAAATCTTTACTGTGCTTCTCCCTGACATGGCCATGGGGTGGAATGGTCCTGGTAATGAAAAAATATTTTCTCTGCACTTTTCATCTGTGGAATGCCTGCCACATAATTTACAATATTTAGCTGCAATGAAATCCTAATGGTTACCCCCTTCTCCACTGCTTCTGACTAATGGGATGGATGATGTCTGCATGGAAAGCTCTGCTGACAATTCTATGAGTCTCAACCTGTCCCCATGTGAGAATGTCATGCTGCCATCTATCACTCCAAAAAAGAGGGGAAGGAAGACAAAAGAGGTCGTGGTTGTTAACACATCTGAGAGGCGTGCAACTAGAAGCACCACCAGGAGCAATGGATATAAGTTACTCCCATGTGTTGACCAGCCCCAACCAAGGAAAAAAGCCAAGTCAGCAAAACCTTTCTTGCAGGAAGACAGGGCAGATCAGACAACTAGCACTACCCCTATGGAGATTCTGCAGCAGGTTGGAAGGATCCTTGAAATCCCTGATGAAGATATGACTAAGGAGATTCTTATGGCTTCTCCTAAGCCCAGCAAGGATACAGAATCTTCTGATGATTAGTGGGCTTTGTTATTTTTGTGGCCTTGTTCTGGGCCCTTTATTTTATCTGCAATCTTATGATATTGTGTTTGAACCTTGCTATACTCTGTGTGATGAACTCCCTAAGTATTTTGATGTGTGGTTTCTTAGTGGCATTGTTAAGTCACTAGTTCTTGATTCCATCTGCTTATTTAAAATAGGAGATGTTATCATTATGGTTGTTGGTGGTTCCAATGGATAGCACAAATATTAATAGCTTGGACTGGCTAATCCTTGATTGGAATGTTAGAGGTATAAATGATAAAAATAAGAAAATTGTAGTTTATAACAAAATTGAAGAGAGTAGAGCTGCAGTCATTTGTTTGCAAGATACCAAATGTGAATAGTTTGACCACTCTTTCATAAGGGGATTCTGCCCTGAAAGATTTGATAAATATGCTTTTTCTCCCTCTGTGGGGGCTTCTTGGGTATCATTGTTCTCTGGAACAGTTCTGTCTTCTATGGTACTGTAATTGAGATTCATAGATCTGGTATAATTGTCGATTTCACCTCTTTGCACAATGGGGAAAGTTGGAAGTTGGTAGCAGTTTATGGTCCTTGTCAAGGTGTGGAGAGAGATAATTTTGTTTCTTGGTTATATAACACTCAAATCCCTGCCCATGAACTCTGGATTTTATTGGGAGATGTCAATTTTATGAGGTCTCAGGATAACAGAAATAGACCAGGGGAAGACTTGAATGACATTTTTTACTTTTAATGATATTATCAGTCATTTGGGGTTAATTTGAATTACCATTGAAAGGCAGAAATTATACCTGGTCCAACATGCAGAGTCAGCCTTTGCTGGATCACTTATATTGGTTCTTTACCTCATGTGAGTGGACTTTGAAATACCCAAATACTTTTGTATTGCCATTAGCAAGGACAACATCAGACCATGTACCTTGTGTGGTGCAAATCTCCACAAATATTCCCAAAGCTCACATTTTCAGATTTGAAAATTTCTGGGTGCATCAACCTGGGTTTTATGAGTTAGTTGAAAGACCATGGAATCAACCAACCAGAGGAAACTCTAGAACATCCATTCTAGTAGCCAAATTCAAAAATTTGAGATATGAGCTGAAGAAGTGGGGGAAAAACATATCTCATCTTAAATCTCTCATTGATAAATCCAATTTTGTAATCTTCAAATTGGATCAAGTGGAGGATCAAATGCCACTTTTAGTCCGAAAATTTAATTTCAGACATATTGTCAAGTGTCATGTTAAGAAATTAATGGGCAGACAATCTGACTATTGGAAACAGAGATGTACCATCAGATGGGTTCAGTTAGGTGGAGAAAACACAAAAAAATCATGCAAAAGCTACTGAAAGATACATGCATAATACCATCACTGAAATACATGATGAGGATGGATTGAGAATGACTGAACATAATTAGAAGGCGACATCTTTTTGGAAATGCTATAAAAGTAGGATGGGGGTTACTTATCCAACTACTGATATTGTTGGGCTAAACACCATGCTCTATGTGGTGGATTCTCTTGACAGTCTATCTAATCCCATCACACTGGAGGAAATAGATGGTATTGTCAAAGATCTAAAAGCTAATAAAGCACCTGGCCCTAATGGCTTTAATGGATATTTTGTTAAAAATGTTGGCACATTATTAAGGAAGGTTTTATTAGGATGGCTAAGGATTTTCATAATGGAATTACCTCTCTGGAAAGCATAAATGGCTATTTTATAACTCTGGTCCCAAAGACACAATCTCCTGAACCTGTTAATGATTTCAGGTCCATCTCTTTGACAAATACCTGCCTCAAATTCATTACAAAGATTTATGCAAATAGACTGCAGGCAAAGATTACTAGATGCATTCATGATAACCAGTATGGGTTTATTAAGGCAAGAACTATTTAGTATTGCTTAGCTTGGTCTTTTGAATATCTACATCAGTGTAAGCAATCTAAAAGGAAATTCGTGGTCATTAAAATTGATTTTGAAAAGGCTTTTGAAACTATTGAGCATAGTGCCATCCTACAAATTCTAAGGTATAAAGGGTTCCCACAAAATTTTATAAGAATGGTTGAGGAGATTCTTTCCTCTGGTTCCTCCTTTGTTCTTCTAAATGGTGTGCCAGGTAACAAGTTTTCTTGTAGAAGAGGGGTCAGACAAGGGGATCCTCTATCACCACTTCTATATGTGCTAGGTGGAGATCTACTATAGAGTATTGTGAATCGGGCTCTGAATCAAGGGAGGCTACAGTTACCAATTCTCAGAAAAGGTTCTTTCCCTATTGTTCCGTATGCAGATGATACTATCATTATTCTACCTACTGAAGAGGATCAGTTACTTGTGTTCAAGGAGCTATTGAATCAAGATGATGGTTTTACTGGGTTAAAAGTAAATTACAATAAATCTTCTCTCATCCTAATTAACCTTTCTGAGGAAGAGACAGCTCATCTGGCTTCAGTGTTTGATTGTCAAGTTGGAGCTATGCCCTTCACCTATTTAGGTTTGCCAATGGGTACCACTAAACCTCAGATTAAGGATTTTTCACCTCTAATTGATAGGCTTGAGAGAAGATTATCTGCAACAACTTCTTTTCTTTCATATGGTGATAGACTGGTTTTAGTCAACTCTGTCCTCGCATCCTTACCAACTTTTTATATATGCACTCTTTGAATTCCTTTGGGAGTGATAGAGATTATTGATAAGGGGATAAGGAGGTGTCTTTGGAGAAAATACAAGCATGATGAGAAAGTAAATTCCCTTGCTTCCTGGGAAATGATCTGCAAACCAAAGAAAAAAGGAGGCTTTGGTGTTCTAGATCTTCAAAAGCAAAACAAAGCTTTATTGTTGAAACACCTTGACAAATTTTACAACAATGCAAACTTGCCATGGGTCAAACTTGTCAGGAATACATATTATCATGAGGTTGTCCCACATGATGTGACCAGGTGTGAGTCCTTCTGGTGGAAGAGCATTATCAACCTTGCTGATGAGTGGAGAGTTGTAACTAAATGCCATGTGGGTTCTAGATTTTCAATTCTGTTTTGGAATGATTACTAGGTTGGTGCTATGTTGTCTGACAAATTCCCAAGGCTATATTCCTATGCTAGAGATAAGTTGGCCTTTGTTCATGATATATGCTCTTTAAGAAATCTCCAAGAAGCATTCATGCTGCCTCTGTCTGCTGAGGCTTTTCTGGAATATGAACAGCTTCAGAACATGCTTTCTGACACCAACCTGTTAACTATTGACGACAAATGGATTTGCCAGTCCAATAATAATAGGTTCCTGGCTAAGGACCATTATGAAAGAAATTTTAGCGAGGAGAACAATTATATTGTCTCGGCTCAGATTTGGAAAGCAAATGTATGTCAAAGCATAGGTTTTTTGCTTGGTTACTCCTGCATGATAGATTAAACACAATAGACATGCTGATCAGATGGCATTGGAAGGTTACAAAGGATAATGATTGTGTTCTGTGTAGTGGGCAAATACAAGAAGACTGGAAACATCTTTTTTTCTAGTGCTTGTTTAGCGCCCGTGTATGGAATTATTTGCAGATAGAATGGAGGGACACCAGCTTCCCTAAGGCTTTTAAATGGCTAAACAAACTTTCAATGGCCCATGCTTTACAGAAGTAACCATTTTAGCATGTTGGAATATTTGGAAACAAAGGAATGCGATGGTTTTTAGACATGAGAGACCCTCTTTCAGAGGATGGAGATCTGGATTTTTCTGTGATTTGACCTTGCTGAAGCATAGGTTGAAAGGAGATGCTAAGGCTTTGGTGTCATCATGGCTTGACAACTTACCATAATAGCATTGTAAATAGCCTTTTTTCATTTTCATCTTTCCTTTCCTCCTGTATGTAAATATTCTTTGAACTAGGGTTTCTGGTTTCAATTTAAATAAAGGGCTGTTGGGGGCTCCCCTACAGTAGAAAAGTTTCAAAAACAAATCCAGCTGGATGTCATCTTCGGGACCAAGGAGAACATCCGGCACGAGCCGGTATGGTTCGAGGTGGTGAACTTGTCGATGTCCTACCACGCTCTCCTCAGGCGCCCTGCCCTCGCCAAGTTCATGGCCATCCCCCACTACGCGTATCTCAAGACAAAGATGCCAGGACCAAACAGTGTGATCACTGTTGCCGGCTGCTTCAGGCGGTCGATGGAGTGCGCCTCAGCCGGCTCCAAGCTGGCAGAGGTCCTCATCATAGCCGAATAAAAGTGCGTGATCATGCGCAATGTGGCCATGTCCCAGCAAGAAATGCCGGCCAATAGCAAGCCGGCTGGAGAAGCAGCTTTCTAGCCGGCAAAGGAGACGAAGAGGATTCTGCTCGACCCCTCTGACCCAACCAAGTTCGTCACCATTGGCGCCAACTTGGACAGCAAATAAGAAGGTGCGCTCGTCAACTTCCTCCGTGAGAATCGGGACATCTTCGCATGGTCACCCAAGGACATGCCAGGTGTGCCAAAGGAGTTCACCGAGCACTCACTCCATGTGTGGCCGGATGCCAAGCCGGTCAAACAACCTTTGCGTCGGTTCGGAGAAGAGAAAAGAAAGATCATTGGTGACGATATCACCCGACTCCTTGCAGCCGGGGTCATTATGGAGGTGTACCACCCGGACTGGCTGGCCAACTCAGTCCTTGTGTTGAAGAAGAAGAAGACTTGGCGCATGTATATCGACTACACCAGCCTGAACAAGGCATGCCCGAAAGACCCCTTCGCTTTGCCCCATATCGATCAAGTTATTGATTCCACAACCGGCTACGATTTGTTGTCCTTTTTGGATTGTTACTCCGGTTACAATCAGATCTGGCTAAACCCGGCTGACCAGATAAAGACATCGTTTATCACCCCATATGGGGCTTCCAGCTATGTAACCATGCCTTTCGGTGTGAAAAATGCAGGCGCTACCTATCCGCGTTGTATGCAGAAATGCTTGCACTCACAGATCGGCCGAAATGTGCATGCTTATGTGGACGATGTGGTGATCAAGACAAAGGAGAAGCGTACCCTCCTCGAGGACTTGGGAGAGACATTTGGCAACCTCCATCAGTACTAGATGAAGCTAAACCTGGAGAAGTGCGTCTTCGGCGTCCCATCCGGCTAGCTACTTGGTTTCCTCGTTTCACAACGAGGGATCGACGCAAACCCGGAGAATATCATGGCCATCGAGAGAATGCAGCCGCCCAAGAGCTTGCTTGGAGTCCAAAAGTTCACCGGATGCCTGGCTTCCCTTAGCCATTTCGTCAGCCGGTCGGGGAGAAGGCACTTCCACTGTACCAGCTGATGAAGAAGACGGACAAGTTCTCCTGGACCTCGCAGGCCAACACTGCTTTTCCTGACCTCAAGCGCATGCTATCCACAACGCCGGTTCTAGCCACGCCGGCTAGCAAGGAGCCGATGTTGCTCTATATAGCAGCCATCAGCCAGGTCGTCAGCGTCATCCTGGTGGTGGAGTGCCCTGAGGAAGGCAAGACTCAGCCGGTTCAGCGACCTGTCTACTACCTCAGCGAGGTCCTCTCCCTCTCCAAGAGGAACTACCACCACTACCAGAAGATGTGTTATGGTGTGTACCTGGCATGCAAGAAGCTCAAGCACTACTTCCAGGAGATTTGGATTAAGGTCGTGTGCACCGAACCCCTTTTGGAAATCATTAGCAAAAAGGACGCCACCGGCCAAATCGCCAAGTGGGCCATCAAGCTCGCCGCCTACTCCATCCACTATGAGCCCCGGCTCACGATCAAGTCGCAAGCTCTAGCGGACTTCCTCGTCGACTGGGCTGAGACCCAATACCTCCCACCGGTTCCCAATTCAGACCACTTGAGGATGCACTTCGATAGCTCGAAGATGCTCGGGGGCTTGGGAGCCGGCATCATCCTCACCTCACCCAAAGGAGACCGGCTGGAGTACGTCCTCTAGATCGACTTCAAGGCCTCCAACAATGCTGCCGAGTACGAGGCATTAGTGAATGGCCTCCGGCTAGCTAGGGAGATTAGCGTCAATCGGATCCTTTGCTTCGGCGACTCGGATCTGCTGGTGCAACAGGTATCTGGAGAGTGGGATGCTCGCGATGCAGACATGGCTCTCTACCGGTTACACGTACAGAAGCTCAGCGCCTGCTTCGACGGATGTGAGTTCCATCACGTCCCTCGCATCAACAACGAGGCAGCCGATTCGCTCGCCCGAATCAGATCCACCAGGTAGGCGATCCCACCAGGGGTCTCCTTGGAGCATCTGCGCAAGCCCTCCATCAACCCGTCTCCTGAGTCGGATTCCATTATCTGGGCGGGAAGCGTTCCGACTGATGCCACGATAGAAGCAGAACCGGCAGAGCCCGCAAAGAAGAAGGCTCGCAGCAATTCCGGCAAGTCCGTGCCCTCTGGCTCGCAAGACCCGAGAGCTGCCGACTCATCAGGCGGGTCGGGGGCTACCGTTCCGGGTACCTCATCTGGATGGCCCCCCGACATCCCTCAGCCGGACAACGAGAGCGTCCTCACTATCCGGGAGATACCATCTTGGGCGTAGCCCTTCATGAACTACATCGCCAATGGAGAACTTCCGGATAATGAGGTGGAGGCAAGACAAATCCGGCGACGCGGGCACACGTACACCATCATCAACAAGGAGTTGTACAAGCGCAACGTATCTGGCATCTTCCAACGGTGTGTCGATGTGGACACAGGCTATTGACTACTCAGGGATATCCACCAGGGCGAGTGCGGACATCACGCTTCATCCCGGGCAATAGTCGCCAAGGCGTTCTGCCACAGCTTCTATTGGCCCACCGCCCTGGAGGATGCCGAGCAAATAGTCCGCGCGTGCAACGGGTGCCAACGTTTTGGGCAGCTCAGGCACATGCCGGCTGCGGTGCTCAAAACTATACCAATCACCTGGCCCTTTGCTTTCTGGGGCCTTGAAATGGTCGGTCCCTTCAAGCGGGCACGCGCAGGCATGACCCACCTGCTGGTGGCGGTAGACAAGTTCACAAAGTGGATAGAGGCCAAGCCTATCCAAAAGCTGGACGGGGCGACAGTCGTCACCTTCTTCACCGACATCATTAACCGGTTCGGCTACCCCAATAGCATCATCACCAACAACGACACGAACTTCGCCAAGGGGGCCTTCGCCTGGTTCTGCAGCAACAAGGGCATCTGGCTGGACCTCGCTTCTGTCACGCACCCGCAATCCAACGGACAAGTCGAAAGGGAAAATGGCCTAGTGCTAGCCCGTACCAAGTTGCGCCTCATCGAGCCCTTGGAGCGATCGCCGGATGGAGGATTGAGGAGCTTCCGGCTGTGCTATGGAGCCTCTATGCCATGCCGAATAGGTCAACCGGCTTCACCCCGTTCTTCCTCATCTATGACTCAGAAGCCGTCCTCTCCGTGGACATCGAGTTCGACTCACCGTGCAAGCTCCTCTACAATGAGAAAGCAAACCAGGAGGCGCGGGAGGATGGCGTGGACCTCCTCGAGGAGTTCCGCGAGCTGGCACTGTCTAGATCGGCCCTATACTAGTAGCGCCTACGCCACTACCATTCGAGCTGGATTTGCCCCGTCGCATTCCGCGAGGGCGATCTGGTTCTTCGGTTGGTGCAAGACACGAAGGGCATGCACAAGCTATCGCTGCCTTGGGAGGGTCCATTCATCATCAGCCGGGCGCTGCACAACAACTCCTACTACCTCATCGACGCGCAGCAGCCGTGCAAGAACAAGATGGACAAGTCGGATGAAGAGATAGAGCACCCCTAGAATGCGGCCCTGCTCCGCCCGTTTTACACCTAGTCATCGGGCAGTATGTATCCCGCGAACTCTATGAATGAAAATGCGGACCCCTGCGAGATACTCGGGGGCTCCTTGCTAGAAATTTGTGTATATTTGTTTCCGGTTCAATTTTTCCGTCTCCGGCAACCCCTACGCGGGGGCTCGCTGGCTGGCCCGACCTGCTAAATCAACAAACCGGCTGAGTAGTGTGCGACAATGTCAGAGGCCCACTCTTCGTCTCAGCTATAGACCGCAACCCGGCTGTCCGGCTAGCAAGAGAAAAATCCCGAGGTATCCCACATGAAAAATGGGGAGGAGATGCGACGGATCGGGCGTCCCGGCCTTGCAACTAGTTTGAGATGATCCGGCTACTAAGCCCTCAGTACCATGCACAATGTATTGTCAGCTCCCTTGGATTCCGGCTGCAGACCGCAACCCAACTGCCCGGCAAGGATGCAACATAAACAACAGAGCGCACGGGAAAATGACTAAGTGTCCAGAGAAGCACAAGCTAGTTTTCGAAAACTAAAGCTGCCCTCCGGCTAATAGGCGCTACCTTAACTGACTAACATATTAATGAATGGGTATGCATATGTGTTTGTTTTTGTATGACTACATCGAGTGGGATTTCAAGGAGAGGGAATATTCGAAGTCCTTGCCTTCATCAAGCGCTTTGAATCTCAGGGGCTACACCCACTGGCTGCTCTCGCGTGCCCCCAGTGGATCCATGTAGTTCCGACCGGCTAAAAGGAGTTTAGCCGGAGATTTGGAGCCCAGATGAGGGCAAGGGCAGGAAAAGAAAGAAAAAGATTCGAAGCACCTGGCTACGCCAGCTACTCCGAATCTCGGGGGATACACCCAGTGGGTGCGCTGGCGCGCCCCCACTAAAGTTGAGGATCCCCCGGCTAGGCGTTCAGCCGGATATCTCCCGGTTGCGTTAGCCGACTAGAGGCGTCTAGCCAGACGATGCTAAGAACTTGACGAAAAGAAAGAAGAATATTCGAAGCACCTGGCTACGCCAGCTACTCCGAATCTCGGGGGCTACACAAGTGGGTGCGCTGGCACGCCCCCACTGGAGTTGGAGTTCCCCCGGCTAAAGATGATCAGCGGAGTGAAGGTAGCCAGCAATATATCAGAACTTCGAAGCATACAGAAAATCACAAGACGGAAGCAAGCCAAATAGTGCGATTGAATAAAAAAGGGAGACGAAGCTCCCGTAAGTTCACCCAGCATCAGAAACAACTGGCACACACGACAAAGTTCAACTAAGGAAAATAAATACAAGTCCACCCGACATTCCGGGGATTTCGTCTAGGCGGCAGTGCCCTTTCCATGGGGAGGATCCTGGCTGGAGGCAGTCTCGGGAGCCGGAGGAGGCGCGTTGGCAGATCCGGCTTTGATGTCCCCGCTAGTCGGCTGCGACGAGGCTTCCGCATCAGGTGTCCCGGCAGACTGCGAGTCGGTGAGGACCTCATCGACATCCGCGTAGTCGGCAATCTTGATGGCAGAGGCCCGGAGCTCCGGATGGGCTTGGCGGATGGTGGTGAGGTCGGCGCCGGGACGGAAGCCCCCATCGATCTTCTCGACACGGGCATCCTTGTACCAAGAAAGCATCAGGGCCAAGGACATTTCTGCCCCGGCTCACGCCGCCAGATCCCTCAGACAATTGACGGTAGCCGGCACCTCCGTCACCTTGGCCGCCAGCTGCACCATTGTCTCTAGAACCGGCGCGTCCGACCACAAGAACTTGAAGATCACCTGAGCCGCTTGGCGAAGTTTGGCGGCCTCCTCGCCAAGGAGGACGACCAACTCTTGGGCCGTTGTCTGCTCCCCTGGCCAGTTCACCTGCAGCCGGTTATACGACAGCAGGTCTACGCCGGGATAAAATGTTGTCAGAAAAAAGGAATGTCAGATCTGGCTACCGGATCCAGATAGACGTGGATAGTCAAAGAAAAACATACCCTTGGCCGTGTGCCCAACCTGCATCAGCTCCTCCACCAGAGCCTTCTCCCGATCCATCAGCCGCTTGACCTCCTTCTCTTGGTCCTTGGTTTGGGCTTCAAGGAGGTCAAAGGCCTGAGCTCGACTGGTGAGGGGGGAGTCGCGCTCCTTGATGGTGGCCTCCAGGGCGTCCAACTTGGCGTGCCAGTCCTTATTCTGCAGCCAGAGCGTGGAATTGGACTTGCTCAACCGGTCGTTCACCTTCTTCAGGCGATCGATTTCCCACTGAGTGCACACCATGAGAGCTGCGGAAAACGACTATCAGCAAAAATAATGGAAGAGGAGAAAGACGAAAGTATTCAGCAATTGAATCCGAATGAATGGACTTACTTTGGGAGGTCCCGTTGGCAGCCGCGAGCTTCTGCTCCAGGGTCCGGTTGCCGCTGGCTACGGCCTCGAGCAGCCGGATCTCCTTCACCGCTAGCTTGAGGGTGGCAGCCAGATCTGCCAGCGAGGCGGTAGAGGAGGCGTCGTCGTCGATGGCGTTAGCGACCAGCGACTCCTTCGCATCTGCCACCGCCGTCCGCCACTCCTCCCTCGGATCATTGTCATAGTTGTCGTCGGTGACGACCACAAGCTCCTTGCCGGTGGAGGCCCTCCACAGCTCTATGTGGGAACTAACTCCACTTTGTGGGACGGTCGTTTCCGGCTGCACCACTGTGGTCGGTGGAGCATCCCCTGCTGCGGCTGCGGTAGCTGGATCAGCCTAAGGCAGGAGCGGGGACGGTACCCTCGGCGAAGGAGGGGGAGTAGAGGCAGCCGAGACTGGCACGGTGTCTAGCACGCGAGGCAGCGACCCAGTGGGCGCCCACGACGGGCTCGCGGCACCAAAGGAGACCAGCGTGCTGGAGAATAAAAAGCAAGAAAGAAACAAAAGCAAATAATAAAAAGACTGAAAAAGTCGCACAAAGAAAGGAGGAAAGAGTGTAAGGATCAGCAGATAGCTTACCCCGGCACCATGGGGGCGGCCCTCTCTTGCGACCAAGGCGGCTGGGCGGAAGGACGCCGGTTCGGCTCCTCTTGGGGGCCGGCTCCTCCACGGCAGGCCGACTGGACCCGCCTCCTCCCCCGCTGGACCGGCTGGAGCTGCTCCCGCTGGCGCCGGACCGGCTAGAGCCGCTCCCACCAACGCTCGACTGCCTAGAGTCGCCGTTCATTGCGCGGCGCTGAGTTGGTTCAGGAGCCAGCGCGGCCTCCTCCTCATCAACCTCCGCGTTGGGGTCGTGAGCCGACTCATCGTTCCGGCTGGGGAAGACGTCGCTATCCCCATCCGACTCCTCGCCGGACCGGCGAGTGCGTGGCTCAGGGAGGTCAGGCGTGAAGTTTTGGAGGGGGGCCTCGCCCTCCTCCCGGATGATGCAGGGGAAGGTCTGCGAAAGAAAAAAGACAAGGGTCAGCTGAATAAAAAGATAGAACAAGAAAGAAAACCGGTTGGCGAGACTTACCCGGGGCGCGCGGTTGTCGCGGTAGCAGGGAGCCAGCCCGAATTTCCAATGCTCCAGAAGCCGCTCCTTCGTCATCGTCCATACCCAATCTTTCAAGTTCTGGTAGCGGGGATAGCTCCGGGACAACCGGCTCAGGTCCAGCCGGCCGGAGTAGTAGCACATCTTGTGTGCGCGCTGCTGCAGCGGCATCATCAGCCGGGACATCCAACTGAGCGTGATGTCCAGGCCGGTCAAACCGGCGGTGACGAGGGAGCGCATCCGCTACAACATGGCGTCTGGCTCCTCCTCCCCGTGGATCTTCAAATCCCAATGTTGCAGGCTAGATTCCACGTCCTGGAAAGTCGGCAGATTGATCTGGTCCACGTCATCGAGGTTGTGGACATAGAAGTACGACTACTGCCACAGTCACACCGTGTCCTGCAGCCGGAATTTGGGGTAACTGGTCTGCGTGCGGGAGTAGATGGAGGCGCCGCCGCATGTCACCAGCGGCTCTTGGGTGAACTGGACCTATGGCCGGACACGGAAGAGTCAGCAGAAGAGCCCAAGATCCGGCTGGATCCTGAGGTAGCTCTTGCAGAAGGCCACGAAGTGCGCCAGCGTCCCGATGGAGTTGGCGCCAAGGTGGTGGAGGCGGAGGTCGAAGAAGGCGAGGAACGTGAGGAAGAAGGGGTGCACCGGCAGTGCGAAACCACGAGCGAGGTGTGATAGGAAGATCACCCGCTCCCCCTCCACAGGATGCAGCGATTCCTCCCCGTCCAGCGCCAGCCGCACCGCCACCTCCGTCTCCAGCGGTAGTACACTGGTGGCGTGGTATTTCTCGATATGCTCCTCCATCACGGAGGAGCCGCACCATGCTCCGCGCTCGACAACCATATGTGGCTCGCTGGCCGTTGCACCGGTTGAGGAGTGGCGGTGGCCCGTGTCTCCGACGATGCGAAACGGGCGGCGCGGCGAACTACAGCGGAAGCAGCAAGCAAGGCAGAGCGAGAAGGCAAAGGCACACGGGAAGACTGGGAAGGCAGCGAGCGGAGGGGGGAACTTCCCTCCCCCAGGTGATCTTTTAAAGACCCGGAGCGGAACCGTCCGCGCTGCCATGCGGCATCCATCGAGCCGCACCCACCCTCCCCACCGCACAGGATCCCTTGTGCAGGCGCGGGATGCGCAGAAGATCTCGGAGCGGAAACCGAAGAGGCAGGTGGCAGTTTCCCGATGCGACGTGCGATGGGACGTTACACTTCCACCGCAGTGCAATGATGGGGCGTGCGTGCGTGGCTGGTGTCAGTACTGATATCACGGGTAGCACGACCGCCAGATGTAGCCGGCCAAAAATTTCAAAGTTGGAGAGGAGCGCGTGCATATTTCACCTAAGGGCGAAATCTACACGCGCTTGGGGGCTAGTGTCGGGGGGATAACCTCTGGATACCCCAACCGAACAAAAACTACGGTAGTCGGTTCACTTCCAGCTGGCTGAGCACAGCCGTACACGAGCAAGTCATACCAACTACTTTACGGTAGCCGGAACCATGAGGAGCAGCAAGGCACGGGACCGGCTACATCAACATAGCCATACTCAATCAGGAGGACAGGGCGACGTGCTGCATAGTGCACGGTACGCCCTGGTACGATGACAAGACCTGCAACTACACGGCCATACCGAAGACTTTGCTGGGTGACGCGGGAACAGTGGCCAGATGTTGACGACAGGCTCGCATAGCGTTCACTGTACCCACGACAACCCTACCACATGTACTCTGATGGGACGTAAGTGTACTGGATACTGTAGATGACCAGCCGGCTGGGACCCGCCTGTGGGGCCCGCCAGCCAGACTAGCCAGTGAGACCGTTGCCTCTCTGCCTATATAAGGAGAGGCAAGGCTCTCATAGCAAGGGTTGGTCTCAGTGAATTTAAGGTGGTACCTAGAGAATACAGCTCGAGGAGCGATTGTAGCATGTATACTACTCATAGTCAGATCGGCAGGAGTAGGAGCTTTACCTCACCACAAGGGCTCCGAACCTGGGTACTTCCTATGCCTCGCTACACTTGCTCGTATCCAATCCCGCCTGTAGACACCGTCGAGAGCTTCCCTTCTAGTCCCCACACCTCTATCTAACCTGCTTAGGCACTGCCGTTCCTAATACAACGACACTCAAGAGGGGCTCTCGAGTGGGTAGCTCGATAGTATCTTTTGGAGAGATCTCAAACATTTGCATACATAGCATCATGTTTCTTGGTTGTTGTTTGGATATTGTTCATGTGAGAATCTAGAGTTTGTGGTTATCTTCATTACAAGCTCTAACTCATCAAAATCGGATTCCCCTTCGACATATTTTTGTGTTTTTGATCTTGTGGGTTTTCCGGCTCCACACCTTGGGAGATGCCTCACATATATATTCATGATATTTCTCCCTAGGTGGTATCCAATATTTTGACTTTTTGTTGGATTCTACATGTAGTTATCTTTCCAACAATATTTCGAGCATGGGAACACGCCCAACAGCCATTCTATATTTTATGCGTATTTGCCGGTACTTGGGCTGGTAGTTGACCTGAATTACCGCTCGGGCACATTTTGCCGCTAGAATTACCGGTGGAAATTCTGACTCACTCTCGCTCAGCCCTGTGCACACTGTAGTAAGCTTTCCATTTGGTTGCTTCTATTTTTTTGGTACTTGGCCGGTAGTGAACCGGTAGTACTGGCCAGAAGTTCTGGCACGGGTCGGGCAGAAATTCTAGCATGTACAACCAGGTCTTTTCAACAGTTCTCAAGCCGTTGGAACCGGGATGGCCGGAACATCCGGTGGCTCACCGGTATTAGCGGCCAGGCACGATTTGACCCAAACAGTCAGATTTGGGAGCCCTTTAAAAGGGGCTTCTCTTCCCCTTCATGGGCATGATTTCTATTGGTCCATTTCTCTCTCTCTCCTCCATTGTTTTCTTTGAAGAGCTTTTCCTCTCCCCTTCTCCCTCCTATGATTCTTTCATCTTTTTGAGGAATTTGAGAGAGGATATCTATATCTACACCCCCCACCAAACCAAATCCCTTCTTTATGAAGGAATCCTTGGGATCTAGATCTTGGAGATTTTTGTGTTCTCCTCTTGTGTTCTTTATCTCTTATTCCCCAATAGCTTTTGTAGCTTTGGTGGACATTGAGAGTGAAGGACTTTCCTCTTGCATTTGGTGCATAGGTTTGATTTCTCCTCGTAGTTTCAGTGAGTTCAAGCTTGTGATCTTATTACTCTTGGGTTCTTGGAACCCTAGATGGTTGTGTGGAGTAGTAGTGAGTTCTTGGGGCCTCCAATTGAGTTGGGGAGATTCCTCAAGCTTGTGGCCTTTTGTGGTATTGTTCTTGGGGCCTCCAATTGAGTTGTGGAGATTGCCCAAGGTTGTGTCCTGTTGTGGCATTGTTCTTGTGGGTCTCCAATTAAGTTGTGGAGATTGCCCCAAGCCTTTTACGGGTTCGGTGACCGCCCTCAAGTGTCCCATAGTGGATCATGAGTAGGCCTTTGTGGTGAGCTCACGGGATAATAGGTTGAGCCTATTGTGAGGTTGATGAGTTGCGTGCCTTCACATCTAGGCCTTGTGTGGTGTTGGGTGAGCATCAAGCCACCACACCTCAAGGTGAGCCACTTGTGGCGTTCGGAGAGCATTGCAAATTCAGACCTCTCCAACTGAGACGTAGCTTCTTTGGAAGTGAACTTCGGGATAAAAATCATCATCTCCGTGTCCATCGTTTATCTTTCAATCGAGCCTTTACTTATGAAATTTACATTGTGATAGCCATCGTGCTTGAAGTATTTTACCTTGCTATCATCATGTTGCTTGGCTTGCTTATCATAGGTTTTTTGTGCACTTACTGAACCTAGTGGATATAGGTTTTGGCTTGATAAATTAAACGCTAGTTTTATTCCGCATTTATTAGAGTCTAAACCATAATTATTTTAAAATCCTATTCACCTCCCTCTAGGTGACGTCCATTGTCCTTTCAATGTCTAACATTTATGGCCATGTATAACTTCTCTATGGGGATTTATCTATTTTGAGCTAGATATACTATGATTACCCATGCACGTCTAATGTGTTAGGCCATCGAGATGTTGTTCGACTTCAATATCACGGTTTAGTGAAGGGAGGCAGTTCTCCCCATTGTCAACATGGATATGTGGCTGCTAAATTTGTAGCATTCGAAGGACACAATGCAGGCAGGAATTTTTTAGGGTGTCAAGGGCAGGGTGTAGAGTTTCCACACAAAAGTTGTGGTGATGTCAAATTGGTATATCCGGAGTGGCAACTATCTATGCAGAAATCGCTAAAAAGCTATGGGATAGGAATGTTAAGTTGAAAGAAGCCATAGTCAACTCAACTATTGAGAGTGCTGATATGAGTTTAATGGGCCATGGCGACACATACAAGCTTCACCGTGATCTTAGGAGGGTGCAAGACAAGGTTAGCAAAGTCACAGAGGAGAGGGACGTGGCGCTGGCCCTGAAGGCTAAAGTAGAGCAAGATATGACTGAATCAAGGATTGAACTGCACCGGAAGAAAGTCCACGAGGCCACAACTACTGTTATGGAAGGGTTCATGAGGATTAAGGTGGAGAAATAATTGAACAAGTATAAGGAGGGTGCTAAAAAAATGGCGCTGACGATTCATTCCTTGAGCTTGCAGAAAGAAGGGCATCGGGCTAAGATTAGGAAGATAAAGGATATGTGTGATAACTAGTTTTATATAGCTAGAGCTCCATATGGTTTTAATTTTAGTAGTATTTGTTGACCAAGTGGCATGAACTAGTAGCATCCCAAGCCGAAGCATGTGTGTGGCTTTTGAGTTGTGTCTGGCAGTCATGGGAGAAAAAAATGGTCGCCCGTTCCTCTATCTTAGGCCTTATGTTGTTCCTTTCTTCATATGGTTGTAATCTGACTTTGGTGGTTTGTTTAAATGAAATCTATGTGGATTCTTCCATATGCAAAGGGCATAGACACAATTTTTAAAGTGGAAGAACGTACACCTGTTATTGCACTAAACACAACTATCCATATTTCTCATTATAGCTCGCCAAACCCATTACAATAATTGTACTCACGCTAAATACAACCAAAATTGCAACCAACCTGAACCACATCGAAACCCAGATCAAGCCACTATCGTCGGAGTCCACCTCGATTGGTGACCTGACCTTGCCCTTTCGAGCGACATCCACTCCCTCCCATGGCTTGCCCTTTGTTGAGGAGGCTTCAATAGTGCTCTGCATTACTTCATTGTCGGCGTCCTCCTCATCGGAATCAACAATTATGAAGGGGATGGGGGTGGCATCAATTGAGCACCGCCTGCTCGATCTCGACACCATACTATTCCTTCTACAGATAGGAATGTTTGAGCTCATAGACACAACGCAACCGTTTGACTCAAGAAACCATGGCAATTTGATACTCCTATGGTAGGATCTCGGGGTGGATCTGCTGTGGCGAGCGCAACCACGAGCGTTGGAGTGGACAGATCTACCGCCGCGAGCCATGAAAAGTTTCGGCATATTTGCTGGATCGAGGGTGTATAGGGGCGATGGAAGAGTGTTGGATTGGAGTGTCTGGCTACTCGGCAAGGCCTCTCAGCCATATGTAGGCGGGCATGAGGCCAAAAAAATTCGGTCAATGCACGCAAGAGGGGATTTGAACAACAACGACACGAGCTTTGGGTGATAAGTAGGCATGTTAGGTCACCCACCTATCAGCCCAATGTGGACGGTAGGATTCTCCGAGATTTAGGTGGGAAAAATCATGCTTCATTGTTCCCATGCTCTGACATCCAAGGATCCTCTGTCCTCCCCTCTTTCCTCTGCCCTCGCTTCCCTTTCTCATGGCTCGCAGCTCATGCAGTTCATCTCGAGCGGAATCAAGGTCGTATCAACATTGCCAGGTGGGTTCCCCCATGAGGTTCCAGAAGACACCCTGCAATTACTACCCTGAGATGATGTGTTTGTGTGGTGAGAATATGCCAAGATAGATTTCATGGACTGACGGAAAATTCAGCAACAACAGGATCAGAGCGGTAACTTCGTATGTTATGTACAATGGTAACCCCGATCCGGGAAGAGTAATGTAATTTTTATCTTTGCTTCAATTGTTTGCGGGAAGGGAGGGGGCCATGCTGTGACAAGTTTGTGTGGATCGAAAAGCCCCTGATAGGTTTTCACAAAGATCTTTTTCAGGATCTTTGTGATGATGTGTGGGACAAGAAAGAGGAGATTTGTGTGTTGGAGCGAGAGACCCGGGAGCTTCGCCAGATGTAGGGGAGGCATGAGTAGGGAGGTGGTGTGAAGGCTCAGCTGCGAAAGCAAGCTGGTGAGATAGACGAGCTCAAGATTAGGCCAGAAAGTGGAAACAATTTCCTCATTATATAGGCACTATTTGTTACCTTTGCTTCTTATGTTGCCATGGCGTTGTCTAGCAGCTGAAATAAATTGTTGCTTCATGGATTGTCAGGGGGATGACCTCCGGATAACCCAACTGGACAAGAACTACAGCAATCGGTTCGTGTCCGGCTGGCTGAGCGCAGCCGGACACGAGAAAATCATGCTGGCTACTTTACGATAGCCGGAACCATGAGGAGCAGCAAGGCACGGGACCAGCTACATCAGCGTAGACGAACTCAACCAGGAGGATAGAGCGACGTGCTGCACAGTGCATGGTACACCCTGGTATGATGACAAGACCCGCAACTACACGGACAGACCGAAGACTTTGCTGGGTGACGCGGGAATAGTGGCCAGATGCTGACGACAGGCTCGCATGGTGTTCACTGTACCCACGACGACCCTACCGCATGTACCTCGATGGGATGTAAGTGTACCGGTACTGTAGATGACCAGCCGGCTGGGGCCCACCTATGGGACCCGCCAGCCGGACTAGCTAGTAATACCGTTGCTTCTCTGCCTATATAAGGAGAGGAAAGGCTCTCATAGCAAGGCTTGGTCTTAGTGCATTTAAGGAGGTAGATAGAAGATACAACTCCAGGAGCGATTGTAGCCCGTATACTACTCATAGTCAGATCGGCTGGAGTAGGAGCTTTACCTCACCACGAGGGCTCTGAACCTGGGTACTTATTATGTCTTGCCACACTTGCTCGTATCCAATCCCGCATGTGGACGCCGTCGAAAGCTTCCCTGCTAGTCCCCACACCTCTATCTAACCTGCTTAGGTACTGTCGTTCCCAATACAACGACAGTTGGCGCCCACCATGGGGCAAGATGGCTTCGACCGGAATCATGTTCCGCACGGGACCCTGCACCCTAGCCAGTGAGCGCGTGGCCTCCAGCCTAGTGCTTACGCTCGGAAAGTTCGACTGCGTCATTGACAACGCTTCATGTTTCACCGGATCCATGTTTCCAGCAAACGGCTCTATTCTTCTCTTCGGCGACCTCCCCGTCTATGTCACCACCGTGCCGGAGTGTTTCTCTAGGGATATCCTTTCCGTCACGGAGCCGCTGCACCTCGGAAGCGGCGCCTCCGTCGCTCCTCGCGGCGTCAAGGTGATGATGGCCGGTTCCATCTCTCAGCCCCACCATCCGTGGGAGCAGGGCGCAGACGAGGTCGGAACGTCCGCTCCGCCGCGGCCTAGGAACCCGGTGGAAGAGGCCATCGACCGGCTCCTCACGCTGGCTAACCTCGGGGATAACCCAGAGGAGGCGGAGGCCAACTGTGCCATGGAGAGGCAGCTTCTATAGGAGGCCATGGAGCTGGCTGCGGCCTGGAAGAAGATCGAGATCACCCAACGCGAGTACAACCGCGCGCACGGCCACACTACGGCCACCGCGGATCCGAGCCGACACGGACAAGTGCGGCGCCGGGGCAGCGATCTAGGTGGCAGGATGGAAAGGGATGGCGAGCCGGATCCACAACCCGCTCTCATCCGGCCCACCTACAGCACACCCATCATGGACCTGCGCGCGGCGCGAGCCGCGACAGACGAACTGCCCAACTTGGAGGGCGAGGAGCGAGACCGGCAGCATGTCTGGGTGCATGAGCTCCTCTGGATCGCGGATGAGCAGGCTGATGCCATCCGGTAGATGCATGAGGACCCCAGCTGCTCCAGGGGAAGCAAGCCGCCCGGCAACATCAATGGCGCACCCTGCGAGACCCAGCAGGCGTCCTCCCCTCCGGCTAAGGCCCGCGGCAAGCGCCGCAACTCTGGCAACAAGGGCTAGTCGTGCTAGGAGCAAACGGTGAACATCAACCCACCGCCTCCCCCTCCACCAACCGGAGCGCCACGACCTGCCGATTCCCATCACTCGGTCCAGGTAGGAGCGCCCAACCCGGATCGTCCGGATGCCCGTGACCGCATCGAGCTCCTCGCTCAAGCGCGTGTCATGGAAGAAGAAGATTCAACTGGACCTGTTTGTTTCGGACCCTGCATCCGAAACGAGCCGTTTCCGGATAAGTTCACCCTGCCCAGGGATACCCCCAAGTACGGCAGCAACATGAAACCGGAAGATTTGTTGACTGACTACACCACGGCAGTCGGCATCGCCCATGGGAACAAGCGCACAGCTGTGCGTTACGTCCCCCTCATGCTAACCGGGTCAGCGAGGACATGGCTCAACAGCCTCGCGCCCAACAGCATCAACGCCTTGCCAGATTTTGAGAAGGTGTTCGTTCGCAACTTCAACGGAACGTACAAGCGTCCGGCCGCCCGCGCGACCTGGCCTTGTGTGTCCAGGGTGACCGCGAGTCAGACCGCGGGTACCTCGCCATGTGGATGGAGCTGCGCAACACCTGCGATGGGCATCCTAGAGAGCCAGGCGATCGGCTTCTTCGTCGAAGGGTGCCGAGAAGGCACCATGCTTCGCCACCGTCTACTGTATGACGAGCCTAAAACCATGGCGGGGCTCATGACGGTTGTGGACCAGTACGCCATGGCGGATGCCGTGATGAAGAAACCCCTCCGAGTGAGTGCTGACGGGGCGTCCGACTCCGTCGGAGCCGGCTCGTGACCGTCCAAGCAATCCGGCTGGAGAAGCCGGATCCTCCAGGTGCCACGGCAACGACAACCGGTTCCATAGGGACCGCCAAGCCGGACAGCAGAAGCCTCGCTACCATGCGCGGCAGGTCAATGCTGTGGAGGGCGCACCCGACACGCCGGCTAACGATGCAAGAAGGCCGAAGCCGCGGCTCACCTTCGACCAAATGTTTGACGGCCCATGCAAGTGGCATAGCGGTCCCTTCAAGCCGGTTACACACACCACTCGGAACTACAGCTGGACCCACCAGCTAAAGGACCAAGGCAACCAGCAACATCTACCCCCGCCCCCTCCTGGTGGACCCCCACCACCGGCTTGGGGAACCAGCAATGATGGTAATGGCGGCAACGGCGGCAAAAACAACAACGGCTACCCCCAGCCGCACGCCGCTTACCACATCTTTGAGACCGAGCTAGACGACAAGCACAGCCGCAGTCGGCGCTCCAAGGAGGTCAACGCCATCGTCTCCCCAGTTCAATAACACCTGAACTGGTCAGAGACCTCCATCACCTGGATCTGGGAGGATCAGCCAGATTAGCTTCCGAATCCTGTGGGCTATGCGATGGTGGTTGACCCCCTCATCGTCTCCAACGAGCACACCTGCCGCTTTTCGTGCATCCTCATCGACAAAGGTAGCAGCCTCAACCTTCTCTACCAGTCTTTGTTGGAGAAGCTTGGCATCCCTGAGTGCGACCTGCGCCCGACTACCACGACATTCCACGGTGTACTGCCGGGGCCGGCTTGCGCTCCGCTGGGTAAAATCCAGCTGGATGTCATCTTCGGGACCGAGGAGAACTTCCGGCGCGAGCCGGTATGGTTCGAGGTGGTGAACTTGTCGAGCTCCTACCATGCTCTCCTCGGGCTCCTTGCCCTCGCCAAGTTCATGGCCGTCCCCCACTACGCGTATCTCAAGATGAAGATGCCAGGGCCAAACGGCGTGATCATCGTCGCCGGCTGCTTCAGGCGGTCGATGGAGTGCGCCTCAGCCGGCTCCAAGCTGGTCGAGGCCCTCATCATAGTCGAGGAGAAGCGCGAGATCATGCGCAATGTGGCCATGGCCCAACAAGAAGTGTCGGCTAGCAGGAAGTCGGATGGGGATGCAGCTTTCCAGCTGGCCAGGGAGACGAACAAGATTCTGCTCGACTCCTCCGACCCGACCAAGTTCGTCACCATTGGTGCCAACTTGGGCATCCCCAAGCTTTGACGCTTGTAATTCTTGGATATTTCTTGGGGTGACACGCGTGGCATCCCCAAGCTTGAGCTTTAGTCCATCCTTCATCTCATTACTCATTCCTTCCATACACCTGAAATTTTTCCTTCATACAAAAGTTCACACAATCTTTATTAGCAACATTAGTGCACTCAAGATAATAAGTCTTAAGGTTCAGTTCCAACACCAAATAAACTTCCATTAGAACACTAGCTACTGTAGCACTTCCCTCAAAAAGTTCAATTCCCCAAAAAAACTCAAAAAGGAACCCCACAACAAGCAAATGCAGAAAATGGCAGAAATCTGTCAAAACAGACCAGCAGGTAAAGACGGATTTTTTCGAAGACCTTATGTTGCTCAAATCAAAAAGTGTTGAACTAATGAAAGTTATATAACAACCTGGGGCAGAAGCACAAAAATTCAAGACTCAAAAACACGTTCATATATTTTACACGAATTTTTACGGTGAAGCACAGAAATCTGTTTCGGAACAACAAGTTTCCCAATCATTACTTTTCTCTCATTAGAGGTTACTCTTGGCACAAAAAGCAAATAAAAAGGATAATGAGCGGTTATTAATGAGGTAATAACTTCCAAGACTCATCTAAAACTTTTGGGTTATCTCCCAACAAGTACTTTTCTTTAATGCCTTTAAGTTAGGCATAAGAAGCAAGAAAAAGAATCAAGTGTTCTCAAATGAAGAAGGATTAAGATTAATACCAGAAATATATTCAAAAAGGCAAGGTATATCATCCAAATAAGTTCTAGAGGATCCTCTCTCAATGCTCTTAGGTTCACTATTTTCATCAAAAGGGTTTTCAGGAAAAATCCAGTCAAGATTCTTTTCTATGGCTTCATGTATTGCTACCAGTTTAAACGGTATTGGTATCTTAGTTTCTTCCCCATTAGGTTCAGTTTTGTTCATATTTTCTCTAGTACCAACAACATCTACACATGAGCCTAGCATATTGAAACGTTCAAAGACTTTTCTAGCTTCTTTGGCAACATCATAGAATTCCTTAAACAAGGTTTCTAGAATAAAATCCCTCTTTTCAGGGTCCTCAATTTCTTTAAGCTTAAGAAACATTACTTGCATTAAGGGGTTGAGGTTAACAAACCTAGCTTCTAACATGTGAATTAAAGAAGCTTCAGCAATCTCATAGTTTGGAGCAAGTTCTGCAAGGGATCTATCCTCAGTATCCTCATGTTTACTAACATGATTAAAGAATTCTTCAATATTATCTTTCCCAATTATAGAACCACTACCAATTGAAAGGTCTTTCAGGGTGAATTTAGGGATCAACATGGTGAGCTAAGGAAGAGGTGACAACTAAAGGAGACTTAATTTTTTTGTGTTTTCAAATAAGAAAGCAAACTAGTAAAACTAATTTTTTTGTGTTTTTGATAAAGAAACAAGCAAACAAAGCAAAAATAAACTAAGCAAAACAAAAGTAACAAAGTAAAGAGATTTGTTATGAGGGACTCCCCTTGTGAAGATGTCCTTGACTCCCTGGCAACGGCGCCAGAAAATATGCTTGATGGCCCAAAATATATCGAGCTCGTTGGGGAACCCCAAGAGGAAGGTATGATGAGCACATCAGCAAGTTTTCCCTCAGTACCAAACCAAGGTTATCAATCCAGTAGGAGCAAGGAAACACCCCAAAGATGTAGCTAGATGAACATTGGCAGGGCGCACTACCGGTGCCAGCAGCAATGTGGAGACCTGCACAACACAACCACATAACTCTGTCCCCAACTTGCGATGAGGTTGTCAATCTCACCGGTTTTGCTAAAAACAATGGATTAAACGTATCGAATGGAAGGAAGTAATAGTTTGCAGAAAGTAAACACAAAGTAGTAAACAGTTTATAGATTGTATGTAAAAGAAAGGACCGGGATCCATAGTTCACTAGAGGTGGCTCTCCTTAAGATAAATAACATGCTGGGTGAACAAATTACAGCGTGGCAATTGACAAACATCGAGAAAGCAATACATGCATATACTAATCATCTTGACTCCTTTGGAACTTGATTGGGCATTACAAAATTATATATAGACCGCCATCCAACTGCATCTATGACTAATAATCCACCTTCAGGTTATCATCCGAACCCCCTCCAGTATTAAGTTGCAAGCAACAGATTATTGCTTTACGAATTGCGTGTAAAGTAAACAATACGATTGTTCTATGAACAAAGGATTGTTGTTTTCTCCCTAGTAGCAACAACACATCTAGTACCTTAGAGATTTCTGTCACTTCCCCAGATTACCAGAGGCATGAACCCACTATCGAGCATAAATACTAACTCTTGGAGTTGCTAGCATCTACTTGGCCAAGATAGCTACTAACAACGGAAAGCATGCAAGATCACAAATAACAAAGACATGATAGAATCAATAATCAATCTGAAATAGTATCTCAATATCCATCGGATCCCCGCAAACTCAACATGCAGAATTACAAATAGATGATCTTGATCTTGAATGGAGCTCACAAGATCTAGACATGAAAGCACAGAGGAGGAGAACCAGCCATCTAGCTACTACATGGACCCGTAGTCCAAATATGAACTACTCACGCATCACGTCGGAGGCTTGCATGATGATGAAGAAGGCCTCCAGGGTGAATTCCCCTCTCCGGCAGGGTGTCGGGAAGAGCTTCAGATCCCTCCCGATCTAGGGATGGAGATGACCGCGGCTACAGAATCTTTCGTGGATTTTTAATCGGGTACTTAGGGTTTTCGTCCCAAGGGCAATATATAGGCGGAAGGAGAGGCCGAGGGGGTGCTAGGGTCGGCCAGACCACCCCCTGGCGTGGGCCAGACCTGGCTGCGCGGCCAGGTGGTGTGGCCGCCCCCTAGCCCTTCTCCGTCTCGTATTCTGGCATCTGATGACTTTCGAAAAAATAGGCACTTTGGCTTTTGTCCCGTCTAATTTCGAGAATATTCATTTTCTGACTTTCCTGGAACCAAAAACAGCAGAAAACAGGCAGCTGGCACTGTGGCTCTTGTTAATAGGTTTGTCCAAGAAATCATATAAAAAGTACTCCAAAGTGTGGACAAAACACAAGAAAGTGGATAAAACCAAGCATGGAACATCAAAAATTATAGATACATTTGCAATGTATCACTCGTCATTCTGGCTGGGGAAGACGTCGCTGTCCCCATCCGACTCCTCGCCAGACCAGCGAGCGCATGGCTCGGGGAGGTCAGGCGTGAAGTTTTGGAGGGTGGTCTCGCCCTCCTCCCGGATGATGCTGGGGAAGGTATGCGAATGAAAGAAGACAAAGGTCAGCCAAATAAAAGGATAGAACAAGAAAGCAAAAACCCGCTGGTGAGACTTACCCGGGGCACGGGGTTGTCGTGGCAGTAGGGAGCCAGCCCTTACTTCTAGTGCTCTGGTAGCCGCTCCTTCGTGATCGTCCACACCCACTCCTTCAGGTTGTGGTAGCGGGGATCACGGCGGGACAGCTGGGTCAGGTCCAGCCGGCCGGAGTAGTAGCACATCTTCTGTGCGTGCTGCTGCAGCGGCATCATCAGCCGAGACATCCAACTGAGTGTGTTGTATAGGCCGGTCAAGCCGGCACTAACGAGGGAGCACATCCGCTGCTGCATCGTGTCCGACTCCGCCTTTTCACCGTGGATCTTCAGGTCCCAATTCTGCCGGCTAGATTCCACGTCCTAGAAAGCCGGCAGATTGATCTGGTGCATGTCGCCGAGGTTGCGGACATAGAAGTATGACTGCTGCCACAGTCGCACTGTGTCCTGCAACCGGAACTTGGGGTAGCCAGTCTGCGTGCGGGAGTAGATGGAGGCGCCACCGCATGTCACCAGCGGACCTTGGGTGAACTGGACCTGCGGCCGGATGCGGAAGAGCAGGCAGAAGAGCCCAAGATCCGGCTGGATCCCGAGGTAGCTCTCGCAGAACACCATGAAGTGCGCCAGCGTGCCGATGGCGTTGGCGAAGAGGTGGTGGAGGCGGAGGTCGAAGAAGGCGAGGAAGGTGAGGAAGAAGGGGTGCACTGGCAGCGCGGAGCCGCAGATAACCCGCTCACCCTCCGCCAGGTACGACTATTCCTCTCCCGCCGGTGCCAGCCGCACCGCCACCTTTGTTTCCGGTAGCAGTACGCGGGTTTCCGCCAGCCGCACCACACTCCATGCTCGGCAGCCATCTCTGGCTCGCTGGCCGTCATAGAGGTTGAGGAGTGGCGGTGGCCCGTGTCTCCAACGACGCTAAATGGGCGGCACGCGAACTATAGCGGCAGGGGCAAACGAAGCAGCACGAGAAGGCAAGGGCGCAGGGGCAAGACTGGGAAGGCAACGAGCGGAAGGAAGAACGGCCCTCCCCGGGCGACCTTTTAAAGGCCCGGAAGCACAACCATCTGCGGCGCCACGTGGAACCCATCGGGCCACGCCCGGTTCCCTCCACCGCACCGGATCCCTTGTGCATGCGCCGAACGCGCAGAAGATCCTGGAGCGGAAACCGAAGAGGCAAGCGTCAGGTTCCGAGGCGACGTGCGGCGAGACGTTACACTGCCCACCGCAGTACAATGATGGCGCGTGCGCGCGTGGCCAGCGTCAGCACTGACGTCACGGTAGCGCAACCGCCAAATGTAGCTGGCCAGAAATTTCAAAGTTGGGGAGGAGCGCGTGCACATTTCACCTAAGGGTGAAATCTACACACGCTCGGGGGCTAGTTTCGGGGGGATGACCTCCGGATACCCCAACCAGACAAGAACTACGGCAGTCGGTTCGCGTCTGACTGGCTGAGCGCACGAGCAAATCATGCCGGCTACTTTACGGTAGCCAAAACCACGAGGAGCAGCAAGGCACGGGACCGGCTACATCAGCGTAGCCGGACTCAATCAGGAGGACAGAGCGACGTGCTGCACAGTGTGCGGTACGCCCTGGTACGATGACAAGACCCGAAGCTACACGGCCATATCGAAGACTTTGCTGGGTGACGCGGGAACAGTGGCCAGATGCTGACGACGGGCTCGCACGATGGTCACTGTACCCACGATGACCCTACCGCATGTACCTCGATGGGAAGTAAGTGTATCGGATACTGTAGATGACCAGCCGGCTAGGGCCCGCCTGTGGGACCCACCAGCCGGACTGGCCAGTAATACCGTTGCCTCTCTGCCTATATAAGGAGAGGCGAGGCTCTCGTAGCAAGGGTTGGTCTCAGTGCATTTAAGGAGGTTGATAGAAGATACAGCTCCAGGAGCAATTGTAGCCCGTATACTACTCATAGTCAGATCGGCAGGAGTAGGAGCTTTATCTCACCACGAGGGCTCCGAACCTGGGTACTTCTTGTGTCTCGACACACTTCCTCGTATCCAATTCCGCATGCGGACGCTGTCGAGAGCTTCCCTACTAGTCTCCACATCTCTATCTAACCTTCTTAGGTTCTGCCTTTCCCAATACAACGACATGGATTGTAGTAGCTTAGAACTTGTTTTGCATATCATAACCTTATTATAAGTGTAATGCCAAAAGTAGGGATTTATTCTGACCATCGACCCAGTAAGCGCTTAAATAAATTATGTATATGCCACTAAAATCAATCGAATTGGAGAAACCCCAGCAATCATGGTCCCGGTGCTGCGATTATACAGATAGTAGTGGCACAATCACAATTTTGGCTTGAATTAGTGACTCGGTCGTATCGAAACCTCAATCATGGTACATTGTACTACGAGAATGGGAGCAGATAGTCAATTCATGGAGAAGTACAAGAACATGAAATAACTCAGATTGTCTTAGACACCACTGCACGCTTGTTTCGCCCTACAAGTTCCACGCACATAGCACAAGAATTTAACCAAATTACAGAGATAAGTTCAAGTTCAATACATTATTAGGCTTCTTCATTGCCACCCTTCTTGCTCTTTCAGGGTGCCAACTTTCTTGCCTTCATGTCCTCTAGATTATTCATTGCCTACCTTCTTCCTCTTACCGGGTGCCAACTTTCACTACAAGAAATGTTTCCATCTGCAATGATCTGGCATGTCAGTCGTCGTAGAAGGTGCCTGTTCCACGACGATTTTCTTCGCTTGACTTGGCTGATGGAAAAAACAATTTTTTTCCAGTTTCGCGACCCTCTACTACGACGACCCGCTAACATGGACGAAGCTCAGCCGGTGCGTGGCAAAAGTAAGATTTTTGGTTCCTCGTGTGATGTTGACTCTCTGAAATCTTTTGAGGTGTGTGGGTAATGGATATTAGTGTCTCTAGCAGACCATACTTTTTGCTCACACCTCCCTGATTTAAACTCGATAATGTTGCTCGCTGCATCTGCTGTTTTTGCCCTTTTCTCCGAACACACTTGATCATTGCAGCAACAAAAGCTATCATTCAAGTCTGCTTTTGTCTGCATACCTCCTTCTCACATCAATGGCTATGTATGACCTCCATTAGCAACCCCAAATTCCCAAGCCTTGTCTAGAGTATAAGTTTATGACAATGGCAAGTTAAAAAAGAAAAGCAAGACCATCTATTGCACTTGATCTAAATAAGTACCAGTACATCAGTATAAGTTCTATAAAATACTTTAGAAATAAAAACGACAGAACAAAGGGAAAGCAAGACCATCTCCTACCCATGATCTAAACAAGTACTACCAGTTTATGGTACAAATACTATGAAGTACAACAACTAGTACTATACTAGTACTACTTTGCAGCCAATATCCACCCTCCAACACACTAAAATCCCTTGTGTCTACAAAGTGGGATAACTAAATACTTGGGTAGAAGAAGGATCAACTAAGAATTATCCCTCTCGATGGATTCATATTGAGTAATGCAGGCCCTGAGTGATCTTAGAAATATCCAAGTACACCAACATGAAATGCTCTTCCTTTTAGATGATGCCTAACGCCGCATTGCTCCCAGGCGTGAAGGAATTATGCATTGAACCCTCCCAAAACTCTATACCAAGATTACAAGAAATGTTCGATCACATTTTCAGGTTGTGTGCATTGATCGTGAATCGATTGCTTCAACTAGCGATACAAATCAGACAAAAGAAATAGTTCAAAAGGGCCGATACCAACTGAACAATCCTATTACATAGTATTAGTAGTACTTGTAATAGCTAGGTTCCAATTCCGTACATTGGCGAATCTCGGGATGAACCATAATGGAGTCTTCAGAGATTTACAATCAATATCTATCTTTTGAATGTACCCACTAGGCAGTTAATATACCGAAAACCAATGAGATTTTTTAAAGATTTGATTTGTTGCTAAGAATTTGCTTGTAGACAAATTTGACCTTGTTTTGAAAATGATAAAATAAAAGACATCGCACGACGTCCTCTTTGCACTTCTTGTCATGAAAATGATAATCATGAGCGTTCACAACTTTTGAGAAGAAACAAGTTGCTTCAAAATATGGCCTACCATGTATGAACATTCTTAGGTTCTAGGCCGAACGATAAGGGTAAATGACCATATGGATATCATACTTTATATGGTAATTTACCATATTTAGAGATGGGTGCATCATGGCATGGTGAATAATAATTCCTCCAAAAATGGGAGTTTCTGACTTTTAGGAACAACAAAACCATTTTGAATATTCGAAGTGAAAATAGTGTTTTCCTTAAATCTAAAGCAATCACGAAGAGTATGTCTCACAATACCGCAAACCAAGTTCCTAGACAAAGTGTTGACCATGTTTCACTTACGATTACCAATTTTTATGAGTTCTCAAGCTTCCAAGCTAACTTTGCCTCCTTAAACGTATTTAATCCAATTTATCAATGTTAGGTAAAATTTGAACAAAAAAATAAGTGGTATATTTCTCCCAAAGATCTACAAATATATTTTGAAGGTACCCACAAGATAGTCAATATATCGAAAATCACTGAGTTGTTTTTAAAGATTCAACTTCTTACTAGTAATTTGCATGTAGACAAATTTGACCTTGTTTTAAATACAATCATACAAAACTAATGCTAACAATAAAAGAACTTACACAACTTCTTCCTATGTGTACTACTTTCCATGAAGAAATTAAAATGAGTTTGGAAGACTTTATGAAAATAAAAATGAGTCTGTAAAAAACAAAGAGAGAAAAGAGACTATGAGACCGGAGAAGATGCAGCGCGAGAGAGCTGGGAAGAGGAGAAGTTGTAGGCGGTGTGATGTCATAGCAAAGCTGACACAAGGTACATGGTAAAGTGAGTAGGAATACTACTAGTACGAAGTAGTAGGAAATTTATATGCACGCAAAATAAATTATGTTTTCTCTCTCCTTCGTTGCCTCATCACTACCCACACCCCGACCGGCTCATCTTCGGTCCACAACATGGTGCTGTGGACGTGTGTCAACCTACCTTGTGTCAGAGGCTCCATGTATGTGTCTGGCATGTTTGTCAGTTGTGTGCCAAAAACCACACCATTAGCCAAAAAGTACACCTTTTTTAAGGAAAAAAGTACACCTTAAGAGCTATCCATATACATAGTGGAGGTTGTCCACAAGCCAAAAAGCTTAAGGGTGACAAAGCATATCCACTATGTTGTCCACAAGGATGTCTACAAGCAAAAGATGCACCTTAAGGACTTCCACATATATAGTGAAACCTATCTACAAGCTATCCACAAGCTCAAAACCTTATGGGTAACCCACAAGCTTGTGGACTAACATAAGGAATATATAAATACTACTTTTAGAGCTTCCCTACGTAATATTGTCCATAAGGTTCACTTTTGACTACTTTTCTGACATTTGGAGCCTATCTTAAGGTATGCTTGTGCAACATATATAGTGGAGTACTCCCTTTTCTATAAGACTACAAAGTGGGCCCCAACTTGTGGTGTGGTTTAGCAACATACATAGGTGTCCACAAGCACTGAAATAATAATATCTTGTACACTTAGTAATATAAAACTAATTTTAGTCACAAAAATGTGTATTATTAGCTCTTACATGTAGGTCTCAGCTTTTGGTGCCTAGTCGACCTCGTATTGATCGCAAGGCGAGCATAGGCTCCTCTACCAAAAATTATGTCTCGTCACTGCCTCTCGTGAGAGAAAGGGTCCTGGATGAAGGAGAATCATCATTCGTCCCTCCTCTTCAATGCGGCATTGGCTATGCTGGTCCACTCAATGGCACTTGTTTAGGTGGGCAGCATCACAATAGTCACCTCTTCCTTCCCATGTAAACTTCCACACAATAGAGTACAACCATGCAAGCACGATGGTGTAGAGAAAGTTGGGGCCTATGGTGGTCCAGCCCAACTTTCTGTCAGTTTGCCTCGTACTTTCAGCCAAAAATGAGCCCTGGATGTTTTCCTTCCTATATTAGAGCAAATTCAATAGAACCTACATGTTCTCTATTAAGTTAAATGTCATGTACTACAAGTACTACTAATATATCTATCTTACAATAGCTAACTATAAAAAAATACAATTTATTATGACATTTCCCACCGGGCATACTCACAGAGTGCCTAGGAGCACTTACTGCAACTAGCTCTTGCATGATGAGAGTCCACTCCTCTTCTCTCTCTCCTCCATGGGAGGTGGAGCTGTTCGGCACGAGAAGTGCAAAAAAGTACCACGTTCTCTTCTTATTGGGTCCCACGCGCTGAGTCTAAACGGTGGAGCTACTCCGTACTTGGGTTCTTGACTCGGCTCAACCTTTTTTTTAGCTTAATCTACATGGTGTACATGCCCTAAGCAAAAATATAGTAGTAGTACTATTTTATTACTTGTAGCCTGCTAACTAGGCAAATACCATTTAGCTATAGATAAGAAAAAATAAGACTTGAGTCGCAAAGTTCAATCTAGCGTTTACCCCATTGCGTGGGTCCCATTTAATAGAAAAATTGCAGCTTTGCAGGTTATTTTTATGTTCTAGTCATACACTGTCTTGTCTGCCATGTGGGACCATCTTAGCTACCTGTGTCTAGTAATACAGTACTAGACATATAGCTAGCACCACCCTCTCCACCGTACTAGAGTCACGTTTAAGGGAAAATTTTCTCTTAAACACCCCTTTTTTCACACACTTCACACACCCATAGAGCAATCCCAATAGTATAGCCAGCAACCAGATTGTACAATAGCTACCTCTAAAAAGTTACCTGTAAAATAATTTATAATTTTTCAAGTAACTATTTTTGTAAGCAAGCACACGCGGAATAAGTCCCATATAATCACCCCATTTTCACACATAGTGCACACATTTTTCTGAGAATTTCTCATGTTACATGAATTTGTGAGCTAGCTAATTTTGCCATTTTCACATATAGTGCACAATTTTTTGGGCATTTCTCATGTTACATGAACTTACGTGCTAGTTAATTTTTTCACTTTAACTCCCTATGTCGATTTACAAAAACTATGTCAAACTTGAAGTACGATTGCATGATAGGTTGCTCGCTCCTAAGATTCGCCTAAAAAGTGGCAGATCCAAAGGATGACCAGGGAGGTGAATGGACCACCCTAAGATTTCTACATAGCCTATATATATTATATAATAAATAAAAAACTTACTAAATGTAAATTTGAACTATTGGACCACCCTGACATGTTGAGCTAGATCCACAAAATTGTTTTTAGGTAGCCAACTTAGTCAATACTATATCGAAAAGCACTAAGAGGTTTGAAAGATTCAACTTGCAAAGAATTTATATGTTGGATGACAAATTTCTATAAGTTGTGAAAAAAGGAAAACAAAAAAGGTACTAGTACTTACGCATGACTTCATGTTGTGTGTACTTGTTTTCCATGCAGAATTATAAGTATTAGTTTGGATAACTTCTGAGAACTTTCTTCGCAATATGGCATACCATAGACGAATATGCTTGGGTTTCAAAATAAATGACCATGTTTATGTGATAATATGCTCGTATCTGGTAGATACGCATCTGGCCATGGTAAAGAATGTTTGTATTTGTAGATTATTTAGCAAGTACACGACGAATAATTATAGCCACCCTTCCATTTTTTCACACAAGGTGGACCATGTTTTATGGACAATTCTCAAATTACACGAACTTTTGACTTTTCTAGCTAATTTCAACCACTTAAACTACTTGATTTTGATTTATCAAAATCAGATTAAATTTTAACGATGACTAATAGGTTGCTAGATATCTAATCTTTAAGAGGTACTCGAGTAGTCAATATATAATAAACAACTAGAGATTTGAAACAATCAAGTTCTTCTAAAGAATTTCACAACTACTGACTAGTTTAAACGAGTTTTGATTTTTTAATAAAATAAAGAAAGATCAAAATAATGTAAACTTGTCTTTGTTATTCTCTTGAGCATACTAGTTGGTATGAAAAATGATAAATATGAGTATAGTTTCAAAAAACTTCTCCTTGGTCTTCTCTTGAGTCGTACTAGTTGGTATGGCCTACCATGCGGGGAACATGCTTAGCTTTCAAGCCAAATGACCAGGGTCATGACTATATCTACACTGCAGTATATCAATAGTGTGCCCATATTTTGTAGATGAGCGCATCGAAACCATATCCTCTAACTCGCACAAGGAAAGTTAGAGAAGCTACAATACCCTAACTTCACTTCTTCCAAATCATAAGATCAAGACTAAAATGACTTAAATTGACTTGTATAATCTAATTTTATGTTATGTATTTAGAGTAACTATTCATAGAAAAAATTAAGGCGTATTAAAATTTAGTTTATTTTTTATATCTATACTAATTACCTACATTAATTAATTGCGGTAAATAATTGGTTACTTGTATGCTACAATATTCTAACTTTTCTTCTTTGTTTTCCCCGACTTGCCTCTTGAACGTTAGAGGAGTTGGTTCCCATATTGGCATGGGAAAAGGTGTGTATAACCATAGTTTCCAGCTTTCACGAACAAAATTTAGTTTTCATTTTTGTAAGTGAAAGACAATATTTATTTGTTAAGCTAGTACACGAAGAATATAAGGCCCATAATGCCAATAGCCAATTATCCGCACATAGGGGACCATGTAGTTTATGTGCTATTTTCAAGTTACATGAATTTCCAATTTATCTAGCTAATTACTCCCATTGAAACTATTTTACATCAATCTACCAAAATTATATATGTCAAATTTGAACAATGAGTGTGTGATAGGTTCCAAAAATTGTTCAAGGTATCCAAGAACTAAATACATCAAAAACCATCGACATGTTTGAAAAAATCAACTTCTTGCAATATCCATGAACACAAAGTTCATCATTCGTCCGTACAATCATTATACATGTGTCCTTGCTTCCGCCCATGAGATCTTGAAGAAAAATCATCATAGATGTTGCTCTTCCCTCTCTTCTTTGCCCGTCCTGACTTGGAAAGCTTCGCAACACCCAATAGGTAAATGGAGTGCTTTCGGGCTTGATTATATAGTTTATAGAGTACTAGTCTAACTATACTAGTATGCCAGGTAGCAGTACAGAGAAACCAGGGGGCCATCGTGTGAGCCATGATTGTTCTACAAGACAAAATCTACTAGCATGATCCACAAATTTACCTCCCAATGCTCATGTTTTTTATCGAATAATATGGCATAGAACATGACATGAGCTGCATTAAATCTTATATTATCTTACCACTATATAGTATACGAATAACTTTAAATATTCACCATTGGATCAAGACTAGAAAATCCCAACATAGCCAACCACTGGATCTTCTTTTCCATTATAGAATCTCGAAGATTCTATTGACAGTGTTTAGCAGAATGACTATGCTTCAAATCTCAAAACACACTTCTCCATCATTCTATAATTTTCTTCGTCATTTCTCTAGACAGTGGTTCCAAAATTTTGAAGTATTAGGTAGCTAAAAAAGTTTATTTCTACATGATATAAAGTACAAGAACAAAATATACACACTTACTTTCTAGATTTGGCTCTTCTATAATTTTTTTAGCTTTACCTATTATAGAGTATAATTTTTGTTGGGGTTCCACGCATGAAAACAATAAATTTTTACCCTACGCCCCTGAACCCCTAAAGCTGCCAGGACCTATCTATTAGTAATACAGTATCGGGAGGGGCTTTTCACGAACTTACCCTTGAAGACCAAAAAGCGTTGTCAACGCTCAGGAGAGCGTGGTTGATGTAGACGAGCCAAAGCCGACCTCAAGGTAGAGATGAAGTCCTTGCGCTCCTTTGGCTCCAACGACTTGAGTGCCTCAAGCGCGACACCTCGCGGGGAGTGACACACGTCCGGTGCCTGACGATGACTCCCGCTTCCCCGATCCAGCAACAGTTGTGGAAGTAGAGCTCATGGATCCAAATCCCGCAGCGCGACGGTGCTCCACGGTGAAGATGTCTCTCGTTCGCGCAGTCAGAACTAGGGACCACGGTCACGAGAGAGAGAGGAAGAGAGATAAAATATCAATTAGAGGTCCTCCCATAAGTGAGAAGACCTTTATTGATTATTGGGTGTATTTATCTAGCCAAATACCCCCACTATATATAGGAGGAGGGGAGGTACTACCTCCCTCAAAGTCCCTTGTGGGACTAAAGGAGGAGGAGGTGGGGGGAGGCGCCACCGGCCAGCCCCCATCATGGGCCCCACGTGGGGAAGGCCCATTAGGGCCGCCGTCCAACCCCCTTGGCCCCTCCTATGGGTGCGACACCCTCTTGGGCCCTTTCCCCTCCGGGAATTGGCCCATTAAGCCTTTTGACCTTTTAAATTGATTTTCTATTTATTAAATAATTATGAATAAATGATTAAATCAATATTTAACATTCATTCACATATTATTCAATCTCCGTGGCTATGGAACACCTTCCACCTCCACTCCGTACATCCTCTAGACTTACCGAAACCCTCTCGGTTTTCTCTCTATTATTCTTCGGCGATTCTACCGATCCTATAAACACTCTCTAAGCATCATCAAGCCCTTAAGCGTGATACCCCACGGTTCGGGAACACTCCAGACATGGTCGGGACACTCCTGTACCAATGATCGACAGAGGGACCTGGATGGCCATGTGACCCCTGTGCGTTCCACGAAGATCTTTCGTCATTTGAACCGAGACAGTCGTGTCTTATTCCCTTTGTCTCTTGATACTTGCATTGCCCGAGATCTGATCAATGACATCACCATGTCGTGTTCAATCTCGTTACCGAACAATGCTACTTGACTCGTTCCGACAAGTGATATCCCTGTGATCAAATCACACATTGTGCAGCTATTGGATATAACCTCTCCGAGTGGGCCCTTGAGTATCTTCCCGTCACATGGACAGACAAATCCTGCTCTTGACATATATTGCCTCTACGGTTTCCTCCGAGTACCTGAACACACCTTTAAAACCACTGTATTACCAAGTGGCGCTTGATGCTATCTAAGCACTCTCGGGAGACAGTGATTGATATATTGTCACGGTCTAAGGAATAGTCTACGAGGATCCATTTCTAATCATCGTAACTTGAACTTCGTGACATGATCAGGTCACGATGTTTAGGTTGGGTATTGGTTCATCATCTCATTCTTAGAATGAGTTGACTCTATTTCCAAGTAGCATAAATGCCACATGATCAGGAAACTTGATCATCTGTTGACCAATGATCCAGTGACTAGAGTTTCACTGGGAACCCCTGGTTGTTTGTATATCACACGTGTATTGATGTTTCCACTCAATACAGTTATAGCATGATATAAAACTTAATCATAAACTATATGAAATATGTTAATAGTCCTTACTACTATTTGTCTCTAGGGCATATTTCCAATAGTCTCCCACTTGCACTAGAGTACAAATACACTAGCTACATTTGTTCTTAATCATTGGCACCATATATCCGGTACCCTGAACATGCTTGCTGATGGAAGAGGTTGAGTCTTGGGTCTGTACTTTACAGTCCCAAATCCTTTGCAACTTACTAATGTCACCTTGATTAACATTAATACTTTATCATCACATGATAACATCTGTGTGTATGCATCGTCGCTATAGCAGTAGAACGAGGCCTGATTCCAGGAGCCTACAGTGACTTTAGATCAACCTCGAGGGCTTTCTCATGGGCACTTTGCCCTGGGACACATCATTCTACGTTAAAAGCGAACTAGCCCCGCCATAACATTATATATCACTTTAGATGGTACCCTTATCTATTATTATAAATGTATTTATCGAAACACTAGTGCACTTTGTGCAACTTTCGATGTATTTTTCACCTCGCTTCCTACTTGACTTCAATCGGTATTTACAGGAGTTTCCAACATATTCCCTTATAACATATCCCTTTATGTTTTAATATATGTCATCTTTATGGATTTGGAAAACATGTCTGCAGTTCTCTATTAGACTCTACAGACAAACTCAGTTCAATGTTCTGTGATTCAAACTTAATCACTTTTAAACGTTCCTTATTGGATCATATATTATGCTAAGTTATCATCATGGTTTTCTAAGATAGAACCTATGTCTCAACATAGTGGATGATCATCGTCCTTTCCTTTCTTTCAACCATTGATGTTAAACTTAATGCTATTCCTAACTTGAGTTATTAAGGACCAGTTCCTAATTAACTTCTATTCCAAAACCCTTTTCAGAATCCCTTAAGGAATACTACATAATATCATAATACACTTATTATCAACTTATACACCTCATAAATCATTATTTATTGGTACTTGCGCTTTTATTCTTTACTCACTTAAGAATCACTCCTACAAGCTCCCACTCAAAATATGTTTCTACCATATCTGGGTATGAGTCACTACTCTTACTCAAACTATGTTCCTACATATTTTAATTTGAGACTTATGTTGCTCCCACTCAAAAATATGTCATTCACCTATTGTTTCAGGAAGACTTTCATAGCTCCCACTCAATTTCATGCAAATTGCATATCTACACACTATTTTGAACAACTTCAAATCCTTTGATCAAATATCAAAGTGAGAAATTTACTATGAGACACTAGTACTTTTACTAGTTTTAAATACACTAGACATTTAGCACACTTGAATCAAATTCATTTGAATTCGTCCAATACTTGTCAAATTGTGCTTTTATCATTCACCCCCTTTTCCACTATGGCTTTGCAGTCATTTGGGAAAAATTCAAGTAACCCCTTTTACTTGTGAGATTCAGCAACGAATTTCTTTCTAATCTCAAGGGAATTTTGTTTCTAGGATTTCTCATAATTCTAGTTTACCATTATTTCCTTAGTAGTTCGTAGGTATGTCATATTCCAAGAATCATGACAAATGATTCACAAATGTTTCCATACAAGATATGGGTTACATTTTGAATCCTACTTCATGTAGTGAAAACACCAGTGGGGAAAACACAATGATCGTTATCATTGATTCTTTCCTTTGTGAAGAGAATCGTTCATGAACGTTGTCCGTTGCGCTTCTCAACAATCTGATGCAGGGTTTTGAATCCCCATCATGTTTTCACTATCTTCCATTTGCTTCATAATCGAGAAATATCACTAAAAGTGAGCTTTCTCAAGAATGTACCAAAAACTAAGAAATACAAGTTTTGCTTCTCTTTTGGTTTTAGCTATGGATTTCGTATTCAAAGTTTCCAATGAATACTCTACAAGGACTTATTCGCTATTGTTTTGGTTATATCGAATAACCCCAAAACTTTTACGACAATCCATACTAGATATGGAGCCGCTTTCATGAATTCAAATGGTTCACTACATTCTAATTGAGTGATAACTATTTCTAACTAATGGTCTCTACATCTACACAACAACGATTTATTTGGTGCCATATATTTACCCACTTTGATATCTAATATCACATTGTGATGCTTTGCATTTTGACATTTCAAAATACTTTGCATTTCACAATTACTTTTATGCCATTCTTATAAAGTCGAATTCCATTACCATTGATCAAATCGTAGTAATTATATTATCTTTTATATTTATACCCTTTTATTGATGATACACTTTGATCAAATCAAATAGTTTCATATTCATGTTTCCTTTGGTAAACTTCTTTACACTTTTAAAACAATCATATAATGATAATTACCATTTTCGATAAAACACAATACATCGAATATGTATTTACTTTTAACAATTCATGAAACAATTTGTATTCAAGTAATACACAGTGTTCAAGTTATTTTGCCGAACTTAGGCATGATTTATATGTGACAAAAAATCGAATGACTTTCACATATTATCACATAACTTTGAATTTTAAACAATGGTTTCATTCATTAATGAACATATCATTAAGTTGGGTATTTTTAAAGCATTTCAATATTTTACAAATGTTCATGTTTTATCAATTAGTTTCAAACAACAAGGAAAATTCACATATAATCAAACAAGATATGAACACGAATAGAAATCATTCATAAAAGTGGAACAACTGTTTGTTACAAACTCATATGAATAACCGTCTCACAAAGTGTGAGACACACTAAAGAAGTTCATAATATCTTGATTACAATAACTATCCAAAAACATAAACTAAGTGATAAATGTCGAGGGAGAGTGTCTTCGGCCATCATCATCATGCTCGCCATCAACACGCAACCTCACCTCCTCTCCAGCAAGCACCTCTCATGCAGAAGGACATGTTTTCAGCAAAACAGAACAAGTATCAAATATACTTAACACTTCAAATGTGTTTGCAAGATTATAATATTTATAAAATTGTATATCAAATATATACCTTTGTCATCAATGACCTCTCCAGTGATTGGTTCAACCTTTACATTCCTGAAACATAATATGAACTCTTAGAAATCCAATGTTTCCGTATCACCACTCATGATGCTACTACGGACATGTCCTTCGTAGCTGGGAGGCAACGATCGAAGCACTACGCCTATCACAAACAGATCATCCATCCAGTAATCCATGAAGTGAACCAGTCTCATGTGTGCATCAAGCATGTGCTCCAAGTGACCCTTCAGACATGTATGCTCCTCCATCTATATGGAAAGGAACTCTCCAAGCAGTTCGTGCTTCCACATGCGCACATGGCCTATGAACTCTGCTCTCAGCTGATCCACCATTGAATATGGATCAAGATCACCCATGAGCGGATGGAGTTCATCCACCATCCCGTAATGCATTATTATCTGAATGTAGGTGGACATCTCTTGATGATAGTAGCGGTCTGCCAACTCTTGTGGGTTCTCATAGTGGTTTGGCTCAGTCAAATCCATCATGCGACGTATGTAGTCTACCACATGATTCCTAGTAAGGAGATCATTCAGGCACAGAAGCCAACTAGGGAAGTTGGATCCATCAAGTCTAAGTTTCTCACCCTTTACCCATTCCTCAATGATAAAGTAAGCTTCACGGTGAGCCATCTCTACATTTATAATTGCAAAACGAATTTAGACTAAGTTTATAATTAAATGAGTTAATAATAACTCCACTCAGAAACACCTATCCCCATAAGGGTTCCTAGTGATAACACGACCCCTATCAGCCACATCTACCCCGATCATCATGGCCATCAATGTGGGTTCAAGGGTGGACGCTAAACGTCGGTCATATCATTCATGCGACTCGTGCTCGATCTTTCGACAATCTGTGTTTCGAGGCCATGTCTGTACATGCTAGGCTCGCCAACTCAACCTTAGTGTATTCGCTGTGCAACATGGCTTACACCCACTGTATGCGAACATAGATATGTCTGACACCCGATCATCACGGCCTGCCTCATACCAAAGAACTTTCTTGGTGGTGCACACTAAGAGGGAACACAATCGTTGGTAATTTTAACAGGGATCATCTTATTAGGATACCGTCGAGTATCTAATACTAGCACACAATAAGATATATAAAAAATAATATTGAATGTAAATGCGATGTGATATGGTCCTTCATGTCATGATCTCCATTCGTCGTCATCGGATTCCGGTGCCAGGGTTCCGGCGCCGTAGACACCAGGGTACCGGTGTCATCCCGGCATGGTAGTCCGTCACCTCCGTGACTATCTACTACTATGTAACATAATGTAATCACTTTACCTTTTCCACAACCATATCACAAAGCAACGCCCCCCTGCAAAACAAAGTTAGATGCCTCTACTTTATCTTTGCATGTTTTACGTGGCTAAATGGGCTTTCGCACAAGAACCGTTCTTACCTACGAACTTTCAGCATAACACTATTCAAGTAGTTGTCTCTACTACACCCCTTTCGGGGCCCTCTGTTGCAAATGGCATACCAACTAATGCGAGAGTGACATACACCCACCTAAGCCACTTTATACGGTACAAGCCGTATGTCAAGCATGGACCAATCTCGCGAATGAACGCGTAAAGTCGGTTGGGGCCGCTTCATCAAGCATTAATGCAGTATACACAAGTACATGTGGGAGGGTAACAATTAAAAGATCAATGCCCACACGCTACATCTCGTGTGTTCTACCCGTACTAGCATTACTACACATAGATCTAGCTCTGGTACCACTGTTGGGGTTCCGCGCATGAAAACAATAAATTTTTACCCTATGCCCCTGAACCCCTGAAGATGCCAGGACCTATCTATTAGTAATACAGTAACGGGAGGGGATTTTCGCGAACTTACCCTTGAAGACCGAAAAGCATTGTCAACGCTCAGGAGAGCGTGGTTGATGTAGACGAGCGAAAGCCGACCTTAAGGTCGAGATGAAGTCCTTGTGCTCCCTTGGCTCCAACGACTTGAGTGCATCAAGTGCGACACCTCACGAGGAGTTACACACGTCCGGTGCCTGACGATGACTCCCGCTTCCCTGATCCAGCAGCAGTTGCGGAAGTAGAGCTTCTAGATCCGAATCCCGCAGCGCGACGGTGCTCCACGGTGAAGATGTCTCTCATTCGCGCAGTCAGAACTTGGGACCACGGTCACGAGAGAGAGAGAGGGAGGGAGAGAAAATATCAATTAGAGGTCCTCCCAAAAGAGAGAAGACCTTTATTGATTATTGGGTGTATTTATCTGGCCAAATACCCCCACTATATATAGGGGCAGGGGAGGTACTACCTCCCTCAAAGTCCCGGGGTGGGACTAAAGGAGGAGGAGGTGGGGGGAGGCGCCGCCGGCTAGCCCCCACCATGGGCCCCACGTGGGGAAGGCCCATTAGGGCTGCCGGCCAACCCCCTTGGCCCCTCCTAGGGGTGCGACCCCCTCTTGGGCCCTTTCCCCTCCGAGAATTGGCCCATTAAGCCTTTTGACCTTTTAAAATGATTTTCTCTTTATTAAATAATTATAAATAAATGATTAAATAAATATTTAACATTCATTCACATATTATTCAATCTCTGTGGCTATGGAACACCTTCCACCTCCACTCCGGACATCCTCCGTACTTACCGAAACCCTTCCGGTTTTCTCTCTATTATTCTTCGGCGATTCTACCGATCCTATAAACACTCTCTAAGCATCATCAAGCCCTTAAGTGTGATACCCCACGGTTCGGGAACACTCCAGACATGGTCGGGACACTCCCGCACCAATGATCGACAGAGGGACCTAGATGGCCATGTGACCCCTGTGCGTTCCACGAAGATCTTTCTTCGTTTGAACTGGGACAGTCGTGTCTTATTCCCTTTGTCTCCCGATACTTGCATTGCCCGAGATCTGATCAATGACATCACCATGTCGTTTTCAATCTTGTTACCGAACAATGCTACTTGACTCGTTCCGACAAGTGATATCCCTGTGATCAAATCACACGTTGCGCAGCTATTGGATATAACCTCTCTGAGTGGGCCCTTGAGTATCTTCCCGTCAAATGGACGGACAAATCCTGCTCTTAACATATATTGCCTCTACGGTTTCCTCTGAGTACCTGAACACACCTTTATAACCACTGTATTACCAAGTGGCGCTTGATGATATCTAAGCACTCTTGGGAGACAGTGATTGATATAGCCTCACGGTCTAACGAATAGTCTACCAGGATCCATTTCTAATCATCGTAACTTGAACTTCGTGACATGATCGGGTCATGATGTTTAGGTTGGGTATTGGTTCATCATCTCATTCTCATAATGAATTGACTCCATTTCCAACTGGCATAAATGCCACATGATCAGGAAACTTGATCATCTGTTGACCAATGAACCAGTGACTAGAGTTTCACTAGGAACCCCTGGTTGTTTGTATATCACATGTGTATTGATGTTTGCACTCAATACAGTTATAGCATGATATAAAACTTAATCATAAACTATATGAAATATGATAATAGTCCTTACTACTATTTGTCTCTAGGGCATATTTCCAACAATTTTAAATAGTGATAATATGTCATTCTTCTATTATTATGCTAGTTTGACATGCAAGGCACATGCAACTTACTAATAAAATGATGGTACACAAATATAAAGAGGCCCCTAACTAATCTTTCCCAAATAAACCAGGAATTTGAAGATAAGGCCTCAAAGTATGCAAAAAGGACTCTAGTACAGAAAGGAAAAAAGTAATCAGGTAGAGCTTCATTGATTATCAATGGTGGTATAAAAGATGGGCACGACTCGATGCCGGATCAGAGAGTACACATTTCACCCTCCCAAATCGCAATGCTTGGAACAGTCACTCTGAAGATGGAAGACACCATGCTCCACTGTTCCTCCTACTCCCAGCCCCTCAATCCCCGGTTGGTCTACAAGGTTGCTTCGTTTCTCCCTCAAAATCCATTGATTTTTATTTTGTCAGTTTATCTGTGTAACAATTTTATTTTTCGAACTTTCGTTTCTCAAGTGCGTGGGTGTTCATCTAGTCTGCCGCTGCTGTGATTTCAAGATTACCTCGTGACAGAAGTGCGAGCACCCTAGTGGCGGATTCACTCACGAGCCTGTGATGGGTATCGTCCTATTAGTGGCTAGGGTCGAGTGCTCCCACAAAGGTCGCACGAGTTTGCTGCCCTACTACGAACTCCATGAGCACAAACTCACGTACTGACACGCCCCTTGCACTTGCATGGAGGCTGTTTGTGACTTTGCCGCCGCGCCGTTAGCGCTCATCACCCACCCCGTGTTGGTCCACTCGATCCAAGTGCACAAGATCAAGTATGCCACCAACAAAGTGTTCTAGGAGCTGGTGCCGCTGGCGGGCGAGGCGTCCCGCTAGCTCATCCTTGTCGGTGATCAGGAAGGCGTCGTATTCGTCCTGACCATTAGCACACTAGACAAGATCCCTCTCGTGTCTATGCTGTGCCTTAGGGTCGCTCCTTCTCACTGGCCACAATACATAGTGAGTATGTGGTCGGAGGCCCAGGCGCCGTCCTCGTTGGCGGATCACATCAGGACCGATAGCGTGACAGTGGATCTCGAGGCATCGAGCTCCGCTAAGACAGGCGATGTCATGTTTGAGGAGCTCGTGTATTACCTGGCGGCGCCGCTGAAGTACCTGGTTGGTCTTGCAATGTCAAAGCAACTGTGCTTCTTCATTCGCGTTGACTTTAAGTGCAATTGTAAGTTGTTGTTAATTGGTTATTATAGAAAGGTCGTTTTCAAACTAGTAAGGGTGGATTTTGCATGAAATATTAACTTCCGATGATAGTCTGGTGGATGTATTCTTCGATTCCAGTATTCACTATTGTAGTACTAGTACTAGTTTGGTGGGAAGAAATCGTATCCTTTCTGCACTAGGAACGGTGGGTTTTTGCTAGTAAAAGTAGTACATAGCAGGTTTGGATGGTTATACTTGACATACATTTGTTAATTGACAAAAGTTCATCTTGTGGTCACAAGATGATTTTGTATGAGTCTCCCTTCCACAGTTCTACTATTTCTATTTTTTCAGGTGCGCATTCACCCTCTGACGAGGGGTTAACTCATCAATGCCCATCGTTGATGGACTTGGGTTCGAGGAAGTGGGGAGCGCTGGAGGCATCGATCAGCTAGGAAACAAGACACAGGTGGCACGAGGTTTTACCCAGGTTCAGGCCTCGAAGAGGACCTTACTCCTGCTTGTCTGCTCTTGATTACGTGGGAGTCGAAAGTTACAAGGGTGCGTAGATGCAATCTGGCAAGGTGTATGCAGGGGTTGTGGATTGTCCTCCTCGCCGCCCCTCCTAGCCTTTATATAGGGAGGCTAGGTCCCGAGATAGTAGGTCAAGTCGGTTACAGATTAGGGTTTTCCCTTTAAATTTCTATCTACACTTTATCGTGTCCTTCAAGAAGTCAATCTCCTTTGGGCAACCTGAATCCTTGATGAGCTGCATTCGCATCGTGGACTCCTTCTTGGGGTGGACCATATAGGCTAATCATGAGTACTTGTAAGGTATACCCATGTCAGTAGGCCCCGAGTGTCCAGCCGAATCGTTGATTCGGGTGGAGACTATAAGTCTTTCGAGTGCATGGAATATAGGCTCATTCGAAGTTCTTTCAAGTGCCGCAGTTTGTGTCATAGGGATTGTCGATATGCGTTCATGATTCATCTGAGAGATCGGGATCATTTAACTTCCTTTGGGCAAAACAACGCTATCTACTCAAACTCGAGTCCCCGGACTCGAATTCTCAATAATGCTGGCGTAATTCAACTCCAGCCACGGAGATTTTATAGATTCGAATTCTGGTGTGTGGGTGTGGGAACATGTCGCATCCGTCGATGCCTTTTCATCGTGCCTGTAAGCACGGATTATTTCTAGTAGAGCGTATCAGCTGCATTGCCAAGCCTTTTGCGGGTCTTACCTTCACGTTGTTAATGCAGCATCTAAAAGTTTATTCATCGCGGAGGTGATTTAGGTGACCAAGGAGACGTTGTCTCTTTGAAGGGTACGTTCAATGATTGTGAGGCGGAGTTGCTAAATGCTTCGAATGCTTATGATGCAGACGTGGTCAACGCTTTTGCCATGTATAATTATTTTTTGTTTCATAGGGTGCGCGACCAGTGCTCCCTATGGGATTATCCCTCGAGTGCCTATTCAAGTCGCGGACTCGAGTTGGGACTTTGAACAATTGTCGACTGTTGTCATTTTTATTATTTGTCAATTGTGCTTTCAGTGCTCCCTATGGGAGTAACCCCCGAGTCTACAGTCGAAACGTTGATTCGAAAGAGGGGGTTTGAGATAGTAATATCTTGAAAATTTGTCATGGCATTTCTATGCCCTTTTAGAATATTCGGATGCGCGTCCAGCACTCCTGTTAGGAGTAGCCCCCGAGTGCTTGGTCGAGTCGCAGAGTCGATCAAGGACTAGATAAGTCGAACACAACTCCTGCTGGAGTGGGTTTCTTGATGACGTCAGTGTTGACTACCTGACGAGGTCAGTTGCTCGCATAAGTGGTGCAGATGGGACATGACGGATGTGGGCCCCAAAATCTGACCGGGATTTGACAAGTCACACATAATCGTTGGGTTTAACTGCGCCTCCTTGATTCTCAGGCATAGTGGGGAACATGCATCGACGGTTCGATGTTACCATTGCCATGCGTCTCCATTGCTGTGCGCCACGTATGGAGATGAGTTTCTGCGAGCTGTTCGATGGCATTCTTCCGGTGCTTAAGTAGGGTTTTCGATGCGGTAATTTTCACAATGATATTCTTCCTCATTTGTGCACCATTGCCATTCCCATTCTCCTCTACTGCATTGCACCCCTTGCACGCGATGTGCTGGATATTCTCAAAGCGTTTCCCAGTTACTTCCTCCGGTCTCTCCGCCACTGCAAGATGGGGAAGAAGGGAGGCGCTGCCACTAGATCTACCGCTATCGCCGCCGTGGTGAAGAATAAGGGCATCAGCGCCATAGAGTGCATCACCAGCGCCGCCACCAAGAAGAGAGGTCCGAGGATCCGCGTGACCAACGGGTCATGGAGGCGCACCTCGTTATAGGAGCATGAGCTCCACACTCATCATTAAGATGGCCTACTTCCCGCCAATGAAGCAGATTTCAAGATGCCAGGGCAGAGGTAATCCCCAATCCTCCTACTGGATTTTGGGTGATGTTTTTGGCCATCATCCTTCGCAGTCTTTCTCTCCCCAGCACAAATTTGTGCCAGGGTTGCTTTGCTTCTATGGGCTCCAGCTGCATCAGCTGACCCCAAACTCTATCTTGCACATCGCGTGCTACATTACCCTCTGCGAGTGCTGGCTCGGCATCGAGCCACACTTCAGTCTCTTCAAGAAGTTGTTCAAGATGAAGAGGCAGTCGGGTTCTAGCTCGGTTGTGTATGATGTTGGCAGATGCAGGATCCACGTGGACCCCAATGTCCAATACTTTAGCCTCAACATTACCGAGTCCGTCCAAGGATGGAGGGGGAAGTGGTTATACATTCGCGATCAACATGTTCATGGCAAACGATATGGACTTGCTCCTTTCGATCCCAAGGCTGAGCTGAGGAGGAAGAGGTCCAAGGAAGAATTTTGTGATGTCGGGTGAGGCGGAGGAAGTCGAAGTCTTATACAAGAGTGTCTGTGACCTTCAGCTTGTCCCAGGCCAAGAAATCACCGGCGTCGACCTTATTCGCACATTCTTGTAGCATCAGGTGCAGCCTCTGCAGGCCAAAGCGCATCTGCTGTATCTCTGGACCAGTGTGGATGACATCACTCGCGTCTCCAAGGAGAACATATCTTCAGGCGAGGTTAACAAAAGGGCCAGGCGCTGACCAAGTACACTGCTAAGGATAAACTTCCTGGCAACTCAGCTATCCCATCTTTCCACGCGAGTAACTCCCCTCCTGAGGTAACTTATCGTTGACTTTTCTTCTGCTTGTCATTTTTCTTGTAAGGCTTTCCTTGATTGTAGTTTGATGCTCATATCAGGAATGGAAAGTGGCAGCTTCTCTACCACCTCAGCCGTAGGAGGTTCTACCCTCCGAGGCTGAAGAGGACGACGAATTAGGGTCGATTGTGCCTGCATAGGAAATCCCTGATTCTAGCAAGGATGGCACTTGCAAGCACTCCCGGAGCAAGGATTCTGAAGCGTCTATGCCAGAGGCGTCAAAGGATGCTTCGCCTGAGGAGGGCACCACCAGCCCTATGCCGGTGGTTCCTATTTGTAGCATGGCTCCACCGTCGCTAAAGAAGCTGAAGAAATTGAAGGAGGCGCTGGATGGGGATTTTGACCTCGACAACTTTGGCGGGTAAGTCTTCTGCTAGAATGTTGAAGGTTTTCCGTACTTGCAATTATCTTTGTGTTGAACACCTTTGTGAACTTGCTGCACTAGGACTGCATCATCATCATCATCATCATCGTACGACTGCCACTTCCTGGGGGATACTGAATTCATGGACTCCAAAGGTTCGGATGTGGATGGATCAACACCGGCCCTGAAGATAGCGGCCAGCTCCAACGAGAGTTACTCAAGTTTACCCCATATGGGTCAACATAGGGTTTGTGTGCGTACGCCCACCAAGAGAACACCTTCGGAATCTTCAGGTGACCATGTAAGTGTCCATGAGCTTTGCACTTGAAGTGTTTGTTTGGAGTCAAAACTTTCACTACAAGAAAAGTTTCCTTCCGCAATAAATTGGCCCGACAGTCGTCGTAGAAGGCGCGTCTTCCGCAACAAAATTCTCGGCTCAGCCGTGGCCGATGGAAAACTTTTTTTCCGGTTTCGCGGCCCTCTACTATGACAGATCTGCTAAAAACATGGAGGAAGCTCGGCCAGCGCGTGGCAGAAGCAAGATTTTCGTTTCCTCGCACGATGTTGACTCGCCGAAGTCTTTTGAGGCGTGTGGGTTCCGGACGTCAGTGTCTCTAGCAGGCCATACTTTTCGGTCGTGTCTCCTTGATTTGAACTTGATAACATAGCTCGAGGCATCTGCCATTTAGTCAGGCTGCTAGGTCCCACATGTCAGCCTCTCATTACAAGGATCGTGTGTATGATGGAATTTTTTTCCTTTGCTCGCGCTACCCTGTTCCGAAGTCGATAGCGTTACTCGATGCATCTACCGTGTAATCAACCTCCTGGGACCCACATATCATCCTCTCATTAGAAGAAACGTGAGTATGATGGAATTTTTCCATCGCTGGTGCCACCACGTTCCAAGTTGATAGCGCTGCTCGACGCATCTACCGTTTAAACAACCTCCTGAGCCCCACATGTCATCCTCTCATTAGAAGAAACGTGTGTATGATGGATTTTTTTCCTTGGCTCACGCTACCCTGTTCCGAACTTGATAGCGCTGTTCGATGCATCTACCGTTAATCACGATGCTGGGCCCCACATGTCATCCTCTCATTAAAACAAACGTGTGTATGATGGATTTTTTACCCTCTATAGCGCCTTCGTGTTCCAAACTTGATAACTTTGATTGCTGCATCAGCCGTTTATTCAGTCTGGTGGGTCCCTTATGTTAGCCTCACATTAGAAGAATCATGGGTACGATGGAATTTTTTATTTTCTAGCGCTACCCTGTTTCGAACTAGATAGTGTTGCTCAACGAATCTGCCGTTTGCTCACGCTGCTGGGTCCCCCATTTCAGCCTCTCATTAAGAGAAACATGTACATGCTGAACTTTTTTCTCGCTCGCGCCTCCCTGTTTCGAACTGGCTACGTTGCTCGATGCAACATCTGTATAAGGTCGTGCTGCTGGGTCCCACATATCAGCCTCTCTATAAATGCAATGTGCGTATGATGGACTTTTTTTGGCCATGTCCGCTGTTTTGACCTTGGCAACTTGCTGGGTCCCAGATGTCAACCACCTCTGTGCAGGAAACGTGTCTATGCCGAGTCCCAGCTGACAGTCTCTATTTGAAAGAAACGTGTGTATGTTGGACTGTTTTTTCAGGTCCCAGATGTCAGCCTCAGAGTACAAAAAGTGCTCATAAAGGCCGAATTAAAAAGATTCTAGGCTAAACTCGGGGCAGATGCCCTATTCATCATGGCTTATATTCCATGGGCTCACGCCAAAGTTGAATGGGCTATGGTCGGTGGACACAAGACCACGAAAAGGCCGAATTAGAAGGTATTGGGCTATGCTTGGGGCTGATAGGCTAATTTTATGGGCTATGCTTGCGCCTGCTGGGTCCGACATGTCAGCTTCTCTGTAAGTGCATTGTGTGTATGATGGACTTTTTTCAGACGCATCCGTTGTTTTCACCGTGGCAGCCGCGTATGATCTTACTGCTGGGGCCCTTATATCAGCCTCTCTGGCATGTTTTGGCTTGTGGGTCCCTGATGTAGCCTTGTATGTTCTGTCTGGTGGGTCCCCAATGCGAGCCTCTCTGTACAAGTATTTAAACTTTTGTTTCGGACCCACCCTCAAAACAAACTCCAGGGATGCTGCATGCTGGTGGGTCCATGCTGTCAGCCTCTTCGTAATGCGATATTGCTAGAAAGAAAAAATGTAAATCCAAGATACGATTCGAAGAAAAGACCTTCAAATCAAGTAAATGTAAACTGAGTGTGTTTCCACTATAACAAAGGTATTTATAGAATAAATATCATTAAACTTTTATTAGTACTACAGTTTATGTATTAGTCTTCTTAAAAATATTTTGGGTGTCTATGTTTATCTCTTTTAAAATATAAAAGGGTAGCGCTCCTGACATCTCAATTTATAAAATGCCACATATTGGAGTATTTTCTTAAACACATGGGTAGGAAGAGTTTTTTTATTTTGAGAGGTGGGGGGCAATGACCAAAAGGCCAAATTAAAAAGAGTTTGGCTATTCTATATAGGTTGCTCTACGTGGGTTATACTCCATAGGGCAGGCTCCATTAGCTTCATTCTCAAATTTTAGTGGGTTGTGCTCAGTAGTCCCTTGGCCCCTAAAAGACCGAATTAATATGTTCTCGGCTATGCTCCATGGGGTCCTTTCTCAAATTTCACTAGGCTGTGGTCAGTTGTCCCCTGGCCCCGAAAAGACCGAATAAAAATGTTCTAGGCTAAAGAGGGGCCGAATGAGCTACTAGATTTCTTATCCTGGTTAATAAAAATTGCATTGTGATGTGCTCGGCCGGATTCGAAACAAAGACCTCAGAGAGGGAGGGGGAAAGCGATAATTCATTTTGGCAGCTATTCATGTCAAAATTTAGCAGTACAAAATAATGTAGAAAAATTATCAATAGATTCAAAGTTCATATTCATGAGCACTTGACCAATTCAGCAGCATTTCAAACGTGACAAATTCAGCAATACAGACAATGAAATACAATAGCAGTACAGAGAGAACCAGTTTTTGTTTCATCTCTAAACACCTTGTCACGTGATCAGTTTGTCCTTTTCACCAAACACACTCGACCATTGGAGCAAACAAAACTTACGATCAAGTATGCTTTGAGTACCTTATTCTCACATCAATGCCTGTGTGACCCACGTATGCAACCCAAAATGCCCAAGTCTCATCTAGATTGTGACACGACCATGTTTCAAAAGAAAAACAAGTACCAGTACATCAGTATTAGTTCCACAAAATGCTTTAGTAATAGTAATGACAGAACATTTGAGATATTCAGTATCTTTCCTGCTTGAAATTCAATAGTAGTACAAAGATAATAAGTTCTTATTCCATCTCAGAAAACCTTAGCGCGTGATCAGTTTGCCTTGTTCTCCGAATAGGCTCGATCATAGGATTCTCCCTCGCGATTGATGCATATTGAGTAATGTAGGCCGGTAATATGAGATGGTTCACTCTAGAACATAAAGGAATGTTTTTTCCTCTGGATGATGCCCGACACCTCCCAGCTCCTAGGCGTGGAGGAACTGCAGATTATACGGGTCCAAAACCCTAGCTCTATTTTTGGGTAATAGGCAGTGATCAGCACATTGTTCAAGGGAGACGAGCATGCGTCCGTCCTGACGCACACGACGGATCCGCTGATGTCGCCCGACTCGCGCATGTCGAATAGCAGATCAAACACCGTACCATCGTCCCCTGATCTGATCTTCTCTACTCTTGACGAGCCAGTGCCAACAGTGGCTAAGAGATGTACCTGGAGTTTCTAAAGGAAGTAAGATTCAGCGGACTAAATTGCAGCATGCTAAATATTATAATAAAAATATGATAAAGTAAATATCAGTAACCCGACTTCGATAAAACATACATAGTACTCCCTCAGTTTCAAATATAAGATATTTTAGCTTTTGTGAAACGAGTGTATCTAGACCCCTTTTAGTATATGGGTTCACTCTGAACTACAGACTAAAAAGAGTAGATAAACTCATTTCACAAAAGCTTTCCTGCTTGAAATTCAATAGCAGTACAAAGAGAACTAGTTCTTGTTCCAGATCAAAAAACAGACTCGATCATTGGAGCAAGGAAAATTGACAATCAAGTGACAATGCCTGTGTGACCCCCATATGCAGCCCAAAATGCCCAAGACTCATCTAGATAATTGTGACAATGCTAACTTTGAAAATAAAAGCAAGACAAACTGCTGCACTTGATCTAAACAAGTAACAGTACATCACTATTAGTTAAATAAAATATTTCAGTAATAGCGACGACAGAATAAAGGCAAAACAAGACCATCTCCTGTCCTTGGCCTAAACAAGTACTACCAGTACCGGTATATAGTAGCACAAAATAGTCCGAAGTACAAGAACTAGTGCTATACTAGTACTACTCTGCATCCAAAATCCAATCTCGAGTACACGTACGTCTGTGGTATGTAGTGAAAGTAGGATAAACAATATCTGAGGTAGTAGAATGGTCAATTTGGAATTCTCCCTCGCGATGGATGCATATTGAGTAATACAGGCCCTAGGTCTGAGAAGTTTGAAGGTACACCACCATGGAATGCTTTTCCTTCTGCATGATGCCAGGCATAGCCCTACTCCCAGCAGTGAAGGAACTGCGCACTGCATCCTCCCAAAACCCAGCATCTGGTGACTGGTGATAGACGGTGAACTACACATTGTACAAGGGCAACATGCACGCTTCCGGCCTGACGCACACGACGGATACGATGATGTCGCCCCACTCGAGCATGTCAAAAGCACAGCGAACACCGTACAATCGTCCCTAGATCCAATGTTCTCTAGTCTTGATGAGCGCGGTGCCGACAGCGGCTGAGAGATGAACCTGGGATTTCTAAAGGAAGTAAGAATCGGTGGACTAAATTGCAGCATGCTAAATATACATATAAGAAGTTCTCAGGCGCCTGAGATCTAGGCACTCCAAAGAAAAAATACCGAGCCATGTTTCAAAGGAAATGCTAGATCATCTCCAGCATTTGATCTAAACAAACTTGAACGGAAGATCATCATCAGAATCATGATGGTCATATTTCCCATCTCCCACATTGTGGATGCAAAATGAGTAATTCAGTGTGAACCTGTCATGTTTCTTAATCAGGAAATTAAGGTAATCTTCAGTAATCCTGACAGAGGTTGGCGACGCGCTGCTCTTCGGCTCGAAAAACATGCTATCTTCGGCGAACTCCTTCGTTCCTCTCCAATCATTGATGGTTTATAAAAGTGTAACTCCACCATGTACCATAGAAACAAGCATGCCGCTGACCTGACGCACTGGACGGATACGGCGAGGCCATAGTCAAGCATATCAAATCGCACGGCAAAGAATGTACCATCGTCCCTGGATAACACGGTCTCTACTCTCCATGATCCAGGTGCCAGCAAAGGCCGAGAGATGTCCCTGTGTTCCTCGCCATAGTGGAAACTCTGCACTTCAATTGAGTGGGCTTTTTCAAGGTGAGTGAGGAGCGCTGTGGGCGGGGCGGCGAACTCGCAGCCAGGCTTAGTGCAGTTGCACGGGCCGTGCGGGCACGCGATCTTGTGGTTGAGGAAGTCGTGGAAGGCGACCAATATCCCACAGCTGACATTGGGGCATCTGTTACCTTTTCTGCCGCCGACTTGGCGGCGTAACTCCTTGGTGCATGCGGCCAGCCAGACGGTGCTGGTAGTGTCCATACGCATAGCAATATCTCCGAAGGTGTTGTCGCTGACCTTGCTCTAGCCACCGTACCGAATGTTGTGCATCGAATCTGCCATTGCATCCGGATGGACTGGGGTGAGGGCAGATTCAAATATGATTGTTGGGGTTTCTTGGAGGAGAGTGATAGAGGCCTGCAAGAACCAATGCAGCGAGCGAGAAATGACTAGGAAAATTTAGTAAGTGCGGTGCTTGAGAGGATCTAAAATGCGGCTAACCAGCATTAGCGAATGGGGATCATCGGAGATGGGGAAGATGGGAGGCTCTTTGAACAAGGGGTGTTAATTTTGCGTGTTCCACGTTGGTCTTCTGCAGTGGATCGAGGACGCCTGCTGGAGTTATAGCTAGAGTCCTAGACTAGCAAGATGTCACGTCCTGACTCAGTATTGTACCGTCTCGTCACGTAGACTGTGTTACAGGAAAGGACGTGAACCCACATTTCTCCCCTTCCTACTAGATAGCGTGCACCATAGAATCACTTTTCTAGCACGTGAAGGATTTGAACCCACATGCCCAACTGTGATAATTAGGACTACTAAAAAACTATAATAATAGGTGAAGCTAAAAAAATAATTATAATTTTGAGCCACGTCTATAGAATATCTGTTGTATATTTGGTTCTTATAGTTTGTATCATGCACTCCCTCCGACCCATATTAGTTGACTCAGATTTGTCTAGATATGGATGTATCTAGACATATTTTATTATTAGATACATCTGTATCTAGACAAATCCAAGTTAACTAATATGGCTCGGATGGAGTAGTAGTAATCAACCTATTAGCTACCTAATAGTACTCGCCATTCTCTAGATAAATGACAAAGAACATTCTAGAATTATTAAGAAGTGTGTTTTGAGGTTTGTGCATATTTTTTAGTATGCTAAAGGCTATCAATAATATCTTCTAGATGCTAGAATGGATAGAATTAAGATCCAACGATATTTTATGGACGTAGCTCGAAATTATAATTATTTTTGGGCTTCACCTATTATAATTTTATATAAACTAGTAGAAGGCACATGCCACACACGAGTATACTGTATGAAATGTGATTAACAAACATTAAGTTGTTATAAACCAATAGTCTTGTTTGAGAAAAATGCATACATTAAGTCTATTAATAATAACTATCTACACATATTGAGAATACAACCTACTATGCTATGAAATTTTGGGGGGTAACATGATGGTTCCAGAACATGGTGGAGTTTGCTCTAGGTAGTACTCAACACGAATCCACCTGCTCTGAACCATTGGATCTAACAGCCCAACGGTCAGGATTGGTACTATGGATCCAATTAAAAACTGCTCCTTTATAGTAGTAGAGAAAAAAATGATATGGCATATACTTCTACTATCTAATTCTCACGTGCAAGGCATGTGCAACTTACTAATAAGATATATAACACGGATATCTTTGAACAACGATCATTGGATATAGATTGATAGATTCCAACATTGCTAATTGTTGGATCTCTTGCAAATTCAAGAAAGAATCTATCGTGCTTACTTGTAGTTCAAATTTAACAGCTGCTCTGAACCATTGGATCTAACAGCCCAACGGTCAGGGTGGTGCTATAGATCCAATTCAAAACTGCTCTATTATAGTAGTAGAGAGAATATAGCCTACTGTGCTATGATATTTTGGGGGTGGTGACATGATGGTTCTAGAACATGGTGGAGTTTTCTCTAGGTACTATTCAACACGAATCCAGGTACTCTGAACCATTGGATCTAACAGCCCAACGGTCAGGATTGGTGCTAAGGATCCAATTGCAAACTACTCCATTATCTTATCTTACCACTATATAGTGTACGAATAACTTTGAATGTTGACCGTTAGATCAAGATTCGTGAATCCTAGAATTTCTAGCCATTGGATCTTATTTTCCATTCTAGCATCTAGAAGATTCTATTTGTAGTCTTCGGTATAATGAATGCTATGCACAAACCTCAAAACACACTTCTCGATCATACTAGAATCTTCTCCTTTTTCTCTAGACCATGTTATCAAAAATTCATGTGTTAGGTAGCTAATAATTTGACTTGTACATGACATACAAAGTACAAGGATACACCCATACTTTATAGATCTTGATCAAATTTATAATTTATTGTGCTTTACCAATTATAATTTTATATAGTGATGATATGTCATATGTCTACTATCTGAGTCTCACGTGCAAGGCATGTGCAACTTTCTAGTAATAGTATAGATAGACATATAATGTCGATATGGTCATCCTTTGAATAACCTTCATTCCCGGTGCTTGGAAAGGAAGAGAAAAAAATTTAAAGTTTGAATTCTACTAATTTTTGCCGCCAATGCCCGGTTCCTTCCTATGTACACCAACGCACACGCTGGAGACACAACTGAGCCACCGTACCAAGACACACATGTGTAGCGCTGTGGACGAGGGAGTGCTGAGATGGATGGTGAGGCGGCGACTGAGAGCAAAAAAAATAAATTTATTTTGTTTTGAGTGCACATAAGTCCTGAAATTTACTAGAGTGTGTACGCTATAAAGACTATAGTACCTCATGTTAGGAACCCATCATAATTCTGCTCTGACATCGCACCGCCTTCAGTGCCCTGTCACGCTGCCCTCCCGCCATGCCTCCCTTTTATTCTCCGAGCTCCTCTTGCTCTTCGTTTTTCCCTCATCTCACTAGTACCTCCGTCCCAAAGCTTAAGGCCCCGTTTGGAATGCAGGAATGCAAAACATAGGAATAGAAAAAACGCAGGAATTAACATAGTATCATGTATGCTCAATTCCTAAAGGAATCAATACCACATGAAAATATTTAGGGTGTCGTTTGGATGTCACACAGGAAAATCGCATGAATTGTAGACACAAGGAGATGAAACATGAGGTTAGACCTCATGTTATTTTTCCAAGAAAATTCCTATGAAATAGCCTATACCATAGGAATTTCAAAGGAATCTTAGATTCCTATTCCTTTGTCCCAAACGAACCCATATGAATTTTTCATATAGGAATCCTATCCTCCTAAAATCCTGATTTTCCTTTGTTCCAAACAGGGCCTAAGGCTTTTTTTTGATAAGTGAAGCTACGAAAAGTTTGACCAAACTTCTAAAAAAATATATCAAAAACTACTGTATGATATTAGTGGATACCATGTGAATATATGTTTCATGATGTATCAAAGGGTATGTATTTCATATTGCAAATATTAATATATTTTTCTACAAACTTGGTCAAACTTTGCATAGTTTGACTTTTCAAAAAAAATAGGCCTTGAGCCTTGGATGCAGGTACTACTAATGTTTACTACTCCGTCCCGGAACTTAAGTCTTGATATATAGACATCGTGGGTCCCTTCGGACGATGTTAGGAAAATTCAAGAGGAATCTACCGCGCTTACTTGTAGTTCAAGTTTGACCTAATTTCTTTAAATTGACATAAAGTTATTTAAGTGAGCACGGTTCGCTAGGGAATCCTAAAATGTGCTAAGACTAGGGAATTGTAAGAAAACATGGTCCCCACTTTTTCTAAAAACCGGGTGGTGGTTAGGTCTGGGATTATAACTCGGTGTCAGCTCGACTCGGCTTGAACTCGGTGTCTAACGAGTCGAGCCTAGTTTAAGATTTGAACTCGTTTGTTCACCTAAGGTAAATGAGCTACTCGTTTAGCTCGTTAAACTCGTTCAAATATAGAATTTGAAATTTTCCACTGATGAGTGCCATACTACGAATGTTTCTTGTACATGTAATGGTGTAGAACTACTATATTTTCCATTCGATCTTGCCTTCGTGTTATTATGAAAGTACTATCCTTATTCTAGTTCTTAATTAGTAGGATAATTACTAGTTTTTCTTATATGTGCTCTTGTTCGTAACTCATAACATGCGAAACGAGCTACTCGTGAGTTTACCAAGTCAAGCCGAGTTTCAAATATGAACTCGTTTTGCAAATGAGCCGAGCCAAGCTAGGTCATTAGTTGAATGAGCTTTAGCGAGTCGAGTCGAGCTGATTCGGCTCGGCTCGAATTCCAGTCCTAGTGGTGGTACTTTTTTTGACTAAGGTATGTCCCGAGGGAGCGAGATTATTCAATTAATTAACACGGTAAGTGGATGTGTACATGTTATACCAAGGACCTCAAAAAACAAAAATACATCCAAGTCCATACATTTAGCACAAAGGACACTAAAATCAAATGCTTGAAATTTTTGGTAACATGGTCTATAGAAACGGGGGACAGATTCTAGAATGATCGAGAAGTGTGTTTTGAGGTTTGTGCATAGTATTTCATTATGATGAAGATTATTAATAGAATCTTCTTGATGCTAGAATGGAAAAGAATATCCAACGCCTGGAAATGTTGGGATTCGTGAGTCTTGATCCAACAATTAATATTCAAAGTTATTTGTACACCATATAGTGTTAACATAGTGCTAATTGTAAGACTAGTACTTTCTTAACAAAAGAAAACAATACACTTCTCACTTTCAGCATATCTTGTTGAAGATGTGCACGAATCTACCAGATGCAGGTACTGTATCATAAACTATATATGATGTCAATATGGTCATGACCTTGGCTATTCGGGTCGAAACCAGGAATGTTCATACACCTTAGGCCAATACACATTGTGAAGCAGCGAGAGCATTTTTTGTATTCAAAGGTGTCAAAACACATGTTTCTCTTTTTTTCTTAGCACTATATAGAGTACGAATAACTTTGAATATTGACCGTTGGATCAAGACGCGAATCCCAACATTGTCAGACATTCGATCTTCATTATTTCCATTTTAGCATCGAGAAGATACTATTGATAGTCTTCCTTTTCTTATCTTACCACTACTAGTAAAAGGCATGTGCCACACATGTATGTACTGTATGAAATGTGATTTAACAAACATTAAGTTGTTATTAACCAATAGTCTTGTTATAGAAAAAATGGATACATTAAGTCTATAAATAATATATCTACACATATTGAGAATACAACCTACTGTGCTATGAAATTTTGGGGTTGGTCACATGATGGTTCTCGAACAAGGTGGGGTTTGCTATAGGTACTATTCAACACGAATAGAGCTGCTCTGAACCATTGGATCTAACAGCCCAACGGTCAGGATTGGTGCTATGGATCCAATTCAAATTAAAACTGCTCCATTATAGTAGTAAAGATATGATGTCAATATGGTCATGACCTTGGCTATTCGGGTCAAAGCCAGGAATGTACATACACCGTAGGCCAATACACATTGTGAAGAAGCCATAGCATTTTTTGTATTCAAAGGTGTCAAAACACATGTTTCTCATTTTTTTCTTACCACTATATAGTGTACGAATAACTTTGAATATTGACCGTTGGATCAAGATGCGAATCCCAACATTTTCAGATGTTGGATCTTCATTTCCATTATAGCATCGAGAAGATACTATTGATAGTCTTTCTTTTCTTATCTTACCACTATTTTTATATATAGTGTGCGGACAACTTTGAATATTGACCGCTGATTCATGACCCACGAATCCCAACATTGCTGCTAGTTATTGGATCCTCTAATCCATTCCATCATATAGAAGATACTATTGATAGTCTTTGTTATCTTATCTTACCACTATATAATGTACGAATAACTTTGAGTATTAACCTATGGATCAAGAATCGCGAATCACAACAATGCTAGCCGTTGGATCTTCTTTTTACCATTCTACCGGGTGGTGGTACTTTTCTCTACTACTATAATGGAGCAGTTTTGAATTGGATCCATAGCACCAATCCTGACCGTTGGGCTATTAGATCAAATGGTTACGAGCAGCTGGATTCATTTTGAATAGTACCTAGAGCAAACTCCAACATGTTCTAGAACCATCATTTCACCACCCCAAAAATTTCATAGCACACTAGGATGTATTCTCAATATGGGTACATAGTTATTACTAATAGACTTAATGTATGCATTTTTTATCTAACAAGAATATTGGCTAAAACAAATTAACGTTTGTTAGATCACATTTCATACCATTTAATCGTTATCAATTTGTTTTCACCCATCAACTCAGTCATCCACGTAGGGCCCATAGATTGGAGAGGTCGCGGTCGCCTTGGACACACCACAAAATTATGACTGGGCCATCGAGTGCAGGAAGTAGAGTCAGCATTCCGTCCAATCGCTTACCCTAGTCATCATCATCGATATTTGCCACACGCATCGGCTTCATCAGCGACATTGATTGTCCCCTCGCTTCGGTAATCTGCCACATTAATCTTGGATCACCTCCTTCCTATTTAATCTCTCCCCTTCCCTACACCAAACCATCTCTAATCCCCCGCTTCCAGCAACCATCTCCGACCTTGTCTGTCATCCATGGCCACCTTCCGGCTGCCACCCGCCATACCGGAGTGCAAAGAACCCGACATCGCTGCCCAGGAGGACAATGCCCTGTGCATTTGGGCTTTCTCCATGCGGTGAACAAATAGGCAGCTGACGTGCGCCTTCCTCGACACTGGGTACGGTGACCGCAAGTACCATATGTACGGCACCTACGACAATCCGGATGGGACACTGAAGGTCAAGTTCGTCAACTTCAAGGATGCCCTTCTCCTCTGCGGCCAGGCCTTCCACTGCGGCTGTGACATGATGGTGTTCACCGGCTCCAACATTTTTACCAACTACTGGAACCGGTTCCCAAACAATGGCAACTTCATCCACAGTGTTATCCCGGAACTATCGATGGCTCTAGAGGTGCCGCCTCGTTTTCTGGTGGTGCCACCGATGGCTCAGGAGGTGCCGCCGCCTTCTCCGGAGTTGCCGATGAGTCAGGAGCCGGCTTTGTCGCTAGAGCTGTCGTTGGTGTCGATGTCATGAGTTGCCGCTAGCAGCACGGACTAGGTGCCAGGAGGCATGAGACCTGCACTAGTTCAGTAGCCAGTCCTATATGAAGTTAATGGTTGTATGAAGTTTCTTCTGGTACTACTCGTCAAAAAAAGATTCTTTTGGTACTACTCACTGTACCGTGAAGTACTAGTAGTAGTACTGCGAATGACGATCTATTGAATATCCTCCCCCTAGATATTTGTGAAGGAAGTGAAAATTTCGAAACCGGGAAAGTTTGAATTGCTACTCTATTGTAAGAACCAAAATCGTTCCCACCAACGCAGCTGACGAACACACCAGACAAAGACACGGAGCCGCCGACAAAGAAACAAAGCCACCAATGGCAGGTTGTCGGTCGACGTGCGTGTGCAGCGCCACGTTGTGAACGAGGGAGAGATCAGCCGGTCGGGGTGTGGGGGTGGTGATGGGGGAGTGAAGGAGAGAGAAAACACATTTTGTTTTGCGTGTATATATATTGTGGTCCTGAAATTTACTCTACTCACTATACCCTGTACCTCGTGTCAGGAACCCATCCCAGCTTTGCTCTGACATTGCACCGCCTTCAAATCCTCCTCTTTGCAACTCTCTCGCTGCCTCCTCTATGCTCATAGTCTCTTCTCACTCATTATTTTTTAACAAAAAAAGGAAATAAATTCTTCTTACTTTCTTTTTAGAAAATAAATTTCTGTCACTTGGAAAATTGAAATTGATTATTTTTTGTTTTTAATATCTTCGATTGTTCTCAAAAGATGGCCAAATTTATCGGCATGTAAATTCTTGGATATGGGATCATGAGCATAAAGTCTGATTTAGAGATATGGCCTTGACCTTGTGGTCGTTCGACTTGAAATCCAAGACTTTTTCATACACGTTGACAACTATGCTTAAATTTGTTGAAATTTCACCACTTACTTTTAAGTTAGCATTTTACACGGTCGGTGGGAGTACATTCTACATCAAGGGCCTAAAAAAGGGAAAATTACATCGAGGTCCACACATTTAGCACAAAGGACCCTAAAATTGAGCAAAGAAAATAGTCGAGTTTGGCTCCTTCTCGAGAGAGTAGCTGATCGAGCCACACTCTTCATACTACTTCATCTTCGATTGTTTTCAAAATATGGCCAAATTTTTCGGCATGCAAATTCTTGGATATGGGATCATCAGCATAAAGTCTGATCTAGAGATATGGCCTTGACCTTGTGGTCGTTCGCCTTGAAATCCAAGATTTTTTCATACTCGTTGACAACTATGCTTAAATTCATTGAAATTCACCAATTACTTTTATGTTAGCATTTTACACGGTCAGTGGGAGTACATTCTACATCAAGGACCTAAAAAAGGAAAATTCATCTAGGTCCACACATTTAGCACAAATGACCCTAAAATTGAGCAAAGAAAACAGTCGGGTTCGGCTCCTTCTCGAGAGAATAGCTGATCAAGCCACACTCTTCGTACTACTTTATCTTCGATTGTTTTCAAAATATGGCCAAATTTGTCGGCATGCAAATTCTTGGATATGGGATCATCAGCATAAAGTCTGATGTAGAGATATGGCCTTGACCTTTTGGTCGTTCGGCTTGAAATCCAAGATTTTTTCATACTCGTTGACAACAATGCTTAAATTCGTTGAAATTCACCACTTAATTTTAAGTTTGCATTTTACACGGTTAGTGGGAGTACATTCTACATCAAGGACCTAAAAAGGGGAAAATTACATCGAGGTCCACACATTTAGCACAAATGACCCTAAAATTGAGCAAAGAAAACAGTCAGGTTCGACTCCTTCTCGAGAGAGTGGCTGATCGAGCCACACTCTTCATACTACTTCATCTTCGATTGTTTTCAAAATATGGCCAAATTTGTCGGCATGCAAATTCTTGGATATGGGATCATCAGCATAAAATCTGATGTAGAGATATGGCCTTGACCTTTTGGTCGTTCAGTAGGAAATCCAAGGATGTTCATACTCGTTGACAACTACAAGATGAAATTCGTTTAAATTTCACCACTTACTTTTAGGTTAGAATTTTACACATTCGGTGGGAGTACATTTTACAACAAGGACCTAAAAAGGGGAAAATTTACATCGAGGTCCATACACTTAGCACAAAGAACCCTAAAAACAAGCAAGCAAAATAGTCGGGTTCAGCTCCTTCTCGAGAGAGTAGCTGATCGAGCCAAACTCTTCATACTACTTCATCTTCAATTGTTATAAAAATATGGAGAAATTTGTCGGCATGCAAATTCTTGGATATGGGATTATCATCGTAAAGTATGGTGTAGATATGGCCTTGGCCTTGGTCGTTCGTCTTGAAATACAAGAATGGTTCATACTCATTGACAACTAAGCTTAAATTCCCTTAAATTTCACCACTTACTTTTAGGAGGTTAGAACTTTACACGATCGATCGGAGTACATTTTTCATCAGGGACCTCAAAAAAGCAAAAATTAAATCGAGGTCCATACATTTAGCATAAAGGACCCTAAAAGGAAAAATTTCTTGTTAGGCTCCTTCTCGAGAGATCAGCTGATCTGAGCCAAATTATTGATACTACTTCATCTTTGATTGTTTCAAAACATGGCCAGATCTATTGCCATGCAAATTCTCTGACATTGGATCATCATCATCATATAAAGTATGATGTTGATATGGCCTTGACCTTGGTCGTTCGGCTTGAAATCCAAGAATGTTCATACTCGTTGATAAGTAAGCTTAAAATCGTCTAAATTTCACCACTTACACTTTTATACCTAAAAGGGGGGAAATTACATCGAGGTCCATACATTGAGCACAAAGGACCCTAAAATTAAGCAAGGAAAATAATCGGGTTTGGCTCCTTCTCGAGAGAGTAGCCGATCGAGCCATACTCCTCTTCATACTACTTAATCTTTGATTGTGTTCAAAATATTTCCAAATTTGTCGGCATGCAAATTCTTGGATATGGGATCATCAACATAAAGTATGATGTAGATATGGCCTTGACCTTGCTGGTTCGTCTTGAAGTACAAGAATAATGCTTCATACTCATTGACAACTAAGCTTAAGTTCGTTTAAATTTCACCACAATACTTTTAGGTTAGAACTTTACACGGTCGACCGAAGTACATTTTACGTCATGGACCTCAAAAAGCAAAAATTACATCGAGATCCATATACATTTAGCATAAAGGACCTTAAAAGAAAAGCATCTGGTTTGGCTCATTCTCGAGAGATCAGCTGATCTGAGCCAAAATCTTAATACTACTTCCTCTTTGATTGTTTTCAAAACATGGCCAAATCTGTTGCCATGCAAATTCTCTAACATGGGATTATCAGCACAAAGTATAATGTTGATATGGCATTGACCTTGGTCATTCAGCTTGAAATCCAATAATGCTCATACTTATTGACAAGTAAGCTTAAAATCTTGTAAATTTCACCACATAAACTTTTAGACCTAACAAAAAGGGGAAATTACATCGAGATCCATACATTTAGCACAAAGGACACTAAAATTAAGCAAGGAAAATAGTCGGCTTCAGATCCTTCTCTAAAGAGTAGCTGATCGAGCCATACTCTTCATACTACTTCATCTTCGATTGTTTTCAAAATATGGCCAAATTTGTCGGCATGCAAATTCTTGGATATGGGATCATCACATAAAGTATGATGCATATATGGCCTTGACCTTGGTCGTTTGTCTTGAAATACAAGAATGGTTAATACTCGTTGACAACTAAGCTTAAATTCGTTTAAATTTCACCACTTACTTTTAGGTTAGAACTTTACACGATCGATCGGAGTACATTTTACATCAGGGACCTCAAAAAGTAAAAATTACATCGAGGTTGGGACCGTTGTGGGGGAGTGGGGCGGTTGCTTGCCACGTGGCGCAGAGGGAGGGGAACCGGCATGGGGGAGTGGGACCATTGCTTGCCATGTGGCGCAGAGGGAGGGGAACTGGCATGGCCCTTCTTCCCCGATAAATACGTATGTCGAGGAGCGGTGGCTCCTCACTTTGTCTCCCTATGCCCGCTGTCCCTATTCTCCCTTGCGCTCTAGCCTTTCACTGCTTCTCTGTGCCACCGTTTCTTGGTCGCCGGTGCCGCTCCTCTTCCTTGACAACGGGACCCCGTGCTTCAACCACGGCCACCTTTACGAACAAGATGTTTCCCGAGGTCACCAACGGGTGGTGCGGCTCATACGTCACCGAGGAATTGGTGAAGAAGTACCGACGAGGGAAGTTCCTGCCATCGGAGCGGCTGGTGAAGCATCGCCTCGCGCTGGAGGGCGAGCGGGTGCCCAACCGCCAGCCTGGTGAGGCCGTCGTCTTCCTCGCCCACTTCGCTCACGGACTTGAGCTACTGCTGAGCCGCTTCGTCTTGGAGCTGCTTGTCACCTTCGACCTGCAGCTCCACCACCTCGGAGCCAACGCCATGTCGATACTGTCGCATCATGTGGTCTGCTGCGAGGCGTTCCTCGGTGTCTGCCCCGACGCTGCGAACTTCTTGAAGTTCTTCTACTTCAAGGTTCAGGTGGTGGAGAAGGGTGGGCCGCTGATGGAGACGGGGTGCTACGCCATCTACCCGCGGCCATCGGTGCCCATACCACGCTTGGAGCTCCCCGACACCTTCAAGCTCGGGCAGCGCTCGTACTTTTACGTGCGCAATAACACCGAGGTGGACTTCAACAAGGTCCCCGCCTTTGCCAACATCCCCTCCAGTCGGAAGGCCTGGAGCGTCCAGCACTTGGGCGCCCAAGGCGACATCGACCGGATGGGCGCCCGGCTAGCCGTCCTCGTGGAGAAGGAGTAGCTCACCGCATGGGACATTCTGCTATCCTGGATGGCGAACCGCATGCTCCCGCTGCAGCACCGGTCGCACAAGATGTGCCACCTCTCCGGCCATCTGGATCCAACCCGGGTATCCTGGCTGGATGTGCCGCATGCCGCCCTCCGCGAATGGATCGCCACCATCTCGAAGGAGGGGCTGGAGGAGGACTGGGTGTTCTCCTGCCGACCGTACCACCACAGCCGTCTTCCGCTGAAGGTATGTCTTTCTTGCTCTTCTTTGGGTGGATTTTCCTGAGGGACTCCCGTTTCGTGCCTCTTATCCTCCCTTGTTGAGTAGCTTTTTATGGTGCAGTTAGCGGAGGACGGTATGGGGGACAACAAGCTCCCCAACTTCGCCGTGGACTTCAAGTTGGCGAAGGCTCCACCGGCGGAGGCGGAGCGGTTCCCTATGCAGGCCGACGAGGGCTACGAGTTCCTACCTGGTGAGAGTTTGTCCTTTGTCCTTGTCTGCTTCGCTCTTGCAGCGCTTTTAGCCGCGAACTTGACGATTTGCTTGCACTAGAATAGCCGCTCATGGCGAGGACGTGGACCTGGCCGTGGTCTCCGCGCCCAGGGGCAGGGGCAAGCGGGCCACCCCCACCAGCGCTGCTTTGGCCGGAGGCGGCACCAAGAAGACACGCCGCCCCCGTCCCGCGGCCACCATGCTGAGCGTTGCCGGGTAGGTGCTTCTGTCCTCCTGGTGCTTGTATTGACTTGCTCGCATTTGTGTTGCTCATTCTTTGTGTTTCCGCAGCGAGGCGATCGCCTTGCCCGGCTCCACGACCGTCGCCACCGCATTCGCCCCTCCGCCTACTGTGGAGGGGAGTGCGCCGACTTCGGCATCTGAGGCCGCGCCGGTTCCGGCCCCCGAGGCGGCATCTTCTCATCTAGCTAGAGCCGGGGCGGATGCGACAGAGGTGGTGCCGCCGGCTGCGCCCGTGATGCTTCACCTGGCCGGGGCCATCTCCTGGCTTGTTGAGGGTCTTCTTCTTGGGCGCGCCAGCACGGCCGTGCATCCCCCCGGCTCGACAGTGGGCGCTGACTCTAGCGCCTACTAGGTGGAGGAGCTGGTGGAGGTGCCGTAGCCGGAGGCCCCCGTCTAGCCAGAGGTTGGGCCCTCCGTGGCTCCGATCAGCGATGATGACCTCCAGGTCACCGGCTGGACACCGGCTCGGCTTGCGCCGCTGTTGGACGCCCTCCTGGTGCAGTTATCGAAGGCGGCGCCTCTGGCTGTTGGCCAGGCTCGCCAGCTGGTGGAGGCGCTGGAGCAGGGGCTCGGCCAAGCCAAGGCACTTTGGGCCTCCGTCGAGGTATGTGTTCTGTTGCCAATCTTGATGCTTGTTCGCTGTGACCACAAGGTGCTGGACACGTGCCTGCTGACGGAGCAGTTCCTCGCCCTCCAGGTGGCTTAGCTCTGCAACTGCCGCCTCCGCGGCCCTCATGTTTTTGGCGGGGGTGCTGTAGACCGGCGGCACCATGGGCGTACACGGATCAGGGGCACGATCCATCTCCGAACCGAGGTTCCGGCTTGGTGGCTGGGCCAGGCAGCTGGTGCCAGGCAAGTGCGCGAAACCATGCACGATGTTGTACTCCCGCATGGTGACGTTCATCCGTCGTTGGGCGGCCGCCACCTTGCCAGCTTCCTCCAGAAGGTTCTCACGGGTAGTCTCCAGGGCTGCTGCAGCTGCAGCTAGATCCGCCTCGATGGGGGTGATGGGGTTGCGGAGGTGCTCGATGGATGTGTTGATTAGGTCCTGGTTCGGGAGGCGTGAGTTAGTGGTGCGGCCGTTCATGTTGCGCTCTAGAGGTGGGCGGCGGTTCTCCACTGAGCCTGCCATCATGACCTCGACGTTGTCACTGGCGATGCGTGAGGTGGAGAAACCAGGGCGCGTGCTGAAGATGGTGACAACCTCACGAGGGAAGGCCTCAGGGATGGTGGTGACGTAGACGCGGTGCTCGCCAAAGTGCATGATGGAGCCCCCTCTTGGGAAAATCCCCCCAGCAAAGCAGGACACGTTGTCGAGGATACAGTCGAAGGAGCCGAGAGTGAGGACAAGGCCAAAGGAAGCTCGCTCACCGGCGACGAGTGGAAGTCCCGTGCGAAAGATGATCCCAGCCGAAGCGTTGTGCCCCATGGTGGGCGCCAACTGTCATGGTATGGAACACGGCAGTACCATTGGGGATGGCTTGAAGGGGACAATCAAGATGCTATCGGTGGCTACTCGCAACAGGTTGGGCATAGATACTGCAAACACAGCAATGTACCCAAGTTCGGAGCCCTCTTGGCAAGGTAAAACTCCTACTCCTGCAAGGATCTACTATCAAAGGGGGCGAATGCCCAATACAGATGCTCCTTGATCTGTTTACTTAGCTACTTCTTGCTTGAAATTGTCTAAATCCTTCCTCTTCTGTCTACCTAGAACCCTAGCACTACCCCCCTTATATATAGGTTGAGGAGGTAGTTTACAACGTGGGTTCTAGGGTTTACTGTTTGGATGTAGGCCTTACAAAGTGGGACGGCTGGACAGGGCCAAACGGTAGGCCCGGGTCCAGTCAAGCCTCCAGTACAGGGGAGGACAACGCTACAGTGTCCAGCGCTCCTGCTTTACTCGTCATTTGGCTCTTTATCCGTCAGCTGGTTCTTTATGCATAAGCCAGAGCTTTCCTCGTCAGCCCTTGCTTTGCTCGTCAGCCTCCAGCTTTGGCGCAGTTGTCCAGTAGCACCGGCCAGGCCAGCCAGCCTGTCCGGTCAAAGGTGCACTCAGCAAGGAGCATCACCCCCACCGTACCATGGCCAGCGGATCCGAGGCGGCCAGTTAGGAGCGGCCTCCCATCTAGTTCTTCTCGCTACCCGGCTAGACGGGCCAGCCGGGGAAACTTGAATGCGGACCAGGTAGGGATTCCACCCGGCCGTGGTTCCTTGATCTGGGTCCAGATGGCATGTGCTCCTTGGAGCCGGCCGGTTGGTCCCATCTTGGCCTGGCCGAGGGTCATCCCCCCGACAGGTTTGTAGATATTCAGAGTGAACCTTAACATTAAAAGGCGTCTAGATACATTTATTTCACAAAGCTAAAACGTCTTATATTTCGGAAAGGAGAGAGTAGACATGATTTTTGCTAGGAAGGGCAAACACTAATGAATGCTTATAGGAAGGCTAGGAAATTGGAAATTGTGTTCCATTGATAAACCTTCGCGCTCCTCTTCCTAGAGTCAGATTTTAGCAATTCAATACAAAAAGGTTGTTTGACATGCTCCAAAGCCTAATAATTTTTATTTTTAAATAAGAACAATAGTGATTAGCTCGAATAATTAATTGCGGTCTACGTATGTTGTACTACTGCACTTCATAGAATATGCTATATGTGCATGACCGAACAACTTTCAAAAAACCTGAAGGAAAACGTGGCCGCATTAATGAATGAGCGCAAAGTAACGCTGGCAATGGGTAGGGTGTGAGTAGGGTAGAACAATATCATACCCACTCCCGTTTAGTCAATGGGTAGAAAATTTTACCCATACCCGTACTTTTTTTTTGTAAATGAGTACATATTAATATCACACGGATACCAATTACACCTAGCCTCTGCAACAACGCATACCCCAATGGCAATACGGATGCACACAGCCGAAAAAAGAAGAAGAAGAATTACAAAAAAGAAAAGTCCCGTTGCAAGAATCCGATCCTCAGCAGCAGCGACACTACCACCACCAAAACAACACCAGAAGTCCAACCCCTCCAAAAGCGACGCCTCCAAGAAGGAAACAGTGCACAAGTGCTGTCATCGCCCGATCAAAGATCTAGGTTTTCACCCTGGAGAAAGTCCTCGCTCGCAAAGCAATGCCTTCTGCAAGGCCATTGCCAGGCACAACCAATGAAGGCCAGACCTTGGGTTTTCACCCTACAAAGTAAGACTGTGAACTCCTCCTTTGATGTCGCCTCCTCTAATAGACGCTGCTGCGAGTCACAGCTAACCAAGCCAGATCCTCATTGTCATATAGACTGAATCCACCATAGCTCGCCCACATGTCTCTGCCTTCATGACATTCTCCACATCTGACTTCACCATGTGTATCGTTAAAGACGTGTCGCATGATGGTAACAAGTAGCAGATCTTCACCATGCTCCCACTGAAACCAAACGGCCAGCAAAAAACACAGGTGCGCATGACCGAATTCCTTCCGATCCAGCAAATTCCAGGCATATACGCCCATGAGAGTTCACCGGCGGAGCCTTCCGGAACCATACACTCCGGCGAGATCCATGGAGACACGCATCAAGTAGATCTTCGTCTTGGTGCGAGAGATATCCGAGGACCACCCCCTTTAGTGAAACCGAGCCAGCAGCCCCCACGCTACCCGCCGGAAACTAGCAGGATCCACCGCATAGCGGCAAGATCGCCTGGCCGAACACTTTGACGGAGAAGGAAGTCACCTCCACCATGCCAGGGGAAGTAGCCCCAAGCGCCCTAGCGTCGCGAACATGACCTGGAGATCCTGGGCGCGGGCGTCGGCGACGAACAGAATAGATCTCGGCCCAAAGGCACGGATTCCCGCTGCCACGTGCAGCCAACTGGGCCAAGGACCCCCTGCCGCTGCTAGCCACGACGCCACCGTCAAACCAGCGCGGGCGCGGACGCTGCCGCCACCATGCCAGATCGCGGCTAGGGTCACCGACGCTGCCGCCATGCCGCCAGATCTTTGCCCGGTGAGGCCCCGGGCGGCGGCGGCGGGATATTCACAAGGAGGAGGTCGGACGGGGAGGAGGGAGGCCCGTCCGGCGCGGCGCGGCACCATCGCGCGGGTGCGGGGGAGAGGGGTACGCGGGAGGGGTGCAGGAGAGAGGAGGCCCCCATACCCGTACTTGCGGGTATAAAACTTTACCCATGCCCGTACCCATGAAAAATATCGATGTTTAGAAGCCACAGTATCATACTCTTCCCTAGGTTGCTTAGCCCCATAGGTTGTAACACTAGAGGTAAGTTTTACTACTATGTCAGTTTAAATGGGTAGGTGATGCGCTCGACTTTCGACGTAGAGCTCGTTGGGAACCCCAAGAGGAAGGTACAATGAATATAGCAGCAAGTTTCCCCTCAGTTATGAAACCAAGGTTTAATCGAACCAGTAGGAGCAAGGAAACACCCCAAAGGTGTTACTAGCTGAGCTTTGGCAGGGCGCACTACCGGTGCTAGTAGCAACGTGGAGACCTGCACAACACAACCACAAAACTTTGTCCCCAACTTGCGATGAGGTTGTCAATCTCACCGTGTTTTGCGGAAAACAAAGGATTAAATGTACCGAATGGAAAGAAGTAAAAGTTTGCAGAAAGTAAACACAAAGCGGTAAAACATTGTAGATTGTATGTAAAGTAAAAGGACCGGAATCCATAGTTCACAAGAGGTGGCTCTCCTTAGATAGATAACATGCTGGGTGAACAAATTACAGCGGGGCAATTGACAAACACCGAGAAAGCAATACATGCATATACTAATCATCTTGACTCCTCTGAGACTTGATTGGGCATTACAACATAATACATAGACCGCCATCCAACTACATCTATGACTAATAATCCACCTTCAGGTTATCATCCGAACCCCCTCCAGTATTATGTTGCAAGCAACAGATTATTGCTTTACAAACTGTGTGTAAAGTAAACAATACGATTGTTCTATGAACAAAGGATTGTTGTTTTCTCCCTAGTAGCAATAGCACATCTAGTACCTTAGAGATTTCTGTCACTTCCCCAGATTATCAGAGGCATGAACCCACTATCGAGCATAAATACTAACTCTTGGAGTTGCTAGCATCTACTTGGCCAAGATAGCTACTAACAACGGAAAGCATGCAAGATCTCAAATAACAAAGACATGATAGAATCAATAATCAATCTGAAATAGCATCTCAATATCCATCGGATCCCCGCAACCACAACATGTATGAATTACAAATAGATGATCTTGATCATGAACGGAGCTCACAAGATCTAAACATGAAAGCACAAAGGAGGAGAAACCAGCCATCTAGCTACTACATGGATCCGTAGTCCAAGGATGAACTACTCACTCATCACACCGGAGGCTTGCATGGTGATGAAGAAGGCCTCCAGGGTGAATTCCCCTCTCCGGCATGGTGCCAGGAAGAGCTTCAGATCCCTCCCGATCTAGGGATGGAGATGGCGGCGGCTACAGACTCTTTCGTGGATTTTTGATCGGGTCCTTAGGGTTTTCGTCCCGAGGGAAACTTATAGGCGGAAGGAGAGGCCGAGGGGGTGCCGGGAGCGGCCACACCACCCCCTGGCGTGGGCCAGGCCTGGCCGCGCGGCCAGGTGGTGTGGTGGCTCCCTGGCCCTTCTCCGTCTCGTATTCTGGCACTTGATCCCTTCCGGAAAAATAGGCACTTTGGGTTTTGTCCCATCCAATTCCGAGAATATTCATTTTCTGACTTTCCTGGAACCAAAAACAGCAGAAAACAGGCAGTTGGCACTGTGTCTCTTATTAATAGGTTAGTCCAAGAAATCATATGAAAAGTACTCCAAAGTTGGAAGAAAACACAAGAAAGTGGATAAAACCAAGCATGGAACATCAAAAATTATAGATACATTTGCAATGTATCAGCATCCCCAAGCTTAACTCCTGCTCGTCCTCGAGTAGGTAAGTGATAAAAAGAAATAATTTTTGAGGTGACATGCACCATCAAAGACTTGATTAAAGTATTTGCAAAACATTCAAGGCTGGGATCATAGTACTTCAATCATAACATGAAAGACAAAGTTCTAGCAATAAGCAAAGAAACTATGATGCAACATGAAAAGGCACAAACAAAAGATTCATGAATAACAATGCTTTGCAAGACGTTTGTTTGTTTCACATAAAGAAAACATGGCATAATAGTATTCAGCTTGTCCCTCACAAATATAAATGCATAGGACACCTTCAAAGTTCATAAGAGTGACTAGATACAAATAGTTCAAAACAAGGAATATCAAGTTATGCATCAATCAACTAGTCTTGGGACAATGCACATAGAACTAAGAATGGCCACTATGCTCTCAAAGTAGGTGCATAAAGGTAGAAGGTGGAGACTCAATATAAAAGTGGAAGAAAGCCCTTCATAGAAGGAAGTAGGGATTCAAGTCCCATAAAGAGCTTCCAAAAATTATGGTACTTATAGCTTTCAGCTCTCATTGCCCCTATCATAAGCATCTTGAAGTGATTAAGGTTAAAGTGAACAAACTATGGTGTACATGCTTGACGAAGTATAAGTTAGAAATCTCATGTCCCTTGCATACGAGGGCCGCTCCTCATGCTACTCAAGTTTAGTCACCGGTAAGTTCTTGTCATCATAAGTACATGTGTATCATAGAGAACCGCCAACGGGGTACCCCTTGCCCGATGATACGGAAGAATCCCCATATCAAAATGACAGGGCAAGCGGACAACGAGCATCTCAGCATTCTTCTTATTTACCATGGGAACATGGTGCTTTTTTCTCTCTTTCCTCTTTTCATAGTATCCCTTTTTTCTTTTCTTTTCTCTTTTTTTTCTCAATATAGGACTCTTTTTTTATAAGAAGAATGCTTCATAGACAGATCATTATGGTTACGCTGTAGGTTTCCACCATGTCAGCATGGATTAGACCAGCGGCCCAGGCGTTTCTCTAACACATATACATAACTCCATGGACTTACAAGCTCCCCTTTCATTTCACACCGATGACATCCATATACAAAAGAGCATCATATCAACTAGGTACAAGTACCAAGTGCAATGTTGAAAGCGTTCCCCATGAAAGCATGGTTCTGCTAATTCCCAACAAATAAGTGCAAACATATACAACATAGAAGACACAATGGTTCAAGTTTATTAAAGGCAAGTAAAGTAAGGTGTGCCATCAAGTTCGTGAGAGCTTTAATCACTAGTTTTCTCATAACAAGAGTAAGGTAAACAAAAGCATGAATATACATGGAATAGCATAAGCTAGTAGGTAGGTATGGTGGACTCTTTGGAATAACTTGGTTTAGGGAGTTGGATGCATGAGTGGAACTCATACTTGGTTGTGGAGGCTAGCAAAAGACTGGGAGCGACAAACTAACAGAGCAATAATGGCCATAATCATGCAGAGCGACAAAACATCATTGATCAAAGCATAAAGTGATACTACAGGTTGAAAACTAAAGGATCATAAAGGCTATGGTGACTTGAGATAGTCATAACATGGTGTGAGCATGCGCCAAGTTAACCCAAATAAAGCATCAAAGGAGAATACCACAATACTATGCTTTAATATGCTAAAACAACACATGATTCATCCAAGGCACATTAAGCAATATCAATTGTTTATAACAAGTCATGCTACAGAAAATAATACTAAGCATAAAGCCAAAACAATATCAAGCATGGCATGACAAAGCATAGGCCACAGTCAAAAACGAGCTCTTTTTACCAGATAAGTATGAACTTTCCTACTCTTTTCCAAACCAAACCAAACTATTCGCAAACCAAAGTGTGAAAGAGGGGTCCAACCAACTTATTCAGAAAACTAAGAAAACCAAGCAAACTAAAAACTAAAACAAAAACAAAAAAGAAGACGCTCCAAAAAAAACACAACTGTGCATGAAACAATAAAAATGAAGCGTTTGGAAGAAACCTGGCATTTTTATTGATGAAGAAGGGGGGGTGCCTTGGGCATCCCCAAGCTTTGACGGTTGTACTTCTTGGATATTTCTTGGGGTGACACGCGTGGCATCCCCAATCTTGAGCTTTAGTCCATCCTTTATCTCATTACTCGTTCCTTCCATACACCTGAAATTTTTCCTTCATACAAAATTTCACACAATCTCATTAGCAACATTAGTGCACTTAAGATAAATAAGTCTCAAGGTTCAGTTCTAACACCAAATAAACTTCCATTAGAACACTAGCTACTGTAGCGCTTCCCTCAAAAAGCTCAATTTCCCAAAGGAACTCAAGAAGGAACTAACAAGAAGCAAATGCAGAAAATGGCAGCAATCTGTCAAAACAGACCAACAGGTAAAGACGAATTTTTTCGAAGACCTTCTGTTGCTCAAATGAAAAAGTGTTGAACTAACGAAAGTTAGATAACCACCTGGGGCAGAAGCACAAACAATTACAGATCAATCCGACATACAGATCTCTCTCAGGAAGTTTTATGGTGAAGCACAAAAATCTGTCTCGGAATAGCAACTTTCCTAATCATTACTTCTCTCTCATTAGAGGTTACTCTTGGCACAAAAAGCAAATAAAAAGGATAAGGAGAGGTTATTACAGAGGTAATAACTTCCAAGACTCATCTAAAACTTTTGGGTTATCTCCCAATAAGTACTTTTCTTTAACGCCTTTTAGTTAGGCATGAAAATTTGAGAAGATGCTCTCATAGGAAATATTAATTGAAGTAAAAGAGAGCATCAAGAAGCAAATTCAAAACACATTTAAGTCTAACCCACTTCCTATGCATAGGAATCTTGTATGCAAATAAATGCACAAAGAGCAAAGTGACAGACATAGGAAGATAAAACAAAAGTAACTTCAAAACTTTCAGCACATAAAGAGGTGTTTCATTACCATAAAAACTTCTACAACCATATTTTCCTCTCTCATAATAATTTTCAGTAGCCTCATGAATAAACTCAACAATATAACTATCACATAAGGCATGCTTTTCATGATCTACAAGCACTAGAGCTTTATTATAAACATTTTCAAAAGAATCCTCGGGAACATAACATTCACCCTCCTTTGATAAGCATGGGGGACAATCAAATAATGTAAGGGATAAAGAGTTACTCTCATTAGAAGGTAGGCATGGGTAGATCCATTCTTCCTCCTTTTGTCCCATCACTCTCCTCCTCTTTTTCATCTAATGAGCTTTCAGGTTCAGCAATTTCTTCTTCCATGGAGGTTCTAGTAGGCGGTGGTTCATCTATTACCTTGGCAGTCATAATACTGTTCCCAAATAGGAAACTGAGTGAGCTATCCATAATGAAATAGTGATTGGAGCAGAGCTAGTCATAAAGTCAACTTAAGAAAGGAACTAATTTTTTTTGTGTTTTTGAAATAAGGAAGAAAACAAGTAAAACTAATTTTTTTGTGTTTTTTGAAGAACAAAACAAGCAAACAAAGCAAAAAGAAAGCTAAGCAAAACAAAAACAACAAAGTAAAGAGATTGGTTATGAGGGACTCCCCTTGTGAAGATGTCCTTGACTCCCCGGCAACGGCGCTAGAAAATCTTGATGCGCTCGACTTTTGACGTAGAGCTCGTTGGCAACCCCAAGAGGAAGGTAAGATGAATATAGCAGCAAGTTTTCCCTCAGTTATGAAACCAAGGTTTAATCGAACCAGTAGGAGCAAGGAAACACCCCAAAGGTGTTACTAGCTGAGCTTTGGCAGGGCGCACTACCGGTGCTAGTAGCAACGTGGAGACCTGCACAACACAACCACAGAACTTTGTCCCCAACTTGTGATGAGGTTGTCAATCCCACCGTGTTTTGCGGAAAACAAAGGATTAAACGTATCGAATGGAAAGAAGTAAAAGTTTGCATAAAGTAAACACAAAGCAGAAACAATTTATAGATTGTATGTAAAAGACAAGGACCGGGATCCATAGTTCACTAGAGGTGGCTCTCCTTAGATAGATAACATGTTGGGTGAACAAATTATAGCGGGGCAATTGACAAACACCGAGAAAGGAATACATGCATATACTAATCATCTTGACTCCTCTGAGACTTGATTGGGCATTACAACATAATACATAGACCGCCATCCAACTACATCTATAACTAATAATCCACCTTCAGGTTATCATCCGAACCCCCTCCAGTATTAAGTTGCAAGCAACAGATTATTGCTTTACGAACTGCGTGTAAAGTAAACAATACGATTGTTCTATGAACAAAGGATTGTTGTTTTCTCCATAGTAGCAACAGCACATCTAGTACCTTAGAGATTTCTGTCAATTCCCCAGATTACCAGAGGCATGAACCCACTATCGAGCATAAATACTAACTCTTGGAGTTGCTACCATCTACTTGGCCAAGATAGCTACTAACAACGGAAAGCATGCAAGATCTCAAATAACAAAGACATGATAGAATCAATAATCAATCTGAAATAGCATCTAAATATCCATCGGATCCCCGCAAACACAAAATGTATGAATTACAAATAGATGATCTTGATCATGAACGGAGCTCACAAGATCTAAACATGAAAGCACAAAGGAGGAGAAACCAGCCATCTAGCTACTACATGGATCCGTAGTCCAAGGATGAACTACTCACGCATCACACCGGAGGCTTGCATGGTGATGAAGAAGGCCTCCAGGGTGAATTCCCCTCTCCGGCAGGGTGCCGGGAAGAGCTTTAGATCCCTCCCGATCTAGTGATGGAGATGATGGCGGCTATAGACTCTTTCGTGGATTTTTGATCGGGTCCTTAGGGTTTTCGTCCCGAGGGCAACTTATAGGCGGAAGGAGAGGTCGAGGGGGTGTCGGGAGCACCCACACCACCCCCTGGCGCGGGCCAGGCTTGGCCACGCGGCCATGTGGTGTGGTGGATACCTGGCCCTTCTCCGTCTCGTATTCTGGCCCTTGATCCCTTCCGAAAAAATAGGCACTTTGGCTTTTGTCCCGTCCAATTCCGAGAATATTCATTTTCTGACTTTCGTGGAACTAAAAACAGCAGAAAACAGGCAGCTGGCACTGTGGCTCTTGTTAATAGGTTAGTCCAAGAAATCATATGAAAAGTACTCCAAAGTTGGAACAAAACACAAGAAAGTGGATAAAACCAAGCATGGAACATCAACAATTATAGATACATTTGCAATGTATTAGTAGGGTATGGGTCTATCTACTCGTTTCCGTAACCATGACTTAACGGGTTAGGGTATGGGTATTACCCATGGGTATAAAATTGTGCCCATACCCTACCAATATGGATACAGTACTTGCGGGCACTCGTGGGTAAAATTGTCACCCTTAGCATGAAGGGACAATAAGAGTTGTGAGAACAAAGTACTTGTGGGGCCTAGAAACTTTCACATTTTTTTCGATGAGAACACCATCACTGCTTACCTTATGAATGGTTTGATGTCGTCCCTTAGGCGCTAGATTATTCACCTTAGCAAAATAGTGGGCTCCCATATTTTTGTTTAGAATAGAAGTATGAACACTGCCAATCATAGTGATTGAAAAGTCATCGATAAAGGGAGCTTTATTTTTTAAAAGCTTGGAGCGTTTTATTATTACACTCGATTCCCCATACCACCGGCCTACCATTCTACTATTATTAGTTGGATTATGGATAAACAAATTCACTCAAGTTGGTTGGGGCTTTAATCATAATTTTCGTTCTCACTACCTCTCTTGGTAACAACATCTTCATACGCATCATTGTTCATGAATAGATATAATACGGAAATATATCAATGACATGGTATTTTAGTGCCTATCAAAGTAATACTTTAGTTTTCTCTCTTTGTTTCTTCAAAAAGGGGTCTGACCTCTTTCTAAATTATTTTAAAAAACATAGTTTTGGAGAATACTTTAGTTTAAACCCCTATTATTTGTTGGAAGAAAACACTAAAAGGATCCAAAGAATATTTATAAGACTTAACAACTGAGTTGTCAATTCAGCTGCACCTAGAAACAATCTTGCTCACAGCATTTTATCAGTAGCAACAATTTTGTAGTAGCAATAGTAAATTAATAGCAGTAGTAAAAGTAAAGACAGTAGTAACAATTGCAGTAAACAGTAGGATTAAAACGCGGTAGGCATAGGGATGGATGGACGGGCGTTGCATGGACAAGACAATTCATATAGCAATCAAGACATAGGGCATTTGCAGATAAATAAGATAAAGCATCCAAGTACTAAATAATCATAGACATGTGTTCCATATATAGTCATACGTGCTCGTAATGATAACTTGCACAACATCTTTTGTCCTGCCAGCCCGATTGCAGCGGGGCCTCAAGGGAACTACTGGCAATTAAGGTGCTCCTTTTAATAGAGCACCGGAGCAAAGCATTAACACTCCATGAACACATGTGATCCTCACATCAAAGCCATTCCCTCCGGTTATCCCGATTGCTATCACTTCTGGGCCTTTGGTTCCGGACAACAATTTGTGTATACAACTTGCAGGTAAGACCATAAACAATACTATCATAATGAATCAATAACATGTTCAGATCTGAAATCATGGCACTCGGGCCCTAGTGACAAGCATTAAGCATAACAAGTTGTAACAAAGTCAAAAAGCACTAATAAGAGATACTAGGCACCATGCCCTAACAATCTGATACCATTACATGAATGATCTCATCCAATCCCTACCATCCCCATAGCCTACAGTGGGGGATTACTCAGTGATAGATGGGGGAACCATGGATGGTCGATGGAGAAGCGACGGTGCTGATGATGGCGATGATCTCCTCCAATTCCCCCGTCCCAGCAGGGTGCCAGAATGGAGTTTCTCGTTCCGATTCGCGGAATCTGGTGGTGGCGGTGTGGTGGAACTCTTTCTGGAAAAACGTCGAACCCCCCTTGGTTTTTAGGTCAAGAGGCAACTTATAGGCAAAGAGGGAGGCCGAGGGGGTGACCGAGGCAGCCACACCATCCCAGGCGCGGCTTGGCCCGGCTCGTGCGACCAGGTGGTGTGGGCCCCTCGTGGCCCTCCTCCGTCTCGTCTTCTGGCTCCGTGAGTCTTCTGGTGAAATAGGATTTTTGGCATATTTTTTGGGATTTTTCCTGATAGTTGATTTCTGCACAAAAACTAGACACCAAGGTAATTCTGCTGAAAACAACGCCAGTCCGTGTTAGTTGTATCCAAATCACACAAGTTTACAGGAAAACAATAGCAAAAGTGTTCAGAAAAGTAGATACATTTTGGACGTATCAACTCCCCCCAAGCTTTGCTTATTGCTTGTCCTCAAGCAATTCAGTTGTAAACTGAGTGCGATAAAAGAAACATTCACGAACACATTTGCTTCATATGATGTATATATTCTTAACATATGATCAACTACTTAAGCAATTCATAATAAAGAGTATGCAAATAAATTACTTAATAGTCATTGCAAGCTATGAAGAGATTCCAACTCAAAAATAGTAAATAGCATGAAACATAAATATAAGCAACATTGCAATGCTCATAACAAGGTATGATAGAGTGGTATCTCGCTTGCGTTTGATTGTAGAGCAAACATAAATGCCAACGCACCTCTGAAGTTCAAGTGAAGACTAGAAGTAAAGATATCAAAGGTACATGCATCAAAGTCATGACATAATTAATAAGTTTTGAGACAAGCACATTACACTTAGAATCACAACTATGCTCTCATGAAAGTGCTCATAGAATATGTGATGACTCAACAAGGAAATGAAAACGTTTTGAAAAGTTTGAAATGCTTCCAAATGCTGAAAGTATGGTACTCATTAGCTTTGAGCTCTCATTGCCCCTATCATAAGCATCTTTAAATGGTTAAGGTGAAAGTGAGGTCCAATCTAAGTTATATGCTTGACAGACCATAAACTAGAAATCTCATGTCCCTTGAGTACGAGGGCCGCTCCTCATGCTACTCAACTTTAGTTACCGGTAAGTTCTTATCATTGTAAATACATGTGTATCATAGAGAACAGCCAACGGGGTACCCCTTACCCGATGATACAGAAGAATCCCCATATCAAAATGACAAGGCAAGCAGACAACGAGCATCTCAGCAATCTTCTTATTTACGATGGGAAATGGTGCTTTTTTCTCTCTTTCCACTTTTCTCATCATTTTTTTTCTTTTCCTCAATATCTATCTCTCTTTTTTTATAAGAAGAATGCTTCATAGATAGCTCATTATGATTACGCTACAAGTTTCCACCATAATTAGGCATGGCTTAGACCAGTGGCCCAGGCGTTTCTCTAACACACATACATAACTCCATGGACTTACAAGCTCCCCTTTTATTTCACACCGACAACATCCGTAAACAAAACAGCATGATATCAACAGGGTATATATTTACAAGTGTTGAAAGCGTTCCCTGTGACAGCACGGTTCTGTTAATCCCCAGCCTATAGTTTGCAAGAATATAACTTTCATGGATAGTCACAATGGTTCAGGTTTATTAAGTGCAAGAAATAAAGTGTGCCATCAAGTTCGTGAGAGCTTTACTAACTAACTTTCTCATAACAAGCAAACATTTTATTTGGAAGAAAACTAGGCATATGGAATATGCACGGAATAGCAAATGATGCTAATAGGTAGGTATGTGGATACTTTTGGCAATATTGGTTTTGGGGAGTTGGAAACACGAGTAAAGCTTATACTCAGTGCAAGTGAAGGCTAGCAATAGTAAGGGAGCGACAAACGAGAGAGCAATAACTGTCATAATCATGCTTGCAACCACTACAAGGAATCTGGCTATATATGACCCTCTATTTTCGTCACAGAATCATCACAATAGTCCGTTTATGACGATTCTATGACGATTTTGAGATCGTCGAAAGCTGGGCATCGCAAATGAACTATAACGACGATTTTTGTGAAATCGTCATAACCGTCTATGACGATCTCGCAACGTGTTAACCTCTATGACGATCTATTATCGTCATGGGACATCTAGTATGGCCACGTCATATCCTACATGGCAGATCCTACGTGGCAAGAATTCAGCCCGATCCACTTCACCCATTTATATGGGCCAAGCCCATTCAATCAATTTATGCTTATTAATTCTGGCCTTAGCTAGGTGGGCTAAATTCTACATTTTCAACTATTTGTTTTATTTCTTGGCCTTTTTACAATCCATTTATTCCAATTTCGGCCTTTTTGTTAGATGGGTCCCAATTGTCAGATTGTTCTACAATGGGTCCGAACTATCAGGTTGTTCCAGACAACGGGTCCCAAATGTCAGTTCTCATTTGTGAGATTTGAATTATTTTCACACCAAAATAATAACCAATATACCAATAAGAAACGATAATGAAAACACATGAAAATATATAAATAATATCCAAAATCGCTTTGTTACAGTATGACAGTCAGAATAGTTAGAACACATTACAACGATCACATCACAACTAATTCAGTCATCAAATCTTTCATAGCCTGGAACATACAAACTAAACTCTCAGCAAGTACTAAAGCTAGCTACTCTGGAACTTCATCAGCATGTAGCTCTCGTAAAGACGATTTTAATGGTGTACTCGGCCTTGGGCTTATCGGCCTTCTGCATTTCAAACCAAAAAGTACCGTTAGCACAAGATTAGATTTCACTTAGTTCTTATACTAGGATAGAATCACCTATAAAAACTTAGTTGGCACAATCATCTGTATATGAATAGATAATGTACCACATCTTTGATAACAGAAGCTGAGAAAACAATATTACTAGCAAGAACTAGGCAAGATGAGAACATGTACAACAGATCATGTAACTTCTATTTGAAACACAACCAATGCATACTTGGCCCTGATATGAAAAATATAAAGGAACTAGTTACATTAAGAAAGAAAACTTTCTGGTAGTATCATGAGCAATGCCTAGCATTTATTAAAAACTGGAGTACAGTGTTTTCCTATACAGATCATTATCACTTATCACTTACACCATGACTTGGAAGAAACACATACAATAGTAACCAAATTAACATCATAGACTCGACCAGATCCTAGTAAAAGCTAATCAGAAAACAACTTCCTTTTCACATCAGGACTTTACTCAAAAATAATGCATGGCATCATGATCCAACAACCAAGTAACAAAGAGGAGAAAGGGATAGACCGGAGACTTATCTAATTTGAAGAAGATGTTGCTCCGGTTGTAGCACTACATTGGGTCTGCAAGAACAACCAGCAAGAATACAAGTTAATAGTAGCATCAAGCATCAAATCTCAGGTAAAGCTAGCAGCACAAGAGTGTGCTATAAACAGAGAACATCCAGCAATTCGTAAAAATATGACTTACCAACTCCTAAGAAGATACAACTAGCCACAAAATATATGACCATCAACTGTTTGTTGACTATGAAGCTTTCACTTCTTCCACCTTCATCCTAGAGCTCCTGTAAAAGAATGGAAAATATGGTAATGGATGTCAGTTGGAAAGAAAGCAATATCTTCTAAAAATAACACAGATTAGCTAGAAAGAAAATAAACATGTACTATGTTTCTCCAGTAAATAATTCTCGTGTGCTCTAGTTCTAAATCACAATCTAGCACTGTTTAAATTGCAGATGTGAACAAGCTCATTGGATGGTTCAGTTAGTGTAAAATTTATTGACAGTAGGTACATAGTTCTTGCTTAAATAGATTTTGAACTAGTATGTGAACAAGAAAGCAAGCATGAACAATCTAGCAAGCACCATCACAGTGTAGCAACATGGTGTCATAATTACCCATGTAAGATGAAAAACAGTGCAATAGTAACCTAATCATTCTTGTACTTTATTCAGTAAATGAAGCAATACATATATCAATATTACTACAAAACGATGTGCAATATAACCAGCAATACCAAGAATTTATTCCAAACATTGTTGATCTTGAAACAACTATAATATTACTGCAAAATAGTTTCATTAGATTAAGCTCAGCACTTCTTCCATGTTTTTTTGTTCAGATAATAATATGCTCAGCACACTGCATATCTACAATAGGTTTACAACTATCAATCTATCAATAAATTAGTTTCTACCAGTAACAGCTCAAGCACAAAGTGTTCAGTGCAGATTCAATATGCGACAGGAACACGAATCCCCACACCGCAAATAAATGAACCACAAATCTCCACGGGCGATCTTCCTACAGATCACGCTCATCTAAGTCGAGTGTGTAGCTAATGGAACTAGAAACAGGAGAGGGGGGCTTCGGTCGTACCTCATGGTGTCGTTCGAATTGGGGTGTGCTTGAAGAGGCGAACAGTGACGAGCGTATCGGTCTGCTGCTTCCTCAGCGTGGCGACGAACACGGACGCGCCACCGACGTTCTACAGAAGCATCTTCACGGGCTCTACCGCCGCCTCCACGCCAGACATCACAAACTCTGCCGCCATCCTGCTCGCCATGTTGGTGCCGTTGTGGTGGTGACGACCATGTCGTGGTGGTGCCCGTCGAGCCAGAGGAGGGGGGTATGGGGTGGGAGGGGATGCAAGCCCGCAACCAGCGTTGGGAGAGGGGGTCTAGGGTGGGAGGGGCCGCAACCAGCTGTGGGAGAGAAAGGGTCGGGGCGGCGATGGTTGGTCGCGTGGGGATCTAGCGTAAGAGGCGCTGGGGTGGTCGCGTGGATCTGGGGTAGGTGGCTAGGTAGCGATGGAGAGGTTTCTTCGGCGAGGAACCTCTCTAGATCGAGATCGAGATCTCATGTAGAGGGCAGGGGAGGTAGGTGGTGGCGGCAAGGAGTTGGTGAGGCTATGATGGGATCTGAGGAGGGAGGGATAGGGTGACCTAGCGGAAGTGAGGGATGAGCATGGTTTTTCCAAACTGTCCCTTTCTTTTTCACTTTTGGTGGGGGCATTTAGGTCTTTTTCTCTTTTGGTGCCCCTGTCCGAAATCTGAGGGGAGGAGTTCTGTACGTTGGATGAGACCATGTGGATGGCTCAGATCTATGTCCGAGGGTGATCCGGGGTAGTGTATTTGTGTCCTCTGATTGGCTAGGTTCTTCTATAGGGCAAATGACCAATATTATCGCCAAAATCGCGACATAGTTTGTGATAATATGTACATATTGTACATGAATGTGCATATTGGTATAAAGAATAATGTTGCAGTAGGAAGTTTTCCTTTACGTCGCCCGGAAAAGCCATTTTCTATTTTTCCAGTGCTAAAATCAGGGCGTTTTGTGAAGCAGCACAAAATATTCAATTCAAAAATGCTACCACCCCATTTTTCAAAAATACTAGACCACCTTATATGGACAATGTCCCAACTGGGGATTTTAAAACCTTTTCTTCCACCCCTGGTGAAAAAGACAAATGTGTGCCGAATCGGTAGGAAGTGGGTCCGGTTTGAACTACAGGTACATGATCTGATGCTCATGATTTTTTGAAAAAATCATTTTTAGACTCACAATATGATGTTTCTTTAGAGATCCAACGCAAGTTTAGCGAGACTCATCCTCTATCTTCATGCCCGTCGTTTTGACCACAGTTTGAAATAGGAAAATTTTAAAACGGGCATAAGAAATTCAAAAACCCTCTGAACAATGTAAATCCTTTGCGTGGTGTCATATTATGTGACATAGTTGCAAGGAAAAATACCAAACTTGGTTTATTGATTGCATCTCGAAAAAACCTTCACGGAAATGACCTATCATGTTCAAGGTTTCGTGGCTTTCGGGGCAAACGACCAGTGTTATGGCTAGAATAGCGGCATAGTTTGTGATAATGTGCCCATATTGTACACAAATGTGCATATTGGTATAAAGAATAGTGTTGCAGTAGGAAGTTTTCCTTTTCGTCGCACGAAAAAACCATTTACAATTTTTCTAGTGCCAAAATCAGGGCGTTTTGGGAAGCAACACCAAATGTTCAATTCAAAAATGCTAGCACCCCATTTTTCAAAAATACTATACCACCTTACATGGACAATATCCTAACCGGAGATTTTAAAACCTTTTCTTCCACCCTGGTGAAAAAGACAAACGTGTGCCGATTCGGCAGGAAGTGGGTCCGGTTTGAACTATAGGTACATGATCTAATGCTCATGATTTTTTGAAAAAATCATTTTTAGACTCGCAATATGATATTTCTTCATAGCTCCAACGCAAGTTTAGCGAGGCTCATCCTCTCTCTTCATGCCCGTCGTTTTGACCATAGTTTGAAACAAGAAAATTTTGAAACGGGCATAAGAAATTCAAAATCCCTCTGAACAATGTAAATCCTTCGCGTGGTATCATATTATGTGACATAGTTGTAAGAAAAATAGGACTAATCATGGCATGGAAGTGATTCAAGACCGCTGAGGCAAAATAATTCATCGAGGCTTAACTGATTATTGTTTCAGTCATATGCATGCGTGAGCATGTGCCAAGTCAATTCAAGTGAAATATTCAGAGGAGGATGCCACAGTGTCATACGAAGTTATAAATAGAACAATGCAAGCAAATATTCAAATGACATACTACAAACCATTAGCAAGCTGGAGCTAATCATAGGAACTCAAGAACTACTACGCATCCACGAATAACATACACCCTACATGAACAGGCTAAGCATGCCCACAATGATGAGTATATGTATAAAAATGAACACAAATAGAGTTCGTTACCAGCCTCTTACCACACCTCAAGTTGTCACTAATCCTCATTATTTCCCTTCAGTTGTGTGGCTTGAATAATAACATGAAACCAAATTCCACTGAGGACTGCTGAACCCTGCAACAAACTTCACAAAACCAAAGAAGAACAACAAATATTTTTGGGTTTTTGATTTTTAAAGGCAAGAGCAAAAAGGAGGAACAAGCAAAGCAAAATCTTTTTGGGTTTTTTGAATGGACCAAACAAAGAAAAAAGGAAGAAGCAAACCAAGGCTAAAAAGACAAAGAAGCAAATGAAGAGAAACAACAAAAATATTTTTGGTCTTTTTGTGTTTTAGAAAGCAAAAGTAAAGAAAGAATGAAAACTAAAAAGAGAATGAAACATGGATATACAAAGTACCGACTGAACATGATATGTAGATGAGTGTGATGTCGGTTTACCTCCCCCCAAGCTTAGGCTTTTGGCCTATGTGGGTATCAACCCCAACGTGGGTAAGGGTTCAGAGAAGGCGGGTCATCGTAAGAATGATCGTGGTTAGGCCCTTGGGAAGAAGAAGAATCTCCCCAATCATAGGTAGGCTGCTGATATGAAGACTCCCCCTCATTCGAGGGCTGGACCAAATCATCCGTAACCTCCCTTCCAGTATCCTTCTCCTATTGGGAGAGCTCTCCCAGGTATGCATCAAGTTCTTCCTCGGTGAGTGACCATCCTTCCCTGGTATCAAGGTTAAACAAAACAGGTGCAGGCAAAAGAACAACTCACTCGGACTTACCCCTTCTCCAACCAGCCTTGAGGAAGGTTTTCATAAGACAAATCGCTCAAATTAGCCCAAGAAGAAACAAATTTATGTTGTATCATGGAATTAAGGTCAAGCCTCTCTATGGGAAACCGTAGGTCTAGATGATGAGGCACTACACCATGCAAAGCTAATAAACGAGAGGCGATGAGGCCTCCACAAATTCCACCTTTCTCATGGTTAGCAGCAAGACGGAAAGCTATCAAGGCACCCAAATTATATGTCCTAGATCAGCTGAGATGAATGCTAGATCATAAGAGGATAACTTATTAGCAGTTTTCCTAGCGAGAACACACTTGGCAATAAAGTAAGCAAATTAGCGAATAGATGGGAGATGAATATTACGAATTTTCCCACTCTCCTTTGAGAAGCTGCTCCCTTGGCAAATCTCCGCATATAAGTCCATGAGTGGTGCAGGTCGCTCTTTAATCCTTTCACACGATCCCCACTGGGGTACTTTAATAGCTACACAAAAGTCATCAAAAGGAAGGTTGACAGCTATATTGTAAATTTTGTAGTGAACCATGGGGTTAGGCAAAGAGCAACTAAATCGAAAGTCTTACACCATAGACATAGTTAGTTTCACAAATTGGTAAGGTTCATCTCCCACAAAATGCTCCAATCCTGCATTAGCAATTAAAGTATGGAAGTCATGCGACATCCCTGCAGCCCTCATGAATTTGGGGCATGGATAGACGGAAGGAAAAACTTCCTCCTCTCGGTGAACCTTCATAACCTCAAGCACCCTTAGTTCATGTTGGTTGAGTTGGTGTTCATTTATATTCTTTCTAAAATTTAGGACAACCATCATACAAGTGATTGCAAAGTGAATACATAATGAAGGGAACTACTCATAGGGACTTGTAAGAGGCCTAAACATGCATCAAAACAATTTCTCTAAGCATTGAACAAGCTTAAAAACTCTCATAACATGTCACCCACAGTAGCAAAATACTCAAGATATAAACCACTAAACACAAATCTACTTGGACAAGCGGAGGAGTCACATACCGGAAAACAAATGCTCCAAATTTCAGCAGCAAAGATGGGCTAAGCAAGGAGATCGAAAAATCATGGACAAGAATAGCAAGAACGCGAATTCGAGCAAAGAGCTGGTGTTTTCTCGGGAGAGAGAAGGAAGTGGCAAGTGAGAGACTGAGTGGAGGGCCAGGGGTGGCCCACACCATGGCTAGGCGCGCCCCTAGGATGGCCGTGCCACCAGGTGGTGTGCTTGCCTGGTGGCCCTCCCTGGTACTCTCCAGGCACTCCTCTGCCCCTTTTTTCATGTAAAAATTTAATATTAATTTTCTGGAATTTTTCGAGACACTTTATTTTTGAGCAATTTTCAGGTATAGATGAATGATTTTCTGACAGAAAGATGTTTTTAGAATGATGCAATGACAAACCAAAACTAAAACTTCAGAAGTTCTAAGACACTCTAATATGCAAGCAACTAACAACAGAAAAGTAAACTAGACGAAAGCAAATATTAAAATGGATAAAATAAAAGTAAGCGGAGATAATCATGGTGAAAACATTGTTTTGTTCATTAAAACCCGTTTGTTAACAAGGTTGATCAGGTCTTGTTACCAAAAAAATTCTTTATGAAGCAAAACTTTGTATTCCACTAATGATTATGTTACCTCAACCTTGATAGCAATGGTCCCAATCATAATAGTTTCATATTTTTCTCGTGGTATGGGACAATATATATCTCCAACTTGGATGCCCTCAACATGTTCAATTGAATTTAAACCATAAGTCCTATCAATCTTCTTGGGGAAATAAACAATATTATCCTTGTCATTAACATTAGAAGTCACCTTTCCTTGATTACAATTAATAACAGCTCCTATAGTATTAAGAAAAGGTCTCCAAAGAATAATAGACATATTATCATCTTCAGGCATTTCAAGCACAACAAAGTCAGTTAATATCAAGCAATTATGAGAAACTTGAACAGGTACATCCTCACATATGCCAACATGAATGGTAGTAGATTTATCAGCCATTTGCAAAGATATATCAGTTGGTATTAGTTTTTCCAACTGAAGTCTCTTATAGAAAGAAAAAGGCATAACACTAACTCCTGCTCCCGAATCACACAAAGCAGTTCTAACATAACTATTTTTAATAGAGCATGGAATAGTTGGAATCCCTGGTTCTCCAAGTTTATTTGGAACCTTACCATTAAAGGAATAATTAGCAAGCAAAGTAGAAATTTCTTCATTAGGGATCTTCCTTTTATTAGAGACAATATCCTTCATATACTTTGAATAAGGAGGCAATTTAATAGCATCAGTCAAAGGTATTTGCAAAAATAAAGGTTTCATCCACTCATAAAACTTGTTATAGTGTTCATCTTCCTTTGACTTGTGTTTCTTATCAGGGAAAGGCATAGGCTTTTGGACCCAAGGCTCTCTTTCACTACCATGTTTCTTAGCAACAAAATCTTCTTTAGTGTATTTAGTATTCTTAGTGTGGCTTTCAGGTTCTTCTTCAACTTTTTCTTTATTAGGAGCATCATTTTCCTCATTACCACTTTCAGTTTCAGCATCAGAGACAGATATACTATTAGGATCTTTAGCAGGTTCAGAAGGTTCTACAATAATTTTATGTTTCTTTTTCCTTTTCTTAGGAGTAGTACCACTATTTTCAATTTGTTGAGAATCCTGCTCAATTCTTTTAGGATGCCCCTCAAGATATAGAGGATCTTGGGTGGCAGCACCGCTTCTAGTTCTGATTTCATAAGCATGTTTTTCTTTAGCAGCATTAACTAGCAAGTCTTTTTGTACTTTAATAAGCTGATCAATTTGAGTTTGAACCATTTGAAAATGTTTAACAAGCATTTTAACATCATTAGAGGTTCTTTCCATAATATCTTTTAACTCAATAATAGCTCTAGAGTTTTCCATTAAATGATTTTGCACCCTTTTATTAAAATTATCTTGCTTAACAATAAAAACAGCAAATTCTTCTAAGCATTGATCAGGAGGTTTAGAGTAAGGAATATCACCTTCATCAAAATGTTGGAGAGAGTGTACCTCAATAGTGGATGAGTGGGGGATTGGCTTACATAATTCTCCTATAGGAGGTAAATTCTTCACATCTTCAGCTTTAATACCCTTCTCCTTAAGCCATTTCTTGGCTTCCTTCATCACTTCATCATTTAGTTCAATAACTCCACTCTTCTTTGATGTTGGTAAAGGTGCAGGAATAGTTAACTCAGGTGTAGTTGTCTCAGGTATAGTTGATTCAGATGAAGTCTAGTCTTCATAATTCTTGCTTATTTTAGCCATTAATTCCTCAGCTTCTTTGGGAGTTCTATTCCTGAAAACACAATCAGCACAACTATCCAGGTATGTCCTAGATTCTTCAGTTAGTCCATTATAATATATATCAAGAAGCTCATTTTAGGTAATGGACATCCAGCCTATGCATGAATCAAATCACAAAACCTTGCCCATGATTCAGGCAATATCTCTTTTTCTCCCCGTTTAAAATCAAAAAGTTCCTGCAAAATAGCTGTCACATCCCAAAATTCTCCTAATTTTGGAGTGTGAAATAAATAAATAAATAAATAAGTTGATTGATTGTTTAACTATGTTGAAAATTCTCAAAGAGAAGAAACTTTTTGAATAGAAAATCCTCTCAACCTTGAATTCAAAATCTTATATTCTTTTGTTATGACCTAAGTAGCCATATGGGCAAAAGGGCATGGATTGATTATGGATTGTAGAATTGGAGTGCAAGATTTCAAAAATTCAAAATCATTAAGCATGCATGACCATCATTGCACATAAACCCTAAAAAGGAAATAGTATTGTCCAAAAAGGATTATCCACTACCCTTTATGGGATTTCCCAATTCTTAAGTACTACATGACCTATTGTTTGGGTACATATTAAAACTGATGAAAAGTATTCCCTGTATGTCCTGAAATAAATTTGGGATATTTTTCCTAAAAATTCTAAACCCAATTTCCTTATTAATGCAACTAGCCATGTAATGCCTTGTAAGCAAATGGCATTATGGATATTTTCAACTTTGGAAAAACCATATTCTATACATCCTTAAAGGTGTGTTTTGAATTGATAAATTTCTAGAAATTGATTTGGTTCAATTTGGAGCCCTAAAACAAAAGTTATAAAGGAAAAACAGAAAAGAATAAAAGAAAAAGACTATAGAAAAAAAAGGGAAACAACTAACCTAACCGGCCAGGCCCAGCCCGAGCCGCCCCTCCTCTCTCTATCAGCCGCGCGCGACAGCAGAAGCCCAGTAGAAGCCCACCCGAACAGATCCCTCCTTCCCTCTTTTTTTTTCCTTCTTCTCTCACCGCCAGGCGGACCCCACCTGTCATCCCTGACCTCCAGCCGGAGTCCATCACGGAGACGTGTTCGATGTCTGTTTCAAATCCGAGAAAATCTACGCCGATCTCGGTTTTATTCCATGACCCTCACGACACGAAAAACACCCCATTTATACCCCCGCATCTCCCCATCGACGTTTCGTGTTTTTCTGAAACCCCAGCCGAAGTTTGGTCTCGATTTGGATCTCGCCGGAGTTGTGACGCCGCCAAGCTTCGGCAGGCAAAATTCCCATCGATTACAAGCCCCCTTCCTCTATCTCTTTTATCTACCGTAAACCCCGAGGACCACTGTTTCACCCTGTCTCTTTTTCCCCTTGTTTAGAGCACCGAACCGCCCGCAATTCATCGCCGGAGTACCACCTGGGACAGAGATAATCAGCGGAGCTCTACCACCGGGAGAGGAAAAGAAGGTCGACGGAGTGAGTACGAGAGAGGTCGCGAGGAGAAGGGGAACGTCATCGTCAAGTTCACTAATAACAAAAACCATCGGAGCCTCGCCCGCATCCACCGTCCGAGCTTACCGCCGCCGGTCGCCGCCGTTTGACCAAGGTAAGGATGCCCAAATTCTTGCGTTGTCCGATCGAATTTGTAAGGTCTAGATTAGATCCAGCCACGAAGAGGTATCGTCCACGGATCGCGCCGCGTGGAACACGCCTCGTCAGCGTGCTGCGTCATCGCTTCGTCATCTGCCAGGTCAGCGGGTCAGAGCCCAGTCAGCGCGAGTTATTTGATTTTAATATTCAAAATAGCCAGAATTATGTCCAATATTGTAAAATTCATATAAAATTGAATACATGTCCAAAAATTATAAATAATATATGGTTGGATTCATAAAATTGTGTAGAACAATAATACAAGATTAGATATAACTTTTACAGTACATATTTACTGTAATAAATTAAATGCTTTAATGAGCTTTTTAGACATAATAAATCATAGTAAATTGTCTGTAGATCCTAAAAATACAAATAAAGTGTCTATGGATTCATAATTTCATATAAAACATTAATATGCTGTTAGATCCAAATTTTGCAGTGTAAAATTGCTGTAGTGATTTAAATAGTTTTAATGGACTTTTAGAGTATTAAATTCATAGTAAATAATTTATAACTCAGAAAAATATGAATAATATGTCTCTGGAATCACATTATCATGTAGATTACAGATATGTATTTAGTTTGAATTTTAGACAACAGAAATTGTTTAAATGATTTAAACTCCATTAAACACTATTTAAATCATAAGAAAAGATTTATAACTCCGATTAAGTTGAATCCAATTGCTACTGGTTCGTATTAATGCCCTCCATCCAGTATACTTTAGATAAAAATTTAATACGGCGATTAGTACAGAAGTTTCAACAGAACTATTAAAACCCCTAGTTTGGCAATCAAGTATTAATAATAGATATCCTATTGCATTAAATGATCTCCTGCATGCATCATGTGTTGTAGTATTGCTCAGAGAACTAATTACAACCATTATGATTTATTAAACCATCATGCATGTTTTTGATCATTCTTGTTATGTTTGCTATGTTTGCAATTGTTTTGATTGGAACTACCTTGTCCTCGTATTAGATTGTTCGGAGAGTGCGATTGCTGCGGAGAAATACAATCAACACCCATATTATCAACATAAGGCAAGTTACACCACTTGTTCATAATTTGTCCCAGTTTTGATTCTATGCATGTGATCTTCAAAATTCTGTAGTATGCATGTGTAGGATATTCTAGTAGAATTTTGCCTTAGTATTATTTTGCAAGTGCGATGATTTTGTAGTATGCCATGAGTAGCTCTATACTTAGGATTTCCCGTCCTAATAGGTTACCCCTGTTTTTGCTAAGTATTGCTTGCTATGCTATATATACAAAGTACCGTTGGGGGGTTCGAAAGACAAAGAATTTTTCTAAGTATAAAGGCTCTCTAGAGCATACTTTTCTTCTCAAATCCACTTCAAAATAAAACTAAGTTTTCTTCTGGGCGGAACGGTTGTCGGGTCAACGAGTGTGATTTTGGTGGAGGACGGCCACCCAGGAATCAAAGAAGTCTGCCATGTTTCAGAATTCAGAAGCTTCCAGTGCAACCACAATACATTATGGGCTCTGTCTTGGCCTAGTACTTAGTGGGACACCTCACCTGGGTACCAACATTTGGAGGATTATTGGCACGGTTGGATCCGGAAGGTAGAGGGGCTACTAAGGGAAAGCCTCGCCATGGTCTTGTCTGTAAAGGGACTTGATCATGGATTGTGGGTAAAGTGCACAAACTCTCGAGAGTATTGCAATCTGATCGATCAGCCGTGTTCACGGTAACAGAACAACAATGAGCGTCTGAAGGATGGAGCCTCTGAAGGATCTTCCTCTCTCTTTTCTAAAACAAAGTTTTAAAACCCCATGGCGTGCGTAATATCGCTAATGGGTGGGGTTTTGGGAAACTTGGTGTGTAATATCCAAGTGATGCTTGGTGCGTAATATCCAAGTGTTTGGTTGTTTGGACACTTGGTGCGTAATATCCTCGTGTGCCACTCGACCTTATTTTATCAAAGCAAATGTTTACAAAGTAGGGAAATCTTCCATTCTTCTCTCTACTTAAGAAAACCAGCTTTATGCAAATGAACTCTACAGCCTAAACTAGCCTTGCATGTAGAGATAGTCCTTTCTTTCCTTGGTGTAATTTGCCAATACATTCAAAGTATTGACCCAACTTGTTGGCTGCACGTTTCATGTGCAGAATTTCGGAGATCGCGAAAGGTGCGCTAGGATCGCGGGTCTTCACTCAACCTGCTTGTGGCATTGATGGGACTCCAAGTTGTATTTATATCGCTTCTGTTGTAATAATGTAAACTCTGGATTATTCGATTCATGTAATAAAGACTTGTGTTTTACATGATATTTCATCGACTATGAGTGCTAGCTATTGATCTAGGGACTAGCATGTTATTCACAGGGACTTAGGATCTTACTTGATCCGAGGTCACTACAATAGCATGTCTAGCACTAGGAGGGAAATATTTCTGAAGGAAGGTACTAATCAAGCAATCAGGGTTATCAATAGATCCAGGAGGTAAATTATTAAACCAAGTTTTAGCTTCTCCTTTCAGTGAAAAACGGAAAATTTTAGCAACAAAATAGGTGCGCATCTTAATATCATCAGAAAATAGGCCACTTATGGTAGAAAGCTCAGTCATATGTGCTATAGCACTTTCATTCTTAGTCCCACAAAAAGGTTCTTTCTCAACAATAGTAATGTAAAATAAATCAAGAGAGAAATCATAATCCTTATCTTTAATGTTGATGGGAGATGCAGCAAACTTAGCATTAGGAGACAATTTGGGTTTTATAGTACGCCTCTCAAGGAGACTCTTAATAGCACTCCTATCATGGGTGTTTTAACATTCTTTAATAAATTCATCGGTCATCTCTATATAACCATCTTCAATATCGTAACTCTCTCTAGACTCAGGTGAACTGACAGGTGTAGTAGTGTCTTCATTAGGAGTTTCAGTATTTCCAGCTATAGTTCTAGCAATCATAGCATCTAGGAAAGGACCTAATGAACCACTCTTATCAAGCATAGTAGAAGCAGCATCATAAGTATTAGAAGTTTCAGATTCAGCAGTAGTAGAAGTGTGTGTAGCATGTGTATGTGGTGGTGTAAGGAACTTACTTATAAAAGATGGTGAATCAAGAGCAACAAAGGTGTTTAGAACCATACCTCTCCTTGTAGTGGATGGTAAAATAGGAACCTTGCCATCACGAGACTTACCTATGATGGATGGATAGCAGCGAACAATAGTGATTCCAAGTGAACTTGATAAATAGAGCTATGCTCCCCGGCAATGGCGCCAGAAAATAGTCTTGATGACCCACAAGTATAGGGGGTGTATCGCAGTATTTTTAAGGGAAGTGAAACCCAATTTATTGATTCGACACAAGGGGAGCCAAAGAATATTTATAAGCCATAACAACTGAGTTGTCAATTCAGCTGCACCTGGAAACAATCTTGCTCACAACAGTTTATCAGTAGCAACAGTTTTGTAGTAGCAATACTAAAGTAATAGCAGTAGTAAAAGTAAAGACAGTAGTAACAATTGCAGTAAATAGTAGGATTAAAGCGCGGTAGGCACAAGGATGGATGGACGGGCGTTTCATGGACAAGACAATTCATATAGCAATCAAGACATAGGGCATTTGCAGATAAAATAAGATAAAGCATCCAAGTACTAAATAATCATAGGCATGTGTTCCATATATAGTCATACGTGCTCGCAATGAGAACTTGCACAACATCTTTTGTCCTGCTAGCCCGTTTGCAGCGGAGCCTCAAGGGAACTACTGGCAATTAAGGTTCTCAATTTAATAGAGCACCAGAGCAAAGCATTAACACACTCCGTCTCATCTTCTAGCTCCATGAGTCCTCTAGTAAAATAGGATTTTTTGGCATATTTTCCGGAATTTTTCCTGATAGTTGATTTCTGCACAAAAACTAGACAACAAGGTAATTCTGCTAAAAACAGCGTCAATCCGTGTTAGTTGTATCCAAATCACACAAGTTTAGAGGAAAAATAATAGCAAAAGTGTTCGGGAAAGTAGATATGTTTTGGACGTATCAAGTTTATTCAGAAATCAAAATGTTTTCTAAATAATTTAAAAATACTTTGATGCCAAAATCGTCCTTAATATCTGAACCGAGCCAATCTAGGCCATGGATGATCAATATTTAGATGCCAAATGGCCAAATGGGCCCGTAATTTCTGAACTGAGGTAGTATAGGCCATGGATAATCACCGATGTGCTTGTCGGCCTTTGATTCCAGGGAGTACGGCTTACCAATTTACTACTACTTGGACTATACATAAATCTGAATTTAGTCGAGCGGGAAAATCTCCCGCTATCCAATGTTTCAAACACCTTGGAATCCTCCTTCTACCCCTAGTGAAGTCGGTTCATTGGGGCTTCAATCGTAATTTCCCCGTTCAGTACCTCTATACCCCGCCCCTACCACCGACCACCCTCACCCACACACAATCCTCGTCCCCAGCTGCGCTAGCCCTGCGGAAAACCCTAGATCTACCTTCAGCACCTTAGATCTGATTCACCGTTGTCGGCGTGCACTGCACCATATCTGCTTCACCGACCCACTCTCCTGGCGCTCCGAACACATCCCCACCGCCAGGAATCTGCTTCTTCGCTGCTCTCGATTAGCGCTCAGAGGAACCCTTGTTCTGCTTCACCTTCGCCCACAAGCACTGCAACCGCAGCACCCTCGACAACCTCGACGTCACCACCCAGGATTCACATCATGCCTAAACACCGTCGCGACCGAGGTAACCATATCTCCTTGGAGTTTGGTAAGATAAATATGTACAGTTAACTATATTTTGTATTGGTGCTATTTTTTAGTAACTTACAAGTACTATACTTGTTACCTGTATGTTCCTAAATAATTTTTTTGTAGTCAGGGTTAACCGTAAGGCATTCAAGTGCGATTTTGTATTTCATGGCGAAATATGAGTCAGCCAACGGTTAACACATTTGTTTCCATTATCTACTTTAGTAAGTGCCCATATGTGATGCTTTTATAATTTCTCTCTGGCTTGGCGTTGCTATGGCATTAATTGTTATTTCTTGCTTGATGCTTTTGTCATATGTATGCAGTACGCGTTTACATTCGTTATACTGCTTCTACTAAGATGTCTGTTTCATTTGCTTCTGCTTACCCCACTATTCCTAACCGTTTGCTGTTGTTATGCAATGAACAGGTGCAGTTTACACTAGAAATCGTAGAATGAATGGCCCCTATAATCTCGTAAGTATCTATTGCTTGTGTATCACTTCATGCTAACATGGGTGAGACTGGAACCTATTTGTGTTCATTATTCACTGCACCATTATGCAGAGGACCACTGAATTATGGAGACCACTAGTCCAATTACTTGATGCAGCGGACATCATCGATGAACATACCTGTAACTAGATCAGCAACCCTGAGACTCTACATAGAGCAACTGTAAGGACGCCCCCCTTTTTTAAGGTTTAAGTCCCTTGGTGTCATGCGATTGAATCTAGTTGAGTTGTTATTTTTGTTGGAGGCATTAGGGTGATTATAACAAGGCCAGAAATGCAACAGAATCCAATATAAAGAACCGCCTACTTCAAATCTCAATCTGGTATCTACACGTGTATGGCTATTTTAATACGAGGCAGATGATAGGACATTTGTCGTTGGGCAGACAATCAAAAAATTTAAACATTCTAATTGTTCGATAGTTTTTTTGATCATTTCTCTAAAATGATTTGGCTATTCTATTAGAGGCACCCGTCTGGATGAGGTCCTTGTGTCGAGTGCTTACATCGCTATAACAGACCAAATAATCTTTTGAAAATCTTTGAGAATGAACATGGTAGTTTTGTTTTTTGTATGATGTTGTAACTTCTTTTATTGTAGTTTCAGCCTTCATCAAGTAGAGCAGTCATTTCATAGGGCAGAAGTGACAGTTGCACACTATCTCATCCCTCTATGAAGTCAGATGTTCCAGTTATTCCAGAAGAAAGAGATGTATGATGCCCTGCCGTTACTAATTGCTTTCTTCCTTTTAGCAAAAGGACTGATTTGAAATTCGTTGGTTTTTGTTTTCCTTGGTAATTATGTTATATGATGTTTCTTTTTGTTTTAGGTTGCCAATACAAATATGAAGGCAGAACAGAAAACAACTACCTCAAGTGTAGATATCTTTGGACAGAGCAGTAGTGATAGTGCGTATTGCTCACGTAGGTACACAATCTCGACTGCTCCATACATTCCAACAGAAAGAGTTTTTGGTGCTGCACTCCAAGATGCACTTGATGTAGTTGGACAGGAAGCCAACAGAACAGATGCAGTAGTCTCCATAGCAAGGAAGGAGTTATCTGAGTTAAAAAATAGGCAAGCTTTGACGGAGAATCTACTTAATAATATCCTCAACAAGTCTCGTGGTAATCCCGTTGTTACATGTGAGGTGGCGCGAGCTCCCTAAAAGGAACATTTTTGAAACTGAGATTATATTGTTTATCAACTGTGTTATACTCCAATGATGCTTTACGAGCTACAGAATTTTTTAGGACTATAATAATTTACTAATTTTCTAGTTATAAGTTTTTTCCACAGTTCCAAAATTTATTTAGTATTTTAGAAAACTTGTGTTCTTTGTTTATCCACGTTTATGTCCTGGCAATGGATCTAAGTTAGATAGGCTTAAACAGTAGCAGGCCCACAATGTTTTATCAGTTCTTGATGGGCCACCAATCAACAGTGACGGGCCTACACCAAGGCCATTATACATAGAATCTGACTGCAAAAGAACAGAACAGTAAAAGGCCAGAACAGTGAAAGGCCAAAATAGTGAAAGGCCGGAACAGTGAAAGGCCGGAACAGTGAAAGGCCAGAAGAGTGAAAGGCTAGAATAGTAAAACACCGGAAACAGTAACAAGGCCAGAACTTTAGCAGGTCAGAATCTTCAGCCCATTTATGGGACTAAATAGTAGAAGGCCGGAATAGTGAATGCCTAGAATAGTAAAGGCCGTAACTGTAGAGGGCCATAACAGCCCACGATGGGTGCAAGAAAAGTGATAGGCTGACAGAAGGCCTTAACAGTAACAGACAAACTTGGCCCAGGCTGAAAATGGTCCACACAGTATTGGACCAAGGTGCGCCTTCTGTAGGCTGAAACAGTGTCGGGCCTGAAAGTTCATGGGCCACTGATGTCTGCACTAGTGGGCCCATTTCAAACAGTGCAGTACGAAACAATAACGGGCCATAATCTTATTGGGCTCCCCTTATGGGCCGGCCCACTTAATTATTAGAAGGCCTTGGCTGGGCCTGGCTTCTACCATGGTTTCTATGACCATTAACAACGGTAACTGGGCGTTAACGGTGTTTGCCACGTGGAATTTTGCATGACGTCTTCAGTCAACGCGGCTGGCAAACAGATCTATGACGGAACACGTTTTGTCGCCAAAGGGTGTGATTTGCAACGGCCAGGAAAAAACCGTGGTAGATTCTTTTGTGATGGGGCTTTTACCACGATGGGCATCCATCATAGAAGACTTTTTAGCCCTGAAAAACGGGCCTTCAACCACGAAAATCGTCTGCTGTAAAAGCCAACTTTTCTTGTATTGTTTGCGGTGATGTATGTTATCCTCTACAGCCCATCCTGTAGGAGGCTGTTCCTTTAGGGAAGCATATCGTGACCCTAGGCCGGCAGTATGCCTAACTAGATACTGACAACACCTGCTGCAAAGTAATCCTGTCGACCTATATTGTGTCGCTGAATCTTCATGTTGTCTGGGCTTGATGTGTTTCCCTTGTTCTTCAAAGGAAAACAATGATCTTCTTCATCAAGTGACTTTGCTTGAGAAGGGTTTGAGCGTGGCAGAGACCAAGCGAGATAAGGCACTCAAAGCACTCGAGGGCCTTAAACAAGAGTCAAAGAGCCGCAACGATGGCCTGATGGCCGCCGCAGCCAACAAATAAAAGGGGTTCGCAGAACAACTTTTCTCTGTCACACAAGCCCTCTCAGGTATGTGTATATATGATACTTTTTGTTATGCTTGTATTTCCCTCTTTTGTCATGCTTGCTAACTTGATGGAATGCGATTCCAGATGCTGTCGGTGTTGGCTTCAACCGCTAGGCTCTAGCCCGTGGGGACGCCTCGGTTGATGTTGTGATTGTGGTCGAAGATCGTGGTGCCTCCGTGATGTCTACGCACTTCTATTCTTGTAGACAGTTGTTGGGCCTCCAAGTGCAGAGGTTTGTAGAACAGCAGCAAGTTTTCCCTTAAGTGGATTACCCAAGGTTTATCGAACTCAGGGAGGAAGTGGTCAAAGGTATCCCCTCTCAACCAATCCTGCAATCAAGATACAAGAAGTATCTTGTGTCCCCATCACACCCAATACACTTGTCAGGTGTATAGGTGCACGAGTTCGGCGAAGAGATAGTGAAATACAAGTGGTATGGATAACTATAAGTGGTAACGGTGATAGAAAATAGCTTGATGGCGTGGAAAAGACTAAAGTAAAACTGAAATAAAGATGGAAGCAAGCAAACCTGTAAAAGATCTAATAGCAAACGGTGTTTCAATGCTTAGAAACAAGGCCTAGGGACCATACTTTCACTAGTGAACAATCTCGTATAAATATATTCTCTTCATGATACTACTCTTTACTACTCTCCGGTTGGACACTCTAATCCAGGGTAGGGCTATAACAGCACACCTCAAAGTTCATCTTTCCCATCTAGAAAACCCCACACTGTCACCTTGAGTACTAGATGAGTCCAAAAATACCACAATTTCATAAAGACATCCAACTCCAAATATAACTCATAACAAGTATTTGTAATCTCTAGCCTAAATGCCACCATGGTGTGCACGCTGTCACTTTCACACACATGGGGAGAGCAGAGATCTATTAAAGCACTTGAGTAGCAAGGTAGATCTATAGATTACAAGCTCATGATCATAATATGATCACGCATAGAGAGAGAGAGATGAACACATAGCTACCGGTAGAACCCTTAGTCTCGAGAGAGAACTACTCCCTCCTCATCATGGAAATCAACAATGGTGATGGAGATGGTGGTGGAGATCGATGCAGATGGCTCCAGGGGTACTTCCCCGTCCCGGCAGGGTGCCGGAACAGATACTTTCTGTCCCTCGAATCTCCCCTTCGGTGGCGGCGATGCTGTGGAACTTTTCGTGGATTTCTGATTGATTATTTAGGGTTTTGGTATCGGGAGGCTCTTATAGGCGAAGGAGGCAAGGTCGGTGGCCAGCCAGGGGGGCCCACACCATGCCCTAGCGCGGCCTGGGTGGACCCGCTCTATGGGGTGGTGTGGCCCCTCTTCGACTCTCCTTCTGGCTCCGTGAGTCTTCTGGGAAAATAGTAACTTTGGCTTTTGTCCCGTCCAATTCCGAGAATATTCATTTTCTGTCTTCCTGGAACCAAAAACAACAGAAAACATGCAACTGGAACTGTGGCATCTTGTTAATAGGTTAGTCCAAGAAATCATATGAAAAGTACTCCAAAGTGTGGACAAAACACAAGAAAGTAGATAAAACCAAGCATGGAACATCAAAAATTATAGATACATTTGCAATGTATCAACATCCCCAAGCTTAACTCCTGCTCGTCCTCGAGTAGGTAAGTGATAAAAATAAAGAATAATTTTTGAGGTGACATGAACCATCATAAACTTCATAAAAGTATTTGTAAAACATGGATAGCTGGGATCATAGTACTTCAATCATAACA